>JAQPPZ010001737.1:0-1348375 GCA_028583015.1 Wollemia nobilis | reverse complement strand
CATTCTCAATCAACGATGGAAATATTCGCATTGAGTTGACATTCCATGTGTGTCGATTACATCATCCACTCATGTCGAGTCTTGAGGGATTCATGGCCCTCGATCCATTTTCTAATCGATGGCTAAGATCTTTGATCTGTGGCTCTACTCTTTATTGGGTGCATGGGTATGGTGATGATGTTCGAGGTATTTTTCCTTTCGCCATCCTTTGCTATCTTCCACATGGGTTAATTTACCACTGTATCAACCAATGGGAGGTCCACAACTTGTCATCCAAAGCTGACTTCCTTGCCACATCACTTTATTTCCCTGATGTGGTGTTTAAGCATCCGCGTGACCACATCGTGTTTTCCCTAGGTGACTTCATGGCATCGTGGTATCTCCTTTTTCAGCCGACGGAATAATACTTGTGTTGCTCTCAGTCTAACACATCAGATCTGAGGCTAGCTCATGATCGAAGTTTGAAATATTACTAAACAATTTAATTTAATTATTAATTTTGTTAAATCTTCTATCGAATTAGAACATCCTTTGAAGTCCGGCGCATAGCTCCTATCATTAAGGTGGATTTAAAAGTTATTTGGAGTCCGACGCTCGACTTTTAAAATTTTCTCACCAAAATGGTGCTTTACCTCAAATTTGATTCTCCCACCAAAACACTTAGGATTTTTTTCAAGTGCGGATCTACGAAAAGCTTGCTATGGAAAGCTTACTATGGAAACTATGCTACTAAAACTGTGCTATGAAAACACTGCTACGAAAGCTATGGAAACTATGCTACTGAAACATTACTAAGAAAGTTTCATTTTATTGCAAAAATTTTCTCCCCCCAAACTGTATTGTGGACTTTATTGTATTAGCCTTATACCTCCCCCCAAACTTTAATTTTGGCTATATAGCCAAAACAAAAATAGAGGGAAATATTTTTATTTAAATATGCTTATATTTATAGGAAATTTTTAACATATATATTATTTTATTTATTTTAATGGTATGGGGGTAAATTTTTTTTGAATGATTTTCTTCCTTTGATTTCATAAGGAGTTCCATGTGAGAAAAATAATGGATGTAAATCTGATATCAGTCATCAATATATATAAAATAGATCTTTATCAAAGGCTTGGATGATTTCAACATTTGTTTTGAACAGAAGAATAGGATAGTTGTTTTGATGTCATCTTGATGGCCTTTCTTTCCTTTGGGAGTATACATGTTGTTGGTGTTCTTATAGGGGTGCAAAGCTTTGGGGAATTGGATTCCCAACCACTCTATCAGAGTCCTGATGGGAATTGTAACCCTATCCTTACTACTTTATCCCTATAAGTAAATATTAAGGTTCTTGGAAATACAAACCATATTTTTGTAGGATGGGATGAACTATAGTACCTACATATGGAATAGAAATTTGCTCATGACTTTTGCTTGCTTATGATATTCTAGAGTTGTTTCACAAAGACTCAAACATCCTAGTGACCTTAAACAAATTCATCTATTCATCTCACAAATCGATATGATGCTAAGGTTGTCCTAGTGTTTTCAAGCCTCTCAAGGACCAATTGTGTGTGTAGTGAATGTTCATTTCTCATCATGAGTAAGGATTGAGTAAACCAATGGTCACTTATGCCAACAAGTTAGCTTATCTATGAGCATCCATAGGTCTTGTCCAGACTTAGTGCTACTATGTAAGGATACCTTATTTCCATAGGAAGTTTCATTCAACCCATTGTTGTAATGAGGATCACCCCATGGTTTTTGAAATACTAAGAATTCTAGGGATTCAAGCTCTTCTCCCTTATTTTATTGAATTTTATTTGGGATACTTGCTCATTTTGAGAGAGAGCAAGGGATTTTTATTGCTTTTTGGGATTCTTGCTCATTTTAAGGGAGAGCAAGAAGATAATTTTTTTCAAGGATGAAGGGGGAGCTTGTCCTTTTGCCAATTCGTTAGCTTCCTAGACCATGCACATAATTGGATAAGTAGGGGAAACCATTCACTCTATGGCAATAGTAACTCATGAGTTATTCTTTCCAAACTTCACAATATTTTTATTTGTTATAATGTGCGTAGTCCAAGAGGAAACTTGATTGACTAGGAGCAACTTATAACACCCAAATATTGTTTGATTTTCAATGAAGATTTTCTCAAAACACTAGTGGTGGCTGAGTAATTGAAAACACCTAGATTTTATTTTAGCAAACAAAGTGTTATGCAAGATGTGGCAGTAATTTTCCTACAAGTTCTCAAGCTATTACAAATAAAAGAAGTGTCTTTTTAGGATCTTTTTGAAATAATATTGAGACTAAAAATTGATGAAGAATAAGATGAGAGTATTGCAAATATTGGAACTCCATTATGGAACAAAAGAAGCATAATCTTTTTTTTCAAGTGATATATTAACAGATAATATTTATATATATGTATATGAATATGCAACAACTTATTTAATAGGTAATATATTTGTTGCTTGTTAAAGAGAAGTATTTATTCAATCAGGAGTCATATAATGCTCCACGTTAAATTCAAAAATTGTTGTTACCAGAGTAATCAATTGGACAATAAAAGCTTGTTTTGGAATTGGGTTAGGGCTTTCGAATTGTAATTCACAATGCAAGTCTTGACACAATTCTCTAAAGCGAACTACTCTAGGTGCCCTATGATATCTCTTGCTATATTCTAGGTTCACTTCCCTATCTTCTATTTTTGCTAGGAAACTGTGAATGGTAAGGGAATCCTCGAAATATTGGTCCCACGAGTAGGTGACTGAATTTACTGTTGCTCTCCTATCCCCTAGCCACCACTCACAACTCCTTATAAGGTCAAGGTAGGGTGAGTGAAAATATGGCCCTAGAATTTTAGCTATGTTTACTCTCTAGATTTTACCCAATTCGTCTGATCTATCTTTTATGATATCAAGATGTTTGCACAGGTGTTCCCACTCTTCCCTAGATGTTTGGTGTCTTTTTTTGAAAAGAAGGTTAACTTCTTGTTCTATCAGTAATTTTTTGAGGTCAATGGTCATAGACTTTTTGATGCTATTTTCCTCCATCTAGCAACTTTTACTTCTCATTTTATATAGATATATATTCTCTTGTTTTTTGTTCTATTTTTGTTTTTGTTGTTTTTTTTGTTTTTTTTCTAAAATAGTTCTGACTGTACTAAAACCAAGATGGATTGGCCAACTGATTTTAGCATAATAAGAAAAATAAAGTGTTGTTGTTACCGTTTTACTTCTAAGGGATGTTTTCACTGTGGTTGTGTCACTCAGTCACACCTACTTCCTGTACTACCTTGTGTTTCTACAGGCCAAAGAGTCTTAGATTTAAACTAGCAACAACCACACTGTGCAAGAAAATAAATTGCTTGAAAAATAAATTGTTGAAAGGGAAATTGCTGAAAAGAAAATTGCTAAAAAGAAAAATTGTTGAAAAGTAAATGACTGGAAAATAAATGACTAGAAAATAAAGGCTAACTCTAGGAAAGCAATAAAATCTGATTTAAGAAAATAGAACCTGGTCCACCTAAGGTGGGGGATGCTTGGTGTGCATGTGCATTGATCACTACTTGCGCCACCCTCCACACACAACTCTATACGTGCATTGATCACTACTTGCGCCACCCTCCACATATAGGTAAGCTTCCTTCCTTACGTGGTCCAACAGTCTTCAGATTAATGCAATGGCACTGTTCTCCCCGATAATGGCACCAAAAATATCTAGCTTGAACAACTAATCATTTAATTTATCAATCCAGGTCTTAATCGATTTAAAGAATAGATATCTAGTATAGATATTCCATGACATTAACCAGCTTACTTAATTCAATTTCTTAAGATCAGGTTACAAAAAAGATAAAATATTTTAAATGTAATTCTTTTTAATATGAAATTAATCCTAATGAATGTGGATCCACGTGCAACTAATGATATTTTTGACTATTTTACTTTTGAAATAAATAATGCAATTTAATTTATATTAATTCTATTTTATACTAACTAATCCTATTCTATTGTAGGAGCGAGAGAGTAGGGACTGGTCTTATAGAAGTGGGCCCTACCTTCAAAAAGGATAGTATATTTCTCTTCTCCTCTATGCTAATTTATCTCAGTAACTACTATTTCATTTAACCTATTCTAACATCTTAACTATTCATTGATGCAGGAAAAATAAAGATTCTACAGAAGAAAATAAATCATTGCGAAAGACAAAACAACATTGCAAAATATATGGAAAGAAAATACTATTTTATTGTTGAACTTCAATCATGTACACTGTTGGAAATTGTAATCTTCCTCAGAATACTACGAGAGACTTTTTCTAGGAGTGACTTCTTCAACTTATTTTTCCTGAGGACCTTTTCAAAGGCCTCTTCACTGTAATTTATACAATTATTCTCAATGAAGTCTTGTGTAATGTTCTTTGTCTCTTTCTAACTAACAAATCGAAGGGTATATGATCTAGCGTTTGATCTAAGCTTTGTCTTGAATCCAGAATATCCAATAGCTTTGAATATGCAAAATAGCTTCACAAAAACTCTAGAAAATATGGTCAACGTTTGGGGGCCTACTTAGGCTACTATAAGATTAAGCTTGGAGGTGCAATAGTCAAGCTCCCTTGGTCCTTTTAGTTGACCATTCGTAATAAAAATGAGCTTTGACCTTTGGAACAAACACAACAAAATATGACAACATGGAACAACAAATGAAATGCAAAGAGAATGAACACAAAGCTTGAACAAGAATGCAATTTGAAAAATAGGATTTTGGGAACAAATAATTGCCCTCAAGCTAATTTAATATGAAATGCAAGCAAAATAGAATGATAACAATCAAAAAAGAATGCAAATAGATATGAAACAAAATGTAGAGGGTACATAATATAAAACCCTAGATATTTGGGATGAACAACCATCCCAAAACCTAACTAAAATAAATCTATGCCTTGTAGGATATCGAGCGTGAATTCATTAGCATAGCCAAAATGGACATAGAATTCCCGACAGGCGAAAACAAGGTTTTCGTAAAATCCACACCATGTAGCAGACGAGGTGTGTATTCACACAAGAGGGTTTAAAACCCAAACAAAGACAAAAAATGTAGCAAAATATGAACTAAGATGAATAAGTGAACTAAAATATGCAAATAAATGACTTGGTGATCTCGTGGAAGAAGCAAGAGCAAATGTGGAAGACCTCTTCTCCCTCAAGAAAACTATCGTCAAGGCTTCACAAGGAACACATCAACAACAGAATACCAAAGCACCAAGAGCACAAAAAGATTTCACAAGAATCCAAAATAACTCTAATTTTACATTAACTTTCTCAAATTACTAGCTTCATCAATTGGGGAACTTCTTACTAGATCATTAGGGGGGAAAGAGGATCCAATCCCTTTCTTTATAAAGAAATTGGAGGGCTAAAAGTTGGGAAAAATAAAACTTAACCTTGATCTGGCTGATGCACCAAAAGGGTCAACTTAAAATTTAGGTTTTTGAAGAAAAACCTAAAATTTATCGAATTTGCACCCCATAAATTATTGGGTACATATTTGATCAAGGTCAAGAAAAGCAAGGCAAAACGCAAGAAAAAGTGGCCAAAATTGCTCCTAGAAAGTTTGAGAACCTCTAAAAGGAACCCATGGAAAAATGACTCATCTGGGTGGTTCAATTTTTTGTGCCTACATTTTTCCCCCTCTTTGATGCATTTATGGCCTAATAAATGCGTCAAAGAAAGATGCAGACTTCTATGGATGAAAAATATGACAAACAAAAGAAAGAGGAAAAATGGGGTGGTTGATTTAGAAGAAAGGGATGGTGCACAAATAGTGTCATTTTGGATACTTTGAATATTTGGCAGGCAACATGAGGTATTAGGGATACTAATGCCTCTCAGGCTAGGGTGTCCCCTCGAGTTTCGGGAGGAATGTAAAATTTCTAAGGAAACTTAAAATGATAGACTTAGAAGAAAAGAGAGTGGTAGACAACAAAAAATGTGCCAAAAGGAGAAAATAGGAGAGAGAAAAATATAAAAGGGTGAAACAAAAGCAAAGGGGGGGAAAAACTAAATCATTTTCACCATGCAAGAAAATAAGAAAGGGCTCTGGGAAAATGAGAGAATGGATCTTCCTACACATTGAGCGGTATTTGCGAGGGGTGAGGTCAGCATAGTAGTAGACTAGGCATGGGTAAGAGCCAAGATACTAGGTAGTAATTAGATTTAATATTCATTTTAGCATTTTTTTTAGAAATTTTATTAATTTTTTGATGTTTTCACGCAAAATTCATCACACGAGATCAAGGAGCAGATATGAAAATCACCTGCAAATTCGGTCGGCCCTAGTGGTGACAAAATTCATGCCCCATATCATATAGAGCTTGGATTCACGAATCTATGCCCTAAAGGATACAGGGTGCAGATTTGATGAAAAGAAAAAAATGTTGCTCTTAATGTGTTTATTAATGAATTTTTTTTTTCTTTTTATTGCAGCATGATGTCCTTAAGAGTAGGGAATGGTGGTAGAGTACCCTTTAGGAGGCACTACGGGGGATCACACCAGTAGAGAGACATACACTAGGTGCAGTGGGGCGTCTACACTTGGTAGAGATGCCCTAGGTGGAGGCTGACAGAGAACTACTAAGAGCGCTGGCAAAGCGGTGGTACCTAGAATCATCCACATTTTGGTTATCGATGGGAGAGATTACCATCACACTAGAGGATGTGTGGCACATCTTGAGGATCCCCATTAGGGGGAGGATATTTTACAGGGCATATGTTCCATAGGTGACATTAGAGATATTGATGGGTGACGGTCACATGAGATATGCAAGAGCGAATTCTATGTCGATGACATTATACGATAACATGGGGTTGGGGAATTGATGACTGTGCTCAATGGACTGGTGGTGGGATTGCTAGTATGCCATACAAGAAGAAAATATCTACCATATGCATTGGTAGGATTGGTGATAAACATGTGATACCAACATGTGTGGTTTGCATGGGGTCATATATGCTAACCCATTTATACAAGATGTACATCATGTACAAACAACATACAAGTATGATGTTGCTCCAAGTGTGGTGCTAGAAACACATAGCCAATAGGAGACCAGATGCACTACCAAGGCCACTACATGACCTAGAGAAACCAGTAGGATATAGGTGGTCTTGAGATCTTGAGCATACACAAAGGTCATACGCAGGTATTTGTAGACATGGAAAATTGACCCACTTGAGTGAATCATTTTACCTAGTCCCTCAAAGAGACCTTAAAATTTTTCTAAAGTAGGTTTAGGCCTCTCTCCTCCCTCTTTTCCTATTTTTCCTTACTTCAAAAAAATCGTGGTCGACCCTTTTGAGGTACAATTTCTCCTGGTTAGGATTTTCTCCTAGGAAACCCTAGCATTTCGTTTGCCTTACTTTAGCATCAACTTTTCTTTGGTTTTCCTACCAATTATTGTTTCAAATATCCTATAAATTCAGAGTTTGAAGCTTTATTTTTAGTCATGCTCTCTCTCTCTGGCTAAGCAAGCTAACAATCTACTTCTCTCCTAAGTGTTCTCTTTTAGCTCATGATTTTTGGAGTTCTTTTGAAGCAATCTTACAAGCTACCAATAAATTGATTAAAGCTTTTAATTTTGTGGGAGATCTCTTCTGCTACATTGATTTGTGTGTTGCTACCCTTGGTGGAGTCTACCATCTTGGAAGTATTCATCTCTTTTGACTATTTTTTGCTACCACCAGGTTGTTTTCACTCCTTTTGCATTTCGTATATTGCTTAATTCGCATTCATTGATATTTTATTTGCATTATTATGTTGTAATTTATTTTTGCTATGAAATCGCACCCCGCAATTATAGGGTATGATTTTTCTAGAGATAAAATCATGGCTTCCTCGTACAAGGCATGATTTCATCGAAGCTGAGCTTGGGGGTATAAGTTTACCCCCAAACCCTAGGGTTGCATTTCATGTTACATTTAGGACCTAATTACACAAATTACATTTTGTTTATCATTTTATTTTGTTGCATTATCTTCTATTTATTCATCCTCTAAAAATGTCAGCTTTTGCTTTTTGCATTCTAAAGGTCAACTAAAAGGACCTAGGGGGCTTGAATGCTATACCTCTAAGTACAGTCATATAGCGGCCTAAGCAGGCTCCCTAATGTTGATCATATTTTTCAAGGGTTTTGTGAAGTTGTGTTTGCAAGATAGAAGTTTTGGGGATATTACTGGATGCAAGTTAAAGGTAGGAACAATCACCAAATCAAATAAGTGCCCTAGTAGATCTTTAGGTTGTTTGTTGGTTGTATTTTATCTATTTTTGTTCTAAAATATACTATCATAGGTGAAGCATTTGATTAAATTTCTAGGCATTGAAATAATAAAAGCATATAGTGTGCATCTAGGGTTTTTAACCTTGTTTGTACATTTTGTAGCAAAATAATCAACACCAAACAAATAAACATGAATGAACACTTACAATAGAAGGAATATCTCTTTTGTATTAAAATATGGGAGCCTGAATCTCCCAATGTTACAATGCTTTTGAATTACCCCGAGTGTATTGGGGGTAATGTTACAATGATATTGTACAATACAAGTGTCCAAATAACAATGGCGGGCTCTCCAAGTAAAATTCAACTGGTGTCCTTTATTCTTCCGCTATAATTTTAGAGGGGTAAGTGGGCTTCTGGTATTTGATGCGGGGACCACTCCAGCTTTAGTAGCTTCTCTAAGATACCTGCTTCCTACACACACATGAAAAGGTAAATGGTGGTTTAGTAGCATCTATATACAAATATAGGAATCATGCAATAAAACCCTTGACTAAAAGTTGTAGAAAATAGAAAACATAAACCAAATGCTTTACTGCAGTCAAAATTTATTGATCGTACTAGTGGTGTTTTTTCAACTCTGAGAAATCATGGATGCGCGGTGTGGTCTAGTGAACTGTGCATATGCGATGGGGAAACTGTGCACATGCAAATTTGACTGTGTAACCATGGACGGGCAGTTTTGACTGAGTGGTAGATTGCTCCAAAATATATCTTTGAGCTTCAGATATCAGGTTTCTTCGAGATTAGTACGACTCTTGGTACTATTTTAGCAGCCTAATGGTATGAATTATTAGCCTCCCTTGTTTGGTGGGGTGAATATGCCTTTATAGACTCCTTAGGATTTTGGAGGGAAATAGGAGATGGCAAGCCAGGATTGCCAAGTGGCAATCCAAGGCTACCAAATGGAGGTGGCAGTTAGAGTGAGTCACTTAGGGTATCTCACTTAACTAGGGTGATGTGGTTGCAATTGGAGTGAGGTGTAAGGGTTATGCCATGTGAAGGGACAAAGGGGACAAATGTGTATGAGATGTGGCAAGGGATGTTGGTGAGGTGGCTAGGACACATGTCTAATTGGAAGGTAGGGTATCCTAGGCTAATTTTCTAGATTTACTAAATCTATAAAATAGCATAATATGCAGGATTTTATACACCTAAGTCTAAACTTAGGTATATAATTTTATTATGCAAGATTTGATGTGGGGTTCCAAATATGATTTTGTGGATGCCTAGGTTTTGGTGTCTACACATTTCTCTTGAACCCTTGCCCAAAGGATTTGTTTTACAATCCTAGGATTAGTGATTATTTAAGCAAAGAATCATTCTAGAGTTACCTCTTGTCTTCTTGCATCTTGAATCTTACATTATTCTTTCCCTTTTCATAGTGTATTTTAGAAAGGTGAAACATAGGTGCATGCTTCATTGACACATAAAAACATATTCCACCCCAGACTTAGAGCGAGTCCTAAAATTATTCTTGGTGAACCCTTCCCCCAGTTGCCCACCCGAGTGTAGAGTTATAACATACCCCCATGGTTCACCTTGGCTCCCAGTGGATCCAACCGAGAATCATATGGGGTAGGGCATTTTCCCCCTCTATATTTTTGGTGAACCTGACATGAAAGCACGTCTTAGTGGCCAAATTAGGAAGCCTCTTCCTTGTTTAATTTTCTTTTGAAAATATTTTAACAAGACCACTAATTTGCTTTCTTTTCTTAGAAGAACATTAATAAATATCTTTAAATATTATTGTGTCTTTCATTAGTCTTCTCTTATATCCTTTTTCTTATTCTAATGGCTCCATTTCTTATAATTCAATGAATGTAGCTAGAGTCTAATCATGTTCCCTAAGAATATGATTAGATTGATAGGGAGTACCCTAACCTGTATGCAAGAGAGCAAGAAAATGAGAAAATTAAAATAAACTATGATCCCCTTGAAGCACATGATGGGCGCTACATCTTTAAATTATTTGATCATGTTTGGGGTTTTATGAAACTTTATAAGAAAGACTTTCTTGTAGTTATGGAGCAAGAATCTCAACTCAAAATAAGAGAGACTCATCCTCCTCTAATAGTCTCCCCTAGACACGTTCATGCTAACCCTTTATCTCAATTTTTGAATCATGGTAATCATGTTCATCAACAAACTTATGCCACTACTATAACCACCAACGTTGGAAGGAGTCTACAAGTCCCTCTAACTAGTAGTGTCACTCAAAACTATTTTCAATTTCCTCCTCGATCTGATAATCTCAACAATTTTACCTTTGTTCCAACAATTGTTAGTTATCCTCTCTAGAAAGATACCACATATCATAATAATATCAATACCTCCAACATGGGCCAAGTATTTGTTCAACATCCTACCTATCCCTTGGGGAATTTTTAGGCATTGCACAACAATAATTTTAAGGTGCAAATTTTAACTAATATGGTGAAACAACTGGTTTCAAGAGTGGATATGATTCAACCCCCTAGTTTCACCTATAACTATAGATAAATGTATAATCATCCCTTAGACCTTATAGTTGTTGTTAAGCCTTATCCTAAGCATTTTCCCATGCTATTTTTACCTATATATAAGGGAACAAAAGATCCAATTGAGCATTTAAGAATGTTTAGAACAACTTGCCATGATATCATATATGATGACATATTATTGTTAAAGATGTTCCCTAAGATTCTTGGTGGTATGGCATTAGAGTGGTATTATCAGTTTCCCAACCATTCTTTGAGAGATTTTGAAGAAACAGTTGACTTATTTGTGCAACAATTTGGTGCTTATGTTGAGAAGAATGTAATCATGAAAGATGTTTACAATCTAAAACAAGGTAAAGAGGAAAGTTTTTCAGAATTTCTCCCATTGGAGGAGTCTAGTTGGATGCTTGATATATACATTACCTCCTCAAGACATGTTTGAGATATTTATTGGAAATTTACAAGAATGGTTATCTTATGCATTGGAAACTATAACTATCACAAATTTTTATCAAGCAATTGAACTGGAAAGGAAAGTGAAACAAGCTCGTATCAAAAGAGGATATCTTAAAGTAAAAGAAGATAGGACCATTAAAATTCAATATAAGAACAAGCATGTGGTTGGTGATGGGTTAAAATATAGTAGGCCTATTAATGGCATTATTAATAGCCTAAAAAATATGGTGCTTAGTCAACCCCCAAAACCTCCACAAAGAAATTTTACAAAGATCAACATACCTATGAATGTGGTCCTAAAGTAGCTTTTGGAAGCTAATATGATTGAGTTACTGCCTATAAGGCAACAAAATACTACAACTGATTGGTACAATTTAGGTCAAAACTATGAATATCATAGAGTGGAGGGACATTGGATGAATTCTTGTAAAAAATTGAAACATGTGGTTTAAATCTAATTAATGGACACCTTGTTATAGAGAACAACCAACATTCTACTCAAAAAGCACCCACAACTAATCAAGATATGGGAATCTTCCAAGATCCCCTACCTAAGCATGAGTAGTAGGAAACTAATCACGTATCTTCTAAGAATGTGCCACCTCCCTATGATAATGTGGTTGGTATGATAACAGTGACTATAAGGAAGCAAGCTCAAGATCAATTGGCTCAACATTATCAATAAGAGATAAGCTCTTCGTCGCCCATCCTAGTTTTGAGGAATGATAAAAGGAAAAGTACAAGAGTAAAAGCCCCACCTTTAGAGTTGAAACCGCAACCTAAAATATTCTTTGACATTCAACAGCAGTTAGCTAGTACCCCAGATAATATCTTTATCTTAGAACTCTTGCAAACTTCTCCTATTCATAGGGAAGCTTTGTTGGAACTTCTAAGACAACAATATGTCCCTATAGACATTTCCCCTAGTGTTGTAGCCAATTTCGTAGGTTCTCTTGGGATACATAATATCACATTTTTGGATTATGATATGCCTTCCTCAAACTTGCGAGGGGAATATTCCCTTTATATCACAACATTTCTTGGGAGAACCTTTGTCAAACAAATATTGATTGACAAGAGTTCTTCCCTTAATTTATGCACTTATCAATTTTTTCAAAATTTTGGATTAAAAGAGGAAGACTTGATTAAATTTGATATTATCATCAAATCTTTCAACAACGAGTCCCAAGAATCCTGTGGCATTGTGCCCCTTCCCCTTAGGATTGGACCTTAGATCTTGGATACCTTGTTCTATGTGGTACCTTACCTCACATCTTTCAATATTCTTATCGAACATCCTTGGATCCATGTAATGATGGTCATCCCTTCTACTTTTCATTAGTGTTTGAAGTTTGAATTAAGGATCAAGTTGTCATCATTCTAAGCGACCCTCATCCATTAAAATATTATTCGATGGTTGAGCAAGCTCAATCAGATATCAACATTTATCCTTTGTTTTCATCATATGTTTCTCCAAGTTCCTCATCTCAAATATTTGAGCAACTTGAAAGTCTAAAAGTGAGTGAGGAACCACACATCAAAGTTTCATCATAGGATCAAGATAATCAGTTTCTTCAAGAACCTCTTCTAGATCAAGCCAAGCTACCACCTTCATCAAGGATTATGGGTTTACCTCATAAGAAGGGTGAAGTTGTACACATTGGCACATGTACCTTTATCTTCATAGGAATAGCCTTCAAATAAAATATTTGTGGTAGCAACCCCTCTCTCGTGGAGCGTTCTTTTACTTATTGTTACTTATCCAATGATTACCCACTCCCTAAACAGGTCCTATATAGCATGGGATGTATAGGTAAAGGTTTGGGGCCATGATAGAAAGGCGTTCAAGAGCCTTTGGATGTTAAGATTTGGCACGAGAGGTGTGGCATAGGCTACATTCCCAATAAAAACCAACCTTTACTATTTGATAATGATGATCACCTTAAAACTTATGATGAATATTTAGATCATCAAATATTGGAGTGGAGTGATGAGGACAAAGGACCCCATTTTTTATTAGATATTTTGTTTTGTAATATGATAAATTTTGTGCATTCTAATAATAAATTTGTTTCTTTTTAAAAGGAACCTACTCTGCCATATTATAGAGATCTTGCAAAATTAGCAATTGCCCCTCCTTTTGTTAAGAAATATGGTTTTGTTAGGGGTTGTGAAGAATTTTGTGCAAAGGATGTCGGAGAAAGAACTATGAAGAAGGCTCCTTGTGATTTTGATCATCACGATGACCCATATTCTAGATTTGTTTGGTGGATCAGTCCCTTGCATGTGTGTTATTTTTATTAAGATAGGAGGCACTATCAGACTGTGTGTTGACTATCATTTTTCTCAATAATAAAATAATAAAACAAGA
This sequence comes from Wollemia nobilis, assembly GCA_028583015.1. Taxonomy (NCBI): domain Eukaryota; kingdom Viridiplantae; phylum Streptophyta; class Pinopsida; order Araucariales; family Araucariaceae; genus Wollemia; species Wollemia nobilis. Next base: position 1,334,737 of record JAQPPZ010001737.1, on the reverse strand, counting down.
AAAAATAATAATATATATAATAATAAAATAAATTCATCATCAATTAGGCATACCTTGAATTTTCATCCGCTTCATTTTATTTTTTTGCTCATAATGCATGTTTGCCTATCATATTCTGCATGATTTGCTTGACATTTCATTGTATTTGCATCTTTGATTATCGTAATTGCATTACTTTTATCATATAGTTATTTTTTAATTTTGCAATAATGGTATGTGATGGCATCTAGTTAGGTCATAGCTCACATGCATTGCACTCTAATTAGGAATCTAATGCCTAGCGAAGTCCCCAACCTAGGAATTTTTCTTCTTCTTTATTCCTCTTGTTCGTTCTTTCCTTTCTCTTTTTCTTTTGCCTTTGTCATTGCATTCCTTGACCTTGAAAGTTTTTCTAATGACCATCAATTTCTCCTTAGATCAAGGAAAACAACTCTTCCTTGCTTTTTGCTCTTGCTTTCTTCCTCTCTGTTCTTCTAGCACATGCACACACTCACGTCCTGTCTTGCTCAGTTGGCTTTGTTCACTCATATCTTGCACACACCATGCCCCTATTGGGTAGAACTTTCTAATACATCTTCCACATACAACACACCCCACAACAGATAGCTTCATGGTCATGAGCGAGGAGCAGCCTCCATTCGACCATTTACGATCATCTATCCCAGTGGGTATATTTCTTGATCATCTATCCATATTAGTGAGCACAACACCCATAACAGGTTTAGCTCCATATTTTTGTCCATATTAGCGAGTACTACACCCATAGTGGGTATCACTCCACTTGTCCATATTCTTTTGCTTGATGTATGTATGGTTGGTCACATTGATCTAGTACAATCTACGCTAACCCAAGCATCATACCTCGAGCCCCTCTTTTCTTCTTTGTTGACCTTTGTTTTCTTCTTTCTTATTCTTCTCTCTCTTTTCTTCCTTTTCTTCTTCTTATTATTCTTTCACTTTTCTTCCTTTTCTTCTTCTTCTTCTTCTCTCCTAAGTGTTCTCTTTTGGCTCACGATTTTTGGAATCCTTTTGAAGCAATCTTACAAGCTACCAATAAATTGATTAAAGCTTTTAATTTTGTGGGAGATCTCTTTTGCTGCATTGATTTGTGTGTTGCTACCCTTGGTAGAGTCTACCATCTTGGAAGTCTTCATCTCTTTTGACTATTTTTTGCTACCACCAGGTTGTTTTTGCTCATTTTGCATTTCGTATATTGCTTAATTCGCATTCATTGATAGTTTATTTGCATTATTCTATTGTAATTTCATTCTTCTATGAAATCACACACCGTAATTATAGGGTATGATTTTTCTAGAGGTAAAATCATGATTTCCCCGTACAAGGTATGATTTCATCGAATCTGAGCTTGGGGGTATAATTTTACCCCCAAACCCTAGGGTTGCATTTCATGTTACATTTAGGACCTAATTACACAAATTACATTTTGTTTATCATTTTATTTTGTTGCATTATCTTCTACTTATTCATATTCTAAAAAGGTCAGCTTTTGCTTTTGCATTCTAAAGGTCATCTAAAAGGACCTAGGGGGCTTGAATGCTATACCTCCAAGTACAGTCATATAGCGGCCTAAGCAGGCTCTCTAATGTTGATCATATTTTTCAAGGGTTTTGTGAAGCTATGTTTGCAAGATAGAAGTTATGGGGATATTACTGGATGCAAGTTAAAGCTGGGAACAATCATCGAATCAAATAAGTGCCCTAGTAGATCTTTAGGTTGTTTGTTGATTGTCTTTTATCTATTTTTGTTCCAAAATATAATATCATAGGTGAAGCATTTGATTAAATTTCTAGGCATTGAAAGAATAAGAGCATATAGTGTGCATCTAGGGTTTTTAACCTCGTTTGTACATTTTGTAGCAAAATAATCAACACCAAACAAATAAACACAAATGAACACTTGCAATAGAAGGAATATCTCTTTTGTATTAAAATAGGGGATCCTGAATCTCCCAATGTTATAATGCTTTTGAATTACCCTGAGTGTATTGGGGGTAATGTTACAATGATATTGTACAATACAAGTGTCCAAATAACAATGGCGGGCTCTTCAAGTAAAATTCAACCGGTGTCCTTTGTTCTTCCACTACATCTTTAGAGGGGTGAGTGGGATTCTGGTATTCGATGCGAGGACCACTCCAGCTTTATTAGCTTCTCTAAGATACTTGCTTCCTACACACACATGAAAAGGCAAACAGGGGTTTAGTAGCATCTATATACAAATATAGGAATCATGCAATAAAACCCTTGACTAAAAGTTATAGAAAATAGAAAACATAAACCAAATGCCTTATTGTAGTCAAAATTTATTGATCGTACTACTGGTGTTTTTTCAGCTCTGATAAATCGTGGATGAGCGGTGTGATCTAGTGAACCGTGCATATGCGATGGGGAAACCGTGTACATGCAATTTTAATTGTGTAACTGTGGACAGGCATTTTTTACTAAGTGGTAGATTGCTCCAAAATATAGCTCTGAGCTTTAGATATCAGGTTTCTTCGGGATTAGTATGACTCCTAGTACTATTTTAGCAACCTAATGGTATGAATTCTTAGCCTCCCTTGTTTGGTTGGGTGAAGGTACCTTTATAGGCTCCTTAGGATTTTGGAGGGAAATAGGAGGTGGCAAGCCAGGATTTCCAAGTGTCAATCCAAGGCTACCAAATGGAGGGGGCAGTTAGAGTGAGTCACCCAAGGTATCTCACTTAACTAGGGTGATGTGGTTGCAAGTGGAGTGAGGTGTAAGGGTTATCCCATGTGAAGGGACAAAGGGGACAAGGGTGTATGAGATGTGGTAAGGGATGTTGGTGAGGTGGCTAGGACACATGTCTAATGGGAAGGCAGGTTATCCTAGGTTGATTTTCCAGATTTACTAAATTTGGAAAATAGCATAATATGCAGGATTTTATACACCTAAGTCTAAACTTAGGCATATAATTTTATTATGCAAGATTTGATGTGGAGTTCCAAATATGATCTTGTGGATGCCTAGGTTTTGGTGTATACACATTTCTCTTGAACCCTTGCCCAAAGGCTTTGTTTTACAATCCTAGGATTAGTGATCATTTAAGCAAAGAATCATTCTAGTGTTAGCTCTTGTCTTCTTGCATCTTGTGTCTTACATTATTCTTTCCCTCTTCATAGTGTAGTTTAGAAAGGCCAAACCTAGGTGTATTCTTCTTTGACACATCAAAACATATTCCACCCCAGACTTAGAGTGAGTCCTAAAATTGTTCCTGGTGAACCCTTCCCCTAGCTGCCCACCTGAGTGTAGAGTTATAACATACCCCCATGGTTCACCTCGGCTCCCAGTGGATCCAACCGAGAATCGTATGAGGTAGGGAACTTTTTCCCCTCTATATTTTTGGTGAACCTGACATGAAAGCACATCTTAGTGGCCAAATTAGGAAGCCTCTTCCTTTTTTACTTTTATTTTGAAAATATTTTAACAAGACCACTAATTTTTTTCTTTTCTTAGAAGAACATTAATAAATATATTTAAATATTATTGTGTGTCTTTCATTATTCTTCTCTTATATCCTTTTGCTTCTTCTAATGGCTCCATTTCTTATATGTCAATGAATGCAGCTAGAGTCTAATCATGTTCCCTAACAAGATGATTAGATTGATAGGGAGAACCCTAACCTGGATGCAAGAGAGCAAGGAAATGAGAAAATTAAAAAAAACTATGATCCCCTTGAAGCACCTGATGGGCGCTACATCTTAAAATAATTTGATCATATTTAGGATTTTATGAAACTTTATAAGGAAGACTTGCTTGTAGTTATGGAACAAGAAGCTCGACTCAAAAGAAGAGAGACTCTGCCTCCTCCAATAGTCTCCCCTAGACACGTTCATGCTAACCCTTTATTTGAACTTTTGAATTATGGTAATCATGTTCATCAACCAACTTATGCCACTACTATAACCACCAATGTTGGAGGAGTCTACAAGTCCCTCTAACTAGTAGTGTCACTCAAAACTATTTTCAATTTCCTCCTCAATCTGCAAATCTCAACAATTTTTCCTCTGTTCCAACAATTGTTAGTTATCCTCTCTAGAAAGATACCACATATCATAATAATATCAATACCTCCAATATGGGCCAAGTACCTATTCAAAAGCCTACATATCCCTTGGGGAATCTTGGGGCATTGCACAACAATAATTTTAAGGTGCAAAGTTTAACTAATATGGTGAAACAACTGGTTTCAAGAGTGGATATGATTCAACCCCCTAGTTTCACCTATAGCTATAGAGAAATGTGTAATCATCCCTTAGACCTTATAGTTGTTGTTAAGCCTTATCCTAAGCGTTTTCCCATGCTATTTTACGTATATATAAGGGAACATAATATCCAATTGAGCATTTAAGAATGTTTAGAACAACTTGCCATGATATCATATATGATGACATATTATTGTTAAATATGTTCCCTAAGATTATTGGTGGTATGGCATTAGAGTGGTATTATCAGTTTCCCAACCATTCTTTGAGAGATTTTGAAGAAACAATTGAATTATTTCTGCAACAATTTGGTGCTTATGTTGAGAATAATGTAATCATGAAAGATGTTTACAATCTAAAACAAGGTAAAGAGGAAATTTTTTAAGAATTTCTCTCGTTGGAGGAGTCTATTTGGATGCTTGAGATATACATTACCTCCTCAGGACATGTTTGATATATTTATTAGAAATTTACAAGAACGGTTATATTATGAATTGGAAACTACAACTATCACAAATTTTAATCAAGCAATTGAACTGGAAAGGAAAGTGGAACAAGCTCTTATCAAAAGAGGATAGCTTATAGTAAAAGAAGATAGGACCACTAAAAATCAGTATAATAACAATCATGTGGTTGGTGATGGGGTAACGGATAGTAGGCCTATTAATGGCATTATTAATAGCCTACAAAATATGGTGCTTAGTCAACCCCAAAAACCTCCACAAAGAAATTTTACAAAGATCAACATACCTATGAATGTGGTCCTAAAGTAGCTTTTGGAAGCTAATATGATTGATTTACCGCCTATAAGGTAACCAAATACTACAACTGATTGGTACAAGGTAGGTCAACACTATGAATATCATAGAGTGGAGGGACATTGGATGAATTCTTGTAAAAAATTGAAACATGTTGTTTAAGATATAATTAATGAAGGACACCTTGTTATAGAGAACAACCAACCTTCTACTCAAAAAGCACCCATAACTAATCAAGATATGGGAATCTTCCAAGATCCCCTACCTAAGCATGGGTAGTAGGCAACTAATCACGTATCCTATAAGAATATGCCACCTCCCTATGATAATGTGGTTGGTATGATAATAATGACTATAAGGAAGCAAGCTCAAGATCAACTGGCTCAACATTCTTGATAAGAGATAAGCTCTTCGTCGCCCATCCTATTTTTGAGGAATGATAAAAGGAAAAGTACAGGAGTAAAAGCCCCACCTTTAGATTTGAAACCTCAACCTAAAATATTCTTTGACATTCAACAACAGTTAGCTAGTACCCCATACAATATATTTATCTTAGAACTCTTTCAAAATTCTCCTATTCATAGGGAAGCTTTGTTGGAACTTCTAAGACAACAATATGTCCCTATAGACATTTCCCCTAGTGTTGTAGCCAATTTTGTAGGTTCTCTTGGGATACATCACATCACATTTTTGGATTATGATATGCCTTCCTCAAACTTGCGAGGGTATTCTTCCATTTACATCACAACATTTCTTGGGAGAACCTTTGTCAAACAAATATTGATTGACAAGAGTTCTTCCCTTAATTTATGCACTTATCAATTTTTTCAAAATTTTGGATTAAAAGAGGAAGACTTGATTAAATTTGATATTATCATCAAATCTTTCAACAACGAGTCCCAAGAAGCCTGTGGCATTATGTCCCTTCCCCTTAGGATTGGACCTTAGATCTTGGATACCTTTTTCTATGTGGTACCTTGCCTCACATCTTTCAATATTCTTCTCGAACATCCTTGGATCCATGTAATGAAGGTCATCCCTTCTACTTTTCATTAGTTTTTGAAGTTTGAATTCAAGGATCAATTTGTCACCATTCTGAGTGACCCTCATCCATTAAAATATTATTCGATGGTTGAGCAAGCTCAATCTGATATCAACATTTATCCTTTGGTTTTATCATTTGTTTCTCCAAGTTCCTCATCTCAAATATTTGAGCAACTTCAAAGTCTAAAAGTGAGTGAGGAACCACACATCAAAGTTTCATCATAGGATCAAGATAATCAATTTCTTCAAGAACCTCTTCTAGATCAATCCAAGCTACCACCTTCATCAAGGATTATGGGTTTACCTAGTAAGAAGGGTGAAGTTGTACACAGTGGCACATGTACCTTTATCTTCGTAGGAATAGCCTTCAAATAAAATATTTGTGGTAGCAACCCCTCTCTCATGGAGCGTTCTTTTGCTTCTTGTTACTTATCCAATGATTACCCACTCCCTAAACAGGTCCTATATAGCATGGGATATATAGGTAAAGGTTTGAGGCCATGAGAGAAAGGCATTCAAGAGCCTTTGAATGCTAAGATTTGTCTTGGGAGGTGTGGCATAGGCTACATTCCCACTAAAAACCAACCTTTACTATTTTATAATGATGATCACCTTAAAACTTATGATAAATATTTAGATCATCAAATATTGGAGAGGAGTGATGAGGACAAAGGACCCCCTTTTTTCATAGATATTTTGTTTTGTAATATGATAAATTTTGTGCATTCTAATAATAAATTTGTTGCTTTTTAAAAGGAACCTACTCTGCCATCTTATAGAGATCTTGCAAAATTAGGAATTGCCCCTCCTTTTGTTAAGAAAGATGGTTTTGTTAGGGGTTTTGAAGACTTTTGTGCAAAGGATGTCGGAGAAAGAACTATGAAGAAGGCTCCTTGTGATTTTTATCATCAGGGTGACCCCTATTCTAGATTTTTTCTGGTGGATCAGTCTCTTGCATGCGTGTTCTTTTTAGTAAGATAGGAGGCACTATGAGACTGTGTGTCGACTATCATTTTTCTCAATAATCCAATAATAAAACAATAAAAAATAATAATATATATATAATAAAATAAATTCATCATCAATTAGACATACCTTGAATTTTCATCCGCTTCATTTTATTTTCCTGCTCATACTGCAAGTTTGCCTATCATATTCTGCATGATTTGCCTGACATTTCATTGCATTTGCATCTTTGATTATCATGATTGCATTACTTTTATCATATAGTTTTTTTAAATTTACAATAATGGCATGTGATGACACCTAGTTAGGTCATAGCTCACATGCATTTCACTCTCATTAGGACTCTAATGCCTAGCGAAGTCCCCAACCTAGGGTTTTTTCTTCTTTTTTCTTCCTCTTGTTCGTTATTTCCTTTCTATTTTTCTTTTGCCTTTGTCGTTGCATTCCTTGACCTTGAAAGTTTTTCTGATGACCATAAATTTCTCCTTAGATCAAGGAAAACAACTCTTCCTTGTTTTTTTCTCTTGCTTTCTTCCTCTCTGTTCTTCTAGCACGTGCACACACTCACGTCCTGTCTTGCTCAGTTGGCTTTGTTCACTCATATATTGCATACACCACGCCCCTATTGGGTAGAAATTTCGAATACATCTTGCACATACAACACACCCCACAATAGATAGCTTCATGGCCACAAGTGAGGACCCGCCTCCATTTGACCATTTACAATCATATATCCCAGTGGGTATATTTCTTGATCATCTATCCATCTTAGTGAGCACAACACCCATAACAGGTTTAGCTCCATATTTTTGACCATCTTAGCGAGTACTACACCCATAGTGGGTATCACTCCACTTGTCCATATTCTTTTGCTTGATGTATGTATGGTTGGTCACATTGATCTAGTACAATCTACGCTAACCCAAGCATCATGTCTCGAGCCCCTCTTTTCTTCTTTGTTGACCTTTGTTTTCTTCTTTCTTCTTCTTCTTTCTCTTTTCTTCCTTTTCTTCTTCTTCTTCTTCTTCTTCTTCTTCTTTCTCTTTTCTTCCTTTTCTTCTTCTTCCTTTTCTTCTTCTTCTTCTTCTTCTTATTATTATTATTATTATTCTTATTTATTGTTCTCTTCTTTTGTCTTTCTTTTCCTTTTTTTTGAAATCTTGCCTCATGATTATGGATCACGATTTTGTTTTGACGTTATCGCGCTCCATATTTATGAGGCACGATTTCGCCTAGAGTAGTTTTTGACCCTCTTTCTTTCTTCTTTTCCTCTCCTTCTTCTCTTATTTGGTTCCTATTCTTTCTTTCCTACCCTTTTTTGCATTGCATTTTCACTCCATTGTATCCATACATGTTGCATCTTAGATCATATCATACATACAAAAATTCAAAACATTAAAATAAAAATTCAAAACACCATCAAAAGGAAGCACATGAACACATAACATGATAAAGGGAGATTTTAGTCCGTACTTGTACCCGCTCCATTTCTACATCAACTTCACCCCCCGCAATGTATGAATGGTGTTTTGGAAGAACCATATTCATTTTTCTCTAGAGCCCTTTCTTATATTTTTGCATGGTGAAAATGAATTAGGGTTTTCATCCTTTGCCTGTTTTATGCCTCTTATTCTGCTTTTTCTCTCTCCTTTTTCTTTTCATTTTTGCTATTCTTTCTTCTGTGTTTTCCATTTCAATTTTCATTAGGAATTTGGTATTCCTAAACTCGAGGGGGCACCCTGTACTAAGAAGCATTAATGTCCCCAATGCCTCAATTTGCATGCATCTATCAGGCCATAAATGCATCAAAGAGGGGGTAAAATATAGACATGGAAAATTGATCCACTTGAGTGAGTTACTTCTCTAGTCCCTCAGAGAGACATTCCAACTTGTCTAAAGTAGGTTTAGGTCTCTCTTTCCCTAGTTTTTTCTTGCTTCGAAAAATCGTATTCAGCCCTTACATGGGGCAATTTCACCTAGTTAGGGTTTTCTCCTAGGAAACCCCAACATTTTGTTTGTCTTTCTTTGGCATAGACTTTTCCTTGGTTTTTCTACCCATTCTTGTTTTAAATATATTATAAAATTAAGGGTGTGAATCTTTCTTTTCAGTTACGCTCTCTCTTTCTCTGGCTAATCAAGATAACAATATACTTCTCTCCTAAGTGTTATATTTTGGCTCATAATTGTTGGAGTTCTTTTGAAGTAATCTTACAAGCTACCAATAATTTGATTAAAGCTTTTGATTTTGTGGAAGATATCTTCTATTGCATTGATTTGTGTGTTGTTGACCTTGGTGGACAAGTGTTGAAGCCCTAAGGAGGAGTCTACCATCTTGGAATTTTTCATCTCTTTTTTTTTATTTTGCTACCACCAGGTTGTTTTTGTTCCTCCATTTCGAATATTGCTTAATTCGCATTCATTGATAGTGTATTTGCATTATTATGTTGTAATTTATTTCTACTGCAAAATCATGCCTTGTAATTACAAGGCACAATTTCATCGAAGTTGATCTTCAGAGCATAAGTTCACCCCCAAATCCTAGGGCTACATTTTATGTTACATTTAGGATTTAATTACACAAATTGCATTTTGTTTATCATTATGTTCTGTTGCATTATCGTCTACTTGTTCATATTCCAAAAAGGTCAACTTTCACTTTTGTATTATAAATGTTAGCTAAAATGACCTAGGGGGCTTTACTGTTGCACCTCCAAGTATAGTCATACAATGTCCTCAGTAGGTCACCTAACATTGATCATATTTTTTGAGGTTTTTATGAATTTGTGTTTGCAGGATAGAAGCTATGGGGATATTGTTGGATGCAAGTTAAATCTAGGAACAACCACCAAATTAGATAAGTGCCCTAGTAGATATTTACATTGTTTTTTGGTTGTATTTTATCTATTTTTTTTTCAAAATATAAGATCATAGGTGAAGCATTTGATTAAATTTCTAGGCATTGAAATAATAAGAGCATATAGTGTGCATCTAGGGTTTTTAACCTTGTTTGTGCATTTATTTTGAACCCTTGTCCAAAGATTTTATTTTGCAATAATAGGATTAGTGATCATTCAAGCAAATAAATATTCTAGAGTTAGCTCTTGTCTTCTTGCATCTTGTATCATGCATTGTTGTTTCCCTTTTTATAGTGTAGTTTAGAAAGGCCAAACATATGTGCATGCTTAATTGACACATCAAAACGCATTCCCCCCTGAATTTGGAGTGAGTCCTAAAACTGTTCATGGTGAACCCTTCCCCCAATTTTCCAACTGAGGGTAGAGCTATAACATACCCCTATGGTTCACCTCAGCTCCTAACATATCTAGCCGAGAATCGTAGGCAATAGGGCAATTTTACCCCTCTATAGTATTATATCACTGAGGCGATGGATCATAGATGAGCTACGGGACCATCAGATCATATGGTGATCACAACATCTACACCTTAGGTGAAATGAGGATGCATATGATCTAGCTTGGGTTAGTAGGGTTCTATGGGTCACCATAGAGAAGGGTGAGCTAGATATCTATCGGTTCAATCGAGTACAACAATAATTTGATATTCTCTAAGAGATACTAAACCTAGGATACTACTGGTATAAGAGGGTAAGGAGGGATCCATCAAGGGTTGGAGGTAACCCTGATGTGGTTAGGTTAATAGAGGAGGACCTATATGATTCCCTCTACATTGATCTTAGAGTCAATGATGTTAGGGTAGCCCTCAGATACAAGATATGGTATAGGGGTATTATACCCCCAAGGATCTCCCTAGTAGTACCAATGCAGAGGCACCAAGTCATGGGAAAACAAGTGTAGCTAGTACTCTGAGAGGCTAACCGACATGTATTAGAGCGATAAAAGAAGATGGCATAGCCTCCTAGTTGGGATAGGGTATAGGTCAAGATAGAGGTGGTGATCATCACGAGGACCACCATCACTCTCTTTAGATCAGATGCAAGGAGGATAGTCAGAGGTGTATCTACAATAACACAAGAAGGACCAAGTAGCACCACAGGTTATGGAGACCTAGCAAGGGAAACAGAGGGGCCAACAAGCAGGGTGATCATTATGTAGGGGGATATAGACACTCTTAAGGCACATCTAAGCTAGGTCACAATGGAGCGAGATATAGTGGGGGCTAATGCAAGCTACCTTAGAGGGGAGATGGGATGGCTAGAGTAGGAGAGTTAGTAGACCTAGGCTGAGGAGATGGTTGTGGTGATGAGCAATCAACTAGACGATGGTATCCACCTTCTATAGGAGCAGCTACAAAGGGCAGAGGAGAGGTAGGACATAATAGTATGAAAGGAGACCTTCTACCAAGATTTATACTTCCAAGAAATACTGGTGGATTAGAGGGTGCAACCACCAACCTCCCTTAAATCATAAAATTGATCATAGTATCGATCATATATATTTACTCAATCTATGAACATGCCCCTATCAAGACCATAACTAGTAGGTAGAACAGATAAGGCAGGCTCACAGAGCTAGGATTGGGATCAAGGTGACATCAATTTTATATTATGGCATGCATCCCTAGGGAGGGTTAAGTACATCGATTTTGGATTGTGGAGCACTAACCCAACTAACATGTATTCACTGCTTATCAATTAATATCATGCTACGATTTTTATTATATTATGGTGTGGAAAATGTGTGTGTATTAGGATTAATTTTTTGTTTATGCATGGTGAAAATAAACATAATGAATGCAATGAGTGCAACTAAATGAAATAAATGGAATGGATCTAACTAAATGCAAGCATCTAAATGCAAACTTAAACGAGATGCAATATGAAATTCATGGATGGATAAATGAAAAGAAGAAGAGCACGAACAAATAAAAATAGATGGCAAAGAAGAAGGAGATGAAAACAAAACTCCAAAAGGCTAAGCAAAATAAAATAAAATAAAAAAATAGCAGAACCTTATAAGTATGTATGCTTGCAAATGAACGATATGGAGGTTACCCCTCGTGTGTGGCCATGAGGCTATCCTATAAGGTCATTATACTTGCAAAAATATGGACGTGGAGCGATTACCCACTAGGGGTGTAGTGCTTGCTTAGATGGCTAGAGAGAAAGATATATACCCGCTAGGATGTATGCTCGCAAATGGTTGAATGGAGGCTACCCCTCACTCGTGACCATGAAGCTAATCCCATATGGGGTGTGTTGTGTGTGAATGATGTGCCAAAGTGAGTACTACCTGATAGGGGTGTGGTGTGTGTGAATGATGTGCTAAAGTGAGTACTACCCGATAGAGGTATGGTGTGTGAAAGAATATGTATGAACAAATCCAATGGAGTAGAACAAGAGGTGAATGCGTGTATCCATCTTAAATTTTTAATGGTTAAGAGGTGTGCGTAAGATAGTCAGTGGTCATATGAACACCATAATGGATATTCATGTGGTATCTATCCTATCCCATGAGGGTCGCTTGGCAATTGAAATATAAATATGGAAAAAGTGTGAAAGCACGGATGAGCATATAGAAGAAGAATGTATATCCTTATCTTAATGAAAGAAAGAAAGAGAGAAGAGATAAGAAGAGATGAAGATGGGATGGGTGAATACAATGATGAAAATACACAAAATGGGCCCTAGGTTGGGGGTTTTCTAGGCATAAAATACCTAGTGTGAGTGCAATGCATATGAGCTATGACCTAACTAGGTGTCATAACTTGTCAAAAAATCCCCAAGAATCTATATGATCAAGTAGTCATGCAAGTATGAACAAGCAACAATGTAATTGTATGACAAGTAAAATGCAAGGTGGAACAAAATATTAGTCAAAACATGCAAAATATGACAGGCAGTCATACAGTATGAATCAAGCAAATTGGATGCAAGCTAGATGAAATGAAATACCATGCATAGTATTTTATTGATTTTTATTATTTTTAAGAGGTTTCTCTCACTCTTTTTTAGATAATTAGATTTGGCACAAATTCTGATTGTGCCACCTATTTTAATAAACAATATGGTAGTGCATGAAATTGACCAACCAAATAAAGGGCTATGATGGAGGATATCTTCATAATTCTCATCACAAATAGGATCATCCACAATGCATTCTCCAGGAGTTACTACACAAAATTCATGGTAAACTTGGATTATGCCATCATTTTTTATGAAAGGGGGAGAGATTCCCAACTTTTCAAGGTCTCTATAAGACAGAGGAACAGGGTCCCCTCAAGAATGATGAGACTCATTATGCACAACAAAAGGGATAAACCCATCAAAGGAGAAGCTACTCCGAGGGATATCCTCATGATATATGTCACAAGGGGTATTCCTTTTAGCATACTTCTTTAGGGTCACACCTTGCTTTAGATGAAGTAAGGTTACCATATTGTAAAAAAAAAAATTTGAGGGATAAGGGGGACCCTCATCCTCATCATTCCACTTTGAGCTTTGACCATCGAAATAATCAGCATAAGTAACAAGGTGATCATCATTAGCAAAAGGTAAATTTTAGTTTTTATTAGGGATGTAGCCTATGCCACACCTCCTAGACCAAAGCTTAACTTCCAAAGGCTCTTGAATATCTTTCTGTTGTGTCCCTAAACCTTTACCTATATATCCCATACTATATATGATTTTCTTAGGAAATGGGTAATCATTGATCGGTAAAATTAGGTAAAATAACTCTCTATAGGAAGAGGGTTGCTACCATAAATATTTTCTTTGAGGGATACTCCTACAAATATAAAGGTGCACATGCCAATGTGTATAGCTTCACCCTTCTTATAGGGTAAACCCATAGTCCTTGGTGAAGGTGGTAGCTTGGTAAGATCCAAAAGAGGCTCTATAAAATGATTAACTTGATCTCGTGATGAAACATTGATGAGCAGTTCCTCACTCACTTTAATATTTTCAAGTTGTTTAGTTATGTGATATGAGGAAATTGATGGGCATAAATTAAGATCAAATTGAGCTTGCTCAACCATAGAATAATATTCAAATGGGTGAGGATCACCCAGAATGGTGACCAATTTATTTTTAGATTCAAACTTCAAACATTGGTGAAAAGTAGAAGGGACCGCCTTTATTGTATGAATCCAAGGGCATCCAATAAGAAGATTGAAATATGTAGGGCAAGACATCACATAGAATAAGGTATCTAAGATCTTGGATCCAACCCTAAGAGGGAGAGATATAACATCGCAAGTCTCTTGGAACTCGTTGAAAGTTTTGATGGTGATATCGGACATGGTTAAATCTTCCTCTTTTAGTCCAAACTTTTGGAAGAATTGATAAGTGCATAGATTGAGGAAAGAACCATTATCAATAAAAATCCATTTAATAAATGTTTCCCCAATAAATGTAGTGATGTAAAGGTAATAATCTCCTTGTAATTCTAAGGATGGAATATTGTCATCCAAAAATGTGATATGATGTATTCCACGAGAACTTACAACATTAGCTATAGCACTAGGAAAAATATCTTGAGGGGCAAATTGTTGTCTTAGGAGCTTTAACAAAGCTTCCCTATGAATAGGATAAGTTTGAAAAAGCTCTAAGAGAGAGATCATGGTTGGGGTGCTAGCTAATTGTTATTGAATATTAAATGAGACTTTAGTTTGTGGCTTCAACACTAAAGGTGGGGTTTCTAACCTTGTGCTCCTTTTTTGTGTACTCTTAAAAACTAAGGTAGGATTTTAAGGTGGGTTGGATGAAGAACTCATCTTATGCTAAGAATGTTGAGTTGGTTGATTTTATGCTTGTTGCCTTGTAGTTATTTCTAGCATTCCAACCATATTATCATAAGGAGGTGGCACATTCTAATATAACACTTTATTGGTTTTATGTTGATCATGCTTGGGGAGGGGATCCTGGAAGATTCCCATGTCTTGATTAGTTGTGGATGCTTTTTGGATAGGAGGTTGATTGTTTGTTGGAGGATTGGATCGATAACCTTCTATAACAATTCATCCTTCATCAATTAGGTCCTGAACCACATGTTTCAACCTCTTACAAGAGTTTGTCATGTGCCCCTCTACCCTATGGTACTCATAGTGTTGACCAACTTTATACCAATTAGTTGTGGTATCAGGTTACCTTATAGGTGGTAACTCAATCATGTTAGCTTCCAAAAGTTGTTTTAGGACCATTGTCATAGGTATGTTGAGTCTTGTGAAATTTCTTTGTGGGGGTTTTTGAGGTTGGATAAGCACCATATTTTATAAGGTGTTAACAACACTATTAACATGCCTACTATCCGTTACTCCATCACCAACCATATTCTTGTTCTTATACTATGCTTTAGTGGTCCTATATTTTTTACTTTAAGCTGACCTCTTTTGATAAGGGCTTGCTCTACCCTTCTTTCTAGATCTATAGCTTGGTCAAAATATGTGATAGTTATAGTTTTCAATTCATAAGATATTTGTTCTTGTAAATTCCTGATATATATCTCAAGCATGTCTTAAGGAGGTAAGGTATATTTTAAACGTCCAACTAGACTCCTCTAAATAGACAAAAAATATGAAAAAATTTCATCTTTAGCTTGTTTTAACATATAGACAACTTTCATAGTCACATTATTTTCAACATTAGCACCAAATTGTTGAGCAAATATTTCAATTTTCTCTTCAAAGTTCCTCAAAGAATGATTAGGTATTTGATAATACCACTCTAATGCCATACCACCAAGGCTCTTAGGGAACGTCTTAAGCAACAACATGTCACCATATATGATATCATGGAATTTTGTCCTAAACATTTTCAAATTCTCAATTCAATCTTTCGTTCCCTTATAGATAGGAAAAATCGGTATTGGAAAATGCTTAGGGTAGGGCCTAGAGGTGATGATAGGTTCTAATAGTTGATTGCATATATCTCTGTAGTTGTAGGTGAAACTAGGAGGTTGAATCATATCCACTCTTGAAACCAATTGTTTCACCACAATAGTTAAACTTTGCATCTTGGAATTGTTGTTGTGTAATACCCTTAGTTTCCCTAATGAAGGGGTATAGGTAGGCTATTGAAAAGGAACTTGACCTATTTTTGAAGCATTAACACTATTATGATATGAGTTATGATATGTGGTATCTTGCTTTGGAGGATAAATGATAGTTGGTGGAACAAAAGCATAAATGTTGAGATGAATATAATGAGGAGGAAATTGAACATAATCTTGAGTGGTACTAAAAGTTGGAGGGACTTGTAAAACCCTTTTAACATTGGTGGTCATAGTAGTAGCATATGTTGGTTTATGTAAAGGATTACCATGATGTGAAGATTCAAACAAGGGGTTATCATGAGCCATTCTAGGAGAGATAGCTGGAGGAGGGGAAGTCTCACCCCTTTTGAGCTGAGCTTCCCACTCCATAGCTTCAAGCAAAGCCACCCTATGGTGTTTCATAAAACCCTAAAAATGATCAAATGATGTAAAAGTGAAGCCACCATTAGGCCCCTCAAGGGGGTCATAGTTTGTATCAGTTTCAACATGTTCTTTCTCTTTTATATCAAGCTTAGGATTCTCTTTATCAACCTAATCATCTTCTTGATGAATTTGATTATATTTTAGATGCCTTCACTGACTCCTAAGTAACAAATCCATTAGAAGAAATGAAAGGATAGAGGAAAAAATTAAGGAAAAACACACGAGAATATTCTTAAGATGTTTAATGTTTTTTAATTGAAATAAATAACATTAGTGGTCTTTTTTAAATTTTTTAAGAAAAAACAAAGGAAGAGGCTTCCTATCTTCGTCACTAAGATGTGTATTCATGTCGGGTTCACCAAATATGTAGAGGGGGAAAACTACCCTATCGCGTACGATTCTTGGTTGGATCTGTTTGGAGTCGAGTTGACTGCGGGAGTGTGTTATATTCTCTACACTCTAGAACACAAAGGAAAGGGTTCACCAAGAACAGTTTTAGGACTCACTCCAAGTCTAGTGTAGAAATGTTTAATGTGTCACTTAAGAAATCACCTATGTTTGGTCTTTCTATACTAAACTATGGAAAATGAAAGAACAATGCAAAACACACAAGATGCACTAGTATGATTCTTTGGTTCAATGATCTCTAACCCTAGGTTGCAAGAAATGAAATCCTTTTTTTTTTTAGCAAGGGCACAAGTAAAATGCACAAACAAGACTAGAATTCTATATGTGAAACTATATACCTTTTTATTTTAAATGCCTAGAAAATAATCAAATATAATTTGAAAACTGGGGTTTTGGGAATAAATAATTGTCCCCAAGCTAATCTGATATGAAATGCAAGTGAAACATAATGATAATAGTTTAAAAATAATGTAAATAGAGATGAAATAGAATGCATAGGTCGCATAAAATTAAACCCTAATGCTTTGGGATGAATAATCACCCCAAAACCTAACTCGATCGAATTTGCACCTTATAGGATATCGAGCATGGATTCGATAGCAGAGTCAAAACAACATAGAATGCCCAGCGAGCAAAAGTAAGTATTTCATTGAATCCACACCTTATAGTAGATGGGGTGTGAATTTGCACAAGAGGATTTAAAACCCCAAATAGAGATCATAAATACAGCAAAACATGAACTAAGATGAATAAGCAAACTAAAAAATGTAAAGAAATGACCTGATCATCTCGTGGAAGAAGCAAGAGAAAAGGTGGAACACCTATTCTCCCTCAAGAAGACAATTGTCATAAAGGCTTTCTCCACTTGCAAAATCACAAGAAACACATCAACAACAGAATACCAAAGCAAAAAAATATTACACAAGAAGCCAAAAGAACTCTAATTTTACATCAACTTTCTCAAATTGCTAGCTTGAGTGGTTGGGAAACTTCTTAATAGATCACTGGAGGGGAAATGGGATCCAATCCCTTTATTTATAAAGGTCTTGTAGGGCTAAAAGGTGAGAAAAACAAAACTTAATCCTGATCAGGCCGATACCCCAAAAGGGTCAACTTAAAATTTAGGTTTTTTGCTGAATTTGTGTCCCATAAATTATTAGGCACATATTTGGTCAAGGTCAAGCAAAACAAGGAAAAATTCAAGAAAAAAGGGATCAAACTTGCTCCTAGCAAGTTTGAGAACCTCTCAAAGGAACCCAAGGAAAATAACTCATATGGGTGTGTCAATATTTCGTGTCTACAAGGATAAATCATTTTCCCTTTTACTAGGTGATTGATGTGAGTAGATCCTCCCGTCCTATCTTGTAAACTAATCACGGTTCGCACAACAAAAAAAATATTTTTTCCATACAAAAATCTCTTATATTTATCCCATAATATTTCACATCTCTATCTCACCATATGATGCATACAATATTATTCATCTTCTATTTCATCAATATCTTACCGCATGACGAATACTACAAGGTTTGTAGGTGTTGATAGCAAATTTAATCCCATAATATTTTTTCTCCTATGTATCACCATGCCCCTCTAGACCTTTTTCACATACAAGCATGGGGATAACATGTCTCATATCCATAACAAATTCCTCCTTTAGCCAAGAGAAAAGTTATCATATAAATAAATATTTTTTATGACATTTCTCTAAGAGATAAGTCATCGTCACTTGGTGCATCTCACAAGTCCTCTTTAGAATTCATTTTAAAGGCAAGTCTACAATTTGAAGCCTTATACAATATTTTCCAACAAATAAACTATATGTCCTTCAGACATTTGTTTAAAGGTAAATCCATCAATAGAAGTCCTACATGGCATTTATCTACAAGCAAAGCAAAAGTTCTTTAGATATTTGTATAAAGGAAAATATATCAATAGAATTATTGTATGACATTTATCTATAGGTAAAGCAAAATTCATTTAGAAATTTATTTAAAGGCGTATCCATCACCAAAAATCCTATGTGACATTTGTCTATAGGCAAGGCAAAAGTCCTTTAGACATTTGTCTAAAGGTAAATCTATCAGTAGAAGTCCTCTATGACATTTGTCCAGAGGTAATTCTATTGTTGCTTGGTGCAACTATATAAAATCCTTGTAAATATTTGTTTTGAAGTAATTCTATTTACAAGTTTCAAATAAATCATAGAATGCTCCTTGGACATTTGTCTATGGGTACCAATATTTATCTTGTATCAGAGGAATGCCTCATGGCATTATCTAATATTCCCCTAGGAAAATATTTTATCTATATCATATCTTGTATCATAGAAACTACCTCATGGAATTATCTAAACTCCCCCTAGGCAACACTTTTATCTATATCATATCTATGCCTCACAACATTATCTAAAGTCCCCTGGGAAAATATTTTATTTGTATCATAGCAATACCTTCTATCATTATCTAAAATCCCTTGGGTAAATTTTTTATCTGTATCATGATGCCTCATGACATTATCTAAAGTCCCCCTAAGAAAACATTCTATTTATATAAAAGTGTGTATCATAGAAATACCTGACAACATTAATTTAAAGTCCCCTACACAAATATTTTATCTATATCATATCTTGTATCATAACAATGTCTCACATCATTATATAAAGTCCCCCTAGGCATGTCTATTTTTGTATCATATTTTGTACCATAACAATGCTTTATGGTATTATTAAAATTACCCTAGGCACATCATTTAATAATCTCAATCATACATTTATCTACTTCACATCTTAATCAACTAAACAAAAGCTTCATTCATCTTACATCACAAATCCTAAATAACATCAAATTTATCTACCACAAAATTGGGGCATGAAGGTCAATTTTTTATGCATTCATATTTTGATAAATGCATCAAAAAGGGGTAAATGTAGACACCTAATTTTTACCACATCATAAAACCTATAAAACATATCAGCATCTACATCACTTAGCCAATCAAGCATCTAAATCAAGTAAACCATATCAAAGCCCAATCTAAGAACATTTTTTTCTTTAAAATTAAAAGCATTGGGATTGAAAAAGTAGAGTAGCAATGCTTTTGCTCACATGGAAGTGTTTTTCCGAGCTTTTCATATTTTGTCATTTCCCACCCAATTAAGCGTAGCAATGGTCATTTGGCACTAATGCTAGATCTTTACTTTTATGAAGCTAATGTTATTAATTGTCACAACAAAAAGCAAATAAAAATCATGGTAAGCTACCACCCATCACTTGCAAAACTCATATTTAATTATACAAATTGTGTCCACCATCATCTTAAATGTATCTTGGTCTTGGAACTCACCAAGACATATAAACAATGCCACCTATCTAGTTTTTGATAGATTCCCTAGAAGATCCTCCAAGGGAGCCTCGACTTCTTATAAAGTTGACCCTTAGGGGATCCAGAAAATAAATATTCTTATAGTGAAGTTATATTGGGGTCATCTTTGTAGTACAATATTTCATTAGCAAAGCTGTGTAGAAACTATTTCTCACATCTATTTCTTGCGATAGTGAAATTCTATCAACATCATCTCTAATTTGCATTCTACACAACAAAGCTCTATAAAAACTAGCACATGCATTCCATCCTATGATAGCGAGGCTTTGTTGGATCCAACTACTTTGTGGTCTCCATTGGTGGCCTTCTTTCAAGCAACAATAAGCCTTCATCCTCTCACTGTAGCTTGGGACATATACAAAGATTTTTAGATTACATGCTTGCTTGTAGTTGCCTGATTATACCCTTGCATTCCCCAACTTGTCACTTATATTCTATTGTTTTATAACCATTTCATGATTGCTTGCTAAATTTTCCCTTGTCTAGTCTCTAGCTTGTTTGTTATCATCTTATTTATCATCATACCTATAGGTTTTAGCATTGGTCATTTTTACCTAGTTGTCTCTATCTAAATATCACTATCCATGTCTTACTATTTTTCATATAAATATTTTGTTAGGGCACACTGATCTTGCCTTCATCTAGTAGCTAACTTATTTATCATCATTTAACTATCATCATAGTTGTATCTTCTATTGGCGATCAATTTTAGCTTATCATTTTCAACCAGATCCCTACACCTCTTAACCAAGGAATCTCACCAAATCACTTATAAGTCAAGGAATTTTTAATAAAATGCTCATTCTTATGTACTACAGGTGACAGTAACACAAGGTTGTAATCTCAATGACGCCACTACATCTTGTTTCTAATACAGTAGAAGATGAGGACTTTATAGTCATAGTTAGTCATCAAAAGCAAATGCACCACTATTTAGAAGAAGTGTGAGTGGCTCTATCACTCTCTAGCAATGCTTTTTCCATAGATATTATAGTTATAATTGTAGTTTTTACGTCTCTTTTATCCTTTTTTTCTAAATAAAAGTGTGATAATAATCAAAGTAGTTACACATTCTCCACTAATTTAAGCAAATCCCTTTGCTTGTTAACTATTTTTTATATATATATCTTATAGTTTTTAGAAAGTAAAAATTTATTAACAAAAATGTCACCATATAACAATAGCACCAACAATACTTTTACCTTCTCAATAATAATTCTATGACTGATAAATATGCTATATTTTTTGACTCTTGGTTACATACACAAGTTCAAGTGGAAAAAATTCATATTGATATTCAGTACTTACGAACTCTTTTGGATCATTGCGCTAATGCGCCCTGCTCTGTCATTCGAGTCCCTCAGGATTCGACATCCTCAATCGGGTCTCTTCGGATTCGACATCGCAACGGTGTACAGGCTCTCGATCTCGGGCACGTCAGAGACGTAGGGCTCCACCACAGGATGAGAGGCACCGATCTCAACCTCCACCAGTGACTAAACACCGCTATTCTGATAGTGCAGGTAGTTCATCGCAGTCAAGTGATTGGGGCGTCCGTCAAGAACATTCACACCAGGTTGTGGGCTGGGGAGATGTGTCTGTGACGACACCAGTAAATGCTCTTGGTTGGCCTGATGATGGTCAAATCGCTGTTGATATGGGTGGTTTCAGTGCTACTGTAACTGACCTGCATGCTCCTGTTGCTGACACCCCTGACAGTCTAATGATAATGTGGACAATAATGTCCTCCCTACTATCGAAATGATTGGTTACAAGTTGCTTTAGTTTTTTTTGACAAAGAAAATGATATTAATGCCCTCTTTTTTGTTAATGTTTGTTAGACTCTTTCTCATACATCAGAGTGATATTGAGGACCCTACTAGAATATGTATCCACCCACTTTTATATGATGAAATTATATTTATAATTTAATATAAACTTATTTCATTCAAAAATAATAATAATTCCATCACTTAAGTCAGCTATAGGTATTCTCTAATTAATCAATCAAACATAATCTTTCAAATAACTAAAGATGATATCAAAATGTAAGAATGGGCATGGTTGCATGTTACCCATGACCATTCGAATGCCATCAAATCATAAAAACACGCAAGATGTAATATACTACACTAAAACAGTATCGTAGTTGATAATGTTACGCAAAAACCAGACATGTGGAAGTTAAAATTGTCTTTTCATAATTTATAGCAGACGGCCATGTTCCAAAGGAATGTTATTCGCTTACAAATACATAAAATTGAAAAACATATAAGAATATAATTTTATAGAATCTTTTATATAATAATGCTACTTAAAAGTATTATGGAATCTTTTATATAATAATGTTACTTAAAAGGGATAGGTTGGTTATTAATCAATGGGTTACTTGTAAGTAGATTGTTCTTGTTCTCTTTTTAGACTGTGGGTCTGGTTTTGTTGACTTTGTTTTTACTCAACCACTAAAATTTATAATAACAAATCACATCAGCCAAAAAATGTTATTAATTCCATTTAAAATAATAATAATAATTCACTTCCTATCGAGAGGTATATGCATTTTTAAATGGAAAAAACAAATGTCAAGCTTGAAGATAAAGATAATATAATTTTTTAGGCACTATAGGCACTCGTGTTTTCTTTATGTATGTAAACAAAGCATTTGAATCTTTCCATTATTATACAATTTTCTTAGAGAATCCCTTCTATTTATATCCCTTTAAGTAATATAAAAGTATTTACCATGTTACTTTACATAGAAAGCTCCCAATTTAGATACATATTTCTTTTCCAAAAGTCTTCACATTCTTTGCCTCGGGAGATTTCAGGATAATCAGTGCACTTTGAAGCGAGTGGTTTTAAAAATTAAAGATACAAATAATACAAACAAAATATACTAACCATTAAAAATATAGAACAATTGCTCTACCTAAGGGTAAATTTTCACCTGGCACATAGATCAAACGGTGCTTTTTAATAATTGTGCATACAAAAGGTACAATTTTCCTTTTTTCTAAATTAAAATAAAAGCATTGGTTAGCAAGTCGATGGACGGCCCACAGGTTGACATGGAATGATTTCTTTTTCAAGTGTAGGTGCCATGTATGTTTATAAGTTTGGTTTGGAAAGGGATTTATTCCGATAAATGACTGTAGATGGACGTGTATACCATATTTTTTATTTGCTGGTTAAAGATAGACGAAGGCTTCTTTTTTTAAACTCTTTATTGAGTGAATGGTCAAGGGTATGTCTCGTTATTAGTTATCAAACTGGAGGCTTTGTGTATTTCAACCAAATGTTGGGTATGGATTTGACACATACATACCTTGGAAGTAAAGCTTCATGCTATATGAACGCAAACATTTTACTGACCTGGATTCTGATGCCCGTTATTTGTAATAGTTTATTGATGGGCATGATGTTTTAAAGTACGTTTACAAGATTTTGTTGTTGAATAATGTTGGAGATGGGATTAACGTGTAGGTGATAGATGTATTATAAGCAGAAAGCTTTTTCTAACAAGATTATATTGCAATAGAGGTAAGTGTATATAAAGGGATTGACATAGATATAGTTGATAGATTTAGGTATATGTAGTAAGATTATAGTGTAAACATAGGTAAGTGCAGAGAAAGGGATTGATATAGGTATAATTGATAGAATTAGGTATATGTACAAAGATTCTTTCTAATAAGATTATAGTGCAAACCAAAGTAAGTATAGAAAATAAATTATAAATTAGAAAAACCTTCAAACCTGAATACTTTATTTTTTCTTTTCTTGTTATTTTTATTTTGTGGTTCAAAAGTCTCAAAGTTGAATAAATACATTTGGTGGGACCAAGGTTAGGATTTGAAAAACTAAGATCCCAAAAGATTGTTTGTTAAAAAAGGTAGAATGAGATAATGGCAAACCCACAACACAAAAGAGAAAATGATTGACACGAACATAATTGATAGATCTAGGTATATGTAGCAAGATCATAGTGCAAACAAAGGTAAGTGTAGGTGTAGTTGATAGATTTAGGTATATTTAGTGTAAAAGAAAGTAAGTATAAGAAAAAAATAGACAAATCATAAAAACCTTCAAACCTGAATACTTTACCTTTTCTTCTCTTGTTATTTGTATTTTGTGGTCCAAAAGTGTGAAAGTTGAATAAATACATTTGGTGGGGCCAAGGTTAGGGTTTTAAAAACTAAGATCCCAAATGTTTTAGTGCATGTTTGTTAAAAAAGGTTGAATGAGATAATGGCAAACCCACAACACAAAAGAGAAAAGGAATGACATGGATATAATTGATAGATCTAGGTATATGTAGCAAGATCCTAGTGCAAACAAAGGTAACTATACCGAAAGGGATTGACATAGGTGTAGTTGATAGATCTAGGTATATATACAAAGATTCTCTCTAGCAAGATCATAGAAAATAAGTATAATAAAAAATAGACAAATCATAAAAACCTTCAAACCTGAACACTTCACTTTTTCTTCTTTTGTTATTTTTATTTTGTGGTAAATACATTTGGTGGGGCCAAGGTTAGGGTTTGAAAAACTAAGATTCCAAACATTTTGGTGCATGTTTGTTAAAAAAGGTTGAATGAGATAATGGCAAACCCACAACACAAAAGAGAAAAGGATTGACACTGATATAATTGATAGATCTAGTATATGTAGTTAAAAAATGTTGAATGAGATAATGGCAAACCCACAACACAAAAGAGAAAAGTATTGACATGGATATAATTGATAGATCTAGTATATGTAGCAAGATCATAGTGCAAACAAAGGTAAGTGTACGAAAAGGGATTGACATAGGTAGATAGATTTAGGTATATTTAGTGCAAAAGAAAGTAAGTATAAGAAAAAAAATAGACAAATCATAAAAACCTTCAAACCTAAATACTTTACTTTTTCTTCTCTTGTTATTTGTATTTTGTGGTCCAAAAGTGTGAAAGTTGAATAAATACATTTGGTGGGGCCATGGTTAGGGTTTTAAAAACTAATATCCCAAATGTTTTAGTGCATGTTTGTTTAAAAATGTTGAATGAGATAATGGCAAACCCACAACACAAAAGAGAAAAGGATTGACACGGATATAATTGATAGATCTAGGTATATGTAGCAAGATCCTAGTGCAAACAAAGGTAACTGTACCGAAAGGGATTGACATAGGTGTAGTTGATAGATCTAGGTATATATACAAATATTCTCTCTAGCAAGATCATAGAAAGTAAGTATAATAAAAAATAGACAAATCATAAAAACCTTCAAACCTGAACACTTCACTTTTTCTTCTTTTGTTATTTTTATTTTGTGGTCCAAAAGTTTGAAAGTTGAATAAATACATTTGGTGGGGCCAACGTTAGGGTTTGAAAAACTAGGATCCCAAACATTTTAGTGCATGTTTGTTAAAAAATGTTGAATGAGATAATGACAAACCCACAACACAAAAGAGAAAAGGATTGACACAGATAAAACTGATAGATCTAGGTATATGTAGCAAGATCATAGTGCAAACAAAGGTAAGTGTACAAGGAATTGAAATAGGTGTAGTTGATAGATTTAGGTATATATACAAAGATTATTTATAGCAAGATCATAGTACAAACGAAAGTAATTATAAGAAAAAATAGACAAATCATAAAACCTTCAAACCTGCATACTTTATTTTTTATTTCTCTTGTTATTTTTATTTTGTGGTCCAAAAATTTAAAAGTTGAATAAATACATTTGGTGGGACCAAGGTTAGGGTTTGAAAAACAAATATCCAAAATATTTTAGTGCATGTTTGTTAAAAAAGGTTGAATGAGGTAATGGCAAACCCACAATACAAAGGAGAAAATGAGAAAATAAGTGAGATTAACTTGAATATATCAATTGATACCATGGCTAGCCCATCTTGTGATAGACTAATAATTTTAGAAGAACACATGTGGTCCTTGCAACATGAGATGAAATTGACCATAATCATAGGGGAACAACAATAAATGATTTCGAAAGTTCAAATCAATCTATTGGAGATATCATTGGTAGGACTGATGTCCTCCACCACCATGGGCTTGTGCAGTAGTCTTAGTTATCAAATTCATCGAATTTTTTAAATAAAATTTGAAATTCGTCGAATTCAAAACTCTAACGAATAAATTCGACGAATAAACCCTAAATTTGGCAGAAAAAATAAATAAAAAAAATAGCATGGAACAATGGTTCGAAATTCCATGCTATTTTATTTATTTATTTATTTATTTATTTTTGCCTAATTTAAGGTTTATTCACGGAATTTATTTACAGTTTTGAATTTTACGAAGCAAAACTCAAAATATAGACTGATTTTCTAATTGATGAGATTTTCTTGTAGTCGTCTAGTATTCGACAGAATATTCCTTGCAAATACGAGAGGGTTAATGCAAATCTCATGAAAAAATGAAGGATGAATATGGATTCGATGCTATTCTTGTACCTAAACTCTGAAGGTGTAGTCGGCCAAAGGTTTAGTTTTTGAAAATGCGGTGGCAACAAAGTCAAATACATCATGTATGTCCAATCAAGCTTTTGGTCCTTCGAGAAAACGTGGGCGTGACCGTAGCCCTCCAAATCATCAAGAGCTTGGGCATATCTCTCCTTCTCCTCTAGTGGAAGGTGAAAAAATTATATATATATATATATATATTATAATTTTGTGTTTTTTATTTTTAAATTTTATATAAAAATAAAAAATAAAATTATTTCAAAAAATATGTGTGCATTTATAATAATTGAATTTGATGTCGAATTTTATTTCAAATTTTTAAACATGTCGAACTTTTTTCAAACTTCAAGAGTGTCGAACTCGAATACAAACTCGAACTTGATAACTAAGGCAATAGTAATGATTCTATAAATGGATCCCATATTTAAATTGAGTTGCAAATCAAAAAAGAAAAAGAAAATTAAGATAATTTATTACAAATAAAATAAATTTAGGCAACAATTGCAAACATGATGACAAAAGAACAATAATTGTAAAATAAATTAGAGACTATATCATGGACACAAGTAGTAAGAGATCCAACAATCAAGTCAAAGTAATAAAAAGATTTAATAGAAAAACAAATCAAAATGCAATTGTTCGAAGAAAAGGAAAGATAAAGTAGATCAATAAGCATCATCATTAAGGGAATAAAAGAGCATGGAGAACAAGAAAACATAGCCAACTTAAAAAGTGTTTCTTTTCTTATAAACTTCATTGGAACGGATAAAATCATTAAGCATGTAAATTGAGAAAAGTAAGAGAAGACATGAGAACTAGATCAATCCAAGTCACAATGTTCAATATAGGAGATAAAAGGTAATCTTCAAAATAGAGGATTGCTACAAGGATCACATTTTTACCTAGATAAGGATCTTACTCCTATGCAACAAGAAGAGACAATGGAATAATGGGAAAAGGTAAGGCAACAAGGAGTGAGCGTAAAAAGGTATGGTCAAAAATGGGAAAACATGCATTATAAATGGAACAAACCAAAATAAATAGAAAATTAAGACCCATCGGGAACACTTAACATTGGTGAGTTGAAATTGTCGTGGATATCCATGGGGAAGAGGTCTTGGTCTAGGACCCATAGTTAAATCAAATGATGTGATTGTACTAATAGAAACACTTGAACATAATGGATGCAATATTCTAAATTGCGAAAGATGCAAAAAGATATCAATATGGAATAAGGCAACAAAAAATCGAAAAGTACATGGAGTAATAATATTAGTAAAAGATTTTTGGGGTAGAATCATACACATTAAGAAAGAAGACCCAAATAAATAGTATATATGGATTAGAATCATAGAAAATGATAAATTTATTAGCATTGCAGCTTGTTATTTTGCTCCACAGTAATCAAAGTTTTATAAGAAGCATGGCTTAGATCTGAAGATCTATATATGGCATTGGCAAAAGGCATCATAAAATATAACATGCTTGGAAATGTGGTTTTAGTGGGTGAGTTTAATGCCAAGATAACAAATAGAAAAGCAAGCTCCTTAAATATCAATGAAGGCATAAATGATAATCCATTATGGCCAGAAGAAGATGTGAGTCACCATTAGTTAAGGTCCTCATATGACAATCAAGGACCCATCATTGGGGAATAATTTCTCAAACTATGTAGCATAGAGGGATTGGTCATTTGTAATGATATAAAAATGTGGAAATAATATGGAAAATATACTTATCAAATACATAATGAACACAGTGTAGTTGTCTATACTATTTGCTCACCAAACTTCATTTCAAGGATAAAATATCTAGAAATTGAAGTAGTTCTCATGAAGCTAAAATCTAATAACAATCCATTCTACATAAATATCCAAATGCAATAAAATGGACAAGAAAAAATTCTTCAAGTAACTAAAGGAAAGACAACAAGAAACATCTTTATGACAAATATTAAAGAAAAAACTTTTAAAACATCACTCAAGCAAATTATGCAAAGAGAGGAAAGAAAGAGAACAAATATTTTTCAAACTTATAGTTTTGATAGAAATAAATTTATGGATATAATTAGAAAAGCCTTGGAATCATGCAAAAAGTTAAGACTCAGGGAAAGAAAACATAAAAGCTTCCCTATAAATCCCAGTAAGGAGAACCTTAAAAAAACCAAACAAAGAGAAAACAAATAGCAATATATATAAATAGCTAGTGAAAACAAAAAAGGAAGAATACATAAGAGCAAGGCAAAAAGAGTTGATATATCTTACAAAGCATAGCCCAAGGCATTTGTGAAAAGAGCTACAACAAAAAAAGGCACATACAAAACAATATCATAAGTGAACAATGGTTGTAGTATGCTAAGCCATTATATGAGAGAAAACCAAGAAAAATATATCCATCTTATTATTAATACAATTGAGGAACTTTTTTCTCTAAAAGATGTGAAGGAGGGCATTAAGAAAATAACAATAGGTAAAGCTTAGGATATAGATGGTTTGCAAGCTAAACATATCAAGTGTAGGGTTGACATATTAGCACCACACATCCA
This sequence comes from Wollemia nobilis, assembly GCA_028583015.1. Classification (NCBI taxonomy): domain Eukaryota; kingdom Viridiplantae; phylum Streptophyta; class Pinopsida; order Araucariales; family Araucariaceae; genus Wollemia; species Wollemia nobilis. The sequence continues at coordinate 1,305,528 of JAQPPZ010001737.1, read as the reverse complement.
AAATATTTAACAACATCATTAAAGGAAGCTTTCCAATGGAATGGATAACTAACCTAGTCATACCATTGCGTAAAAATAGAGACGTCGACAATCCTTCAAATTATTGCACCATCATGATTAATCCTCTTTTTACAAAATTGTTTGGCAACATAGTAGAAAGCAAAATTAGTCAGTGAACAAAAAATCAAGGAAAGAGGGCAATAGGGCAAGTAGGGTTTAGACCAAAGCACTCTAGCAATAGATCATTGCATTACTTCAAATCACCTAATAAAGATGATATAGAAAGAAAAAGAAATTTATTGTTGTTTTGTGGACTTTAAAAAGTCTTATGACACAATACCTAAAGGTAAATTATAGAAAATAATGGAATAAATTGGTATACCAACCAACTATAGAGTAACTATACACACACTTTATGAGCAGGTGGTGGCAAAAATTAGAACTCCAAAAGGACTATCAAAGTGTTTTAGGAGTGACATCATGGTAAAATAGAAAATAATGAAAGAAATTGGTATACCAACCAACTATAGAGCAACTATACACAAACTTTATGAGCAGGTGGTGGCAAAAATTAAAACTCCAAAAGGACTATCAGAGTGTTTTAGGAGTGATATCATGGTAAAATATGATTTTCCATTATCACCTACTTTATTTGGCCTTTATATTGATAAATTAGAGGAATGGGTAAAAAGGATGGGAGGAAAGGGAATACAATTGGCTAATTATGTAGTGAAACTTCTTCTCTATGTCGATGACCGCATCTTGCTTGGCAAGACACTTTATAGTTTAAAAAAACTTTAAAATCTTAAGAGCATTTTTCTAAAAAATTTGGGATGCAAGGAAATACCCACAAGACTAAAATTATGTTCTTCTCTACTTGAGAGAGTAAAAACAACCATATATTTTATTTGAAGGAAATCCTTTAGAGGTAGTAATAGAATACAAATAGCTTAAGTTAAATTTTCAAAGCAAACTCAATTGAGGGATATGCAGGATGAAGTATACAAGTAGGATGGAGAGCACACTACTCATTTCTAAATAGGGGCAAAAATAGATCTATGGGATTGAAAACCCATTATTCTAGTGGTGCTTTATTAGTGTGGGGTGTGGGCTAGTAATACATCAAATTTTAAATGAAGACAAGTAAAAATAATTCAAAAGTGAGTATTACAAATATTTTCATAATTAAAGCATCAGTCCCGTATGAGATTTCACTTGCTGAAACAATGACTTTTCCATTAGAAGCAAAAATTTTGATAAGGTTATTGGGGTACCTAAAACAAATACAAAAAATAAAATATATCAAGTTACCAAAACAAGTAATAAAAAAATACTAAATAGAAGAAAAGACATATTGATGGATGGACAATAGAGCATTAAATATCATGAGGTCCCAAACTTCAACAAAAAAATTAAATACAATGTGAGAGAAAAACTCAAACTTGTCATGTAGACTGAAAATTTAAGAAGGAAAAACCAATTATACTTCAACAAAGTTCAACCTAAACTATGAACACAACCAAAATAAGTACATAGATACAAATATCAAATGAAAGGAAAAAATATTTATATACATTTTTTTTTTGGTTACATAGATGAATTGGTTACAATCACAATTTTTAGTAACTGCTAGCGCATCTTGTAGGGTTCAAACTATCAGTGAAGGCTTCCAACACATCCACCATCTCGTTAATGGTAACTCGGTGTGAGATGGGGACCGTCGGACGCACAGGGTTCGCACCATCTTCGTCAATCTGGTTTAACATGTGGCATGAAGGGGACCATCGGACAAGCAGGAAACATATCTCCGTCATCAGTCACAAAGGAGTCGGATCGGGCTATTGGCTATGCATGGGCATGCCCGTGGGATTGGAACCTAGGTCTCCTCTCGGTAAGCGCCCAAATATTTATATATGTTTATTATAAACTTATCTAATATAAGGTAAAGGTAAAGTAGATTTTAATGTCCATGAGGCCTTAAGCCATGTGAGACGATCCTCATGGAGGATATTATTTATTCAACATATACTTTAATTGTTGAAGTATGGTGTACAACCCTACCCCACATTCAAACCTTAGATCTTCTATTCATAGTTCCAAATTTTTTACCATTAAGCCCACTCAGGTTATGCTAAAATATGTTCATTATCAAATTAATAAATATTACCTTTGTTATTTAAACAAACCTAAAGATCATTAATGATGATTTTTTTAATTGAAAACACATAAAGGAAATATTTATTAATTCAACATTAAAAGACCCTATGAAAAATACTCATATTAAACAAAAATATTAAAATAATAAGTTGAAAAAAATAAGCAAGTGGTATTAGCTCAATTGGTTAGATTCCTCAACATTTAATGAGGAGACCAAGGTTCAAATCTTGTCAAGCGATACATGAATAATATCCCATATTTGTTGTAATGATGTAATACGGGTGGGACTGTTTCAATCCCATATAACCAATTGAAAAAAAATAAGTTGAAAAAAATAGTCATAAAAGCATAAGGTCCCAAAGAAAGAAAACAAGTTTCATTAAATCAACATCAAAACAAGCAGCTAAGAAAAAAAAAGTAAAAAAGGTAAAACATTATATCTTTCATGCGCGTATTTTGTCATTTTTAATGCACTGTATGTTTAGTGGAATTTTTTTGATGTTGCAATTCCAATTATGTTCTTAGAAAAGCTTACTTGAAAATTTGCTTTACTTAGCATTTCTAAGTTTTCAAAAAAAAATGGAAAGTTAAGTCATTTGAAATAAAAGATGTAAGGCTTATTTCCATGGAACTCAAGGAATGGAGATATATCACTTTACTTTAATATTGGAATATAGATATCTATTTTTTCAACAAGTTTTTGTTAAATGTAACTTGCAATATGAAACTCAGTGAGCAAGCTTAGGTGAACCAAGTCTTGCTTAAGGGAACAAATCCTTGAGCTTGAAGTTATTACACCAAGGATGTCCCAATACAACTCAAATAAATGAATTGTTCATGTGAGAATGAGAAGTTATTGTGGCTAATCTTGAAGATAATCTTGATCCTTTCACACTGAATTTTATTATTTTGTAATACTTATTTAGAAGTCAATAGAACATTTTTAATTCATTTATCTCATGAGATCAATTAATATTTGTCTTATCCACCTATTTATTCCATCATTTTGATTTTAGTAAGCCTTTCATTTTTACTTCTCTCATGATTATTCTAGAAATCAAAGGGAGAGAAAATACTCCATCATAATCCTATATTATTGCTCATAGATGACACCATGAAAACATATTTAATTAAGTATGCCTGCACAAATAATAATTATGTGTATATATGTAAATCTCCTTAATTTTGTTGCTTACATTTGTTATTGAGGCATTAATTTTATTGTATTATTTTTCTTAACTAACTCTTATTTTTAAAGAGATTAAACAAATTAATAGGTTGAGAACCCAAGTACATATGTAATATGCTTTAAAGGCCCATAAGAACATTTACCTTTTAGATCTGAAAAAAAAAATTATAAAATGAATTATTTTTTATGTTAACCTATATACTTTGTATATTGAATATGTTAATAAAAGGTATTACAACTATGTAATGTTCCTAAGCATCAACCCAAAAATCATGCCAAAAAAAATAATTTCTCTAGACCTTAGGCATAATTGCCTTTACACTTGTACAAAACCAAAATTAAGGTAGAAGCTCGTGGACCCAACATGTTAAGGCTTAGCATCTAATAGACACTTTGTCCTTTGTATAACATCATTCAATTTAACCTTGATAATAACCAATTGATCATAATTATTTTCCAGAGTTTATTTGATAATATCTTACATGACCTCCACCAGCTCATGGTATGACTTCGATTCACCAAGGATGTTAATGAAACTTGATATTTGTTCTCAACATAATGATTCCACTATGGCTATTACTTGAGCTACTAAGCCAATGCATTCATCTATAGAGAAAACTCATCAAAGTAAAATCCAAGAGATAAAGCAACCACAACTAGGATTCCTAGAAGAAGTTGAATAGGAAATCTTCCATCACTTAATCTAATACCAAAGAACAAGAATCCATTATTCCCTAAGACATAGAACTACAATAAGACATGCGTCCTCTAAAAATATAAACACATATGTGCAATGACCTTAAATTAAATTAAAATCACAAAAAATGAAGAGGGACTACCCCTAAGATACCTATCAAGTACCCCAAAATATTTAACAATGCTTAAATTTTTTCTAAGAGACAAACGAGACCTAGACAATCCCTTCACCCTCCCTTCATCATCCTCCACCATACAAGGATTTTCAATAGACTCATAATCACTATCTGAAGCATTTTTACCCCTATTATGACTTTTAGAAATTTGTATTATTCAAGGAAGAGGAATCCTTCTTTTTTCTTTAAACTCTCCTCCACTCTTGATAGGAACCCTCATTCATGGGAACTTGAGGTCTAGTCTAAGTCAAAGGAGAGCTAGACATCATTTGAATCACAACATAAATTGGCATAGCGACAACAATCTTTCCCTATAAACTAGAGCTATCAAGACTCACACGCATCTCTCCACCCCTGACCCTCACAAACCATAGCAAATGAAATACTATTTCCACCCTAAACATCGACATGAGCATTTTAAACTAAGGCAAGTATTAAAGTTCCACCGAGTTTTCTCAGTGGAGCACTAAATTATTGAAGCCCAAAACATCTAGACAAACCCACCTTGCTTATTTGAAAACCCTTCTAGGCCAATAGCTTTGCCTTGTAGAAGGTAATTACTTCTCTTATTTGGATAGTCTCTAGTCAAATGGCCAACCTCTCTATAATAAAAACATGCATAGGTAAATTTGGATAAATAACCTTTTGCTCCCACTCAAAACTAGGGCCAAGCAACAATGATCTATGCGAGTTCACCATAAAAGTCCATCTCCATATATGCTCATGGATGGATCTTGGAACTTGTGAATCTTTTGTGTTCATATTTACAATAGATAAATTTTCCTAATCTACCAACAATTTCACAGAGCAAGGGCCTAAAGGCCATATTTGGAAAGGGAAAACCCACCCAAAGCAAAACAAAATTTCTAGAAAGACCTTCCAAGTGGAAATCAAAGGACTAGGTTTGCATGTAGCAGATTTGCCCATAAACCAATTATGTTCCAAACTATAAAATATTCATCATTGCTTCCTTAGAGACAAATTGACAAGAAAAATATCCCCTACTTGAACCTCGTATTTGTTGTTCGAAGCTATATTTTGGTGGGAATCTAGACATTGGTTAGGTGTGAGGAGCATATTCTCCTAAGAATTCTATTAGACTTATTTATTTACTAATCGATGTGACGACCTTTATTTACCATTTGTATATTCTTAGGGAATTCAAGGCTTGCATCTAGAATCTTGGTAATTGTTCTCATTTATCATGTTTTCTATCCCTTATTTTCTCGCTTACAATGTCCTTGTGTGTCAATCTAGAGATTTATCTGTTGTTTTTGTCTCGTTAACACTTAGTGTTGTCTTTGGTAATTCTACTAGTGGAAGTTGTGTTTGTGCAAACTCTTGCATGTCATATTTTTCTATTAAGCCCTTATATAAGAGGTTGAAGAGTTTCAAGCCATGAAGAAACAAAGAATTCTAAATGGAAGTGAAGAATGCATTGTAACTCATAACTTTGTTAATGGCATAAATATAATGGTAAAATCTCATAGCTTCAACTATCTAATAAGGTTCTCTCAAGAATAATGAAATGCCAAAAAATATATATAACATTTTTATTTTATTTTTTGAAATTTAATATATATGTTAATTTATCACTCAAAAAAATCTTTATTATAATAGATTGCTCTCTTCTTAATATACCAATAAAATTAACATTAAAATTTCATAACTTTCTTAATTTTTAAGCTACCTATTATGATTCACTTTTTATTTTTTAACTATTACTCAAATTAATACTTAAATTTTAATAACTTTAACTATTTAATCAAATTATATAATCTATATATTATGACTCACTTTTAGTTTTTAACTATAATCAGGTTAAAAATTTAATTTTAAAACTATGTTATCCATCGATAAGCTCAAGCATGTCATGTGTCAGGCCAACAAACAACAAATAAACCAGCCAATCAGATTGTGGTCAACGGTCTATGTGTGATCAACTGTGCACAGGTCAACCAATTAGATCCAAGCAACACCAGCCAACCATCCCTTGTGAGGTCCTTATAAAGTTGGGAATAACTGCCCATAACATATGGAATGATTGGAGATGGATTAATGGTCATAGAATCTCTTCCATTAATTCTAGTTGGATATACAAAAATCTTTTGTGTCCTCCTTCTTTAGACTCTAAGCTCAATGTCAAGTGGCAAGTGAATTTTACCAATGCCCAATATAAGTCTCTTGTTGCTCAAATTTGGAAAGTTCCTATTGAATCCAAAACTCAGCTTCTTGGATGGTGGATTTTGCATCAAAAAATTTCAACTTTTAATTGTTTGGCTTTGATTTTACACATTTTTCCTCAATGCAATTTTTTTAATGCTTTAGCAACTCTTATTCACTTGTTTTGATTTTGTGACAAGGCTAAACAGTTTTGGGATGTCTTCTACACTTTTCTTTTTCCCTCTTTCACTAGATCTTGGAAGCTTTCTCTCTTTGGTTTTTCTCACCTGGATCAATACCCCAAAATTTGGGATGTTTGTAAAATCATCCTTCTCAAGAACATTTGGAAGTGTGGATGCAAAAAGGTGTTTATTGGTTCTGCTCCTTTATGAGATATAGTTTTAGCAGACTTGACCTTTGATATTTTGTTACATATGGGATGCAGTCATTCCCAAATCTATAGAAATTCTAGCACACCACGATATATTATTCATAGACTTCATTAGATTTTGTATATGGTTCAAGATCTTAAGAAGGTCCAACATGAAATTAAAAAGAAGGCAGTTAACAATGATAAGCAAGTTTAGGATTTGATTACTTGTATTTTGTCTTTGAAGACTTCAAAAGATATCATGGAAGACACGCTCAAAATTTCTCCATATAATAGGCTCTCCCACAGATGAGTGTTGTAATATATGGTGTATTGTAACAATATATAACTGTAGTATTTTTGTTGTTATTAGCTTTTATTCTTATTTATTTTTAGTTATGGATGCTTTACTCCTTATCAACCTCATTTTATTTTTTAGCTAGTGGACAATGTTAGCATCATAATATTGTAATGTTCTGTTAATAAATTAATATAATATAATTTTTTCTATAAAAAAAATAATAATAATATTAATATTATTATTATTATTATTTAGAAAAAAATATTATAATAAATCATTATATTTTAATTTTAATATCTTTCGTAGTGTTTAAACGTGGAGTTGTGAATACACGGAGGTTGCAGTGTGAAAATTTTTTTAGAAAGCTATTTACAAGCTCTTTTGAGAAGATGGGTTGTTGTTAAAAACCTAAGAGAAAAATTGTAAATCAGCATAATCTGCATCAGATTGAAACTATCGACTAAGACCCATATTTGGAGTTACCAAAAGTAGTGCATATTCTAGGGATTAGAGTAAAGAATTGGGATAATCATCGCCATCTGACAACAAGCCCAACTGTGTAGTGGAGATGCATTGGGGTATAGAAAAATAGTTTGCACAAGATGTGAGGTTTCTGTGATGGACGAAACTCCATCCCTCAATGGTCTTGAATCTCATGTTCCCTTGACTTCCCTTGGGAACCATGCAAACAATTCCATGAAGAAGCCTACAATTTTGAAGAGCGAGAGGAGCTTACCATAGGGCTACACTATTGACCTACCAAACCTTATTCCAACAACACCTCGATCACATGTAGAGCAAGGTAAGCCCCTTTTAGTTTTGCTGCCTGATTCCTTTGCTGAAGTAGCTAATGACTTGTTTGATCGTACTGTCATTTTTTTTACGGGGATACCACAAAAGGCTGATCACATGAAAAGTAAGGTAAGCCCCTTTCAATTTTTTTTCCTGATTCCTTTGTTGAAGTAGCTAATGACTTATCTGATTGTACTATCATTTTGTTTTTACAGGGGATACCACCAAAGGTTGATTTTATCAAATGGGTTAGGGGGGTTTGGGAAAATACTAGAGGTTGGATACTTGAGGCTATTCAAGGGTTGATAAGGGGGTACATAGCAGTATCATTTGCAAATCCTGAACATGCCAAAAAATTCCTCCAGTACGAAACTTGGGTTATCTACGGGTAAACTTGTTATCTGCAAGGCTGGTCTTTGGATTTTCATCCAAAAGGACAAACACCCTCTTTGGATAGAGTTGACCTATTTATCTCTTCCATGTCATTTGTTTCTCAATAAAAAAAAAAATTGTTCTTGGTAACGTTTTGTGGTCTCACCCTATATCAAAAAAATTATCCAATTATAGAGTACACCCTCGTATTTGTGTAGAAATGGATATATCAAAGTCGTTGCCCCCCTCCCTTGAACTCAATGGGTCAAGTTTCAAAGTTAGTTAGTCTCTTATCTACCTAAATTTACCTAATTCTTGTTTTTATTGTAGAGAAGTTAGACACTTGATCAGAAATTATTTGAAAAATTAACTAAAAAGGAATAAATGGAAGAGTCTGCTAAAAAAATTGCAAATAATATCCCAACTAATGGCCCTCATATGGAAACTGCAACTAAAAATTTAGCCGATAATTTTCCTATTGATGGCCCTCAACACCCACATGTTCTCAAAAAACCATCTCCTTCTCAAGTTGTTCTCCCTAAGAATCTTCATGCCCCTTCCATAGCTCAGGCTAAATCCTCTGATATTGTTGCTAATCCACAAGCCCCACCAAATGCAGCCATGATACTTGAGTTAGATCTCATTCCTTCACCTCAACTCTTGAAAGATAGTATTATGACATATGGGTGGAGAATGGTAAGCAAGCGGTAATGTTCATTGACCCCCCCAAAATCAATCCATCCATACAGAGGAAAAAACCCTCTATCAAATATCTTGCTAGATCCTTCTCTCAAGTTGCTTAAAATAAGGTTATTGCTTAGCAAATTTCATTTGGACAACACGCAATTGTTGTCAATCAGTGAAAATATATTCCAGTATCTAATTCATGAGGTCAAGCAGCCTCTAAATCACCCCTCATGAATTTAAATCTTTTATCTTGGAATGTTAGGGGGCTCTCCCTTCCTTGACGTAAGTTTCAAGTTCGAAAAGTAGTTGTTGATTCCTAAAAATTCATATATCTGTTCTTTTTATTCAAGAACTAAAAGTCACTGGTCACTCTCTCACCCATTGTATGGACATCATTGATGGTTGATATGCATTTACCTTTACTAATTCTCATATTAATGGTAAATGAGGTGTTGCCCTTTCCATAGCCAAGTCCCTTTGTTATGTTATTCTAGACCATGGTGAAGACCCTACTCACCGTTGTGTGTGGGTCATATTGGCTCTCAACTCTCAAGTTATTGGATTTTGTTCTATCTATGCTCTCAATGATCCTCCTAGTCGTATTTCCCTCTGGGAATGGTTAGTTGTTTCTCTCCCTCATGTAGAATGGATCCTTGGAGGTGACTTTAATATGATTAAAAATCCTACCCAGGTGTTGTAGGTGAGTTGGAGAGGAGAGGGTAATCCTCCAACGGAGGTCCTAGGTTCGAATCTCCACCCTACCAAAAAGCTGAATTGGGTACCCAAAATCCAATTGATAATGTTGGTGCGAGCAAGGTCGGGTGCGACCCCGGATGACTTTGACGGTGTAGAACCCCTTGTTCGTGGTCTCTTAGACCAAGGCAGCCCCGCAAGGGGTTTTTCGCTTAAAAAAATATATATGATTGAAAATCCTAGTGATAAAAGTTGGACTGGTAGTAGACCCCTTTCTAGTGCTGAATTTGGTAGTTGGTTGTTTTGTCGTAATCACTTAGGTGTGCATGACCCTCTGTTTGGTAAATCTCCTCTCATAGAGATAATTGGTTTACGTGGTCCAACTATCATCAAGGTTCTTCTAGGAAGCTTTTTTGTTTGGACATATTTTATTTTAGTAATTATTTCCTAGATAAATTCTCTATCCATGAGCAAGTTCGTGTCCTTTCTCACACAACTTTGTCTAATCACCTTCCTATCTTATATTCTATCCAAAATTCCTCTATCTCCCTTAATTCCATGTTGCTTCCTTTTAAATTAAATGTGTCCCACCTTGATAGTCCTACCTATTGCCACCTTGTAGAGCATGTCTGGAATAGATTTCCTAGACCAACTGGTAATACTGGTTGGATCAAATGGTTTGAAATAACTATTTCCAATACGATTTCATCCCTTAGATGGTATGGGCGCTCTGTTTCTAGGAGGAAGAAGATTCAAGAGAGTCATCTTCATAAGGAGATTTCTCATCTTCGTTTCCTGCTTATGAAAGCCCCTACTAACATTGTTGTTCAATGTGATCTAGCTAATATTGAGAATCAGGCTAGAGTTTGTGAGTCTTACCGTGCTAGAGGGGTGCAAGTTAGATCTCACCTCAATTGGATCTCCCAAGGAGACAAGGGAACAAAAATTAATTAACTACCTCAGACATAAGAATATTTTGAAAAGGATCATTGAGTTGGAGGACCCTTTAGGTCATTCTCTTTCTAACTCTAAAGAGATCATGAATCTTTTTGTAGCTCATTTCTCTCAACTTTTTACAGTGGAGCCAAGGGATGACATCCAATGTATCTTAATGGAATATGTGCAGGAACATATTCCCTCCCTGGTAGACCCCATTATTCGGGATCAACTTGAATATCCTCTTTCTATGAATGATCTGCAAACTATTTTTTCTATGAAGAATGACAAAGCTCCCGGTATGGATGGTCTCCTAGTGGAGTTTTATAAAAAAATTGGCATATTCTTTCCTCTGATCTTCATCATGTTTACCTGGAAGCTCTCCATAATGGTTCCCTCGGAGTTTATATTAATGCAGGGCTTATCAAGTTGATTCCTAAAGGTATGGCTCGTAACCAAATCTCCAATTGGAGACATATTACCCTCCTCAATGTTTCATACAAGATCATAGCTAAAGCTATAGCTTTAAAAATTAAAATAGTTGCTCAAGAGATTATTCACCCAGAATAATCTGCTTTTCTTAAAGGGCGTTATATTTTAGATAATCTTATGATGGCCTAGGAAACTTTACAATGGGCTATCGACTCCAATCAAGATGCCCTCTTAGTTAAGTTAGATTTTGACAAAGCTTATGATAGAATCAAATGGGATTTTATTCTTAGCATGCTTTCTTGGCTTGGTTTCGGTCCAAAATTTTGTAATCAAATTGGTATGCTCTTTGGTGATGCTTCAACTTGTGTTCAAGTTAATGGAGCTCTTTCTCCCTCCTTCCCTCTTCAATGGTCTATCAGATAGGGTTGTCCCCTTGCTCCTTTTTTGTATGTTTTGGTTGTCGATGCTCTTGGTTATCTTCTTCATAAGGCTCATTTTGATGGCCTCATTCAAGGTATTAAGCTTCTTAGGGATAAGCATGCTCTTAACTCACATTTTGCTGATGATTCCCTTATTTTTCTTCAAAATACCCAACAAGAGGTGGATACGGCTAAGGAGATTGTTCAACTATTTTGTGACGTCTCTGGCTCTCGTATCAACGACTCTAAAACTGAAGTCTTCTATACCTCTTCCTCTCCTCGTGGATGCAACTCCTTGGCTAAGTGGAAGATCATCCCTCATGGTATGATTGTGTGTTATTTGGGAATTCCCTTTGGGATTAATATCTCTCCTAAGGATATGTGGAACTGGGTTTTGGAAAGACTTCAAAAAAAATGTAATGCTTGGCCAGCTCGGTTTCTTTCCTTAACAGGGAAGAATTCAAGTTGCAAATAAAATTATGGCAGCCTCTCATGTTTATTACTCCTCTTGTTGGATGGCCCCCAAGGTAGCCTATAACAAATTAACTCAGGCCATTCGTAAATTTTTATGGACCAAATGGGATGGGGAGGTGGGAATGACTGCCATCTCATGGAAGCTTTGTACTCAACCTAAGGCTTTAGGAGGTCTAGGCATTATTGATCCTCTTACCCAGAGCAAAAGTTTGGTTGCTAAATGGGTTGCTAGAGCCATCACTGGTGATGAAAATTGGAAACACCTATTTCGTTATAGAATCTCGCAAGCTACTCACAAAGGTAAATGGAAAGAAACCCCTTGGGAGGATAAGGTCCTTAATGCACCTTACTTTATGGTTAAAGGATCTATTCTAGTTACCCAAAACTAGAAAGCTTGGCAATCAGTTTCTCATTTATTGGTTTGGAAGTTTGACTCCTTGAGACATGGTCTGAGCATCGGTCTAAATAGTCTTTGGTGGAATAAACTTATCCTCCATAATGATAAACCTTTAGCTTTATGCAATGCTTTTCAAGGTCTAACTTTTTTGAAGAAAGATATTAATAGAATTAGAGATATCTGGGATACAGGTAGTTGCTCAATTCTTACTTGGAACCAAATATGCAATTATTGTTCCCTTCCCTCTAGGTTCAAAGAGTCTTATGGCCTAGTTGTGGCTTCCATTCCTTGTGAGGTCCTTATAAAGTTAGGTACAACTACCCATAATATATGGAATGACTAGAGATGGCTTAATGGTCATAGAATCTCTTCCATTACTTCTAGTTGGATTTACAAAAATCTTTTGTGTCCTCCTTCTCTAGACTCTAAGCTCAATGTCAAGTGGCAAGTAAATTTTACCAATGCCCAATGGTAGTTTCTTGCTACTCAGATTTGGAAAGTTCTTGTTGAATCCAAAACTCAACTTCTTGGATGACGACTTTTGCATCAAAAACTTCCAACTTTTGAAATTTTGGCAACGATTTTACATATTCCCCCTCTTTGCAATTTTTGTAATGCTTTAGAAACTCTAATTCACTTGTTTTGGTTTTGTGGCATGGCTAAACAGTTTTGGGATGTCTTCTACTCCTTTCTTTTTCCCTCTTTCACTAGATCTTGGAAGCTTTCTCTGCTTGGTTTTTCTTAGCTGGATCAGTGCCCCAAACTCTGGGATGTTTGTAGACTCATCCTTCTCAAGCACATTTGGAAGTACAGATGCAAAAAGGTGTTTACTGGATCTGCCCCTCCATGGGATATAGTTTTAGCAGACTTGACCTTTGATATTTTGTTACATGTGGGACACATTCATTCCCAAGTCTATGGAAATTCCAGCACACCACGAGATGTTATTGATAGACTTCATCAACTTTCTCATATGATTCAAGATCTTCAGAAGGTCCAATAGGAAACTAAAAAGAAGGTTGTTAACAATGATGAGCAAGTTCAGGTTTTGATTACTTCTATTTCTTCTTTGAAGACTTCTAGAAATATCATGGAAGACACGCCCAAAATTTCTTCATATAACAGACTCTCCCATAGATGAATGTTGATATCTGGTGTATTGCAACAAGATATAGCTATAATATTTTTATTGATATTAGCTTCTATTCTTATGTATATTCAGTTATGGATGCTTTACTCTTGATCCACTTCATTTTGTTTTTTAGTTGGTGGACAGTACTAACACCAAAATATTGTAATGTTTCGATCAAAGAATAAATATAGTCTAACTTTTAAAAAATAATAATAATAATAATAATATCTTTAACTATTAACTAAATTAAAAATTAAATTTTACTAACTTTCACTATTGAAAAAGTTAAAATTAAAGTTTGGTAACTTCGAGGAGTTATATAATATCTGATGTATTCCTAATAAACATGACATTGCCATTTCCATTTAACCGCTTAACGAATATTAGTAGAACAATTTTTGAAGATGACTTCTAAGAAAACAAATTAAATCAATCATAATCAACGAAAGTGTTTATCCAAGCCAGGCTTCGCTTTTCTGTAATTTGGGTCGAATTGCTTTACTGGTTTTCCCCTCCGAGAAATGCTAGGGCGTGGTGGATTAACGTGATTAAGCGTCTACACTAAAATATCAGCTTTAATCCCAAGTATAACAGTAATATAATTGATTTATATTTTTTTAATATATAATAGTAAAAAGTTTCTTTGTACATGGTCCATTTTTATATTTTTAAATTAAAATCATCGAAAAAAAATATGCCATCGAGATATTCTTGACCGGGAATGTATGAGTTGCCTCATCTCCAATAGGAAAACTTTTCCACCTTCCAAGAACATGCACTTGGCTTACATCATTAATTCGCTTACATTTCCTTCTTTCTTGGGTTGGTTAATAATAGTAGAGGGAATGCCAACTATTTATATTAAGCTTTGATTAGATTCCTATCCTTACCTAAAATGGTTAGCTACCTAAAACATTTGGAGACAATCTATTAACTTATTTGTTAGTATAGTACAATGTCTTCATGTGTAAAAAGTCATTTGGAGACAATCTATTAACTTACTTGTTAGTTCAGTACAATGTATTTATTTGTAAAAAGTTATTTGTTAGTATTTATAAAAGTTATTTCTTCATAATGATAGTAGGGGTGGTTCTTGATGATTACTACGTTCATGTAATTGTTTTAAATATTCTAATATGATTAGTTGTTATGTTATTTTCAGTTTGCATTTTTTTCACCTTTAATTCCTTTCCAAAAAAATTTGGTTCATGTTTCTCTAAGTAAATTAGTTATTTTCTCCTCGTTCTATAGTGTATTTTTTTTTTTTACCCTTACTAATTTTTCATATGCTTTTGTGTTTGCTCTTGTTTTACATGTTGGTTCTTTTAGTAATTTCCGTGCTTTCTTACAATCTTCATAACACAAGTTGGTTGGGGAAGCTTTTTTTTTTTTAAGTTTAGTTCTCTTGCATTTGTTTAGAGCTTCTTGAATAACGTGCATTAATCATTCACTTTTATTGTAATCTCTGTTACTGTAAGGTAGTTCCTTTCTTTTCGTTTCTTGTAACTTGTTATTTAATATTGCCTTATAACTCTGATGATTTTCTTGAAAAAAACATAAAACATGAAAAACAACAAATGACCTAAGGTAGTTAGGGACGAAGAGCTGCATAGTTAGAAGAACACATGGATGAAACAAAATCAAAATTGAATAAAACATTGGAAAATCAACATAAATGAATGCCCAAATTTCAACAAAGACATAAAAAAATTATGTGAATGAAAAGTTTAAAAGCGAAATGTGGAAAAATGCAAACAAAAAAGACAATACTATATTGCAAAGTTTAACCCAAGGTATGACCACAAGGAAAAAGCGTATATAGCCGCTGAAATCAAGTGGAGGAAAAAAAATCCTCATTACTCAGATAAGGACTAGCTCTAATAGGCTTAGATATGAAACAGGGAAGTGGACAACGCCCAAGGAACAATGGGAAGAAAATATATGTACTCTATGCAGGGACAACAGAAATAGAGAAACATTTCATCTATGAATGCCCAAGTTTTTAAGACATCCGTGGCAAATACAAAAAAAACGTTTGGAAAGGGTTTATGACAAAGTTATTTGAAGACAATAAAATAAAAAAAGTT
Source organism: Wollemia nobilis (assembly GCA_028583015.1). Lineage (NCBI taxonomy): Eukaryota > Viridiplantae > Streptophyta > Pinopsida > Araucariales > Araucariaceae > Wollemia > Wollemia nobilis. Next base: position 1,290,055 of record JAQPPZ010001737.1, on the reverse strand, counting down.
GGAGAGTTGCTAACCCAAATCAACGGTAGAAGGAACAACCTTCTCAAAGATATTAATGATCATATGATTCGAGTAATTTTGCTTCCATGTTTAGAGATCCCATTAACCATATTTAAGGATCGTGGACGTAATTAAAATCTTTCATTTCATTGTCATTTATGATATTTAAAACAATATTTTTTTATAAATTCAAAAAAATAATCCAAAAAAATAAAATGATAACCATCGAATTTCAAATTAAATTTCTAAATAATAAAAATAAATAAACTTCGAATTTACCTATAAGAGTTCCTTAAACCAAAAATAATAGTTCTCTATATCATTGGTCGGAGTATGGATATCTCGTGCCGACTTGGACATTGTTCGCGTCCACTAGTTGGCTTTGAACGCCACCAAGCGACACCAAAATCAAGCTGTTCACATTATATCACATGCCATGTTCACCACAATAGATATATTCCGCCTTGTTTGAAAGCGCTGTACATGTTGTTGTGTCTGTAGGCAACACACATGATGGCCCAAACCCTCATGATGATGGATATTTTCAAATTTCGAAAGCCCCTTATACGGATGTTACATTTTATCTCTCATCAACACGGTGCTCTTTCCTTCGGATTACGGGAAATTGTTATTTATTGGGATGTTCGAAAATTGTAGCAGTAGATGTGTCCTTGGCGTGATTTGACGGGGGTTTTGGGTGGAGTCACACAGCCTACATACACGCCAGCTTCGATCTCGAATGCTTTACGGCCGTCTGTAACTTTGGCCGGACGTCAATATGTTCATAAATAAAACAAAATTCGTGCCTTGAACTCTATTGTGTATGTTTTCCGGATAGGACGCAGTGCAGTTAAAGAGATCACGCGATTTCAGAACGAATTCAGTGAGCTCAGAGCGGAAGAAAATTTGCTTTTTCTATGTGCCATGAATCCGCGGAAATCGGGAGAGTTCAAAAGATATGGACGCACAAAAAAGGCGGGTTGGTGGTGAATTTGTTACCTTTTTGGAGCGATAGCGGTGAATTCGAGTAGGATTTAAATTTTTTGCGCTTTTCTAGCGGAGAAATGAGTTAATTTGAGCGGCCGTTGTTTATTTAAGGTCAAAACTTGGATTTATTATTGTAGAATTCGAGCTGCAAGTTTAGGTAGATGTACAAATTTCTCAGCTGCGAATTTGTTGTTGCTAAACAAATTTCTGCAGATCAGAGCTCGACAAGCCAGGAGATGACAAGAGTGCTTAAAGTTTGAGTATTATTTTGAGCTTTTTGAGGAAGTAGGTGGTTAGCTCTATGCAAGCGCATCATACTGGGAGAATTCTGAGGTTTTATGCTAAATAATAGAGTAAAGCTGTTGAAAAAGCTTCGGATCTATGGAAATTCGAGGTTTATCAAAAATCTGTTGAGGTTGACCGCTAAATTAACGTCTTGAAAAATCTCAGGATTCAGTGAACTTTTTAGGCTTGCAGCGAAAAGCGAGCTGAGGTTTGCAAAGCCACTGAACGAGGTTACAATATGTAGTGTAACGTGATAAATATGTATTTTTTTTTTGGTTACATAGGAGAGTTGGCTACAACACTATTTTTAGTAATTGGTAAGGAAGGGTTCAAACCACATGGACTCCAACCACTAAACCTATCTGTCTCGTTAATTGTTGACCTGGCGTACTCAGAGGATTTAGAGCAGACTACTTCCTATGCAAACCGGCATCACCAAGGTTTGAACCTAGGTCTCTTCTCAATAAGTACCCATCTAAACTAGCACTTACCAATCCACCTAACCCTTGGAACTAAGTATGTAAAAATTTTGAGTCAAATCCACCTAACCCTTGGAACTAAGTATGTAAAAATTTTGAGTCCAGGAAAAGTTTTTGATGGCGAGAACAAGGGAAGCATGGAGGATTTCATCTGCGATGGAGATAAAGTTAGGAAACGAGGCTCTTCGTCGTCTTCGTCTTCCTTGATACTATGCATCTCAAGCTTCATGATATTATAATTGTCTTATCTAGACAATTGTAATGTGCAACTGAACTATCAAGTTGATCATTTAGCATGGATTTGTTCTAGTAATATCCAGCTTTGACACTCTAGCAATAAAGTTAACAAGTGCGATAGTTGGTTTACAATGGTTACTCGAAACCACTTATCCTATGAGGACCCTTCTATCACCACATGCCAGTAGGGACCACATGACGACTAGTGCTTTGGAGGTCCTTTCAGAATTTCCTCTCTTCCACTTGGAGGGAGTCAAAGGACTCTTTGATATTTGTCTCCTTTGAGTCACCAGTCACAATATAGACAAGGTCTGGTTAGGGCCTATAGTTAAAGTAGACACTAGGGCTACTTTTATGGGATCAGTTGGAGGAGTCGAAGTGGTTTGCATCATTGCCTCAAGTCAACGTTCATCCTACATGATAGGATGGTAAGGTGTATAGGAAGACATGGTGGATGGAGTAAGTTGGGTGAAAATGAAAATAAATGGAAAGATGGAACTGGATACCATTGTCACCATCTAAGCCAAGGTTTCAACTAGTTAAGAGACTAGCTATGAAGGAGAAGGGCTCATAGTGGAGGAGACTAAGGGTTGTGAGATGGTAACTTCAATGGTGGGTGAAGGAAACAAAGTGAGGGGTGGTGTTAATGACATGGGTTGTAGTAGGACGCAGAGTGTTATTAGGAGAACCGATTATTATGTTTATTAATGGAGAGGATGTGTAGCAGAAAAATGGAAGAGGAAGAAGTAAGAAGAGAAGAAATAGAGAGGCAGAAAGAAGCATGAACAAAAGAAAGAGAAAAGGAAGGAGTGATGGAAAGGGTGGTGGTTGTAATCTAAACCTTCAATTTAGGAAGAGGTCCTTCTTGAGGGATTTTTCTTTCTTAAGTGAGGGTGGATCTTATTATTCTACAGGTTGTGGGTTTATTTCTTATGTCACCAGTTTTTCAAACATAGAGCCATGTGGGCCTCCTCCTTGCTTTTCACATGTTTTTCTCATTATCTTCTATACTATAGTGTTTGCTATTGCCAATATTGTTGGCACTGCAAAAATCATAATTTTTGTTGGAGATATTACATTATTTGGTAAACGTTAAAGTACCTCCATAGTACATTTGTAAATATTAGATTAGGGCGTGTGAGTTATATTTCTCTAACGTATGTATCAATGTGTGAGAAGAGTCTAAGTGTCATGTAATAAAGTGTGCAAATGTGATTGTGAAAAGTGTTATGTAAGAAAGTATGCAAGTGTGCAAAATGTGACAGTGTATAGAGTGTCATATAAGTAAGTCAAAAGTCATAGAATTAGGTGTCAAGTATACAAGAGTCACATGATATGTGGCAATATGTAAAATGAAGACATGATAATTTAGTTATATGTGAGGAATAGAAAAGGATGCATCTCCCGGATAGTCAAGTATTGAAGAGTCATCTTCTAAGGTTATATTATGGAGACAAAGCTCCGTGTATTGTATCAAAGAAAATTTATAACAAACATTTTATATATTTGATTTATTATTGAGTAATATTGTTGTTATTTCATGAATGTGATATTCATTGATATTGGACATTGAGTTGATAGCATTATATTGTGATTAATATTTGATCCTTGATAAAAGGACCTATGAGATAATATAACAAAATTATCATCAATGGTATTAGAGTTGCACTCTAGCGTAGAATTAGGTTGATAGTCACCAGAGATTACAAGTTGGATGACAAAAAGTGTTGGTGTGAAGAATGGGGTTGATAGATCGGCTAATATTGTTGAAGAATAGCGTAGGATATGGACTATGATTTATAATTCATAAGAAGATTAAATACTATGTGATTGCCAGGAGTTGATGGAGTTGAAGAAATATGGAGAAAAATATTAAAGACATGAGATACAATGTATTGAAAATGCTTGATGATTTGGAGAAGGCAAGTTGAAAAAATGAGGATGAATATTAGAAGCATTAGGACTGTAAGCCACACAAAGTGAAGATTCAAACTACAATTATAAGGAGGATTTAGACTATGAACCATGAGGAGTAAAGAGCCTTGGATGAAGTTGGATTGAAAGACGGTTGGTTAAAAGAAAACTAGCATTGTTGACATTGTTGTCTAGAGATGTTGTCCAAAGAGCATAGAATCTTGAGAAGCAACATGAGAAAAATCGAGCCTGTGATAAGCCAAGACAAGCCAATCAACTAAGATTGAAGTCGGTTGATTGCTAGGAGAAGCCACAAGAGGAGAATTGGGCATGTATGAAGCCAAGAGAAGTTGATCACGTGAAATTGAAGCCAATTGATTGCTAGGAGAAGCCTGAAAAAACCTATATGTGAACATGAGATTGAAGAGCCTATGAATTAGATCGCCTTTAAGCCAAGGAAATGAGTCTGTGAAATACATGCAAGCCAAATTTGAGAGCACAGGTGCGAAGTTAGAAAATAATATATAATGCCTCCTAAGAAGAAGGAATTTTTGTAATGTTGCCCAATCTTACACCCAATTGCCACCTCGAAGGAAGAAGGAAAAAATACATAATAGTTCTCAAGAAAGAAACAAGACCAGCATTCGATACTAATGATTTTGACAAGTGACATAAAGAAGCTTTGATGCTTCTTAAATTATGTGTTGTAGATGACCTGGTTCCTAAAGTCCATAATGAGAATAATATTGTAACATTGTGGATAAAATTATAAAATAAATATTAGACATCTAAAGCAGGTTGTGCCTAGTTTTTGAAGAATCTTCTTTATTCTTCTCATTTGCAAGGAGGCTCAATTTTTTACTATCTTATTTATCTCAAATATCTACGAGATCAGTTGGTGGCTATTCAAAACGATGTTCATGATGAAGATATGAGTGGCATTGTTTTATGATATTTACCATCACCTTATGAATATTTTGTTGAATCTTCGCATTTACTTGTTGAAACACAAATTCTTGATTTTGAGAAGTTGTCTTCCTTACTTCTTCAAAAGAAAGAAGAAACATAAATAGGAGTATTTTCTTCAAAAAGCATAGGAAGTGAATTGTTAGAAAAGTTCAAATACAAAGAAAATAAGAATATCAAGACATCCAATAACAAGTTATTTAATCACAATAAACAAGGTAAAGTCTCTAAGAGACAAGTCATTTGCTTTTGTTGCAAGTAGTCTGGCCACTTTATTAGAGTATAGAATTCTAAAGGATAAAGAATACAAGAGAGATTCAAAGCAAGCCAATGTTATAGAGGCAGAAAATTGTCTAGAGAGTTTTACTTTTGTCACCTCTCAAATTGCATTAGAGAAATCCACTAAGTGGTATTTTGATTCAAGAGCATTCAAACACTACATATGTCAAAAGGACTAGTATGTTTCTTTTGTTGAAGGATAAAGTAAGAATGAATATGTTTATCTAGGAGATAGTATAACTTACTTTGTTATAGGGTGTGGTGATGTTAGTGTAACATTAGACAATAATATTACATATACCTTAAAAAAATATTTAATATATTTTGGATATGAAAAGAATATTTCCATCAGTGAAATTACCAGAAAATCCTATCTTTTAGTTAATTTTTATAAAAATAGAAGTGAGGTGATTCATGTTCATAGCTACAAGCTCATGGCTCTTGGCATAGGAGAAAAGGTTTGTATAAGTTAGTTGATGCCAAGTCAACTTATTCTTTTGCATTGATGGCCAAAGATAATAGTGTTATTATTTGGCATGAAAGGTATGGGCATCTTAACTACAAATATTTAGCCACTTTTACCAAGACTAATATGGTTTATATATTTCCATACATTAAGGAACAATAACATTTATGTTCTAGTTTTATGTTGGGAAAATAGAGTCGCAAACCATTCAAGAATGGATAGTCTTGGCAACTAGAAGGTGTGTTGGATCTTGTTTAAATTAATTTATGTGTTCCAATGAATACATCTTCAGTTTCTAATTCCAAATGTTTTATTTTGATTATGGATGACTATTCAAGAAAGACGTGGTTTTACTTTCTCAAACTCAATTTAGGATGTTTTTCATTCTTTAAAACATTCAAGGCTTTAGTACAAAAATAAAATAATAGGAGTATCAAAACTTTGAGGTTATATAATGGAGAGTTTACCTCAAAGTAATATTAGAATTTTTACAAGCATAAGGGTATACATAAATAGTATACTACTCCTTACACTCCATAACAAAATGATATCGTGGAGAGGAGAAATAAGACAATCATGGAGATGGCATGATGTATGACGCAGAGTCAAAATGTACCTCTTTGTTATTGGGTAGAAGCAATAAATACAACTATCCACATTCTTAATAGATGTTTGAGTAAAGTTGTGTAGAATATTATTTTTAATGAATCCTAGACTAACTAAAACCCTCGACTAGTTACTTTTGCATATTTGGTTGTGTTGCTTTTGCATAGTTTATTAATATAAGCAAAAGAAATTGGATGCAAAAATAAAGGAACACATGTTTGTTGGATATAATAATCAGACTAAAGCCTATTGATTACTTGATGTTTCTATTAACAAGATTATTTTTAGTAGAGATGTTATAGTACATGAGAATATACCTTTCTTCTTTGATGATGGTAAACCAATTGATATATATGTATGCTTTAGAACTAGTAACAATGATGACATAGGTTCAACAAGTAACCAACTACATATGGATTGAGATGTATTCAAGACTGATAAAGAGAATAAAGATAAAAAGACTCATCCACAATGGTGTATTACCAATCCTCTTTGGTATGATCAAAGTTTGTCAAATATCCATTATAGTGAAGTTCATTAACTATAAGCATGAAGACCATGACCAAAGTGGTGTGTATGAACTATGAAGTATGTCAAGGAAGACAATAAAGCAAAGGTTGGATGGACAAGATAAGCAAGTAGAGAGGGTAAGCAGGTTATTGAGCATGCATATTTTGGTTTGGTTTCAAAAGTTTTTGAACCTTGCAGGTATGAAGAAGCTTTTGTTAAACTAGAACGGGAAGTTGCTATGTAGGTAGAATTTGATTCCCTGATGAAGAACAAAAATGGAAATTGTGTGAATTACCCATTGAAAGAAACACATTGGATGCAAATGATTTTATAAAGAAAAAAATAAAGCAAATGGATAAATTGATAAATTCAAGGCTTGTCTAGGTGCAAAAGGATATGCATAACTAGAAGGTAAAAACTATGGAGAAAAATTTGCTCCCACTACAAATATGGTGAGTATTTGCTTAGTTATCTCCATTGTCACTCAATTTGGTTGGTAGCTCTATCATATGGAAATAAAATTTACTTTTCTGCAAGGTGATTTAGAGGAAGAAGTCTACATTGTTCAACCATAGGCTTTTCAGGTTCCAAGAAAATAATATCTAGTTTGCATGTTGATCAGGTCCTTGTATGAACTTAAGCATGATCCTTGACCCTAGTATTTCAAATTTGATCAACATCTTAGAGATTCAAGATTTACAAGAAGTTTTTTGAATTTTAATCTCTATATAAAAAATACAAGTAATAAAATTTTTATACTCATTGTGTATGTTGATGATTTTGTCATCACTTGTAGTTGAGCCCATCTAATTCAACAAGTAGAAATAGATTTATGTTTAGTATTTGATATGTTACACTCCAAACATAGTCTAAGTCGGCTATGTTTTCCAATCGTGTACAATTTAGTATATATGGATTCATAATAGTTTAAATTGAAATCATCTTATCTTTTTATAAGTTTTCATCTGCGTTTCGCATTTAGCCTATACGGCGAGGGTGTGCCCACCTCAAGTGGCAATTGAATTTATTTTATTTCTTCTGTTTTAATTCTTATTCGGCATATTCATTTCGTCAATATGTTTCGAATTCTCTCTCTGTAAATGCAATTGTGCAGAAGGATAGTTAAATCCTTCCAAGTGGTATCAGTAGTCGCGTTCGTAGGAAAACACCATACTCGTTGACATCACTCTGGAATCCATTCTCCAGCAGAATAACCGTCGTCGCATCACAGTAGCCTTGGGCAGGCAGTTTGCAGGAAAAGCTGCGATGCAACTAGGCATAATTTTGCCAACACAGCACGGTAAATTCCTCCCACTTCGAAACCGGCGCAGACGATCCAGACAAGCGGGCAGGCGAAAGGACGCAGCAGAGACTTTCCGCTGAACAAACCACTCCGCCGGATACACAGAAGTGCAGTCTCAGTTTTTTGAGTGAATTCTCCGGTAATTGGCGTGTTCTTTCTCCGAAAAATCACCGTAGCAGGTGGCAGACGATTACATCTGAATCCCATCACCGAAAATCATGATTTTCGTCAAGCAAATACTTCGTAGAATTTTGCAAAATTTCTCGCCAGATTCAGCCAATCAGAAGCACGGAAAAACGTCGATTATTATTCCATCCTAAGGTACCAACGTTTAAATATTATTTTTTTATTTTTTCCGTTTAATAGTTATCCCACATTCGCCATAGTTTGGTCGTCGTGCGGTTTAAAAATATTCTGGCTACCCTATTTAGTTGTGACTCCGGTCACATTGTCGTTTCCTTGCTCCCGCGTCGCCGATTGTCGTGTCTTAGTTGCGTTGGGTGGTTAGTCAGCGTCATAGCTGGGTGTCTTGTTAGTTGCGAATTTGTTGTCATGTCTTAGTTGCGTTGGGGGTTAGTCCGCGTCATAGCTGGGTGTCTTGTTAGTTGCTATCAATTTTCGTCCTTATCATCGTTGTCCGTGTGCTGTCAGTCTTCGTCCTCACCGTCGCTGTTCATCATCATGCGCTGTCAGTATTCGTCCTTGTCGTCGTTGTTCGTCATCGTGCACTGTCATTCTTTCGTCCTCGCCGTCGCTGTTCGTCATCGTGCGTTGTCAGTCTGTCGCTGTCGGTCTTGTCAGTCTGTCGCTGTCGGTCTTCGTTTCAGTCCTCAGTCTTCATGTCAGTCCTCACACCTATCAGTCAGGCTCAGTTGGGTTACACTAAAATTCAAGGAATCAAGGATTAGTGCCACATTAAAATCCGTGTCGAGCGACAGCTGAAGCAGAATTCAAACAATTTTTTGCCGAATTTAACCAAATTTCTCAGAATTGGACGTTCAAGGATTAAAAAGCAAAAAATTTTAAACATTGCATGAGTAGAAGTTGGACCAAAGGTCCTGACGGCCGATTATCAAGCTCGAAAACGACCAATAACAACACAAGAAGACCTAATCGCAGCCCAGGTACTAAAAATTCTCTTTCTCCTTTTAAAATTGGTAGTTATAATCCACATCATCCACTAGTAGATCCTATGGCTACTAATCCTCCCCCAACTCATGAAAACATCACACAAGGAAATTCAAGTAACTCAGCCGTTTCCAACGATGATTCTCTTCATCTCTTACTAGAGGGTATGAACGAAATTGGTCTCCTCCTAAAAGACCTAGTGAAAGCACAAAACCAGCCTAATCCCAATACTAATCCCCAAAATCACTCCCATGCCCAAAGGAATGAAGAAAATGTCGATCCTAATGATGATTGGGAACAACAACGAGGTGATTCGGATAATTACAGGGATCGCTATTAGAGACAGCGGTATAACCAAAATCAAGAAAGGGACACGGGTTATCACCAACCGAGAGGCCCTAATAATAATTTTCCATGAATTGATATGCCCACTTTTGAAGGTCATGATCCTCGTGGTTGGATAGCCAAAATGGAAGGCATTCTTGACTTATATCAAATTAAGGAAATTGATAAAGTCCCTTTCGCTGCATCAAAACTAGGCACCGAGGCCTACCAATGGTTTGTATGGCTTAAACGAGAGAAAGGAGCTACTATTAATTGGAGAAAATTCACTACCTCTTTTTAGAAAGATTTGATGAAGGAGCTACATCATCATACACAGTAAGACTGTTATCTCTTAAACAAGAAGGGTCGGCTTAGCGAATTCGTTTCGGAGTTTACCAGTTTACTACCATACACTTTAGACCTTAGTCCCGACACAGTGGTAGGAGCCTTTCGCAATGGTTTGAAAGAAAGTATTCGAGTGGAGGTAGACATGCACAATCCAACCTTGCTGAACGATTGTATAAGAATAGCCAAGCTGGCCGAGAAGAGACATCGCTTGTCTGCACGACGTGAAACTTATAGTCGTCCTTCATATCGCAACAATTCCTTTCGTAGAAATGATCAACCATCAAGATATTTTTGCTATAAATGTCGCACTCATCACCCCAGGGAACAAGCATGTGCCCAAAAACAAAACTTTCATATTGAAGGTGATCAATGTGAAGGAGAAGAGGAAGAACCTTACCAACCATAAGAACCTATGCCAAAGACCTACCATGTACTATAGAAGAAAAAGAAGAGGATACAATGGCGATTTTCGTGCATGCTCTCATGGGTTTAACCACCCACCATACCATCAAGGTACCAGGATTTCTCCACCAGAAAAAGGTGAATGTGCTAATTGATTCTGGTAGTACCCACAATTTTATCGACATCAAAACCGCAAAAGCTTTGAATTTATTCATTAACTCTTCCAACAAAGACAAATTCCAGGTTCTAGTGGCCAACGGGGTGAACGCACAATGTGTTGGTCGCACATCTCAAGTTTCCATAAAAATGGGAACTTATACTTGGTTTGGATCCCTTTTTGTCATGAATTTGGGGAACTCGGATGTCATTTTGGGAGTTGAATGGTTGGAAACATTAGACACGGTTAGCTTCAACTTCAAAAAATTATTTGTGGAATGGAAGGAAAACGGACGAGTCATTCGCTTACAAGGCATTACTACTCCTCCATCACAAATGGTGAGCTCTCATAGTATGGAGAAGATGTTAAAAAAGGGTGGATATGGGTTTATAGCTCAAATTAATTGTTTGGAAAGACAATCTCCAGCAAATTCGGATATTATTGCCCCAGAGTTACAAGACATCATAACACATTACGAAGAGGTTTTCCAAGAACCTCAAGGATTACCACCTAAACGATCTCATGACCATGCCATCCATTTGATTCCAGGGAGTGTTCCTCCTAACAATCGTCCTTATCGCTATCCTCAACCACAAAAGACAGAAATCGAATAGATCGTTCAAGATTTGTTGGATCATGGAGTCATTCGTCACAACACTAGTCCTTATTCCTCACCGGTAGTCCTGGCTAGACGAAAAGATAACTCTTGGCGTATGTGTCCTGACTTTCGTTCTCTCAATAAACTCACTATCAAGGACAAATTTCCTATACCTGTCATAGATGACCTACTAGATGAGTTGCATGGTGCAAAATTTTTTACAAAATTAGACCTTCGCTCCGGATTTCACCAAATCCGTGTCAAAGAAGAAGATATTCCTAAAACCGCTTTTCGTACTCATGAAGGTCATTACGAATTTTTGGTCATGCCTTTTGGTCTCACCAATGCCCCATCCACATTCCAAAGTCTCATGAACCAAGTGTTTCGCCCACTCCTCCGTAAATTTGTGTTAGTCTTTTTTGACGATATTCTCATATACAACAAAACATGGACGGATCATTTACATCATGTGGATAAGGTTCTTCACATTTTACACAAAGAAAAGTTATTTGTCAAACGTTCCAAATGTTCATTTGGTGTTCAAGAAGTCGAGTATCTTGGTCATATAGTTTCACATGAGGGCGTCAAAGTGGATCCCAATAAGATTAAGGCAATTCAAGAGTGGCCTTTACCTAAAACCATCAAGAAACTTCGTGGTTTTTTGGGTCTCACTGGCTACTATCGCAAGTTTGTACAAAATTATGGTAAGATTGCAGCACCTCTCACCGCACTCACAAAGAAGGATGCTTTTCGTTGGTCAACAGAGGCCTCTCAAGCCTTCGAAGCTCTTAAGAAGGCCATGTGTACAACTCCAGTATTAGCAACTCCCAATTTTCACAAACCATTTATTATCGAATGTGATGCATCAAGAACAGGAATTGGGGCCATACTCATGCAAGAAGGTCATCCATTGGCATTTGAAAGTAAACAGCTATCAGGGAAAAATTTGGGAAGATCAACATACGAAAAAGAAATGTTGGCTATCCTTCACGTAGTAGAAAAATGGAGACACTACCTAATCAGTAGCCGCTTCATTATAAAAATAGATCATAGTAGCCTCAAACATTTTCTTGAGCAAAGGTTTTCATATCCGGAACAAAATAAGTGGTTAACCAAACTGTTGGGCTATGATTTTGTCATCGAATACAAGAAAGGGAAGGAAAATATAGTCGTCGATGCGCTGTCCAGGAAATATGAAGATGAAGTAGTCATTAACGCTATTTCAGGTCCTTGCTCCCAATGGGTGAATCAATTACAAGATGAATGGTTGTCCAATAGCAAAACCGCTCAGATAATTCAAGAATTATCTATAGGGTCCTCTAAACACCCTTTGTTCTCTTATGAAGATAAAATCCTCCGAAAGAAAAACCGCATTTATATTCCACACAATTCAGAACTCAAATCAAAGATCCTAGACGAATCACACGCCTCTCCATCAGCAGGACATTCAGGATTTTTGAAGACATATTTAAGAGTCAAACAATCATTTTGTTGGAAAGGATTAAAAGCAGAAGTCAAACAATGGGTAGCAGAATGTGAAGTTTGCCAACGCAATAAAGGAGAAATAGTCAAATCACCAGGATTGTTACAACCATTACCCATCCCTGAACGACAGTGGGAACATATATCCATGGATTTTATTGAAGGTCTTCCAAAGTCAGAAGGCAGGACAGTAATCTTCGTTGTCGTAGACCGGTTATCCAAATACGCTCACTTTCAGGCTTTACAACATCCATTTTCCGCAAGCAAGGTGGCAAAGGTATTTATGGATTCAATTTTCAAATTACATGGTATGCCAAAAAATATTGTAAGTGATAGAGATCCCATCTTCACTAGTAACTTTTGGCGGGAGTTATTTCGACTTAGTGGTACCAAATTGAACATGTCTTCACTCTACCATCCACGTAGATGATGGTCAAACAAAAGTAGTTAACAAATGTTTGGGTACGTACTTAAGATGTTTTGCTCAAGATAAACAATACCAATGGAGCCATTGGTTAGCATTAGCGTAATGGTGGTACAACACTTCTTACCATTATTCAATTAAGATGTCTCCATTTGAAGCATTGTATGGCACCAAACCTCCAGCAGTCGCAGATTATGTACATGGATCATCCAAAGTAGCCAAAGTGGATGATTGGTTCCAACAAAGGCAGTCTACACTCACCATCCTCAAAGAGAATTTAGTCCAAGCATAGAATCGTATGAAACAACAACAAGACTTGCACCGATCAGAGAGAACTTTTAATATAGGTGATTGGGTGTTCCTAAAGTTGCAACCTTACAAACAATCCTCGTTAAGGATAAAGTCCAGCCAAAAGTTGGCTCCACGATTCTATGGTCCCTACAAAATTGTGCGCCGCATTGGAGAAGTAGCCTATCAATTAGAGCTACCTACATCATCACGAATACACCCGATATTTCATGTTTCATGTCTCAAAAAAGTAATTGGTCAAAAAGTACAAAGTCAATCAGACTTACCAGTGCTCGATGAGGAAGGACGCATACATCTCCAACCTGAAGATATACTACAACATAGAATCCGAAGATTGAGATCACGTCAGATTCAAGAATTTCTCATTAAATGGCAAGATTTGCCAGAGGAGGATGCCACATGGGAACCTGAAAGTATCTTCCAGACATTTCCATCTTTGAGGACAAAGCTTTCCGAGGAGGGGAGTCATGTTACACTCCAAACATAGTCTAAGTCGGCTATGTTTTCCAAGTGTGTAAAATTTAGTATATATGGATTCATAATAGTTTAAATTGAAGGCATCATCTTATATTTTTATAATTTTCATCTGCGTTTCGCATTTAGCCTATACGGCGAGGGTGTGCCCACCTCAAGTGGCAATTGATTTATTTTATTTCTTCCGCTTGTAATTCTTATTCGGCATATTCATTTCGTCAATTTGTTTCGAATTCTCTCTTTGTAAATGCAATTGTGCAGAAGGATAGTTAAATCCTTCCATGATATGACTAATCTTTGGCACTTACATTATTGTTATGCATGGAAATTTTGGAAATATAATCATATTATATTCATATCTCAAAGCAAGCATATCAAAACAATTTTGGAAATATTTTGGATGACAGATTGTAATTTGATATCGATACCTATAGAGGTTTGTCTAAAGCTATTGACTTGATCTAATTTACCTCTAATTGATGAATCCATTTATTGTAAATTTTTAGGAAGTTTGATTTATCTTACTACCACCTAACTAGATCTTTTTTATAGTAATTTATTTGTCATGTTTCATGAAAAACATGCAAAAAGAACATTAGCAAGCTATAAAATACATCCTTAGACATTTCAAAGGTACCCTTGACTTTGGTAGTTTGTATAAAAAAATATTATAACTTTATTTTTTGGATATACTAATCTAGACTAGGTTAGATCAATTGATGATGGAAAATATACTATTGGATATGTGTTTGCTCTTGGTTTAGGAGTTGTGTCTTGACAAAGTAAACTTCAACACATAGTTGTTTTATCATCAACAAAAGATAAATATAAGACATGTAATGCAAGTTGTGAAGTTGTTTGGTTTTATAATATTTTGTATGATCTTCACATTTATCAAAAAGCATCAACATGTCTTCACTATGATAATCAAAGTGTGCTCAAGTTGGTGAAGAATCCAACATGTAAACAAGTCGCTACTATAATGAAAAACCCCTTGGTTGAGAAAAAATTGTAAAGTCGGGGATAAAGTAGGTATTGTATTAGGTTTTTCATTAAGGTGGTATTAGAGCTAGAGTGAAATAGTTGTCAAATAACAAGAAGTCTAAGTTGAGAAAACAATCTTAACATAAGATACATAGAGGAATCTAATTTTGTTTGTTAATTAGTTTATTTGTTATCTATTCTTAGTAATTTATTTCCTATATAATTTATCAATACAATTGGAATTATCATTGGGTTTAATACCAATATTTGTTCTATAAATCCTTCTCTTGAATCATCCTCTTCTTCTTCTCAATCTCCTATAATCATTAGAAGTTAAAATTTTGTCTAACTTAAGTTGCATCTTATGATATTTTCCTAGTTTCCAACTACATATAACACATCTACACCCTGTTGGTGTGTCATTGTTTTTCTCTAACTGAACTAGCTCAATAAAGGGATATGTTGATGATCATTCAAACTTAAATTTCCTTCCAATAGTCCATCTAGTTAACTTTCTACGTTTAGTTTTTTGACTAGAAGATTCTCCAAAAGTCTGCATTTAAATTGTACCCTCATTTTCCTTTTCGATTGGTGTGTCTATATGAGGTATCTCATCAAGTAGTATTTGAATGTCGTTATTTTGAAATTTATCATGTGTTCTCATCTCATCCCCTAGAATATCTTCAAGTGGAGGTATATCGGGATCAATAGTGTACATTGCATTCAATTTTTGGTGTTTTATATCATTTTTGGATTTTAAGAATTAATACATTTTCAAAGCATTAAAAAATAGGCATATAAATAGATAAACCATTTATTTATTAATAAAGAAAAGTTTTATATTTAAGAATAACAAAATAGAAAAATTATTTGATTAGTTGGTAAAAGGTGTTTGTACCTTCAACTTGTGTAGATGTGGATACCTTACAAAATTTTGATTTATGTGCAAAACATTTTAGGATTGATTTTTTAACTGAATATTGGCCTCTCTTCTTTCCATCACTAGTAGGTGACATTGTACCTGTAAAGAAAAAAGCTTTTGATGTTAGGAAATGAATATGAATTTGAAGGAAAATATCACACTTTCCTCAATAGTAACTTCAATAATAATTTAAATAATTTCCATTGGGTTACACTGTACATACTTCCCTCAATAATAATTTGCATTTCTAATAAACCAATGTTTAACTATAATTCTATAAAGAATCTACGAGTTTTGAGACAAACCTACGCTACCCTCCGCAATGACCCTTGCCTATGTGCTCAAAGAACAATAACAAAACAATGCAATGCTAAGAAAACATACTATAACAAATCATAAGGAGGCTTTGACAACAAGAAATACTCTTAACACACTACAAGATGACATAGATACTTGGATCTCACAGTTGCAGATAGTGCATCTACATTGCTTATGAAACTGAAAGAAAAAAGCTTTGGACAACAAAATAGTGGAAGAAGAATACAATCCAAGATAACATTCTAAACCCAACACTAAAGGAATACCTTTCACTCTAGTAGGGTTAACCTTTGTTGAATTCTAAGGAAACCTTGATTACTCATATCATTGCGACTACCATAGTTTACAAACTAAAAGAATATTTTTATAGCAATTCTAAATAAACTCTATAGTACTACACCAACAAAGGTTAAAAAACAAGTAACAAGGCTACAGCAACAAGTAGGCATTAAGTCAAATATTGCTAGAAATGATCCAAAAAAAACAACCACACTGATATTTTTGGAAGCTTTCACTTTACCTATTGTCACAGTCATCACAAATTTCTACAACTATCAGTTAGAACTCTGCAACCGATTTATAGACCTCTGCAACAAGCTTATGTAACCAATTGATAAATTTGTAACCGATCATAAACCTACAACCAATCAGCAAACCTGTAATCGATCAATAAACCTTTAATCGATTTGTAATTCTTGAACCAATCGACTAATATTAATCAATCAAAAATTTTGTAATTGATTGGTAAAATTATAATCGATCTGCAAGTCTTGAATCGATCGGTTAATCTTAATCGATCGATAAATCTACAATCGATCAGTTTTTCTCATAGATAGTCCTTTGTAATCGATCGATACTATGTCATGCTTCTCTTCAACCGATCGATAAAACTTTTGATAGATAATCTTCTACAATCAATTAGTTTTTATTGATAGATAATCCTCTGTAACCGATAGGCACTGTGTCATGTTTCTCTCCAACCGATCAGTAAATTTTTTGATACACAATATTTTGCAATCAATTTGTTTCTTTGCAATTGATTGACAAATCTTAACCGATCGATAAATCTGTAACCGATCAGGTTTTTATCAGAAAAAAATGATAGTGTTTTGTTTTTTGGTCTATTGTAGGGTTTTTGATGCTTCAGATCTATTTTCAAGGAGTTTGAGTTTTTTAGATGTATGTTTATCGATACCGTGTTAAGTATTTATACATGTTGTATAAGTGGAGAATTTGGCTGGGAAAACAAAATTATTTATAATTTGAAGGTGAAAGGTCCGTGGATTTGGGTGAAAGTGGTTGGTGAACTAAAATAAAAATAAAAAATTTACTATCACCGTTAGGCAAATTGACCCCAAAAAATTTGCACCCTAGAAATTTCGAGCGAATGAGCCTCGGTGAAAAGTCCCGAAATTAGCCAATTTTAAATTTGAAAATCCTAATTTTTGTGAATTAATGATGATTCATAGCTATGCATAACGTTGCATTATGGGATAGGTTATATCCCCATTTGTAATGAGCCTTTACCTTATTATTCTTTCAATTGCAAAGGAGAAGTTGATAATCTTGATTAGCATGATAGGGTGTCCCAAGTTAGCACTTCTTTAAATAGACTAGATTGATATGAGGATAATGACAATAATCCTCACTCCTTGTCATTGTAAGATTTTTCAAATTTATTCAATTTTACAACCTAAAATTTATAGTCTTGGCATATCCTGAATTCATTGCTAACAAATATAGGTATTTGATTAGGAGTATATTGTATTTAATCCTCCCTAAGATGGTCCTTTAGACTACCTAGAATGAAACACCTTTTATTTTGGAGGATCCTTTCCCCATATCACAAATATGTCTATTTCACAATAAACTAAAAATAGTTAGCGAACCTTAGACCTGATAAATCTAGAGATCCTGGGAATCCTATCAGCTCCCCTTCAATTGTAATATGAATCCCATATTCTAATTGAGAAAATTATCGACATGGATACTACAAATCTGAATGGTCCTTATATCCTCAAATGAGGTAAGGACTTGATCCCAACTAAGCATGAATAATACATTAACCTTTTAATGGAGTTCAAAGATATATTTTTTTGGTCCTATGTTAATATGCCAAGACTAGACCTTTTCTTAGTGTCCACCATCTAATCGTCACTCCTGCTGCAAAACTTGTAAAACAAAAATTACAAAAAATACACTCAAATATCACACTTTCTATCCAAAGAGGAGCTCAAAAAACTCCTCGATGTTGGCTTCATTCAAGCCATCAACTATTATGACTTGATTTTAACAATTGTTCCTATTGCTAAGAAAATATGAATCATTAGAATATGTACCAACTTTTAGGACATCAACAAGACATGTCCTAAGAATGACTTCCTTCTTCCCAACATCAACATAATCATAAATTCTATTATAGGATGTGGGATATTGTCTTTGATGGATGAATTCTCATGCTATAACTAGATTAAGATAGTCCCTAAGGACTAATCAAAATCAACCTTCAACATCATATGGGGAATCTTTTGTTATCAAGTCATGCCTTTTGGATTGTAAAATATAGGAGCTACCTATTAGTGTTCTATGATGTATATCTTTCATGACATGATGCGTGATATCATGAAATACTATGTCAATGATCTTCTTAGTCAATGGTTAAACTAGGAAGATTATGTTTGAAACTTAAGACACATTTTAAAGTTTCTAAGGGAGTACAACATACACCTAAAGCCTCAAAATTGCATCTCTGGGTTACATCAAGAAAATTGTTGGGATTCATTGTGTCCTAATGAGGCATTGAGGTTGATCTTCATAAGATATTGACCATTATTGATATTTTTTCCGTCAAACTCTAACCTAGCTTAAGAGACTCCAAGGTAAAATCCAAGTTATTTGGAGGTTCATCTCCTAGCTAGCTAACAAGTGTTAACCTTTCACCATACTTTTAAGGAAGGATGCATTATTTGAATGGGATGCTAAATTTCAAGTTGTCATTCATGAAGAGAATTTACAGAAACATATTCTAGAAATAATGCAGAAATAATAACTTAGGAAATAATGACACCATTCAATGCACATATAACACACAATATTTACCCTGGTTCACCCAATTTGTGCTAGTCCAGCAAACAAGAGTCTATCCTCCTTGATATATTATTCTCTCTCTTATCCCTAAAACGGGACATTACAATAATTATATAAGGAAACTCATACAACCCTAAACCACCAAGTGGTATTAGGGTACCATGGATACAACACCATGGGCTAAACCACCCACACCCACTAACCACCCACCAACCGTGGGAATCCTGGGGGTCGCTCCAAAAGTAGTGATAAAAGTAGGTGAAAAGTAGCGATAAAAGTAGGTGAAAATTTCGGTGCCGGCTGCGTCGGGATGTATCACTTTCATCGTATCCGAGGGCGTCCCCCTACGCACCCCGAGCCATCACCTATTACGTAATCACCTTTACCGTAGCCGGGGGTCCTTGGGGGCCTCCGGCCCCCCCGGACCCCCCCTACCCGTCGTCTTTTGCGCTATAGTGCCTGTCGTACAATTCTTTTTCGGCAAATAATGAGACACATCCAACAATTCATAGCCTTAAACCCTAATTTTGTCACCTCCTATACTTGTTTTACCTGCTCCCCTTAGGTCCTTGCTACTATACATATGTATAGTATGATGACCAACATGGATAAAGGGATATCTATTACATTAGTAGAACTTTGGCCAATTACAAAGTTCGATATATGTCCTTAGAAAAGCTTTTACTCGCTATAGTATTTTCCTCTCAAAATCTCAAATGTTATATGGTCATCCATAAGACCTTTGTCATTGTGAGAGTTTATCCCTTACATTGTCTCATGTCCAAACCTTACCTCTTGACAAGAATGACTAAATGGGTTATTGTGCTTAGTGAATTCAATCTTGAGTTCATCAATCAAAATTTTATGAAGATTCCAAACATTGATCAACTAGTAGTTGCACCTTTAGAAGCTAGCCATCCATTAGTGGTAGAATTTCCTAACAAATAGGTCTTCAACCTAAAAGTAGACCACCCTAACTCTTGGATCCTATACTTTGATGGTGTTAGATGTGTCAAACAAGTAGGAGTAGGAGTCATCTTGGTCACTCCTTAATAACATGATCCCTTTGTCCTTTAAGCTCATTTTTTTCTATACCAATAACACTCCTAAATACAAAGCTCTCATTTTTGGGCTACATATGGCATTAAGCTTTCTAGGTCATAATTCCTTCTATATTTAGGTAATCCCACATAGTAGTCAACCAGGTTAATTGTGTCTATTAAACCAAGTATGATAATCTCAAGCCATACAAATATATTATCAACAAAATACTAGTTGGTTTTGATAGAATCATTGTTGATGTGATCCCAAGGTCCAGTAAATGTTATGTCGATGTTATGGCCTCAGTTGCATATTTGATCCTATTAGGGCTAGATGGGTAACCTTCAACCCTAGAATCTAGTTAGCTTCCTTTGGAGGAATTTTTTTAGAAGATACCTCATCCTCTAATCCATGGTACAAATATATTTTTCTTATCTTAAAAATAGTATGTTGTCTGACAGTTAAAATTGTAATAAATGCATGAATCTCAAGCAACAACCCTATAAGCATATCATAATTTGAGATATTATATATCGTTGTAGCCTTGATGGTATTTTTCTTAAGTTCTTAGACTCTAACAAAGCTTAAATAGTCATCAAAGTAGCCCATCATGGATCATGCATTGGTCACATTAGTGGTGTCACCATTGCCAAGAAACTCCTATGAATGGGCTATTATTGACCCTCCATGGAAAAATATTCTTAATACTATGTCATTAGATGTGATAAGTATCAAAAACATGATAATATTATACATGCTTTGTCCCAAGACTTTCAATATTTGATCTCACCATGGACTTTCTTCATTTAGGGGTTGGAAATTATCAAGAAGATAAACCCAACAATCATCACTACTACAAAATACTTTACCAAGTGGGTCGGAGCTATACCTTTAGCCTCAACTACTAGATTACAAGTCTCTAAGTTCATCCTAAACTAGATCCTCAATTGTTATGGAATCCTTTCTATTATAATTTGAGATAATGAAACACCTTTTAAGAACAAGGATGTCTCAAAAAAAAAATTTGAGTACAAGATTCAATATAAGTGGTCCATTCCTTTCTATCCTCAAGGTAATGGTCAAGTTGAAACCTCTAAAAAATGCTTACCAAAATCCTTAAGAATCACATCAATAAGATTGGTAGAGATTGGCATCTTCAATTGTATTTATCATTATGGACCTATCATACTAGTGCTAAAACTCTCACTAGCACAACACCCTACACTTTGGTTTATAAAACTGAATTAGTCTTCCCCTTGAGCTTGAGGTTCCTTGTACATTTCATTGCAAGGATGCATGGTGACATTGAAATGATGATCCTAGTTAGGTGAAATTATTTTCCTTTTTACTAGGTGACTGATGTGAGTAGATCATCCCTTGTCCTATCTTGTAAACTAATCATGGTTTGAACAACATAATTTGTCTTTCTTCTATCACAAAATATCTTATATTTAGCCCATAATATTTCACATATCTATCTCACCATATGATGCATATAGTATTCTTCATCTTCTATTTCATCAATATCTTACTGCATAATGAATAGTACAAGGTTTGTAGGTGTTGATAGCAAAATTAATCCCATCATCTCTTGTCTCCTATGTATCATCATGCCCCTCTCGCCCTTTTCCACATACAAGCATGGGGGTAGCATATCTCATATCCATAATAGATTTCTCCTTTAGCCAAATGAAAAGTTATCATATCAATAAATATCCTTTATGATATTTCTCTAAGAGATAAGTTATCTTCGCTTGGTGCATCTCACAAGTTCTCTTTAGAATTCATTTCAAATGCAAGTCTACAATTGAAGCCTTATAAGAGATTTGTCAATAGGTAAACCAAAAGCCCTTCAAATAATTGTATAAAGGCAAATCCATCAATAGAAGTCCTATATGACATTTACTTATAAGCAAAGCAGAAGTTCTTTAGATATTTGTTTAAAGCAAAATCTATCTATAGAAGTCTTGTATGGCATTTATCTATAGGTAAAGCAAAATTTCTTTAGACATTTATATAAAGGCATATTGATTATCAAAAATTCTATGTGGTATTTGTCTACAGGAAAGGCAAAAGTCCTTTAGACATTTTTCTAAAGTAAATTCTATCAATAGAAGTCCTCTATGACATTTATCTAGAGGTAAGTTTGTTGTTTGGTGCAACTATATAAAATCCTCGCAAAAAATTATTTTGAGGTAAATATATTTACAAGTTTCAAATAAATCATAAAATGCTCCTTGGACATTTGTCTAGGGGTACCAATATTTATCTTGTATCAAAGCAATGCCTCATGGCATTATCTAAATTCCCCCTAGGAAAATATTTTATCTATAACATATCGTGTAACATAGAAATGCCTCAAGACATTATATAAAGTCCCCTGGGCAAAGCTTTTACTTTTACCATAGCAATGCCTCACAAAACTACCTAAAGTCTTCCTGGACAAAGATTTCTATATATCATAACAATGCCTCATAAAATTATCTAAAGTTACCTAGGAAAATATTGTATTTGTATCATAGCAATACCTCATAGAATTACCTAAATTTCCATGGGTGAATCTTTTATCTATATCATGATGCCTTGTGACATTATCTAAATTCCCCCTAAGCAAACCTTTTATTTGTATCAAATCATATATCATAGCAATACCTCATGACATTATCAATACCTCACAACATTATCTAAAGTTCCTTGGGTAAAGCTTCTATCTATATCATATCTTGTATCATAACAATACCTCACGTCATTATCTAAATACCCCTTAGGCATGTTTACTTTTGTATCATATTTTGTACTATAGCAATACTTTAAGGTATTATTAAAAATCCCCTAGGGCATATCATTTTATAGTCTCAATCATACATTTATCTACATCACATCTTAATCAACAAATCAAAAGCTTCATTTATATTAAATCACAATTCCTAAACAATATCAAAACTATCTACCACAAAATTGGGGTATGAAGGTCAATTTTTTATGTATTCATTATTTGATAAACACAGCAAAAAGGGGTAAATGTAGACACCGAATTTTGAGTGCATAATCAAACCTCTAAAATTTATCAAAATCTACATCACTTAGCCAATCAAGCATATAAATCAAGTCAATCATATCAAAGCCCAACCTAAGAGCATTTTTTGAAAAATTATTGGGATCAAAATGGTAGTGCTAGCAGTGCTTTTGGTTACCTAGAAATGTTTTTGATAGTTTTTTTATATTTTGTCATTTCCCACCCAATTAAGACTAGCAATAGTCATTTAGCACTAATGCCAAATCTTTACCTTTGTTAATGCTTTTGAAGTTAACATCATTAACTGTCATAACAAAAAATAAACAAAAGCATGGTAATCTACTGCACATCACTTGCAAAACCCAGATTTAGTTATGCCAATCGTGTCCAACATCATCCTAAATGCATCTTGGTCTTAGAACTCACCAAGCCATACAATGTCACCTATATAGATTTTGATCTCAATATATTTCTTAGAAGATCCCCCCAAGGGAGCCTCGGTTTCCTATAAAGTTGACCCTTAGGGGATCCAAAAAATAAATATTTTATAATGAAGTTTTATTGGGATCATCTTTGTAGTACAATCTTTCAATAACAAAGCTTTGTAGAAATCATTTCTCATATTTATTTTGTGTGATAATGAAATTTGATCAACATCATCTCTCATCTGCATTTTACGCAATAAATATTTGTCAAAAATAGCACATGCACTCCATCCTATGATAGCAAGGCACTGCTGGATCCAACTACTACTATTTTGTGGTCTCCATTGGTGGCCTTCTCTCAAGCAAAAACAAGCCTTCATCCTCTCACTGTAGTTTGGGACATCTACCAAGGTTTTGAGGCTATAAGTTTGTTTGTAGTTGCCTGGTTATACTCTTTCATTCCCCAACTTGTCACTTATATTCTATTGTTTTATAATCATTTCATGTCTACTTGCTAAATTTTCCCTTGTCTAATCTCTAGCTTGTTTATCATCATATTTGTCATCATACTTGCAGTTTTGACATCAATCATATTAACCTAGTTGTCTCTATCATAATATCACTATCCCTATCTTACTATTTTTCATGTAAACATTTTGTTAAGGCACATTTATCTTGTCTTCATCTAATAACTAGCTTATATGTCATTATTTAACTATCATAGTTGTATCTTCTATTCGTGATCAATTTTACCTTGTCATTTTCATAAAGATCCCTGTCTTAGCCAAGGAATCTCATCAAATCATTTATAAGTCAGAGTTTTTAATGATATACTCCTTATGTACTACAGGTCTCAATGATGTCACTACATCTTGTTTCTACTGTAGTAGAAGACGAGAACTTTATAGTCACAATTAATCATCAAGAGCAAAAACGTCACTATTTAGAAAAAGTATGGCTCTATCACTTGCTAGCAATGTTTTTTCTATTGATCTTATAATTATAATTGTAGTTTTTGGATTTCTTTTATTTTTTTTCTAAATAGAAGTTTAATGATGATCAAAAAAGTTACACATTTTCCTAATCTAGAAAACAAAAATTCATTAATAAAAATGCCACTAGTAACAATTACACCAATAATACTTTTACCTTTTTCAATAATAATTCTATCACTAAAACAAATATATATATATATATATATATATATATATATATATATATATATATATATATATATATATATATAATATTTCAAAAACAATCCTTAAAGGCATAGGTATTCTCTAATTAATCAATCTAACATAATCTTTCAAAAAAAAAAAAACTAAAGAATGATATCAAGCATTTCTTTTTATGTGAGAATGAGTATGGTTTGAATATATATATATATATATATATATATATATATATATATATATATATATAATTTCAAAAACAATCCTTAAAGGCATAGGTATTCTCTAATTAATCAATCTAACATAATCTTTCAAAAAAAAAAAACTAAAGAATGATATCAAGCATTTCTTTTTATGTGAGAATGAGTATGGTTTCATGTTACCCATGAGCATTTGAATTCCATCAAATCATAGAAACATGCAAGTTGTAATATACTACACTAAAATAGTCTCGTAGTTGATAATGTTACGCAAGCTTGAAGAATAAAGACAATATAAATTTTTAGGCACTCGTGTGAAACATTTGAATCTTTTCATTATTATACAATTTTCTTAGATAATCCCTTTGAATCTTTTCATTATTATACAATTTTTTTTAGATAATCCCTTCTACTTATATCCCTTTAAGTAATATAAAAGTATTTACCATGTTACTTTACATAGAAAGCTCACAGTCCAGATACATATTTGTTTTTTTCAAAGTCTTCACACTCTTTGCCTCAGGAGATTTCAGGGTAATCATTGCACTATGAAGCGAGTGGTTTGAAAAATTAAAGATATAAATAATACAAACAAAGTATATTAACCATTAAAAATATAGAAAGATTGCACGATCAAGGGTAATTTTCACCTGGCACATAGATCAAACAGTGCTTTTTAATAATTGTGCATACAAAAGGTACAATTTGTTTTTTTTCTTTTAATTAAAGTAAAAGCATTGGTTAGCAAGTCGATTACTTTGAATATATACAAAAATATGTGTCCAAGTTTACTTTATTGGGTTGTGGACGGCCCACAAGTTGACATGGAATGATTTCTTTTTCAAGTATAGGTGCCATGTATGTTTATTTTAATGTGGGAATAATAAGTTTGGTTTGGAAAGGGATTTATTCCCATAAATGACTGTAGATGGAGGACGTGTATACGATATTTTTAATTTGCTGGTCAAAGATAGATGAAGGCTTTCTTTTTCAAACTCTTTATTGAGAGAATGGTCAAAAATATGTCTCGTTATCAGACGGGAGGTTGTGTGTATTTCAACACAAATGTTGGGTATGGATTTGACACATACCTTGGAAGTAAAGCATCATGCTCTATGAACGCAAACATTTTACTGACATGGACTTTGATGCCGGTTATCTGTAATAGTTTATTGATGGACATGATATTTTAAAGTACGTTTACAAGATTTTGTTGTTGTTGTTGAATAATGGGATTGACATGTAGTCGATAGATTTATTATAAGTATAAAGTGTTTTTAACAAGATCATAGTGCAAATAGAGGTAAGTGTATAGAAAGGGATTGATATGAGTATAGTTGATAGATCTAGGTATATGTAGTAAGATCATAATGTAAACAAAGGTAAAGTGTAGAGAAAGGGATTGATATAGGCCTAATAGATAGATTTAGGTATATGTACAACTATTCTTTCTAACAAGATCATAGTGCAAAGGAATATAAGTATAGAAAATAAATTAGAAATAATAAAAATAAAAATAAAAACTTTCAAACTTTTTCTTCTTTTATTATTTTTATTTTGTGGTTTAAGAGTATGAAAGTTGAATATATACATTTGGTGGGGTCAAGATTAAGGTTTGAAAAACTAAGATCCCAAACATTTTAGTGCATGTTTATTAAAAAAGGATGAATGAGATAATGGCAAACCCACAACACAAAAGAGAAAAGGATTGACACATATATAACTGATAGATCTAGGTATATGTAGCAAGATTATAGTGCAAACAAAGGTAAATGTGCAAGGGATTGACATAAGTGTAGTTGATAGATTTAGGTATATATACAAAGATTATTTCTAGCAAGATCATAGTGCAAATGAAAGTAAGTATAAGAAAAAAAATAGACAAATTATATAAAACTTCAAGCTTGAATACTTTACTTTTTCTTTTCTTGTTATTTTTATTTTGTGGTCCAAAAGTTTGAAAGTTGAATAAATATATTTCGTGAGGCTAAGGTTAGGGTTTAAAAAATTAAGATCCAAAACATTTTAGTGCATATTTGTTAAAAAAGGTTGAATGAGGTAATGGCAAACCCACAACACAAAGGAGAAAAAGAAAAAATATGTGAGATTAACTTGAATACATCAATTGACTAATAGTTTTAGAAAAACACATGGGGTCTTTACAACATGAGATGGAACTAACCACAATCATGAGGGAACACCAAGAAATGATTTCAAAACAAGTTCAAATCAATTTATTGGAGACATCACTAGTAGAATTGATATCCTCCACTACCATGGGCTTGTGCAATAGTAATGATTCTATAAATGGATCTCATCTTTAAACCGAGTTGCAAATCAACAAATAAAATTAAGATAATTTATTATAAATAAAAGAATTTTAGGCAACAATTGCAAACATGATGACAAAAAAACAAAAATTGTAAAGCAAATTAGAGGAGACTAGATCATGGACACAAGTAGTAAGAGATCCAACAATCAAGTCGAAGGAACAAAGAGATTTAATAAAGAAATAAACCAAAATGCAATTGTTAGAAGAAAATGAAAGACAAGTAGATCAATAAGCATCATCATGAAGGGAATAAAAGAGCATGGAGAACAAGAAAACATAGCCAACTTAAAAAGGGATTTTTTTTTTCAATAAACTTCATTGGAGCGGATAAATTCATCAAGCATGTATATTGGGAAAAGTAAAGGAAGACGTGAGAACTAGACTAATCCAAGTCACAATGTTCAATATAGGAGATAAAAGGCAGGTTCTTCAAAATAGAGGATTGCTACAAGGGTCACATATTTATCTAGATAAGGATCTTACTCCTATGCAACAAAAAGAGACAATGGAAGAATGGGAAAAGGTAAGGCAACAAGAAATGAGGGTAAAAAGGTATGGTTAAAAAGTGGGAAAGCATCCATTATAAATGGAACAAACCAAAATAAATAGGAAATTGGGACCCATCGGGAACACTTAATATTGGTGAGTTGGAATTATCATGGACATCCATGGAGAATAGGTCTTGATCTAGCACCCATATTTAAAGCAAATGACATAATTGTACTAATAGAAACAGATGAACATGATGGATGCAATATTCTAAATTATGAAGGATACAAAAAATATCAATATGGAATGAGACAGTAAAAAAATGAAAAGGGACATGGATTAATAATATTAATAAAAGAGTCTTGGGGTAGACTCATACATGTTAAGAAATAAGACCTAAATAAATAGTATGACAAATTTATTAGCATTGCAGCTTGTTATTTTGCTTCATAGTAATCAAAGTTTTATAAGAAACATGGCTTAGATCATGAAGATATATATAAGGTATTGGCAAAAGACATCATAAAATATAACATACTTGGAGAGGTGGTTTTAGTGGGTGAGTTTAATGTCAAGTCAACAAATAGAGAAGCAAGCTCCTTAAAGATCAATTAAGGCATAAATGATAATCTAATATGGCCAAAAGAAGAAGTGGATCATCGATGGTTAAGGTCCTCATATGACAATCAAGGACCCATCATTGATTGTGGGGAAAATTTTCTTAAACTATGAAGCATAGAGTGATTGATTATCTGCAATGGCATAAACATATGGTAAAAATCTGGAAAATATACTTATCAAATACATAATGGACATAGTGTAGTTGATTATACTTTTGTTCACCAAACTTCATTTCAAGGATAAAAGATATAGAAATTGAAGCAGTTTCCATGAAGCTAAAATCCAATATTAATCCAATGTACATAAATATCCAAACACAATAAAATGGGTAAGAAGAACGTCTTCAAGTAACTAAAGTAAAGACACCAAAAAACATCTTTATGACAAAGAACAAACAAAAAGTTATTAGAACATCGCTCAAGCAACTTATGCAAAGATAGGAAAGAAACAGAACAAATATTTTTTAAACTTATAGTTCTGATAGAAATAAATTGATGGATATTAATTAGAAAAGCCTTGGAATCATGCAAAAAATTAAAACTTAGGAAAATAAAACATAGAATATTTCTTATAAATCCATGGTATGATGAAGAATGCAAAGCACTAAGGAGAACCTTATAAAAACCAGACAAAGAGGAAACAAATAGCAATATATTTAAACAACTAGTGAAAATAAAAAAGGAAGAATGCATATGAGCAAGGCAAAAAATATCTTGTAAAGCATAGTTCAAGGCAATTTTGAAAAGAGCTACAGCAAAACAAAAAGCACATAAAAAACAATATCACAAGCAAACAATGGTTGTAGTATGCTAAGCCATTTTATGCAAGAAACCAAGAAAAAGATACTCATCCTATAGTTAACACAATTGAGGAACTTCTTTCTCTAAAATATGTGAAGGAGGGCATTAATAAAATAGTAATAGGTAAAGCTTAGGATATAGATGGTTTCCAAGTTGAACATCTCAAGTATGGGGTTGACATCGTAGCACCACACATCCAAAACATTTAAATCATTAAAGGGAGCTTTCCAATTGAATGGATAACCAACTTAGTCATACTATTGCACAAAAATAGAGACAACAACAATCCTTCAAATTTGTGCAACATCATGATTAATCCTCTTTTTACAAAATTATTTGACAACATAGTAGAAAAGCAAAATCGATTAATGAGTAAAAATTCAAGGAAAGAGGGCAATAGGGCAAGCAGGGTTTAGACCAAAGTACTCAAACAATAGATCATCACATTACTTTAAAGCACCTAATAGAGAGGATATAGACTAAAAAATAAGTTTATTGTTGTTTTGTGGAATTTAAAAAGGCTTATGACACAATACCTAATGGTAAATTATGAAAAATGATGGAAGAAATTAGTATACCGACCAACTATAGAGCAACTGTACATAATCTTTATGAGCAAGTGGTGGGTAAAATTAGATCTTCAAAAGGACTATCAGAGTGTTTTAGGAGTGATATCGGGGTGAAACAAGGTTGTCCATTATCACCTACTTTATTTGATCTTTATATTGATAAATTAGAGGAATGGGTAGAAAATATGGAAGAAAATGAAATAGAATTGGATAATTATGTAGTTAAACTTCTTCTCTATGTCGATGACCTCATTTTTCTTAGCAAGACACTTTAAAGTTTAAAAAATATCTAAAATATTTAGAGCATTTTCGTAAAGAATTTGAGATGCAGGGAAATACTAGTAAGACTAAAATTGTGGTCTTCTCTACTTGAGAGAGTAAAAACAACCATATATTTTATTTGAATGAAATCCTTTAGAGGTAGTAATAGAATACAAATATCTTAGGTTATATTTTCAAAGCAAATTCAATTGAGGAATATGCAGGATGAAATGTATACAAGCGGGATGGAGAGCACTCTACTCATTGCTAAATAGGGTCACAAAAGCAAAGCTATGGGATTGAAAAACCATTAGGGTAATTTTTGGGTTATTAGTTATTCTAGTGGTGCTTTATTGGTGTGAGGTGTGGGCTAGTAGTACATCAAGTTTTAAATGAAGACAAATAAAAAATTCAAAAGTAACTAATTACAAATATTTTTATAATTAAAGCATAAATCCCATATAATATTTTACTTGCTGAAATAGTAACTTCTCCATTAGAAATGAAAGTTATGATAAGGTTATTGGGATGCCTAAAGAATATACAAATAATGGAAGATATCAAGTTGCCAAAACAAGTAATCAAAGAAACATTAAATAGAAGAAAAGATATATTGATAAAATAAAACAACAAATGGATGAACAAATGAAACATTAAATATCATGAGGTCCCAAACTCCAACAAAAAAATAAAAAAATGTGAGAGAGAAATTTAGACTTGTCATGTGGACTAAATATTTAAAAAGGAAAATAATTATACTTCAACGAGTTCAACCCAAACTGTGAACACATCCAAAAGAAGTGCATGGATGCAAAGACCAAATGAAAAGAAAAAATATATTTATATATGTTTATTATAAATTTATCCAATAAAAGGTAAAGGTAAAGTAGGTTTTAATGTCCATGAGGCCCCAAACCATATGGGATAATCCTAGTGGAGGATATTGTTTACTCAATATATGTTTATCCAGTTAGACTTTAATTATTGAAGTATGGTGTACAGCATGTTTATCCAGTTCGACTCTAATTATTATTGAAGTATGACATACAACCATGTCTAGCATTCAAATCTTAGCTCTTCTATTCATAGTTCCAAAGTTTGTAGTTAAGCAGGTTATGCTAAATATGGTCATTATCATTTTAATAAATATTACCTTAAACAAACATAAAAATCATTAGTAATGATTTTTTAAATTATAAACACATAAAAATTCATAGTAAACAAGAGCATAAAAATAATAAGTCGACACAAAATAGTCATTAGAGGATGAAGGAAAAAAAGTTTCATTAAATCAACATCAAAATAAGTAGCTAAGAAAAAAAGAAAGTAAAAAGATAAAACATTATATCTTTGATGCACTTATTTTGTCATTTTGTTTTTTGATACATAGGGGAGTTGGTTACAACCACACTATTTTTAGAAAATACCAAGTGTAGGGTTTAAACCATAGGGGCTACCCCCAACAAGCCTATACCACTTCATTATTTTATAACCTGACATGAAGAGGGTCATCGATCGCTCAGGATTTGTACCGTCATCATCGGTCTGGCGTGCACTCAAAGGATTTGGAGTAAACAACTACCTTTGCAACAGGTATGCCCCCAAGGTTTGAACCTAGGTCTCTTCTGGGTAAGTTCCTAGCTAGAAAAGCAATTACCAATCCACCTAACCCTTGGGGGCCTTTGTCATTTTTAATGCACTATATACTTAATGGAATTTTTTCATTGTTGCATTTTCAATTATGTTCTTAGAAAAGCTTACCAAAAAAATTGTTTTACTTAACACTTCTATGTTTTCAAGAAAAGAAATGAAAATTTCATTTGGAATAAAAGACAGACTTATTTCCATGGAACTCAAGGAATGGATATGTATCACTTTATTTTAATATTGGAATAGAGATCTATTTTTTTCAACAAAATTTGTTAAATGTAACTTGCAAAATGGAACTCAATGAGCAAGCTTAGGGGAACCAAGTCTTGTTTAAGGAAATAAATATTTGAGCCCGAAGTTATTACACCAAGGATGTCCCAATACAACTCAAAATAAATGAATTGTTCATGTGAGAATGAGAAGTTAATATGGCTAATATTGAAGAAAATTTTGATTCTTTCAAGGTGAATTTTATTATTTTGTAATACTTATTTAGAAGTCAATAGAACCTTTATAAGTCATTTATCTTATGAGATCAATTAATATTGGTCTCATCCACCTATTTTTTTCAATCATTTTAATTTTAGTAAGTCTTTCATTTGAACTTCTCCCATGCTTATTTTAGAAACCAAAGGGAGAGAGAATACTCCATCATAATCCTCTATTATTGTTCATATACAACACCACTAAAATATATTTAATTAAGTATACCTACACAAATAAAAATTATGTCTACATATGTAAATATCCTTAATTTTCTTGCTTACATTTGTTATTGAGGCATTAATTTTCAAAATATTGTATCATTTTTCTTATAATTATAAAAAAAACATTTTTAATATTTGATAAATTTAACAGTCATTTAAATATTTAATAAAAATAAAAATATCTCATTAACTAACCAAATTAATAGGTTAAGAAACCAGGTAGATTCGTAATAAGTCTTAAAGGCCCATAAGAACATTTACCTTATAAATATGGAGAAAAACTATAAAATAAATTATTTTTTCAAATTAACATATATAATTTGTATATTGAAGATGTTAATTAAAGGTATTACATTCTTGAACATCAACCCAAAACTCATGCCAAGAAATTTTATTTTTCTAGACCTAGGCATAATTGCCTTTACACTGGTACAAAACCAAAACTAAGGTAGAAACTCATGAAACCAACATGTTAAGGCTTACCATCTAATAGAAACTTTGTTATTTGTATAACATCATTTGATTTGGCCTTGATAATTACCAATTTATCATAATTATTTTTAAACGTATATTTGATAATATCTTACATGACCTCCATCATCTCATGGTATAACTTCCATTCACCAAGGATGCTAATGAAACTTGATATTTATCCTCAACATCATGATTCCACTATGGCTATTACTTGAGCTACTAATCCAATGCATTGATCTATAAAGAAAAATTACCAAAGTAAAATCCAAGAGATAAAGCGACTACAACTAAGAGTCCTAGAAGAAGTTGAATAGAAAATATTCCATCACTTAAGCTAATACCAAAGAACAAGAATCTTTTATTCCCTAAGACATAGAACTACAATAAGACGTGTCCTCTAAAAATGTAAACACATATGCAATGACCTTAAAATAAATTAAAATCACAAAAATGAAGATGAACTGCCCCTAAGATACCTATCAAGTACCCCAAAATATTTAACAATGTTTTAATTTTGTCTTAGAGACAAATGGGACCTAGACCCCTTCACCATCCTCTACCATACAAGGATCGTTAATAGACTCATAATCACTCATAATTACTATCTGAATAATTTTTACCCCTATTATGACTTTAGAAATTTTTATTGTTCAAGGAAGAGGAATCCTTTCTTTTTCCGCCTTTGATAGGAACCTTGATTCATGGGAACCTGAGATCTAGTCCAAGTCAAAGGAGAACTAGACATCATTTAAATCACAACATAAATTTGCATAGGCGCAACAACCTTTCCCTATAAACTAGAGCTATCAAGACTCATACCCATCTCTCCACCCTTGACCCTCACAAACCATAGCAAATGAAACACCATTTCCACCGTAAGCATCAACATGAGCATTTTGAACTAAGACAGGTATTAGAGTTTCATTGAGTTTTCTCAACGAAGAACAAAATGATTGAAGCTCAAAATATCTAGAGGAACCCACCTTACTTATTTGAAAACCCTTCTAGGCCAATAGCTTTGCCTTGTAGAAGGTTATTACTTCTCTTCTTTAGATAGTCTCTAGCCAAATGGTCAACCTCTCTATAGCAAAAACACAAATAGATAATTTTTTTTTTGCTTGATAGGAGAGTTGGTTACAACCATACTATTTTTAGTAGTCGACAAGCGTAGGGTTCAAACCACAAGGGCTATATCCACCAAACCTATTCCACAAATAGGTAAATTTAGATAAATAACCTTTTGCTCCCACTCAAAACTAGGGCCAAGCAACAATGATCTATGAGAGTTCACCATCAAAGTCCATCTCCATATAGGCTCGTTAACACTTAGTGTTGTCTTTGGTAATTCTACTGGTGGAAGTTATGTTTGTGCAAACTCTTACACATAATATTTTTCTATTAAGCACCTGTATGAGAGGTCGAAGAGTTCCAAGCCATTAAAAGACAAAGACTTATGTAGTAAAGGTTGACAGGAATGAATTCTAAATGGAAGTGAAGAATGCATTGTAACTAATAACTTTGTTAAAGGTTTAAAAATTAAGGTAAAATATCATAGCTTGAACTATCTAATATAATTCTCTAAAAAATAATAAAATACCAAAAAAAATAAATATCATTTTTTTTATTTTATTTTTTTAAAGTATATATATATATACACTCTCTTCTTAATATACTAATAATATATATATATATATATATATCACTCAACAAAAACTCTTTATTATAATAGATCACTCTCTTCTTAATATACTAATAAAACTAATATTAAATTTTGTCCGTCTTTGTAGTGCAAGTGGAGAAGGCAAGTTTGGCCCTATTGAATAGGAGGTCTACTGTTCAAACCTCTGCGATGCAAAGGAAGACACAAAGGTTGTATGTTAAATTCTCTATTGATAAACATAGAGGGGTCAAGGTTGGTAGGAGATTGCTCAGCGCATTGGTCGTACTGCTCAGCGCGTTGGTCGTAGGGGTTACTCACACTAACCTAAAATTTTAAACCAAATAAATAAATATTTAACATTAAATTATCATAACTTTTTAAATTTTTAAGCTATCTATTTTAGTAACTTTAACTATTTTTTTTTCCAAATGGTTATATGAGATTGAAAAGGACCCTACTCATATTACATCATCACCACATAGTGGTGTGGATCATCAACACATAGTGGTATGGATATTATCCATATCCATATATTGCTTGGCAAGATTTGAACATTGGTCTCTTTCTTAAATCATCACCACATAGTGGTATGGACATTATCCATGTATTGCTTGATAATATTTTAATATTGGTCTCTTTCTTATAAATTGAAGAATCTAATCTCTTAAACTAATATAATTTAATAGTTTTAATTATTAATTAACTAAAATAATTTATATATTAGAACTCATTTTTAATTTTTATTTTTAATTATAATTAAAATTAAATTTTAGTAACTTTGACTATTGAAAAAGTTAAAAGTAAATTGTGGTAACTTGTTGATGTAGTCCTAATCAATATGACATTGCCAGCTTGTTGATGTAGTCCTAATCAACATGACATTGCCATTTCCATTTAAACGCTTAATGAATATAAGTAGAACAATCTTTGAAGATTTATTATTCCAAACTTCTAAGAAAACAAATTAAATCAGTCATAATCAACGAAAGTTTTTATTCGGGCTTCGCTTGTTTGTAATTTGGGTCGAATTGCTTTACTGGTTTCCCCCTCCGAGAAATATCTCGGGCGTGGTGGATTAACGTGATTGAGCGTCTACACTAAAATATCAGCTTTAATGCCATGTATAACAATGGTTCATATTTTTTTAATATATAATAATAAAAAGCCTTCTGTCTTACATTTCGAATGGTCATATTTCTTAATACAAAATGAAAAAAAAGCTTTTTTTATATTTTAAATTAAAATCATCAAAATAATATACCATTTAAAATTGAGATGTCTAGATAGGGACCAGCTCCCCTCCTTTAGGAAATGTTATGAGTTGCCTCATCTTCAATGGGAAACTTTTCCACCTTCCACTTGGGTTACATCATTAAATTTCTTCTATTTCCTTCTTTCTTGGGTTAATAATAGTAGAGGGAATGCCAACGATTTATATTAAGCTTTGATTAGATTTTTATCCTTACCACGTACAAACGTAGAAGACCTACGTTAAAATGGTTAGCTACCTAAAACATATGGAGACAAACAAATTTATTGACTTATTTGTTAGTACGGCACCTACAAACTTTCATTGTCATCTATGATTTTCAAAAAAAATAAGTTGATTGTACCTGTCCAGAACTAGACAATCAAAATCACAAGCTAAAGTTATAGAAATTCCACAAAAAAAATAAAAACAATAATTCTCTATATCATTCGTCGTAGTATGGATGTCTCTCATGCTGACTTGGACATCGTTCGTGTCCACTAGTTGGGTATGAACGCCACCAAGCGACAAAGTGGAAGCTCAAAATCAAGCTGTTCACATTATATTACATGCCATGTTCATCACAATAAATATATTCCGCCTTGTTGGAAAATGCTGTACATATTGTTGTGTTTGTAGACAACACATGATGGCCCAAACCCTCATGATGATGGAAATTTTCAAATTTCTAAAGCCCCTTTCATGGTCAAACGTATGTCATGCCCATGCCCATGCCCATGCCCCATATAACTCATTTGAAAATTAAAAAAAAAACACATACTTATGTTACTAGATTTGCCCCCACAGGGGTGGAGGCAATAGATTCTGCTTTACCCCTACTCAATAACTTTTAATATTTAAAATGGGTGGCTCTAATTCAAAAACCATGACTACATTTAAAGGGAAAAGATCTTACCAAATATTTACCTCTTAGCAAAGCAGTTGTAATCGAATAAAGTCAATAAAGTATTAATAAAAATTAATATAATCATCATAACTTTAGAGATAATTTCGAAAGCGTATGCGTTGGTGGGATCGTGAACGTAATAATGTAATTTTTGAATTGTAAATGTAGGTGGGCCCACAATACGGATGTTACATTTTATCTATCATCAACACGGTGCTCTTTCCCGTCAGATTACGGAAATTTGTTATTTATTGGGATGTTTGAATTTTGTAACGGAAGATGTGTCCTTGGCGTGATTTGACGGGGATTTTGGGTGGAGTCACACAGCCCACATAGACGCGAGGGGTGCCATGCGTACGCTGCTATCTCGGATGCTTTACGGCCGTCTGTAACTTTAGCCGGACGTCAATATGTTCATAAATAAAACAAAATTCGTGCCTTGAACTCCATTGTGTATGTTTCCCGGATGGGACGCAGTGCAGTTAAAGAGATCACGCGATTTCAGAACGAATTCAATGAGCTCAGAGCGTAAGAAAATTTGCTTTTTTCTATGTGCCATGAATCCGCGGAAATCGGGAGAGTTCAAAAGATATGGACTGACAAAAAAGGCAGGTAGGTGGTGAATTTTTTACCTTTTTGGAGCGAAGGTAGCGGTGAATTCGAGTAGGATTTAGATTTTTTGCGCTTTTCTGGCGGAGAAATGAGTTAATTTGAGCGGTCGTTGTTTATTTAAGGTCAAAACTTGGATTTATTATTGTAGAATTTTAGCTGCAAGTATAGGTAGATGTACAAATTTCTCAGCTGCGAATTTGTTGTTGCTAAACAAATTTCTGCAGATCAAAGCTCCACAAGCCAGGAGATGACAAGAATGCTTAAAGTTTGAGTATTATTTTGAGCTTTTTGAGTCAAAGGACTCTTGGATATCTGTGACCTCACCAGTGACAATGTAGACAAGGTCTGGTTAGGGCCTATAGTTGAAGTACACACTAGGGCTACTTTGTTGGGATCAGTTGCAGGAGTCGAAGTGGCTTGCATTCTTGCCTCAAGTCAACAGTGTTTAGCCTACATGATAGGATGGTGAGGTGTATAGGAAGGCATGATGGGTGGAGTAAGTTGGGTGAAAATGAAAATGAATGGAAAGATGGAACTGGATACCATTGTCACCATTTGAGCCAAAGGTTTCAACTAGTCAAGAGACTGGCTATGAAGGAAAATGGTTCATAGTGTAGGAGACAAAGGGTTGTGAGATGGTAACTTTAATGGTGGGTGAAGGGAACAAAGTGATGGGGTGGTGTTAATGACATGGGTTGTAGTGGAAGGGAGAGTGTCTTTAAGAAAACTGATTAAGGGATGTGTAGTAGAAAAGTGGAGGAGGAAGAAGCAAAAAGAGAAGAAATAGAGAGGGAGAAAGAAGCATGAACAAAAGAAAGATAAGGGAAGGAGTGATGGAAGGGGTGGTGGTTGTAATTTAAACCTTTAATTTAGAGGAGGTCTTTTCTAATGGATTTTTCCTTCTCAAGTGAGGGAAGGTTTTATTATTCTACAGTTTGTGGGTTTATTTTTGATGTTATCAGTTTTTCAAACATAGAGCTATGTGGGCCTCCTCCCTGCTTTTCATATGCCTCTCTCATTATCTTCTATAATATAGTGTTTGTCATTGTCAATATTGTTGGCACTACAAAAATCATAATTTTTGTTGGAGATATTACATATTTGGTAAATGATAAAGTATCTCCATGGTATATTTGTGCATTTGTAAATATTAGATTAGGGCATGTGAGTTATATTTCTCTAACTTATGTATCAATGTGTGAGAAGAGTCCAAGTGTCATGTAATAAAGTGTGCAAATGTGATTGTGAAAAGTGTCATGTAATAAAGTATGCAAGTGTGCAAAATGTGAGAGTGTATAGTGTCATATAAGTCAAAAGTCATAGAATTAGGTGTCAAGTATACAAGAGTCACATGATATGTGGCAAGATGTAAAATGAAGAGACATGAGCGTTTAGTTATATGTGAGGAATAGAAAAGGATGCATCTTCCGGATATGTGAGGAGAGCAATGGTCAAGTATTGAAGAGTCATCTTCTATGGTTATATTATGGAGACAAAGCTCCATGTATTGTATCGAAGAAAATTTATAACAAAGATTTTATATATTGGATTTATTATTGAGTAATATTGTTGTTATTTCATGAATGTGACATTCATTGTTATTGGTCATTGAGTTGACAGCATTATATTTGTGATTAATATTTGATCCTTGACAAAAGGACCTATGAGATAATATGACGAAATTATCATCAATGGTATTAGAGCTGCACTCTAGCCATTTGAAATTGTGAAGGTTGAAGAATAGGGCAAAGGTTACCCCAAATCAAAGACGCTTGATATTCAATGAAGTCAAGTTCTAAGGTGTTAAGAAGATTGAAGGTTGCTTGATATTACACTGCAAAGGAGATTGAAGGAGAAGTTGTTGGAAGTTGGACTTGAGAAGAATTAGGTTGATAGTCACCAGAGATTACAAGTTGGAGGAAAATATTTGTTGGTGAGAAGAATGGGGTTGATAGATCACCTAAGATTGTTGAAGAATAGTGGAGGAGATGGACTATGATTTACAAGTCATAAGGAGATTAAAGACTATGTGATTGCCATGAGTTGATGGAGCTGAAGAAAGATGGAGAAAAATATTAAAGGCGTGAGATACAACCCATTGAAAATGCTTGATGATTTGGAGAAGGCAAGTTGAAAAAATGAGGATGAATATCATAAGCATTAGGATTGTAATCCACAGAAAGTGAAAAGTCAAACTACAATTATAAGGAGGATTTAGACTATGAGCCATGAGGAGTAAAGAGCCATGGATGAAGTCGGATTGAAATACGGCTGGTTAAAATAAAACTAGCATTGTTGACATTGTTGTCAAGAGATGTTGTCCAGAGAGCATAGAAGCTTGATAAGCAACATGAGAAAAATTGAGTCTGTGAAAAGCCAAGACAAGCCAATCAACTAAGATTGAAGTCGGTCGATTGCTAGGAGAAGCCATAACTGAGCCTGTATGAAGCCAAGAGAAGTTGATAACTTGAGATTGAAACTGATTGATTGTTAGGAGAAGCCTAAAAAAACTTGTATGCAAACACGAGATTGAAGAGCCTATGAATTAGATCGACTTTAAGCCAAGGAAAGGAGTCTGTGAAATACATGCAAGCCAAATTTGAGAGTGCATGTTGGAAATTTGAGTTAATTTGAGGTATTTTATGTTGTCATTGATGTCACATGGATCATTGATGTCACATGGATCACATTTGGTTTTGGTGGCCAAAATATTTCATAAATAAGCATTTATGATATTTTGGAAAGCATGGCTATTTACAGGGTTTTTATGAAAACCAAGGCAGGAAAAATAAAAGGTTTTATTTAAAACCATGGTGGGCTTATGTGGAAAGGGCTTTTCTTAAAAGCCAAGGTGGAATTTTGTTTCATCGAAAAAGGACCTCCGGTGATGAAGATATTAAAGTTTAAAGTTTAAGTTTAAATTAATGGAGGGCCGACCTATGTGCAATTAATGGAGGTTGGCATATATATATATGTAAAGGTTTCAATTTATTTTGGAAAGGGGGCATATTATATATCGTCGGAAAGCTTATTTCGAGGGCTATTTGACTAACTTATTTAGAAGGAGAAATAAGGTGTGTGTAAAGAGATATTTCTGATTTTGCAAAGGGGTTCCAAAAGTGAAGTTTGCCTTGTTCTTTTTCAAGAGGATTAATTCTTTCATGAGGTGACAAGGTATGCAATATTGTGATTTATTTTATTTTATGGTATAAGTGGTTTTGGGAGTGAAAAGGTTATGCAATGTTTTGAT
The DNA here is from genome assembly GCA_028583015.1 of Wollemia nobilis. Taxonomy (NCBI): domain Eukaryota; kingdom Viridiplantae; phylum Streptophyta; class Pinopsida; order Araucariales; family Araucariaceae; genus Wollemia; species Wollemia nobilis. The sequence continues at coordinate 1,249,628 of JAQPPZ010001737.1, read as the reverse complement.
TTATTTTATTTTATGGTACAAGTGGTTTTAGGAGAGATAAGGAAGTTGTGCAATTAAAGGCCTTGGTGATGATTATTGAAAAGTGGAGTAATGTTGATTATTTTGTGATCTACTAACCCTTGTGAAGATTGGCAAAAGAATTTTGTGATTGTGGCAGATTTACAAAGAGGTTTTTTCATCTTCATAAAAGGTATGGGCACATTCTCCTATTGATTGTTTATGGTGGTTGATTTCTGAAATATCATTGGAGGGAAAAGGATTGTTTGTGGTTTCCTTTTCGAAAGTGATTGGTTGAATGCTTCAAGGTTTTCTAATTTGAGAGTTGAGTTTAAACCTTGTTTGATAAGCATAGTTATTGAAGCCCATTGGTTGTAAAAGAACTTGAGTTAGAAAAGAACATGAGTATCATTGTTATGTGAGATTTGTGGTTGAGCATTGTTGGAAACATTTGAGTTGGTTGATACATACTTGGACTAGGGTTGTGTGAGAAAGAGTTTGTCCCTTGTGATGATTGGTTGAGTTGAGTTGATTGAGCCTAGTCAAGTGATGTGTGAAGTGATTGTTCAAGTTCTATGAAACAAACTATTCCATAATTCGATGTTGAGTTGAGATTAAGGTTAGAACATATTGAGTCTCTAACAATTCTCTTTATGGTTCTATAAGACTTGAATTGAGTTGAGGTTGATTTGAGTTGAGAGTGATATTAGAACATATTGAGTCTCTAACAATTCTCTTTATGCTTCTATGAGTTGATTTGAGTTGAGTTGAGTTGAGATTGAGATTAGAACATATTGAGTCTCTAAAAATTCTCTTTATGCTTCTATGAGTTGATTTGAGATTGAGATCATTGGTTGGTCATCATTAGAAGAGTTAACATTGCCATTCATTGTATGAGTTCATATTTGAGATATTGCCTTGATAGATTTGTGGATGATATTTGAGTACTACTTGAGCATGATTGATTGAGCCTTTGAGAAGGCCTTTGGGACAGATTTGAGGATAGTTTTGGGACAAATTTGAGGATAGTGTTTGGACAAGTTCTTGGTGAGCTTGTTAGAGCATATTTGGGCAAGTTCTTGGTGAGCTTGCTAGAGCATATTTGGGCAAGTTCTTGGTGAGCTTGCTAGAGCATATTTGGGCAAGTTCTTGGTGAGCTTGCTAGTGCATATTTGACAAGTTCTGTGTGAGCTTGTTAAGCAGGTTCTATGTGAGCCTATTGAGCAGGTTCTTAGTGAGCCTATTGATAGAGCTTTGGAGGTGATAGAGTACAGAGGATAGAGTCTCAGTGGATAGAGATCCAGCAGCCAACATAGTTGAAGATAGATCTGAGTGAGGAGTCTTCAAGTGGAGAGAGGTCCACCAATTAGTGCAGTAGAGAGACAGAGTCTTCTAGAAGATCACATAGCCAGAGCAGAAGGGGAAAGAGTTCTCTTATGGAAGAGATCCATGAACTTGAGATTAGGGGATCAACATCTCCTTTGGATAAAGATCCATAAACATTGTAATTGGGAGTGATTCCCAAAGATATTGATTGAGAAATTTTTAGTAAAATATTTTCTCCGTGGAGTAGCCCACATTGGGTGAACCACGTAAATTGTGGTGTCTCTATTGTGTATGGTTTTTGTGCATTGCTTTGATTACTGCTATTGATACTTGCTATCTTTACACAACATAATATTGAATTGGAAGAAAAAGTAAAAAGTGGTCTTATACTGTTCACCCCCCTCTCAGTATAAGCTTGTGTTCTTCAATTGGTATCATATTGGGTTCCTTCGGAAAGGCTAACAACTTGAGGGCAGATTCTACAAAGAACACAGATGGCTTCATAGAAAGGATTATCTTCAAATAAGGCTCCATTGTTTGATGGTAACAATTATGCTTTCTGGAGCATGAGGATGAAGAACTACTTGATATCACAAGGATATGAGGTATGGCAGATGGTTGAAAAAGAGTATAAGGTTGAAGGTGATCCCGAGGAAGATAAGACTACCAGGAAATTGGTTGAGATCAATGCAAGAGCAATGAATTGTATTTTGAGTGGGCTACGTGAGACAGATTTTGCAAAGGTCATGGTATGTACTTCAGCTAATGAGATGTGGACCAAGTTGAGGAATACTTATGAAGGAGATTCCAAGGTAAAGTTGGCAAAACTACAAACTCATAGAAAAATATTTGAGGAATTGAAAATGGAAGATTCTGAAGATATTGCAAAGTTCTTACTTCGAGTTGATGAGATTACTAACACTATGAGAGGCCTAGGTTTTGAGATGAAAGAATCAAAAGTTACTCAAAAGGTTTTGAGATCACTTCCCATGAAATATGATGCAAAGGTTTCAGACAATAGAAGAAACAATGGATATCAACAAGTTAACAATGGAAGAATTGCAAGGTACTCTCACAACTTATGAGATGAGGGTAAGTAAGCATCAAGCTCCAATAAAAGAGATTGCATTCAAGGCTTCAAAAAAGAGAAAGGGAAAGTTTCAGAAATAGATAGAGTTTTAGAAAATGATGAGGAAGCTAACTTCATCAAAAGGAATAAGGACTCAAGGAATTTCAGAGATATAAGGAAAGTCAGGTGCTACAAGTGTGGTGATCTTGGTCACTATGCATACAAGTGTCCACATGAAGAAATCAGTGATGATGAAAAATAGGGTCATAGAAGAAAAGAATATGGAAAGCATAAGCATGACAAAGATGACATATTCAAGCAAAACAGGTATGAGAAGAAGAAAATTTTTCGTAAGGCAAAGAAATCTTACTACATTGTAGAAGCAAGTGATAGCTCAGATCATAATGATAGAGACAATTCAGATGATGAAAAGGAAGAGCATTTATTCCTAGGAATAGAAGGTGAAAGAGAACAATGTTTTGTGTGTGGTCAAAGAGATCACGGATCAGGATATTGCAATGGTTTCAGGTGATAGTGAAGATGAGATGACACATCAAGGAAACAGGCATGGTCAAAGAAATCTTGAGAGTTTGTTTGCTATAGAAGATTATAATGATCTTAGTGATAGTGAAGATGAAGAAGGGTTTTTCTATGGAATAAGAGAAGTAGAAGAAGAACATTCACTCCAAATAGAAGAAGTTAAACAAGAGGATAATGTCTCAGTTGATCTAAAGGAAGACTTCAATGTTATCCATGAGCAACTACAAGAGGTTAAGGAGAATCTAAAAGAATTGAGATGTTCCCTACATGAGAAGTTTGATCCATCACATGACTCAAAAGGTCAAGATATTTGTACTAAGAAGGAAACATGTATTTGAGAGGCTATAGAGATGGATGCCAAGTTGCTACTTGACACAAATGAAGAGAAAGAAGAGGAAGATTCCAAAGCACCAAAGGTCCCATATTTCAGGTTTGGGGAATCACACTCAAAAGGAAAGGAAGTTCTAAAATATGAAAGCAAAGAAGCACCTAAGATTTGTGAGGAAAGTTCCAAAGTTCCTATGGCTCCAAATATTCAGTTTGGTTCTTGTTTTGAGATAGGTGAATCAAGTTCAAAGGGAAAAGAAATTCTTGAAGAGAAAGGCAAGGAAGAAACTAAGGAAGAGGTTTTAGATGCTACAAAGAAGGTTCAAGAATGCAATGCACAAGTTGAAGATGATCATAAGGATAATGGTCAAGAAAGGTATGAGGAACCAAGGCATGAAAAAAGGCTTTTCAAGGATATTGTTTTTCTTGTAATGGATTTGGACATAGGGCTATACATTGTAGGATCCATGGATCAAAGAAGTTTGATTTTTCTAGAAGAAACTTCAAAGGAAGAAGGTATGGTTTTTAGGGACATTGCTTCTCATGTAATAGGATTGGTCATAAAGCTTTTTAGTGCAAAGGAAATGAGCAACATGGTTTTGGTTTTAGAGCTACACAATTCAGAAGTCATGGTTATAATGGTCATGAAAATAGAGCTTCACAATACAGGGTTCAGGAAAGGAATGGATATGGAAATTACTTTAAGAAAGAATTCAGGACATGGGCACCATCCAAAGGCTACAATATCAAGTGTTTTAATTGCAATAACTTTGGGCATATTGCAAGATGGTGTAGGACTCAATTCCAAATAGGTTCAAGGCAAGAAGGTCAAACAGGTTCTAGACAAGAAGATCAAGTAATTCATCAAGAGAAGGATATCAGAAAAACATGGAAGGAAGTTGATAGAGGAAAGAATCAATGTAATATGGGAGTAAAGGTACTCCCACCCCAAAATTAATCACCTCAAGAGAGAAGGTGGTGAGGGGGCTAAGCTTAAGAGTCATATCTTTTAGCCCCATAGGTGTCCCTTTTGCCATTGATGTCAAAGGGGGAGAGATTTGAGTAAGGGGAGAGCATTGAGTTAGGGGGAGCAGCCTCCAAAGAGAGTATTGAGTTAGGGGGAGCAGCCTCCATAGAGAGTATTGAGTCGGGGGAGCAACTTTGATTCTCGAGAGATGGTTTTTGCAGTGATTGTGGTGTTTGCATTAGAGGTGTTGCCATCAATGACAAAGGGGGATATTGTTGGAAATTTGAGTTAATTTGAGGTATTTTATGTTGTCATTGATGTCACATGGATCATTGATGTCACATGGATCACATTTGGTTTTGGTGGCCAAAATATTTCATAAATAAGCATTTATGATATTTTGGAAAGCATGGCTATTTATAGGGTTTTTATGAAAACCAAGGTAGGCAAAATAAAAGGTTTTATTTAAAACCATGGTGGGCTTATGTGGAAAGGGCTTTTCTTAAAAGCCAAGGTGGAATTTTGTTTCATCGAAAAAGGACCTCCGGTGATGAAGATATTAAAGTTTAAAGTTTAAGTTTAAATTAATGGAGGGCCGACCTATGTGCAATTAATGGAGGTTGGCATATATATATATGTAAAGGTTTCAATTTATTTTGGAAATTGGGCATATTATATATCGTCGGAAAGCTTATTTCGAGGGCTATTTGACTAACTTATTTAGAAGGAGAAATAAGGTGTGTGTAAAGAGATATTTCTGATTTTGCAAAGGGGTTCCAAAAGTGAAGTTTGCCTTGTTCTTTTTCAAGAGGATTAATTCTTTCATGAGGTGACAAGGTATGCAATATTGTGATTTATTTTATTTTATGGTATAAGTGGTTTTGGGAGTGAAAAGGTTATGCAATGTTTTGATTTATTTTATTTTATGGTACAAGTGGTTTTAGGAGAGATAAGGAAGTTGTGCAATTAAAGGCCTTGGTGATGATTATTGAAAAGTGGAGTAATGTTGATTATTTTGTGATCTACTAACCCTTGTGAAGATTGGCAAAAGAATTTTGTGATTGTGGCAGATTTACAAAGAGGTTTTTTCATCTTCATAAAAGGTATGGGCACATTCTCCTATTGATTGTTTATGGTGGTTGATTTCTGAAATATCATTGGAGGGAAAAGGATTGTTTGTGGTTTCCTTTTTGAAAGTGGTTGGTTGAATGCTTCAAGGTTTTCTAATTTGAGAGTTGAGTTTAAACCTTGTTTGATAAGCATAGTTGTTGAAGCCCATTGGTTGTGAAAGAACTTGAGTTAGAAAAGAACATGAGTATCATTGTTATGTGAGATTTGTGGTTGAGCATTGTTGGAAACATTTGAGTTGGTTGATACATACTTGGACTAGGGTTGTGTGAGAAAGAGTTGTCCCTTGTGATGATTGGTTGAGTTGAGTTGATTGAGCCTAGTCAAGTGATGTGTGAAGTGATTGTTCAAGTTCTATGAAACAAACTATTCCATCATTCTATGTTGAGTTGAGATTAAGGTTAGAACATATTGAGTCTCTAACAATTCTCTTTATGGTTCTATAAGACTTGAATTGAGTTGAGGTTGATTTGAGTTGAGAGTGAGATTAGAACATATTGAGTCTCTAACAATTCTCTTTATGCTTCTATGAGATTGATTTGAGTTGAGTTGAGATTGATATTAGAACATATTGAGTCTCTAACAATTCTCTTTATGCTTCTATGAGTTGATTTGAGATTGAGATTTGTGGATATTGTTGTAATTGAAGAGTACATTGCCATTCATTGTTGAGTTCATATTTGAGATTTGCCTTGATAGATTTGTGGATGATATTTGAGTACTACTTGAGCATGATTGATTGAGCCTTTGAGAAGGCCTTTGGGATAGATTTGAGGATAGTGTTGGGATATATTTGAGGATAGTGTTTGGACAAGTTCTTAGTGAGCTTGTTGGAGCAGATTTGGGCAAGTTCTTGGTGAGCTTGCTAGAGCATATTTGGGCAAGTTCTTGGTGAGCTTGCTAGAGCAGATTTGGACAAGTTCTTGGTGAGCTTGCTAGTAGATTTGACAAGTTATGTGTGAGCTTGTTAAGCAGGTTCTGTGTGAGCCTATTGAGCAGGTTCTTAGTGAGCCTATTGATAGAGCTTTGGAGGTGATAGAGTACAGAGGATAGAGTCTCAGTGGATAGAGATCCAGCAACCAACATAGTTGAAGATAGATCTGAGTGAGGAGTCTTCAAGTGGAGAGAGGTCCACCAGTCAGTGCGGTAGAGAGACAAAGTCTTCTAGAAGATCACATAGCCAGAGCAGAAGGGGAAAGAGTTCTCCTGTGGAAGAGATCCACGAACTTGAGATTAGGGGATCAACATCTCCTTTGGATAGAGATCCATAAACATTGTAATTGGGAGTGATTCCCAAAGAGATTGATTGAGAAAGTTTTAGTAAAATATTTTCTCCGTGGAGTAGCCCACATTGGGTGAACCACGTAAATTGTGGTGTCTCTATTGTGTATGGTTTTTGTGCATTGCTTTGATTACTGCTATTGATACTGCTATCTTTACACAACATAATATTGAATTGGAAGAAAAAGTAAAAAGTGGTCTTATACTGTTCACCCCCCTCTCAGTATAAGCTTGTGTTCTTCACATGTGCGAAGTTATAAAAGAATACATAATACCTCCTAAGAAGAAGGAATTTTTGTAATGTTGCCCAACTTTACACCCAATTGCCACCTCAAAGGAAGAAGGAAAAATACATAATATTTCTCAAGAAAGAAACAAGACCAGCATTCGATACTAATGATTTTGACAAGTGACATAAAGAAGCTTTGATGCTTCTTAAATTATATTTTGTACATGAAATTATTCCTAAAGTCCATAATGAGAATAATAATGTAACATTGTGGACAAAATTGTAAAATAATTATTAGACATCTAAAGCAGGTTGTGCCTTATTTTTGAAGAATCTTCTTTATTCTTCTCATTTGCAAGGAGGCTCAATTTTTTACTATCTTATTTATCTCAAATATCTACGAGATCAGTTGGTGGCTATTCAAAACGATGTTCATGATGAAGATATGAGTGGCATTGTTTTATGATATTTACCATCACCTTATGAATATTTTGTTGAATCTTTGCATTTACTTGTTGAAACACAAATTCTTGATTTTGAGAAGTTGTCTTCCTTACTTCTTCAAAAGAAAGAAGAAACATAAATAGGAGTATTTGCTTCAAAAAGCATAGGAAGTGAATTTTTAGAAAAGTTAAAATACAAAGAAAATAAGAGTATCAAGACATCCAATGCTAAGTTAATCTAATGACAATAAACAAGGTAAAGGTTGTAAGAGACAAGTCATTTGCTTTTGTTGCAAGTAGTCTAGCCACTTTATTAGAGATTACAGAATTCTAAAGGATAAATAATACAAGAGAGATTCAAAGCAATCGAATGTTATAGAGGAAGAATATTGTGTAGATAGTTTTTCTTTTGTCACCTATCAAATTGCATTAGAGAAATCCACTAAGTGGTGTTTTGATTCAAGAACATTCAAACACTACATATGTCAAAAGGACTAGTATGTTTCTTTTGTTGAAGGAAAAAGTAAGAATAAATATGTTTATCCAGGAGATAATATAACTTAATTTGTTAGAGGGTGTGGTGATGTTAGTGTAACATTAGATAATAATATTACATATACCTTAAAAATATTTGATATATTTTGGATATGAAAAGAATATTTTGATGAGTGAAATTACCAAAAAATCCTCATCTTTTAGTTAATTTTCATAAAAATAGATGTGAGGTGATTCATGTTCATAGCAACAAGCTCATGGCTCTTGGCATAGGAGAAAAGGGTTTGTATAAGCTAGTTGATGCCAAATCAACTAATTCTTTTGCATTGATGGCCAAAGATAATAGTGTTATTCTTTGGCATAAAAGGTATGGGCATCTTAACTACAAATATTTAGCCACTTTTAACAAGACTAATATGATTTATAGATTTCCATACATTAAGGAACAACAACATTTATGTTCTAGTTGTCTGTTGGAAAAATAGAGTCACAAACCATTCAAGAATGGATGGTCTTGGCAACTAGAAGGTGTGTTGGATCTTGTTTATATTAATGTATGTGTTTCAATGAATACATATTCAGTTTCTAATACCAAATATTTTTTTTATTATGGATGATTATTCAAGAAAGATGTGGATTTACTTTATCAAACTCAATTCAAGATGTTTTGCATTCATTAAAACATTCAAGGCTTTAGTACAAAAACAAAATAATATGAGTATCAAAACTTTGAGGTTAGATAATGGAGAGTTTACCTAAAAGTAATTTTAGAATTTCTACAAGCATGAGGATTTACATAAATAGTATACTACTCCTTACACTCCATAACAAAATGATATCGTGGAAAGGAGAAATAAGACAATCATGGAGATGGCATGATGTATGATGCATAGTAAAAATGTACCACTTTGTTATTGGGCAAAAGCAATAAATACAACTATCCACATTCTTAATAGATGTTTGAGTAAATTTGTGTAGAATATTATTTTTATTGAAGCTTGGACTAACTAAAACCCTCAATTGGTTACTTTTGCAAATTTGGTTGTGTTTCTTGTGCATAGTTTATAAATATAAGCAAAATAAATTGGATGCAAAAAGCAAAAAATACATGTTTGTTGGATATAATGATCAAACGAAAGCCTATTGATTACTTGATGTTTCTATTAACAATATTATTTTTAGTAGAGATGTTATAGTACATGAGAAGATACCTTTCTTCTTTGATGATGGTAAACCAATTCATATATATATGTATGCTTTAGAACTAGTAACAATGATGACATAGGCTCAACAAGTAGCCAACTATATATGGATTTAGATGTATTCAAGACTGATAAAGAGAAGAAAGATAAAAAGACTCATCCACAATGGTGCATTATCAATCCTCTTTGGTATGATCAAATTTTGTCAAATATCCATTCTAGTGAAGTTCATCAACCATAAGCATGAAGACCATGACCAAAGTGGTGTGTATAAACTATGAAGTATGTCAAGGAAGACAATAAAGCAATGGTTGGATGGACAAGATAAGTAAGTAGAGAGGGTAAGCAAGTTATTGAGCATGCACATTTTGGTTTGGTTTCATAAGTTTTTGAACCTAGCAGGTATGAAGAAGCTTTTGGTAAACTAGGTTGGGAAGTTGCTATGTAGGTAGAATTTGATTCCCTGATGAAGAACAAAATATGGAAATTGTGTGAGTTACCCATGGAAAGAAACACATTTGATGCAAATGAGTATATAAATAAAAACAAAAAGAAAATGGATCAATTGATAAATTCAAGGCTTGCCTAGTTGCAAAAGGATATGCATAACTAGAAGGTACAAACTATGGAGAAACGTTTTCTCCCACTACAAATATGGTGAGTATTTGCTTAGTTATATACACTGTCACTCAATTTGGTTGGTAGCTCTATCATATGGAAATAAAATTTACTTTTCTAAATGGTGATTTAGAGGAAGAAGTCTACATTGTTCAACCATAGGCTTTTCAGGTTCCAATAAAATAACATCTAGTTGTTGATCAAGTCCTTGTATGGACTTAAGCATGATCCTTGAACCTCGTATTTTAAATTTGATCAACATCTTAGAGATTCAGGATTCAAAAGAAGTTTTTTGAATTTTAATCTCTATATAAAAAATACAAGTAATAATTTTTTTATACTCATTGTGTATGTTGATGATTTTGTCATCACTTGTAGTTGAGCCCATATAATTCAATAAGTAGAAATATATGTATGTTTAGTATTTGATATAACTAATCTTTGGCACTTACATTATTGTTATGTGTGGAAATTTTGGAAATCTAATCATACTATATTCATATCTCAAAGCAAGCATATCAAAACATTTTTGGAAATATTTTGGATGACAGATTGTAATTCGATATTGACACCTATAGAGGTTGGGCTAAAGTTATTGACTCGATCTAATTTACCTCTGATTGATGAATCCATTTATTGACAATTGGTAGGTAGTTTGATTTATCTTACTACCACCTAACTAGATCTTTTTATAGTAATTTATTTATCATGTTTCATGAAAACATGCAAAAAGAACATTAGCAAGCTATAAAATACATCCTTAGATATATCAAAGGTACCCTTGACTTTGGTATTTTGTATAAAAAATATGATAACTTTATTTGTTTGGATATACTAATCTAGACTAGGTTAGATCAATTGATGATTACAAATATACTATTGGATATATATTTGTTGTTGGTTTAGGATTTGTGTCTTGACAAAGTAAACTTCAACACATAGTTGCTTTATCATCAACAGAAGCTAAATATAAGACAATATGTAATGCAAGTTGTGAAGTTTTTTGGTTGTATCATATTTTGTATGATCTTCACATTTATCAAAAAGCATCAACACGTCTTCACTATGATAATCAAAGTGTGCTCAAGTTGGTGAAGGATCCAATATGTAAACAAGTCTCTATTGTAATGAAAAAACCCCTTGGTTGAGAAAATTTTGTAAAGTCTAGGGATAAATTAGTTATTGTATTAGGTTTTTTCATTAAGGTGGTATTAGAGTTAGAGTAAAATAGTTGTCAAATAACTAGAAGTCTAATTTGAGAAAATAATATTAACATAAGATACATAGAGGAATCTAATTTTATTCGTTAATTAGCTTATTTGTTATCTATTCTTAGTAATCTATTTCCTATATAATTTATCAATACAATTGGAATTATCATTGGGGTTAATACCAATATTCGTTCTCTAAATCCATCTCTTGAATCATCCTCTTCTTCTTCTCAATATCCTATCACTAATGTAGTAAAGTCTCTCACTCTAAACAATTCATCTAAAAATGAACTTAGAAGTTAAAATTTTAATCCAATCACCATTAATAAACTAGATAATAATCAATTTATCCTAGATCTAACCAAGATTTCTCTATGTCCCCAAACCTTTGGCCTAACCTCTAGAAACAAGGATAAAACAATACAAATAAGAAGTTTCTCCTTTATATACACAAGTACTACCAACAAGGGGATCCATGGTAATAACCCTTATCTAGTTAAACAATGATATACCTTATGCTTTCTATAAAATTTGTATCCCATTCTAAAGCAAATGCTTTCCAACATGGGATGTCAAGGTAATGGGCTAACCTATACGAGCAAGGTATCAAAGAGCCCCTACATGCTAAAGCCTAGTTGTGCAATTATGGTAGGGTTATGCATAAGGGATCAGACCAAAATATAATTATAAAAAAAAGGTAAATCAGTTTCGAAATCCAGGCGGACCCTGACAAAATTCATGTAGGAGACATGGCAAATTACCTTAATTTTCTACCAAAATTTATAAAACAATGGTGAATCGCCATTATTTTCACCAAAAATTATAAAACTAGTTGATAGACTAACCATTGACAGTTAAGCTTGATGATAGCATATTGACAAGTTGCAGCAGAGGACTCAGAGGGTTAATGATGATCAATTGTAGCAATGGTGATATGTTGCAATGATGACGATTAGTTGCAACATATTGTTAGCAAAGCAATATTGATAGGTTACAGTAATACCAATAGGTTGCAATAATACCGATAGGTTTCAAAAATATTGATAAGTTGCAGGAATACCGATTGTTTGCAGGAATACCAATAGGTTGCAAGAGTAATAGGTTGTAGTAATGTCAATTGGTTTCTAGAATACCGATAGGGATACCAATAGGAATTATGATAGAAATAGTGATTGGTTGCAAGAATATCGATAGGTTGCAGGAATACTGATAGGTTGCAATAATATTGATTAGTTACAAGGATGTTGATAGATTGCAGAAATATCCATTGGTTGTAGCAATACCGATAGGTTACAGCAATACCAATCGGTTGCAAGGATGCCTACATATATCTACAATACGGGAAAATACCCATCGATTGTAGCAAATGCCAATCATATGCAGGAATATAGATAGGTTGCTACAAAACCATAATTGATTGGTTGTAGAAATGTCGATAGTTTGCATCAAAGCTAATTTGTTGTAGGAATATCAATAGGTTACAACAATGTTGATTAGTTGTGGGAATGTCGATAGGTTGCAGACAATCCCATTGGTTGCAAAAAATTTGATAGGTTGCAACAATGTCAATCGGTTGCAAGGATGACCATAGATGTTTACAGTATGGGTAAATGTTGATTGGATCATTATTGATAGGTTTCAACAATTGAGAAAATACTGATAGGCTGTAAAAATTAGGTTCCATGATGATCGATTGTAGGAGTGCTGAGAGGTTTAAGGAATGCTAATAGGTTGCAAAAAATGGATCAAATACCGATAGGTTACAATAAAGAAACGAATATCAATCGGTTGCAAAAAAGAGCATATACCGATAGGTTCTAGCAAAGAGAAAAATTATCGATAGGTTGCAACAAATGAGGAAAGGTCGATTGGTTGCAGCAAAGGGCATATGTCAATAGGTTGTAGCAAAGGGGTAAATTATCAATAGGTTACAACAAATGAGGAAAGGTCGATCACTTGCAACAAATGGCATATGCTGATAGGTTGCAACAAAGGGGAAAATTGTCAATAGGTTATAGAAAATAAGGAAAGGTCGATCGATTGCAGCAAAGTGGCATATATCGATAGGTTGTAGCAAAGGGGTAAATTGTAGATAGGTTGCAACAAATGAAGAAAATATCGACTGGTTGCAGCAAAGGGGTATATATCGATAGGTTGTAGCAAAAAGGCAAATTGCTTATAGGTTGCAACAAATGAGGAAAGATCGATCGGTTGTAGCAAAGGGGCATATGATGATAGGTTGTAGATACCATGCATCCACATGCATTAAATGTCAAACACTTAGATGACATGTGTCCACCATGCATTAAATGTACACATGCAAACATTCTATATAAAGGCATACACAATCATTTTTTACCCTTTTTCTAATGCATAGCACATCAAAGCAAGCAAAAATTTTCACCTTTCTCTCATGCAAAGTCATTTTTTAAGCTTTTCTCATCCTACCTCCTTATATTTTCTCACCTTTTTATCTTGTAGACTCATTTTTTAATCTTTTCTCTCTATACCTAGGAAATTTTATGAGCATATTACCTTCCACCCTATGTCCTTCTCCCGATTCACTCATACATTACCCTGTGAATTAAACCAATGGCGTCTCCTTCTACCCTTGTTTTATCCAAAAATAATTTAAAAAACATTGTTGACCCCCTTATTTTCAATATTTTAACAACACCTGGTTACGACATGTCATAGGTCATCGACTCTGGTCTTTGTGGGTTAGTGTTGATGTTGTAGTACAACATAAACACTAAACTACTGTAGAAGATTATTGTAGGTTATGACAATGATTCGGCCATTTTCAATATTAATATTGACAACAAGAACATAGTATTTTTTGTCACACCCTCAGACGTCTCTAGATTGATAACATTGCCTCACAAAGGTTACGGTGCTATCACATCAAAGTTCACATTATCTAATGAAGAAAAAGTCTACCTGGAGACCAAATTTGTTGTTCCTTCAAAATCTTTGGCAGGTATAACTCTACATATTTATATATTTATTTGAAGTTGAAATTTAGGGTTTTACAAATGCTAGTTTTTTTTGCAGTTTCCACCACCAAGTCTAGAAGGGGCTTGGTTTTAGAAACTATCTCTAACACGTTTCTTTGAGGTTGTGCCCAATTCTTCCAAACCAAAATCATTCTACAAGGAAGACCAACAGACATTTTGTTGGGCATTGGCTTAATTGCTTCATTATCTTGCACACAAAAAATTTGACTTGTGCACTTATGTTTCGCATTGAATCAGAAAGGATCTCCAGGACGTTAAAACCAACACTTCCACAACTCTCAACACATGCAATTACCTTATTTTTTTTTTATGAATCTTATCATAATTTGCAGAATTCTAAATCAATGCCACTACATAGAGGATCTTCAAAACACTTAAGGTCTTCTAAATCTCCTAATCCTTGTTAACCTCCACCTGCTAGTCAACTGTCATCTAGTGTTGTTGATATTAGTGAGGCCACACCCACTACACGTAAGCTTTCTATTTCAAGATTGGGTTCATGTATTCATTTAGTTAAAATTATAATCTATCATTTTATTGAATTTTTTAATATATTTTCAAATGTACGGTGAACCAACATGACATTAGGAGGTGTAGTTGTGTTAGCTTTTGATGAATGAGCCATGAGAGATAACAATCACAAGATGCAAAATAACATGAAAGAAAGTAAATCTGCTAGATGACTGAAGTATGCTGAAATATAAATCATATAAAATATTACAATGTAGCTATGGAGGAAGTGAGCACTCCATTAACAAAGCTACAGATCTACATCATATCCATCACCAATAAATGGTGTGGAACACAGAACTACACTATCCACTAACCTACGCTATCTGACTATGTCCCCCGACTGTCTTATCAATCTATCTAAGAGGCCATCCTTATATAAGAAAAATAGGATGCTTGGCCAACACTCTATCTAGTTGTGCATAGGACAACTTGCACATGTACAACTTGCACATTGACACTTGTCCACTTATTACATTGCATGAAGTAACTAGATAACTTGCACAGGAAGTAATCTAGATATGTATCTTGGAGGATACATTTACATAACCCAAATGATGGAATAGACACTATTTCCAACACCCCCTATATTACATTATTTGGGTATTGAAGGCTTTAGTCTTCAATATGGATTTTCTTCATCTTCTTCTATTGATCTTCGTAGTCTTCTTCCTCTGCATTCTTTGTATTCAGGTTCAACAGGTAGTTTGTGTCTTCATATGATGCAGAGTAGGTTGCAGCTAGGCCTTCTATTCTCATTGGATAATCTTTGACATGTTCTGGTTCATCTTCTATCTAGCCACCTTTGTAGTCCTCCTTGCAAGTATCTTCATTTGATTCTTATTGTTGATGAATAAGTAGGGCATGATGCAATTGTCCTTTCTTTCTTCTATGCTTACCTTTTTGGTGTGTTAGTTTTTCCTCTGTTGATTTAATCTTCATGTCTTGATTCCCTCTTGTATGTCTCTTCTTCTTTTTCCTTCTTCTCTTCCTGTGATTCTGCTTTGATGTAGGTGAAACCTCAGCTTTAAAACAAGTTAGTCTATCATCACAAAAGTATTGTTCTTTAACATCAACTTGTTTCTTGTGTTGAGTAAGTACAAACACAATTAATGATAGATAAATCATCAGACATTCTTCTAGAGAAAAAATAACCAATATTTGTGAGTTCCACCATGCTGTGAAGAGAATTTCATGAAGATAGTTAATCAAGGCCGTAAAGCTGCCTTCTTTGGCTTCCTTAAGAAATAAGGAGAATTTCATCTTGTCATTAGAAGATAGATACTTGTATCCTTCTAAAGTATCTATTAGGTTTTGGGAGTAGTATTCCACTTCATGGAATAGTTCTTCATTATTGAAAGCTTTTCTCAAAATCTCATCCATAATGTTTCTTTGGAATTGAAATTTGATAGGACCTTAATAGTCTTATCTTATGGCTCCCTAGTGATAAGAGTATGATATAGTGCTTTTTGTAAAAATGTAGTTCAATTTTGGTTGATTTTGTACAAGTTTTGCAAGAATCAAAAATCAACTTTTTAACACCTTATTACTCCTAATTGAACTAAGCACTTTTTCAATTTTGAAGAGGTTTTGATGTTGGAATTATTTTGCCCCTTTTTAGAAATTTGAGACAAGTAAAAATATGTTTATCCAACCTTAATAAAAAACCCTTAATAACCTCTTTTATATCCCTTGGATTATTTCTAATTTCCAAATAAAATAAATTTGATGGAGTAATCCTTGTGACTCCCAAGTTTGGAAAATTAGAGAAATGATAATAATATTTGCAATATAGTTTAATCCAAGTTGAATTCCTTATTCCTCCTAAGTAAGATTGCAAATATTAAATTAATAAGATAAGTCACCCCTTTAGCTTTCAAAATCTAAGTTTTAACCTTAGTTTATAACCCTTATAACTCCAACTTATGAAAGCAATAATAAATGAGATTTAGACCTTACCTTATGGATGCAATATCTCCTCAATATTCGATGCTTTCTATGGTTGAGTATAACAACGTATATGAGATACCTTGGGCGCTCGATTTAATGGAGATTCCTTGGAGTGGCAAGACTTGAATGTTGTACGTATGGCACTGAATGTTGACCTTCAAAAATGGGGAGCTTTTAATGCTCCTTCCCCTTGTCTTCCATGCTGCACTTCGAACATTTTTGTTGCGCTTCTCTCATGCCTTGACTGTGCTACGTTCCTCCTTTGAATGTCTTTGACTATGCTTCACTCATGCATGTTGATCTTGGACTTAAGATGCCTTTTAAGCACTGTTGATCATAGGCATTGTGACAAGTGTCACGTCCGTTACACGTGAGCACTCCCTTCTTTACGTAACACTCCAAAACCTTTGTTCAATGCTCTTGGAGAAATTAGAAAATGTATGGGCACTTGTGTGAAGCTGATGGAGAATACCAAGTGTCACGTCTTTGCTTGTAACTCCTTCATGGGAGTTTCTAGAATGTTGAGAGGAATGATGACCAGAATGCCAAGTGTTATTTCTGCATGGAGTCCATTCTTGTAACACCTTCGAAGATGGAGATTATAACTCCATGACCCTTTTTCTTTGCAATGTTGCTTGGGCAGCAAGCAAGATTTTTCTCTGTAGGTGGATGGGTGATGCGCTATGGAGCTTGGATGATGATTTGAGGCTTCCCTTGGTGAGTGGTCTTCTCCAAGTTAGAGACCACGAATGTAACACCTTCCCTCTTTCTTTTATGCCTCTGAATGTATTGATTTCCTTGTAGATATTTTGACATATTTTTCTTGAGATTGATATGCACTCGCCTATCTACGTAAATGTGGCTCATGAATGATCTAAAATGAGCTTTGATTCTGTAGGTACGTACATCCAAGATGAGCCCTTGAATGGCTCCTTCTAGCTTGGGAGGAAGAGTGTTGACGCCCGACCTTTGATGGCTGTTCTTTCCCTGTAGAATACATGCCCTAATGTGGCACTTCCAAATCTGCTCTTATGCTGTCAAAAACTAGATTAGAGTAGTGCAAGATAATGTGTTATAATTTTGTAAAATAAGGCTTTTTAATATACCTTCTTTTGCACTCTATTTCCAGATTTTAAATTCTAGTTTTGTGGCAGATTTCTTGCAATACAAGGGTTTGAGGTTGTCTTTAAAGAGTAGACACACATTTCCCTTTTTTCTTGGACACTTTTGATAACAAGTCCAAGTTTCAATAACAGTAGATAGAAGCTTTTTAATTGATGCAAATTTTTTGCATTTTTTCTGCATTCAACTTGTAATGCTTTTGATTTTGAGACTCACCAAGTCTCACTTTCATAAGCTTCTATTTCTATTTTTGGTTAGTTAAGTTCTTCTCCAAATTTTGGAGGATTCTAACCCTTTTTGGTGGCTTCTATTGGCCACTTCAAGTTGCAGATTTTTGTGCTTCAATAGTGTCTTTAGACACTTGATACAAATCAGACTTTGTGCCTTTCAAGAAACACAAAACTAATTTTCTTTTTGAGAGTGGTATAATAGTACAAGTTCTTTACTTTTAATGCACTAATATTACACCTTATCACTCCAATCAACTCTCAAAGTCATGCACTAATAATCTACTACAACTAATCAAGAATAACCTAAAATGAATCTTTAGGAGTTATTCTACAATTTCACTACAATCAATGTTTGTAGGACTTAGTCTTCTTTTTCAAAAATAGATAATAGGTAGTTGATAGAAGCTAATCTAAAATCTAATCAACTCCTAATAAATGTGCAATTGAATCCTTAAAAAGAATCTATTTTCTTTTGCACTTCAGAAGACTGTAATCTAATTTCCTTTTTGCAACTTTAATCCAAATTCAGGTGCTCTAATAAATCTGATAAATAATTCAATTAATGAATCTTTTTGCACCATAAGTTGCATACCTTTTTCTGTAGCTCTTCTCCCACCTTTGTAGAGGATGTAGACCTTGGTGTCTAAAAACACCAAGTTGTTACTTCAAGTAGGATGTCCTGAATAACTCCTTCTTCACCAAATGATGGTCTCAAACTTTCTTTCACGAGCCTAGGATTTGGTGGCTTGTTCTCCTCTTGTGTTCTCCTCCTTATGCTATAGATTTGGAGAAGTCTATGTCTCTAGAGTGGTGCCTTCTTATTGTGAGAGGTAATCTTCAAATCTCCAAGATTTGGTGAGCTTCTTCTATCTTCAAGTCTTCTTGTCGAATTCTGACTTCAAGCAGGATCTTCTTCTAGGGTTTGGCTCTCCTTGCCAAATTCTCCTTCATATATTTGGCACTCCTTGCCAAATTCTCCTCTTGGGCTTGTTTTCGGATGGTGATAATTGTCCCAAGTCCTTCACTATCAGGGACTTCACCTAGATAGTGGATTTCTCCAATGAGTTCTCAAAGAACTCTCTTGATCTTCAACAAGGCTCTCCTAGCCTTTCTTGGATGCTCGATGAGACCTTCACAAGGTCTTTGATCTGGAAGCTTCTGATGGTCTTCCTTGAGACCTTTTCTTCAACCTTCTACT
Source organism: Wollemia nobilis (assembly GCA_028583015.1). Taxonomy (NCBI): domain Eukaryota; kingdom Viridiplantae; phylum Streptophyta; class Pinopsida; order Araucariales; family Araucariaceae; genus Wollemia; species Wollemia nobilis. The sequence goes on along the minus strand of JAQPPZ010001737.1, from coordinate 1,230,768 downwards.
CCTAGAAGTGTTGGTGGTGAGATCTTCTCCTAGATCTTCTGATTCTATTGCTCTTGGCTTCGAGTAGGACTCTCCTAGTCCTTCTTCTTCTTCCAATACTGGAAGTTCTTCAATGAGATCTTCTCCTGATCTCTTCTCTTTTGCTTTAGGATTAAGCTGATTCTAAAGAAGATACTCTTCCTAAATTTCTTGTAGGAAGTCTCCCAACTCACTGAATCTTCTATTCCTACAACAAAGATATTAGTACTAAAATATTTAGTGTACTTCTGAATCAGATATTCTTCTTCAGGATCAAGGCTTCTGTGGCCTATTTCAATGTCAAGGCTCCTATGGCCTTTTTAGTACCAAGGTATGGCTTTTATATAGGTTTATGGCCTTTTAGTATAAGGCTTATTTTTAGTATCAAGGCTTCTATGGCCTTTTCAGTATCAAGGCTTCTATGGCCTTTTCAATATCAAGACTTCTGTGGCTTCTTCTTCAAGGCTTCTATGGCCTTTCTGTATCAAGGCTCTTCTGGCCTATTCTTCAATTATGGAATTCTACAATCTAGCAATGGAGATCTTTAGTCTCCTATCTTCACCATGATCCTTCACTAGAAGTCTTCTTCCATAGTATTCTTCTCTCGCATGATGAACTAACCTCTGCACTATGAGGGCACATCGACCATCGGGCAACGAAGTTGGAGTCTCCTAGATTTCTATCGTAGGAGGAGTCTCAATCCTCTGAGAATTAATTTCCTACAACAAAAGAAACTTTAGGCACCAGTTAGAAAATTCTAGATAACCTGGATGATCTTCACTAGATGATTTGTCAATCTAGTGGATTGAAATGTTGAGTCCTAGTCTTCACGAGTTTTCATAACAACTCTATGGAAAAGACTCTAGATGAAAATGATCTTAGTATTTTCTAAAATTGAGATTCCTTTCAGTCCTATCTTTGTGACTCTCCCAAAATCTACCACCTAGATACTCTTGAGATATTTTGCTAGTGGCTGGTCCAATGGTGCATCAGTTTGACAAAACTCTCAGGCTAACCAACAATGGTGGTTTCCCTATTGACCTACACATATTAGATCTATCATGGCTCTGATACCACTGTTAGCTTTTGATGAATGAGCCATGAGAGATAACAATCACAAGATGCAGAATAACATGAAAGAAAGTAAATCTGCTAGATGACTTGAAGTATGCTGAAATATAAATCATATAAAATATTACAATGTAGCTATGGAGGAAGTGAGCACTCCATTAACAAAGCTACAGATCTACATCATATCCATCACCAATAAATGGTGTGGAACACAGAACTACACTATCCACTAACCTACGCTATCTGACTATGTCCCCCGACTGTCTTATCAATCTATCTAAGAGGCCATCCTTATATAAGCAAAATAGGATGCTTGGCCAACACTCTATCTAGTTGTGCATAGGACAACTTGCACATTGACACTTGTCCACTTATTACATTGCATGAAGTAACTAGATAACTTGCACAGGAAGTAATCTAGATATGTATCTTGGAGGATACATTTACATAACCCAAATGATGGAATAGACACTATTTCCAACAAGTTGTGCAAGATATATCATCTTTGATCGGTAATTCTAATACATCTACATAAAATTTTATAGTTTACCTTCACAAAATTTGTAACAAACTTTTATTGTGATTTTTTTAGCTGCTTCACAACAATATACTCATGGAAGACAAAAAAGTATGTCGCCCCCTCCTCCACCATGCCAACAAAAAATGTGAGGTCAAATAGGTATGGTTGAAAAATAATTTCTTCAAGATTCAAAAATATGTCTTTTGGTAATTTTACAAATGTACAGGAAGTTTTAGTTGTGGGGTTACCTAATCCTCCACTTGATGAGGATTACTTTTTACAGGGCAACATGCCCATTTTTTTTCAAGCAACATATGTGCTTCGAGAATCAAAAGTAGTAGATTCAAGTGAATCTCCTAAGACCTCATATTCTGCTAGGAAAACTGGCACCCGTTATCCTCTAACTAAGGATGACAAAGTCAAATTTTCTAACAGTCATTTAGTATCGAACAATTGTCAAGCAACCATCACAAATGTGTTTCTTACATATGTACAAGAATGGAACAATGGGAGTATCGAGCCAAAGTTTTAATAAAGGAAATTAATACCCAATAAAAAAAAATCAAAAAGGGAAAACTTTTTTTTGTTGAAAATAAACCTAAAAAGCTTGATGCTCTACTACATCAAGCTAACTCTGGCACAATGAATGTTACAGCCTCTTATATTGATGAAATTTTATGTATTATGTTGAAAAAAATGGAGAGCAAAAATATTGAAGTCCAGGGTTATTTTAATCAATGGGTATTTGACAAGAAAAAAAAATTGTTGTAATTGCAAAGAATGTTGCTGAGGTTTGACTAATGTCTTCTAAATTTTGTTTGTTCTTTTTTAAAATGTAACTGTCTACTAACTTCTTTCTTGTTTTTTCTTTTGCAAGCCAACTATGAAAATTTGAAGAAGCAAGTTCAAAACCTACAAGATTATCTACAAATGGCAAAGGATTACTTGTGGGCTTCTAAGGCAATGAAAAATAGCTCAATAAATAGTTCGAGAGAACAACACTTTTAGGAGGATCATAATCCTACACAGGTTTGATCCTGATATTTTACTTAAGCAGAAGAGTAAAGAAGATCTTGTACCATTAATCAAATATGCTATGAAAGAAGAGAATGCATTGCTCGAAGGATTAGAAAAAGTGGAGAACATCTTGGTCAGATATGGAGCAATGGAGGAGAAAACTAATAACCAGCCTGATGAGGAAGGACATAAATAATAGATGGTGAAGGTAGGATCTGTACCACCTAAACAATAGATAGTAGAGGCAGTAGAAAAGGGAAAATAACCTAAAACTACCTCTAGCCCCAAATCTAAAGAATGAAAAAGTAAAGATTGTGCAGTTGTTGACTAGAATTCTATTATTGCAATCAACAATTTAGAATGATCAAAAAAACATTTTCATGAATTGAGTATTAAAAATCAAGACATTTTCATAAATTTATTATTATGTTATTTCTACGTATATTTTTGTGTGTTTTTACAATGACAATGTATTTTCTTTTGTTATTTTAATCACTTGAGTATTATGCTATTTCCATTTATATTTGTGTGTTATTTCTATAGCTTGAGTATTATGCTATTTCAATTGTGCTTGAGTTTACAAAGGATACATATATCCATGGGTTTAAATTTTTAGTTTACTCATGATATTAATATAGGTTTTCTTTAGGCAGTTGAATTTTGAATCTTAACACTTGGCTAATGCAACTATGTGTTATATAAATTTATATAGAGTATAATCTATGACTGATGCAACTATATGTTATATAGAGAGTTTGAAAGTATAGAATAAGCGTGTGAATGTATAAAATTTCTTAAACAATCTATTGGGAGTATGAGTGTATAGAATAAGAGTATGAATATATAGAATGTTACATAGAGAGTATGAATGTATAAAAAGTATGGTATTGGATTTAAATAGTAGAATGCTTTCTCATGGTAGGTTATTTTCGTTTATATTATTTTAGCAGATGCAACTATGTGTTATATAAAATTATAAAGTATAATTTTTAGTTGATGCAACTATATGTTATATAGAGAGTTTGAATGTATAGAATAAGTGCGAGAATGTATAAAATTTCTTAAACAATCTATTTGGAGTATGAATGTATAGAATAAAAGTATAAATGTATAAAATATTATATAGAGAGTATGAATGTATAGAGAGTATGGTATTGGATTTAAATAGTAGAATGATTTCTCATGGTAGGGTATTTCCATTTATATTGTTTTGTTATTTTCATAACTTGAGTATTATGTTATTTGCATTGTGCTTTCTAAACTACATACAACACTTTCTATAAAAATATTTATGACTGATACATGCATGCATGGTTTTAAAATTTTTAGTTTATTCAAAGCCAAAGCATAAAACAGATAATTTTCATTTACTAATTATACATGGTTTTAAAAAATTTATTTTCTAATGATACATGCAAGCATGGTTTTAACATTTTTACATTGTGCTTTCTAAACTACATACAACACTTTCTATAAAAAAAATTACTAATGATACATGCATGCATGGTTTTAAAATTTTCATTTTATTCAAAGCCAAATCATCAAATAGAAATATTTCAATTACTAATGATACGTGGTTTTAAAATTTTTATTTACTAATGATACATTCATACATGGTTTTAAATTTTTCATTTAATTCAAAGCCAAAGCATAAAACAGAAAAAAAAATCGGCATAGACATAAGCTATAGACATAAGCTATGGTATGAAAAATGTCCTATCAACAAAGACATGATAACAAATCTGGAATACCATTAATTATATAAATTTTTCTAAATCATTGAAATTTTACAATGGAGGAAGCTTAAACAAATACTTCTCAACTTGTCCAAAAGAACTAGTAATAATTTTTTAATTCTGTTTCACCACAATTTGATCATTGCAAGTCTCATTATCCTCATTTTCAAGAGTATTAGTGATAACTCTTCTGTCTTCTAGGAACTTCCAATATGCCAAAGCTCTATCATACGAATACGTATCAACTCATACGATGACACATATATTCTCAAATAATTTTCTAAATTTTTCTCCAACCTGTTACGAACTTTAGATTTCACAAAATATAGTGCACTAAAAACTTTTTTATCTTCAACAGATCCCAAGATCATTGTTTGACATAATTCATATAAAAGAAAATATTCACTCATCATTTTTTGTAAGAAACTACTTGGATACAATATTTCCACAAACGCATGATGGAACTAGGCTCATGTGGGTTACTCAAATGTGCAATTTTATTAACCGTTGTCATTAAAAAATCGATGTATTGTTGTCTCAAAAGTTATTTCTTGATAATACCATACCATTGATTTCAATATCACTCACTTCCACACATTTAGTGAAATGTTTTGCAAGAGTGCTTATATATTTTACAAACAACTCACTTTTACTATTGGAGTCAAGACAAGGATTCCAGAAGATGGGGTTAACCACAACCATCACCTTAAGCAACTCATCTCTTTAAAAATGATCTCTTATTTTCATTGTCAATGATTATGTATTTTTTTATCAATTTAATCTTAGTACTGTGTAAAACCACATCAAATCCGTTGTGTGTTCTGGGCACTTGTTCACATCCTCTATAACTGTATCTAGCTACTTTTCATAACGATATAAAGAAATCATCTTTCCATGGATAGTAATACAAATATTATCATTGATGTTGAACTTAAAAAAAAAATTAGGATCATTGACCTTAGTTAAGGTATTCAAATTATCAAACAAATGATCTGTAAAATTTTCTTCAAACAAGTATATCTTATCAATAAGCATACATATGTTTTTTCTCATCCTGATGAAATCGATAATATAAATGGTTCTTTCCTGTGCAAGTTTAATCAAAGTATTCATTTCTTTCAACAATGGAAGAATACCATATAATGTGAGAAGTTTAATCTATGTTTAATTTTTTGACTAGAAGATTCTCCAAAAGTCTGCATTTTAATTGTACCCTCATTTTCTTTTTTGATTGGTGTGTATGTATGAGGCATCTCGTCAAGTGGTTGTTGAATATCGTTATTATAAAAATTATCATGTGGTCTCATATCATCCCCTAGAATATCTTCAAGTGGAGGTATATCGGGATCAACAATGTTCAATGCTTTCAATTTTTGGTGTTCTATATGATTTTTGGATTTTAAGAAATAACTGAATACATTTTTCAAAGCATTAAAAAAGAGGCAGATAAACCATTTATTTATTAATGAAGAAAGGCTTTATATTTAAGAATAAAAAAATAGAAATTTTAGTTGATTAGTTGGTAAAAGGTGTTTGTACCTTCAACTTGTGCAAATGTGGATACCTCATAACATTTTGATATATGTGTAAAATATTTCTGGATTGGTTTTGTAACAGAAGATTGGCCTCCATTATTTCCATCACTAGTAGGTGACATTATACCTGTAAAGAAAAAATATTTTGATGTTAGGAAATGAATATGAAGTTGAAGGAAAATCTCACACTTTCCTCAATAATAACTTCAATAATAATTTAAATAAATTCCAGTGGGTTACATTGTACATACTTCCTTCAATAATAATTTGCATTTCTAATAAACCAAGGTTTAACTATAATTCCATAAAGAATTTATGAGTCTTGAGACAAACCTACGCTACCCTTTGCAATGACCTTTGCCTACGTGCTTAGAGAACAACAAAAAAAAAATGCAACGCTAAAAAAACATACTCTAACAAACCAGAAGCATGCTTTGATAACAAGAAATGCTCCTAACACACTACAAGATGACATGGATACTTGGATCTCATAACTAGAGATAGTGCATCTATGTTGCCTATGAAATTGAAAGAAAAAAGCTTTGGATAACAAAACAGTGGAAGAAGAATACAATCCAAGATAACATTCTAAATCCAATACTAAAGGAATACCTTACATTCCAGCAGGGTTAACCTTCACTTAATTCTAAGAAAATCTTGACTACTCATGTCATTGTGACTACCATAGTTTGTAAACTAAAAGAATAGTTCTATAGCAATTCTAAATAAACTCTATAGTAATGCACCAAGAAAGGTTAAAAAATAAGTAACAAGCCTACAACAATAAGTAGGCATTAAGTCAAAATTATTGCTAGAGATTATCTAAAACAAAACAACCACACTAATATTTTTGGAAGCTTTCACTTTACCTATTATCACAGTCATCACAACTCTCTGCAAGTGTTAGTTAGAACTCTGCAACTGATTGATAGACCTCTACAACAAGCTTATGTAACCAATCGACAACTCTGTAACCGATCAAAAAATCTACAATCGATCAGTAAACCTATAACCGATTAGTAAACCTTTAATCGATCTATAATTATTGAATCGATCGGCTAATCTTAACCGATTGATAATTCTATACCTGATTGGTAAAATTGTAACCGATCTACAATTCTTGAGTCTATCGATGAATCTTAATCGATCGACAAATCTACAATTGATTGATTTTGCTCATAGATAGTCCTTTGTAATCGATCAACACTGTGTCATTCTTCTCTTCAACCTATCGATAAAAATTTTGATAGACAGTCTTCTACAATCGATTAATTTTTATTGATAGATAATACTTTATAACTGATAGGCACTGTGTCATGTTTCTCTCCAATCGATCGGTAAATTTTTTGATACACGATCTTTTGTGACCGATCTGTTTCTTTGTAATCGATCGACAAATCTTAACCGATCGGTAAATCTATAATCGATTGGATTTCTATCGATAAAAAATGATAGTGTTTTGTTTTTTTGTTTGTTATAGGGTTCGCTGCTTCAGATCTATTTTCGAGGAGTTCGAGTGTTTTAGATTTATGTTTATCGATACCATGCTAGGTATTTATAGGTAGTATCAGTGGCAAATTTGGCGGGAAAAACAAATTTATTTATAATTTGAAGGTGAAAGGTCTATGGATTTGGGTGAAAGTGGTTGGTGAATTAAAATAAAAATTAAAAAATTATTATCACCGTTGGGTGAACTGACCCCAAAAAATTTGCACCCCAAAAATTTCGGACGAATGGACCCCAATGAAAGGTCTCGAGATTAGCCAATTTTAAAATTTAAAAATCCTTATTTTTGTGAATTAATGATGATTCACTGCTATGCATAACGTTGCATTATGGGATAGGTTATATCCCCACCTGTAATGAGCCTTTACCTTATTCTTCTTTCAATTGCAAAAGAGAAGTTGATACTCTTGATTAGCATGATAGGGTGTCCCAAGTTGGCAATTCCTTAAATAGACTAGATTGAGATGAGGATAATGACAATAATTCTCACTCCTTTTCATTGCAAGTTTTTTTTTATATTTATTCAATTTGATAACCTAAAATTTCTAGTCTTGGCATATCCTGAACTCATTGCTAACAAAGATAGGTGTTTGAGTAGGAGTATGTTGTATTTGATCCTCCCTAAGATGGTCCTTTAGACTACCTAGAATGAAACACCTTTTATTTTGGAGGATCCTTTCCCCAAATCACAAATATATCTATTTCATAATAAACTAAAAATAGTTATCCAACCTTAGACCTGATAAATCTAGAGATCTTGGGAGTCCTATTAGCTCCCCTTTAATTGTAATATCAATCCCATATTCTAATTGAGAAAATTATCGACATGGATACTACAAATCTGAATGATCCTAATATCCTCAAATGAGGTAAGGACTTGATCCCAACTAAGCATAAATAATACGGTAACCTTTTAATGAAGTTCAAAGATATATTTGTCTGGTCCTATGTTAATATGCCAAGACTAGACCCTTTCCTAGTGTCCACCATCTAATCATCACTCCTGCTGCAAAACTTGTAAATCAAAAATTACAAAAAATACACTCAAATATCACACTTCTAGACAAAGAGGAGCTCAAAAACTCCTCGATGTTGGCTTCATTAAAGCCATCAACTATTCTGACTTGATTTTAACAATTGTTCCTATTTCCAAGAAAATATGAATCATTAGAATATGTACCAACTTTTAGGACATCAACAAGACATGTCCTAAGGATGACTTCCTTCTTCCCAACATCAACATAATCATAAATTTTATTATAGGATGTGGGATATTGTATTTGATGGATGAATTCTCATGCTATAACTAGATTAAGATAGTCCCTAAGGACTAATCAAAATCAACCTTCAACATCATATGGGGAATCTTTTGTTATCAAGTCATGCCTTTTGGATTGTAAAATATAGGAGCTACCTATTAGTGTTCCATGATGTATATCTTTCATGACATGATGCGTGATATCATGAAATACTATATCAATGATCTTCTTAGTCAATCATTAAACTAGGAAGATTATGTTTGAAACTTAAGACACATTTTAAAGTTTCTAAGGGAGTACAACATACACCTAAAGCCTCAAAAGTGCATCTTTGGGTTACATCAAGAAAATTGTTGGGATTCATTGTGTCCTAATGAGGCATTGAGGTTGATCTTCATAAGATATTGACCATTATTAATATTTTTTCCGTCAAACTCTTACCTAGCTTAAGAGACTCCAAGGTAAAATCCAAGTTATTTGGAGGTTCATCTCCTAGCTAGCTAACAAGTGTTAACCTTTCACCATATTTTTAAGGAAGGATGCAATATTTGAATGGGATGCTAAATTCTAAGTTATCATTGATAGCCTTAAACCCTAATTTTTATCACCTCATATACTTGTCTTACCTGATCCCCTTAGGTCCTTGCTACTATACGTAGTGACCACCAACTATGCCTTATGTGACATGTATGCATAGTATGATGACCAACATGGAAAAAGGGATATCTATTACATTAGTTAAACTTTTGCTGATTACAAAGTTTGATATATGTCCTTAGAGAAGCTTTTAATCGCTATAGTATTTTCCTCTCAAAATCTCAAGTGTTATATGGTCATCCATAAGACCTTTGTCATTGTGAGAGTTGATCCCTTACATTATCTCATGTCCAAACCTTACCTCTTGAGAAGAATGACTAAGTGGGTTATTGCGATTAGTGAATTCAATCTTGAGTTCAACAATCAAAAGTTTGTGAAAATTCCAAGTCAATGTTTACCAACTAGTACTTGCACCTTTAGAAGCTAGCCATCCATTAGTGGTAGGATTTCCTAGCAAATAGGTCTTCAACCTAAAAGTAGACCATCCTAACTCTTGAACCCTATACTTTGATGGTGCTAGATGTATCAAAGGAGTAGGGGTAGGATTCATCTTGGTCACTCCTTAATAACATGATCCCTTTGTCCTTTAAGCTCAATTTTTCCTATATCAATAACACTCCTAAATACAAAGCTCTTGTTTTTGGGTTGCATATGGCATTAAGCTTTCTAGGTCATAATTTCTTCTATCTTTGGGCACTCCCAACTAGTAGTCAACTAGGTTAATTGTGTCTACTAAACCAAAGATGATAATTTCAAGCTATACAAATATATTGTCAACAAACTACTAGTTGGTTTTGATAGAATCATTGTTGACGCAATACCAAGGTCTAGTAAATGTTATGTCGATGCTATGGCCTCGGTTGCATCTTTGATCCTATTAGGGCTATATGGGAGCCTTCAACCCTAGAATATAGTTAGCTTACTTTGGAGGTATTTTTTTAGAAGATACCTCATCCCCTAATCCATGGTATAAATATATTTTGCTTATCTTAAAAATGGTATGTTGTCTAACAGTTAGAATTTTAATGAGTGCATGAATCTCAAGCAATAACCCTATAAGCATATCAACATTTGGCATATTATATATTGTTGTACCCTTGATGGTATTTTTCTTAACTTCTTAGACTCTAACAAAGCTCAAATAGTCATCAAAGTAGCCCATCATGGATCATGTAGTGGTCGCTTTAGTGGTGTCACCATTGCCAAGAAACTCCTATTAATGGTCTATTATTGGCCCTCTATGGAAAAGGATTCTTAAGACTATGTCATTAGATGAGATACGTGTCAAAAATATGATAATCTTATAAATGATTTTTCCCAAGCCCTTCAATATTTGATCTCACCATGGACTTTTTTCATTTAGGGGTTGGATATTATCAAGAAGATAAGCCCAACATCCTCTTATGGATATAAATTTATCATCACTACTACAAAATACTTTATCAAGTGGGTCAAATCTATACCTTTAGACTCAACTACTAGATTCCAAAACTCTAAGTTCATCCTAAACTAGATCCTCAATTGTTATGACATCCTTTCTATTATAATTTGAGATAATGAAACACCTTTTAAGAACAAGGATGTCTTAAATACTTCTATTGAGTACAATATTTAATATAAGTGATCCATTCATTTCTATACTCAAGGTAATGGTCAAGTTGAAGCCTCTAAAAAATGCTTACCAAAATTCTTAAGAATCACATCAATAAGATTGGTAGAGATTGTCATCTCCAGTTGTATTCGTCCTTATGGGCCTATCATACTAGTGTCAAAACTCTCACTTACACAACACCCTACACTTTGGTTTATGAAACTGAATTAGTCTTCCCCTTTGATCTTGAGGTTCCTTGTGCATATTGTTGCAAGGATGCATGGTGACATGCAAATGATGATCCTAGTTAGGTAAAATTATTTTCCTTTTTACTAGGTGACTGATGTAAGCAGATCCTCCTTTGTCATTTCTTGTAAACTAATCATGGTTTGAATGACACAATATTTCTTTCTTATATCACAAAATATCTTATCTTTATCACATAATATTTCACATCTATATCTCACCATATGATGCATATAGTATTCTTCATCTTCTATTTCATCAATGTCTTACTGGATAATGAATAGTACAAGGTTTGTAGGTGTTGATAGTAAAATTAATCCCATCATCTCTTGTCTCCTATGTATCATCATGTCCCTCTCACCCTTTTCCACATGCAAGCATGGGGGTAGCATGTCTCATATCCATAATAGATTTCTCCTTTAGCCAAAGGAAAAGTTATCACATCAATCATATCAATAAATATCCTTTATGACATTTCTCTAAGAGATAAGTCATATTCGCTTGGTGCATCTCACAAGTCCTCTTTAGCATTCATTTCAAAGGCAAGTCTACAATTGAAGCCTTATACGATATTTGTCAATAGGTAAACCAAAAGCCCTTAAAAAATTATTTAAAGGTAAATCCATCAATAGAAGTCCTATATGACATTTACCTATAAGTAAAGCAGAAGTTCTTTAGATATTTGTTTAAAGCAAAATCTATCTATAGAAGTCTTGTATGGCATTTGTCTATAGGTAAAGCAAAAGTCCTTTAGACATTTGTTTAAAGGCATATCTATTAGCAAAAATTCTATGTGGCATTTATCTACAAGAAAGGCAAAAGTTCTTTAGACGTTTGTATAAAATAAATTATATCAATAGAATTCCTCTATGACCTTTATCTAGAGGTAAGTCTGGTGTTTGGTGCAACTATATAAAATCCTCGCAAAAATTTATTTTGAGGTAAATCTATTTACAAGTTTCAAATAAATCATAAAATGCTCCTTGGATATTTCTCTAGGGGCACCGATATTTATCTTGTATCAAAGCAATGTCTCATGGCATTATCTAAAGTCCCCCTAGGAAAAAAATTTATCTATAACATATCTTGTAACATAGAAATGCCTCACGACATTATCTAAAGTCCCCCTGGGTAAAGCTTTTATTTGTATCATAGCAATGCCTCACAAAATTATCTAAAGTCCCCCTAGGTAAAGCTTTTATCTATATCATAGAAATGCCTCACAAAATTATCTAAAGTTCCCTAAGAAAATATTGTATTTGTATCATAGCAATGCCTCATAGAATTATCTAAAGTTCCATGGGTGAAGCTTTTATTTGTATTATGATGCCTCGTGACATTATATAAAGTCCCCCTAAGCAAACCTTTTATTTGTATCAAAGCATGTATCATAGCAATACCTCATGACATTATCAATACCTCACAACATTATGTAAAGTTCCTTGGGTAAAGCTTTTATCTCTATCATATCTTGTATCATAAAAATACCTCACGTCATTATCTAAATACCCCCTAGGCATATCTATTTTTGTATCATATTTTGTACTATAGCTATGCTTTAAGGTATTATTAAAAGTCCCCTAGGGTATATCATTTTATAGTCTCAATTATGCATTTATCTACATTACATCTTAATCAACAAATCAAAAGCTTCATTCATATTAAATCACAATTCCTAAACAACATCAAAGCTGTCTACCACAAAATTGGGGTATGAAGGTCAGTTTTGTATGCATTCATTATTTGATAAACGCAAAAAAAAAGGGTAAATGTAGACACCCAATTTTTAGTGCATCAAACCTCTTAAATTTATAAAAATCTACATCACTTAGTAAATCAAGCATATAAATCAAGTCAATCATATCAAAGCCTAAACCTAAGAGCATTCTTGCTCCAAAAGTAAAAGCATTGGGATCAAAATGGTAGTGCTAGCAGTGCTTTTGGTTACCTAGAAATATTTTTGCTAGCTTTTTATATTTTGTCATTTCCTACCCAATTGAGACTTGCAATAGTCATTTGGCACTAATGCCAAATATTTACCTTTGCTAATGCTTTTGAAGTTAATGCTATTGACTAACATAACAAAAAATAAACAAAAGCATGGTAAGCTATTGCCCATCACTTGCAAAACCTAGATGTAGTTATGCCAATCGTGTCCACCATCATCCTAAATGCATCTTAGTCTTGGAACTCACCAAGCCATACAATGTCACCTATCTAGCTTTTACAATAGATTTCTAGAAGATCTGCTAAGGGAGCCTCGACTTCCTATAAATTTGACCCTTAGAAAATCCAAAAAAATAAATATTTTATAATAAATTTTTATTGGGATCATCTTTGTAGTACAATATTTCAATAACAAAGCTTTGTAGAAACCATTTCTCATATTTATTTTGTGTGATAATGAAATTCTATCAACATCATCTCTCATCTGCATTTTATGCAATAAAGCTCTATCAAAAATAACACATGCACTTCATCCTATGATAGCAAGGCACTGTTGGATCCAATTACTAGTACTTTGTGGTCTCCATTGGTGGCCTTCTCTCAAGCAACAATAAGCCTTCATCCTATCATCGTAGTTTGGGACATCTACCAAGATTTTGAGGCTACAAGTTTGCTTGTAGTTACCTGGTTATACCCTTTCATTCCCCAACTTGTCACTTATATTCTATTGTTTTATAATCATTTCATGTCTACTTGCTAAATTTTCCCTTGTCTAATCTCTAGCTTGTTTATCATCCTATTTGTCATCATACTTGCAACTTTTGGCATCAATCATCTTTACCTAGTTGTCTCTATCTAAATATCACTATCCCTATCTTACTATTTTTCATGTAAACATTATGTTATGGCACATTGATCTTGTCTTCATCTAATAGCTAGCTTATCTATCATTATTTAACTATCATCATAGTTGTATCTTTTATTTGTGCTCAATTTTAGCTTATCATTTTCATCAAGATCCCTACACCTCCTAGCCAAGGAAGCTCATCAAATCACTTATAAATCAAGGAGTTTTTAATGAAATGCTCCTTATGTACTATAAGTAGAAGTAACACATGGTTGTAATCTCAATGATGTCACTACGTCTTGTTTCTACTACAGTAGAAGACGAGGACTTTATAGTCACAATTAATCATCAAGAGCGAAAGCACCACTATTTATAAAAAGTGTAAGTGACTCTATCACTCTCTAGCAATATTTTTTCCATTTAATCTTATAGTTATAATTGTAGCTTTTAGATTTCTTTTATATTTTTCTAAATAAAAATTTGATGATAATCAAAAGAATTACACATTCTTCTAATCTAAAAAAGCAAAAATTCATTAACAAAAACACCATCATATAACAATTACACCAACAATACTCTTATTTTCTCAATAATAATTCTAGCGCTAAAACAAAATTAATATAAAATTTCAAAATAATTCTCAAAGGCATAAGTATTCTCTAATTAATCAATCCAACATAATCTTTCAAAAAAAACTAAAGAATAATATCAAACATTTTTTTTATGTGAGAATGAGTATGGTCGCATGTTACCCATGACCAATAGAATCCCATCAAATCATAAAAACATGCAAGATGTAATATACTACACTAAAATAGTCTCGTAGTTGATAATGTTACGCAAAAACCAGACATGTGAAAGTTAAAATTGTCTTTTCATAATTTATAGCAGACGGCCATGTTCCAAAGGAATGTTATTCGCTTACAAATACATAAAATTGAAAAACATATAATATAATTTTATGAATTTTTTTATATTTTAATTATAATTATTATTTTTTGGGGTAGTAGTTAAGTATTTATTATAAGTTGTTTTTTTTGTTAGATGATATAAATTTAATTATAGAACAAAATGTGTTCATCGTCAGACTTGTCTGACTTACTGAACACGTATATGCCTTTTTTATTTGAAAAAAGAAACAACAAAATGTCAAGCTTCAAGAATAAAGATAATCTAATTTTTTTAGGCACTATAGGCACTCGTGTGTTTTCTTTATGTATTTAAAGAAAGCATTTGAATCTTTCCATTATTATACAATTTTCTTAGAGAATCCCTTCTATTTATATACCTATAAGTGATATAAAAGTATTTAGCATGTTACCTTCGATAGAAAGCTCCCATTTTAGATACATATTATTTTCCCAAAGTCTTCACATTTTTTTGCCTCGGGAGATTTCACGATAATCATTGCACTTTGAAGCGAGTGGTTTGAGAAATTAAAAATATAAATAATACAGACAAAGTGTAATAACCATTAAAAATATAGAACAATTGCACTACCGAAGGGTAATTTTCACCTGGCACATAGATCAAACGGTGCTTTTTAATAATTGTGCATACAAAAGGTACAATTTTCCTTTTTTCTAAATTAAAATAAAAGCATTGGTTAGAAAGTCGATTACTTTGAATATATACAAAGATATGTGTCCAAGTTTACTTTATTGGGTTGTGGACGGCCCACAAGTTGACATGGAATGATTTCTTTTTAAAATGTAGGTGCCATTTATGTTTATAAGTTTGGTTTGGAAAGGGATTTATTCCTATAAATGACTGTAGATGGACGTGTATACCATATATTTTTTATTTGCTGGTCAAAGATAGATGAAGGCTTTCTTTTTATAACTCTTTTATTGAGTGAATGGTCAAAGGTATGTCTCGTTATCAGACAGGAGGCTGTGTGTATTTCCACCAAATGTTGGGTATGGATACGACACATACCTTGGAAGTAAAGCATCATGTTGTATGAACGCAAACATTTTACTGACCTGGACTTTGATGCTAGTTATTTGTAATAGTTTATTGATGGGCATGATGTTTTAAAGTACGTTTACAAGATTTTGTTGTTGTTGAATAATGGGATTGACATGTACTTAGATTTATTATATTATAGAAAGGGATTGATATGTATAGTTGATAGGTTTAGGTATATGTAGTAAGATCATAATGTAAGGAAGGTAAGTGTAGAAAAAAGGATTGATATGGGTATAGTTGATAGATCTAGGTATATTATACTATAGAAAGGGATTGATATGGGTATAGTTGATAGATCTAGGTATATTATACTATAGAAAGGGATTGATATGGGTATAGTTGATAGATCTAGGTATATTATACTATAGAAAGGGATTGATATGGGTATAGTTGATAGACCTGAGTAAGATCATAATGTAAACGATGGTAAATGTAGCTAAAGGGATTGACATAGGCGTAATTGATAGATTTAGGTTTATGTACAACTATTTTTTTTAGTAAGATCATAGTGCAAACGAAAGTAAGTATAGAAAATAAATTATAAATTTAAAAAAAAAAAAAAAAACTTTCAAACCTTTTTTCTTTTATTATTTTTATTTGTGGTTCAAAAGTATAGAAGTTGAATACATACATTTGGTGGGGCCAAGATTAAGGTTTGAAAAACTAAGATCCCAAACATTTTAGTTCATGTTTGTTAAAAAAGGTTGAATGAGATAATGGCAAACCCACAACACAAAAGAGAAAAGGATTGACACGGATATAACTGATAGATCTAGGTATATGTAGCAAGATTATAGTGCAAACAAAGGTAAATGTACAAGGGATTGACATAGGTGTAGTTGATAGATTTAGGTATATATACAAAGATTCTTTCTAGCAAGATCATAGTGCAAATGAAAGTAAGTACAAGAAAAAAAATAGACAAATCATAAAAACCTTCAAATTTGAATACTTTACTTTTTCTTCTCTTGTTATTTTTATTTTGTGGTTCAAAAGTTTGAAAGTTGAATAAATACATTTGGTGAGGCCAAGGTTAAGGTTTAAAAAACTAAGATCAAAAACATTTTAGTGTATGTTTGTTAAAAAATGTTGAATGAGGTAATGGCATGTAATGTCCCCTTCTTACACTTAGATAGTTTGACACCCATCAGCCTATTCTGGAGTTCCCGTAAGCTAGTCGGTGATGGTTAGGGAGCTCATTGGTTTGGAGAGCCCGTGTTTCTGATTCCATAATCTTTGGGTTTTGGTACTATTTATAGAATATAATATTTTTAGTATATACTATTTTTAGTAAGTGGTATTTCCAGTTTTCAACATCCAGTCAGTTGTAGAGGTTTGTGGTGATTTTGGGTAATATTCATTCTTTTTTGGCGTTCAGTGAGCGAATTTGATTAATTTAATAGTTCACTTATTTATAAAGTAATAAAAGTGTAATTTTATATTTTAATATTTCAATAAAGTGCACCAAAAAGGGGGGAACGCCTAGCTTAAGGGGGAAAAATGAAAATTTTTAAAGTGAGCTTTTATGGAGATAAAGTAATGTTTATTTTCGAAAATCTAATTTCTCATTGAGAAAAAAACTAACTCCTCTTCAAGCTCTTTAAAAGTGGGTTTTGGCTCCCATTTTCATTATCTGAGAATTGACAACTTAGGGAGATGTTGCTGGAATGTATCCAGGATTTCAATTTGTAGGTTGTGGAGGACGAAAAACCTCTTTAACTCTTCAGGTTTCTATGGTGAAAGACCCATCCTAGATGGATATGTTATTTTCATCCAAGAAATACATTAGTGCTTCAGAGATTTCAGAATTTTGATTTGCAAATTTCAGGGCTTGGTGTGTTTGGTTTCCAATGTGATGTTTTATGCATGATGTCTTCATTTTTGGTGATTTGGGTAATTGTTCTTGAGGGTTCGTGTAATGTAGAATTGTCTGGCATGACTAGCCCTACCATTTTGACCATGAAGCCAAACCACATTTTGGTGTGCAGCTTCCATAGGAAGTAGAATCTGGTTGTGGGTATTATTTCTTTGGTTTTAGCGGACTTGGGCGCCCCTTTTTGCAGAGTTGCATGTTTTAGTGGTCGTTCCTAATTTTTCAGAGGTAGTCAAACTTATTTGTAGATCCTACAACTATGGTATCTTATGGGTGGTTATTTTTGGTTGTTTGTGATCGAATTATCATTTAGAAGGCTTTGAGTGAGATTTTAGACTTAAGACAGTGCTCAATAGAGAGGTGAACAACTTGGTGTGACATTGTTTGGTGGACAACATAATTTACAACCATGAATCTGGTGTTTTCAGACCTATAACGTCACTTCTCTCTCTCAAAGAATTAGGATTTCATCTATGTTGTGGTATGCAATGAGTTATTACTTGATGTAACAATGTTATGAATGTGTTTCTCAATCAAAATATGTTGTTACAGCAGTTTGCATAATATTGTTTAGTTTCTGAGTTATTGCGACAGTTTTTACCTTTCAACTTTCATATTTATATTATTCTATATATATATATATATATATATATATATATATATATATATATATAAATTAGGGGTATTTATTACAGTGGTATCAGAGCAAGTTTGTTCCTGCCAACCTTGTCGATATTTTTCAAAAAAAATTGTAACTTTCCATGAGTGAAAGGGAACAAAGATACTATAACAGAGAGCTAAGAAAAATCATTGGCAACCACCTCAAATTCTTGAAGGTGATACTATCACAGGGATCTTGGGTTTACACCAGGAAAGTTCCAGTGATAGTGAAGGTATTACAGGGTTATGGTAGAAAGAGACAAAGGGAGAGTTGGTTTAGAGAGTCCTGATACCAAGGCTAAACAAAAATTTGATGTTATGATGGAGATGATGTCTCAGATGCTTTCCAAGATTAACCAAGGAATACAACCATCAAGTCATAACAATACTCTGGAGGAATCTAGCACTTTCAATCAGCATGGAGGTACTAAATTAGCAGCCTCATGGACTGTTCCAAGACCTTTACAACCCACATTTACATGAAGAGAAGAAGTTCCTATTGATCGGGAACCCCAAATTCCTTTAGTTGATGAGTTGAGACATACATATGCTGAGTATGACACCTTACCAGAAGAGATCAAGGGTCGTTTCTCCCTCAACAAATACATGAACCAAAAGAAGAGCAGAGGTGGAGCAAGGATTGAATAGAGGGGAACAACTATACATAAATATTTGCAGTTGGCACTAAGTAAGGTTACCTTGGCTCATTTTTATGGGAGTGATAAGTGTACAACTAGAGCTTGGGTCCAAAATTTGGACAACTATCTATCTCTTAGACCAATGCCTGAAGAGGAAGCAATCAAGTTCACCACTTTGCATTTGGAGGGGATTGCACACAAGTGGTGGTATCATGGACTTACAACTTTGGGACATAGAGCTATTACTACATATGATGAGTTTACTCAGAAGCTCATCGAACGGTTTGACAGGAAGGACCCAGAGTTACATTTCAGGGAGTTAGCTCAGTTGAAACAGTATGGATCCTTGGAGACTTATATAGTAGAATTTCATCAACTTTCAATGACGGTCTCAGGAATGACAGAGAGGAGATTAGTAGTCCTTTTAGCTGATGAATTAGCAACTAAAAACTTAGACCAACAATCTGATCCAAAAGAAAAAGAAGAGGAGAAGTCATCAAAAGAGTCCAAAAAGGAGGAAAAAGGTCAAGGAACTCTTGCACAACTCCATAGTTTTTAGAGGAATAAATCATTGAGGATACGAGGAGTGTTAGGAGGGTAGCGAGTTGTGGCATTGATAGACACAGGAGCCACACATAACTTCATTGATGAGGGGGTTGTTGCTCGTAGAGGACTAAAAACCAAGGAGGTGAATGGTTTTAGGGTGATGGTAGCAGATGGATTCACCATTACATGTACCAAAAAAATCTCATAGATGGGTCTTCAGTTGGGCAACCACAAAGTCAGAGATGATTTCTATGTTGTTAGCATCGAAGACACGGATGTTGTGTTGGGTATTCAGTGGTTGCGCTCTTTAGGTGAGATTGTACTCAATTTTTAGACTATGGAATTGAAATTCAAATCTGAAGGGAAAAATGTGGTTCTAAGAGGGATGTCAAATGGAGGACCACGGGTAGTCTCATTCAAAAGAATGGAGATATTGTTTAGACATGATCAAGTGGAGTGGGCAGCAGAGTGTGTGATCATACCCGCAATTACAAAATATGTGAAACATTATATCTTTAATGCATTTATTTTATCAGTTAGTTTTTTGATACATAGGGGAGTTGGTTACAACCACACTATTTTTAGTAAATGCCAAGTGCAAGGTTCAAACGATATGGGATACCCCCAACAAGCCTATACCACTTCATTATTTTATAACTTGACATGAAGAAGGTCACCGATCGCTCAGGATTTATACCATCATCATCAATCTGGCATGCACTCAAAGGATTTGGAGCAAACTACTACCTTTGCAACAGGTTTGCCCCCAAGGTTTGAACCTAGGTCTCTTCTGGGTAAGTTCCTAGCCAGACAAGCAATTACCAATCCACCTAGCCCTTGGGGGCCTTTGTCATTTTTAATGCACTATATACTTAATGGAATTTTTTCATTTTTGCATTTCCAATTATGTTTTTAGAAAAGTTTACCATAAAATTTGCTTTACTTAACACTTATAAGTTATCAAGAAAAAAATGAAAAGTTCATTTGGAATAAAATATGTAAGGCTAAATTCCATGGAACTCAAGAAATGGAGATGTATCACTTTATTTCAATATTGGAATATAAATATTTATTTTTTTAACAAATTTTGTTAAATGTAACTTGCAATATGGAACTCAGTGAGCAAGCTCCGGTGAACCAAGTCTTGTTTAAGGGAACAAATCTTTGAGCCCAAAGTTATTACACCAAGGACGTCCCAATACATCTCAAAATAAATGAATTGTTCATGTGAGAATGAGAAGTTATTATGGCTAATCTTGATCCTTTCACGGTGAATTTTATTATTTTGTAATACTTATTTAGAAGTCAATAGAACCTTTATAAGTCATTTATCTTATGAGATCAATTAATATTGGTCTCATCCACCTATTTTTTCCATCATTTTAATTTTAGTAAGCCTTTCATTTAAACTTCTCTCATGATTATTCTAGAAACCAAAGGGAGAGAGAATACTCCATCATAATCCTCTATTATTGCTCATATACAACACCACCAAAAAATATTTAATTAAGTATACCTACACAAATAAAATTATGTCTACATGTGTAAATATCCTTAATTTTCTTGCTTACATTTTTTATTGAGGCATTAATTTTAAAAATATTGTATCATTTTTCTTAAATTAATTATAAAAAATATTTTTAATATTTAATAAATTTAACAGTCATTTGAGTATTTAATAAAAATAAAAATATCTCATTAACTAACTTTTATTTTTAAAGAGACTAAAAAAATTAATAGGTTGAAAAATGCCCATAAGAGCATTTACCTTATAAATATGGAGAAAAACTATAAAATAGGTTATTTTTTCAAATTAACATATATAATTTGTATACTGAAGATGTTAATTAAAGGTATTACAATAATTTAATGTTCTTGAGCATCGACCCAAAACTTATACCAAGAAAAATTATTTTTCCAGACCTAGGCATAATTGCCTTTACACTCGTACAAAACCAAAACTAAGGTAGAAACTCATGAACCTAACATGTTAAGGCTTACCATCTAATAGAAACTTTGTTATTTGTATAACATCATTTGATTTGGCCTTGATAATTACCAATTGATCATAATTATTTTTAAACGTATATTTGATAATATCTTACATGACCTCCATCATCTCACGGTATAACTTCCATTCACCAAGGATGCTAATGAAACTTGATATTTGTCCTCAACATCACGATTCCACCATGGCTATTACTTGAGCTACTAATCCAATGCATTGATCTATAAAGAAAAATTACCAAAGTAAAATCCAAGAGATAAAACGACCACAGCTAAGAGTCCTAGAAGAAGTTGAATAGAAAATATTCCATCACTTAAGCTAATACCAAAGAACAAGAATCCATTATTCCCTAAGACATAGAACTACAATAAGATGTGTCCTCTAATAATGTAAACACATATGCAATGACCTTAAAACACATTAAAATCACACAAATGAAGAGGAACTACCCCTAAGATACCTAGCAAGTACCCCAAAATATTTAACGATGTTTTAATTTTGTCTAAGAGATAAATGGGACCTAGACCCCTTCACCATCCTCTACCATACAAGGATCATTAATAGACTCATAATCACTATATGAATCATTTTTACCCCTATTATGACTTTTAAAAAAAATATTGTTCAAGGGAGAGGAATCCTTCCTTTTTCTCTGAACTCTTCTCCACCCTTAATAGGAACCCTGCTTCATGGGAACCGGAGGTCTAGTCTAAGTCAAAGGAGAACTAGACATCATTTAAATCACAACATAAATTTGCATAGGTGCAACAACCTTTCCCTATAAACTAGAGCTATCACGACTCACACC
Source organism: Wollemia nobilis (assembly GCA_028583015.1). NCBI lineage: Eukaryota > Viridiplantae > Streptophyta > Pinopsida > Araucariales > Araucariaceae > Wollemia > Wollemia nobilis. The sequence goes on along the minus strand of JAQPPZ010001737.1, from coordinate 1,208,374 downwards.
TATATCTCCACCCTTGACCCTCGCAAACCATAACAAATGAAATACCATTTCCACCCTAAGCATCAACATGAGCATTTTGAACTAAGGCGGGTATTAGAGTTTTATTGAGTTTTCTCAACGGAGCTCTAAATGATTGAAGCTCAAAACGGCTAAAGAAACCCACCTTGCTTATTTGAAAACCCTCCTAGGCCAACTTTGCCTTGTAGAAGGTTATTACTTCTCTTCTTTAGATAGTCTCTAGCCACTCTCAATAACATAAACACAAATAGGTAATTTTTTTTTGCTTGATAGGAGAGTTGGTTACAACCATACTGTTTGTAGTAGCTAACAAACGCAAGGTTCAAACCACATGGGCTATATCCACCAAACCTATTCCACAAATAGGTAAATTTAGATAAATAACCTTTTGCTCCCACTCAAAACTAGGGCCAAGCAACAATGATCTATGAGAGTTCACCATCAAAGTCCATCTCCATATAAGCTCGTTAACACTTAGTGTTGTCTTTGGTAATTCTACTGGTGGAAGTTATGTTTGTGCAAACTCTTGCACGTGATATTTTTCTATTAAGCGCTTGTATGAGAGGTCGAAGAGTTCCAAACCATGAGACAAAAACTTTTACAGAGATGAATTATAAATGGAAGTGAAGAATGCACTGTAACTAATAACTTTGTTAAAGGTTTAAAAATTAAGGTAAAATATCATAGCTTGAATTATCTAATATAATTCTCTAAAAAATAGTAAAATACCAAAAAACCATATAACATTTTTTATTTTATTTTTTGAAAGTTAATATATATATTAATTTGTCACCCAACAAAAACTCTTTATTATAATAGATCACTCTCTTCTTTATATACTTATAAAATTAACATTAAGTTTTGTCCAGTCTTTGTAACGCAAGTGGAGAAGGCGAATCCGACCCTGTTGAACAAGAGGTCTACAATTCGAACCTCTACGATGCAAAGGAGGACACAAAGGTTGTGTGTTAAATTCTCTATTGATAAGCATAGCTCTTGGTTTTACAAGGGGTCATGGTTGAGAGGAGACTGCTCAGCCATATGCATTGGTCGTAGGGTGTCTCACATTAACCTAAAAGTTTAAACCAAATAAAAAAATAAACATTAAATTTTTATTTTTAAGCTATCTATTATAACTCACTTTTAATTTTAAACTGTTTTTTTTTTTTTGTTATTGATAAAAAAAAAGGGTTGAAAGGCCCACAGAGCTCAAAATATGTATAAGAAAAAACAAGAGAAGATCATACAAATGCAAGATAGCTCTATCTTAATAAAACAAACAAACTTGGGTTAAACTTGTTAATGGAAAAGCTGAAATAATATTCCTCCGGCTATTCTGCTATTTAACATGACTTTACATAATTAATAAAGAAATTGTTAACAATAATGTAATTTTAAACTATTAATCAAATTAAAAATTAAATTTTAGTAACTTTAACTATTTTTTTTTTCAAATGGTTATATGAGATTGAAAAGGATCCTACTCATATTACATCATCACCACATAGTGGTATGGATATTATCCATATCCATGTATTGCTTGGCAAAGATTTGAATATTGGTCTCCTTCTTAAATCATCACCACATAGTGATATGGATATTATCCATGTATTGTTTGGCAAGATTTGAATATTGATCTTACAAGTTAAAAAATCTAATCCCTTGAACTAATATAACTTAATAACTTTAATTTTAGATTAAATTAAATAATCCATATTATAACTCATTTTTAATTTTTATTTTTAATTATAATTAGAATTAAATTTTAGTAGCTCTGACTATTGAAAAAGTTAAAAGTAAATTTTGGTAACTTGTTGATGTAGTCCTAGTCAATTGCCAGTTATATAATATCTGGTTGATGTAGTCCTAATCTATATGACATTGCCATTTCCATTTAACTGCTTAACGAATATTAGTAGAATAATATTTGAAGATGTTTATTTATTTATTATTTCAAACTTCTAAGAAAACAAATTAAATCAATCATAATCAACGAAAGTGTTTACCCGGGCTTCGCTTGTTTGTAATTTGGGTCGAATTGCTTTACTGGTTTCCCCCTCCGACAAATATATCGGGCGTGGTGGATTAACGTGATTGAGCGTCTACAATAAAAATATTAGCTTTAATGCCAAGTATAACAGTGGTTCATATTTTTTTAATATATAATAATAAAAAGCCTTCTTTCTTACCTTTCGAATGGTCATATTTCTTAATACATAGTAAGAAAAAGCTTTTTTTATATTTTAAATTAAAATCATAAAAAATAATATGCCATCTAAAATTGAAATGTCTTGACAGGGACCATCTCCCCTCCGTAAGGGAATGTATGAGTTGCCTCATCTCCAATGGGAAATTTTTCCACCTTCCATTTGGTTACATCATTAATTTACTTATATTTCCTTCTTTCCTAGGTTAATAATAGTAGAGGGAATGCCAACTATTTATATAAAGCTTTGATTAGATTTTTATCCTTACCACGTACAACCGTAGAGTACCTACGTTAAAATGGTTAGCTACCTAAAACATTTGAAGACAATCTCTCGACTTATTTGTTAGTACAGTACCTACATTGTAGCTGTCAAGAACTAGACAATCAAAATTACAAGCTAAAGTTATAGAAATTCAAAAAAAAAAAAACAATAATTATCTATATCATTCGTCGTAGTATGGGTGTCTCATGCTGACTTGGACATCGTTCGTGTCCTCTAGTTGCGTATGAACGCCACCAAGCGACAAAGTGGAAGCTCAAAATCAAGCTGTTCACATTATATTCCATGCCATGTTCATCACAATAAATATATTCCGCCTTGTTGGAAAACGCTGTACATGTTGTTGTGTTTGTAGGCAACACATATGATGGCCCAAACCCTCATGATGATGGAAATTTTCAAATTTCTAAAGCCCCTTTCATGGTCAAATGTATGTCATGCCCATGTCCCATATAACTCATTTGAAAATTAAAAAAAAAAAAACACTTATGTTAATAGATTTGCCCCCACAGGGATGGAGGCAATAGATTCTGCTTTACCCCTACTCAATAACATTTAATATTTAAAATGGGTGGCTCTAATTCAAAAACCATGTCTACATTTAAAGGGAAAAGATCTTACCAAATATTTACCTCTTAGCAAAGCAGTTGTCATCGAATAAAGTCGATAAAGTATTAATAAAAATGAATATAATCATCATAACTTTAGAGATAATTTCAAAAGCGTATGCGTTGGTGGGATCGTGAACGTAATAATGTTATTTTTGAATTGTAAATGTGGGTGGGCCCACAATACGGATGTTACATTTTATCTCGCATCAACACGGTGCTCTTTCCCGTCAGATTACGGAAATTTGTTATTTATTGGGATGTTTGAATTTTGTAGCGGAAGATGTGTCCTTGGCGTGATTTGACGGGGATTTTGGGTGGAGTCGCACAGCCTACATAGACGCCAGGGGTGCCATGGGTACGCTGCGATCTCGGATGCTTTACGGCCGTCTGTAACTTTAGCCGGACGTCAATATGTTCATAAATAAAACAAAATTCGTGCCTTGAACTCCATTGTGTATGTTTCCCGGATGGGACGCAGTGCAGTTAAAGAGATCACGCGATTTCAGAACGAATTCAATGAGCTCAGAGCGTAAGAAAATTTGCTTTTTCTATTTGCCATGAATCCGTGGAAATCGGGAGAGGTCAAAAGATATGGACTGACAAAAAAGGCAGGTAGGTGGTGAATTTTTTACCTTTTTGGAGCGAAGGTAGCGGTGAATTCGACTAGGATTTAGATTTTTTGCGTTTTTCTGGCGGAGAAATGAGTTAATTTGAGCGGTCGTTGTTTATTTAAGGTCAAAACTTGGATTTATTATTGTAGAATTCGAGCTACAAGTATAGGTAGATGTACAAATTTCTCAGCTGCGAATTCGTTGTTGCTAAACAAATTTCTGCAGATCAGAGCTCCACAAGCCAGGAGATGACAAGAGTGCTTAAAGTTTGAGTATTATTTTGAGCTTTTTGAGGAAGTATGGAGTTAGCTCTATGCAAGCGCGTTATACTAGGAGAATTCTGAGGTTTTCTGCTATTAATAGAGTAAAGCTGTTGAAAAAGCTTCGGATTCATGGAAAGTCGAGGTTTATCAAAAAGCTCTTGAGGTTGGCCGCTAAATTAACGTCTTGAAAAATCTCAGGATTCAGTGAACTTTTTAGGCTTGCAGCGAAAAGCGACCTGAGGTTTGCAAAGCCAGTGTCCGAGGATACAATATGGAGTGTAACCCGATAAATATGTCAAAATTTTGAATCCACGTCCAGGAAAAGATTTTGATGGCGAGAAATAAGGGAAGCATGGAGGATTTCATCCGCGGTGGAGGAAAAGTTCGGAAAAGAGGCTCTTCGTCGTCTTCGTCTTCCTCGATACTGCAGAACGTGAAGCTGAAACGTGCTATTCTGGCGGGTAGACGAGGAGGTTCAAGCACGCCCGCTCCGAATTGGAAAATGTCCTCGGAAACGCCGCCTCCCATGGCGTCTTCTCCCTACGCGCCGTCGCTCGGTGGTGTACGTGGTACGACCGTTTCGATTTCTGCGAGGAAGCTGGCTGCTACTCTGTGGGAGCTTCAGGAAATCCCGACCATGTCTGCAAAGGCTGGCACGCAGGACAATAAGGTAAGGAAGAGCTCGCGAAGCAGTGATCATCACAAGAACAGGAGCCGAGAGAGAACGCCCATGCAGCCTCACTTCCTGCCTCCGCATTTGTCTGATCCATCGCACAGTCCGAGCTCTCTGGTAAACATTCGTAGCCACGAATTTTTAGATAAAATATTTTTTAGGTTGCTTGATTTGGCTAGAAATACCGGGATGGATACTCAATATTCTTATATTTTAGAGCTTAATACAGTTCGTTAATTCACATACATGGAATTTTTGCTGAGTTTGGCTAGATCAATTTTTTAGTGTTTTCAAAGAGTTACTGTTTCCTTTGGATCTGGGCGGTTTAGGATGGGAACACAAATTTCTGGTTCGTGTTCTTTAAGCTCGGAATCTTCACAGTTCTACATATTCTATTGTTGTTATGAGATGTGCTATGCATCTGAAGCTTCATGATATTACACTTGTCTTATCTAGACAATTGTAACATGCAACTGAACTATTTTGCCTCCAACCTAAAGATAGTTCTTGTGTTTCCCGACATTTTTCTATTTGATTTTAGAGATTACCATAATATTTCTAGACGGCAGTGGTTTTGCTGAATTTGAAGAACTGCTGCCTTCACTCTAATTATTTATGGTTTGTTCTTTTGGTCTTCTGAGGTTCTTGTGACAAATGGGTCATCTCTCTCCCCTTGGCCACTCTCCAGATGACATTATTGGACATTGCTGAACCTCAGTGGTTATTGATGGATCGACAGATCTTCCGGATGTTCAAGATGGCTAAGGGCTTTTGCATGAAGGTTGTACTGCTATAGTTATGGCCGTGTACTCCTGTAAAGCCTCAGGGTTTGGATTGGACTTTTGAGGGTTAAAAGTTTCTCGTATTACTGTATCACCTAGTTAAGTGCTTTGTTTTAAATGACTCTTCAGGCCCCTTCTATTGCTGTCATGGTGACTAAAGGGATTCTTTGCCGTTGAGACCAGCACCAAACTGTTTAGAGCAAACCCCTTTTTCAACAAGAAACAAATATGACTTTTGCACATTTATAACTTGCAGGGGCAAGGGATTCATCATCCGAATGGCGGGGGTGATTCCTTCCACAAATATATTTAGTCTCCAGTTCTCCACATTCAGCTGGCCCATGGTGACTGGTGTGTATACCCTGCTAGAGAATTCTGCACATCTAACCTTTGAGTTTGGGCATCCTAATAAGTGCGAGATAGCAATAAAACCCTGGGCTTCACAAGCTCAAAGAAAACTAAAAAAATCAAACAGAGTTGATTGTATTTTTGAGTCCTTTTCATCTACCTCGGTTACTTGTGGACATTACTAGAATTTCTTTTTTTTTTTGGCTCTAGTATAGCCGGTGCTAGTGTGCTCCCAAGCTAAAAAATTAACTAACATTGTATTCATTGGATTTGATCTTAAGCCTTCATATTTGTAAGGGTTGCTTTTAACTGGAAATAAGTTTGTTAGCTTTACTCTTCGAGGTTTTTATTGTTATTTTCTGACAACAGACAGCAGATCGGTCTGGAACAGGCAGCCTTAGAAGACAGATAGCTGCATTGACACACAGAAATGGTGCTGCTCGAAAATCTTTGCAGCCTTTGAGGTCACCAAGCAATGGGAGCTCAAAGGAGGTACTATTGGACTCAATCATCACTGAGCATAGTCTAAAAATAGTACAATGGATAGAGATTAAGTTCAATAGAAACCAGTGGAATAGATTCATGTTACTGTAGATCAGGTTGGTTGAAAAGCCTTCAAAGGACTTCTCCGCAATTAGTTGTCAGCAATTTGCAATATATAAAATGATCTAATAGATTTCATTCTCATATGTAAATCATATTGTTGACCACAATTAGCTTTTCCACTTCATGATTTGATAAATGAGGACTATTCTTAAAAGATGAGAATGTTTGAAAATTGTATTCACCAGTGAAATCCATCCATCAAATTTTTTTTTTTAGAACATATTTCGTACCACAATTTTTGTTTTCGAAAAATACATGGTCTAAAACACAAGTTCTGAGCTTTTCATTTTTGGCAGATAGAAACTCGTGATCGGGCTTATACACCTAGAAGTTCAGTCATGGGTTTGAAAGTCAAGTCAGGGGAATCAGGTTACAGTCTCACAACTTCAACAGAGTTGTTAAAGATTCTAAACCGTATATGGAGCCTTGAAGAACAGCATTCATCCAATGTCTCATTGGTGTCTGCTTTACAATCTGAATTGGAACATGCACGGGCTCGAATCCGAGATTTAGTGCAAGAACAGAGAGCTGATCATCATCAAATTGATAGCTTGATGAAAAGGATTGCAGAAGAAAAAATGATTTGGAAAAGCAAAGAACAAGATAAAATTAGAACTGCCATTCAAACAACAAGAGAAGAGCTTGAAGATGAAAGAAAGTTTGGGAGGAAGCTAGAAAGTCTGAATAAAAAGCTTTCCAGGGAGCTAGATGAAACAAAGGGGGCACTTGCAAAAGCATTACAAGATCTTGAGAGGGAGCGAAAAGCGCGAGAACTAATGGAAGAAGTCTGCGATGAATTGGCAAGGGAAATTGGGCAAGAAAAGGCTGAGGTAGAGGAATTGAAGCGTGAGTCTGCTAAGGTTTGGGAAGAGGTTGAAGAAGAAAGAAAGATGCTTCAGATGGCAGAGGTTTGGAGGGAAGAAAGGGTTCAGATGAAATTAGCAGAAGCTAGACTTGAGCTTGAAGAGAAAAATGCAACTCTGGATAAGCTAAGAAGTGAGCTTGAGGCGTTTTTGAAAGCCAAAAGAGCAAATGAATTGAAGAGTGATGTACGAAACAGAATTGATGCAAGAGAGGCAGAGCTTCGACGAGACTCAATGCCTTTGAATGAGGCTAAAAGTGCACCTCAAGAGATGGATGGTGAAGACTCAGCTGACAGTGATCTACATTCAATTGAACTTAACAGAGAAACATTGGAGGATAATACTAGAGCGTACAAATGGAATTATGCTCCTGCTAAGAGAACAGAAGAAACAAAGGGCCGAAGATCAGATCAGAGGGTACCCTTGAATGAAGAGTCAAAAGGTCGAAGATCTGGTGACCCAAGGAGTCAGGTTGAAGACCAGATGGCAAGTACCACATGGCATGGGAGTAAAGCACAGATATTGGATAGGCTTAAAGGCAACTCTCTTGACAGAGAGAGGGCAGCAGAAGGAATTGATTGGGATTTTACAAGCAATTCTCAGTGGATTGAACGGAACATTGAGTTATGGGAGGATAGTCATGATCATGGAATATCCTCAAAGCATGCCACTGAGAGTCTTCCCATAAGTGAGAGTCTGATACAGTCAGACTGCAATGGTGCAAAACAGGATCCAGACAAGTCAAGGAGATTCAGGTCTTTTGGTAGTGGCAGAGATCATTTGGTTGGTTCTGCATTGGCATCTGCACAGGGCTCTGCTAGCCCAACACGACAGTGGAATCATCACTGGCCTCCTGCAGATCCTGGAAGTGCAAGGATTGGAAGATCAAAAGGTGGTTCGGATTGGTCCAAGGCATCACGGGAGAACACTTTGAAGGCAAAATTACTGGAAGCTCGTTTAGAGGGGCTGCACCCACGTGCAGGCGGTTCAAAGGCCTTGGAATATTAGTAGGGTTAAATAAAAAAATGTTATGGCATATTGTTCTGTATCACTTGACCCTTTTCGTAAACTATTATATTCCAATATATTACAAGAACTTTTTCGAACTTTTTAACCAACAGTACTCTTTGCTCAATTCTCACCAGTCTGGGTGCTTTCCCTTTTGCTTGGCCTTGCATACCTTCCAGCTGACCACCATGAGCATTCATTTAGTGAATGCAATGCTTCCACAGAATGAAGCCTATTAATAACTTGATTCAAGCCGGAGATTCTAACATGAAACTAGGGAACATGTTGCTCGATTTTGTAGGGTGTTTAAATTTTCCCAGATTACCAAATGTCATGGATGAAGTTGAATCAAAGAGGTTGGTATGTAAGAGTGCACTCCTCACTTGTAGTGCACTTATTTGTACATTATTTACTTTCTCGAGTGCTGAAACTTGTATCTCCTTCTGAACACAATGTTGACAATTGTCATATTATATTTTGTCGAGTTACAGAGGAAATTTTGTTTTATTTGCAATCAATTACCATTTTTAACCTTGCCTTTCCCATTTGATGCAAAAGAAGAATCTTGCTATTAAATCCCTCTGGTTTATGTATATGTCATTTGAAAATGATCACTGCAGAGGACTACTTAATACTGTAGTGATAGTTTACTGGACTGAAATACATGTTTCATTTATATTTTAAAATAATTGAAAGCATTAAATTGTCTAGTGATGCATCCCTGGGTATTGTTGGGACAGAAAATCTAGATAGTCCTTGACATTTGGAGTGATGCAAAAAAAGCAGCACAAGAATGAATTTGGGGCAACTGAGTCAACCTAGTAACAATATATAAAATGGAATGCCCATCTCGCAGTCCTGCTTCCATTAGCAAATATATTACCTTTTGTCTAGATTGCACTGAACTTCTCGTACCTATCCCATGAGCTGAAAGGACTTGATCAACCTAATGGACTTAGTTGGTGGGCAGAGAGATCTTCAACAAAAGCTGGTGCTTGAGATTGACCTCTCAAGATACGAAACCCAAATGTCTTTGGTTTGTGTAATAGAAAATGTCAAGAGTGAGCTTGTAACTTGTAAGTATGTAAAGACAATGTTATTTAATTCTGGTCTCATAGTAGACGAGGCACCTAAAAGTAACATTTCATTCTCCACCTCTTGGATTGAGCAAATTTGGTGAATCTGCAGTTCATGTGACAAATAGCTTGGAGGTATGCCTGGTTGTAATGTCTTACTATCCACAATGTAGAAAAGTGTGCTATCTTAAAACTGAGAGGTTATAGAGCAGATATGAATGTGGCATGAATGTACTATACGTACAAGTATCACCTCCTTTAAAGAAGGAAGACAAGTAGGAGCATCTTAAGAGAAATGCCAAAAGACTGGAAGAAAAGAGTAGTCTCTGAATCCCAACCTGAGTCCCCAATGAAACATGAAAAATGTAACTCTCTTCAATGGACAAAGTGACGAGGATATCTTCTGTGGCCAAAGAGTCACCTATGGAATAAAGTTTAGAAATGTAGACATTAGGCCTGAATATAGTCTCAAACTGAAGGTGTTGTGCCGCAATTTAATTTGAACAATGCTATGGAAGCCATCTATTTACAATGGATGGACCATGTATTGAAGCATGAGAATTTGGGCCTCAATATGAGGCTAGATCACAAAACTCAATTTAGGATCTTCAATATGAAAACCACAGAGATCAGTAGCTTATTCATTGTATCAAAAAGGCACATTTTTGTAGGGGGATATGATGCTTAAAAACATCCTCGCGAACAGATAAGGTGTACTCTTTACAAAGACAGTATTGTTTTTCTTCATTTATAATAATGACCCTCTAAATTGGAACTCTCAAATAAGTGGTGGTGGTCTCTGCATGTTCCACTTTGTTAAAAAAGGTGGAAGCTGGAGAACTAGCATCTCTAACGGTATTGATAACCGTAACCTTAATATCACATAAGGTTAATCACAAGCTATATATACTCCAAAAGAACATGTATGAGCATCAAATCATCTCTGAAGACCATCAAAATAGTGGCAATCCACAGGCAGCAATCCACCCTTCTCATCCCCCATTGTCCTCCTGACAAGTTGAAGGGACCCTGAAAAAAATGAAAAATCTAAAAAATCCAATTAAATCTCATCATAGAAACAACAATGTAATCTGAGACATCAAATGGCCTGCAGCCTTTAAAAATGAAATTGTTTCTAGAAAAGGATTAGGTAGAATAATACAAAAAGCTGTTCTGAATTCAACAGAGACTAGAAAAGATAGTTAATGAGACTCCTCAATAACAGAATGAAGAATAAACAGAACCAGTCTCTTTGAAACCGATTGGCCCACTTTTTCCACATGCCGTACTCATTCAAGGAGGCAAAGAGCTTTGTATTCAACACGGTTTTAAGAAATTTTGCCGTTTAGTAATTGCTATAGGTGAATTAAAAACTTCCTGATAATTAATTAAAAGGGAATTAAAAAATAAATGCCCAATAAGCCATCAACAAGACCTCGAAAAGCACCACTACCAGAAGTCCAGCATACAACTGTTATTATTGTTATTGGGAGGTAAAGCTGCCAGAGCTATGATAAAGAAGGACAGACAAAACGCCAGTCATCCTGACATTCCTATAAGCAATTGTCTCATCTATGACCCCATTTGCATAAATCGTGACATGACCATGATATCTCTCATGTAGATGCAGAGACCATGGGCGTCCTGCTGGAACAGATCGTACTTGATGATAAAAACAAAATCAGTAGGCAATTCTGTCAGTTGTTTTCATGATACAAACATAAAACACAGTACAAACATGACGAATGCATATAACAGAAGAGAGGCCCAACATCCTTTTCTCCCAATTTTGAGATGATTTTTTTTTTCAACTTTTAATTGGATCCTATGCAGCCCATGCTTCTAAACAAATTTGTGGCATTCTAACTTTCCAGAAAACAGCTAATTAATTTTAAAATAATCTTAATAGAAATATTTACTTTAATTGTAATTATTAACCATTATACAAACCTCATCATTACAATCAACTTATCAATATTAGATTACCTTCTGCTTTATCTGCTGTGCTTTATTTTTGACCACTTTACTGGGGGATACAGGCAACAATAGAGCTTCTATATTGGGAAAGAAATGGGACCGGCTATATACGAGGTTCTTCTTGATGATGTTTACTCGAGTTCAAGAATGTGAAGAAAAGTAAAAAAAAAATCATCACAACAATACGGCGTTGTTTTGTTTTTAATTATAGTTTTCAAAGAACATTAATAATTACACAAATTTTTAAAAAATTTAATAAATCATTTTCCATTATAATTACGTCATTAAGCATCATATGAAAGTTCTTTGTTTCGTTTGGGTGAAATCTCATGCCACAAGAAAAATTATATCTTTGAGAAAACCCATAGATATATTGGAAGAGTTTTTAACGGGAATTTAAAAATATACACCTTCAATCCCCCATAAAGTATGATGTGATATCCCTTACATTCGCACATGATCAACATGATCTCCCAACTACCCAATATGGGATATCTAACTAATGATGTTATACTTAATGGAGAGAGATTTGCAGAACTTTATTTTATAAAACCTGCCTTAGGCGCCAAAACCTTGTTTTCTTCTCTAGGCAAATTTATTCAGGTTTTTCCAATAAAACCATAACGAATTATCATTTTCTCTCCTTATTTTTTTAATTGCTAATACTAATTTTCAACTTTTAATATACAAACCCTAATTCATGCTAGCCCAGCATTCAAAAACTTAAGGCTAACAAAATCACAACCAAAGGTGGTGTTACGAAACACCATTTAAAAGAGAACAGATCTCTTCCAGCTCAAATCGAAACTATAATTTAAGCCTTCTTAGGAGACTTAGACGACTCCTTGGTAGCAGCCTTCTCAGACTTCTTGGGTAGAAGCACCTGGTGAATATTTGGCAATACACCTCCGTAAGCAATTGTCACACCCGCCATCAATTTCGAGAGCTCATCGTCGTTCCTTATGGCGAGCAGAACATGTCTGGGAATGATCCTGTTCTTCTTATTATCTCTGGCAGCATTTCCAGCAAGCTCGAGAACCTCAGCAGCCAAGTATTCCATGACGGCCGCCATATAGATGGGAGCACCGACACCAACCCTCTTGGCGTATCGTCCCTTCTTGATATATCGGGAAATTCTGCCGACGGGGAACTGAAGTCCGGCCTTAACAGACTTTGAAACAGATTTCTTCTTCGCCCCGCCTTTCCTTCCTCCCTTCCCCGCTTTCGCACCACCGCCTTCCATGACAGAGATCTCACCCGAAGCCTTCGAGAGACAAATTCCGCTCCGCTAAAATAAACCCGCCGCAATTATGTAAATCAATTCGTCTCTGCCGGTTATATATAAGCTCTATGTCCTGTGTTGAAGGCGGTTTCCGCACCGTCCGATTAAGTCAATGCTGACGGCTGAGATGTATAACGCCTTGATCCGTGGCCTGGAGATCCGACCAATCAGGGTTTTGGAAGTTTGAATTTAATAGGATAACGTAACGCCAAACGTTGCCCGGGTCATTTTATACCGCGCCCAGTGGACCCCACAGACACATGTGACGACAACAAGGGTATAATTCTAACCATTAAAATGTCTTACGAAGACAAAAAGGAGTGTTTGATTTCCTTTCTAATATGACGACAATATTCATTAAAGGTAGCACTTTGATTTAAGACAAATAACGATAGCAGAGAAAATTGTTTTTTTCTTTTTTTTTTTCTTTCTTTTTAGAATACTAATTGACCTTTTCACTAAAAAAAAATTAATTAAGTATATCAAATTAGATAATTTAAAAAAAAAAATCTATATATAATTATAATATAATATATAAACTTAATTTCAATCTTATTATAAATAATATATATTTTATTTATAATATATATTTTTTAACTTAAGCCTTATATGAAATATAAACCCTTAGCAATTAGACATAAAGTAACCTAGAGTATATTATAACAGTCTAAAAAGATGAAGTATCTTCTCCCATTCCTTTCATATGAAATATAAACCCTTCACAATCAGAGATAAAGTAACCTTAGAGTATATTATAAGAGTCTAAAAAGATGAAGTATCTTCTCCCATTCCTTTCATATGAAATATAAACCCTTCACAATCAGAGATAAAGTAACCTTAGAGTATATTATAGGAGTCTAAAAAGATGAAGTATCTTCTCCCATTCCTTTCATATGAAATATAAGCCCTATAGTATATAAAAAGATGAAGTAACCTCTCCCATTCACTTTCTATACTATGGATGGAACGGGGATAAGTATTTTATAACTACTTGTCCTTAAAATATTATTTTCATTTGTTTAAGTCTTTTAAGTCAAAGAATGAAAAATAACTTTTATTTTATAGATATATTTTTTTATTTTTTAAATATGTTAAATTAAATAATTTTGAAGGCGAAGATTTAGGTTTGAATCTTCTACAAATACAATAATGTGATTATGATGTAATGTGTGTGGATCCGATTTCAATCTTAAAATAAATATTATATTTTTATTTATAAAATATTAGAGATAAAGTTAGTTCAAAAAGGATGAAGGTAACTAATCTCATTTAGTTTCTATGTTATGGAAGGAAAGGGTACAAGTATTTTATAACTTCTTGTTCTCAAAATATTATTTTCATTTGTTTAGATTGTTTCAAGTCAAAGAATGAAAATATTTTATAGATATAGAATCCATCCCAAAAGTTGAAGAGAACCCAACCGAAAAATAGAAGCTAAGAGAAAGATAATAATTCTAACCAATCAAATAGAGGAACTCATAAAGGTATAACTAGTGGAGGTGATACCAAGGAATATTTTGACAAGGCCATGGTGATATAGTCATCTACACCAGGTTTGGAATCCATTACAGAACCAATAGGAGTGAGTCAAGAGTCTACTAAAAAGATAAAGCTAGATACATACCAAAGAGTTGGTAGGACGATTACTCAACATCAAATAGAGAAAGAAGTACAAAGTTGATAGCAATGGGTAAGGTCAAGGATCTTACCCGCATTTTTAGTCCTCATGCTTGATAAGTGCAACACCTATAATATTTGAGGGCTTAAGGGTAGCTCGGTAAAGCATAATGAAGTAAAACGAATGATTCAACGACATCGTCCATAAATGGTTTTCATTCAAGAAAAGAAAGTGTCAATAGAAGAGATATAGATTTTGCCAGAAATATTTGACCTACATGTAGGGTTGAAGCCCTAAGCTCCCAATGAGCTTCTACAGGAGTGGTTTATCTTTGGGATCCGAAACAGATAGTGATACACCAAACAATGGGAAGTAGACATTGGTTGTGTCTCAATGGATACTCTCCTATCAACCTGGATGAAAAATGAAAACAATGGAGGAATGCAACTTATATTATTGGTTATTTCCTCGAAGTTTGGCACTTGTAGATGGTGATTTCAATACCATCCTCTCATTGGAAAAAAATATAGAGGAAATCATACTCTAGACAATGATATTGACCTCATGACAAAGCATATTAGGTCTCTTCATTTGGTAGACATCAAACCAAACAATGGTATGATGACCCCGTCTAAAAAAAGGTAGGGCCCAATATGCATTCTAGAAAGACTAGACAGGTTTTTGTTATCGTATGAGTTTTTGAGCAATGGATATATTCTAATAGCACAAACATCGAATAATGCAAGAACAAATCATTGGTCAGTGTTTGTGGAAGTGTGGAAGACCAAACCTAATCATGGTCCTTTTAGACTCTAGTTAACGTGGTTCGAGATAGTACTTTTCGAGATAAGATTCAGCAATGGTGGCAGGAAGGTAAACCCAGGCATGGTACGAAGATGTACAATTTTGTTAGGAGGCTTTAGTACCTCAAGTCCATTTTGAGAACATTGAATTGGGAGGATTTTGGTGACATAAAGAAAAATATGACATATCTTAACCAAACTCAAGGACCTCAATGAGCAAATACAAATGAATGGCACTACTGAGATCCGAAGCAAGGAGGAGGTTAGGCTTATGGTTCAACTAGAGGAATAGGAAAAAGGAGAAGAGATCTTGTGGAAACAATATCTAGGATCTAATGGCTCCAAGAGAGAGAACTAAAGTCTTCCATAAATATCCCCTAGCAAAGTAGTCACACAATTTCATATCTTCCCTAAAAATAGTTGCAAGTGGTTCGATACACACATGGGATGGGATGAACGATATAGCAAGAGAATACTTTGTCCAACTCTTTAAGGTGGAACCACTGAATCAAGAGGCACAACAAGAAGTACTCTAATAGGTTCATTCTCTCATAACAAAGGAAGCTAATGCAACTGTAACTACCCCAATTATTGCTAAATAACTATAATAGGTAGTTTCAAGATGTGGAAAGGCAAAACTCTAGGTCCAGATGGATTTTCCATAGAATTCTACCAAGATTTTTGGGATATGCTTAAGGAAGAACTATTGGAAGTGATAGAATAGACTTAGATATCCATAGTGGTGCTCAAAGAGGTAAAGAAGACATATATAGTGTTGGTTCCAAAAACCCAAAGTTTGAACACGTCTCTAGCTACCAACCAATTGTCTTTTATAATGTTCTATGTAAAATTATCGCTAAAATCATGGTAGAAAGGGTCAAACCTCTTCTTCACAAAATTATTTTTCCAGACCAGGGTGGTTTTGCAGAAGAAAGATAGATCTTGGATGAGATAGTCTTAGCTTAGGAGGGCATCCACTCTATGCAAGTGCAAAAAATACCCTCCATGTTTATTAGGTTAGACCTATTCAAAGCATATGATAGATTTGACTGGCACTTCCTCCCAAAGGTGATGAGACAATTTGGATTCTTAGGTGATTGGGTAGAATGGATCAAGGGGTGTATTTCCTCAGTATCCTATTCAATTCTAGTAAATGGAGGTCCTACCTAGCTATTTACAACTTTCAAAGGAATTGGATAGGGAGACCTCTTGTCTCCATACTTGTTCATCATATTGGTTGAATGTTTAGGCAAAATATTAACTAAGGATAGGGACATCAAAGCTTTGGAGGGAATAATAATGGCAACTAGATCTAAACCCATTACTCACCTATAATTTATTGATGACTACATTATTAGGAAAAGCAACAACAAGGAAGGCCTCTAGATTTAAAATGATTCTAAGAGGGATTACAAGTACGACTAGACAACTTATAAATAAAGAAAATTCCAAGGTCATATTTTTTTGCTACTCACCTATGCAGGAGATAATGTTGTTGGATAAATTGAGATACAAGAATACATCTCTTCCAATCACCTACCTAGGAATTCCACTTATAGTTGGGAGGCCAAAAAAGGAGGAATGAACTTGGTTATTAGAGAGAGTGAAAGTCAAATTGAGAAAATGGACTAATAAATGGCTTTCTACAAGAGGACAGATGACCCTGATAAAAATAGTCCTCAACATCAAACCTATTTATGTCTCCTTAGTGCTAGTCATCCCTAAGGCAATTATTAAAGAATTTGATCAAATAGACTATAGATTCCTCTAGAATGGAGTCAGTGAAGAACAAAAATGGGAACTAGTGAAATTGGATACTTTATGTTTACAAAAAAAGGAGGGAGGACTAGGAATCAGATCAGTTTTCAATAATAACAAGACACTAACATATAAGTTATATAGTGGTTGGTAAAATTCCTTGAGGAATTGTGGGTTCAAATTTTGAGGGCCAAATATGTAGAGAATAAAACCCCAACAAAGCATGTATGGTTTTCACTTCCTATTAGAGGATCTCCCATATTAATGGGACTTAAAATAGGAGAGGATATGATCAAGGAAATATTGTTCTGGATTATCCATAATGGATAGAAAGCTAACTTTTGGAAAAATTGATGGGATGATCATCCTCCTCTAATAAATCAATTATTGACTTGGAGACCATTGATGGAGAATCTTTATAGAAACCATTGGGTTAAGGTAACCAAATACTGTAAGCCTCAAAGCAATAGTTGGGAGGTAGGAAGGCAATGGATCCCAATAGAGTAGTGGCCAATAAAAATCCCATAGGATCAAAGAAAAAATTCTACATGACCATCCAAACAAGATCACTCTCATGGTCTCAAGAGGAGGATACTCTTACTTGGGGCAAGAAAAATCAGAGTGAATATACAATTACCTCTAGATACTCTTAGCCCTTTGTTAGGGCACCCTGAGCCTGTTAAGTGATATTCACACGATTGTGGGCACAAATCCTTTGACCCAAAGTTAGATTTTTCATTTGGCTTCTACTTCATAGAAGGGTTCTAACAAGGGAACAATTGATGAAAAGAGGGATGCATGGGCCTTTCAAATGTGAGATGTGTTGGGAGAATGAGGAAATGATCTCTCACCTTTTTATAGAATACCCCATCATAATAAAGCTATGGAAATAGATGGCAACTTTTCTAGGCATATGTTGGTTTGAAATATCTTCTATAGAACAACTTTGGAGGGAGTGCCCTCAATGGGAGGAAATGGACCAACCCACTTGACAATTTTTTTGGATGGGGATGACTCTCCTCCTATGGAATTTGTGGAAGGAGAGAAATAATTATATCTTCAACTAGGAATACAAAGATAACCGCTTTGTTTGGAAAAGGATCATAGCCAACATGAGAGAGTCAATCCAATACCCATTAAAAGAGCCTCAAAATCCTAACAAAAAATGATTTAAATAATATGTATATTACAAGTATCTCCAACAATGATCACATAAAAAAGGATAACCCCAAATCAAAACTGGGAATTGGAAACCTCCTCTAGAGGTATTAGATAATATTACTATGGATGGAGCCTCAAGGGGAGATCTAGGAACGAGTATGGGGATAATAGGTCACATTTCGAATGGTGACCCTACTTTTATCTTCGCAAAAAACCTTGGTATCTTATTTAATAACTTAGTAGAGGGATATGCCATTTTAAGGAGATTACAAGAGGCTCTAAAGGTGGGGTGGAGGAAAATTCAGGTGGAATCAAACTCTCAAATTATGATTAACCACTTAAAAGGACCAAGCAAACAAAATAATAAAGATTGGAGAATACAAAGAATATTTGAGCAAATATAGATGACCCAACAATACTTTGAGGTTGTGGAGTTCGTACACATCTTTAGAGATTATAATAGGGTGGTATATGCAATGGCTAATTGGTATCTTAATCAAGGAGACTCCACTTGCTATGAATATCCTTCTAGATGGTGGTCTCAATGGACTAGGGAAGCTTTTTTTCCTTTATTACTATTGATGATAATATTGCTTTTTGTATATAAATTTATATATCCTTGCTTTACTCTTTTGTATAGATAGTTGTAGTAGATTATATGTGAGGGAGAATATTCCCACATCCTTTGTTAAAACTTGGATTAAAAGCCTTCAATCCTAGAAAGGCAAGAGATGTAATATGATTTTCAACTAATTTCATTTATCAATCCTTTTTACGGAAAAATAAAAAATAAAATATGGTACAAATAAAATGGGTTGTAATGAAGTTAAGTGGATTAAGTTTATGAAAGACATAGACCTAATCAAAATAGGAAGGATTTGTAAGGACCACAAAGGTAAAGTGGTATTTTCATTTGTTACATATTTAGGAGAAGACATTGATAATTTTACAAATGCAATGTTCATAAAGATTGTTGTTATTGGCCTAGAAAAAATAATAAAGCTTGAAACTATTATTATTGAGTTTGGTTTAAAATTTCTTATAAATAGATTGAATTTTCATAAGGATTATTGAATGGAAGTATATTAAGAGAGCAATAAATCATGTAGTAAATTACCTCGTAAAGAAGGCATCTCAATTGGAAGAGTCAAAATTGTTGATAAGAAATTTTTATGATCTAGTAAACTAGGATAGCACTTTCTTGTATCAAGTGTTTAATGAAGGCTATGATGACAAGGGTCAAGACATCTCTTATACGAAGATGAAGAAGAAACCAAGATTTATAAATCTCCATTACTAGCAACTTGATCAAGCTTGTTTTTTTTATCTATATTGAACTCCATTCTTCTTCTTTTTCATATTATTCTACTTACGAACTATAATAGCTGGAAACCATTTAAAGATCACTTTATTTTTTATGACTGTGTGATTATGTTGTGCAATGATCCTATTTCACATCACAATATTTGTAATATATATTGTTTTCAATATAATATAATCTATTTGTCATAAAACTATTTATTAATTAAACAACTTTTTGTAATAATCAAAATTTAAATTATCAAGTAGGATTAGCTCAACTAGTTATATTCCTCAACATTTCAAGGAGGAGATCCAGATTTGAATCTTGCCAACGATACATGGATAATATCTAAACTTTATTCTAGTACTACTATGTGGTGATGATGTAATATGGTTGGGGCCCGTTTCAATCCCATATAACCCATTAAAAAATAATCAAAATTTTAATCTTTATTTTATTTTTACATTTTATCTTAATATATATTTATTGAGTTAAAGGAACATATAAAAATAACGAGTAAGGAGCAAGTGCAACAAAGAAATAATCCTCAACTTTATAGTTCTTGTTCTAGATCTTTAAAGAATTAAAAAAAAAATGAAGGTTTATCAATAGGAAAAGTTAGGTAGCATGAGAGGAAAGTCATTAATGAAAGCTTGAATTAGAATTACGGATGCCTTGATTGGAAGTAAGATGCCCTAGCTAGTCATAAAATGAAGAGTGAATCTATGGTAATCCCTATCTAGACAATACGTATTTTATTGTTAGTAGTTATTAAGGCTTAGATGATTAAGCATGATATAAAGGTTCTTAAAACCAAGGATTAATGTTTAAGTTCAATGAAATCGGTTATTGGTGAGCCAAGAGTGAGCAAAGTGAGGCATGACTAAGAAGCAGGAAGTAGAAGCAAAGTGCAAGCACGAAGCACAAAGTGACTGCCACTTCTTATTATTTCAAATATTAAGACAAACTCAAAAACTAAAGGATTCATGTGAAGAAAATCTAGGTAGCATTGAAGAAAATTTATTTTTGAACATCTTTACTAGAAGTATGGATGCCCTAGTTTTGGATAAAAGGAAGAATAAATCTATGGCAAACCTCATCTAAGTAGCAAATACTACACCATCAATAATTATAAAGGATGATATGATTAAGCATGATATAATGGTTATTAAAACTAGAGGGTTGATATGTAAGGTACATGGATACTGATTAGGTTTTTATGAGATTCAAAATTATATCAAGTGGAAGTGGGGATTGAATTCAAATTAGTCCATGATTTTTGTTATAAAATGATTTTCCTCGTTATCTTCTTCAATTCAAAAATATAGGATAAAATAATGGATCGAGGCCCTTGGTTTAGGGGCAAAGATGAATTATATTTAATACCATGTAGCGAGAATTTTTCTATGGAGAAAAAGACTATTAAAATCATTTTGATATGGTTTAGGCTTTTTGGACTTCCTTATCAACTCATCAATAAGGAGGTTTTGAAGAATATTGGCAATACTCTAGATGAGTTCATCCAAGAGGGACCAACTACTAAGGAGAGAAGGCATGTTGTATACACTTAAATATTTGTTGCCATGGATATTTCAAAATATTTATCATAGTCCATTAGGATTATAACATCAAATATGAGATCAACAAGTGGATTAAGAAAACATTGCATTTTGATGTCACAAATATCATGAAACTAGGCACATTGCAAGAGATTACAATCTAAAAACGATAAAGAAAGAGATGGAAAATTTTGGGCATGAGGCAAAATTCAATATGAAACAAGATCATATCATAAGAGAAGCTAGTTAAAATCAAGCATTTACCACTCCTAAGAAAGTGGCAAAAAAAACCCTTCTACATCATCAAATGGCAAAGGTCATTATAGTCCACTTAAATAAACCATTAGAAGAAAAAATGACACAAGGGATGAGGAAGTACAATGTGCAAGTTCAAATACAGAAGGA
Organism: Wollemia nobilis; assembly: GCA_028583015.1. Taxonomy (NCBI): domain Eukaryota; kingdom Viridiplantae; phylum Streptophyta; class Pinopsida; order Araucariales; family Araucariaceae; genus Wollemia; species Wollemia nobilis. The sequence goes on along the minus strand of JAQPPZ010001737.1, from coordinate 1,187,160 downwards.
ATTAAAGGTGCAAAGGAATATGGGGAGACAAATTTCAAAGTGAATGAGGTGAAGGAGGTCAAGGTTAATCCAAGTAAATCATGTTAATTTTTCTCAAGTAGTATAAATTCCTTCTTGCAATAAAAATTAAAGTACTACAAAGTGCATCCGTTGCAATTTAGGGTTTCAAGAGTAGCACAATAAAGAAAAACATGTGGAGGATATCCAAGGAAATTTAGGGAGGATAGCAAAAGAAAGTAATGACTATGGTGGATCATAAATGCACTTAATATTTTAGGGGAAACATAAAGAAGAAAGTATTAATGAGGTTATTCCTTGCATTTCAAATTCTTTAGGGCAACATAAGTCTTTAGAAGATAAGTTTCATTACGAACAATTTGGAAAAATAGAAAAGTTTAACAAAGATGAAAGTGTTGATGAGAATGGCAAAATGAGAGGAAGGCCATCCAAGCATTAACAAAGAGAAAAATAAACTAAAAGGAATATCAATTTAGGAATATATCTCCCTCAATATTGCTCAGATTTTCATATGGCTACTCATTTTAAAGCTATTCAAATTCTACACAAGTTGGTCCAAGAATCAACTAAATTGGATAACCATCCATAAAGATATGGCTCCTAAAAGATGATATGGTCAAAGTCTTGAGTTTATTTTAATACAAAAAATGAAATTAAGTAGTGAGGAATATAAGGATGCTTTTAAAAGTATTTAGAATATGGGTGATTGTCTAGCAAATTTTTCTACAGGAGCTTCAGGTAATATTATAATAAAATGGGATAAATGCAAATGGGATGGACAATTGTTAGAAGGAAAAAGTAATTGGGGTGTTGGACTATTTATAGGAAAGAGGGAAACATCAAATTTGGGGTTATAAATATACATGCTCCAACCACAGTCACTCCTTTTAAAAGATGTTGGAAGAACCTTAGCATATTTTCTCAAACACAACGATGATTCATAACTATGATCTATGAATTCTTGGTGGTGATTTCAACACAATTCTATATCCTTTGAATAGAATGGTTGTATAGGTCTAAATCAATGCAATACTTTGTTTCATGTGTAAATTCAAATGGGCTTTGGGATGTTAGTCCTTTAAGTTTTCAATTTACATGGGATACTAGACGTAGTGGGCAAACTCATATAGCAAAAAGATTGACTAAATTCTTGTTATCAAACACATGGTTGCAAATAGAGTATACAATATCTTTAGATATTTTATTATGAGTAGGATCGGATCACAAAATCATTCTTTTAACTTGTGATTTACTCAATAATGGTCATCCAAAGCCATTTCACTTCTAGTCTATGTAGATTCAAGTCCTCAATTTCTTCCAAATGACTATGTTATGGTGGGATAAATCAAATTTTAAAGGATATATATAGGTTTGTTCAAAAGATAAAATATTTAAAGGAGAAAATGAAGATTTGAAATACCAAATATTTTGGCAACATTTATTAAATAAATAAATTAATTAAATCCAAGCTCAAAAAATTATAAGAGATAGTAGAAATCAATGGAATGAATTAGGATTCTTATGTGAAAAATAATTACTTTCTAATTATCATAATGCATTGAAAAATAAGAAGTCATAATGGTTCCAAAAATCTAGCGAGAAATGGCTCAAGAAGATAGAATTATAAAAAAAATCATATTACAACAAAACAAACTTTTTATTTTCATCACATAAAAAATATTTGAACTCTAGATGAAAGGAACATTGAGGAAGTAGAAGATACAATGAAGGAAGCAATTAATTATTTCAAAAATATTTTCAGATATTGGGCAAGATAAAGAGGCAAAAGATAATATTTTACAAAATATTGCAACAATTATCACATAGGGATTAAATGAAAGCTTGATGATGAATATTTCTATGGAGGAGCTACACAAAGTAATTTTCTCTTTCCATCCTAACAAGGCACCTGGCCTTGATTGATTTCCTACAATTTTCTTTTTAAAATATTGGGATTTATTGAAGAGTGATATGTTGGTTGCAGTTGAAGATGCCAAGAAAAGGAAGACTACAATAAGTGAGATCAATGCCACTTTTATTACATTGGTTCCCAAGAAAGGCAAGATAAAATATTTTGATAATATTTGTCCAATAAGCCTTTCTAATATGATTTATGAGATCATTTTAAAAATCATGGCAAACAAGTTGAAAGGCATTCTAGAATGTGTTATCTCAGAGGAACAAGGTGGTTTTGTTCATGGTAGACAAATTATTGATGGTGTAATAACTGCACAGGAGGACATTCATTCTCTTCATTCTATGAAAAAACTAAGTTTTCTTAAAAAATTAGATATGAACAAAGCATATATTAAGGTTTATTGGGTTTTCTACATGTTATTCTCAAAAAAATTGATTTTTATTTTTATTTTGGTAGGTAAAGTAAAATTTATTTACTTACGGGTTGAAGGGACCCGCCCCTATTTACAAGAAGAGCATCTGCATTCGAAATGCAGGCCAAAAACACTAATTTACAATAGTTCATCTGCATTTGTAATGCAGGGCAAAAACACCAGCACCACAATCGAATTCCAATAAAAACTAACAGCTGAGCTAAACCAAAACAAACTGACCGATGGTGTCGAAGAGAGACCTTTTAGGTGGTTAGAACCATCGATAAAATTTGGCCACTGATGATTGGCCTTTGCGAACATTCTAACAACGTTAGAGAAGAGGCACCCTCCTGCTTCGACAGAGCTAAGTATTTGATCTTTTGTCATTATCCGGGTTGACTTTCTCGATGACTTCCATGGGAAAGTTGTCTTCCCAAATGGTGAGGGAGCTCTCTTTGATTGCTTTGTTTGCCAAGGTGTTGGCCACTTGATTGGCCTCCCTGAACACATGCTTGATCTGGGATTGCTCGTTGTTGCAAAGGCTTAGCTGGCATTCTTGGATAATATTCTCTATATTTTTCCCACCCTTGCTATTTCTTTGGATGAGTTTGACAATGATCTCCGATTCCCCTTCGTATATGACAGGGGTTGCCAGGTTTTTGGAAATGTCAATACACCTCCAGAGGGCCCTGGCTTCCGTGAATTTGTTGGTCTGGGACCCCATATTTTCAACAAAGACCTTAAGGATTTTGCCACTATGATCTCTGAAGACCCCTCCTGCTCCCACTTTGCATGGGTTCCCTTTGGAGGCACCATCGAAGTTAGCCTTGAGCAAACCTTGGGGGGGAGGGACCCAAGTGACCTGAGATATGTCTTTTTTGGGTTTTTGAGACTTACTGCGATCCTGGGGAATCTTGAGGGTGGAACAGAGCAATTCTTCAATCCTCAGAGCAGGATTGGCCTGAAAAGGGATGAGTCCAAAATTTTTAGTGGCGTAAGCAAGGGCTCTAGCAGCTACGACTTCGTGGGTTCTGGGACCTTTGTTGAAAACTCACTTGTTGCGCTCCAACCAGAGCTGCTAGAAGATGTGATGGATGAGGACTTTACAAAACAATCTTAGTTTGGGATGCTTGAAGGGCTTAGGTCATTGGCAAATGAACTCTTTGATAGAGTTTGGCCAGGTCCAACTAACCTGAAAGCTTTGGGTGGCTAGGGAGAAAACACTTCTGGAGTAGGGGCAATCCATCAAGATGTGGTGAACAGATTCCCAGGCCTAGAGGCATAGGAAACATCTATTCGGCACCATGATCCCTCGTCGCATGATATTATCCCCAATAAGCATTTTGTTGTGGATGGTCATTCAACAAAAGTGCACGATTTTGGGAATGAGGGATTTGATCCACACCTTATTAACGACCACCTTATCGCAGCTAGGGGTGCCCTAGGAACCCATCTTATCAATAAGCTAGGCTATGGTCTTGATAGAGAAATTTTTGTCATTGGTGCCTTTCCAACATCGCTCATCTCTCCTATTGACACGAGGGAGAAAAGTTGATCGTTGGATCTCTCGAATCCCTTTGACGGCTTCCCTAATGGGTTCATTTATTATTCTGAAATTGATCTTCTTCCACTCCTAGGATTTTGGGCTGGAGGAAATGAAGTCTACAACCCTGAGCCCAAATCTGTTGTCAGTCAAATGCTTAACAGGGATCAAAATCAGATTGCTGATGAGGGGGGAATACCCGACCCAGGTATCTTCCCAAAAGTTGATGTTGGCCCCATTCCCCAACTTCTAAGAAGACCCTTTGAGGATGATGTTCTGGGTATGAGTGATGGATTTTCAGAAATGGGAACCGTTGTGCAGGGGAGGTGCTTGGAGGAAGGCTTGGTGTTGAAGGTACTTTCTTTTCATGATGTTTACCCATTCAATATTGGCCTTAGTCACTACTCTCCAAGCTTGCTTGGCTAGGAGAGCTAGGTTGGCAACTAAGATTTGACACAGACCAAGACCTCCCTGATCTTTGGGGGAGCAAAATTTATCCCAAGCTACTAGGTGGAGCTTTCTTGAGGCCTCCGATCCAGACCAAAGGAACTGCTTTTGAATTTTTTCAATGGCTTCTCCCACCGAGGTCGGGATTTTGAACACAAACATGAAATATGTGGGGATGCTCTACAAGACATATTTGACCAAAATTGCCTTCCCTACACTCATGAGCAGGGCCCCTTTCCACCCAGCTAGCATGTTACGGATCTTGTCCACCACGTTTGCCCACATGGTTGGCCGGGCCCTGCCATGGAACATGGGGAGCCCGAGGTAAGTGGTCGAGAACTCAGAAATGGAACATCCCAGGATTCTGGTGATCTTGCACTGTCTTTTGGTCGGGGTATGGATGAAGAACAACTTGCTTTTAGTGTAATTGATTTTCTGGCTAGCAGCTTCCTCGAAGCGGTTGAGAATATCCTTGATCACCTTGGCATCTGCTACCGAAGCCTTAGTAGCCATCAACATGTCATCTACAAACTGCTGGTGAGTGGTGGGGGAAGCCTAGATGCTGCCCTTATCTTGAAAAGTTGACTACAGGAGAAGGCCTCCTTGATAGTTCTCCCCAAACTCTCTACCAGGATGATGAACAAAATGGGGGACAGAGGGTCACCCTGCCTCAGGCCTCGAGAACTCGAGAAGTAACCCATAGCAAAACCATTTACCATGACAGAGAACCAAGAAGAGGAAATGCAGTTGTAGATCAGGTTTACCCAAGACTCATGGAACCCAAACTTGAGAAGGATTTGGTTGAGGAATTCCCTATTGACTCTATCAAAGGCCTTGTTCATGTCTAGCTTGAGGAAGAAGGCAACCGTGTCTGAAACCTGGGCTGAATGGATCAATTTATGGATAGTGATGACCCCATCGAGAATATTACATCCTTTGACTGTGCTCCCTTAACACGGGTCAATGATGGATGAAAGAATGTTGGATAGCCTGGATGCCAGGGCTTTGGTGAGGATTTTGTAAATGACATTGCACAGGCTGATGGGCCGGTAATCAGATAGGGATCAAGAATTGGACCCTTTGGGGATGAGAGCCAAGAAGGTGGAATTCACATCTCTAGGAATGGACCTAGAGATTTGCATTTCCATAATGGTGTTAGAAATATCCTACCCCACGATGTCCCATAAGGTTTGGAAAAACCTGGACGAGAACCCGTTTAGCCCAGGGCATTTATCGGGCTTCATGGAAAAGAGGGTCTGGTGAACTTCATCCTGGGATATGGGGTTGAGGAGAAAATCATTTGATTCCTGGGAGATGATGGTGGGGATGATGGCCAGGATGGATTCTATGGCCTTGGGGGCTTAGGGCAGGTTGGAACCTAGGAGTCTTCTGAAATGATTGATGGTTTCTTCTCTAATTGCATGGATACCCAAAATGGTTGCCCCATCCTGCAAGACAAGGCATTTGATCTTATTGGCACTCCTATACCTCAAGGTTGAGATGTGGAAGAACTTGGTATTGGCATCACCTTCCTTGAGCCAAAGTTGTCTTGACTTCTGGCGCCAGAAAGTTTCCTCCTTGGTGAGGATGTTGTGGTACTCAGACAACAAGGCGCTCTCCTCATCCCTAAGACTGTCACTGCCTTCACCTTTCTGAAAGGACTCCTCAATTTGGCTAATTCAGGATTTGACCTACTGTTTGTCTTTAAAGATGTTCCCGAAGGTTTCCTTATTCCACTTTTTCAAGTTCCCTTTGATGAACCTGAGTTTTTTGGTTACCTGGTTAATACCAAACCCCAAGAATTTTTGACTCCACCATGACTGTATCAAGCCCTTGAGATCCTTGTGGTGAATCCACATTTATTCAAACCTAAAAGGGGTCTTGAACTATGATCTAGAATCTGATTCCAGGATGAGAGGGCTGTGATCAGAGCCTATCTTTGGGAGGGCTCGTAAACTAGCATCCCTAAAGCAGGGGAGGGCTTCCTGGGAAAGCATAAATCTATCTAGGCGCTCTTGGATTAGATTGGTGCCCTTTCTTTTGTTGCTCCAAGTGAAGAGGAACCCTTGAAGCTGGACATCCATGAGAGCGTTGGAATAAATGAAGTTTCTTAGGTCTATAGTATCTCTATGAGTGATGTTGTTCCCTCTTTTTTTGTCCTTGAGGTGCAAAGGAGAATTGAAGTCTCCTGCTAGGATCTACGGAGTTCCTTCGAAGACCTGCCTCATTGAAGTGAGCATTTTCCATAGAGCTTTTCTGTCCACAGAGGTGTTCGGGGCATAGACATTTGACATCACCCAAGAATTCTGGATTCAGTATCCTGGAATAGGATGTTGCTTACCCTATCATGGCATAAAATAAGGTTTCCCTGGAGCTTGGCAGGATTTCAGAGACACAGGAGCCCTCCCGACGTCCAAGAAGCCGAGGAATGAATGAAATCACAGTTTCACCAAATATTTCTAGCAATGTTAGGGGACCATTGATCACCCAATTTTGTTTCCTGAATGAGAAAAATTGTTGGATTATGTTCTCTCCTCATGGTTACAACCAGTCTCTGTTTGGCTGCCTCATTTAAGCCTCTCGCATTCCAGGAGAGGACTTTCATTTCAAACTCTTGGAAATTATCTTGCCCTCATTTCCTTGCTGAGCAGGGGTTTTGGATCTTCGACTTTCATCTTTGGAATTGTTTGTTGTTTCCTAAAATAACATTCTATAGGTTCCATTGGCTATATCTTCAGTCGTATTTTTGTTCCTTATGTCCGAATCAGAGGGTCTTCCTCTCTTTTTTCCCCTCCTACGTCCATCATGGATTTTTGGGAGCTTCAAGTTATCCTGGGACTACTTTCCTCAGGGGATGACTGGTCCTCGACTTCGTCATCAACAGAGACAGAGTCTGAGTACATAGGAGAGGCTGGGTCTTTAGGACCCGGGCGGGGGGACGAAGGAGGAGAGAGGGGAGGTGGGCCTTGAGGGATTCTCGGGGAAGTGGGGGCACCGAGGATGGGGGAGGATTATGGATGGGGGCGGTAGGGGGGCAGACCAAGAGAGGTCAAGGGGATGATAGGATGGGTGTTGGTTCAGAGGTGGCTAGGATATCACCTTCCTCACTGATAACAGAACTATGCAAAGGATTGAATTTATTGATTAGAGGAACATAAGTACTTGCCTTACGATTGAGCGGGCCTGGAGGGGGTATAGAAATAACTTTTTTGGCCATCGGCAAGACATACGGGGGTTGATGCTGCATCTTCTTTGACTGGTCCCTGGTGGGTTTTGACTGTGGTGGGATCCAGAGTTTGGGGCACTGCGACTGAAGATGGTCCTGGGATTAGCACTCAGGACAAAAATTTGGATTGTTTTCATAGAAGAGTGTCTGCTTCCAGTTGAAGTCACCATAGATGAAGTTCAGGTGGTCTGGAAGCTAACTTTCCAGGTTCACATTCACACAAATGCAGGCATGGCTTAGCCGGGTTCTTGCTCGAGTGGCCGGGTCGATAGCCACGAGCTCGTCGATCGCCTTAGAAAGACCAAGCAAGGCATCTTCATAGAAGAAGTGGGCTAGGAGATCTAGAAGTATAACCCAGATGGGGGTGAAACTGATGTTCTGGGAGCTGGAATTGAAGTCTGGTTGCCATTTTTTGAGGAACAGACTTCGCCTTCCATAGAACTAGGGCCCTTCGGATAAGATGCGCTCTACGTCTTCATGGGAATTGAGTTGAATCATGAAAAAACCCCTTGTCATTGCCGAGATCTCCAAGTTGCCTAGGGTTTTCCATTTTGAAGCCACCCATCTGTGAATAGCATCTAAGTCAGGTCACCCGTCGATGAATTTGCCTACCAAGGAGTTGGTATCCCAGGATTCATAGTTTTCCATGAAGGATTTAGGGCATATAACATTATTCCATTGCGTGATGAATTCGCTGGACGTAGATGACATAGGAATTCATTTTTTTGGAGCAAGTCAGCAAAGGATGGCTTGCTGCCTGTTGTTGGAACCTTGCCTAGGATATGGGGCCCTTGCTTGGCCATGGTGCTAGGCCTGACGGAGCCCTCGACGTCTCTGCTGCAATGATCAGGATCTAAGTGTGTCACCATGGGGAGTGCCTGTGAGAATCATTTTGTTGGCGCAAACCAGTTTTGGGAGTCGAGGAAGGCGCCCGACTAGCCCTAGGAAGCGATGGGAGGATGGGAAAAGGGCAGGAAACAATTCGCCAAGGAAAAATGCAGAATTGGAAACTAAAAAAAGAGGGAAACGGACGGTCGAACACCAAACCCCCGCTGAAAAAGCCGAAATCCACCAAGAGGCAGAATTTGCTTGTTGTTACGCGGACCTTCCCAAAAATTTTGATTTTGATTATAGTTGGTGCGAATGGATTAAATATTGTTATAGCACTATGAAATATTCTATTTTGATCAATGGTTCTCTTGATTATTTTAAGTCATCTTGTTAACTCTACCAAAGGTGATCCATTATCTCCTTGTCTATTTGTTATTATTTCCAAGGCACTATGGAGAGATTTGTTTAAGGTTAAAATAGAAGAAAAATTTGAATTTATCCATGTTACAATAAATAGTTTCTTTGGATCTCATATCCAATTTCTTGATGATGCTTTTCTTTTGGGTCATCCCTATTTCAGCAAGGCCATGGAGTTTAAATCAATATTATCATGGTACGAGAAGGTTGTTGGATAGTTGGTTAATACTACATAATCCAGGGTTTTTATATTAACACTACCTTATATTTGCAACAAATTATTATGGATATTTTAGGATTTGAAATTACTTTTTCCATCAATCTACTTGGGTATTCCTTTGTCTCATAAAGGAAATAAAAACGATTTTTGGGTCTCTTTTTTGGATAGAATAAAAGCTTGTTTTACAGGTTGGAATGGTAAGTTCTTAACCATGGCATGAAGGCTACAACTCATACATACCACATTATAATCCATCCCTATTTATATGATGTCACTTTTAATATTTTTTTTTGGTAGGTTAAAATTATATTAAAAGCGGATTTTGAAAGGACCCCAAAACCTTTTTACAACAGGTCAACCGACCAAACCAAAGGTCAAGAACAATCAATTTGAAGAATCCCGCCCAAGAAAATAGACAGTTTGGAAAAACCTGCCCAACGAGAATAGATAATTTTGAAAAATCTCGCCTAGCGAGAAACCACCAATTTTGAAAAATCCCACCTAGCGGGAAACCACCAATTTTGAAAAATCCCGCCCAACAGGAAACCACCAATTTTGAAAAATCCCGCCTAACGGGAAAACATGCAGGATGATGAATTTGAAAATCCCACCCAACGGGAAGCAGCTGAAAACCACCAGATTGGAAATCCCGCCCAGTGGGAAAACCAATAGATTTGGAAAATCCCGCACAACAAGAAATCCAACAGAAAAAAGAAATTGAGAAACCCCACCCCGTAGGAAAACCAACAGGTATGGAGAGTCCCGCCCAACAGGAAAACCAATAGAAAATCGGGTTTGAAAAATCTCGCCCAGTGGGAAAACCAACAGGTTTGGAAAATCCTGCCCAACAGGAAAACTAGATTTGGGAAACTACAACACTGGAATCCCGCCAACAGGAGTACAAGGAAGCCGAAAGGATCCAGGGAAAACAAACGCAGGCACAAAGAAAGGATCTCGGAAGCCACAAAGGACCAAGAACCCACCATCCTTGCTCATGAACAGTTCCAAGGAAGTGGAACTAGGACTGGGAACAACTCAGGAATAAGAAGAGGCCCCCAAGGCCAAGAACAAGCTCTGAGAGTCCACCAAGAAGTAGGACCAGAAAGCAGAAGCCCCCAAACAAGAAACTAAAATGAAAACCTATGAAGCCCAGGGAAAAAGCAATAATAGACACAAAGATGGGATCCATGAAAGCCTAAACTGAGGGATCCAGGGGTCTGTATGCATAGATCATAGCCCCACCCAAGATCAAGACATGCAACAAAAAACCTAAAGCACCCCAATAGAAAGGACCAGGAATCCCCATCCTTGCACATGAATAGCTTTAGGGAACTGGGACTGGGGTTGGGAACAACTCAAGCACAAGAAGAGGCCCCCCCAAGGCCATGCAAATGCTCAAAGTGTCCACCAAGTAGCAGATCCAACAAGAAGAAGCCTTCAAACAGGAAATCAAACATGGTCCCACCCAAAGGGATGAGACCACCAACAACCAACGACATCCTAGAGAGGAAACACAAGCAAAGAGGAAACTGACCCCCTAGACCAACCTCGATGAAGAGAGAACCTCACGAGATGCACCAGGAAGCAAACGAGAATCTAACCTACAACCACCACAGATCGAGAAAGCCCTGGGAACCGGATCCTAGTAACAACCTACAAAAAACCCTAAGGAAAATCCTAAGGGAGATCAGGGACAGGATCCCAGGAACATGCAGGAAACCCCAAAGGATCCCTGGGAAGCACCAGGCCCGAGACTCAAATGAGGAAACCCCAAAAACTATTGGGAAAGGAGCATAAAGTGGGTAAGGATCTCCCCCCAAGGAGATCATCTGCTACAAACCATTCCTAGAGTGGGATGACCTAGGATGAATCAGGGACTGGGCAAGAACCAGGGAAGGGGGAGCAGAGAGAGGGAGCAGGTCCCTCCCCCTCTCTCCTAATAGCTTGAATGATGTTAATTTTAATATTGCTAGCAGGTATAACATTAGAAATTGATAAAGTTCAAAGAGACTTTCTTTGGAAAGGATGAGAGGAAAAAATTAGGTTTCCTCTTTGTAAGTGGGATAGGGTTTGCAAAGGAAATATTATTGGAGCACGCTTGTGAAATCATTGAGAAATCAAAGAAGGTATAACATCAAGTTAAGGTTGCACCATATCGCCATCCACACCACCATGAGTAGCAACAATCTTGGATATATGGTTCAAGGTAACAATATTATGGTTCTACATGGAATCATAAAGGCACCAACTATGTCAGTGTTTGGAAGAGAAAGCATAGTGATCTTGGTTTTCAGAGTGGTTCATCAACATCAAGGAATAAGTGGACCCATCATTCAAGTTATCAAAATACAACAACAGAAGCATGGAGCCAACGAAGCAGATTTGGATACTCAAGTAACAAAATAGCATACCAACATCAACGTGTTTCATTTGGATGGATGGATGATCAAGATTGGTACTAGTTGCTAACATTGCTTAGCAAATCATATTATCTTGTTTCTTCACATGTTTCGAGGGTAAAATATTTGTAATAAGGGTGGCATGTTAGGGTACCTAGGAATAGATATTTGGGGATATATTATTATATTGTATAAGGGTTGGCATGGGCCACACATAACCCAAGGTTGATTGTATTATAATATTATATTATATTAGTAGTAGGCTCCCCAAAGTAGAATAAGAATATGGATATATAAAGAAGAGATATTTGTCATTGTAATCATCATGGAGATCAATAATATGTAATCGTATTTTCCCACGAAGTGGCTTATGGGACTTTGCCCTCCTTAATTGGCTCTCTCATATTGGGAGATCTTATGGAGTTATTACTTCCTTAAGGAGTATTATTGGTGTTTTCCTACCTTAAGGGTATTATCTATCTCTCTCTCATTTGTGGATTGTTATTGTAGATAATTATTTATGGATGAATGTGATTTGATATTTATGCATATTGGTGAATGATTTATGTTAATGAAAATAAATTTATGCAACACAGTGAGGGGAATTATACAATTTTTTTATCAAATGCTTGGTTGTAGCCTTGTCCCCTTATATTTGACTCAAAATGGAAACCATTGGCTCAGGCATGCCTGGCTTGTAAAGGTCCAAAGGTCAAAGATCGTATTAATACGAGAAAAACTTCACATCGTGGATTTTGATTAGTAACCAGGTTGGAGAGGAACTCAAATAAATTGCAATTGAACTTCAAAAGATGATTCAATGGTTATATTTGTTAATTTTTACATGAAAGGTTGAGTTGGTTTGGAATATATCAAAAGAAGGTGGATACTCGATCAAGTTGGAATATGAGAGTTTAGAGCAATCAAAATTTTATAATCCCAAATATTTTTCTTGAAAGAATGTTTGGCCACTAGAGGCTCTCCATAAGGCCTCAACATTCCTTTGGTTAGCATTTCAAAGTAAGATTCCTACATAGTTTCTAGAAAGAAGAGGATACCATGAACCTTTCAAGTGAGCCTTATTTGAGAATGATTTAGAAACATCAAATCATTTACTTTCTGAAACCATTTGGGGTTACTTTTAAAAAATATAAAAATATATAGGGTAGCTCTATCGATATTGAAAGAGTTGGGATGAAATTGCAAAGTGCGAAGGATTAGGGTTTTTTCTTGAAAAATATCTCATCTTTTAGGAGTCATATCTTCGCGAAGAGTTATCCGATTCAGCTGATTCTTGGACCAACTTGTGTAGAATTTGAATAGCTTTAAAATGAGTGGTCATATGCAAAAATCCAAGCAATATTGAGGGAGATACAACCTTGTGAAGTCAACCATTCGGAACAAGGGCAGTGACAATTTTTCAAGTCACGAAAAATGAAATTGCAAATATTTTCCAGCTAGGGTTCGAATGATGGGAAGAGCAATGAAGGGCTAGGACTTCAGTGAGGCAAGACATTCTATCTGGACAAAGAATTTTTTAGCTAAGTTTTTTTTTCCCTTTCTTTATCTTAGAAATTGTGCATGAAAATTTTATAAAGTTTTTATCAAATATTATATTTGCTATAGGACATTCAGATAAATTTCAATAGATTTTGAGTTTTAGTTTCCTTTCCATGGATCGATTTATAGTTAAATCCTTAGAATCATCCCTAGTGGTAGAGGTTAGTGAGCGCACCTCAGAGAGATCCTCATTGCTCCAAGATAGGGCAGTTTTTGGTAAATTTAATGGGTATTGGCCAGGGGCTTCAGCCTTGAGAAAATGGATTGATAGGAGTTGGAAGTCTCCAGGAGTGATTCTATCATTTCTTCCCAAAGGTTTCTTCCTAGCCATTTTTTGTTCTAGGGAAGAAAGAGAAAGAATCCTAAAAGGGGGTCCTTGGTTTATGGGAAGAGCAGGGCTCTTCCTTACCCGCTGGTATGAAGGCTTTTCACTTGAAAATGTAAATCTATCCCTAGTACCAATATGGGTTAGGATGTTTGGGTTACCCATTGAATTTTGGGAAATAGATACCTTCAAGGCAATAGGCAACACTCTAGGAGAATTCCTTGAGATTTTAGATACAACAAAAGATGGATTTTTGGCTATTTATGCTCGAATATTGGTCATGATTGATATAAGTAAAGCTTTACCAGAATCAATCATTCTTAAGTATGGGGATAAGATGTGGATCCAAACTATAGATTATGAAAACATATCTTTTATATGTAGAAGATGTCATGAGGTGGGGCATATTGAGAGATCATGCCCTAAGAAGAGCCCAACAGAATCATTTGTAGAAAATCGTAAGAGAAACTTACAAATGGTTATGGATGAAGATGGTTTTCAACTTCCAAAAAATAGATCTAGAAAAATAAAAGAAAATAAATAGTGGAGACCAATAAGGAAGGATATTGGAAGAAATACCAACTCTTTTGAGGCTTTAGCCTATGAAGAAAAAGTAGATCAAAACTTAGAGGACACAGTACAACAATTTCAACATATTAACAAGGAATCATCTATTCAATATGATCCTAATTTAAGGAAGAACATTCTCGATGAACCTAAGGAATGTGTCTCATCAGATTTTGAAGACTCTCTTGAAGTACCATGCACCATTCAGGAGAAAATAATTGGTAAAGAAAATGCAGTTTTAGAAGTTAATACCTCTGCCATTAATAAGGAAATACTAGAAAATGAGCAGGACAAGTCAAAAGCTTCTATAATAGAGCTAGGAGAGGATAAATATGATGAAAAATAAAATTGTGAAAGAATATTGAGGAATAGAATAATAAGACCTACTCTTGATATAGGCAAGGCAAAAAGAGGAAAACCCTCAAATTATCAAGCAAGATCTAGGGAAGCAAGAGCTAACATAGAGAAAGGAACACAAACTAAGTTGGTTGAACTTCTCTTTACCAAACAACAAAATGATATTGGTAATATGCAAGAGGGGCCAAAAGCCCCTAATGAGACATGATTATCATCTCATGGAATATAAGGGGTGCTAATGCCCCCTCAAAGCATAGGTGTATTAGGGACCTATGTTTAAGTAATAAACTCGATATTCTCCAGGAAACTAAAATGACAAAAGAAGAAGTTTCAAAAACTATGAAAGCAATTTGGGCAAGATGTGAATGGGATGCTATGGATTCTGAAGGAGCAATAGAGGGAATTCTAACTTGTTGGAATCCTTCTAGAACCTCTTGTGTAACCATTCATAAAACTAGGCATTGGATAGCCTCTTTAGTCACTTGCTACTTTGCAGATATTCATTTCATCCTTATCAATGTGTATGGACCTACAACTCAATCGGGTAGATTAGAAGTTTGGAGTGGGATTGAAGCCTTTATGAGAAGTAAAGACCAAGAAACCCGATTCATGATCATTGGAGATTTTAATGCCATAACCAAGTTGGATGAAAAATTTGGGGGAATTAGGAAATTGACCCAAAGTATGAAAGATTTCTCAGCTTTTATTCAAAACAATAATCTATGGGAAGTTGAGTTTGAAGAAGACAACTATACTTGGACCAACAATAGGAGAGGCCAGAACCTAATAGCAAAAAAATTAGATAGATGCATTCTCTCAGATCATTGGCTAGATGAAGGAACTTGTGCTAAAATTAATACCTTAACAAGGATTGGTTCAGATCACTGGCCAATAAGAGTTAAAATGGTGGTAAGTGAATTCAAAAAATATCATATTTTAAATATGAGCAGATGTGGGAAGACCATCCTCAATTTGTTGATATGATAGCTCAAACATGGAATTATTTAGGTAATGGTGGGTTGTATGCTCTTCCAAACCAAATTAAAGCTATGACATCTAGATTAAAAGAATGGAACAAGAACACCTTTGGAAATATTTTTGAGAAGAAAGAAGAACTAAAAGATAAACTTTCAAAATTCCAAAAAGGTGATGAAAATAATCCAAGCTCAGAGGAAAGGGAGTTGCTTAGTGAATATCATAATATTTTGAGTAAGGAAGAGAAATTTTGGAGATTAAAATCAAGACAGACTTGGTTAAAAGGAGATAAAAATACAAAGTTTTTTCATAGGATGGCTATAGTACAGAGATCATCTTCTAGAATTAGTAGAATTAAATCAATAGAAGGGGTTTGGATTGAAGATCATAAGTGAAATTAGAAAAGAGGCAAAGTCATTTTATCAAAATATTCTAGGTTAGAGGAGAGTCTAATGATAAAAATTCTTCTCAAGATGTTCCTTCAGTTATAACAAATGAAGACAATAGGAAACTGATGGAGCCTATTACTCTAGAAGAAGTTCATTTAGCTCTTTTCTCTTTTAATAAGGATAAATCCCCAGGTCCAGATGGGCTCTCTACAACTTTTTACCAACATAATTGGGATATAGTGAAGGATTCTTTATTGGTGGTAATGGAACAGTCTAGGGTAAAACAATACATACCTTATAAAATAAATGCAACTTATCTTACCCTAATTCCAAAAAAAGAAGGATGTTGAATTGTTTGATTCTTTTAGACCCATAAGCCTATGTAATATGGCTTATAATATTATTTCCAAAGTGATGGCGAATAGATTAAGGCCATTGTTAGACAAAATCATTTCAGAAGAGCAAGGAGGATTTGTGAAAGGGAGACAAATTTTGGATGGGATCATAGTAGCTCATGAAGTTATACATTCAACAACTTCAAGAAAAGAGAAAGCTATGATCTTAAAACTTGATATGAGTAAAGCCTATGATAGGGTTAAATGGGATTTTATTTTTGCAGTTTTAGATAAGTTTAGTTTTGGGAAGAAATGGGTTAGATGGATTAAAGCTTGTGTCTCTACAGTTTCTTATTCAGTGTTGGTCAATGGGTTAGTGACATAATATTTTAAAGCCAAGAGAGGCCTTAGACAAGGAGATCCTCTATCTCCTTATTTGTTCATTATTATGGTAGATGTTTTGAGTAGGAACTTAAATAAGGCTTACAAATATGGGCTTATAAGTGGACTTAAGGTTAGTAATAACATCGATAACATCACCCATCAATAGTTTGTAGATGATACAACCCTTTTTGGAAGGGCAAGGATAAATGAGGCCAGAGCTTTGAATAAATTTTTAAAAGAGTACAAAAGAGCTTCAGGGAAAAAAATTAATAGGACTAAATCCAAAATTTACTTCCTTAACACTCCTGCTAATATCAAAGCAAGAATTTGTAGGTTGCTTCAAATGGAGGAGGCAAATTTACCAACAACTTATCTAGGGATGCCTTTATTTGAGGGGAGAATGAGGATAGATTTATGGAATCTAGTTATTAGTAAAGTTTAAAATAAACTTCTAGCTTGGAAAGGTAGATGGTTATCATTAGCAAGAAGAGTGCAATTAATTAAGTCAGTCTTACAAGCCATTCCAACATATTATATGTCATTGTATTCTATGCCAAAATCAGTTGAAAAAAGTTTAATCTATATTATGCGATCCTTTTTATGGTCAAGTTTACATGATAAAAGGAAATTTCCTTTGGTGAAATGGAGCAAGTTGTGTGATGATAAAACTAGGGGAGGTTTTTTTTATAAAGTAAATATAAAAAAAAAAAAATTGTGGTTGGGGGGGGGAGGTTTTTTGGAGGACTGCCCAAACTTTCAAACTTGTTTTGGCCATATCTTACTCATCCGAACTCAGATTGAGGTTAAATTTTGAGGGTAGATGCCTGAAAAACCCTAGAATGTCTCCACCAATTTTCATATCATTTGGAGCAACACAGATCCTAGCGCATCCCTATGTGTGAATGATATATTTGGCAAGCGGCTATGCGAGGGTTTCATCTGGGTTGAGTGCAAGCAGCTCCGGAGGTTGGTTTTTAGGGCCTTCGGGCCCTAGCGGCCAATATTTTTGTGGTTTATGCTCAATATTTTAGCAGGAAATGTTGCAGGGGATCCAATATGGGTTAGAAATTTATCTTTCAATAGATCATACTATGAACTTGAGTGACAACGACTTCCAATTTGCTGCACAAAAGAAAAGTGAAAACCATACCTTTCCACGACGTCTAGGGCAAGGATTAAAGAGATCACGAAATAAGTTTCAAGCAGTTGATCAAAAAATGGCTCATATCTCAAGTGAATCTGGTGCTAAGGTGCACCCACAAAATAATTCTACTGTGAAAACCCCTGTCAAGGGTAAGAATTTCGAAGACTCAGTCCCAAAAATGAATTTTAGGGATGCCCTTCATGGTGGACAACCTCAGCCCAATGCTAATATCAATATTAGGGCTTCCCATAAACCTCTAAGAATGCCTAAGATTGATCCTAGGAAAATGGAGTCAGGATGTCTTAAAGCAGCTGATGGAACTCCTATTGTTAAGCTTGATATGGGTAACATTCAGACTGGCATTGAAGATTTGGAAAAAAGAGGACTAATTTGTCGGTTCGTGGGTTTTCGTCCGAGTCTATCTGCTTTCAAATTTTGGGCTACAAAAAGCTGGAAAACTAAAGGTGAGTTACAAATCTCTATTTATCCAAATGGTTATTTTCTTGTTTTATTTGCTAATAATGAAGATAGAGAGAAAACTTTTCAAGGGGGTCCTTGGTTTTTTGGAAGGGCAGGGCTTTTCATGAAGCCCCGGCATACTAAATTTAAAGCCGAAGAAGAGATGCCTTCTATAGCTCCCGTGTGGGTTAGACTCTTTGGCCTCCCTATTGAATTTTGGAATCCTACTATTTTTTCTTCAATTGGAAACTCTTTAGGAACTTTTATGATGATTGTTGATTGTACTCAAAATTTTGAACATATTATTTATGCTCGAATTTGTGTTTTAATGGATTTTGACAAACCCCTACCTAAAAATATCACATTACAATTTGGGGAAGACACTTGGGAGCAAGTAGTGGACTATGAGAACATTCCTTTTCATTGTAGAATTTGCCATGAATATGGTCATTTGGCTAGTGCTTGCCCAAATAAAATTCCTGATCAAAAGAAAGAAGATATAAACTCAGCAAGTTTCCAAATACCTAAGAAGAAGAACACTCAGAAAAAACCAGTTATGAAGGATCAATCAAAGTCATCTGCTAATATGTTTGAAATCCTTTCCACAAATGATGTCCCAAGTGAGGAAGAGGAAATAATGGAAACTGAAATCTTAGAAACACAATTTAAATATGAAGGGAAGAACTCGAGAGACAAACCAACAAATCAAAGGTTTTCAACGAGAAAAAAAAGGAGAAAATTTACACAAGAAAAACAATATTTCAAATGTCAAAACTTCAAATAATGGAGGTCCCAATATAGACTCCATTGAACCATCTAGTAAAATTTTGGCTGTGTACGAGCATTCTTCAAGGTTAGAAGCCATCTCAGATTCAATTGGAATAAGTCAAGAAACAAGGAAAAAAAATTGAAGATGGATTCTAATAAAAAAGTAGGTCGCAAGACCAATCAATATCATATGGTAAAAGAAGGTGAAAAGCTTGTAGAGGAAGGTAAGATTAATGCCCTTCCCAAATTTTTTAGCCCTGGTATTAATGAAGATCATCACTTGGAATATTAGAGGACTCAAAGGGAGTCTTTCAAAACAAAATGAAATTAGAAGAATGATTCGAGATAAATCATCCACATCTTGTTTTCCTTCAAGAAACAAAGATGTCAATGGAGGATATGGACTTAATTGCCAGTAAAATTTGGCCGACTGGAAAAGTGGTTTCCCTCGGTTCCCAAGGGACTTCGGGTGGCATTGCTTGTCTTTGGGACCCAAAAGAGGTAGTTATTCACCATATGGTTGGCGAGTTGGGGTTTGTTGGCTATAGCTATTCAAAGTAGACATTCCAACCAGATTATGCTCTGCATTACTTGTTTATGCTCCGACTTCTTTGGAGGAAAAAAGAAGACAGTGGAAGGATATTACTCATATTATCTCTCATTTTCCTAAAGCTTGGATCTTGATCGGAGGAGATTTCAATACCATCCTCTCTCTGGATGAGAAAAGGGGGGAAATAGAAATTTGGACAAAAGCACCGACCTCATGAGCGAATATATTGCAAACCTCCATCTTGTGGATATCCAACCGAGATAATGGCCTTATGACTTGGTCTAACAGAAGGCAAGGCTTAGCTTGTATAATGGAGAGATTGGATAGGTTTTTGCTCTCTGAAAATTTCTTAATCCATGGTCACATTCCTAAAGTGAAGACTCTTAATAATGTTGGTTCGGATCATTGGCCGATCATGGTGGAAATGTGGAAAACCAATGTGAGTTTCTCTCCTTTTCATTTTCAATTAATGTGGCTTAGAGACATTTCCTTCAGACCTCGTGTGCAACAATGGTGGAAGGAAGGTAAACCTAGGCATGGGACTAAGATGTTCTATTTTGCCAAAAGACTGCAATACATTAAATCCAAAATCAAGACTTGGAGCTGGAAAGAGTTTGGGGATGTTCATAAAAAAAACATGAAGTTA
The DNA here is from genome assembly GCA_028583015.1 of Wollemia nobilis. Classification (NCBI taxonomy): domain Eukaryota; kingdom Viridiplantae; phylum Streptophyta; class Pinopsida; order Araucariales; family Araucariaceae; genus Wollemia; species Wollemia nobilis. The sequence goes on along the minus strand of JAQPPZ010001737.1, from coordinate 1,167,270 downwards.
TTGCTCATCTTGAAAATTTGAATAAGAAAATCCGTTTAGATGGCCTCACAGAGAAGAGAAGTGCAGATGAAATTAAACTCACAACTCGGTTAGAGGAATGGGAAAAAAGAGAAGAAATCTTATGGAAGCAAAAATCTAGAATTCAATGGCTCAAAGAAGGAGATCGAAACACAAATTTCTTCCACAAATCTCTTCTAGCTCGAAGATCTCACAACTTTATTTCTTCCTTAAAATCAGATTCTGGAGATGTTGTTTATACTTGGGATGGCATGAACTCTATTGTTGTTGATTACTTTTCCAATATTTTTGTTGCTACTCCTCTTGACTCGACTTCTCAACAAAATGTTCTTCAAGCAATCCCTTCTCTTATCACTTCTGAGGAGAACTCTATTTTGACTGCTCCTGTTACTATCAATGAGCTTCAACAAGTAGTTTTTAAAATGCAAAAAGGGAAAACCCCAGGTCCTGATGGTTTTCCTATTGAGTTCTACCAAGAGTTTTGGGATATCCTTCATGTTGATTTATTAGAGGTGGTGGAAGAAGCCAGGAAAGCCAAAGAAATTTTGAAGGTTATCAATAAAACTTATATTACTCTTGTTCCAAAAGCTCAAGAGGTTGATCATATCTCAGCTTTTAGACCTATTGCTTTATGTAATGTTCTTCTCAAAATCATTACTAAAATCATGGCGAGAAAGGTTGAAGCCTCTTTTGCATAAGATTATTTCCCCAGAGCAAGGGGGTTATGTGGAAGGACGTCAAATAGTAGATGAGATAGTTCTTGCTCAGGAAGCCATCCATTCCATGGATATGCAAAATTCTCCTTCCATGTTCATTCGGTTAGACTTATCCAAAGCTTATGACAGAGTGGATTGGCACTTCCTTATCAAAGTTTTGAGGCAATTTGGTTTCTCTAAGGATTGGATGGATTGGATTATGGGATGTATCTCTTCAGTTTCCTACTTAGTTCTTATCAATGGCAGGCCTTCTCGGTCTTTCCCGACTTCCAGAGGTATTAGGCAAGGTGACCCGCTATCCCCTTATTTATTCATCATTCTTGCTTGAATGCTTGGGTAGGACTATAACCAAAAAGAGGGAAAACAAAACCCTTGAGGGAGTTACCATTGCTCATGGAGCTAGACCTATCTCTCATCTTCAATTTGTGGATGACTCTACTCTTTTAGGTAAAGCTACGGTTAAGGAAGCTTCTAATATTAAGCAAATCATTAGCTATTTTTCTAAGGCTCTTGGGCAGTTGATCAATGAAGACAAATCTAAAGTTATTTTCTTTAACTGCTCTGCTAGACAGGAATCCATGGTCTTGGATAAATTAAGATATAAGAAGACCTCTCTTCCAATCACTTATTTAGGTATTCCCATAAATATTCAAAGGCAAAAAAATAAATATTGGAATTGGTTGTTGGACAAAGTCAAGAAGAAAATTGGAAAGTGGACCAACAAGTGGCTTTCTTACGGGGGTAGAATCACCTTGGTAAAATCAGTCCTTCAAGCTATTCCTATTTATGTTTCTTCCATTTTGAATATCCCAAAGGTTGTTCTTCGAGAATTGGATCAAATCAGTCATCGTTTCCTTTGGAGTGGTACTAAGGAGAAAAGAAAATGGGCCTTGGTGAAATGGGATACTTTATGTCTTCCTAAGAGTGAAGGGGGGTTAGGATTCCGGTCTTCAATTAATAACAACAAAGCTTTAGCTTGCTAAATTATATTGGAGGATGTTGCATAACCCCAATGCTCTTTGGGCCAATAATCTCCGTGCTAAATATCTTGAGAACAAAAGTCCTGAAGACCTTGTTCGCTATCAACTTCCTACCAAAGGTTCTCCCATTTTAGCGAGTTCTTAAGACTGGTGAGGATTTGATAAAGAAAAAATTATTTTGGATCATTCATAATGGTCAACATGCAAATTTTTGGATAGATTCTTGGGATGGTCACAAGCCTTTGATAACTCGGTTTCCCGATTGGAGGCCTTGGATGGAGGAGCTTCACCGAGCTAATTGGATAAAGGTGGCTAATTACTGTCGGTACCATACTGGGTAATTCAAAGGTTGGTAGATATTGGATCCCTATTGAGGACTGGCCTATTCAAATCCCAGAAAGGCAAAGACAAGATATCCAAGGCATCCTTCATATGAGATCCCTCTCTTGGTCCCATGAAAAAGATTGTTTTGGATGGAACAACACTACTAAGGGTGAGTATTCGGTTGCTCAAGGTTATTTGACCTTATGCCATAATAATCCCAACCATTCTTCCGACATATTTTCTCAATTGTGGGCTCAAAAGCTCCGGCCTAAGGTGAGGTTCTTTAATTGGCTTTTATTGCATCGTAGGGTGCTTACTTGGTGAGCAACTTATGAAGCGTGGTTTTCATGGCCCTTTTAGATGTGAAATGTGTGAAGAGAATGTAGAAAATATCAACCATATTTTTATTGAGTGTACTTTAGCCTCTGAGCTATGGAGGAGAATGGCCACTTTACTTGGCTTACAGTGGTCCAATTTTTTTACTTTTGAACAACTTTGGAGGGATTGGCCTAATCAAGAGGGTGTTGATCATTTTATTAGGCGGTTAGTTTGGATGGGTTCTACCATTCTTCTTTGGAATATTTGGAATGAAAGGAACAACCAAATTTTTAATCAAGATAGGAAGGATATTCACTATATTTGGCAAAAGACCATAGCCAACTTAGTTGAATCAGTCCATCAACTCCTTAATCACCCCCAAAACTCCCACCAAAGATGGGATCAAGTGATGCAAATATTGAAGATTAAACCTTCTAAGGGCAACCAACTTAAAGGGAATGTGAGTATTAGTAAGATGGATAGGACTAGAAATTGGCAACCTCCTCCTAAGGATTTTGGAAAAGTCAATATTGATGGAGCCTCTAGAGGGAACCCTGGAAAAGCCAGTGTGGGAGGAATTGGTAGACTTTCGGATGGCTCCCTGGTTTTTACTTTTCCTGAGAATTTGGGTATTCTTTCCAATAACCTTGTTGAGGGGTATGGTATCCTCAGAGGCCTTCAGGAGGCTACTAAGGTTGGATGGGAAAAGGTGTTAGTTGAGTCTGACTCTCAACTTATGATTAATCTCTTGAAGACTCCTTCTAAGAATCATAAGGTGGATTGGAGAATAAAAAGAATTATTGAGAAGATTCAGTTAATCCGGATGGGATTTTTGAAAGTTGATTACAATCATGTGGTCAGAGATCAAAACAAGAGTGCTGATGCTTTAGCTAATTGGGCTTTGGACAAAGGTGATCTTACTTGTTATGGCCACCCTCCTATATGGTGGGCTTCTCAAATTAGGGAAGCTCTTCTTTCTATCATTTCTTTGGATGGCTCCAGTTCTGAAGGTACCTAGTTTCTTCTTGTTTTTTTTTTGCTTCTCTTTGGTTCATTCAGTTTTTTTAGTTCCCTAGCTCATTCTATTCTTTATTTTGTTTCCTCTGTTGATTCTTGCCTTAATAGTCTTCTGGTCTAGATAGGTCATTGTTTTGTTCATTTTTTTTTCTTTTTCTTCTTTGTTTTTTTTGTTTAGTTTTTTAAGGTGGGTGGGTTCTTTTGTTTTTGTGTTCTTTGTGTTGTTTTTTGTTGTTCTTGTGTTTTGTTTTTTTTTTTATGTTTTTTGTTATTGTTCTTGTGTTTTTTTCGTTCTTGTTCTTGGGTTTCTCTTTGTTTGTGTTATTTCATGTTTTTATGTGTGAGTGTTTTCTATGTTTTTTGTTTTTGTTTATTGTCTGTTGTTGGTTGTTTTTTATTTTTATTTTTATTTTATTTTTTTATTTTTAGGTTTTGGTTGTGTTTATTTTTCATGTTTTTTTTGGGTTATGTCTTTGTAGTGTTCTGTTGTTTTTGTCTTGTTTGTGTTTTGTTATGTGGTTCTTGTGTTTTTCTATGTGGTTTGTGTTGTGGTTTCTTTTATCTTATTGTGCGTGTTTGGTTGTGCTTTTGTTTTTGACACACTCAAGGAGCATGTTTTTTATTTTATTTTATTATTTTTGTTGTTATTTACTTATTTTTAAATTGGTTTTGTGTGTTTGTTTGCTCCTTGAGTATGTCAAAGGTGGTAGGCCAGGTCCGAGTCCTGGGCATTTTTGGCGGAATGGATACCCCCGCCTCCTTGGGTCTTACCCGAAAGTGGCATCCCTTTTGGGATGTTTTCCACAAATAATAAAAAAAAACTAGGGTCTTGGTTTAAGAGTCTTGGGATTTCTAATTGTACAAAGAGAGTCAAAGACAATGGGCAAGAATTCTTCTAAGTATATGTTGATCCCAATGACCCAAGTTTAATATTTACTGCATTCTCTCTACCAAATGGTTCTGCTCTTTGGAATGGTTTAAAAAATCTATTGATCTTATGATTAAAGGTTTAATATGGGTGGTGGGAACTAGAGAAAAAATTCTATTTGGATGGATACTTGGTGTGATAAAAAACCACTCAATTTAGATCCAATTTTGAAACCTTGGATGAGATTGCTTCAAGACAAATATGGTGATAGGGTTTCAAACATTTTGTACAAGGATCGAGAAGGAAGATACAAATGGAAAGAATATTTTTTTACAAGTATACAAGACATTGATGCTAGGAGGCAATTGAGTAGAAAGATAACAACTGTGATTATTTCGAGGGGAGCCAAGGATAAATTGATTTGGGAGTTGAATAGCTCAGGAGAATACACAACAAGAAGTGGATATAATGTTCAACACCAACAAAATAATAATATCACTAGAATATGGAGAGATATTTGGGATAGCCCAAGCATTCCTAAAGTCAAAATGTTTGTTTGGCTAGTAGGTCATAGAAGAATTTTATCCTGGGATAACCTTATGAAAAGGGGTTTTCATGGCCCCTCTCAATGTGTTTTCTGTAATAAGGAGGAGGAGAGTATAGACCATCTCTTGGGACATTGCTCAATAGTCTGGAATCTATGGCAATGGATTCTTAATATGTTTGGTAAATGCATGGTGATGAATAGCAGAATTGAAGATTGGTTAAAGCAATGGCAAAGCACTTATAAAAGTGAGGCTTTACAGACAATATGGGATATATCAAAAGATACAATACTTTGACTATATGACTAGAAAGGAATAGAAGAATATTTAAAGGAAAGGAAAGTAGTTTAGAGGTAATGAAAAAGAAGATATGTTTAGCCATAGAGGAGTCTAAACCAACCCTATCAACTCACCCAATCCCTAATTTGGAAGCAGAGAGTCTTGATAGATGGAGTCAAGTCATTAAATGGAATTATGATGTTGGGTACAAGAGAAGCAAAAATAAGGCAAAGAATATAAAGTGGAAACCACCAGATGTGGAGTGGGTTAAATTGAATTTTGATGGAGCATCTAAAGGAAATCCAGGACCAACAAGAGGAGGAGGAATAATTAGAAATAATAGAGGAGAGATTTTGTCTCATTATGCTTTCAATAGTGGATTTAAGACAAATAATGAAGTTGAAGCTTGGGCAGCTTTAGAAGGGTTATGTTGGAAATTACCATCAGTAAAAGTTAAAAATATTTGATTTTACTTGGGGTAAAGGTAACTTACCTTTACCTTACCTGGACGATAATGGACGGCAGCATTTTGGCGGCAAGAGAACTCCAGTTCCAACCTTCTTTTCCCCCAATTTCTCCTTTTCCCCCTTTCTTTCTCGAATAGGTTATTTACCTTGTATTTAAGCTTTGTAACCTTTGAGTCAACGTTAATTCAATTAATCCTATTTGCAAATCACTCACCTTTCACATTTGGTATCAGAGCGACGCAATTCCCGAGGCGATGGGGCCCGTAGTTCGAGGCAGCAACACGGATCTTGAGGCGGCCCGCAGGAGCCGAGGTGGCACGGATCCCGAGACGACCCGTAGGAGCTGACTGGCATGTTTTTCGAGGTGCTAGTGGAACTGGATGATGCGGCCCGTAGGAGCAACAGATCTACACAATTCATGAGGCGCTGTTGATGTGGCACCGATGTGATTCCCGAGGCAAAACTGAGGTGGTGATCTACTGCACGTGGCCCGAGGTGCGAGATCGACGTGGCACGATGCGTGGCAACGTGAGATTGGCATGTGGCCCGAGGAGGCTGATGAGGCAAGGTGACGTGGCGCTGGTGCGCGACCCGAGGAGGGTGACGTGGTGATCTACAAATTATGCTGATGTGGCACTGGTGCACGGCCCGAGAAGGTGACGTGTCAATCTACGCGTGCATCATCGGTGGCAAAAGGAACATACGTGCATTGGTGATCGCCGCAGAGCGGTCAAAGCACATTGCGTGCTTTGTTGTTTTTAAACAACAAAAACATCGCCCCGCGGGCGATGTGGGACAAATAGTCCCAAAGAATATAAAGCTTCACGCCGAGCGCGAAGCCAAAACTTAGCTTCGCGCTCGACGCGAAAGTCAAGAGGCGGGGAGCGCGCGTTGCTCCCGGATCAGCCCGGATAGCGCAGCGGCTACCCTCAGCCCTGAGACCCGCGAGGTCGCAGGATCGACTCTCGGCGGGGTCGATAGAAAATCAAATTTTTTTAATTAAATTTTATTTAATCAAAAGAAAAACTAAGGAATAAGTTTAAAATTAAAAAAAAATATATATTTTTTTAGTTTTTTTTTTTAAACTGTTCATTAGCTTTTATAAATTTTTTTTTTTTAGTTGAGGAAATTTCTAAGAGGAAATAAATGTGAAGTTTTTTATTGATTGAAATTTCCTAAGAGGAAATATATGTAAAGTTTTAAAAAAAAAAAAAAAACTTGGAAAGTTAATTTTTTTTACTATTTCCTAAGAGGAAATCCTTGTAAAAGAAAATTTCTGGGAAATTTTCTTAAATGATAAGATCGGAAGGTTGTTATCATGCCCTCTGCAAGTTGTTACTGAGAACAACTCCTGAAAACTTTGATAGGAGCGTGAAAACACTAAGTCTTAATACAATTTTTTCACAGTTGCAAAACGCGGTTATTGCACACCAGAGAAATCCTGATCAAGGATACAAAGCCGATTCAGAAGATAACTCCTTCGACAGCAAGTTTGAACAATCTGACACAATTGCAATTGCTTCACAAGGATCCGAATATACTCATTATAGTAATTCAGTTGAAATCCTTCAACCTCCTTCTCCTGAAATAATATTGATCAGTGACGATGATGAACAAGTCGTTGATAATTTTGTAATTGCTGAACAAGTTTGAGTTGTTTATGATTGTAAATCAAGCATGGCTTGATAGTTTGTAAAGTCTTTTTGCAATAAGACTATAAAAGAGAGGTTTCTTGTTTTAGTAGATTAAAAAATGGGATCACATAATAATCTACCAATTCCCGAATTCAGAGGGGATAATTATGAGTACTGGTCCATCAAGATGAGGACATTACTCATCGAAAAAGGACTATGGGATATTATTGAAGACGATTACATTGCTCCAAAAGATTGGACTACTTTAAGTGCAAATGATAAAAAGATCTACAAAGATGCACAGAAAAATAATTCATTTGCCTTATACCATCTTCAATCAACATTAGATCCAAGTATCTTTCCAAGAATTGCATCTTACTTAATCACTACAAATGCATGGAATGCCTTGAAAGAAGGATTCCAAGGAAGTGATAAAGTAAAGCAAGTCAGGATTCAGACTTTGAAAAGAGATTTTGAAAATCTCATAATGAAGGAAAATGAAAGATTCGGAGACTACTGTGTACGTGTTAAAGCAGTAGTTGATATGATGCAAACTTTAGGTGAAGACACAAAAAATGAAATAATTGTGAAGAAAGTGTTGCGAACACTTCTTCCTAAGTGGAATCACATTGCAATCATAATTGAAGAATCCAAAGATCTTTCTACTCTTACATTTTATAGTTTGATTGGATCATTAACATCACATGAAGAGCGACTTCAAGGTGCACCTTCAACAAGCTATGGAGGTGATGACAAAGCCTTCACTTCGAATGAAAGTGCAAGACGAGGACAAGGAAGAGGACGAGGCTAGAGGACAAAAACAAAGAGGCAAGGGCCAAAGCAACTCCTACAGAGGAGGAAATCAAAACAGAGGTGGAAATCAAAACAAAGGAGCCAATCAGAACCAAAGCGGCAATGCAAGCCGTGGAAATCAAGGACGAGGAAGTAATAAGCCTAAAACAACATGTTTCAATTATGGGAAACAAGGCCACTTCGCTCGTGACTACTGGTCAAAGTCTTCAAAAGATCAAAGTAGTCAATATGGCTCATTCTACGAAGAAGAAGAAGGTCCACCAAACCTTTTTCTCTCTTATGGACAGCCAGATCAAAATCTAAATGATACATGGATTTTGGATACTGGTTGCTCCAACCACATGAGTGGCAAAGAAAATCTCTTTGCTACATTAGATTCAAATTACAAATCTCATGTTAAGTTAGGGGATAATAAATCCTTGCAAGTTGAAGGCATAGGAGCTATGGAAGTTCCCACAAAAGAAGGTCTTAAAAATGTGAATGACATATACTATACTCCACTGACTACAACATAATTTGTTAAGTGTTGGCCAAATGATGGAGAAGCATTACAAATTAGTTTTTGATGAAAGAAAATGTACAATCTTTGATAAAAACAATTGTAACCGGGTCATCACAAAAGTCCCTATGACAAAGAATAGGTTGTTCCCTCTAAAGTTTGGTGAGCCAAGGGGAGCTCAACTTGCAAACATTGCTATTACAAATCCAAGTGAATTGTGGCACTTGAGATATGGTCACCTCAATTCCGCTAGCTTGAAAATGTTAACATCACAAGCTATGGTGACAGGACTACCAAAAATACCAGAACATAAAAAGGTATGCGAAGCATGTGCTTTGGGAAAGCACTCCTGAATGAAGTTTCCAAGAGGCCGAGCATGGAGAGCAAGCTATCCTCTTCAGCTAGTACATTCGAACATTTGTGGTCCAATGCAAACAAAGAGCCTTGGAAACAATTCTTATTTTCTAACATTCATAGATGATTATTCTAGAATGTGTTGGCTCTATTTTTTGAAACACAAAGATGAAGCATTTGATTTCTTCATAGACTTCAAAAATAATGTAGAAAAGCAAAGTGACTACTATGTCAAATGTCTTCGCACTGATAAAGGAGGAGAGTACTCCTCAAATGAATTTCTTCATTATTGTAAGCAAAATGGGATAAAAAGGCAGTTCACCACTGCCTACACCCCACAGCAGAACGGTGTGGCTGAGAGAAAGAACCGCACCCTTGTTGAAATGGCACGAACAATGCTTCAGGCAAAACATCTCACAAACAACTATTGGGCAGATGCAGTGAGAACAAGTGCATATATTCTAAATAGAAGTCCGACTTCTAGTTTGATGGTATCACTCCTTATGAAGGATGGTACGGTAAGAAACCAAATGTCAAACATTTTAGAGTATTTGGTTCTTTAGCTTATGCACACATTCCTGAGGAGAAGCGAAAGAAGCTTGATCCAAAGAGTCAAGCATGTGTTTTTGTAGGGTATTGTGATTCAACCAAAGGGTATAGATTGTACAATCCCACGACACATAAAATCATTATCTCCAGGGGATGTAATTTTTGATGAAGGGGGAGAATGGGGTCATAAAAAATTTGTTGATTTTGACTCTAATTCGGAAAGTACCACATTAGTACCTCCCATAATGGTACAACCCAAGAAAAAGCAGTCCAGTCCTCCACAAATTCCACATCGGGAAACTTCATCAAGTACATCAAGTGGTACACCAAGTCCAAGAGGGAATTTGTTGGCACCCCCAAATTCTCCAAAATGATTCCAAAGATCCGTAAGCGCTCCAAGTCCGATGGATATTGATTCGGTTTCTCAAAGGAAAGAGACAAATAGAGGAAAGCGCATACTACCGAGTCATCCATCTTCTCAAATGTTGGATAGGAATTTCCAACAAAGATACACTAGGAGTCAAGCTAGTGAGATGGATGACATTTTGTCAAGACTTGAAAATCTTCAAATGTCGGGGGATGATGAGTCTCATGAACCAAGGGGTGATGTAGTCAATTATGCTTTGTTGGTCGCTGCACTGACTAGAACCATCTAGCTATGAAAAATCATGCATCGAAAATATATGGCAAGATGCCATGGAAGAGGAAATATCCTCTATTGAAAAGAATGATACTTGGGAGCTTGTGAAGCTTCCCAAGGGAAAAAAATGTGTTGGATGTAAATGGGTCTATAAGACCAAATTCAATGCTGATGGAAGCATTGAAAGGCACAAGGCGAGATTAGTAGCTAAAGGTTTTACTCAAAAATATGGAATAGATTATGAGGAAACCTTTGCTCCAGTTGCTCGACAAGAAACAATTAGAACTGTTCTTTCCTTGGCAGCCCATAAAGGATGGAAAATTCAACACATGGATGTGAAAAGTGCATTTTTAAATGGATACCTCGAGTAAGAGGTGTATGTTCAACAACCTCAAGGTTTCCAAGAACCAGGAAATGAGAACCTTGTTTATAAATTGAAAAAAGCACTATATGGCCTCAAGCAAGCACCAAGAGCATGGTACTCAAGAATTGATGGCTATTTCAGCAAATATGGTTTCACAAAAAGCAAGAGTGAACCAACATTATACTACCTAAAAAATTGAGTAGATATCCTCATAGTTTGTTTATATGTGGATGATCTAATATTCATGGGTAGTAATGATAAAATGAATATGGAGTTCAAAAACTCCATGATGAATCAGTTTGAGATGAAGGATCTCGGATTAATGAGATACTTTGGATGGGTACATCAATCAAAGAATGGGATCTTCATATGTCAACGTAAATATGCTCATGACATGATCAAGAAATTTGCTATGCAGCAGTGCAAATCAGCTGCAACACCAACTGGACATGGAATCCAGCTAAGCAAAGAAGATGGAGCACCTAATGTTGACTTGACCAATTACAAAAGCATGGTTTGGAGTTTAATGTTTCTCACCAACACTAGGCCAGATATACAGTATGCTGTTTCTCTTGTATCACGATTTATGGCATGCCCATCCGAGCTGCATCTTCAAGCAACCAAACGAATTTTACGATATGTAAAAGGTACATTGGATTTTGGAATCCATTACCACAAGTCTAACTCTATGAAGTTATTTGGTTATAGTGACAGCGATTGGGGCAATAATATAGATGACAGAAAATCTACATCAGGGAACTGTTTTAGTCTAGGATCAGGACTAATAACTTGGAGTTCCAAGAAGCAATCTGTTGTAGCATTATCATCTATAGAAGCTGAGTACATAGCCATTACTCATGCAAGTACTCAGATCCTCTGGTTGAGGAAAATCCTTGAAGAGATTGGCGAAAAACAAATTGGTCCAACCAAATTGAATTGTGATAATATAAGTGCCATACAGTTGGCATATAATCCGATCCACCACAAAAGGTCAAAACACTTTGATATGAAGTATCACTTCATAAGAGATATGGTGGAACAACAGACATTTGAGCTTCAATATTGTAGCACTTTGGATAATCTAGCGAGACATCTTCACCAAAGGCATGACTAAAGCTCAATTTATAAAGTCGAGAGACTATATAGTTAGTCCTCTCAACTTTAACGGGGAGAATGTTGGAAATTACCATCAGTAAAAGGTTAAAAATTTGATTTTACTTGGGGTAAAGGTAACTTACCTTTTACCTTACCGGACGGCAATGGACGGCAGCATTTGGGCGGCAAGAGAACTCCGTTCCAACCTTCTTTTCCCCCAATTTCTCCTTTCCACCCTTTCTTTCTCGAATAGGTTATTTACCTTGTATTTAATCTTTGTAACCTTTGATTCAAGGTTAATTCAATTAATCCTATTTCGCAAATCACTCACCTTTCACAGGTTTTTTGTTTTTGAAGGATTAAAAATATGTAAATAAATGAAATGGAATAGAGTATGGATGGAAGGCGATTCTCTCATAGTAATAAATGCAATTTTGAGGAAAGCAAAGGCTCCATGGAACATACAAGAGATAATTGTGGAAATTCAAGATCTTGCTAAAGAGTTTGAAGAAATCAGGTTTACACATATATTAAGGGAAGGAAACAAATGTGCAGATAAGCTAACCAATAGAAGGGGTTTGGTTGAGGATCGTGAAGTTAAATTCTCCTTTCCATGGTTAGAGGAAGTAGAAAGTTTAGTTGAAGCTGACAAAAAATGTTAATTGCCTAAATCTATTAATGATTAATATTTACTTTAAATTTTTCCATTGGTAATATTTGTTTTATTTTGTAACAATAATGTGTTTTCATTTAGATTATTTATTATATTTTTTGTGGTTGCACTTGTGTTTTAGGAAGGAAACTAGCAATCCAGATTTGGTAAAGCGGACTATGATAGTGCAATGTTTTGGAAATATTACTCTACTAAGATGCAAGGCATAGATAGTAGAGGTGAAGTTTTGGCATTGTGAAGGCTGCTATAGGAAAATGTCAAGAAAGATGCTAAATTATAGAGTAATTGTATTCATACAAATATTTGAAAAGATCCATAAAATGAAAATAAAAAATTCAGATATTTTATGTAAAATGATGTAGGTTTCTAGCTATAGAAACTCTCAAGCTATAAAGAAAAAATATGTAATTTGTCAAGGGTGGGGGACCCGAGTACAATCCCTTATTATCAAGCAAAAAAAAAAAAACTATTGAAAGAGTTGGTGAAATGTTGTATCAATTATTTCAAATCTAAAGCATTATGTATTTTATGGATTATTGGACTTGCCATTGTTTGTTGAAATTAATGGCCTAAAAGGAATCAATTTAAAAAAATCTCAAAATCATGCCCAAGTTTGGAACCCTTATTGCCTCTCTTGCAAAATATTTACATATATGGTGCTCATCATAAGAAGTCTTAAGTGTAGAAAAGAGGTGGTAACAACTTGGTTATATGATTTGTACATACATGAAACAATCATTTGCAATAATGTCATTAAAAAAAAGGATATGCTTTGATCCAAGGTAAAATGAAAACATCCAAAAACTTGGGTTTATTCTGATGGTGCTTTTAAATAATATTCAGAAAAAGTTAATGAAGGTGATGTTTTTAATATAATGAAGGTAAAATTTCCCACTTACTCATAATCATATGGAAATTCAACTAACTATGCCAAGGCTAGGGCACGTCTTACAGGGATTAAAAATTACAATAGATAAAATATGGAAATATATTTCAGTTGAGGGGGATTCACAAATTATCATGAAAGCTATTAACAAAATGGATGTGGGGATTAGATAAAAAATTATATTATTGTTGATGCTCATCATTTATTGTTGGAGATAATCTCTTGGAAATGTGAATAAATCTATATAGAAGAAAATTGAGTAGTAGATAATTTAGCCAATCATAGTGTTGATCTTCATCTTGGTGAATTTTAAATTTTAGAAAGCAACTAGCCAAGTGAGATTTTATCTCTTAATGAAAACAATATCAAGGAGTAGATTATGGAAACATAAAACTTTAAGGAAGATGAAGAATATATTTGATAGAAAAACAAATGAAAAATATTTGTGATAAAAAGACACGCTAGGTACGATTTAATTGACCTAACAACATATGTAATATTTTGGTATTTTGATGGGAGTGTCCCTTAATAGGAGTCAAGTATAACTTATTAAAAAATACAAAAAATGTTTAAGTTCAATGGATACTAACCAACTTATCCATAGAGTGGATTAAATAGAAGTGGTTTTGAGTTTACATTATTCCATTACTTTCCTTTTGAAAAGGACATTTCTCATTGTCTTCTCTAGTTCTAAAGTCAAGCATAAAATAATGGGTAGTTACCCATGGTTTAAGAGGGAAAATGGATTGTATTTAAGACCAATGTGTGAGAATTTTTTCATGGAGACAAAAATTATTAAAAGGCTTGTAGTTTAGGTTAGGCTTTTGGAATTTCATATCAACTTGTCAATAAGGAGGTTTTGAAGAATACTCATAATGCTTTAGGGAAGTTCATCTAAGAAAGTCCAACTAGTAATGGAATAAAACATGTTTTGTACACTCGAATATGTGTTGCCATGAATATTTTAAAATCTTTGTCAAAATTCATTGAAGATTAAGTTTAAATCAATAAATAGATTATGAAAACATTGCATTCCAATTTCATAAACATTATGATATTGAACACATGAAAAGAGATTGGTAAGTGAAAATAATTAGCAAATAGAAGAAAATTTTTGGTCTTGAGTCAAGCTTTAAGATGAAGAAAGAAATTCATGCTGTAGTAGAAGCTATATTTATATTAAATATTGGTCACTCTTAAAAATATGCAAAAGAAAGCTCCTTTGCCTCATCAAATGGCAAAGGCCTTTACATTTTATTTAAAGCAAATATTATAAGAAACTAAAAAGGATGTGAGGGATAACAAATTATAATGCCACCCACGTGTTTTAGGTGAGTTGGAGAGGGTAGGGAAATCCTCCAAGGGAGGTCCCTGGTTCGAATATCCACCCTACCAAATAAACATCAGGTACCCAAAATCTAGTTGATAATGCTTGTACGGCCAGGATCGGGTGTGACTCCTGGGTGATTTTCACGGTGTAGAACTCCCTGGTCTTGGTATCTTAGAACAAGGCGGCCCCTCAAGGGGTTTTTTTCTAAATTAAAAAAAAGCAAAACAAATTATAATGTCAAAGTGCAAATTTAGAAGGAAATAAAGGTGCAAAGGAAGATGATATAATTTTTAAAATAAATATACTAGAAAAGGTCAAGCCTAATTTGTAAATAATCTATTGTTTTTCCAAGTAGTAGAAAATCATTTACATGTAATAAAAATTCAAGAAGTATAGAGTTTATCCCTTTTACCTTAGGGTTTTAAGGGTAGCATAAAAAAAGTAGTATAGAGTATATCCATTGAAATTTAGAGGGAACTAAGTATTATTGAGGATGACCCTTGCATTTTAGTGTTTCTAGGACAATATAAAGAAAAAAGTATTTTCAAGGAAATTTCTTGCACTTCAAGTTCTCCTGGATAGCATAACCTTATAGGTGATAATTCACATTATGAATTGTATTAAAATGGAAGACATTGATGAAGATGAAAGTGTTTGCAGGAATGAAAAAATAAGAGAAATATCCTCAAACCAAGGACAAAGATAAAAGAAACTCAAAGGGGTACTATTTTGGGAAACTAGAAACAAATATTGCAAGCATTAACAAGAACAAGAACTGGTGCTAAGCCTACAAATAAGAATAAAAAGTGATGATGACGATGGTATCTTAGAATGTAAGGGATATGAGTAAGGCCCCTAAAAAATGCTATCAAGGATTACTATGTTGTTATATCCATGAATTTGTTTTAATATAAAAAATAAAAATAAGTAGCGAGAAATGTAGGGATGCTTTAAAAAAATTTAGAAGATGGGAGATTGTCTAGCAATATTTCCCATGGAAGCATTAAGAGATATTGCAAAAATATGAGGCAATGACAAATGGGATAGACATTTGTTAAAGACAAAAAATAGTGTTATCGATATTTTTTGCAATATAGAGGAAAATATCAAATTAAAGTTATAAATGTATATGCTCTAACTACATTTGCTCTTTAATATATATGTTGGAAGGACCTCAATTTATTTATGTCAAATTATATAATGATTCATAATTAAAATTTATGGATTATTTGGAGGGAGACTTCAACAAATTTTTATCTCCTTCGAAAAAGAAGCATGATATTTATTAATAGTCTATTGGAGGATTTTTTTGCTTTATTTGTCAATTCAAATAGCCTTTGAGATGATATTCTTTTGAGGCTTAAGTAATGGGATAATATATGCATTGGGTAAACTCATACAATATAAAGACCAGATAAGTTTTTGTTATCTAATAAATGGTTACAAACAAAGTATATATTCTCTTTATACATAAGTTTTTTTATAGTTTGTTATATAGGATTATAACAAGTCCCACTTATATTACATCATCACCACATAGAGGTACTATAATGACTTAACTATTATACATGTATTATTTTAGCAAGATTTAAACTAGGGTCTCTTCCTTGAAATTCAAGGAATCTAATTGGTTGTGCTAATGCCATTTGATTAGTGTTAAGGTTCACCCATAAGATTGGAACCTTGGTCTATAGTATGCAACTCTTCATTCCCACCATTACCAAAAATACCATAGGCTAAAAGGTTAAGGTTCACCCATGATATTTGTACCTTGGTTTAAGATGTGACACTCTTTACCCCAACCAATTGATCTGATCCCATGGGCTTCTTTATATGTATTTTTTAATAAGCTATGTGTGGCTTCTATCGGGGGCTACTCCCATTACAAAAACAAAACATTACATTGTTGTCATTACATTTCTAATAGGTTAATTAAATCATATCCAATTTATATTTTTATCAAAGATATTGTCCATCTTCTTCAAACTACTAAGTTTCCACAATTAACTCATTTATATCAAAAGCCTTCTGAAATTTAAATTTTGTCAAGATGATTTTCAACACTGGGAATGACTAAAATATTTGTTGCCTAGTTTTCGTATCAACAAATATCTTGTCTATAAGAACTTGACAATTTCTTAATACCTTTTTTTAGGGTTCTTATTCTTGCCCCTAATATTCCAAGATATATATTCATTGTTATTTTTTGTTTTTATTTGTGGGTTAAGCCCCACTTCTTGTTAACACTTGTGATATTTTCTTTTGTTTTTACATATGCATTATTACCAACAGGAACAAAGTGCAAATTCATTCTCCTAAGATCTATTGTACTAAATGATGGTCATCCGAAGCCACTTTTTTTTCAATCCATCTAGCTCAAAGACCATGTTTTCTTTTAAATAGTTGTGTTATGGTGGAATGAAGCAATGTTTGAAGGATTACATAATAAATTTTTTCAAAAGATTAAATATTTGATGGGGCAAAAAAAAATTTAGTTTGTCAAATATTTTGGTAATATATAAAATAAAGAAGGAAATTAAATCCAAATTCAATAATTTATAAGATATAGTAGAAATTAATGGAATAGACCAAGCTACTTATGTGCAAAAAAAATATTATTTTTATTGAAAGGTTTGAACAAGAAAGTTATTTCTCTTCATTTCTTCATTGTCTCGTATTTAAAATACAATAGATCACTTATCAAGATAAATTTTATGATTAAGATAAATGATATAATTGGTGCAAATTCCCGTGAGGTTTAAAAATACTGTAATAATTACCTAATATCATCCTTATTACGTTATTTTTAATACAAAGATAGCTATGAAACAATTCAAATTTGACATGTGCAAGTACCTTTGTGAAAATACATGCAAGTTGTTCTTCTGTAGGAATGTGCTGGAGCTAAATATAGTGATTTTTAACTTTTTTTCAAATTAAGTGATACTAAACTTCAATGTGTTTTGCTCTTTTATGAAAAGTTGTATTCTTGACCAATTTGAAAACACCTTGGTTGTCACAATTCAATATGGTTAGTCAATTTTTATGTACAACCATATTTGATAGTATGCAATGTAATTATATCATTTTACATATAATTCCTCATGCAATGTGATATTTTTCCTTTGTGGATGACAATGCTATTGTATGTTGTTTCTTGTTGTGCCACAAGATGGGTCCATATCCTAGATGAAATACATATCCAAATGTTGACGTCATGTCATCTATAGATATAACATAATATGAGTTCGTGTATTATTGTAGGAAGAATTTATCATTTTTCTTATACTCTAGGCCATATTCCATTGTACCATGGGCATAATGTAGTAACCTTTTTTTTGCTTTCTAATGAATCAACTTAGGTTCTTGCATTAACCTCAAAATATAACTCACAACAAAGTTGGTATTAGGCTTGGTATTTTTTAGGTATATGAGACTCCCAATAAGTTGATGATAAAGAGCACTAGATACCTGAGATGATTTATCATATTAGAACAATTTTAACCCTTGCTCTATTGGTGTTGCCTTTGGTTTACAATCTGTCATCTATTATTTTTTCAATTTTTTTTTGGCATACTTCATTTGTGATACCATAATGTGATTCTTTCTTTGTAATAGTTCTAGGCCAAGACAATAATGCAAAAGTACTAAATATGTCATGTCAAATAATTTTTTCAAGTCATTCTTCACACCATTTACTAGATCATCTGAGTTATCGATTAAGACCAAATCATCAACAAACAACACGAGTATTACTATCTTACATCAAAATTTATTAATATAGATATTTGAATCAAAGGGAATTTTGGAAAAACCATGTTGCAATAGGTGATCATTAATTTTGACGTACCAAGCTATAGGATCCTGCTTCACCCATACAATTACTTTTTAAGTCTATAAATATTTTGATGTTACCCATTGAAAAACTCAGGTTATGTCACGTACACCTCTTATTTGAGATCACCATTAAGGAAGGTACTCTTGACATCCATTTGCTAAAGTTTCCAACTAAACCATGTTGTTATTGCATAGAGTACATAGATGGTTTTAATATTCACTATGGGTGCAAATATCTCTTCATAATTAATTCCTTCCTTTTGTGCATACCCCTTTGCTATAAGTTGTACCTTATACTTATCAATGGATACATATATTATGTATTTGATTTTAAAAACCCACTTGCAACCTATCAACTTCTTTCTTTTTCACAGATCAACAAGATCCCATGAGATTTATATTTATAATCCATAGTTGCTTCCATTGTACTGAGCTAAGTACATCCTTAACTGATGTTGGTTATAAGTTCTCCATATATAAATCCATCAAGCCTATATTTACTTCCTAATATGTACTTTTATGAGTACGTGGACATGTGGAAGTGAGGTCAAGAGGTGCATCAATTTTAGCATCTTTGATGGTACTGGTGAGCCATTTTTGAGTATTTCTACGTTGAGATGGAGCTACAAGTACATCAACTGCTACAATTTCATTATCAACTTTTGTAACTTCCTCATAAACTTCCTCATCTAACTCCATACTCACAACTGGAGATGTGGCATCTTCAAACTCCTTAGAATCCTTAGTATTTGACTCAATTTCAACTTCATCAAACACCACATCTATGAGTTGATAGTCTTTTGACTCATCATAATACCCAAGAAATTTGCAATATAGGGTCTTCACATCAAACTTGGTTCTTTGTTGCTTTCGCACATGCATGTATGCCTTGCTTCCAAAGACTTTGAGATGTGCAATTGAAGGCTTCTTTTTTAGATGACTTCTTTAGGTGTAACTATTTTTAGTGCCTTTATGGGTGATCTATTTAGAAGATACATGAAGAACACAAGCTTATAATGAGAGGGGGTGAACAGTATAAGACCACTTTTACTTTTCTTTCCCAAACAATATTATGTAATGTATAGATAGTAATTTTAATAACAGTAATAAAAGCAATGCATAAATCACCATACAAAATAGAGACACCACAATTTACATGGTTCACCCAATGTGGGCTACTCCACGGAGAAAATATTTCACTAAAATTTTCTCAATCAATATCTTGGGAATCCTTTCCCTATTACAATGTTTATGGACCTTTGTCTAAAGGACACACCAATCCCCTAAATCAAGTTCGTGGAAATCTATCCATAGGAGAACTCCTCCTCTGCTCTGGTTGGTGATCCTCCAAAAGACTACTACCTCCATTACACTAGCTTGTGGATCTCTCTCCACTGAAGACTCTTATCCCCACTTAGAAGACCTATCCTCACTACCCTGGCTAATGGATCTCTATCCACTGGAGACTACTGTCCTATCTGCTCTGTCACCTCCAAAGCTCTGTCTCAAATTTTCACTAAACATAATCCTTCGGTCTAGCACAAATATGCTCTATCTCTATCTCTAGTCTAGCACAAACCTATCCTCAAATTTGCACCAAAATTTGCTCTCAAATTTGCACTAAACACAGTCCTTCGATCTAGCACAAATCTGCTCAACAAGTCCACACAAAACTTATCCAAATATTCTCTACAAGTCCTCTCTAGAACTTGCTCAAATCTTCTCAACAAGTCCACACAAAACTTGCTCAAATATGCCCTATAAGTCCTCTCTAGAAATTTCTCAAATCTGCTCAACAAGTCCACACAAAACTTGCTCAAATCTGCTCAACAAGTCCACACATAACTTGTCCAAATATGCTCTACAAGTCCTCTCTAGAACTTGCTCAAATATGCTCAATAAGTCCACACAGAACTTGTCCAAATATGATCAACAAGTCCACACAGAACTTAACCAAATATGCTCAATATCTGTATTTTAAGCTTCCATAAAAGCTCACACCAAATCTGTCCACAATTCTTCTCAAAGACTTACGTTAAATCAACTCAACAAGCCCACACAAAACTTGTCCAATCTCATAGAAACATAAAGAGAATTTTTAGTGACTCAATATGCTCTATACTAATCACAATGCTCAATTTATTTCAATCACTCTCTTAGAAACATAAGGAGAATTGTTAGAGACTCAATATGCTTCAATTTCAACTCAATGCTCAATCACTTTCTCAACTCAATTTAGAATATATAATAGTTTGTTTTATGGAACTTGAACAATCACTTCACATACCCACTTGACTAGGTTCAACCAACTTTACTCAACAAAACACTCAATGAAACAATCCTTGCTCCCAAACCCTAGTCCAAGCATATGATCACTCAACTCAAAATGTTTCCAACAATGCTCAACATCAAATATCACATAACAATGATACTTATGTTCTTTTCAAATTCTAGTTCAAGTTCTTTGCTCAACAACTCATTTCAACAATAATGCTTATAAAAAAATCTTCACATAGCAATGATACTCAATCCTTAGTTCAAGTTCTTCACACAACCAATGACTTCAACAACAATGCTTATAAAACAATATTATCATAGCAATGATACTCAATCCTTAGTTCAAGTTCTTCACACTACCAATGGCTTCAACAATAATGCTTATAAAACAAGGTTTTAACAACTCTTTATTCCAGAAAACCTTGAAGCATTAACTCAACTCATTCAATAGGAAACCCTAATCAAGTCCTTTTCACTCCAAAATTATTTTCTAGAAAACCAACCAATAAATTTAACTATGGAAGAATGTGCTCATACATTTTTCTTTATGATGAAGGAATCTCATAAATCTACCACAACCATAAACACTCTTTTGCCAAGCTCAAAGAAATTATTATATAGTAATCTTCCTCAAAATACAATGTAAATATAAAAAAAACATACATCTTATCACTCCACCTTTAAGAAATCATTCATCAACATTTATAAAAATTAATATACCACTTACACCTTATGATCTCCCCAATTAAAATAATATTCAATGCACTCTTCTTTTAAAAAAGACTCAATGCTTATAAGTTCCCTCTATCCTCTTGAAACTTAAAACAATTTGATGTGACACAACCACTTTATTAAAATAAACTAACATCTTATTTCTCCAACTTATCAAAAATTAATTTCCAACTACCAATCCTTTAAGCAACCCTTTTAATTCCAAACTTTAGGCAACTCACAAAATATTAAACAAAAATTTATTACCTTGCCTTGGATGGGATTCGAACTCACAACACAACCTCAACCAGTGCCCTATCCGTAGCTCCAACCACCGTGTGAGCTAGGTGCTCGCTTGGGGACTAACGATCATCGTGTGCTCCAAAAGTCTCCCCACTTGCCTAGCACAACAAAAACGTGTGCCTTCCTTTGGCGCTTTCAATTACCAATGCAACCACCAAAATGCTACCGTTGAGTTTCGAACGTAGGTCTCCTAGCGCCCAACACTTTAACCACCATCCTCTTGCCACTAGGCCACGCTGCCCAGTTGGTGCTTGGTCTTGTTCGCTGCTCCTCTTTAAACCCTATCCACTGGCGCTAAAACAAAAATCAAATTTTCTTTTTTGCATGAGTATCAACACAATTGCATGCTTTATTTTTTTGAGCAAAAGGATAATTTAAAATGTCTCTAAGACATTGGTATATATATCGATTTCCCTCCTTCGTGCATGATGTCGGCGCTCGAATTTCCTTCAAAAAATTTAGATGTTGGTGCTCGAATTCCCTTTGGAGCTTATTAATTTATAAAATATTAAAATTCATTTGAATTTAAATTTTATAAATTAATTCTTTAAAACCCTTTGGTTTTATTAAGGTCATCTTCCATTGTACACCTTGGTATAAATCATATTTATTAATAAAATTTAAATTTACTTTGAATTTAAATATTTTATTAAATAAATATTAAACCTTCCTTTAGCTTTGCAATAGTCTTCCTTGGGATTTTATGAAAAACATTTTAACTTATGCTTACAAATAATATTAAAAATATTATGGAGCCCTTTTGCATTTAACCTTTGCTTTATTTCTCTTGACCTTTGACATCATCAGTGGCTTATTTTTGGAGATCAATAACAACTCTTGACAACTTTGTTTCTTGACAATTTCCTTGACATTAATGATGACTTCATTTCTTGACATCAATGACAACTTGACTTAATGACTCAAAATGTCCAACGATACACTATAGGGGATATTGCTTTAGCCCAATATTGTTGCTCTATATTGGCTCTTGTGACCATGCAACTAACCATTTCCATGATGAAATAATTTCTTCTTTCAACAATTCTATTTTATTATGGAGTGTATGTTGTAGTGAACTATCGTTTCATATCATCTCGCATAAGAAACCTTTAAAATTTATTGGATGTATATTCTCTTATCGATCAAAATGAATATGAATAAAATACCTAGTTTTTGTTTCTACATGCATCTTGAAGTGTTTGAAATACTTGAGTGCATCTAACTTTTATTGCAAGAAATACACCTACATCTTCCTTGAGTAGTCATCTACAAAAAATAAAAGTACCTTCATACACTGAAACTGGTTGGTATGGGTCCACACAAATTGGTGTCTATCACATATAATGGTCCTTTGGGTTTATGAGTTCTCAATTCA
Organism: Wollemia nobilis; assembly: GCA_028583015.1. NCBI lineage: Eukaryota > Viridiplantae > Streptophyta > Pinopsida > Araucariales > Araucariaceae > Wollemia > Wollemia nobilis. The sequence continues at coordinate 1,144,398 of JAQPPZ010001737.1, read as the reverse complement.
AAAACTAATCTATGTTGTTTTCCTACTAAAAAACCCAAGCATATTGGAAATCTTGGTGAAACGTTTGGTAGACCTTACACCATTTGATGCTTATTTAATTAGAGTAAGTATCCAAAACTCAGATGACCATATATTTTATGCCAAAGAGAGAACATTTATCATTGATAGTGCAACATTAGAAGAGGATATGATATCAAGTGTGAAAAAACCATTCATGTAGGAACCTATTGCCATGATCTTGACATGTTTTGTGATAAAACACTTATTGTTGTTAATAACAACTCAAAAGTTGACCAACATGTTGTGATATAAATTTATGGTACAAACAACAGATTGTTTACTAATCTAGGTACATATAATACTTTTTCAATGATACATTTACCTCTAGGAAGATCGAGAGGAATATATCCCACTCCTTTGACCTGATAGGTTTTAACATATATGATGGTAACCAATTTCCCATTATTGGATTGTAAGGAGTCAAATATTTATCCAAGTTATGTGCTTACGAGCCCAAATGTCATCCTTCGATATTGTATTTACCTTAGACATTAGCACCTTATGTGCCTATTTTAAGTCTAAAGTTGATTCTTCATATGGAACATGCCTTTGTTGTCATTTCTAGTTGGGATGTGGTTTGTACTATAATATTTTTTGATGTGGTTGGTGGACTTTCTCTCCTTGAGTCATATACTTATACTAATAACTTTTCATTTCATATCCTATATCATAGATATTGTAGTACCTCTTTTATTTTTGAGGTTGTTTCTATGATGATGATGATGGGGAAGGACCCTTCTATGATTTTTTCTATGCTTCTTAGAATAAGTGCATTGTTTATGAACTAATATCTCAAATTGTTGGTTGCTTCTTCCTATTGAAGAAAATTCACCAACCCATTAAAGGATATTCTCCTATTTGAGATTTGCAAGGAAGTTATCAACACTCAAAATGAATATGGAAGAGATCAAAGTATTATAGGTACTAAGAGATTATTTTCCACTATTTCAACCATGGAATTCAATATGGATTTCAACTCTACAACTCGAGGAAGAAAAATCTCAATTCTCCATTGTGAACTCTCAATGTGTGGAATTTAGGCTTAAGGTGAAGTATTATTGATTCATTATTCTCTTCATAGATGGTAGAAAGAGTGCATTATACCTTCTTGGATGTTTGTGCTTCACAAATGTGTGGATGGATAACATATATTGTGCCAAGGATGATGGTCATCAATGCTTTGGCATCTGCATCATCAAGTTTCTATTTGGCATCTTCATCCTCTTCAACTTGTGTGACTATGCTAATAACAATGTCCTAGAGTTTCTCAAATACCAAGATGGTTCTCATATTACTCTTCCAAGGTTCAAAGTTTAAACCTTTTAGTAGTTGGGATTTTTTAAGAACTTTTAAATCTTGCATTATGAGGGTTTCCTATAACTCCCAAATGATCCTCCTTTCAATATACTGCTAGTTTAATATATCAATTTTTTCTATATACCTGCCCTTTCTATATACCCATTAGTATGTGGAAGAATATAATCCTCTCAATATACATTACTATAGATAAGAGAGACTTTAAGGTATATGAAAGAGAATAATACAAGGTACCAAGACAATACGAAAAGGAATTCACTCTATCAATACCATTTACTTAAAATGAAATCCTTGTACATGGGTGTAACTTCCCTATATACTCAAAATTTCTCAATTTTAGGGTTTATGTCTAGTGATAGTGACAAATAGGGTAGAATGATGGAGTGAAAATATCAAGAAAATATGACCTTATATCTCCCTGAAGATTTAAAGGGTCAATGCCCAAACATCATTATGACAGATTTAATAGGCTATAGACAAAGTAGCTCAATACAACAACTTTATCTATAAATATAAGCAAGAGGTGTTGTTGATACCAAATAATGTTAATCACTAGTAGAAATGCACCTTTAAAGAAAATTATGTCCCCTTTAATTTTGAAAAAGATTCACTATGATGAATTTTGCATTTATTTGCCCACAAATAATATAGAAAATTGTAAAATAAATTCTTTCCAAGTAGTTATTAGAACTTCTCTGATACCAAATGAAAGGTTTGAGCAAGAAAATATATTTCTATTTATTACATCAATATCTCATGTTTAAAATACAACAAATAAGTTATCAAGATAGATGTTACGATCAAGATAATTGATGTAATTGGTGTAACTTTCTGTGAGGTATAAAAATAGTGTAATAATTTCCTAACATTTATTATCATAACGTATTACAAAAAGTAGTTATATTGCGCCCAAAAATCCAAGAAGAGATGGCCTATGAAAGAGAATATAAATGCTATTTTTTTCCATCTTGTCAAAACAATTGTCTTTTCATCGAATATGTATTTTTTACTCCAAAGAAAAGAAGTATTAAGGAAGAAAAAAATTATAGAAAGGAATTGACTAATTGCTTCAAATATATTCTATTAGAAGTTGGGTAAGACATATAGGTTTGACGTAACATTTAAAAAAATATTCCATCAATTATCACACATACAAAATAAAAACTTGACAAGGAAGATTCCATGGAGAAGATATGAGAGACCATTTTCTCTTTTTACCTAGAATAGCCACCTAACCCAATGGATTTCCTACTCAAAGAGTGATAAACTAACTATAGTTAAAGAGGCTAGCAAAAATAAGGCTATAATAAGTAATACGAGTGTTGTCTTTATTACATTGGTTCCTAGAAGAGGTGAGAAAAATATTTTGATTTTTTTATGCAATAGGCCTTTGTAATATGATTTATAAGAAAAAATTCAAAAGTTATGCAAATATATTTAAAAGCATTATATATTTTGTTATCTTGAAGAAACACGATGGTTTTGTTTGAACAAGTACTGAATCGACATGACACAAACAATCTACTAAAAAATAAATAAATGCAATAGGAGCTCAAAGCTTTCTTGTATTACTTTTCCCAAAAAAATGGAGTTACAGAGACCAACCCCTTTACCATTTCTAAATTCCCCTATAGTACCCCGTTTTCCCTTTTCCCGCCTAGGATAATTCATTTGAAATTTGAATTTTAGGGGTAAAACTTCCCAGGGTCATAACTCCTCGGTCGTTGCTTGAATTGACTATTAGTGCATGTTTTCGGAAAGCTCTCGAAAATACCTACAATGGCGTAATGTCCTAAAGAATATTATGCCTAATTTTCACCCCTCTACGAGGCCTCTAAGGCCTTCAAAATTCACCTTTAAGTTTTAGTGGTAGGATTTTCACCATTTTGACACGGTTTTTACCATAAAACTTACATATCTCCCAAACCGCTTAGGATATTGGGGTGATTATTTCACCATTAGGTCTATTTCTCCATCCCCTAAACAACTAAATAAAATTTAGAACAAAATAAAAATAAATACAAATTTGGATGATGCAAGATCACTCTTACACCACTGGATGCTCCTGCATTATTGTTTATGGTAAACAAATTCTTGATGATGTAGTGGTTGCACACAAGGTCATACATCCTCTTAATTTAGTAAAAAAATAGGCATGCTTAGTTACGAATAAAGCAAATGACAGGGTTTATTATAGTTTTCTATATGACAGTCCAAAAATATATTATGATCAAGGTTGATGTGAATGAACTTATGGTATTTGATATAAGTGTTTAGGAGTGAGGAGTTTCACATCATAGATCAATGTTCCAATTCCATGGGTGGATATTGATATTAAAATAACATGGTCACATGGTTATGATGTAATAAAAGTAAGGATTATTTTAGTCTTGTATAACCAATTAAAAAATAAAGGTTGATGTAAAGGATTATATGTTTTTTTTTTGCTTGATAATAAGGGGTTATACTCGGGTTCCCCACCTTTTAAAAATTACATATATCTTATTTAGATCTTGGGAGTTTACAAATAGATACACTTCTCATCTCAATTGATATGCTATAGCTATAAACCTACATCATTTTACATAAAATGTCTGAATTCTTGATTTTCATTTCTAGATTTTTCAAATATCTGTTTGAATACAATTACTCCAGAATCTAGCATCTTTCTTGATATTTTCCTACAACACCCTTCACAATTTCCAAACTTTACCTCTACTATCTATGCCTTGCATCTTAGTAGAGTAATATTTCCAAAACATCGCACTTTCATACCAAATCTGGATTGCTAGTTTCTTTCCTGAAACACAAGCGCAACCACAAAAATTATAATAAATAGTCTAAATGAAAACACATTATTGTTATAAAATAAAATAGATATTACCAATGGAAAACATTAAAGTAAAACTTAATCATTAATTGATTTAGGAAATCAACATTTTTTGTCAACTTCAACTAAAATTTCTACTTCCTCTAACCATGGAAAGGAGAAATTAACTTCATGATCCTCAATCAAAACCCCTATATTGTCTAGCTTATCTGCACATTTGTTTCCTTCCCTTAATATATGTTTAAACCTGATTTCTTCAAACTCTTTAGCAAGATCTTGAATTTCCATAATGATCTCTTGTATGTTCCATGGAGCCTTTGCTTTCCTCAAAATTGCATTTATTACTATGAGAGAATTGCCTTCCATCCATACTCTATTCCATTTCATTTGTTTACATATTTTAACCCTTCTAAAGTTGCCCAAGCTTCAGCTTCATTATTTATCTTAAATCCACTATTGAAAGCATAATGAGACAAAATCTCTCCTCTATTATTTCTAATTATTCCTCCTCCTTCTGGTCTTGGATTTCCTTTAGATGCTCCATCAAAATTCAATTTAACCCACTCCATATCTGGTGGTTTCCACTTTATATTATTTACCTTATTTTTGCTTCTCTTGTACCCAACATCATAATTCCATTTAATGACTTGAATCCATCTATCAAGACTCTCTGCTTCCAAATTAGGAATTGGGTAAGTTGATAGAGTTGGTTTAGACTCCTCTATGGCTAAACATATCTTCTTTTTCATTAAATTTAAACTGTTTTCCTTTCCTTTAAATATTCTTTGATCCTTTCTAGCCATATAGTCAAAAGTGTTGTATCTTTTGATATATCTCATATTATCTGTAAAGCCTCACTTTTATAAGCTCTGCCATTGCTTTAACCAATCTTCAATTCTATTGTTCATCACCATGCATTTACCAAACATATTAAGAATCCATTGCCATAGATTCTAAACTATTGAGCAATGTCCTAAGAGATGGTCAATACTCTCATCCTCCTTATTATAGAAAAAACATTGAGAGGGGCCATGAAAACCCCTTTTCATAAGGTTATACCATGATAAAATTCTTCTATGACCTACTAGCCAAACAAACATTTTGACTTTAGGAATGCTTGGGCTATCCCAAATATCTCTCCATATTCTAGTGATATTATTATTATGTTGGTGTTGAACATTATATCCACTTCTTGTTGTGTATTCTATTGAGCTATTCAATTCCAAAATCAATAAATTATTGGCACCCCTCGGAATAATCACAATTGTTACCTTTATACTATATTGCCTCCTAGCATCAATGTCTTGTATACTTATAAAAAAATCCTCTTTCCATTTGTATCTTCCTTCTTGATACTTGTACAAAATGTTTGAAATCCTATCACCGTATTTGTCTTAAAGCAATCTCATCCAAGGTTTCAAAATTGGATCTAAATTGAGTGGTTTTTTATCACACCAAGTATCCATCCAAATAGAAATGTTTTCTCCAATTCCCACCACCCATATTAAACCTTTAATCATAAGGTCAATAGAGTTTTTTAAACCATTCCAAAGAGCAGAACCCTTTAGGAGAGAGAATGCAGTAAATATTAAACTTGGGTCATTGGGGTCAACATACTTACTTAGAAGAATTGTTGCCCATTGTCTTTGACTCTCTTTGTACAATCTCCAGATAACTTTCCCCTAAGAGCTAATTTTGCATCTGTAAGAGCTCTTAAACCAAAACCTCCCCTAGTTTTGTAATCACACAACTTGCTCCATTTTACCGAAGGAAATTTCATTTTATCATGTAAATCAAACATAAAAAGGATCGCATAATAAAGACTAAACTTTTTTCAACTGATTTTGGCATAGAAAACAATGACATATAATATGTTGGAATGGCTTGTAAGACTGACTTAATTAACTGCACTCTTCCTGCTAATGATAACCATCTACCTTTCCAAGCTAGAAGATAATTTTGAACTTTACTAATAACTGGATTCCATAAATCTATCCTCATTCGAAATGTACACCCCTTAACTGTTGTTCCGAATGTACTCTGTTTTACTCTCTCTTTTATTTTTTGATTTGTGTTTTTTCCTGATTTTTTTGTATTATTTTTTTTATGCTTTGAAAGGAAAATGCTATGCATGAAATAACTTCGAAAACGCCACACTCGAACTGAAAAGGAACCCAAATGAAACTGCACACTAAATAACAATATTTTATTAAAAATTTTGACCTGAAATTGCAAGCACAGATCTGGTATTAAAGACTGAAATTGTACAATGCACAGCTGGAAATCATTAAAATGCTTGTAACTTCTTCAATCGGACTCCGAATCGCCTCCCGTAAAGTGCAATGAGCTCGTATTTACTTGCTGATCAGATCTGGGCAGTAACATCAGAATTTTATGACTGTTTTCCTGCTGCACGCTTCCCTGGGCAGTTGTACGGTCTCCCTGGATGGTACAGTCAGCAAAAGAAATTAATGGCTGCACTTACAACCCCCGAAATCACCCCTAAAGGGGTCGCCCAAGCATGAGGAAGGTGTGATAAAAAACCCAGATTGAAACCCTTGCTGAATAATGAGTTATGAACCAAACACACTTTCCAAAGCCCTCCAAGAAGCAGTTCGATCTGACCCAGAAATGCAAATTTACTCCTTAGGATGCGAAACTAACTTCTACCCAGATGAAGATGGCCAAAAACTGAAAAACCCAGATGATCACTTTGCCTGGAACCCAAACTTCAAAAATCCTCAAACCCTACTACTGAATCTGTGATGCCCAATTGAGCCCTCTGTGTAAGAACTCCAATAATCTGACTAGGTGAGATCTTCCACCCACGAAATCAGAGCTACTCATGAAGGTTGTCGTCTCCACAAGCCTCAAGCTGCAATTTTCTCCATGAAAACTGGCAGAGTTTCTCCAAGATAGCAAAGATGTGAATGAATCCAAAAACCCCAAAAACTCCTCCTTTTTATGAAAGCTACGCCCATCTTGGATTTGGAACCAAAAAGCATAAAATTTAATATTGTTTTATTTCCTTATCTCTCCTTGGAGTGGGGGCCCAACTTGTACCCCATCCTAGTTGATATAACGTTGTTTTTAAAAGAGGGCCCTTTTATGTCCCTTTTTAAAGTCACTTTATGACTTAATAATATAACTTGAATTTATTAATTTATTTACTCACCAAGGGGACGCCAACTTAGACTTGGGCAAATATTCCATCCACAAAATAAATGACTCTGCGAAATTGGAAGAACTGCATCGGGCCCACACTGCTAAAAATAGCAATATCTATAAATAGTAACCCCCATGAACGGATGAATCCCCTAGCAAAAGCACTGATCACCAGGGAACAACTCAAATAGGGTTCCCAATCACCTCAGTTTAGCCTATGGGAACCTAGGAATAGGCTAAATTACCACAACTGACTGACTACTCAGAAAGGGGACATTACAGTCCGCCCTTCCCAAAGATTGCTTGTCCTCAAGCAATACCAAATCATACTCCAGTCATCCGTCAGCTCCTGGCTATAGTCACAAGTGATACCAGGATCCCATAACATCCTCAGGAAAATTCCACCACGCTGATGCTGCACCACTCTGATCACAACAAAGAAAACACTGTGCCAGAACTGCACAAGTCTCAATTGCAACATCATGATAAGATCACCCAATGATCGGAGCCACTGGAGTCCCAAAATCAAATCAAGCTCTCCTATGCTGACCACATAAAAATCATCGCAAATCTCATGGTTACCCACTTTCATCTTCAACTGTGGCACCATTTTAGAACATGTAATAGTAAATCCATCTGCTACCATCACCTGAAAGTTGTCTATATCTTCTATTTTTAGTCCTCTTCGTGCAACCAATTCCTCATCAACAAAGTTGTGAGTTGCACCTGTATCAATCAATGCAACCACACGCTGTCCCTGTAACACACCACGTATCCTCAGTGACTGTGAGCTCTGAAAACTATGCAATTGGGCCAACATACCCTTCTTCTTTTCATCCCCCTTTTCTTCTTGCTTCTCCTCATGTTTTTCTTCTTTATTTGGCTCAAAATAAGGGAGTTCTTCATCGCTGTCCTCCAATTCAGATTGCTGTTCAGAATCATCAGCAATGGATTCATCTGCAGAATGATACTCAATGAGCTGCAATGTACCCTTGGCTTCACACTTATGCCCCGGTTTCCAAGGTTTTTGACATTTGAAGCACAAGTTCTTCTTCCTAAGGTCATTGAGTGTGTCTTCATCAAGTTTCTTAAAGGTATGTTTGGGCTGATCAAATGTTTTTTGGAATGGCTTTTTACTATCCTTGCTTGGAAAATGCTTTGACTGAAATTTTGCTTTAGGGGCAGCCAACTCCAAACTACGTGCCTTCTTCATAGCATCCTCTAGGGAAGGTGGATCAAATGCTTTGACCCAACCACGGATAGGCTCTGTAAGTCCCTCCATAAACAGTACGGTCAATCTCCTATCTGAGATGTCTACCACCATCACTGACAAACGTTGAAACTCGGAGATGTAAGCCTCCAATGACCCATACTGCCTCAATTGAGCAAGCTCTCTAAAATGTAATTCTGGATCCTTCTTGTCGAACCTGTCTATGAGCTTCTCCGTGAACACTGCATAAGATGTGATAGATCTATGCCCCAATGTAGTGAGACCATGGTACCACCAATCGTGTGCTGCTCCATCTAAATTCAGTGTAGCAAATTTAATCGCCTCGTCCTCAGGAATAGATCGGAGAGTGACAAATGTATCTAACTTATCAACCCATGCGCGTGTTGTGGTCCTCCCACTACCATCAAAGTGGGGTAATGTCACCTTGCTCAATGCATGATGCACCTCACGCTGAGGAGGTGGCCCACGCTGATCCTGTCTGTGGAAGTTGCCCCTTGATCTCTTCTCACGCACAAAGTCATTAAATGTGGTGAGTGCCTTAATCTCATCAGGAAGGGTCTCATACTCCACATAAGCCTCCCTATACTCATCTGCTATAGAAAGTGGAGCATACTAATGCAACTAAAGACCTTAAAGGTAAATTTGAGCCTAACTGGCTTGGGCCATATATTATCACTGCTAAATTTGGACCGGGAGCATACAAATTAGATACCTCAGATGGTAAATATCTTAAAGAACCTATGAACATTATGCATCTTATGCATAAATCTGGTAATTTCGTCACTGTATATATTATACATATTGTCTTATTTTAGTAATTCATATAAAAATTTCAAAAACAGTAATATTATGTATTATCTTATTCATAAATTAAAAAAAAAAAAAAATCAAAATCATCAAAATCCTCAAAAACATCTTCTATTTTTGCACTTGTCAATTCTTGAAGTATTGCAGTTATATTTTCAATTATTTTGGATAAATTAGCATTTATTTGGAATCCCTCACTTTCACACTCACAAGAATAAATATCTTGATATTATTTGGTATGATTATTAATCTCTCTTATATCGAAGTCCACGGTTGAATTAAATAAAGTTTTGAGCATAGAGAACTGATCTTGTTATTTACTTGAACCAAATACACCTTTTCACATTAAAATGATTTCATTGCAAATTCAAAGCGATGCTACACAGTAGAAGTGGTCTGTTGAGCGAAAAGTCTCCCCTGCTATCCTATCATGCACATGGTCTAGAATATTTGAGAATTGAAAAAAGGACAAGCTCACCCTTGCCCAGAATAAAAATCCCTTGCTCTACAACCAATCCAAGCAAGTATCCCTAGTATAGAAAGAAGAAAAAAAAAAAAAAAGGAAAGTCAAGAAAAATCATGAGAAAAAGAAGCATTGTTTCAGTATCATTTTGTACCACCTCAGCAATATTTCAGCATTATCTCAGTGTCAAGCAAAAATACAAAAAAAAAAGAGAAAAAGAAAAGAAAAAGCAAAAAAGCAATAAATCCCTTCCCCTACCCTTTGAAATAAAATAAGGGTGAATGAGCTTGAATCCCTGGAATTCTCAATTATTCAAAAATCATGAGGTAAGCCCCATAACAGGTGGTTTGTGCCCAACTTGCTTGGCCTTGGGTAACTCCTAGTGTGGTGATATGTCTGTCACATTAGCGAACTTCTTTTGTACAGACCTATGTCCGCTCATGGATCAGCTAGCTCTTGATGACCCGACTTACATATTAGTCTGGTACGGTTACATGCATATAAATCATGGTCAACGAACACTCATTTGGTTAATTCAAATTACTTGTATCAAATTATCTTGCTCAAAATTGGTAAATGAACAATACAATTGCACATACATTTGTGTTTGAGAGATTTTGTATCATTATGATAGATCAAGATCGGCAATGAACTCACATATGCACATGGGGTTCCTTATAAATCTAAATTTTGTCTTTGAGATAATTTAAAATATTTATGCAAATCTTTCGGAATAATTTGATTTTCTTACTTGAGAATATTGGCTTAGCGTAAAAACAATTAAATACATTTTTTCAAAAATCCAAAATTTCTTTCAAAACATGTTCAATAATCTAGCAATAAAGTCACATTTATATATTTTCGACTTTCGCAACGATGGTATAGTTCCTAAACCTAAATTGAAATTTATGCCTAGTGCAAGTCCTCATTTTTATATTTTTTTATCTCAAAATCAAAAATCAACTATGCAATAAAACTATTACATAAATTTCTTCTTTGGATTTCGCGATGATGGTATAAGTCTATACCTAAAATTCTATGCCTAGCGCAAGCCATCGTTCTAATTTTATTTCCCATTTATTTAATCCATAAAAGCATATGGCTTAAATCATTATGTTACACAATTGTGCTTTAAAAAGAATGAAAACATTTCTATTTCATTTCATTATGTCAACATTCAGTTTTGCGACGATGGTATAATTCCTAGGCAATTGTTCAAATTTTTATCACACTTAGGAATTTTATGCCTAGCAAAAATCATATTTTTAATATTTCATGCATAATATTTTTATGGAAATATGAAAAAAAATCATCACCATCATCATTTTTCATCATCACAACACAAAGTCTTAAGAAAGTCTCTTAAGCACCCTTTTACTTTTAACAATATTTCTCTCATACCGGGATTAGCTTGATGACCTAGCGAGCGATGACTCCATGAAATGGTCATGTAACAACGACAATGTCCTTTGAAATTATTGTTAGAAGTCACTTTATTTTTCATCAAATCATACCACAACAACCAATTTGTTTACATCAAATTATTTCATTTAATTTTATAGCATGACATAAAATTATAATATTTTCAATGACATAATTACATGAATAGTCAAACAACAAATATTAAAGCATCATAAAACATATGCACAAGTCATATCACAAAAAGAACATATATATATATATATATATATATATCAAGAAGTCTATACATCATATCAAAATGGATTGGTATGCCACAATCTATACCCTGGCATACTCAATCCTCTCAAAAATATATGGTCTATGTATAATGAGTAGCTAGTCTTGAGAAGCCCTCAAGCTCTCAACCTCATCTCCTCTCCTGCCCTGAGGTGGAGGAGGTGGTCCCATCGAAGTTCGTGCTGTATCGCGGGTCCTTGACATCGATCGTGATGATGTCCTCGATGACCCCATCCTGATCGGCTCTACAATGCTAGCTGGTAGCGGTATCCTCTACTCCTCTGGAACCACATGATAGTACAATCCTTGGTAGAACGCAGTATGTGCAATAGCCTACACCAACTCTAGAATGCTCACCCCTCTACTTTGAGCCCTAAGCCGTGTCACCTCATCCTGAAGAGTCTACACCTGGGATTGTAGGCGGGGATTCTCCGCCCAAAGAGCCACCATATCATTGCTCTCCCCCACCTCGACACCCTTGCACTTATTGAGCGATGGTGGCATATCCCTCTGCTAAGAAGGGAGTCTCTCCCTCCTCTTTGACTGTTGTTGTCTCTCTAGATCCTGTGGTACTCTCTGGTGTCTCTCTTGAGGAGGTCGTCGTTGATCCCTCCCTCCATGACCCCTCACTGCACCGATGGCAGCCTAACACCACCTCTCCATCCATTGCACTATAGCATGCATCGGATCCTATGCCCTCGTCATTCGAGGAGGGTGGATGCCTGCATACCAGGCATCATACCCGTCTGCTACCCCCATGTCGTCCCCATCCACTAGTTGAATGGGGGCATCATTAGCGTCTTGACTCTAGAACCGCTGCATGTCTGGAGCCCCGCTCAATGTGGTATTATCCTACACAGTCCGAGAGTACTCATAATCCCTAAGAGAAGGGATCCCCTGCTATAGACCGAACTACCTCAAAACTCGATCATAGCGATGGAGCTCTACCTCTCCCCGCTTTGTCCTCAACCAGATGACTCGCCTGATGCGAGCCAACTCCTGTCCATCCTCTACCCACCCTAGATGCTCTCTCCATGGTCTCCAGGTGATCTTATCTGGGGTGAGGTCATTTAGCAACCTCTAGGACATCGACAGATCTATCCACCGCTGTGACCCTCTCTGGAGCCACCAATAGAAATCCTGGGGTCTTTCCCGGTCAACTCTTGTTAGTGGAAGCCCTATCGGCCTCCACATCGTAATGTGCTCCCAACACCAAACCTGTAACAGCAATGTCAGCACAATAAATTGACCTCCCTTGTATACGACCCCGTAAAGGATCCTATACAAGCGGCATAATACAAAGCTACCCCAAGCAAACCTGTATTCGTGGTCTCTCATGTCGTAGACCACATCTAAGAGGAGCCATGGTAACTTGCATCCACTCTAGTGGCATAGAAGAAGGCCACCCACCACCCATGCCAAAACCTGGGTCAACCGAGACGCCCCAGGCATTTGCCTCAAAGCCTCGATGTTCACTCTGCCTTCTCCAAGGTGAAGCTTGGGTCACTGCACAATCTCATCATGGCGTGGCCCTGATTGGTCGAAGGAGTCATGAATCGCCTATGTATGGGGATCCTCAAGATCCTCCATACATCCTCTAGAGTGGGAGTCATCTCCCCTGTCGATAGCCAAAAGTAGGACGACTCCAGATACCATCTCTTTGCTAGGACTGTCAGTAGCCCCATGTCTGTAAGAATTTGTGGCATCTCTACCACATGTTGTAGTCCGACCTCTGCTAGTCTGTCTTGCTCGGCCTGATCGAGCGTGGCTAAGTCATCCCTGAGACCTTCGTATTTCCACTCTTGACTCTTTAGCAATCCCCTCTGCAAAATAAACAATAAAACAACAAAAATCATTAATACATAATCATTAAAATCAATTAAAATTAATTTCATCTCATAAAAAAATGATATTGCTCATTATTGGACAATATCGTACCAAATTTAGTTAAATCATCCTTAATAGGACAAAATCGTCTCTGATTATTCAATTTTGGGATCACCCCTTATTGGAAGGGATTGCCCCTATTTCTTCAATTTCGTCCTCAGAAAAAATTGACGATATAGGGACAATTTCGACGAAATTGGGACGATTTCGTCCCGACATCGTCGATGGCCTAAAAACGGCCGCGATGCCCAAAAATAATTAAAATTCAAGTAAAAAATTAATCAAGCTAAAAACATAGTACACTAGGTTTAGATCCTTACCCACAACCCACACCGGACCTCTGTCGATCTGTGTGCCGTTTCTACCATTTTGCCTGTAGAGCTCTGAAACAGTGAAAGTGAACAATAAAAATGAATTAGGGTTTTACCCTATTTTTCTTATTTTTATTTAAAAACAACATTTTTTTAATTTTTTCTTTTTCGTGCTTTTACCTCAAACGTTCGATTTGGGTAAAAACTTAGAGGGGGCACCATAGCAAACAGTTGTACGATTCGACCTAGAATCGTCGTCTAAAAAATGGAATAAATTTTTGCTTTCTTGTAAAGTGTGAAGAACTCGTATTTAATGCATTTTATTTAGAAAATACGCTAAAGAGGGGGCAAAATGTAGCACCCTAAAATTGGCGCAGTTAAACCATCAATAAAAGATAAAAAAATTGAATTTTAACCTTGAAACCGCCCGTTAACCGCTCACCTCATTTTTCATGACATTTTAGAAGTTGTTTTGACCGTTGGATGATATCGTCGTCGATCTGACGATATTGTCCCAAATCGGATGAATTCATCTGGAACAGAACGTCCAGACGATTTCATCCCAAAACTAAATTTTCATAATTAGCTTCTGTTTCAACAACCTCTCCAACTCAGGTAGAAGCGTGTCTACGCAGTTGGAGATTCCTACGTTGGAGATCTCCCAGATTGGGATGATCCCCAACCTCCTAACCTCCCCCTAATCCTATATAAACTTGGGATTTCATAGTTTATCCCCCTGGCTGATAATTTCCCTGTAACTTTAGTTTTTTCTGTGTTAGAACATCCTATCCCCCATCATTTGCACTTGTGTTTTCAAGTTTTATTGCAGGATCTCACCGTGTTTCAGTCGGAGGAAGCTCGGATCGTCGCAGGTGATTCAACCACAATTTTGAACGATCCTGTCGAGATCGATGATGATATCATACGATTGCAGACGATTTTGACTGCAGTTCAGATTGGGGGCAATTAGAGCCCTGAGTTTGCATTCTCTATCTCTTTTTCTTATTTAATTGTGCATTAGATTAATTGACTTCCGTTCTGCATCTTGGAGTTCACCTCATTTAGCATATTTGCATGATAAAATTCAAAATAAATTATTAAAAAAATGCATCCCATTTGATTTGATATATGGATTTATCATTTAAGCATTTATATTCTTATTTCTATCATTTTATATCATTCTTGCAATTGTATTTTTGGTTTTTGGTGTCTATTTTCATGATTGCAGGTTTCTGATGAATTCGTCAGGTCACTAACGATATTTGCTGATCTCAGACAATCTCTTGTGATCTGGATGATTCTGTACAATTACAGATGATCCTGTCATATCTAAGACGATATGGACTCCTACAAGCTTCAGAATCTTCATCAGACATCATAAATTAGGTGCACTCTTCTCCATTTTAGATATTTTCTGTATTTAGGATTCATTTATGTTTGTTGTCTTCATATAAACCAGAAATTTCATATAGAATAGCTTAGATTCATTTTGGCCAACCTAGGAATCTGAATGATTGAACATAAAATGAACACATCAAACCCATTCTCAACCTAGGCATGGAAACTGCCACTCAAAGTTTCCTGGTGAACCCCACCATCCGTCGAAAATTCACCCTTATACCCCTCCCCCGAGAGGTGCGACCTTCAAAGGGCCTCTCTGTTCGAGGTATTGTCCCATCCTTCTCGCATCCCCCTTCCGGGCATGGATCCTTTAGCCTGAAGGTAAGGGTGAAAAAAATTTGGGCGATACAAAAATCGTGTAGAATTTGTATTTACATAGGAGAAACCTTACATAAAAATTGTAATGGCTAAAGAGCCACCATTAGGAATGACCAACATTCCACTATTTATAATTACATTTTCAAAATCTAGACATTGATGGTGGTGGGCGGGAAGATGATCCTTGCAGCTGGTGAGCATCACTCTGGTACACTGCTTCTTTGGATGATGTCAATCTTCTAGAAGGTGACAGATGCTTTAGAATCAATCTGAGACTTTGGATCTTCTAAAATTTCTTCCCAGCTTATTAATGCTCAATTGCCTCGTCCTTCTCGATTGGTGATCCTATGATTGAGATGGCAGATGATAGATATTGGGGAACCTTGGAAATATCACATTTAAAATCCATCACTTCTATGTACATTGTTAGGTACTTGCCTTACTGTAGCAGTGGGTGGGTCTTCTTTTGGATTTTGGGTGATGGTGGGAGTTTTGCATATTCGACGGGTTCTTCCTACTGCTCTCGGGGGGCTCCAAATAAGATAGGTGTTTCTCATATGTTCCACCCATTTTGCATTCCTAAATTCCTGCCCGGGCTGGGTGGGAGCTTTCCTTGTTTCTCAAGGGTGGGATTTTATGATTTTTTTGCCCATGCTTGCCCCTCAAAATGTCCACCCAACAAGTTGGGTGGGTATTTTGGGAAGTTCACCCAAGGTTAAGGGTAGGTTTCCACCCCTTCTTGTTGCTCGCCCTTCTTGATTCTGCCATTTACCCATGATTTCTATTGCCACTAACTGGTACCCTTCACTCATCCATCCATGTCTTCAAAATTTGGTGGGCTCTAAGAAGAGTGGGTGAGGAGGTGCAAAAATCCTCACCCACACTCTTGGTGACTTACAGGGGTTTTTTACTTTGTAAAAAAAATAACCCAACAAGCATTCGACTAGTAAAGCACTGACTTACAGGGGAATAAGGAAGGGATGAATAGAGAAGGTAGAGATAGAACGAAGTAGGGAGAGGAAAACCAGGGAGACGATAATAGCAAAAATGGAAGAAATAAGGAACGCAAAAGAGGGCGACCAGAGGAAGCAGGAGAGGAGCACCCGAGAATGAGAAAAAGAACACACAAAGGAGGGAGAAAAGAGGTAAGGGACGATCGTAATATGATTGCAACACCTAGAAATCATTTAAAAAATGATAACCAAACAAAGAGAATACGATAGAAGGAGAGAACAAGAGGGGACACAATGCTGAGCACAATCCCAGGAGAAGAGAAACATAACTACTGGATCTATGATATGTTTTCATAGACCAACAGATTGAAACTCTTAGTTCATGGGATGTTCCCCAACACCATATACCTATAAAAATACTCCTCTGCAGCCCAAAATTGATTCAAGAATAGATAGGTTTAAGTAACTTCTGGCAATATGCCTATTCTTGAATTGGCTTTCCACCTAGCAGGTTTTAAAAAAATATCCTTCCTCCATAAGCATACCATGAGCTTTATGGGTTGCATTTAACCTATTTATTGCATATATAGGGGAGGGGTAGTTGGATAGGCACCACCCTCAGATGATTTGACAAGGTATGGACTGCCTAATCATATAGACATATTAGGTCTAGCTAGCTTTTAAATGATGCAATCACATACCTTTAAATATTGTGCTCTATCCATTAGGCTACGAAGTCACAAAAGAGAGAATTAAGAGAGAGGGAAATTACTTTTAGGAACTAAGATACTTATCTGAAGTTCTTTTATTTATTTGAGTTTTGCCACCATGGTGCACTTTTATTTAGCTGTTGGCTTATGTACATAAAATTACGATGCAATTGGTGCACCACAACTGCTGACTTACCCCAAAGTTTTATGAAGTGAACCTATAGTTACCAGACCAAATGGTAAATAAATTTAGGTGCTCCCTGTAGTCTGGTTAGTGTTTCCAGCTTTTCCAAATCATGAAGAACTTATAACTTGGCAGATAATGATGCATTCTAGTACCTATGCGATCGATGATCAATGTGGCAATGAATTTTGCCATGAGAGAGCTCTCTTCTTATACTGGTTTTCCTAGCAACAATATCTAATTTTTCCAATCTTTAAGATACACCTACTATGATATTTCAACTTCGTACACCTCCACCACCTCTAAACATTTTCTTCTACAAGCCTCATTGATTGAGCTTGCTGTTGATGGGACTTCTTTGGTAACCAAAGCTTGATTGATTTTACCATCATCAAGATGGCCAAACCTTTGCTTGTCATGCTATTAAACACAAAAGGGTGTAAAGGTGTGCTCTCCCTATACGTGATGTTCCTTCCCAAGTACAAATCCTCCAATACTTGGGATAAAATGCAAGTAACAAAGTTGTTTCTTTCATCATTGATGCTTGCACTCCTCTTTACTGAGCTCAAGTTGGCATACACCCTTTGTGTTCCACCAGTCTACAACCTTAGCTCTTGCACAACTTGAGATAGGATATACAATGGATATTGTATAGGAGGTAGGGGAATGGTGGTGGATGGAAATGAGGATGGAAGGGTAGAGTCCCATGAAGATGTCATTCTTGTGAGAAGCAAGAGTCGCTCCACCCGTACGACCTCCTGAAAGACTTGAGGGAATTCTTTTTCTCTAGTTTGTAGTAGGAGGCTAATATTCGAGCTCAAAGCTTGGATATAATACAGGTGGACCTGGGTGGGTGATGGTCGTAGTTCAGGAGGAATCCTTTTCCAGCTCCTCTCGAATCAAATATTGAAGTCGATCAAGGATTCGAGAGGTGCCCTCTTGATGTAGGAGAGATGCATCAAGAGTTGGAAAGGGTCCATGGAGCCATCAAATGTGTCGATGAGAGCTCCCACCAAGTCCAACCATGAGTAGATAGTTCTTCAACCAAGGGTATGATACCATAATAGCATCCTCCCTTCTAGATATGTGACCAGAAGCTTGATCTGACGTCTTCATAAGTAATGCCGTGGAGGGGTGCCAGTGTAGCAACATCTTAAACATGCTCCTGAGATATTATCAAGGTGCCATTATATTTGGTTAGGGCCTTCAGGGTACCCTTGGGAATATCATGCGAGTAGTGGAGGTTCAGTGGATCGAGATTGTTCCATTGGAGAAACGACAACTGAGCCATTAAGGTACCAGTATTTAGAGGTTCCATTTATGCTATTGGAGTTAGATTCAGAGTCACCAAGTGAACATACTATCCTCACAAATGAGGCCAAGACTGCTCATTGTACCTTGATTCCTTTAAGATGTTTAGATCTTCAATGTGGAAAAGCAACTGGTCTCATGATCTGGTCATGCCACATAGTCAGAGTTACCAGGTGACTTTGAGAAGATCTGGGTAAGTTAGAGAGCCACTAAACTCTGATTTCTTGAAAAATGAGGACTCAATGAGTTCCCCAGTAGAGTCACCAAAAACTATTGATTGCCAATCCAACACCATGCGTAGGACAGGGATGACGAATCAATGCTAAGCAACATAGAACAACTACCACATTGGAAGATGGGGCAGATGATCTCTGGAGGAGGTTGGTTCCTTCAGGAGTGGTTCCAACTACTCTACATCACAAAACAAGGGAAATGAAAAACGGTAGAAAATAAATAAAAGAATATCACAACCAAAAATCACAAGGATGGGTAGAGCTACATCAGGAATTATGTAGGCATGATACCCCGTATGAATATAGACCCTACATTTAATAGATCACCCAAATGTATCTTTGTTCTAGCTCCCATCAGTGACGGGTGGGAGGTAAATTCTAGAACCAATGAACAGGTGCATGAGATCTAGGATGTAGAATCAAAATTCTCCTATTCAGCTGGCGTTAGTAGAAATAAACCCCCAATCCATATCAATGAAACTCACTCCTGAGCCACTCAAGTTAACACCACAAAATCCAGATAGAAGAATAACATGGGGCTACTTAAACGACTGAACAAAAATAAATATTCACGCATTAAGTAAATAACAAGAAGATAAAGCTAAAGATAAAATAGTGTAGAATTTGTATTTACATAGGATAAACCTTCCATAAGAATTGTAATGGCTAAAGAGCCACCCTTAGGAACGATCAACATTCGACTATTTATAATTACATTTTCAAAATCCAAAAATTGATGGCGGTAGGTGAGAAGACGACCCTTGTAGTTGGTGAGCACCACTCTGGTACACTATTTCTCTAGATGACACCGATCTTCTAGAAGGTTATAGATGCTTTAGAATCAATTTAAGCCTTTGGATCTTTTGATATTTCTACCCAACTCATTTGTATCGCTCCAAATTTTTTGCATCCTTACCTTCAGGCTATAGGATCCGTGCCCGAAAGGAGGATGGGAAAAGGATGGGACAATACCTCGGATTGAGAGGCCCTTTGATGGTCCCGCCTCTCGGGGGAGGGGTATTAAGGTGAGTTTTTGACGGATGGTGGGGTTCACCAGGAAACATTTAGTGGCAGTTTCCACGCCTAGGTTGGGAATGAGTTTAATGTGTTCAATTTTAGCTTTAAACATCCAAGTCCTAGGTTTGGCCAAATGAATCTAAGTTGTTCTATTATGAAAATGCAAATTAAATGAATACAAGAAACATATTTGAACAGAAAATAGAGAGAATAAGCTAGATTAAAGAGCCATACCTAATCCGGATGTCTGATGGAGGTTCTGATTTTTGAGGCAGTCAAGATCGTCTGGAATTTGATAGAATCATCTCCGATCTGATAGGATCATCTGAGATCTGACGAATTCATCAAACGAATTCGTCAGAGACTTGCAATCAGAGAAATAGATACAAAATATAGAAAATGCAACTATGCCAACAGAGGGCAATGATGTAGAATGATATCAATAATATTAAACTGATAATTATAGACAAAAATATGAGTGCGTTACAATGATTTAATGACTAATCATGATTTTATGATGCATACAAGCTACATGGGTGAACTCCAAGATGTAGAATAATAAGGAATAACCATAAGATTAACTAAATGCAGAATAATGCAGTAGAAAAGAGTGAAGAAATGCAAACTCTGGGCACTGATTGCCCCCAATGTTGACTGCAATCGAAATCGTCTCAGATTTGTACGAAATAGCCTCGAATTGGATAGGATCGTCTGTGACGATCTGAGCTTGCTCCGGCTGAAGAATAACAAAGTTCCTGCAAGAAAATTCGAAAAGGGACAAAGGCAAACAATAGTCTAGGATATTCTAATGCATGTAAAACTCGAAGTGCAAAAAAATTCAGCCAGGGGGATGTCAAGGGGAGAGCCTAAGATTAAATAGGCATACGAAAGAGGTTGGGAGGTTGGAGATCATCCCAATTTGGGATATCTCCAACGGGGGAAGTCTCTAACGGCACAGATACACTTTTGCCCCAGTTAGAGACGCCGTTGAAACAGAAGCTAATTATGAAAAATTAGTTTTGAGACTAAATCGGCTGGACGTTCTGATCCAGAAGAAATCATCCAATTTGAGGTGATATCGTCTGATCGAAGACGATATCGTCCAACGGAAGAAACAAACTCTAAAAATGGCACGAAAAACGAGGAAACGGGTAGCAGGCGGTTTTGGAGCGATTTTGGGGTTAAAATTTGAATTTGAATTATTACTAAGGTAATTTTAATTATTTTCTAAGGTTTACTGCACCAATTTTAGGGTGCTACATTTTGCCCCCTCTTTAGCGAATTTTTCGAATAAAATGCGTTAAAGATGAGTTCTTCTCGATCTATGAGAAAGCAAAAATTATTCCCAATTTTTAGGCGACGATTCTAGGTCGAATAGTACGACAACTTACTATGATGCCCCCTCCGTGTTTTTACCCAAATCGAACATTTGAGGTAAAAACACAAAAAAGCAAATTTTTTTAAAATGTTGTTAATTGTTTTTGAATAAAATTAAGAAAAATAGGGAAAAACCCTAATTCATTTTTACTATTCATTTTTTTCTGGTTGAACTGATCTTTTTGATGATATGACTTGTGCATATGTTTTATGATGCTTTAATGTTTTGATTTGATTGTTTGATGATTCATGTAATTATGTCGTTTGGAAATATTATGGTTTGAATGTCATGTTTTTTAAAATTTAAATGAAATAATATGATGTAAACAAATTGGTTGTTTGTGATGTGATACTTTGATAAAAATAAAAGGGGACTTTTAACAATAATTTCAAAGGACATTGTCGCTATTATAGACCATTTCATGGAGTCGCCGCTCACTCGATCGTCAAGCTAATCCCAGTATAGAAATATTGTTAAAAAGTAAAAGAGTGCTTAAGAGACTGTCGTAAGACTTTGTTGTGAGGATGCAAGTGATGATGATGATGATGATGATTTGTTTTCAGATTTCCATGAAAATATTATGCATGAAATATTTTAAAATGATTTTTGCTAGGCATAAATTCCTAAGAGTGATAAAATTGTTGAATAATTCCCTAGGAATTATACCATCATTGAATTTTGACATAATGACATAAAATAGAATAAGTGTTTGTTTGTTTTAAAGCATAATTGTGTAACATAATGATTTAAGTCATATGTTTTGATGTTTTTTTAAATAAATGGGAAATAAAATTAGTGCAATGGTTTGCGCTAGGCATAGAATATTTAGGTATAGACTTATACCATCATCGCGAAATCCAAAGAAGAAAATAATATAATAGTTTTATTGCATGGTTGATCTTTAATTTTTGAAAATAGTTAGAAAATATGAAGATGAGGACTTGCGCTAGGCATAAAATTCCAATTTTGGTTTTGGAACTATACCATCGTCGTGAAAGTCAAAAGTTATATATAAATGTAACTTTATTGCATGTTTTTGAAAATGATTTTGATTGTAGTTGTCTTTATACTAAACAACTGTTCTTCAAAGAAAAAAAAAAGAAAAGAATTTATTCCAAACAATTTGCAAAAATATTTCAAAGTATCTTAAAGACAAAAGTTAGATTTATAAGGAATCCCATATGCATATGTGAGTTCATTACCAATCTTGATTTATCATAATGATACACAAAATCTCTCAAATACAAATGTGTGTGCAATTGCATTGTTCATTTATCAGTTTTGAGCAAGATAATTTGATACAAGTGATTTGAATGAACCAAATAAGTGTTCTGTTGAGTGGTATTTTCACCCGATTGTGAAAACACACTCTCCGATAGGATTTGGGTTCTAAATCCTCTCTTGCAAAGAAATTTAATAAACAATTTCTCCAAGGTTCCGCTATGTTAGCATTTGGTATATGTGTATCAATAATCTCAAATAAAGATATTCAATTAAAATGCTTGGAACACCTTAGTGATTGCAAGTAACTGATAACAAGGGGCAATGTTGGTTTATTTTATTGTGAAACTGTAATGATTGTTCGTTGAACCCGAATAAAGCAAATGTGATTTGATCTTCGTATGACCACGCTGCAAAAAAAAATGGAAATTTATGAAATGTCATAAAACATAACCCCTTCAATGAAATTGGAATTTTATGAAGGGAATATCATCATCTGCTCATGAATGAAAAACAAAACTGAAAAATGAAATTCTGGCCTTGAAATGGAAATTTTCTATTTTCAGACTTTGGAATTTTTAGTTTTTTATTTTTTATTTTAATGCCTGTAAATGAAAATAAAGTGCAGAAAAAATGAAAATAAAATGCAAAAAGAAAAATGAAATGCATTCAGGGTGATGCAATCCTATTCTGACAAAACCGAAGCTAATGAGGTTTCCATGCATGCAACCTAACCTATTGAACCTGCAAACATGCACAATCCAGATAAGTCAAGTGCTGGTCTCTGGGGTTTTAACTGTGATTTCAGATTTAGACATTCGCATGAAGCAACCAAGAGAACTTGCATTAAACTTCACCTATAAGCCTAGAAATCTGAAAAGGGGAAAGATAAACATTTAATCTTGCATGCAGAAAATAACTCCTTCTTTCTTGCCAATGAGGTGCAACTCTCTAAATTTTTTGTATTAAAAATTGATCATTTTACAATAACAGAATCTCTAGTTTTCTCAAAACCAGAAAAAGGGGAAGAAAAACACTCCAAAGCAGGCCCATAATGGCTTCTCACCTTCGGCACTGCAACTCTGCTCGCAGCGGTTTTCGACCCTTGTACCAATCTGTGCCTCTACTTTTATACTTTCTGGCAATGCTCTCTGTTTCACCCTGTGACGCTTCGCTTCATCTCCCAGATCGCTTCGTTTCACCTTCCCCACCTTTTCGTTGTTTTTGACTTTATGTTCGACATCGAGACGCTTGATCTTCTCTGTGACCTGTAACGCTTCTATAGCCCTTACACCTTTATGCCACGTGTTCCACACTTTTTTGCATGTTCCATAATGGCCCCCTGTAAATCGTGACCAAAAATAGCATGTCACGATATCATGACATTTTTATGTATGCAACTTTGCCCCTCTACCTGTATCACGAAAACAAGACATGTCGCGATATCACGACATTTTTCTGTCAGCAGCCTTGTTTGTCATCATGCATCACGAAAATGATACATGTCATGATATCATGACATTTTTCTGCTTCGGACCGCATGGATGCAACTTGTCGCGAAATCATGACGTTTTTCTCCTTCGTTGTGTTTTGTTGCACTCAACCGCAAAAACGCGACATGTCACGAAATCGTGACACTTTTTCATTCCATACCATCTTGCTTTCTATCATGAAATCATGACGCTTTTCTCTTTCAGGCTATCTTGCTGCTTTCTGTCGTGAAATCGTGACGCTTTTCTCTTTGGATGCTCTCGCTTTCTTCAAACGTGAATTCATCAAATCGTGACATATTTTCCTTTCGTACCATCTCGTTGCTTGGAGCACGAAAACGACTGTCGCGATATCGTGACAATTTTCCTCTACGTTCATTTTGGCTGCTTTAGGTCACGAAAACACGACATGTCACGATATCGTGACAACTTCTGCATTGACTCTTCTCTTGCTGCCTTCGACCGTGATTTCATGACAAGTCGCGATATCGTGACATTTTCATTTTGTCTTTCTCTCTCCTCTATGAACCACGATTTCACGACATGTCGCGATATCGTGACATTTTGAGTCTTTAATTTGGTTCTTTGTCTTGCATCACGATTTCACAACACGTCATGATATCATGACATTTTCTCTTCACGATGCATTCTGCTGCTCTTAGCCGCAAAAACGTGACATGTCACGAAATCGCGACAACTTTCCATTTCTAGCCGCGACGGAGCAACATGTCACGAAATCGTGACAACTTTTCATTTCTAGCCGCGACGGAGCAACATGTCACGAAATCGTGACAACTTTTCATTTTCGGCCGCGACGGAGCAACATGTCGCGATATCGCGACAACTTTTCATTTTCGGTCGCGACGGAGCAACATGTCGCGATATCGCGACACTTTCTTTTTCTTGCTATATTTTGCTCTTCCTTTGATTTTTTAGCATCTGGGCCACTGCGGTCTTCTTTGAAAGCATGCAAAAAAGGTGGGTCCCCAATTTTGGGGTGTGTTGTGGATCAGCCACAACAAATGGCGACTCTGTTGTCAAATGCTCCTGAGCATTTTGGTGAGAACCCAACTTGAAATATACAAGCTTAGATACAAGCGTCAGCACATAAAGGATAAACTAATACCGATAGATCAGAAATACATGAAACATCAGAATCATTAAGTATCAGCTCGGTGTGTGCAATGTGTTTTCATTCCCTATCGCTTGAACTTGATCAACATTCCATTGTCAGTTTCACTTATGATTTGTATGCAAGGCTATGAATGATTTGTGCAGGATTTGATGTATGATGAAGATGCTAGAGATATAACAACCTACTTTGCAAAGGCTCAAACCTTCTAATATCATGTACAAACAATTAAAACTGTCAAACCCTCTTAGGACCAAATATATGTATACTTGAATTAATTTACTAGATCCCAAAGTTGGTTATGTGTCACTACCATCTTGAACCCATGTGCAGGTGTAAGTGAGATCAGAGCTTTGGGGAATTGGATTCCCAACCTAAGCGAGATGGGAATTTAATCCTATCCTTACTACTCTGATCTGGAGTTCATTACCTCATCTTGAACAAAATGATTTAACCTGTTATGGATGAAATTGTCAAGCTAGCCTATCCGTTTGAGCAATCAGTGGTCTTGCTTTTAGACAAGACATGTTGCCACGCATGAGCATACTTAACCCCATAATCCATGATTTGGCTTCATTCATTCTTTTCTCTTTTTTTTATTTCTTGGACCTTTGGGATGAC
Source organism: Wollemia nobilis (assembly GCA_028583015.1). Lineage (NCBI taxonomy): Eukaryota > Viridiplantae > Streptophyta > Pinopsida > Araucariales > Araucariaceae > Wollemia > Wollemia nobilis. The sequence goes on along the minus strand of JAQPPZ010001737.1, from coordinate 1,118,660 downwards.
TACCCATCCTTGCTAGGGGACATGTAGTACGATCCCTCCAATCCAATATTAAGATGAAATGGAAAATATTATCTTTTATTTCTTGGACCTTGGGGATGACTACCCATCCTTTGCATAGGACATGTAGTATGATCCTTCCAATCCAAGATTGAGATGAAATGGGAAAAATTAGTTTTACTTTTTATTGCTTGGACCTTTGGGATGACTACCCATCCTTTGCAGAGGACATGTAGTACGATCCTTCCAATCCAAGATTTATGATGAAATGGGAAAAATGGAAGCTTTGGGGAATCAGATTCTCAACCTAGGCGAGATGAGAATTATGCCCTATCCTTACTACTCCATGTAGGTCAAATCAGAGCTTTGGGGAATTGGATCCTCAACCTAAGTGAGATGAGGATTTAACCCTATCCTTACTACTCTGATTTTAGGCTTTAAGCATTATGGGAGTGGTAAAAACCACTGTTTTAAGGATTATGTTGCATGATAGGACAGACATGAAATATTCTTTTCACCTCACCTTTTCTTCCAAGTATGGTTTTGATCATTTTGCTCAAGATCTTCTTTAATGTGCATAGAACGTGCTTGGTTCAAGATAGTTCGGGCATCAGTTCCCAACCTTAGGATTTTTTATGTTTTATGTTATAGAATAACCCTAAGAGGATTCGACACCTTCTCAATGATTGCACATGAAATGAAAATGTAACTTGAGATGACATGTATATGCAATGAGGAATGTGACATGAGATATGAATGCACTTGCTTCTTTTGAAATGTGGATGGAATATATCATCTACTTTACCATAATGTGTAAAACTGACAACTTCATGCATCACAAGATTCAAACGATATTATTTAAGATGTTTGTGTTACTTGTGGAGCTTTCTACAACACAATTCCAATGTTTCATATTCTCCTGATCTTAGGCATAAGTTGACATCTCAAAATTTTCCTCTTTTTTTTTTTTTTATAAAAACAAACTAAACATGTCAAATGAAATCAAACACACAACTTAAATCCTAATCCAAATAGCAATCCCAAAATGAAACTTGAAAACACAAACCCAAAACCAAAAACCAAAATCTATATACAAATGTACAATATAATACAAGATGATGCAAAGCTTGGATTATCACTTTCCTGGATCCCAAACATGATTAGAACATTTCAACAAAAATATAACGTGATATGCATGCCAAATGTTGTAGGAATCCAAAAAAAACAATATTATACCACACCATGCAACAACTTTTAACTTCCCTTGCTCACCCCACCAATTAGATTTAGTTCCAATAGTATTCCCATAGGTGAGCCTCAAATCACTAAAATGATTAGACAATAAATGATATTCAATATTATCTTGTCTATCCTTGAAAGTATCCATTTCACAATTCGATTCATGTTTTAGAACTAGGCTCTCTTTATCCAAAATGAGACTTTGTAAGCAAGAGCCTATTTCTAAAAATTTTAAAGCCAAATCATTTTCCAAATTTGTAGGCCAATCAAATTTGTGTAACAGTTTGCAAGCATCTAGGATATTTACTAAATTAGGATCATTAACAGTTTTTACCCTAGATTCAATTAGTAATTGTTGATGAATTTGATTTAACAATTCAAGTGCATCAACTTCTTTTCCATTCATTAAAACAATGTTATTAAAGGTGTGATTAAAAATTATACCTTGTTTTTCATTCACCTTTAACGACATTTCACCATAAACATCATTCAAATTCAAAATATGGTCATGCAAATTTTCACCTAAATCTTGGATGCTTGAACACAAAAGGTTAGATTCTAACTTTTGAACATTTTTATTTACCAAAATTTGATGGGGATTTGCAATTCCCTCTTTTACCTCATGGTCTTCATACTCTTCATTGATTACTTGTTCATCAAACATACCAAAATTGGGCACCCAATTGAAAACATGCCCATCCTTTTCAACCCTCAAATGTTTTTGGTCAAAGTGTATGTCCCATGTACTCTATCTTGATGATCACTTCATTTGAGTTGCTTCCAATTGATCAATCTCTTTGTCATTTGGTTCCAATTCTTTGTTCACTATCCATGGTATCTCTTCATCCCCACCCCAGTTTTCACGGATTTGCACCTCTCAATCTAATGTGAGATCTTCGTATGATGTAGAAGTTTCAACATCCTGCATATCAAGTGAAATATGAGTTTCATCTATAGGGGTGTGAGAAAAGAATGCATTATCATATCTCCCCCAACCATTGTAAAAATTGTCATCCAAATCCATGGCATGAAATTCCATGATGTTTGTGGCATGATCTTTTGATTCATTCATAAATTCCTTTTCTTTCTTTGTCCTTGGCAATAGGATCATTATAATCTTCCAAAATTTGATGAGATTTGAAACCCTCTTCCAAAACATCCTCAAATTGTACAGGAGTTGTAATATCTTCCTTTGAGTAGGCGATTATGTTGTCCTGTATATCAATTGGCACACAAGTTTCATTAGTAGTTTTGGAGTGAGTGTAGTCTTCCCACTTCTTCCAAGCATCATAATAATCATCTTTCAAAATCAAGTGGTGACGTTCAACTACTTCTTCAACATCCTCCAATTCATCAATGTGTTTCTCATCAAATTCATCTTCACCTTCCTTAGATGGTTCAATTATTTCCAAAAGTGGGTCGTTTCTTGAATTCAAATTTGTAAGGCTATCATAGTCCAAATTAGTAACCCATGATTCAATTTTATCATAATTTGGAGGGTGAAGAATTTCTTGATCGTTAATTTTACACATCTCATCAATAGTATCTTCCAAGAACAAGTGGTGAAATTCTATCATATCTTCAAATTTATTTATTGATTTTCTTTCAATTTCACTTTCAACCACTTCATTCAATTCTATGGTGGGTTCCGTCCTATCACATATATCAAACATTGTTGAATTTAGAACCCCTTCATCCGGATAATCGTGTATCTCTATGAATGAGATCATTTCTGCATAATCCTCACTAGCGGATGTTGGCTTAGCAATTTGCACCTCCTCGTGGACTACATCTAAGGTGGTTGTAAGATTTGGATATTCAAATTCATCCCCTTGATCATTTACCTTAGATATCATTGGAGTGGAGGGTGCTATTTTTAATGGTTGGTGTAGGTTGGCATCAATATTTTTAGAAGGACAATCTCTTATGTGAACATGTTGTGCCTTTTCTTCTTCAAGACCTTGTCGTTCTATCTCTTCTAAGATCTCATGGATTTTCTCTAGAGACAAACCACTCAGTTTTTCCTCAATGAGTGAAGCAAGTGTGGGGTGTATGGCTCCCGGGTATACTTCCATGGCTTCCTCTTCTAATGTGTTAAAATTTTCCCACATTTGGGAGTGCAACTCACGAAATCTTCCATTGAATTGACTCAAGGATTCATTAGGCTCCTTACATATGGAGGTAAACTGATTTTTCAGGATTTCTAAGTCAACTCTGATTACCAAAATGATAAAGATAGGCTGCTTCTAGTTGTATCCAAGAAGTCCTAACCTCCATGGGTAGTTGGCTATACCAAAAGAATGGTTTATCATCCAAAATGTATGCAAATAACTTACAAGCCACCTCCTCATAGAAAATCTGGAATTGACATAATGTATTCTTGTAGACATGCAGTCTTTGCAAGTATCCTAGTGGCACCTCTTGATTAAAACACCGTAAAAAATCCAATAACATTTTAGGAATATGATAGGGTATCACATGTATAGACAAACCCTTATAATGATCCTCCATTGTAGATACCATTCTTTCTCTTAGAGATGCTATTTCAGCTCTTAGGGATACAATTTGCTCCTCAAATGTTGCCATTAGTGAACTCGAAATGTAACTTTAGAACCAAATCTATTGAATATTCAACCTGCAATGTATAAAAAAAAAATCAAGTTAGCATCAACTAAGAGATGTATTCATTAAAATCAAATGAAAGTAACTGTATGGAAACAACACTTTGCTAGTCAAGACCAAAATTTTCAAAATTAAATCAAATCACTTTATTTCTGTATGAACAATCAGAAAAATATACAGCATACCTGAATTGCTTAAAATAGAATAAAGTAAACCAATTCAGGCCGTCCTTTTAACAATCTGCCGAGTGTTAGAGGACTAAAGATAACAATCAATATAGCATGAAATATACAAAAATTTTAAATCTCACTAAAATAAACCCGTTCAGGCCCTCCTTCTAGCGCCAATCTGTTGAGTGGTGTTAGAGGAGGCCGAAGATGCTAATCAAATGGACTTGAAATATTTAGCAATGTAAAGCTCTCAAACAATTATAAACCTGTAGCATTTAAAATCATAATGAAATAAACCGTTTCATGCCCTCCTTCTAGCGCCAATCTGTTGAGTGGTATTTTCACCCGATTGTGAAAACACACTCTCCGATAGGATTTGGGTTCTAAATCCTCTCTTGCAAAGAAATTTAATAAACAATTTCTCCAAGGTTCCGCTATGTTAGCATTTGGTATATGTGTATCAATAATCTCAAATAAAGATATTCAATTAAAATGCTTGGAACACCTTAGTGATTGCAAGTAACTATTAACAAGGGGCACTGTGGTTTATTTTACTGTGAAACTATAATGATTGTTCGTTGAACCCGAATAAAGCAAATGTGATTTGATCTTCGTATGACCACGCTACAAAAAAAAATGGAAATTTATGAAATGTCATAAAACATAACCCCTTCAATGAAATTGGAATTTTATGAAGGGAATATCATCATCTGCTCATGAATGAAAAACAAAACTGAAAAATGAAATTCTGGCCTTGAAATGGAAATTTTCTATTTTCGGACTTTGGAATTTTTAGTTTTTTATTTTTTTATTTTAATGCCTGTAAATGAAAATAAAGTGCAGAAAAAATGAAAATAAAATGCAAAAAGAAAAATGAAATGCATTCAGGGTGATGCAATCCTATTCTGACAAAACCGAAGCTAATGAGGTTTCCATGCATGCAACCTAACCTATTGAACCTGCAAACATGCACAATCCGGATAAGTCAAGTGCTGGTCTCTGGGGTTTTAACTGTGATTTCAGATTTAGACATTCGCATGAAGCAACCAAGAGAACTTGCATTAAACTTCACCTATAAGCCTAGAAATCTGAAAAGGGGAAAGATAAACATTTAATCCTGCATGCAAAAAATAACTCCTTCTTTCTTGCCAATGAGGTGCAACTCTCTGAATTTTCTGTATTAAAAATTGATCATTTTACAATAACAGAATCTCTAGTTTTCTCAAAACCAGAAAAAGGGGAAGAAAAACACTCCAAAGCAGGCCCAGAATGGCTTCTCACCTTCGACACTGCAACTCTGCTCGCAGCGGTTTCTGACCCTTGTACCAATCTGTGCTTCTGCTTTTATACTTTCTGGCAATGCTCTCTGTTTTGCCCTGTGACGCTTCGCTTCATCTCCCAGATCGCTTCGTTTCACCTTCCCCGCCTTTTCATTGTTTTTGACTTTATGTTCGACATCGAGACGCTTGATCTTCTCTGTGACCTGTAACGCTTCTGTAGCCCTTACACCTTTATGCCATGTGTTCCACACTTTTCTGCATGTTCCATAACGGCCCCCTGTAAATCGTGACCAAAAATAGCATGTCACGATATCACGACGTTTTTATGTATGCAGCTTTGCCCCTCTACCTGTATCACGAAAACAAGACATGTCACGATATCACGACATTTTTCTGTCAGCAGCCTTGTTTGTCATCATGCATCGTGAAAATGATACATGTCACGATATCACGACATTTTTCTGCTTCGGACCGCATGGATGCAACTTGTCGTGAAATCATGACGTTTTTCTCCTTCGCTGTGTTTTGTTGCACTCAACCATGAAAATGCGACATGTCACGAAATCGTGACACTTTTTCATTCCGTACCATCTTGTTGCTTTCTATCATGAAATCATGACGCTTTTCTCTTTCGTGGTCTCGTGCTTTTTGTGTGAAATCATGACGCTTTTCTCTTTCGGACTGCTCTCGCTGCTTGGCCGCGAAACGTGACATGTCATGAAATCACGACATATTTTCCTTTCGTACCATCTCGTTGCTTGGAGCCGCAAAAACGTGACCTGTCACGATATCGCGACGTTTTTCCTCTACGTTCATTTTGGCTGCTTTAGGTCACGAAAACGTGACATGTCACGATATCGCGACAACTTCTGCATTGACTCTTCTCTTGCTGCCTTCGACCGCGATTTCATGACAAGTCACGATATCGCGACATTTTCATTTTGTCTTTCTCTCTCCTCTATGAACCATGATTTCACGACATGTCGCGATATCGTGACATTTTGAGTCTTTAATTTGGTTCTTTGTCTTGCACCGCGATTTCACAACACGTCGCGATATCGTGACATTTTCTCTTCATGATGCATTTTGCTGCTCTTAGCCGCGAAAACGTGACATGTCACGAAATCGTGACAACTTTCCATTTCTAGCCGCGACGGAGCAACATGTCGCGAAATCGCGACAACTTTTCATTTCTAGCCGCGACGGAGCAACATGTCACGAAATCGCGACAACTTTTCATTTTCGGCCGCGACGGAGCAACATGTCGCGAAATCGTGACAACTTTTCATTTTGGCCGCGACGGAGCAACATGTCGTGATATCGCGACAACTTTTCATTTATGGTCGCGACGGAGCAACATGTCGCGATATCGCGACACTTTCTTTTTCTTGCTATATTTTGCTCTTCCTTTGATTTTTTAGCATCTGGGCCACTGCGGTCTTCTTTGAAAGCATGCAAAAAAGGTGGGTCCCCAATTTTGGGGTGTGTTGTGGATCAGCCACAACATGTTCATTAACCATGACTTAGATGCATATAATCGTACCAGACTACTATGTAGGTCGGGTTATCAAGAGCTAGCTAATCCATAAGCAGACAGAGGTCTGTACAAAAGAAGGTCGCTAATGTGACGGACATATCACCATGCTAGGAGTTACCGAAGGCCAAGCGGGTTGGGCACAAACCACTTGTTATGGGGCTTACCTCACGGGTTTCGAATAATTGAGTATTCCAAGGATTCAAGCTCATCAACCCTTCTTTTCTTTTCAATAGGTAGGGAAAGGGATTTTATTGCTTTTGCTTTTGCTTTCTTTTCTGTCTTTTTTTTTTTTTGTACTTTTGTATTTTAGCTTGATATTTGAGATAATGCGAAAATGACTTTTTTATTTTTCTCTTTTTCTTGAACTTTGCTTTTCTTCCTATGCTAGGGATACTTGCTCGGATTAGCTGTAGAGCAAGGGATTTTTATTCCGGGTAGGGGTGAGCTTGTCCTTTTGTCAATTCTCAAAGATTCTAGACCATGTGCATGATAGGATAGCAGGGGAAAATTTTCTCTCAAGAACCACTGCTACTATGTAGCGTAGCATGGGAAATTACAAATATAATCATTTTATTGTGAAAGGATGTGCTTGGTTTAAGTAAATAACAAGATCAATTCTCTATGCTCAAACTTTATTTAATTGAATTTTGTGGACTTTGATATGAGAGAGATTAGTAATCATGCCAGATAAAATCAAGATATTTATTTTTGTGTTTGTGATAGTGAGGGATTCCAAATAAATGCTAATTTATCCAAAATAACTTGAAAATATAACTACAATACTTTAAGAAGAAATATATACAACAAATATTTTTGAGGAATTTGATAATTTTGATGTTTTTGTATTTTGATCTTAATTGAGGAATTGAAAGAAATACAATGTGATTGTTTTTTTTTTTGAAACTGTTTATATAAGATACAAAAAAGGAAATAATATACAAAACAAATATATACAATGATAGAATAACCAAATTTTATGCGTAATATCGCTTAAGATGCATAATATTCATAGGTTCTTTTAAATATTTACCATCTAAGGTAGCTAATTTGTATGCTCCCGATTCAAATTTAGCAGTGATAATATATGGTCCAAGCTAGTTGGGCTCAAATTTACCTTTAAGGTCTTTAGTTGCATTAGTGTTTTTTATTTATTTTCCTTTAAAACAAGGTCGTCGATCTCAAAGGATCGATGACGAACTTTCTTGGCATATGATCTTTTAAGCTTGTTTTGGTAGGCACGAAGATGCTCCAAAGCATTGATGCACTTTTCATCTAGGAGTTCCAGTGATCGAGTCTCGCCGACTCGATATTCATCTCCTACTTTTGTATCTTGAAGTAGTAGAGCCAAAGAAGGAACTTCTAATTCAAAGGGAAAAAAAGCTTCAGTGCCATAAACCAAGACAAAAGGTGAAGTACCTGTGGGAGTTCAAACACTAGTTCGATAAGCCCACAAAGTCTGGATATAATTGAATGTGCCGATCGCGGCCGATTTATTGACCAATATTTTAAGAATTTTGATTAAAGTTTTGTTAGATGTTTTCGCTTGACCATTACCCTGAGGATAATAGGGAGTGGACCAGCGATGTTGAATCTTATATTTTTGGCATAATTTCTTAACATCTTTATTTTTGAAACAAGTTCCATTGTCGGAGATGAGATTTGCAGGAATTCCGAACCTACAAATGATTTGATTAAAAATAAATTTAGAGACTTGTGTTCTAGTGCAAGAAGCTAAAGGCATAGCTTCGACCCACTTCGTGAAATACTCAGTGGCGGTTATGATGAATTTGTGTCCATCAGATGACAGAGGATTAATTTTTCCAATAATGTCTAAGCCCCATTTTGAAAAGGGCCAAGGAGATGAAATAGCTTGTAGCTCTTGTGCAGGCGCATGGACAAGGTCAGCATGTTTTTGGCACTTGTCGCAATGGCGCACATAATCATGTGCATCATTTTCCATGGTAGGCCAAAAGTAGCCTATCCTAAGGAGTTTTTTAGCAATGACACTACCATTGAAGTGTCCTCCACAAGATCCATCGTGGGCTTCACTTAAAGCTGATTTGGATTCTTCTAGATTCAAACATCTCAATAGGATACCTTCAAAAGATCTCCTATATAAAGTATTGCCAATTATTACAAATTGACTTGCTCGTCTACGTAATAACCGACACTGGTTTCTATTAGAATTAACAGGGAAAGTCCCATTTTGAAGAAAATAAAATATTTTCGTATACCAAGGTTTAGGAGTAGTTTCATTGATTAGAAACACATCCAAAGGTTCTAAACATGACTGATTTGAAGCGGGTTCCTGGAGTCGACGAATAATGATGGTGGCATATTCGTCATCTAACTCCAAGGGCAAAAGGGATGCAGCTGCGGCCATAGCATCAGTTGCACGGTTGCTAGTTCGAGGAATAGCTTCCAAAGTGACTTTATCAAACAAGGATAACAATTGCAAAACATATGCTTTATATGGGCACAATTTATCATCTCTGGTCTGATAAAATTCATTAATTTGGTTTATAACAAGTTGAGAATCACCAAAAACTAGTAGATGTTTGATTTTTAATGCCAAGGCAGCTCGTAATCCAAGGATTAGAGCTTCATATTCGGAAGTGTTATTGGTGCAAGCAAATGTTAATTTGAAGGACAAAGGTATAAGATGTTTTTGTGGGGATATTAAAATAATACCCGCACCAGCCCCACTCATGCATCGGGCTCCATCAAAGTATAAGGACCATTGTTCAATATGGTCTGCCTCTAATTGAAGGCATTCATCAGGAAACTCAATGATGAGGGGATGAGTAGACTCTAAGGGTGCAGCAGCTAATTGATCTACTATGATTTGACCCTTAACAGACTTCTGTCCTATGAACGTGAGTTCAAACTCGCTTAGAGCAAGAACCCACTTGGTTGTACGACCTGATAAATAAGGTCGACTCATAAGATATCGCAAGGGATCATATTTAGCAATGACATACGTTTTTTGACTGAGCATATAATGGCGTAATTTTTGTGTAGAAAATACGACTGCTAGACATAGTTTTTCTAATGTTGTGTAACGGGTTTCATAATTGATTAAAGTTTGGCTAATATAATAATTAGCACGCTCTCTCTTCTCATCATCAAGCTGAGCTAACATAGCTCCTAAGGCAGAATCTGAAGCTAAAATATACAGGATAAATGGGCGATCAGGTCTAGGCGGTGAAAGCACAGGTGGGTTAAGGAGGTATTGTTTGAGAAGTTCAAAAGCTTCTTTACATTCGTCATCCCAATTAAAAGGGACATCCTTCTTAAGCAGCTTAAGAAAGGGACCTATTTTGTCCGCCAACTTATCGATGAAGCGACGGATGGCTTGAAGTTTACCTTGTAAACTTCGTAACTTAGATATATTGGTAGGTGCGGGCATATCAGTGATAGCCGCAATCTTGAGAGGGTCGATTTTGATACCACGTAAAGAAACTAAAACCCCTAATAGTTTACTGGACTTAACTCCGAATATGCATTTGGTTGGATTTAATCGAATAAGGTATTCTCTTAACCGATTAAATACTTTTCTCAAATCATCTAAATGATCATCTTCTTTAATAGAGCGAGCTATAATATCATCTACATAATCATGTAGGATATCATGCATCATATCATGAAAGATATAAGTCATGGCTCGTTGATATGTTGCACCTGCATTCTTTAAACCAAATGGCATCACTTTCCAACAAAAGGTACCCCAAGGGGTAATAAAGGTTGTTTTAGCCTGATCTTCAAGAGCTATCCTGATCTGATTATAGCCAAAAAATCCATCCATTAGGGACATCATTCCACTCCCGACAGTAAATTCAATGATTTGATCCATGTTTGGAAGAGGAAAATCATCTTTAGGGCATGCGGCGTTAATATCTCTAAAGTCTATGCAAACCCTAACTTTGGTAGCTTCTTTCTTGGTGACTGGAACTACATTTGAGATCCATTCAGCATAATCAATAGCTTGTATAAAAACAACATTCAGGAGTTTTTCTAACTCCCCTTTGACTAGCAAGGCCACTTTGGGATGCATTTTTCTAAGTTTCTGTTTAACAGGTTTAGCATCCGGATGGACTACTAGATGATGCATGACTACAGAAGGGTCCAGACCTGGCATATCTTCATATGTCCAAGCGAAGACATCTTCATATTCTTTAAGAAATGCAATGTATTCATTTTGTTTTTCTTGACTTAATTCTGATCCAATATTGATTATGTGAGGATTATCCTCAGTTCCAATGTTAACTTTAATGACGTTTTCTACTTCCATGTGTAGATCTCTTTCAAAATTAGGTGGGGCGGGTGAAACGCCCAATTCTTGTAATTATTTTAAGGTTAACTTGGAGAATTCATCTTGAGGAGTCGTGACCTCAAGCTGGGCTATAGTAGGTATAGAACCATCAAAATAAAAACCATTGTATAACAACTCTTCAACGGAGACATCATGGAAAATATCTCCTTCCAACTCATCGTCGGATTCAACAATCAATTCAGGGTAAGCTATGGATAGCATATTGCATGTAAAGAGATTATTCTTTGGACACAAAGAATCTTGTTTATCTAGATAATCTTGATAACATATGAGTTGATCATCATCTTCAAAAGGGAAGGGTTGACCCTTACTAGGAAACAGGCCTACACCACATCGGGCAGGCCATGGTTCTACCTCGATAGGTTCTTTCATACCATTTTGGAAAGGTCCCAAGCCTTTCCCTTTATATCCCATTTTAAGCATTATAGGTTTAGCTTTAATATATTCATTAGCAAAATAACATCGGGCATATCCCTCATGATGAGTTTTGATGTTTCTAGGTATTCTTCCCCAATCATATCCTTTATAAATAAAAGCACAACTCCCGACTTGGTAAGTACTTCCCATAGGTTGTGGGAGGCCCAAAGTACGAGGAGATGGTGGCAAGTTATTAAAAAGAATTGAATCTTGCATAAAAGCATTTGTTTTTTTTGATATTAAGATTTTAGATAAATCCGGTAAAAGTTCATCAGAAAGAGCATACGATGTAGAAGGATCATTCCCTATATCTTTAGATGTGGAAGGTGTGATAGATGTAGATAATGTGGAGGTGTTAATAAATGGGTCTATAGGTTTTGAAATTATAGGGATAGAACATGAAGGATTGGTTGTAGATCTAAGATCTTTTTGAGGTTCTAGTGTGGTTTGTTCAGAAGATGGTTGAGTTAAATGTATAGGTGTAGTTGATGGAGTAGATGATGTTATGGGTGTGTGTTTCACACGTTTAGATGAAAAATAAGAATTAGGATGTGTGGATGATAGAGCGGGGCAAAATTGTACTCCAATAGGTTCTGCCAAAGCACACATATCAAAGGGTCTAGGGTCACCATGAATAGTGACCAACTGATTTTTAAATTCAAATTTAACACACTGGTGTAAAGTTGATGGGACAACTCGCATCGCATTGATCCAAGGGCGACCCAAAAGTATATTGTACGATGTTGGGCAATGTACAATAAACACGGTTGTATCTAGGGTTCTAGGACCAACTTGCAAGGGTATAGTAATGACTCCACACGTTTCTTGTGTCTCGTCATTGAAAGCTTTGATAATCATATCCGTTTTTTTCATTTCATCACTTCTAAAGCCAAATATTTGGTAGAAGTCAAAAGTGCATATGTTTAAAGATGAACCATTATCAATCAGGACTCTTTTAATAGCTACATCTCCAATTAGGGCAGTAATATATAAGGGGTTATCCTTATGTAAACTATGTTGCGGGATATCTTTATCTCGAAAATCAATACAATCGACTTCTCGAGTGATGATAGTATTGGACATGGCTTCGGGTTGAATATTTTGTGGCACCATCATTTGGCTTAATGTAAGCATTAACTCATCCCTATGGGTAGGAGAAGATCTTAACAAGTCCAAAAGGGAAATTCTGGTTGTAGTATTGGATAATTGTTCATTAATATTGTAAGGAGGCTTAGGTTGAACATTAGACATATGATTCCCTTTATTGGGATTTTTCAAAATAAATGGAGCTGATCCATCATTTTGAGTTTGATCCTGTTGAGAGTTTTGAGCCTGTTGTTTGGTAACAACTCCGATGGTACCTACAATGTTATATTGAAGACATTGAACTGGTCTCGGTTGAGCGTTTATGGCTTGTTCATTAGGAAGGAACTGATTAGAAGAGGGTCGAGTAGTAACTCTTCTAGGAAATGGTTCTTCCGGAACCATAGCATCTGTGATAGGTTGAATAGGATCTGATTCATTTTTAGAGCTATTCGATTGGTTTGAGGTGATGTCTACTTCACTTTTAGTATCCGATTCTACATCACTAGGATCCAGAGTTTGAATATTATGTAGGGGCCTGGTCGTGACTATGGATAAAGTTGTACCAAATATTTGAGGATCCTGAACAGGTAATTGTCTGCTAATAGTCCCTACATATCGGGTAGGAGGGGGAACATTATGATGTTCGATTTGATTAGCCACCTCTTTACCATGGTTTGGTAAAGGATGTTGAAATATGTCTAATTATTGATTAGCATTTTGATTCTGATTACGGGAATGGTCTTTTGAGCGTTATTAGGAGCATTTTGTTTAGGTTGGAAGGCTTGCACCTCCATTTCATTATTATCAATCAAGTCTTGTATTTTATGTTTCAATATTTTGCAAGAGTTTGTAGCATGTCCAGGTCCTCTATGAAAATCACAATGTAAATCAGCTCTGTATCCGGGTATAGTTGGATCAGGTTCTCGGATAGCTGGTAATTGAATCAAGCCTCGTGCTAGTAATTGAGGTAGAATGGTTGATAAAGGTTGGTTCAATCTAGTAAATTCTCGAGGAGGTTTATCAGGAGGTTTTAATATAAATTTTTCTGTTGTCTTCGTTGTATTGATATTAGCAACGTTTCTACTATCAGTGACTCCATCACCTACAACTTGTTTGTTTTTATACTGATTTCTGGATGTTTTCTCATCATCTTTCTTTTTGAGCTGACCTCTTCTAATGAGAGCATCTTCTACCCTTCGAGCTAAGTCTATAGCTTGATCGAAGGTGGTTAAGGTAGCAGTTGATAACTCATAAGATATTTGTTCTTGCAAATTATTGATAAAAATATCCAACATTTCCCTATAAGGTAGCACAAAGTGCAGTTTTCCTGTCAACTGCCTCCATCTGGCTAAGAAATCAGCAAAACATTCATCTTTGTCTTGTTTTAAGTTGTATAAATCTTTAATGGTGACATGCCTCTCGATGTAGGCACTAAATTGATGGACAAAAGATTCAGTTGTTTCTTCAAAGTTTCTCAAAGAATGAGTGGGCAATTGATAGTACCACTCTAATGCCATTCCTCCTAAACTTTTTGGGAACATTTTTAGTAATAGCAAGTCATCATGTGATATATCATGACATGCTATCCTAAACATGCGAAGATGCTCTATGGGATCTTCGGTTCCTTTATATATAGGCAGGACGGGCATGGGAAAGTGTTTAGGGTATGGTTGTGCTACAACTATGGGATCCAAAGGCTGACTACACATCTCTCGATAATTGTACGAGGGACGGTAGGGATCTATCTGGTCCATACGCGAAGCTAACTATTTCACCATGGCTTCCAGATTACTGGTTTGCCCACCATATTGGTTCGGTAGGGCATTAATATGGGATTTGTGAGCATATGATGGAGGGACATGAAGATTAGATGCTATATTGCTATTGTGTAAATTGTTGGTAGGAAGGGTGTTATGAAGAAGTTTTGAAGTTGTATTATGTTGTATCCCAGATTGTTGAAAATTGATGTTTGGCTTAGTTTTGGATTTTTGTCGATTTGAAGCATATTGATCAATAGTTTGGCGAAATAAAGTAGTGAATGAAGGTTTCTTTTGTGTGGAAATGATTTGAGGCTCAATAACAGGTTCCTTAGGGGGTTGGGTAACCTGTTGTTTTTGCATGTTCTGAATCATAGTGACCATATCTCTATTGGATGGTCCAGCCTTATCACTTTCTTGATCAACAAAGGACAAGGGATTAGTGTGTATGTTAAACATATCTTCCATGGTTGCTTGAGTGTCACTAATTTGTCCTCTATCAATACGAACTGCCATATTAAGAGCACCAATGTTATTATTGAAAAATTTCCAGAAATGATCTAAGTTATCAAAAGCAATAGTTCCGTCTGGAGCTATTCTAGGGGATGAGGATCCTTCCTCTTTAAGATTTTCTTGTTGTTCATTTTCTTCAGCCAGCTCATCTTCTGGTTGTTCTAGAGTTTCTCCTTCCGGAATTGAACCCTCAGGAAGGACATTTGGGTTTTTTTGTTTTGTCTCCTAACCAATCTTCTTCTTCTTCTTCAGTTTGTTTACCATTCCTAAGTCTAGGCATTGTGCTTAAATTTAGATTTCAGCAAATATATATATACTTATATATATATATATATATATATGCAACAAGCTTAAGAGGTATATATTTTAATTATATACCTACTATAGTATTTGAAATAAAATGTTTTTGGTTTTGTTATGTTTTTGGTTTTTCTTGTTTTTGTAACAATATTATAAAGATAACAAACAACACACTAAATGCAAGAAATAATAATAATGAAAGCAATGATCTAGTTTTCTATAAAAAATTTATAAATATCATTAATGGGCTCGAGTTCTTTAGGAGTCATGAAGTGTTCTTCTTCAAATTGAAAGTTTTCTTTCAAGAATTTGACAAAAAGTGCTATAGTGATATTATCTGTCTCAGATTCTGGTTGGTAGAAGTAAAGCTCGTGGCAATACTCTCGATATAACACAGCCCTAGGAACTCTATTCCATATTTCCCTATCCGTAAGAACGACCTCTTGATCTTCTACATGACCTAGGAATTGGTGTATAACAGCTGCGTTCTCGAGGTATTCCTCGAAGGTGAACAATTCTGAAGACACAAGAGCTCTCCTATAAGCTAACCACCTATGGCAGGCTCTCTGAAGTTCATGATAAAAAATGAGTTGATGAGGATCCGGGATCCTATCTAGGGCAAACCTCTTGATTTGTCTAAGTTCGGTTGATCTAGACGAAATGATACCTAGTCTCCTATCAAGTTCTTTCCACAGAAGTTGGTTTCTATCTGTTTCAAGCACACTAAGCACATAATTAACTTCTATGGCTGCTAATTGGTTTTCAACATTTATAGTGACAGCTAATATTTTCTTAGGAGCTACCATCTAGACATGATATGCAACTTAGTAGTTTTCTAATGATTTTAAATGCATCTATGTTTTTGTTTTTTTTTTGTTTTCAAAAGGTTTTAGTTTCACGTCGGGTTCACCAAAATGTATCGCTCCAAATTTTTTGCATCCTTACCTTTAGGCTATAGGATCCATGCCCGGAAGGAGGATGGGAAAAGGATGGGACAATACCTCGGACTGAGAGGCCCTTTGATGGTCCCGCCTCTCGGGGGAGGGGTATTAAGGTGATTTTTCGATGGATGGTGGGGTTCACCAGGAAACGTTTAGTGGCAGTTTCCACGCCTAGGTTGGGAATGAGTTTAATGTGTTCAATTTTAGCTTTAAACATCCAAGTCCTAGGTTTGGCCAAATGAATCTAAGTTGTTCTATTATGAAAATGCAAATTAAATGAATACAGGAAACAGATTTGAACAGAAAACAGAGAGAATAAGCTAGATTAAAGAGCCATACCTGATCCGGATGTCTGATGGAGGTTCTAATTTTTGAAGCAGTCAAGATCATCTGGAATTTGATAGAATCGTCTCCGATCTGACAGGATCATCTGAGATCTGACGAATTCATCAGAGACCTGCAATCAGAGAAATAGAGACAAACTATAGAAAATGCAGCTATGCCAACAGAGGGCAATGATGTAGAATGATATCAATAATATTAAACTGATAATTATAGACAAAAATATGAGTGCGTTACAATGATTTAATGACTAATCATGATTTTATGATGCATACAAGCTACATGGGTGAACTCCAAGATGCAGAATAATAAGGAATAACCATAAGATTAACTAAATGCAGAATAATGCAGCAAAAAAGAGTGAAGAAATGCAAACTCTGGGCACTGATTGCCCCCAATGTTGACTGCAATCGAAATCATCTCGGATTGGTACAAAATCATCTCGAATTGGACAGGATCATCTGCGATGATCTGAGCTTGCTCCGGCTGAAGAATAACAAAGTTCCTGCAAGAAAATTCGAAAAGGGACAAAGGCAAACAATAGTCTAGGATATTCTAATGCATGTAAAACTCGAAGTGCAGAAAAATTCAGCCAGGGGGATGTCAAGGGGAGGGCCTAAGATTAAATAGGCATAGGAAAGAGGTTGGGAGGTTGGAGATCATCCCAATTTGGGAGATCTCCAATGGGGGAAGTCTCTAACGGCGTAGACACGCTTTTGCCCCGGTTAGAGACGCCGTTGAAACAGAAGCTAATTATGAAAAATTAGTTTTGGGACGAAATCGGCTGGACGTTCTGCTCCAGACGAAATCATCCAATCTGAGGCGATATCGTCTGATCGGAGACGATATCGTCCAACGGATGAAACAAACTCTAAAAATGGCACAAAAAATGAGGAAACGGGCAACAGGCGGTTTTGGAGCGGTTTTGGGGTTAAAATTTGAATTTGAATTATTACTAAGGTAATTTTAATTATTTTCTAAGGTTTACTATACCAATTTTAGGGTGCTACATCATTAATGCTCAGCTACCTCATCCTTCTTCTTGACGGGCGATCCTTTGATTGAGGTAGTGGATGATAGATACTGGGGCACCTTAGGAATATCACATTGAAAACCCGTCACTTCTACGTACATTGTTAGGTACTGTTGGAACAAAATCAATGTATGGTTATTATTCGCACCTACGACCTTGTCAACATTGAATAGATCAACTTGGTATTAAGAGATTTCATCTAATCTCCATAGAAGACTGGTTTCTTAATGGTTTTTATGAGAAAAGGGAAAATAGATTTTCTAAAAGAAAGGGAAATATAGCCGTAGCTAGAGCTTTTCTCACAGTACAAATTAAATAAAAACTAAGATAAATGTATATAACTTCTCTGTTTAAGCATTTATTATATCTTCATGCAGAAATCATAGTCTTCCAATGTGATTTAGATATCTATCTAACACGTACATGTATTGAATTTTAACTCCAACAATATGATTTATATTGTGTATAAGTCCAAATTCCAGAACAGATACAATATACAACTCAATAATGTAAATAGAAGCATCAAATGTTAATACATACACTTGCACACCGTGAACTAGAAGCCAATAGAAGCGTATTTTATTGCTTGCATCTAGAGTACATACATCCAGTCTTGTAAACGTCTAAGAGTCAACCTCTATTCAGGGTGCATTTACTATTATATATACCCTATGGCGAGCATATTTTATAGCTAGTAGATTCTGACATAAAATCAGTTACAAACAATCGGGCTATAAAAATACGTCAGTATGCTCTACATGGCTTCCTATTGATCTAATGGTAAACAAAATATTTGATAACAAAAATCTGGGATTTGATGCTTTCTTCACTGTCTGTCATCAGTTGCCAACACATTCTTTTGAAGGTATGTTTATTTGTTTCTACTTATATCTTTGTCCTCACGAAAAACTTCCTGCTCATGAAAATCTGACATGTCACAAAATCAACATTCCTTTGTACTTTGGCTTCTCTTGGCTGCCTACTCATAAAAATCTGACATGTCATGAAATCATGACATTCCTTTGTACTTTGGCTTCTCTTGGCTTCTTGCTCATGAAAATATGACATGTCACGAAATCATGATATTCTTCATGACCTTCACTTTACCGCTTTGTCCGTGAAAGTTTGTCATGTCATGAAATCATGACATTCTAGCGCTTCAGCTCTCCTCTACTCTCCGAACCCATGAAACTTCATCATGTCGATAAGTCACGACCTTTTTCATGCCTTAGTATTTTTTGCCTTATGTCTCAAAAATTGAAATGCTGGTTTTAAACTTCAAAATATTTGTTATCCTTCAAGGTAGTCTTTTTAGACTAACATTCTTGGTGCCTTCCGAGGAATTTTTCTAGCAAAAATATTAGAATCCAGGACCTTCATCCATTGGGAAATGGAGTCAAAACAATATGGAAGAGGAGATTGTGGAAGAAAAATCAAGAAAAATGCACTTAAACAAGTAAAGCATTACCTTTCAAAATACCTCTTACAAGCTTATGCATACTTTACTAATATTACATTAACACCTCAGTAATTTCAAACTTTTTTTACTGTCGACCACTGGTCCCACCTTTTGTCAGTTGTCTTTGGTCAACTTGCTTGGATTTCTTCAGCTTTTCTATCATAGTGATGACTTCATTGTAAGTGAGGTAAACCTGTTTCCAAGCTTCATCCTCAAGGTCTGATGAGTCCATGAACAGCTGATATACATATTGCAATTCTTCCACTTTGTCATGAGACACTACTTTATACCTTAAAATTAGCTCCTGTAAATAGGACTTAATCTGCGTGAGGTTTTGCACCATAGCAAATATTTGTGCTTCTTCCACAGGTTCTTCCCAGCCTTCTATTTCAGATTCATCATCCATAAAATATTTTAGGGACATTGTTAGTGCATCTTCACTTAAAACTTTTGAATTTTCATCCCACAAATATGGAAGTCCACATTTTTTTGCTAGATTTAAATGCTTCACTAGTCCCTTAGCTTCAAATTCTAACTCCTGAAGGAGTTTTTCACCTTGAGTTACAAGTTTAAATCTTCTAAAGAAACTTTTGGCTGTAATCTTGGCTTGATACCAGGCTTCACTTCAGATCTTAGCAGCAACACTCTCTGGCATTTTCTTAGACAAGACTTGAATTTTTGTGGCCACTCTGATCTCTCTTGTAGAAAGCTCACTGAAGCTTTTAACTCATCACTGACCACTTCAATCACTTCTTTCACTTTGGCTAGGTACAACAAAATAGACCTCGTTCTAAGGCTCAGCGATAAGATGTCTTCAAATATTTATTTTCTTATCGCTTTGGCCTTTTCCTTTGATAGGCTAGACGATGTGTTCTGCTTTTCTAGGATCTGTTACTGAAGTTGTTGAATCTGCAGATTCAAATATTGAATCTGTGCATCCGCTTATTCAAGTTTTTCTTTATATTTGGCTGCTTCACTAGCAGCCTCACCAAAATTATCTTCCCATATATTTGCCTCCAGATTTAGAGTTTTTTCCACTAATTTTTGTTCCTATAGGACTGACTCCATCTCCTTCCTGGCTCCTTGCTCTTTGATGAATTTTTCTTTAAAGTACTCTCCATGCAAGTAGATAGTTCCTAGATGGGCCTGAGCCATTCCCCACTCGTATTGCATATGAAGCTGGGTAATGTCTTCAGTTGTATTCTCTGCTTGATAATCTTCAATTATCATTTCTCCCTTAGGTTTCTTTGATGTTGGTGTCAATATTACCTTTTTCATTGCATAGTAGTGGGATCAAGAGTTATCATTTCCTAAGCATGGGCTAGAATCTTGGAATCTCCAATGAAATGAGATGGCCACCAGCCTAAGGTATTCTTGTTTTCTTTTCTCAAATATTTTAGTTTTGAGAGGTATGATTTTTAGCATATGTAGTGGATATGGATTTAATAGCTGAAATGCAAGCATTGGGAAAAAATGAATTTGGAACCAATATAGCACAAGCCTAAGGCTGGAGCTATGGATATAATGCCGGTTTTAAGGAAGGAAACCATGGTTTCAAAGGAAACATTATATCTTTATTTGAAATATAAATGGAAGGAGATTTAGTTCGACAATGAGTAGAAGGAAAATAATGAGAGAATAGAAAAGCTATACCTGTTTCTATCTGAAGCATCTACTGATTTCCATCTTCTTCACAATATTCGTTGAATTCATTCATAATGGAACTTTGAACTTCATTTGGTGTAGAAATTTCTTCTACATTTTCTCTTTCATCACCCTTATCTTCATCAATTATATCTTCTTTGAGATTTATTATTTCAATATTTAGGGGAATTTCCCCATGCTGTCTTTTTTCATGTTCAACATTTTCTTTCTTTACAACAATTTCTTGAAAAATGGCTACATTTTGACCTTCTTGAGCAAGGTTACTTGTATCATCAATTGTTTCACTTTGAACATCTTCTTTTTTAGTATGATTTTTAGTAATCTCTATATCTGGAACATTATCTTCATCAGTTTGAACAATTTGCTCACCTTCTAGAGCAGTTTAAATATTTTCAACATCACCATCTCGAGTAGCTTGAGTAACCTCTATGTGTCGATCATCACCACCTTGAGTAGCTTGTTCATTATTTGGGGCTTTTTCAACATCTTGTTTTTTCTTTTGTTGAGTTTTTGCTACAGAATTTAGCCTCCTCCTCTTAATGCCGAGAGGTTCTTCATCATATTATGTAGCTGAGTTTGAAGGGGGGACAAATTTTAGAGCTTTAGAGGTTGTGGTTCTACCTTTCGATGAGTCAACACCTAGTGCCAGGTGTTTTCCTCTCCTTTCCACCTACAAGGGTTCAGTGATCCCTTGCCCTTCTTTACCTAGTCCCTTGCCTTCATATCCCATCTTCAACATCATTTGAGCAGCTTTTTTGTACACTTTTCCTTGTTCTTTCATGAAGATATCTTCAATAGATATTTTCTTGGAAGATCTAAGCCTGGTTTGTGCTTGGGATAATAGTTGCTCAACTGCAACCTTATTTCCTTTACTTTGGTCAATATTCTATCTTTTTGCTTGAAGACTTGCTTCCTTGCTGCCGCCAATGCTAGGAGGTACTTTTATGGGAAAGGCCCCTAACCAGGAATCTTGATAATAATCGTAATGAACTGAGAATTCAAGATCATTTTTCATAGGGTACCTCGAATCAATCATATTAGTCTGGACTCTCATGGTCCACCATTCATGAAATTTTCCCATCGTCCATTCTACCCCTTTCTTCTACATTCTAGTAATGGTATTTTCATCCAAAACATGTTTAGGATTATTTTCAGGATCATAATACATTACATGTTCATAAAAATCATGCCAAGGGGGCAATGGCTGCATCCTTTCTACATGCCATTCCAGTGCATCATCTTCGTTGTTATTTCTGCAAGCTTCAATGTCTAGTCTAAGGGACACATGATAGCTCTTAATTGAGGTTCTGTTCAAAATAGCCTGCCTCTCTGCAAATCTGTTTATAGGATCATATTTCCATATCTGAGGTATTTATATTAACCCCAATTCTCTCAGAGCTTGGGCAATTTGTTCATGCTGCCCCTTCTTAGAAACAATAATACCTTCAAACTGAAATGGCATAGTACAGGTACCAGTTTTACCTATACCCGTACCATATTTAAAATTTATTTGTTTAGTCTATCTGACATACTCTAAAGCAAATAACTTGTCAGTAACATAATGGGGAAGTAAGAAAGGTTTCCCAATAAACCTGTACAACCTAATGACAACCCCTTGAGTGAGGATGAACCAGTCACCCTCCTCTGCATGTTTGTTCTGTAGAACCTTTTCAGCTTTTGGGGTTAACCTTCTAATTTCCCCATACATTATCTTTAGAGCTGGACCCAAAAATTCTCTATTAAAATCATAATATGATTCTATTATGTGCAATACATTGGTCCACTCATACACTGGCAATGTCCTTCCCTTTTCATCTTTATCATTTATAGAAATAAAATCTAGTTCCCTAGCCGTAAAATAGAAGAATATCCATACTAAATATGAAGAAAAATGGAAAGAAAACTGAGACCCTTTTTTCATTGCAGACAAACCTTCATGAATTTCCCAAAAGAGATACCCTGGCCAATCGAAAAACAAAGGCCTGACATTCTTATCCATGACTGAAGAGTCATAATTTTTTGGGTTTGATAGGCAGTTGACTAAGGCAATCTGCCACCCATAAACTTTTTCATCAGTTTTCAGTCCAGCCACCATAGCCAATATGGAGAATAGTTCTAAATTTTTGAAATCTGTTAAGGGAATAGGGGTTTCGGGTATATTTCCTCCAGTAGGTGGTTTTTCAACTATGTAGTGAGGAAATTTCTTATCTTCTCAGAGGGCATAAAATATTTTGCTTGTTTAATGGGGTCGAAAGCTTTGGGTTCAAAGGCAGGCACATAACCAACGGTGAAAGCAATAATAAATGCATCTGTGCTTAGAGTAAAAAGAGGTCTTCCCCTAAAATCCCTAACAATTCTCTTATTTTCATCATAAAAATTCGCAATTGCTTTGACCAATTCAGGACAAGGGTGTACAGGAATGTAAACATACCAGTAGAGTAATGAATGGAAAGCAAAAGTAGCAGGAGAAGATGCAGTGATACCAGTGGCCATCCTGTCTTCGATATCTCTTCGAATTTTTCTGGGATATTTCCATGTCACTACTGTGTCACCAATTCTAGCATCTCTATCAACAAATTTCTCACCCATTTCCTCTTCACGTCTCACTGTTGAAGGTACAGAAGATGAAGTTGCCATTGCTATTTTTTGATTGTTCTTCTTCGAAGCCATGAGAAATTATCACACTGAGTTTGTCTGAACTGAGCTTGGATTCGAGAATAGGAATAGAAAGTGGTGCAACAAAACTTACTTAGGAGTAAAATTAGGGTTTTTATGTTAATTAGAAAAGATATGCATGGTTGCATTAATTGCGGTTGGTGGGCTAGATTTTCTCGAATCCTCCCATGCCTTGTTTCTGTCACCCTTTTGAATGTTTAAAAATTTTGGCCAATGGCTATCAACTGCATTAAAATAAAAATTACGCTTACCAAAGCTTCTTCTATTTGCAAAGGCGGTTCCTATTTACCAATCATCATAAAGCCATGTGGCAAATTTTGAATTTCTTTCGACGGTTGGCTAGCAACTTTATTAAATGAAAGTAACACTTCTCAAAGCTTCTTTTATTCTCAAAAGTGATTCTTTCCCACCAATTATCAGATGGCTACGTGGCATTTTCAAATTTCAACCGGTATATCCAAAAATATAGCGCTTTCTTTTTCTTTTTGATTTTATCTTCTTCTTGCTGGTAAACTCTGGTTGGTCATGAAACGACGACAAAAACACTTTTATAAGCCGGAAAAACTTTGGGAAATATTTATAAACCTTATATACATAATATACATGAAATTCTCCTTTTTCTTTACTTGAAGTAGAGCTTTAAGTGAAAAGCATTCACTGTTATGGGTAGAATCATACCCTGCTGAACTTTCAGTTGAAACGAATTAAATTGCTTTTCAACAATTATTTCAAAGGGCCCTCCCAAAAGGCATCAATTTTTTTGTGGTTACCTGGCTTAGCTTTTTTCACATTCCATTTCAAAACTAAATCCCCCACCTTAAATTTTTTGAAAGTGGTCTTTTTATTGAACCACCCTTTTGTGTCTACCATATGCTTCTGATGGTGATTATAGGCCTGTTCTCTTTGTTCTTCTAGTTGTAAAAGTTGCATCAATCGAGCATCCATTGGTTGACCTCCTTCTTCATCCATATGATTAAGTAACTTTAACACTGGTATTTCCATGTGTATAGGCATAATAGCCTCTTTGCCATAGACCAAAGAATAGGGTGATGTATTAATAGATTTCTTAATTGAAATCCTATCAGCCCATAGTGCTTGGTTGATCAAGGAGTGCCAGCTCCTCTTGTTATCTTCTAACATTATTTTTAGGATTTTGAGAAGGTTTTTATTTGTAGACTCAGCTAGACCATTTCCCTGTGGATAGTAGTTGGAGGAAGTCTTCAAATATATACCATATCTTCTAGTAAACTCAATCATTTTAGCTTTGATGAAAGTTGATCCGTTATCTGTAACCAGTGAATCTAGTATACCAAACCTTGTAATCAAGCTTTCCACAAACTCAATTATGACCTCTTGATCAGCTTTCTTAGTGGAAATTGCTTCAACCCACTTGGTAAAATAGTCTGTGGTAGTAAGTATATACTTGTGGCCAGTTGATGAATTAGGCTCTATTATCCCAATAAAATCTAACTCCCACTGTTGGAAAGGTTCTTCAACTTGGATAGACTTTAGGGGTATAGGGGCATTTCTGTTCCTCTCTACATATCTCTGTCATTGCTCACAAATTTTGGTTATTTTGTAAGTGTCAAAAAAATAGAAGGCCAATAACAACCTGCTTTGAGTATCTTCAAAGCAATGGTTCTTCCTGAATAATGTCCCCTAGAGAGACCTCCATGAAACTCTTTCAACACCTTTTGTTTTTGATCATCTCTTATGCATTTTAATAGTACACCATCTATATTTTTTTTGTACAACCCTTCTGATTGAAGGGTGTACTTCAATGCTTGTGCTCTATACCTTCTTCTTTGCGAAGCATTCAGATTATCAGGACATATTCTAGTCTGAAAGTACCCCACAAGATCATCAATCTAGTCAACATTTTCTAGATTTTGATTTGATTCTGCATTCACCATTATGCTTTGGTGATCCACATGACCATTTGAAGCTTGCTTGGCCAATTCTTGGCATAGGGCTCTACCCCTTACTATTTTTTTTGGGTGTATTTCTACATCATATTCCTATATTTTAGTTACCCAACCAACTCTCTTTTCACCAAGTTCTCCTTGTATTATAAAATTCCTGACATCAGGATGGATCACATAAACAATGGTCTTGCTCTGTGATAGGAAATGTTTGAATTTATTCAAAGACTTCATGACAACATATACTTGTTTCTCAATAAATTTGTATCTTTCCTCGTGATCATGCATAGTGGCACTCAGAAAAGCTATGGGTCTTTCTTCATTGTCTGCTCCCTTCTGTGTGAGGACTGCAACATAACTTTCTTGCTCACCAACAACATATAGGATAAAACCTTGGGAGTAGTCAGGATTAACCAACATAGGTGCTTGAGTTATTTCCTCTAAAATATTTTTGAAAGCATTCTTCCTTGGATCTATCCATTTGAAAGGTGCATATTTCTTTAATAATTTTTTCATTGGTTTAACAATCTGTGCAAAATATGCAATAAATTTATGCACAAAATTTATTTATCCGAAGAAATATTGCAAGCCTCTCTTGTTTGCTGGTAAGGGAAGTTCTAAGAGTGCTTTCACTCTATCAGGATCTATGGCTAATCCAGCTTTAGAGATGACATGACCAAGTAGAATACCTTCCTCTACAGCGAATATGGATTTCTT
Source organism: Wollemia nobilis (assembly GCA_028583015.1). NCBI lineage: Eukaryota > Viridiplantae > Streptophyta > Pinopsida > Araucariales > Araucariaceae > Wollemia > Wollemia nobilis. The sequence continues at coordinate 1,092,654 of JAQPPZ010001737.1, read as the reverse complement.
TGGGTTCAAAGATATTCCAAATTCCCTGCATTTTTCAAAAACCTTCTCGAGGTGTTTTATATGATCTTCTTTATGATGAGAAAAAACTATCATATCATCTAAATAGATGACTATGATCTTGTTAGCAAGCTCACCGAAAGCTACATCCATTGCCCTTTGGAAGGTTGCTCTAGCATTAGACAACCCAAAGGCATCCTTTGATAGGTGAATATTCCCCATTTGGTGGTAAAGGTAGTTTTATATTGATCTTCATCTCTGAACCATACCTGATTATACCCAAAAAAACCATCTAGCAAATAAAATCTCTCTGCTCCTGCAACTGTGTGTAAAATTTGGTCTATCTATGAAAGTGGATAATGGTCCTTGAGTGAGGCTTTGTTCAAGTTTCTGAAATCGATGCATAGTCTAATGTCCCCATTTTTCTTCCTGACTGGAACTAAGTTTTCCACCCAGGTAGAATGTTTAATAGGATACACTATCTTAGCTTGAAGGAGTTTTAACAATTCTTGCTTCATCAGGGCTTCTATCTTTGGATTCACAGGCCTTTGCTTTTGCCTAAAAGGTTTGGCTCCTTCCTCTAATTCAATGGTGTGTTGGATAATCTCTTTCTTGTACACTTTTAGATCACTGTACACCCAAGCTATAATATTTGGAAATTTCTTGCACAATTCCTTGATTTGGTTTAACTCTTCTACTGTACAACTAACTCTGACTTTAATCATTTTTCCTGGTTCTAGCTCGACTTCCTTATACCGGCACTTATCAACTTTTATTTTATGGCCTACTACCCTATCATTGTTATCAAAAAGACTCTCAAGGGTGATAAGTCCCTTGGGAATATGATTATTCTTTAATTGAATCAACCCTTCTTCTTATTCTTCATCTTGCAACATTCTGCCGCTCGAGCAGTTCATTTCATAGATTAAAAAATCTAATATTTGCTCATCATTTTCAAAAACTTGCCAAAAAATATTTTTGTCTAGCACGGAGGGTCTATATATGAGTCTAACCATCTTAGATTTCTGAATAATATTGTTGATGGGGCAAAAATTTGCTCCCATAGACACCAACAAATCCACGTGGGTATTCTGCTCTCTAGGAATAGACTTCATATTTAGAGCCTCAAAGGCTTCTAAAAGGTCCCACACTTTATTTATGTATGCCTTTAAGTAATGTTATTTACTAATACATTTTCCCGTGACTTGATTCACGATAAGTTCTGAATCTCCATAAATTAGTAACTACTTAACCCCCAGTTTCTTGGCCTTTCTTAGGCCCAAACAAAGTGCTTCATACTCTACTGCATTATTGGTGCAACTCCATGTCAACCTGTAAGAGAAAATTATTTCTTTCCCTGTGGGGAAATCAAAACTATTCTAGCACCAGCTTCATTCTTACACCTAGCTCCATCAAAGAAAAGCTTCCAAAGTTGACTGGTAGAGTCATCTTCTTTGGGAGTGGGTGCCAATTGCCTTTTTGGTTTCTCAATGGAATAACTTCCCATTTCTGTTTCTATCATGGCATTGAAATTCTTTAGAGAGAACTGATCTTCTGTTTGAAGCTCCTCTAAGGTCTCTTCCATTAGATCCAGATATTTGATTTCTTTGGTCATCATACTTATAGTGTTGGCTTCCCCTATATTTTCTACGTGAAAAGTAGATGGTTTTTAATTAAATATTTTTATCCTCCTACCCTTAAAAGGTATTTCCAAGTGTGAGTAGTCCAGAGATAGATATCCTCCTATCTTGGTTGTGAACTCTCTGGACAAACACATGCTAAAGTATGGCGCTAAATCCACAACTACCACTTCTTGTATGACCACCATTTGAGGCATCCTATGAAGTTGTATGGGGATGTCTTTAATTACTCCTATAGTTTTGACTGGAGTGTCATCTAACTGTAGAACCCTTGGATTGCTTCTAGTGTACTCCATTCCCATAATGTCACACACTGCTTTTGGTATCACTGTAGTAGCAACACCTGAGTCTATCATGCAGTTGTGTATGACCCACCCTTCCATTTGAAGAGATAAATAGAATGGAGGTGGTCTATTTTTTCCAGTGGAAGATGTTAGATTCACATGGACTGTATTTGAGTAGGATGTGTTCCTACATTTATTTTTCATTGACTTTAAAGATTCTTGCAAGAGATCAATTTGACCAGGAAACTGAAGGGCATCGTACATGCTTGCATTTGAGGGAGTCTTCTTCATTTCTTCCACTATGTTGAAAGAATATGGTTCAACACTCCTCTCTCTTTCCTTAGAAAAGGTGTCATATCTATTTATGTATCCCTGAGTCACTTCCATTCTCTGTCTCTTAGTTAGCAAAGGAAATCTTAACCTCTCCTTAGCTTGATCTTGAGTCTCTGTTTCCTTCCGTGGGGTAAACTCTTTATGTATTTCTGCCCCAAAGCCCTAGGCAAGAACCTGAGGTATTTTTTTCATAGGAAGAATATTTTTTAGGTAGTTATTTAGGTGTTGGGGGAAAACTTAAATGTTGGAGCTCTTGAGGATCCACTTGCAGAGGTCAAGACTGCAACTTGTTCAACCGAAGGCATCATAAAATTGTGGTCAGTTTCTCTAATCATGCTTACATGGCCTTTCATATTTTTCTCCACTTTCTCAATAGCTACATTTTGTACATAGTGCTGATGAATCATACATGAACTTTCTCCATGTGGATCATTACATGTGGTGCACCAATAATTAGAATTTGTGGGAGGAGCTATAGATTCCTCGTCTTTGTTTGCATAAATGACATTTGATCTTTCCTGCCCTCTATTTCTTGATGAAGTTGTGTCCCTTGTTACTTGGGGAAACCTCCTCGGTTGAAAATTTCTCTTGGCCTCTCTTCTCTTCATTGACATCATATCATTTGCCAAAGTTTTTACCGTGTCTAGTATAATGGAAAGCTGATTTTCTTGGGCTGGTTGAACAAGTGGTGCGGGCAATGCGGGAACAACAGGAATAGGTGGTAATGCTGGGAAATTTTGAGGGATCTATATTGCAGGAATGGATGGTTGCCCGTTCCATTTTGGAAGTTCTATATTTGGAAAATGGGAAGAGCTTGAAGAACTAGCACCAGAAGCTTGGGAAATATCTGGAAAAATTGGCATTATTGCTTTTGGTGGATACCTTCCAGTGGTGATGATATCTCTCTATGCTTTAGATGCTTCTTGGTAAATAGCAAGGAAAGTGAATATTCAATATTTTCATATAATCATACTGATATCAAAATCGAAGGCTCTTAAATAATAATACACCACTTGTTTTGTGGTTGGTTTCAATTCGATGGGCACTCTTTCCCAAGTGCGACTAAATCGGATGTTGAAATCGACAATTTCCTCTTGAGGATGTTTCCTGATGATGTTGAACTAGCTAAGTAGGGAGAAAGGATCTGTGTGCTGATTAAATTTTTCTACCATCCTACCAATGAGTTTGGCCCAACTTGTGATGGATTGAGTGAGAAGTGCTCTGTACCAATAGAGCATTTTTCCTTTTAATGAAATGACCAACAACCTGATCATTACATCTTCTTGAGTGATGTTGTAAATAACTACCAAAGAGGTAACATCTAAGCAATGTTCATATACCATTTTGCCTATTCCATCATATGAAGGCAATGCCTTCAAAGCTACAACAGGAATCAAATTCTGAGCCACCAGGTTCAATGGACCAGTGTGGTTCCATGTAAGATAAGTTGGTGGAGGAGTGGCCATTGTAGCAACTATGCTTGCCTAAACTATAGAACTATTGGTAGTTATATTTGAAGATATATTGGCAATAGGGCTGGGAAAAATAGTAGGTACAAGGGTGGTAATACTGGTAGCAGGTGGGTTTGATCTAGCAGATAAAATTGGATGTACCCTAAGGCTACCAAGGTGTAACTCGAAGAACTCAATGGGTTCTTCAGAGTTTCTTGCTTTAGATCTGGTTATCATATAGGTAAAAAATTACAAGTTCTAACCAGATAAATAGATAAGGTATTTCTTAGGTCTATACCTTCGAAAGGAGTCGCCAGGTGATTGATTTAGATCTTGAATAGGTCAAAGACAAACACCGAACCTTATAAAATACTATGGGATTTAGGGTCCCACCGGGCATGCCAAAAACTATTGGAACAAAATCAGCCTATGGTTATTATTCATGCCTACGACCTTGTCAACATTGAATAGACGGACTTGGTGTTGGGAGCTTCCATCTAATCTCCAGAGAAGGTTGGTTCCTTAATGGTTTTTATGAGAAAAGGGAAAAGAGATTTACTGAAAGAAAGGGAAATATAGCCGTAGCTAGAGCTTTTCTCATGGTACAAATTAAACAAAAACTAAGATAAATGTATATAACTTCTAGATTTAAGCATTTATTATATCTTCATGCAGAAATCATAGTCTTCCAATGTGATTTAGATATCTATCTAACACGTACATGTATTAAATTTTAACTCCAACAATATGATTTATATCATGTATAAGTCCAGATTCTAGAACAGATACAATATACAACTCAATAATGTGAATAGAAGCATCAAATATTAATACATACACTTGCACATCATGAACCAGAAGCCAATAGAAGCGTATTTTATTGCTTGCATCCAAAGTACATACATCTAGTCTTGTAAACATCTAAGAGCCAACCTCTATTCAAGGTGCGTTTACTATTATATATACCCTATGGTGAGCATCTTTTACAGCTAGTAGATTCTGACATAAAATTAGTTACAAACAATCGGGCTATAAAAATGCATCAGTATGCTCTGCATGGCTTCCTATTGATCTAATGGTAAACAAAATATTTGATAATAGAAATCTGGGATTTGATGCTTTCTTCACTATTTGTCATCAGTTGCTGACACATTCCTTTGAAGGCATGTTTATTTGTTTCTACTTATATCTTTGTCCTCGTGAAAAACTTCTTGCTCATGAAAAATTGACATGTCACGAAATCACGACATTCCTTTGTACTTTGGCTTCTCTTGGCTTCTTGCTCATGAAAATCTGACATGTCACGAAATCACGATATTCCTTTGTACTTTGGCTTCTCTTGGCTACCTGCTCGTGAAAATATGACATGTCGCAAAATCACGACATTCCTTCATGACCTTCACTTTACTCGCTTTGTCCATGAAAGTTTGTCATGTCACGAAATCATGACATTCTGGCGCTTCAGCTCTCCTCTACTCTCCGAACCCATGAAACTTCATCATGTCGAGAAATCATGACCTTTTTCATGCCTTAGTATTTTTTGCCTTATGTCTCAAAAATTGAAACGTTGGTTTCAAACTTCAAAATATTTGCTATCCTTCAAGGTAGTCTTTTTAGACTAATAGGTACTTGACCCACTATGGCAGCAGACAGGTCTTCTTTTGGATTTTGGGTGATGGTAGGAGTTTTATGTATTCAATATGTTCTTCCTTCTGCTCGCAAGGGGATCCAAAGAAGGTGGGTATTTCTTGTATATTTCATCCATTTTGCATTCCTAACTTCCCGCCCGGGCTAGGTGAGACCTTCCCTTGTTCCTCAAGGGTGGGATTTTATGATTTTTATACCGACGCTTGCCCCTCGAAATGTATTCCTAAAAAGTTGGGTAGGTTTTTGGGGAAGTTCTACCAAAGGTTAAAGGTAATTTTCCACCCCTTCTTGTTGCCCACCCTGCTTTATTCTGCCATCTATTTGTGGATGCTATTTCTGCTACTCGATACCCTCTACCCATCCATCCATGTCTTCAACATTTTGTGGAGTCTAAGAAGAGTGGGTGAGGAGGCACAAAAATCCTCACCCATAGTCCCTAATACACCTATTATTTGAGGGGGCATTAGCACCCCTTATATTCCATGAGATGATAATCATGTCCCATTATGGGCTTTTGGCCTCTCTTGCGTATTACTAATATTATTTTATTGTTTGGTAAAGAGAAGTTCAACCAACTTAGTTTGTGTTCCTTTCTCTATGTTAGCTCTTGGTTCCTTGAATATTGCTTGATAATTTAAGGGTATTCCTCTTTTTGCCTTGCCTATTCAGGAATAGGTCTTATTATTATATTCCTCAATATTCTTTCACAATTTTTTTTTCAACATATTTATCCTCTCCTGGTTCTATTATAGAAGCTTTTGACTTATCGTGCTCATTTTCTTGTATTTCCTTATTAATGGCAAAGGTATTAACTTCTAAAACTGCATTTTATTTACCAATTATTATCTCTTAAATGGTGCATGGTACTTCAAGAGAGTCTTCAAAATATTATGAGACACATTCCTTAGATTCATCAAGAATATTCTTCCTTAAATTAAGATCATACTGAATAGACGATTCCTTGCTAATATGTTGAAATTGTTGTACTGTGTCCTCTAAGTTTTGATCTACATTTTCTTCATTAGCTAAAGCCTCAAAAGAATTGGAATTTCTTCTAGTATCCTTCCTTATTGGTCTCCATTGTTCATTTTATTTTATTTTTCTAGATCTATTTTTTGGAAGTTGAAAACCATCTTTATCCATAATTATTTGTAAATTTCTCTTACGATTATCTACAAATGATTATGTTGGGCTCTTCTTAGGGCATGATCTCTCAATATGCCCCACCTTATGACATCTTCTACATCTAAAAGATATGTTTTCTTAATCTATAGTTTGGTTCCACATCTTATCCCCATACTTAAGAATGATTGAATCTGGTAAAGCTTTACTTATATCAATCTTGACCAGTATTCAAGCATAAATATCCAAAAATCCATCTTTTTTTGTATCTAAAATCTCAAGGAATTCTCCTAGATTATTGCCTATTTCCTTGAGAATATCTATTTCCTAAAATTCAATGGGCAACCCAAACATCCTAACCTAGACTGGTACTAGGGATAGAATAACATTTTCAAGTGAAAAGCCTTCATACTAGCGGGTAAGGAAAAGCCCTACTCTTCCCATAAACCAAGGATCCCCTCTTAAGATTCTTTCTCTTTCTTACCTAGAACAAAAAATGGCTAGGAAAAACCTTTAGGAAGAAATGATAGAATCACTCCTCGATACTTCCAACTCCTATCAATCCATTTTCTCAAGGTCGAAGCCCCTAGCCAATACCCATTAAATTTACCAAAAACTACCCTATCTTGGAGCAATGAGGATCTCTCTTAGGTGCACTCACTAACCTCTACCACTAGGGATGATTTAGAGGATTTAACTATAAAATGATCCATGGAAAGGAAACTCAAAATCTAATGAAATTTATCTGAAAGTCCTATAGCAAATATAATATTTGATAAAACCTTTATAATTTTTTCATGCACAATTTCTAAGATAAAGAAAGGGAAAAATCTTTGTCCAGATGGAATATATTGCCTCACTGAAATCCTAGCCCTTCATTACTCTTCCCATCATTTGAACCCTAGTTGGAAAATATTTGCAAATTCATTTTTCATGACTTGAAAAATCGTCACTACCCTTATTTCGAATGGTTAACTTCACAGGGTCGTATCTCTGATATGGAATGAACACTCGAGAGTAAACGCAAAAATAATAGCATGATGAAAACTGAGCATTGCATTCATACCATTTTTTTTTATAGGTATGTCTACATTTACAAAGTGGTATTTAATGCACCAATCCGTGTGAGAATTAAATGTTGTACAATGCAATCTATGTGAATAGAGATAATATTAAGAATTAAATATTAATCCCTATCATTCCTCCCCACCCTAGAAGCATTGGGCTCATCCAAAAGAGGGGGGAAATCATGAGCCAACTATGCTAAAGTGATCCACTTAGCCTGGTGAGGAAGCTCTCAGTGGCATGCAACCAGTGGATGAACCCTGGTGAGTGGTCCTCCTCCAATGGAAGCTAGAAATTTGGAATATCATCAAAAGGATAACTTATGGATGGTGGGCTCTCTAGTGTGGACTCATGATATAGACATAGTAGATCAACATTGACAACATCATGAATACCTAAGTGTGCTGGAAGGTCCAATATGAATGCATTCTCTGACAATTGTTGAATGATGGTGTAAGGTCCATAGCGGAGAGGTTTGATCTTGCTATGTGCCTTCTTTGCAAATATCTTACAATTAAGGTACAACCAGACTCGATCACCCATTTGAAATGAATTTAGAACACTATGGTGATTCATTGCCTATTTTTGATACTTCTGTGTCTACTGTAGGATGTGTACAACCTTTTACTAGAGCTACTACAGGTGCTGGATGAATGACTATGCTTTGTCCTGTTCTTTCTACATATGGATTATGACTGGAGATGAAATAGCCAAGGGTAACTCATATGGAGCGACAGGTTGAAACCATAGACAAACCTCAAAAGGACTATGACCTATGGATATATGGATGACTCTATTATATGCATGCTCAATATGAGTTAGAATGAGATCCTACTTGGATGGTGATGCATGGTGGTAGACTCGAAGACTCTGGACAAGTGTACGATTGATAACTTTTGTTTGACCATCAGACTAAGGATGGAATGCTATGGAAAAATTAAGGGATACACCTAATAGTTTTCATAAAGACCTCCAAAAATGATAAAAAAAATGAGATTCATGATCAGACATAATAATTTTGGGAAGACCAATGGAGTGCCAGATGACATCAAAGAACATTTTTGCTAAGTCTGCAGCAAGACTTAGTTTTTGACATGGAATGAACTTAGACATCTTATTGAAACGGTCGACTATGACAAAGACTCAATCATGTTGATGGATAATCATGGGAAAACCATTGAAAATATCCATAGATATACTTTTTCAAGGATGTGATGCAAAGGGTAAATGTATACTAAGACCAAGCCTACGGTTGGACGATTTAGATCAACTACATGGGACACACTGTTTTAAGTACTTGAGAACATCTCGTTGCATGTGTGGCCAATAGAAGAATATTTGCAAATGGTGAAGGGTCTTATGTTTGCTGAAATGACCACCATAGAGGGTGGAATGAGCCTCTCTTAGAAGGGATGGTCTGCTATTAGTAGGAACACAAAGCTTATCTAGATGGTAAAGCAACCCCTCCTTGATATGGAAATCCTAAAAGGAACTTAAATTGGAGGAGGATGGATGCTGTAATTTGTGATAGACTGTGGCAAAGTCATGATCATTAGGATACTTAGTAGGCCAATATTGGAAGGCTAAATGAGAGGTATTGATAATGGTTAAGGCTTTTGTAGATGGAGGATGGTTGAGGTAATCAACAATAGAATTTTGACTACCCTTCTTGTATTTGATGAATAAATGAAATTGTTGTAGATAGGATACCCATTTCATTTGGTATGCTTATTGGATTTTTGTTTGGGATTGAAGAAATTGCAAGGGTAAATGATTTATGTGGACAATAGTTTCTTTACAAAGAAGGTAGTGACACCAATATTTTATAGCTTGGACTAAGGCATAGAGTTCCTTATCATATGTGGAGTAATTCTGTTTTGCCGTGGAAAAGAACTCAAAATGATAAGCGATTGGATGACCATTTTGTTTGAGAAAAACATCGAGAGCAAATTGAGAGGCATAAATTTTGATTTCAAATGGCTATCGAAGATTAGGAATGGCCAAGATAGGGGTAGAGAAAAGCTTATCTTTGAGAGTGGCAAAAGCTTGGTTGTGGGTATTTGTCCAATGAAACATAGATTTGGCCTTAGTCAGAGAATGCAATGGAGCAGCAATGGTTGAGTACCCTAGAATGAATTTATAATAGAAGTTAGCAAGGCCAAGAAATATTATGAGTTCAGTGATGTTCATGGGAGAAGGCGAATTGAGAATAACTTCTACTTTGATAGGATCAACCTGGATACCTTCAATATTGATGATGAAGTCAAGGTATGAAATGGATGTTTGGGCAAATAAGCACTTGTTCAAGCTAACAAACAATTGGTTCTTTTGAAGGATGACAAGGACATTCTCAATATTATGTAAATGTTCGGGCCAAGTCTTGGAAAATATCAATATATCATCAAGATAAATTATTACATATTGATCAAGACACTCACGAAAGACTTCATTCATGAGCCTCATGAATGTAGTTGGAGCATTGGTGAGGCCAAATGGCATAACCAACCATTCAAATAATCCCATATTTATCTTAAAAGTTGTTTTCCACGTATCCTCTACTTGTATTCTAACTTGATGGGAGCCACTCTTAAGATAAAATTTGCTAAAGAATTTATCCCCTTGTAATTGATCTAACAAGTCATCAATTCGAGGAAGTGGATATCTATTTTTTATTGTTATTTTATTTAGTGCCCTGAAATCAATGCAGAATCTCCAAGTACCATATTTTTTTAGAATAAGCAAAATTGGTGAAGCACAAGGAGAAGTGCTTGGTTTGATGAAGCCCTTATCTAATAATTCTTGCAATTATTTCTTTATCTCATCATATTGTAAAATAGATTGCCTATACATTGGAACATTTGATAGAGGTGCTGCTGGAATTATCTCAATTGTATGATTAATTGCTCTTTCTGGTGGTAATGAAGTGGGATCTTGAAATACATTTTCATACTTATGTAATATTTTATTCACCTATGAATTATGTATTTGAGATTTAGGGCTATTTTTATACCTTTGTTATTTTACATGCATTTGTTCTCGGATGAACATTAGTGCAAGTGCTTGAGCATTATTAGTGGCTTTCCGAGCTTGTTTGCAAGTGAGCAGAAAATTATATGTTTTCTTTGTTTTCTTTGTGGATTCAATGAGATAATTATTTTTATCCTTTTGTAATGAGATAATTTTTTTCTCACTTACAAAAAAGCTCAAAAAGCCACTAATAATGCTCAAGCACTTGCACTAATATTCATTCAGGAACAAGCACACGTAAAAGAATAGCAAAATAAAAACAACACTAAATCTCAAATATAGAATTCACAGGTGAACAAAATATTACATAAGTATGAAAATGTATTTCAAGAGCCCACTTCATTACCACCATAAAGAGCAATTAATCATACAATTGAGACAATTCCAAAAACACGTCTGCCAAATGTTCCAATGTACAGGAAATCCATTTTACAGTATGATGAGATAAAGAAACAATTACAAGAATTATTAGATAAGGGATTCATAAAACCAAGCACTTCCCCCTGTGCTTCACCAATTTATTTTATTCTAAAAAAATATGATACTTGGAGATTCTGCATTGATTTTAGGGCACTAAATAAAATAACAATAAAAAACAGGTATCCACTTCCTCAAATTGATGACTTGTTAGATCAACTACAAGGGGCTAAATTCATCAGCAAAATTGATCTTAAGAGTGGCTACCATCAAGTTAGAATACAAGTAGAGAATACATGGAAAACAACTTTCAAGACAAATATGGGATTATTTGAATGGTTGGTTATGCCATTTGGCCTCACCAATGCTCCAGCTACATTTATGAGGCTCATGAATGAAGTATTTCATGAGTGTCTTGATCAATATGTAATCATTTATCTTGATGATATCTTGATATTTTACAAGACTTGGTCCACATATTTATAACATCTTAAGAATGTCCTTGCCATCCTTCAAAAGAACTAGTTATTTTCCAGCTTGAACAAGTGCTCATTTGTCCAAACATTTATTTCATACCTCGTATTCATCATCAATGTTGAAGGTATCCAGGTTGATCCTATCAAAGTAGAAGTTATTCTCAATTGGCCTTCTCCCTTGAACATCATTGAAATCAAAAGCTTTCTTGGCATTTCTAACTTCTACCATAAATTCATTCCAGGGTACTCAACCATTGCTGCTCCATTGCATTCTATGACTAAGGTAAAATCTGTGTTTCATTAGACAAATACCCACAACCAAGATTTTGCCACTCTCAAAGACAAGATTTTCTCCGTCCCTGTCTTGGCCTTTCCTGATCTTCGATAGCCTTTTGAAATCAAAACTGATACCTGTCAATTTGATCTCAGTGCTATTCTAAAACAAAATGGCCATCCAATCGCTTATCATTTTGAGTCATTTCCCTTAGCAAAATAGAATTACTCCATTTATGATAAGAAAATCTATGCCTTAGTCCAAGCTATAAAATATTAGCATCACTATATTCTTGGTAAAGAAACTATATTCCACACAGATCATTTGCCCTTGTAGTTTCTTCAATCCCAAACAAAAATCTAAGAAGCACACCACATGAAATGGGTCTCCTATCTACAACAATTTTATGTAGTCATCAAATACAAGAAGGGTAGTCAAAATTCTATTACCGATTGTCTTAACCGTCCTCCATATGCAAAATCCTTAACCATTGTCAATACCTCTCATTTAGCCTTCCAATATTAGCCTTTTGAGTATCCTAATGATCTTGAATTTGCCACAATCTATCACAAATTATAACATCCATCCTCAAATTTAAGTCCCTTTCAGGATTTCTATCTCAAGGAGGGGTTGCTTTACCATCTAGATAAGATTTATGTTCCTACTAAGAGCATACCATACTTTCTAAGAGAGGCTCAGTCCACCCTCTATGGTGGCCATTTTGGCAAAAATAAGACCCTTTACCATTTACAAATATTCTTCTATTGGCCACACATGCAACAAGATGTTCTCAAGTACTTAATACAGTGTCCCATGTAGTCAGTCTAAATTGTCTAATCATAGGCTTAGTCTTAGTACGCCTTTAACCATTGCATCATGTCCTTGGAAAAGTATATCTATGGATCTTGTCAATGGTTTTCCCATGACTGTCCGTCAACATGATTGTGTCTTTGTCATATTCGACCGTTTCAGTAACATGGCTAAGTTTATTCCATGTCAAAAAATAAGTTCTCCTGCAGACTTAGCCAAATTGTTCTTTGATGTCATTTAGTGCTCCTTTGGTCTTCCCACAAGTATTGTGTCTGATCGTGATTCTCATTTTGTCTATCATTTTTGAAGGTATTTGTGGAAACTATTAGGTGTGTCCCTTAATTTCTCCACAACATTCCATTCTTAGTCTGATGGTCAAACATAAGTCGTCAATCATACACTTTTGTAGAGTCTTCGAGTCTACCACCATGCATCACCAGCCAAGTGGGATCTCAGTCTAAATCATATTGAATATGCATATAATAGAGTTATCCATATGTCCATAGGTCATAGTCCTTTTGAGGTCTATCTAGAGTTTCAACCTATCACTCCATATGATTTACCCTTGGCTCTTTCGTATCCAGTCACAGTCCACATGCAAAAATAATAGGATAAAGCACAGTCATTCATCAATCACCTATAGCAGCTCTAGCATAAGGTTGTACACATCCTGTAGTAGATATAGAAGAAAAAAATAGGTAATGGATCACCACCGTGTTCAAAATTACTTTTAGATAGGTGATCAATTCTGGTTGTACCTTGATCATAAGATATTTTGAGAGAAGGCACATAGCAAGATCAAACCTCTCTTCTATAGGCCTTACACCATCATTTAATAATTGTTTGAGAATGAATTTATATTGGAATTTCCAGCACACTTGGATATTCATGATGTCAATGTTGATCTACTCTATCCGTATCATGAGTCCACCACACTAGATATCCCACTGGCCATAATTCATCCTTTTGATGTTGTTCAAGATTTCTAACTTCCATTGGAGGAGTACCATTTGTTCGACATCAGGACTCGTCACACTCGCTAGGGTTCATCCACTTCATATCTTATTGCACACTGTAGAGAGCTTCCTCACCAGGCTAAGTGGATCACTGAAGCACAGTTGTCTTGTAATTTTCCCTCTCTTTTGGATGCATTGGAGCCCAATGCTTCTAGGGTGGGGAGGAATGATAGGGATTAATATCTAATTCTTAATATTATTCCTATTCACACGGATCGTATTGTACATTATTTAATTCTCACACGGATTGGTGCATTAAATGCCACTTTTGTAAAGGTAGACATGCCTATAAAAATATTTTTGGTGTGAATGCAATCTTCAATTTTCATCATGCTATTCTTTGTGTGTTTGCTCTCGAGTGTTCATTCCATATAGAGATCCATGTGAATAGGGATAATATTAAGAATTAAATATTAATTTCTATCAATATCCCTCCCTATTACTCAAATTGTTGCATATGATCACTCATTTTAAAGCTAATCAAATTTTGCACAAGTTGGTCCAAGAATCAGCTGAATCGTATAACTCTTCATGAAGATATGTCTCTTAAAATATGAGACATTTTTTAGGAAAAAACCCTAATCCTTCAAACTTTGTAAATTTGTTTTTCATGAATTGAAAAATCGTCACTGCCCTTGTTCTGAATAGTTGACATCATAGGGTACATAACTAGAGTAGGAGTTTACTTTAGAGTAAGCTTTGAGTAGTTACTTCTAGCAAGTAATAAATGCACAAGTGTTAGAATGTGCAATTATGTAAATGTGCATGAATTCCACATGTACATGAGTTATAGAATAGGTAGATAAAGAGTCATGGGTAGAGTAAAGGCCAAGGAACATATCTTCCTATATATAGGCCTTGAGAGTATGAGACAAAGTGACTAGAGAGTGAAATAGAGAGTGAGGGAGAAAATGTTACTATAGAGAGTTATTTTTTAGTGGTCAGTAGGTACAATGTAGTTCATTCAGAATTATGAAGTGTTCAAGTCCTCCATTATATTACATTGTATTATTTTTGTGAGCTTTCATTAATGGTATATTACTGAGTTATCAAAAAGTTTATCTCATTATTTTCCTGCATATTATAGTTTCATTATCATATAGTTATCATATCTTACTCATTTCACATCTTGTGGTTGCATTTCCTTCAATATACATCCTCAAAAGCTAAGAGTGATATAAAATACATGGTAGATCAATAGGAAATAGAGAGAGAGCCACAAGAAATATTGAGAGAAGTTCAGAAATATTATTTTTAGAATTTTTAAAAATTGTATTTGGCTAGAGTCTTTCCATAGGGTTGCAAAAAAACTTGTGAAGACTAGGACTCAACATTGATTCCACTAGATTAACAAATAAACTAGTGAAGATTTATTATATCTATATTTAGAGTTTCTTCCATTACAGTACTAATACTTTGTTGTACGAAAAGAAGATTCAAAGAAAGTTTGGAAGCTTCCTATAATATCTAGGAAGAAATATTCTTTAGAATCAATCTAGTAGTTGAAGCAACAAACGAAAGATCAAATATTTGAAGGCCTAAGGAAAAGGCCCCATTGCAAGATTACATATCTATAGATTGTAGAAGAGAGAAAAGGCCAGATAAGCCTTATTGCAGATTGAAGGAAGAAGAAACTCTAGAGAAGAGTCCAGGAGAATATTGGAGGTTGGTGATATTCATTGAAGATCTAATACTACAGATTCTAGATTAAGGGAGTAGATTAAATAATATCAAGAAGTTGAAGATACCCATAAGAGGTCATATTGAAAAACTTCTAGTCTTGGAATACTAGAGATTGAGAAGGACTAGCAAAAGTTCTATTCCATATTCTAGAAGTAGTAGATTGAAGTGATCAAGGAAGGTCTCATTGAAGTCTTGAGAAGAAGACTAGAGAAGCTACAAAAATTTGAAGACCCTAGAGAAGAGGTATCAAGGAGAAAGAAGGAGAAGGCTAGGAAAGCCTCGCTACAAATTTTAGATAAGGTCACTGAGGGAGTTCCTAGGAGAAATCTTTGGAGAAATTTACTAGCTGGAAAAGGAGTTCTTGATAGAATAGAATTTAGGATAATTATCAACATTCGATAACAAACCCAAAGGAGAAGTGTTGGACATTTTGACTCCCTAAGCTGAAATGTTGTCATTGATGTCAATAGAGCAATAAATGTCAAAAGGATATACGAAGGGTTTTTATGAAAACAAAGGTAGGGAAAATAAAAGGTTTTATTTAAAACCATGGACAACATATTTGATCTGGGTTTTTCTTAATACCCACATTGGGCTTTCGTTTCGTCTAAAAATATGCCCCGGTGATGGAGTTATTTGAGTTTTAATATTTGGTTTAAATTTTAATTATTTAAAATTTAAATTCAAATTTAAATGGAAAATTTCCCGTCGACATCATCATGCAAATACAATTTTAATATTTCCATCGATGTCTTCAAAGCATTATTAAACACTATATAAAGGGGTGGCAATTAAACCAAATAATCATCCTTGCTCTCGTGTGTTAATTGCCTTGGAATTCAAAAGAGCTCGTGTAAATTGTTGAAAAGGAAGCAGCGAAGAAAGTGTAGTGATTTGTAAATCTCAAATGTGGTATGAGGCATGGCGCATTGGCACATCGATTTTGCTAAGACTATAGGCAGTGCAAATATCAGGGATCGAATCCCCTTGACAACAATGTGTGGGAAGCGCTTTGGCACTTTGTCCTTTGTGGCAGGCAAAGGATGATTAAAGGCCCTTTTGGCATTTGCTTTTCCAACGAGTGCTTTGGCTTGGTTGGAATATTAACCGTGGCTAAGACACTCGTGGTGTGTGGTGGACGGGGGTTTGAATCCCCTTGAGAGATATTTATGTTTTTACCTTTAATAATTTTTATTAGCCCTAAAGTTTGGAGTTATAAGATATTTAATGGGAATTAAATTTTATCATTAGGGCTGTGATTATTATTGCAAAAGAATATTTGATTTATGTTTTTTTTTATGGAAATGGAGAATTGATTTTAGGAGAAATAAGGAGTTGTTAAAGTGATTTTGAGAGGTTTATTATGGATTATTCTTAATAAGGGTTTTTATTAAAATAGACTTTGGTGGATGTGTTTATGAAGTTGGAGTGAAAATGGTGTAAATTAAGTTATGATTTTATTGTGATTATTTAAAATACCACTAACCCTTATTAATATTGAAAAGGAAAGTTGTGATTAAGTGTGGCAGATTTTGTAAACAACTTTTGGCATCAAAAAGGCATGGGCACATTCTCCTATTGATTGTTTGTGGTGGTTGATTTCTAAAATATCATTGGAGTGAAAAGGATTAATTGAAGTTTTCTTTGTGAAGATGGTTGGTTGAATGCTTCAAGGTTTTCTGATTTGTGAGTTGTATTTAAATCTTGTTTCATTAGCATTGTTTTTGAATCCCATTGATGATGAAATGAACTTGAAAATGAGCTATAAAAGAACATGAGTATCATTGTTATGTGAGACTTGAGATAAAGCATTGTTGGAAACATTTTGAGTTGGTTGATACATGCTTGAACTAGGGTTTGTGAGAAAGGGTTGTTCATTTATGTGATTGGTTGAGTTGAGTTGGTTAAGCCTAGTCAAGTGGATGTGTGAAATGGTTGTTCAAGTTCCATAAAACAAACTATTCTATATTCTGATTTAAGTTGAGATTGAGATTGAAGAATAGGACATATTGAGTCTCTAAAAATTCTCTTTATGCTTCTATTGAGTTGAGATTGGGATTTGAGTATAGAACATATAGAGTCTCTAAAAATTATCTTTATGCTTCTATGAGATTGATTTGAGTTGAGATTGAGATTTAAGAATAGGACATATTGAGTCTCTAACAATTCTCTTTATGCTTCTATTGAGTTGAGATTGGAATTTGAGTATAGAATATATAGAGTCTCTAACAATTATATTTATGCTTCTATGAGATTGAATTGAGATATTGATTGTACTTTGAGCTTAGAACATATTGAGTCTTTAACAATTCTATTTATGATTATATGAGATTGAAAAAGTTCTATGTGAGCTTGTTAAGTAGATTTGAGACAAGTCTTTGAGAAGTCTTGTGGACTATTTTGAGTTAAGATTTTGTGAAAGCTTGCTAAAAATATTTGAGTAAGTCCAAGAGAGGACTTATTGAGCAGATTTGATCAAGTCCAAGAGAGGACTTATTGAGTAGATTTGAAAAAGTCCAAGAGAGGACTTATTGAGTAGATTTGAGCAAGTCCAAGAGAGGACTTATTGAGAAGATTTGAGCAAGTCCTAGAGAGGATTTGTTGAGCAGATTTAGACAGGTTTTGTGTGAACATGTTGAGAAAATTTAGACAGGTTTTTGGGTGAGCTTGTTGAGCAGATTTGAGTAGGTTCTGAGTGAACCTATTAAGAAAAATTGTACTAGATCGACTGTACTATGTTTAGTGCAAGATTTTGAGCAAAACTGTGCTAGACTGACTGAACTGTGTTTGGTACAGTATTGAGATAGAGCTTTGGAGATGATAGAGTATAGAGGACATAGTCTCAATGGATAGAGATCCAACAACCAAGAAAATTAAAGACAGATTTGAGTGAGAAGTCTTCAAGTGGAGAGAAATCCTCCAGTCAGTGCAACATAGAGACAAAGTCTTCTATAAGATCACTAGCCAAATCAGAAGGAGAAAGAGTTCTCCTGTGGAAGAGATCCATGAACTTGAGATTAGGGAATCAACATCTCCTTTGGACCGAGGTCCATAAACATTGTAATTTGGTAAGGATTCCCAAGAGATCATTTGAGAAATATTTAGAAGAAATATTTTCTCTATGGAGGTAGCCCATATTGGGTGAACCACGTTAAATATGTATCTCTATTGTGTGTGGTGTTTTGTGCATTGCTTTGATTACTTCTATTGATACTACTATCTATACACTACATAATATTGATTTGAGAAGAAAAGTAAAAAGTGATCTTATATTGTTCACCACCCTTTCAGTATAAGCTTGTGTTCTTCAATTGGTATCAGAGCGGTTTCCTTCAGAAGATTTTTATAGCTTGAAGGAAAAGCGGTCTAAGAACACAATGGATCAAAAGGATCAAAATAATGAGACCTTCAATAATACAGTACCAATATTTGATGTAAGTGACTTTCTATATTGGTGTGTGCTGATGAGATTTCACCTGATGGCACTTGGCAATGAAGTTTGGGATGCAGTGGAATTTGGGTACAATTTAGAAATTAATCCTCCTATAAATAAGGAAGGTAGGTTTCTCATGCATGCAAATTCAAGAGCTATGAATGCAATTATAAGAGGATTACATAGATCAAAATCTATGAAGGTAATGGAATGCAAAACAAAAAAATATATGTGGGAACTCTTGCAAACCATATATGAAGGAGATAAAAGTATCAGGAAAGCAAAGATCAAAAATCTCAAAGGAGAATTTGAGAATCTAAGAATGAGAGATGATGAAAGCATTCGTGACTATATCAACAAGGTTGATGAACTTATACATGAAATGAAATGTCTTGGAATGAAGGTTGATGAATCTGATGCTTGCGATAAGATCTTGAGGAATCTTCCAAAAAGGTATAGTGAAAAAGTTTCTGCCATAGAAACATCAATTGATAGTGATAATATAACAAGAAATGCTTTTCTTGGTATGCTTACAACTTTTGAGATAAGAACAAAAGATCCTATTCCTCCAAAAGAAGTTGCATTCAAAGTGGACAATAAGAAAAAGGGTAAGAAGATAGAATCAAACAATGATCATCTAGTGATGAAGAAGCTAACTATGGTAGAAGAGATAAAGGGTTCAAAATACCAATAGATATGAGATATGTCAAATGCTTTAATTGTGGTAAGTTTGGACATTTTGCAATAGAATGCAAAGAGCCAAAGATCAACAATGATGAAGAAAAATAGGATCACAGGTACAGGGAATCTAAAAATTATAGGTACCAAAAGAAAAATAGGGATGGACAAAATAGGCAAGGGAAGAAGTTCTTCCAAAGGCAAAAGAGAAGCTACTATGCGGATAATCCAAGTAAGTACCAAATTGATAGTGATGCTAGATTTTTAGACAATGATAGAGATGAAGTCTTGTTCATGGTTAAGGAAAAAAAGACTCCAGTTATTCTCAAGTGTTTTAGATGTGGTAAATTTGGACATCTTGAAGATGATTGTACAAGAGATGGTTATAGTTTCAGTGATGATGATTTTGAAGATGCACTTGATAGATAAAATGAGAATCTTCTAATTGATTTAGAAGATAAATAATTGAATGATCCTATAGAAATCAAGTCAAAAGAAAGAAATGATATGGACAAAGGCAAAAAAATAGAGGACTAATCAATAGAGAATGGCTATGATGTCAAAGGTGAACTTATATATGCTCTTAACACAATGAAGAAGGTAAGAAAGCAACACTCTAAGCTTGAAAGTCAGTTTCAATAATGTGATGAAGAAAGATTATTGCTCATAGAGGACTTAGAGAAGTCAAATGCCAAGGCAAGTAAGTTCAGAGAAAAGTTAGAAGCAAAAATCTTGGAATGTGAGAAGTTAGCACAAGAAGTGGCTACTCTAGAGAAATATTTACAGGACTCCAAATTCAAGATGAAGAGTTTCACAAATAGCTATAAGAACTTGGATAAGTTCATTCATGGATAACAAAGAACATCATGTTCAACAGGTCTAGGTTTTGGAAAGAAACTGGAAAAGGCAAAGTCTACTTCAAGTCTTGAAGAAGAAGAAACAACATCAGAAGAAGATACTTCAAAAGATGGATTCTCAGATGTAAGTAAAAGTGAAACTTCTAAGGATGAATCAGATTTCGATGGGTCCAACAGGGACAATGGGTAAATAATATACAGATGGAACAACAATAAGAATAGGAGACTAATGAGGTCTAGGCAAGGAAGCTTCAATGGGAGATGCTTCTCATGTCACAGGTTTGGGCACATGGCGTCATAGTGCAGGACACATGAAAGATAGGTATATGGAAGAGAACAACTTTTCCAAGGATATTGTTATTCATGTAATGAGTTTGGTCATAAGGCAATAAATTGCAGGATTCATGATAGAAGAGGATATGGCTTCACCAGGAGAAACCCTAAGACTATTGCACATCCAAGGAATAATAACATTAAGTGTTATAAGTGCAATAATGATGGTCACATAGCAAGATGGTGTAGAGCAAATATTCTAGAAATATGTATGAACAGGAAAAATAATATGAACATGAACAGGAACATGAATATTAACATGAAAATGAATAGGAATATGAACATGAACAAGAACAAATATGAACAGGAACAAGAATAGGAACATGAACAAAAATAAGAAGATGAATAGGAAAATGAACAGAAACAAGAAGATGAACAGGAACAAAGACTCATAAAAGAAAAGAGACTCAGAAAAGAATAAGAACAATAATAGGTACAAGAATAGGGGCATGGATGAAAACAAGAACAAGAACAAGTATAGGTACAAGAACAAGAACATGAATGAGAACAAGAATAGTAACAGGAACAATGATGATGACTCGAAAAGAAACAGTGAGAGAATTCAGCAAAAAGAAAAAGGAAAAGACAAAGGCAGTGAACAGTGCTTTCAAGGAGTAGAAATACTCCCACCCCCGAATTAACCACCTCATGTGGAGGTGGGGGAGGAGCTAATCTAAGAGGCTCAATTATTAGCCCCGAGCCCCAAAGGTGACTCTTTGCCATTGATGTCAAAGGGGGAGAGATTTGTGTATTATGGGGAGATTTTTTGGATATGAGGAGAGATTTTATATCTAAGAGAGCATTGAGTCAGGGGGAGCAAAGCCCCAGGGGGAGCAGAAAAGAAGGTCAGTATTCAGTAAAAGGATTTGGGTTGCCATCAATGACAAAGGGGGAGATTTTTGGACATTTTGAGTCCCTAAGTTGAAATGTTGTCATTGATGCCAATAAAGCAATAAATATCAAAAGGATCTATGAAGAGTTTTTGTGAAAACCAAGGAAGAGAAAATAAAAGGTTTTATTTAAAACTATGGACAAAAAATTTGATCTGGGTTTTTCTTAAAACATACATTGGGATTTCGTTTCATCGAAAAAGGTGCCCCAGTGATGGAGTTATTTGAGTTCTAATGTTTGGTTTAAATTTTAATTATTTAAAATTTAAATTCAAATTTAAATGGAAAATTTCCCACCGACGTCATCATGCAAATACAATTTTAATATTTCCACCGACATCTTCAAAGTGTTATTAAACACTATATAAAGGGGTGGCAATTAAACCAAATAATCATCCTTGCTCACGTGTGTTAATTGCCTTTCGAATTCAAAAGTGAAGAACACAAGTTTATACTGAGAGGGGGGGTGAACAGTATAAGACCTATTTTTACTTTCTTTATTTAACTTCAACTTCGCAAAGCAATGAACCAATAGCAATATCAAAGAAATGCATAAAGCAACACATAATGAGACACCAATTTTAACGTGGTTCACCCAACATGGGCTACATCCACAAAAATTTTCTCTAAAAATATTTCTCAAAGTTCTTTGGGAATCCTTCCCAATTACAATGTTTATGAGCCTCAGCCCAAAGGAGAAACCTTCCCCTACTCAAGTATTTATGAGCCTCTGCCCAAAGGAGAATCCTTCGCCTCCTCACGAATTTATGAGCCTCTTGCACAAAGGAGAATCCTTCACCTCCTCATGAATTTATGAGCCTCCTGCCCAAAAGAGAATCCTTCCCATCAACTCTGGAAGTGATACTTCAGAAGATCACCTGCCTCTTATTTCGCTAGCACGTGGAACTCCTTTCCATAGAAGACCTCCTGTCCTTAATGCTCAGCCTCAAGAGACCTCTATCCTCACTGATCACCTCCACAACAACTCATTAACCTGTACTAAACACAATCAGTTGGTCCAGCACAAGTCTTCCTCACTTTGTCGGATCTGTCCCAAGCTCAACTCATAAAGCTTGAAAAAATCAATCTCTGCTGCACACAAGCCTTCTAAAATACTTGTCAAAACTATCCTCAAGTTCTTCTCAAAGAACCACTTCAACTCTGTCCTCAAGTCCTCTGCTAGGACCTATCCAAATCAGCTCACAATTCCTCCATATAACTTGTCCAAATTAGCTCACAAGTCCTCACTAGAACCTGTCCAAATCAGCTCACAAGTCCTCACTAGAACCTGTCCAAATTAGTTCACAAGTTCTCACTAGAACCTGTCCAAATTAGCTCACAAGTCCTCACTAGAACCTGTCCAAATTAGCTCACAAGTCCTCACTAGAACCTGTCCAAATCAGCTCACAAGTCCTCACTAGAACTCGTCCAAATCAGCTCATAAGTTCATCAAGAAAAACTTGCTTAGCATGAACCCACAAAGAGAATTGTTAGAGACCCAATGTGATTCATCAACCTCATAGAAGCATAAAGAGAATTGTTAGAGACTCAATATGTTCTATACTTAACTCCCAATCTCGATCTCAAATCTCATAGAAACATAAAGAGAATTGTTAGAGACTCAATATGTTCTATACTTAACTCCCAATCTCAATCTCAACTCAATCTCAATCTCAAAAGAATAAGATAGATGTAGTATGCTTTTCTCAAGAACATGAAACACAACCCAACAATTGCCAACCATGCAATATCTCATATAACAATGATACTCATGTTCTTTCCACAACCAATGTATTTTCTCAACCAATTAGGGCTTTAACAACAATGCTTATAGACAATGTTTAACCAACATAATTCAACTCAACATTAACCTTGAAGCATTCAACAAATCACTACATGAAAAGGAAACTAGTAGACATCCTTTTCCCTCCAAAGGTATTTGAACAAAACAACCACCAACATAAATCACCAATGCAAAGAATAACTTGCTCAAATCAATCTCAATGGAGTAAGCCCAAATCATGTATCAAGTAAAGCATTAAATTGATCAAAACAACCTCTATGGAAGCAACTCAACCATCAATCTCAAAATAGCCAACTAAGGGTTTCACCAACTCAATGCAAGTAGCAAGACTTACTAACATAAACCCTAGTGCAAAAATGCTTCCTCTTCCTCAACCAGAATTATGCATTCACCCAAAAAACTCATTAATGATTTTAATGCATAAACAATCTTCAATATCCAAAAAATGGGATTTACACCAACAAGAATACCTAGTAGACAACATTTTCACTCCAAACTCAATTTTAGAAAATACACCATCAACAATATACATGGAAGAAGTTGCCCATACCTTTGTTTGAGGAAGAAGAGAATAGTTCTTCAACTTTGTTACCAACACCACCCTTAACTTTGCCACAAAGTTAGGGTTAGATCATAAAAGTAACCACAAAAATATTTATTCCATAAAACACCTTATGACTCCAATCCTTAGAAGTCAAATACCAAAAAATAGAAAGCATACAAACAATATATCCTTTTACACCTTATTTCTCCAAATTAATTAAACCATGCTCAAGGAATAATAGCTTCTAAGCAAATCTCACTCAACAATCAAGCCAAAAATCTCAACCACACACTATCAACCTTATATCTCCAAAGAAGCATTTAACCTTAAAAATAATTTTAAATAAATCTGCCCAACCACTTCTTCTTTAACAAAATGCAGATTTTATTTAAAAAACCTTACCAAAAAAAATGCTTCTGAAAATCGCGGGTTAACAGTGCCTCCGAAAAAAATCGGAGCGCAAAAACTCCTCACACTCCACGGTGGGAGTCGAATGCTTGACCTCCCTTCAAGCGCCTTCGCAGAATAGTCATTGCCACTAGGCCAACGATGCTAGCTTGAAGGCTAGAAAGAGTCCCCTTCTCCTTAACCCTTTGGCGATGGATAAACGTGGCAAAAAAAGCGATAGCCGTAGATTTTACTTCCCAACTTTTGCACAATTCGAATTTATTTCACACCATTGCTTTGGAATATAGGTTATGGCTTATATAGACAAAATTCCATGCTATGCACGACGTCAACGGGAGGATAATTCAAACTTTTCGAATTAACATTATTTTTGCACCTTCGAAACAACTTTAGGGTTTATGAAACCCTTTTGATTATTTAAAAAATAATCAAAGGTCTTTTAGACCTTAGACCTTAGGTGGAGAACCCATTAAATTATTAAAATAATTTAATCACTAAATAAAATAAATAATTAATTAAAAAACCTTAAAAAGGTTTTATTAATTAAGTTATTTAATTAATAAGTGTCTCTAGCCTTTGCATTAAGCTGAGAGTGGTTTTGAGAAAAACCCTTAATGCATCCACCGGTTTAATAAAAACCCTTAAACCTTGCCATGGTTTTGATAAAAACCTTTTCATCTGCCACATGGAATCTCTCCGAAATATTCTAGAAAAGATTCTTTGGAATCTTCAACCTTTGAAGCCAATAAATCCTCTTGACATTAATGCCAGTTCTTTTTGACATCAATGACAACTCATAGACAAGAAGCTAGGATCTCAAACCCAAAATTGCCAACAATCTCCCCCTTTGTCATTGATGGCAAACCATGCTTCTCAACAACACTGAAACTCAAAATTGCTGTATAGAAATCAGCTCCCCACGACTTGAGGCTCTCCCCCTTACTCATATCTCTCCCCCTTTGTCATCAATGGCAAAGGGTCACCTTTGGGGCTTGGGACTAATAATGAGCCTCTTAGCTTAGTCCCTCCCCCACCTCCTGTTGAGGTGATTAATTTTGGGGTGGGAGTAAAACTCTCATTAGGCACTGATCTTCATCAGTGTCTATAGCTGCCTTACCATGTATTCTCTTATTCTCTTTGTCCATATTCCTGTTCCTATTCATGTCACTATTGCTGTTCTTGTTATCATTCCTATTCTTATCCATGTCTTGATTCTTGTGCCTGTTCATACCCATGTTCCTGTTCCTGTACCTTGGAATTTCAGCTCTACACTATCTAGCTATGTGACCTTCATTATTGAACTTATAACAACTAACAATGTTATTTCTTTGAGGCATACCTGATCTTTGAATCCATCTGTTCTGACCAACTCTGTTCCTGTTATTAGCCTTGCAATAAACAACCTTGTGCCCAAACTGTTTACAAGAGTAGCAATACCCTTGAAAGAAATTACCACCTCCGAATCTGTCATTTACCTTCCTCACTTGAGTCATGCAATGTGAAGCCATGTGACCAAACTTGTGACAAGCAAAACATCTGCCATTGAACTTTCCTTGATTTGACCTCTTAGGTCCTGTAAACTTTCTCCCCTTTTTATGATTCCTGTTTTCTGATTCTGTGCATCTATCACTCAAGGACTCTTTTTCTGAAGTACTTTCCTCATTAGAACTCTCTTCCTTTTGGAATCTCTTACTAGATTCCCCAACAGAGTCACCAACCTGTTCCATGTGTTTCTTACCAAAACCAAGACCTGTTTTATCTGTTGTCCTTCTTTGATATTTGATGATTGACTTTACCTTTTTGGTGCTATCTTCAAAACTGTAAAGCTTCTCCTTGTACTCTTTAGTTTCCTCTTTCAAGGAAGCCACTTTTTGTTCCAACTCTCTACAATCAAGAACCTTAGACTCTAACTTATCCTTAAGTTTCTGTGTCTTAGCTATAGAGAAGTCAAGACTTTCTATAAGCTCATCTCTCTCAATACAACACTCATCCAATTTATCATTGAGTCTAGCATTCTTCTTTCTTTCCTTTTTCAAAGCACTAAGAGCACTAACAAGTTCAGCTTCAAGATCTACTTCACCATCCTCTATAACTTCCTCTATTTGTTTGCCTTTTGAAACATCAATGACTTTTTCAGATTTCTTATCACTAGAGGTGCTACCCTTTTCTAAAGCCATACAAAGATCTTCCTTACAATTTTTTGAAGCATCCTCATACATAGTATAACTAGAAATCAATCCATAATTTGTGCAATCATCCTCAAGATGTCCAAAATTTCCACATCTAAAACATTTCATAAGGACAAATCTATGTTTCTTTTCTTCTTCTTTTTCTGTTAGGAACAACATCTCATTTCCAACATCACTTGAAGAACTTTCACTATCACTGCTAGAACACTTACTTGCCTTGTCTAGGTAGAAAATTTTCTTGTGTTTGTGAGAGTATCTATTTCCTTGATTGCTTTGCTCATCTTTATTCTTCCTTTGATGCCTGTGCCTTTTAGAATCCTTGCTCTTATAATCATGTTTATCTTCATCACTTTCATCCTTGGTAGCAGTATAGTTAGTAGCATAATGACCAAACTTTCCACAATTGAAACACTTGAAATATTTCATACCTTTGTGCTTTCTTGAGAACTTGCCCTTCTTGCTGTAATATGCCTCTTCATCACTAGAAGACTCATCACTATCAAGAAGCTCTTTACCCTTGGATTTCTTGGTAGCATTTAAAGCTGCCTCCTTCTTAACATCAACCTTCACTTGAGTTCTCAACTCAAATGCTGCAAGTATACTATGAAGCTCATACTTTTTCAACTTATCCAAATCCTTAGCTTCCTCAATAGCAGAAATATTTTCACTAAATCTATTTGGAAGAGACCTCAAAATCTTATCACAAATATCATTTTCAGCAAGCTCAAGACCTAGTTCCTTCATAGAGTTAACAATCTCATCCATACGAAGCATATAGTCACTAATATTTTATTCATCATTCATCTTGAGTTGTTCAAACATACCTTTGAAGTCTCTCAAATTGGCCTTTCGGACATTTGCATCACCTGTATGAACCACCTTCAACTGTTTCCACATTTCACTATCTGTCTTGCAATGAATCACCTTGTTAAGATCTGCCTTTTGTAAACCCTTTAGGATTGCATTCATTGCCTTTGAATTGCTATGATGTAGGAGCCTCTCTTCCTTAGTAGAAGAACCATGCTCAAGAATGGTATACTCATCCTCAATCACTTCCCAAACTTCATTTCCAAGAGCCATAAGATGAACCTTCATCCTAGCACTCCAAAGCCTAAAATCTGCCCCATCAAGAATAGGTGTTGCATTACCACTTGTAGATTCCATTGTGTTCTTTAAAATATTTTCCTTCAAGTTGTTAAACTTTTTGAAGGAACCCGCTCTGATACCAATTGAAGAACACAAGCTTATACTGAGAGGGGGGTGAACAGTATAAGACCTCTTTTTACTTTCTCTATTTAACTTCAACTTTGCAAAGCAATGAACCAATAGCAATATCAAAGCAATGCATAAAGCAACACACAATGAGACACCAATTTTAATGTGGTTCACCCAACATGGGCTACATCCACAAAATTTTTCTCTAAAAAGCTTTCTCAAAGTTCTTTGGGAATCCTTCCCAATTACAATGTTTATGAGCCTTAGCCCAAAGGAGAAACCTTCCCCTACTCAAGTATTTATGAGCCTCTACCCAAAGGAGAATCCTTCCCCTCCTCACAAATTTATGATCCTCCTACCCAAAGGAGAATCCTTACCCTCCTCACGAATTTATGAGCCTCCTACCCAAAGAAGAATCCTTACCCTCAGCTCTGGAAATGATACTTTAGAAGATCACCTGCCTCTTATTCCGCTAGCACGTGGAACTACTTTCCACAGAAGACCTCCTGTCCTCAATGCTCAGCCTCAAGAGACCTCTGTCCTCACCGATCACCTCCACAACAACTCATCAACCTCGTACTAAACACAGTCAGTCGGTCCAGCACAAGTCTTCCTCACTCTGTCAGATCTGTCCCAAGATCAACTCATAAAGCTTGAACAAATCAATCTCTGCTGCACACAAGCCTTCCAAAGACTTGTCAAAACTATCCTCAAGTTTTTCTCAAAGAACCACTTCAACTCTATCCTCAAGTCCTCTGCTAGGACCTGTCCAAATCATCTCACAAGTCCTCCTTAGAACTTGTCCAAATTAGCTCACAAGTCCTCACTAGAACCTGTCCAAATCAACTCACAAGTCCTTAATAGAACCTGTCTAAATCAGCTCACAAGTCCTCACTAGAACCTGTCCAAATCAGCTCACAAGTCCTCACTAGAACCTGTCCAAATCAGCTCACAAGTCCTCACTAGAACCTGTCCAAATCATCTCACAAGTTCATCAAGAAAAACTTGCTTAGCATGAACCCACAAAGAGAATTGTTAGAGACCCAATGTGATTCATCAACCTCATAGAAGCATAAAGAGAATTTTTAGAGACTCAATATGTTCTATACTTAACTCCCAATCTCAATCTCAAATCTCATAGAAACATAAAGAGAATTGTTAGAGACTCAATATGTTCTATACTTAACTCCCAATCTCAATCTCAACTCAATCTCAATCTCAAAAGAATAAGATAGATGTAGTATGCTTTTCTCAAGAACATGAAACACAACCCAACAATTGCCAACCATGCAATATCTCATATAACAATGATACTCATGTTCTTTCCACAACCAATGTCTTTTCTCAACCAATTAGGGCTTTAACAAAAATTCTTATAGACAAGGTTTAACCAACATCATTCAACTCAACATTAACCTTGAAGCATTCAACCAATCACTATATGAAAAGGAAACTAGTAGACATCCTTTTCCCTCCAAAGGTATTTGAACAAAATAGCCACCAACATAAATCACCAATGCAAAGAATAACTTGCTCAAATCAATCTCAATGGAGTAAGCCCAAATCATGTATCAAGTAAAGCATTAAATTGATCAAAACAACCTCTATGGAAGCAACTCAACTATCAATATCAAAACAGCCAACTAATGGTTTCACCAACTCAATGCAAGTAGCAAGACTTACTAACATAAACCCTAGTGCAAAAATGCTTCCTCTTCCTCAACCAGAATTATGCATTCACCCAAAAACTCATCAATGATTTTAATGCATAAACAATCTTCAATATCCATTTTAATGCATAAACAATCTTCAATATCCAAAAAATGGGATTTACACCAACAAGAATACCTAGTAGACAACATTTTCACTCCAAAATCAATTTCAGAAAATACACCATCAACAATATACATGGAAGAAGTTTCCCATACCTTTTTTGAGGAAGAAGAGAATAGTTCTTCAACCTGTTACCAACACCACCCTTAACTTTGCCACAAAGTTAGGGTTAGATCATAAAAGTAACCACAAAAATATTTATTCCATAAAACACCTTATGACTCCAATCCTTAGAAGTCAACTACCAAAAAATATAAAGCATACAAACAATATATCCTTTTACACCTTATTTCTCCAAATTAATTAAACCATTCTCAAGGAATAATAGCTTCTAAGCAAATCTCACTCAACAATCAAGCCAAAAATCTCAACCACACACTATCAACCTTATATCTCCAAAGAAGCATTTAACCTTAAAAATAATTTTAAATAAATCTACCCAACCACTTCTTCTTTAACAAAATGCAGATTTTATTTAAAAAACCTTACCAAAAATGCTTCTGAAAATCGTGGGTCAACAGTGCCTCCGAAAAAAATCGAAGCGCAAAAATTCTTCTTACACTCCACGACGGGAGTCGAACGCTTGACCTCCCTTTAAGCGCCTTCGCAGAACAGTCATTGCCACTAGGCCAACGATGCTAGCTTGAAGGCTAGCAAGAGTCTCCTTCTCCTTAACCCTTTGGCAATGGATAAATGTGGTGAAAAAAATGATAGCCATAGCTTTTACTTCCCAACTTTTGCACAATTCGAATTTCTTTCACACCATTGCTTTGGACTATAGGTTATGGCTTATATAGCCAAACTTCCATGCTATGCATGACGTCGACAGGAGGATAATTCAAAATTTTTGAATTAATATTATTTTGGTGCCTTGGAAACAACTTTAGTGTTTATGAAACCCTTTTGATTATTTAAAAAATAATCAAAGGTCTTTTAGACCTTAGACCTTAGGTGGAGAACCCATTAAATTAT
The DNA here is from genome assembly GCA_028583015.1 of Wollemia nobilis. Classification (NCBI taxonomy): domain Eukaryota; kingdom Viridiplantae; phylum Streptophyta; class Pinopsida; order Araucariales; family Araucariaceae; genus Wollemia; species Wollemia nobilis. The sequence continues at coordinate 1,062,256 of JAQPPZ010001737.1, read as the reverse complement.
TAAAATAATTTAATCACTAAATCAAATAAATAAATAATTAAAAAACCTTAAATTTTTTTTATTAATTAAGTTATTTAATTAATAAGTGTCTCCAGCCTTTGCATTAAGATGAGAGTGGTTTTGAGAAAAACCCTTAATGCATCCACCGGTTTTAATAAAAACCCTTAAACCTACCATGGTTTTGATAAAAACCTTTTCATCTGCCACATGGAATCTCTCCGGAATCTTCTAGAAAATATTCTTTGGAATCTTCAACCTTTGAAACCAATAAATCCTCTTGATATTAATGCCAGTTCCTTTTGACATCAATGACAACTCATAGACAAGAAGCTAGGATCTCAAACCCAAAATTGCCAACAGAAAGAGCTCATGCGAATTGTTGAAAAGGAAGCAGCAAAGAAAGTGCAACAATTTGGAAATCTCAAACGTGGTATGAGGCATGGCGCATTAGCATATCGATTTTGCTAAGACCATGGGTAGTGCAAATATCAGGGATTGAATCCCCTTGACAGCAGCGTGTGGAAAGTGCTTTGGTTGTCCTTTGCGGTAGGCAGAGGAAGATTAAAGGTTCTTTTGGCCTTTGCTTTTCTAACAAGCGCTTTGGCTCGGTTGGAATCTTAGACGTGGCTAAGACGCTCGTGGTGTATGGTGGACGGGGGTCTGAATCCCCTTGAGAGGTATTTATGTTTTTGCCTTTAATAGTTTTTATTAGCCCTAAAGTTTGGAGTTATAAGGTATTTAATGGGAATTAAATTTTATCATTAGGGCTGTGATTATTATTGCAAAAACATATTTGATTTATCTTTTATTTTGATGGAAATTGAGAATTAATTTTAGGAGAAATAAGGAGTTGTTAAAGTGATTTTGAGAGATTTATTGTGGGTTATTATTAATAAGGGTGTAAATTAAGTTATGCTTTTATTGTGATTATTTGAAAGACCACTAACCCTTTTTAATATTGAAAAGAAAAGTTGTGATTAAGTGTGGCAGATTTTGTGAACAACTTATTGGCATCAAAAAGGTATGGGCACATTCTACTATTGATTGTTTATGGTTGTTGATTTTTGAAATATCATTGGAGTGAAAAGGATTAATTGAAGTTTTCTTTGTGAAGATGGTTGGTTGAATGCTTCAAGGTTTTCTGATTTGTGATTTGTATTTAAAACTTGTTTCATTAGAATTGTTGTTGAAGCCCATTGATGATAAAATGAAATTGAACATGAGCTAGAAAAGAACATGAGTATCATTGTTATGTGAGACTTGAGATAAAGCATTGTTGGAAATATTTTGAGTTGGTTAATACATGCTTGAACTAGGGTTTGTGAGAAAGGGTTGTTCCTTTATGTGATTGGTTGAGTTGAGTTGGTTAAGCCTAGTAAAGTGGATGTGTGAAATGGCTGTTCAAGTTCCATAAAACAAACTATTCTATATTCTAATTTAAGTTGAGGTTGAGATTGAAGAATAGGACATATTGAGTCTCTAACAATTCTATTTATGCTTCTATTGAGTTGATATTGGGATTTGAGTATAGAAAATATAGAGTCTCTAACAATTCTCTTTATGCTTCTATGAGATTGATTTGAGTTGAGATTAAGATTTAAGAATAAGACATATTGAGTCTCTAACAATTATCTTTATGCTTCTGTTGAGTTCATATTGGGATTTGATTATAGAACATATAGAGTCTCTAACAATTCTCTTTATGCTTATATGAGATTGAATTGAGATATTGATTGTACTTTGAGCTTAGAACATATTGAGTCTCTAAAAATTCTCTTTATGATTCTATGAGATTGAACAAGTTCTGTGTGAGCTTGTTAAGTAGATTTGAGACAAGTCTTTGAGAAGGCTTGTGGACTGTTTTGAGTTAAGATTTTGTGAAATCTTGCTAAATAGATTTGAGCAAGTCCAAGAGAGGACTTATTGAGCAGATTTGAGGAAGTCCAAGAGAGGACTTATTGAGCATATTTGATCAATTCCAAGAGAAGACTTATTGAGCAGATTTAAGCAAGTCCAAGAGAGGACTTATTGAGAAGATTTGAGCAAGTTCTAGAGAGGATTTGTTGAGAAGATTTAGATAGGTTTTGTGTGAACCTGTTGAGCAAATTTAGATAGGTTTTTGGGTGAACCTGTTGAGTAGATTTGAGTAGGTTTTAATTGAACCTATTGAGAATAATTGTACTAGACCGACTGTACTGTGTTTAGTGCAAGAGATGGAGCAGAACTGTGCTAGACCGACTGAACTGTGTTTGGTACAATATTGAGACAAAGATTTGGAGGTGACAGAGTATAGAGGATAGAGTCTTAGTGGATAGATATCCAACAGCCAAGACAATTGAAGATAGATCTGAGTGATAAGTCTTCAAGAGGAGAGAGATCCACCAGTCAGTGTAGCATAGAGATAGAGTCTTTTAGAATATCACTAGCTAGAGTAGAAGGGGAAAGAGTTCTACTATGGAAGAGATCCATGAACTTGAGATTAGGGGATCAACATCTCCTTTGGACCGAGGTCCATAAACATTATAATTTGGGAAGGATTCCCAAGAGATCATTTGAGAAATATTTAGAAGAAATATTTTCTCTGTGGAGGTAGCCCACATTGGGTGAACCACATTAAATATGTGTCTCTATTGTGTGTGGTATTTTGTCCATTATTTTGATTACTGCTATTGATACTACTATCTATACACTGCATAATATTGATTTGAGAAGAAAAGTAAAAAGTGGTCTTATACTGTTCACCCCCCTATCAATATAAGCTTGTGTTCTTCAAGAAGAATTTGGCAAGGAGTTTTCCAAATTTAGGAGAAAAATAGTGAAGACCTCAAGAATTTTAGATTCTTGAGAAGAAGACCAAAAATAGGTCAAGATTGAAGTCAGAATCCGACAAGGAGGTTGAAGGAGAAAGGAGTTAGAAGAAGCAACCAAATCTGAGAGATTTGAAAATTGCCATTGAAGGCTTGAAGGCTTGTTGCGGGCCAAACAAGGTGAATGGTTTCCTATTTTTGTCACATGCCCGTGCATTTAATTATCAACCCAAGGAGCTTTGTAAACTTGTGAAGAGTCGGAATTAGGTTACTACAATACCACTGGAGGTGAATCTGCTAATCCTACGTTTGGGGGGTGTTCTTGAAATGGTTGTCAATCATTCATGCACTCCTCAATAAATTACGTAAGAAGAACATAATTAAATCTACAGAAATAAATCATGTATACATTCTTGAAAATAAATCTACTACAAAATACTGGAACTAGCAAACCAATGAACATTCCTATGAAAGCAATAAACTAATTAAAATAAATAAATGAAAAGGAAATGGGGAAGAAATACTGGCTTGTAGTGGGCCTAGGCTCCAGCAACTTCTTCTCGATCGAACACGCGCTTTAGAACCTTTGGAACTGTAATATATTTATCAACGTATTACAATTTATCTTCTGTAACTCTAAATGGATATTTATTAATTATTTCCCTATATCTTAGAATGATCTACGTGTGTTTATATAACACACCCGTAGAACTTTTGTTACAGAAGTGGTTACAATAGTCGATTCTTCCCAGACTAAATTAGAACAGTCTGGCAAATGCAATCGACGTCTGGCATTCTGTTTTGATGGAGACGTGTTCGTTTCGGTTTGTGCTTTTCCTGGCATCAGTAAGACATTTTGATACGTTGGTGCTATCTCCAATTTAGCTTTGAATGACGTAGAGCTGGAACTGCATCGGCCGTTGTCGTCCACATCGTTCAAATCTGGTCAACGGGCAAAGAATCAGTGGTGCCTTGTTATCGCGACGTCTTCTGGTTGTAGGGAGGCGCTTGCATTTTGTTAGTGCCTTCCGACTGTGTGGAGGCACTTACCTTCTGTTGGTGCCTTCCGAATGTGGGGAGGTTCTTGTATTTGGTTGGTGCCTTTCGATTGTAGGGAGGCGCTTGCATTCAGTTGGCGCCTTCCGAATGCAGGGAAGCGCTAGTATTCAGTTGGCACCTTTCGACTATAGGGATGTGCTCATATTTAGTTGGCACCTTCTGACTGTAGGGAGGTGTTTGCATTCAGTTTGTGCATTTCGACTGCAGGGAGGCGCTCATATTCAGTTGGCACCTTTCGACTGCAGGGAGGCACTCGTATTCAGTTGGAACCTTTCGACTGTAGGAGGGCGCTCGTCTTTGGTTTGGCGCCTTTCGGTTGCAGGGAGGTGCCTATGTTCTCTACATTGACCCCCGATGAAATAAAGTTCCAGGTCCATCAAAAGGACCTCGACCGTTCCAAATCTAACTAAATCAACTGCAATTCCACAAAACATACTAAAAGCACACAAATTAGATAACACACATAATTATATCAAATATCTATATAATCATTCATAAAATTACACAATCCTTATTATACAGCCGCATATTGATCAAAGAATTATGTACAAAATATGAGCATTTTTGGTGCTCATCAAGGCTCATTCAAAAAAAGGATATTACTGGTTTTACAACTAAAAAGTGAAGGTTTCTTGAAGGAAAAGCTTAGTTACAATTTGAAAGAGTTTCCTACCAAATTTGTGATATTCAAGGACAACACTTTAGAGGAGAAATTGACTGCTTTACAATCTAAAATTTTTATATTTGAGGACAACAAGAAAGCAACAATAAGGACAAAATTACTAGCTACTAATTTACATAATTCAAGGGAGTATCGTGAAGGAGAATTAAATCCACAAAACTACACTTGCGGGCAGCAAGTTAGAGGAGTTTTAAAACTGTAAATAGGTGAGCTAAAGAGCTATTTTGGATAGCAAGGAAGAGCTACGATTTTATCCATTACAAAGCAATAATTGGATTATTCAAATCACCAAGATATTCATCATATTTAGAGGTCATTAAGTTAATCAACTTTGGTGCAAAAAGGTTCATTAGTTGAACATTACTTATTCAGTTCATTATTAAGTTTTGTTAAGCACCATAGTAGAGTTTAAAATTTGCAAGGAGAAGGTTGTATATTTAAGTCTTCAAGGGAATGTAGAAGATAGTTTCTTATATGGATAAAACCTGCACATCAAAAATAGGAGTTAGATATACTGAAAATAGATAAGACATTACTCTTAAGTTAATATCGCATATATTAAGAGTTCATTAAAAGGAACAATAAGGAGAAAATACTTTTGCATCATACCAGTTATTAAAGGTGCAATAAGTTGAAAATTAGTGCAAAGTTAAGCCATTCAAAAGGGCATTTATGTGCATGATTAAGAGCTTGGACTCATTATTTTAAAGTTAAGCAAACAAAGAAACTATAGGAGAGAGTTGTCTAGTAAGGAGGGCAACATCAAATAATTATTTTCTACCAAGGAGTAGAACAAGTAGCTGCCTCATCAAGGAAGAGAGAAATATTGAAAAAGAGAGATTTAAAGATCTCAAAGCATAGGTGCAAGTTAAGATATTTTATTCTAACTATTTGCATTACATTATTGCACCATATTCCTCTTGTCCTACATAGCAAAAGAGGACAAAGCTAGAGTGTCTCAAAGACACAATCATTAGGAAAGTATGTCTACAAAGTGACCATATCATCAAATTTAAGGTGTAAACTTCAAGTAAAGGAAGTGAGCCAATGAAGGGATTAAATAGCTAAGTTTCAAGGTGTCTAAAGACACCAAAATCTAGCACCTACAAAAATATAACCTGCAAAATCAAGAGTCTAAATAAGGAGCATTACATCCATTGCAAATCTACATAAAGAAAGAAGGATAGCGCTACTGATAACATATTGCAAGAAGTAAGTTATGTAAAAAACCATGGCAAAAATAAAGGTGCATTACCCAAGCAATAGACAAATCGCCAGCTAAGAAGAATAATCATCTAAGAGGGCAATGTTGGAGTGCCATACAACCACCATTGTTGGAGTAAAATCATCATCTAAGAGGGTAACATTGGAGTGCCATAGAACCACCATAGCTGGAGCCAAATTCATGGGAGAATAGCATATTTATTCACTTGAGAGAAAGAGTTGAAGACAAGAGCCATAGTGCATTTGTTGGCAAGAAGTATTCAAGGAATAAAAGATGTTGAAGGTATCCTTAAATGCAAGGGAAAGGAGAACCACTTGCAATCTAGATCCAAGGTATCTTGTGCCATTTGGCTCAACAAAAGAAGGAGCCCATATAATTTCCATAATGCCTATGTAGGAAAGAAGCACCCATGATAAAATAACATTCATTTTTGAGTGTTTCAAACATCATTCGAAGGTAATAAGGTAAAATAATTATTGCCTATCATTCAAAGGAGGATATGAGTGTTGAAAACACCAAAAATAATGCTCATAAAGAACGTAACTCCCAAAGTACCATGTGTTAAGTCTTAAGGAGCATCAAAGCATATTTAAACACCCAAAGTGAAGAGGAGTGCAGAGAATTGGAAGCACGTAGTAAAACATTAGGAGTGAAGTCAAAGTGCAATTAAGGAGGAGAAGAAGGTGCCCACGAGCATTAAATGATCTTTGCCATACATAGAATACCAAGAAATACAATGCTTGGATTGAAGAGTCACACCATGCACCAATCAACACACGTATTCCACATTGCAAGGGAGGTAAAAGACTTATATTATATAATATTTGCTTTCCTTAAGTTTAGGGAGTTATAAGGTATTTTTTTAAAGGAAAAAAATTATTTACTTAACAAAAAGGTACAAAAATATCTAATCAAAGAGATCAAAGTGAACAGAGCATTATAAAATAGAACATGAAGATAAAAAGACCTCATTATTAGAGTCCTCATCATCCTTACATACGATCCCTGCCCTTTTGCTTCTTGATGATTTGACGATGATAACCAAGGGCTATACTTATTGCTAATTCACTAGTGTATCGGCATCTTTATTTAATTACTACCTTACGTGTTGATAGGATATTTTACCAATTATCCTGCCTAGTTGTCTAATACTATCTTGAATAATATTCAATTGTAAATATTTAAAATATTTATTTTTGGCAAGAGCTGTTATTATTAGTTTAGAATCCTTGTAAACTATGACTTGAGTGATTCCTTGCTTCACCACCAATTTTAAGTCAATTTCACATCCAATAGCCTCTGCCACATTGTTAGATGTTGTTCCCAAGCTGATCATGTATTTGAGCAGGATATCATGGGGTCCTATAAGAATCAGTTCCCCTGTCGTTGCTTGATCGGGGTTGGACTTGGAGGCACCATCAAAGAAGAGCATCAAAAAATATATGTTAGGCAAATAATTGTTTGCTCTGTAGCCTCCCTGTGTCAAGAAAGCTTGTATATTAAGTTGGTAGATCATTATTATTTTTATGGGTGACAAATATTCTTCATAATACTATTGATGAGAAACTAGATTTGATATTTAGGACTAATTCTTCTTTTATCCTTCGTATTAGAGTTTTGTTGTCCTTACCTTTGCCTTCAAAAATACTATGGTTTCTATCCAACTAGATGTACCAGATGACAAAATATGGTATAGATCTCCACAAATATTTTAGGAGGGGCTTACTTGCCAGTTTAAATCTATATTCTTTGTTCCACTTGGTAAACCATGTGTCTATGTTTAACCTTCCAGAGTAGAAAGTGCCAAGAATTTTAGTTATTCCTAACCAAATTGAAATTACCTTTGGACATTCAAACAAAATATGGAAAATTGTTTCACTGTTTTGCTTGCACCTATAACAAACATGAGGCCCTACTATACTCCTCTTTTGTAAATTATCACCTATTAATATTTTATTTTGAGAGACTAGCCAACTGAATACTTACAATTTAGGTGGTGCTCTATTTTTCCACACTATTGATAGTTTTTTATTGGTAGGACCAATTTGCACATGTTGAACTCCTATATGCACTGAGTATTCCCCATTACTATTGATGTTACTCCAAATAAGTTTATCTGGAATTATGGGATGAAGAGGTCTAATACTCACCACATGGGAATTAAAATAATACCAATCTCCTTGAAGTTGATATGGAATTGGAGGGGAGATCCAGTCCAGAGTTTATGAGGTCCAATAAAACAAGTCACCTTTTGAGTATTCTCTAGCTTTTCAAGTAATTCTATAATTTTATTGGATTTCTATCTCTTAGTGGTGGATTTCCTAGGATTGGGTCCTCCTATAAATTAATTGACTTACCATCTCTAGGTAACCAAGAAATTCTATCCTCTATTATGCTTTTTGTAGCCACTATATGTTTCCAAACCAATGAGGCTCTGGGAAGTTTGTCTATGTGTTTGAGCATTGAATATCTGTTTTATTATTTACATACTTACTAACTAGTATGCACTACCATGCTCGATTGTGTTTAAGCATGTTCCAAAGAAGTTTTTCTCCTAGTGCTTTTGAAACTATCTCCATTTTTTTGATTCTCAGTCCTCCTTGAATTTTACTTTTGGTGACCATATCCCAATTGACCAAGTGGAACTTTTTTCTTTCTGATTGCCTACCTCCTTACCATAGAAATTTGCATATGATTCCATATGCCTTTTGCAAAATAAACTTGGGAGCATGATATACTAATAGTTGATAGACTAGAAGAGAAGCTAACACTGATTTGATCAATACTGCCCTTCCTACAAGACTGAGTCAACTATTACTATAACTTTGTATCCTCCTAACCATCTTGTCTAATGTTGGGGTCCAATAGTATGAGGATTTGAGGTGGAAGCTCATGGGAAATCCTAGATATTTGAAGTATTTTCTATACCAAACCGAAATCCTAGGATAGTGCAAAAGAGTTTGACTCTTATTGCTACAAAATTTTGTGTATATAACTTACTCTTTTGAGTGTTTATATGAGCCTCAGTAGGTTGTGTAAACCAATCCAGATATTGCTTGAATTGTCTAAAATTTTACTTGGTCGCTTTGCCTAGAAGAATGATATCATCTAAAAATTGGACATGTGTTACAGCTTTGCATCCTACTGTAGCCTCTATCTCTATTATTTTTCTTTCTATTCAAATATGATTAATTAATCTTCCAAGAGTCTCAACTAAAATGATGTAAAGGTATGGTGATAGTGGATACCCTTGTCTAATTCCCCTTGTATCTTGAAAGAATTTTGTTGGTTCTCCATTTATTAAGGGGGCTATCCATGGGTTTTTTATGCATGCTTCAATCCACTTGATGACCTGATGTGGGAATACAAAATTTTGTAGGACTTGTTCTACAAATTGTATATTAACTCGATCAAAGGCATTTTCCATATCAAGTTTTATAACAATTTTTTTTTCTACTACTATGGAGGGATTCATGCACTGTTATGATATTATCATATATATTTTTTCTAGGCATCAACCCCCCTTGCTCTTTTGATATTAGTTTGTCAAGTTTCTTCTTTATTCTATTGGCCAAAAATTTGGTAATAATTTTATATTAAGAGTAATTGTTGGCAATCGAATCGGCCTAGATACAATTTTTCTAAGTCTGCAGTGCCCTAGGCCCACTGCCAAGCATTGAATTCTCTAAGGAAAGGAATGTCCTCCATGGAAATATCTAGTAGAGATGGTTCCAAAAATAAAAATGGGGGATTGGGGATAAGGGATAGAAAGATATTGAAAGGGATAGAACAACGAAAAGGAATGGGAAATGGTTGAAAGCCAGAAAATATGGGTGATGGATCGGAAGCACGATAGATAGCTTAGTCACTTGAACCAATAGTAATCAAAATAATGGACCTTTAATAGAAACCAGTATAAAATCCTTAGGACTGTGTAAACTCCAGCAAGTATTCCAGAGACTAGCCCTTTACTGATAGTAAAATCTAGAAAGCAGAATTAAACTGACAACAAAGAAACTACTTTAATAGAAATTACAAAATAGAACTCATACACATATATAGAAGAATCAACATCAGAGCCAAAAGCCTTTATTTTGAGAGCATATTTCAAATTACAGAGCTACTTCTCTAGCAGAAGTTATCCATCCTAGTTACAAAAAAGAAGCCAAATTTTATAGAAGAAATTTGTCACTAAAAACATTAATACCTAAAAACTCCTATGACGGGTAGATTCAACTCTAGTGATAGTAAAAAACAGTCAATTTTTAGCTTACAGATAACTTATTATTGAAAACAAAAGGTTTTGGCAATGACTTGAAACAATCAATCTGACATTACAGGTTTGGCTTCAAAGTTATAAGGTTCCAGTAATGATCTAAAAATGGGTAATCTAGAATGTAGCCTTGGAGCGATGTAACCAACAGATACCAAATGGGACCTCTGTTTCCCGTTTGATTCCTCTTACTTGATTTTTTATTTTGAAGAAGCGCTCCCTTGTGGAAAATTTTTGCCTTAAGCACTCCCTTGTGAAGCGCTTTCCACTAAAGCGCTCCCTTGTGGAGCACTTTTACCTTAAGTGATACCTTGTGGAGAACTTTCCACCAAAGCACTCCCTTGTGGAGTGATTTTGTCTTAAGCACTCCCTTGTGGAGTGCTTTCCACTAAAGTGCTCCCTTGTGGAGTGCTTTCCACTAAAGCACTCCCTTGTGGAGCACTTTTGCCTTAAGCGCTCCCTTGTGGAGCACTTTCCACTAAAGCACTCCCTTGTGGAGCACTTTTACCTTAAGCACTCCCTTGTGGAGCACTTTCCACTAAAGCGCTCCCTTGTGGAGTGCTTTCGAATGACTTGACTTCTCATGCTCCCTTTTCCCCTAAGCACTCTCAAGGTAATGTGCTTTGTCTTTAGACCTCAAGTTGACTTTCCTTTACACTTTTGATGAAGCATGCTCTTTTTTAATTCTTTCAGGAATAGCACTCTACTGAGGGGGCAATATTACCCTTTGATCACATTAATTTTCCTACTTAGCCATTTTGCCAACTTTCATTCCTTAGTATTTAACCTTCACTGCTGGAGCTACTTTTAAATTGGAAAACTAACCTAAATCTAAAAATTGAAATCACAGTCACATGAAAAGAAAAGGCCTTTTAAGTAGTAAGGAGGAATTTGTTAGAAGATTTCCCATGCTAAAAAATTCATAGTTTTACATGCAACATATCAAAAAAAGTATAGAAACGTGGAAAAAATACATAAAATATAGGAAACCATATAATGCATAGCGTACAATTTTTTAGAAAATATAGCTGATGCAAGCACGATAGTATAACAAAAATTTAACCATTTTTTATGGAAAAAAAGAGAAATTTTACAATGGATGATTTCAAACTGTATACAAACCAAAAATTAGCAACTGTGTGATAAAATTGGCAACACATCTAGCAGCTCATAGGGCTTTGACCTCATCTCAATGTGAAGATCCCAACCTTTATTCTTGGGCACCATAGTCCTTCTTCTATGAGCCTTCAGACTATCTCTTTGATTTTTTATCATGGCTACTAGCTTCATATGAGCTTTTGGATTCTTCGATCTTTGAATCTGCTTCACTGTTTGTCTCTTTAGTCTCTGAACTTATCTCTCCAGTCCCTGAACCTGCAACACTGTTTGTTTCCTTTTCTTCATTATGTCTGGATATTTGAGGGAGATATTGGTCTAGCAACATTTTGAAGACATGCTTATATACCACTGAAGAATCAACCCATATCTCCAAAGGGAAAGTTGACTATTTTTCTAGCTCTTGAATCAAGTAGCAGAATGTTTCGATACACTCGACATCAATAAACTCTAGTACTCTGTTAAACTCTATCAAACAAGACTAAATTTGGGTATATTTAGCCATGAGGAGTATTACCTGAGCATTATAATTGGAGGCTTCCAAAGTGTCGATGTCTGAGGCATTATCTACGAAAGCGGTCCACAAGGGCTCCAACTCCTAAATTGATAGAATATACCCCTCAAAGTATGTGAAACCTAGGATGCCAATATTAACCAAAGCATAAAAGTATCATAGTGAGATGTCACACTCCTGAATAAGAGAATTTGAAATTAGGTGAGCTTTCTTTTCCAATTCAACTTTGGTAAAGAATTAATGCAAAGTGGTTTTCACCATTGCCAACAACCGAGCCAAATCGCTCATGGCGGTAAGACAAATAGGAATATCTTCAATATTTTTGAGCTAGGTGGACAGGTCTAGCCAATAGTTAACATCTGACTAGGTGGACTCCAAGATATGCCTACCAGTAACAACCGCCTCATGTGCTTCCTTGAAGAATGCCAAGACCATAATCCCGTTTGCTACTCTTGTTGGAAAATCCTTGAGGCTCTACCTGGAGGGAAGAACATGTTTATTTCTCTTAGACAACTAGGTCTGTAACTCAGTCCTTTGGATAGTGAGCATCTAAATTTTTTGGTTTGCCTTGGCGATCAACTTGACATGATGATCGTGTAGCTTGGATGCTTCCTTGTTCTCATATTCAAACAACTGAAGTTTTTCTTTCAACTTCTCAATCTCAGCTTCCAGCGCTTTAACCTGCTTCTTGGAATTGTAATCCAATGCTTTATTTTGTTGCTTCACCGTATCCAGGACCTCTTCGAGCTCATCATATTTGGACTATGCTTTGAAGAAGTGATCTTTGTATTACTAGAAATGAGCGTAGATGGAGCTAATACCAACCTATATATCACCTATTCATTGCGCAATATCTATTTTGGCAACATCCTCCTCGATGTGGCGGATGGCATAATAGAGTGGGCTCATCTCCCCAAAAGGCTTCTACACTAGTGGTATTTTTTAATGGTGTGCAACTTCATTGTATATGGATTGATTATGCAAGCCTTTTGAGCTTGCACCAGGGCCTACAACTTCCTCTTCTTTTGATCCTTTAGATAGCGCATCGTATTTGAACACACCCTACGGATACTCTTCGTGGTTGTGAACTACTGAGCTATCTCTAGCTCAAATTCCAATGGCTCTTGGATGCCAATCCTGAGGACTGGAGTGAAGGGAAGAAGTGTGAGATTGACTCAAAATTGGAAATTACATGGAAAGTCGAAGGGGAAGCGATTGCGCTAACCCTCGAAGGTGTTTGGGTAGCTACCACAAAAATGGTGGGTTAGGGCATCGAGAAACCAGTGGAAGGGGGTGTGATTGAAAGTGGATTGAGCTACCTGGTATCAAATATGTTGGTAATATACCCAACACAACCAGAAACAGGAAATCTGAAAGAAGAAGGGACTAAAAAATGTTGGGGTTTTCGATAAAATATGCAAGTGTTCCAAATGAAGGAACAGGTAATGTCGAGGAAAATAAAAAACTAGGGAGGGTGGATTCAGGCAATAGAGGTGCACTCGATGTAGGAACCATTGAGACTAATATTATTTTTAGGTGTTGAAAAATCACACACGAGAGTTAGAAAAAGGATAGTGTGGGCGAGGGAGAGGAAATACAAAAGAGATAAATACGTACCTTGGGGCCCTGTGATCAAAGGGGCCATGGAATATGTGTTCTGTACTTCTTTATTTTATTCCATATCTGGTGCATTGATACTCATGCATTTTGTGCCTTCATCTCTTGGCTCCTCATGTATGGCGATGCGCTCTTCATCCCCACCTTCGTGATCCTCAGTCCCTATGACTATAGTCATTTCAGTTGAGGCTATAGTTATTTCGATAAATTCCACCTGAGGAGGCTTAAATGCAACCTACACAACCATCCCAAAGGGATTCTGAGAACTAGTGCATGACTTCTTTGTGGCTAGCTATAAAAACGTGCCTTAGACTTTCTCTTTGAGGGGCACTCATTTTTTTTTGAGACAATGGACTATTCTCTTCATTATATAATGATGCACCCAAGATGACCTTGCCCTTGCCTTGCACTTGCCTTGGATGTGCCAAATCATTCACTTCATCAGGGCTACGTCCACCATGGGGAACAATACCAGTGAACAAGAAAGGCTGATAAGTTTTAATGTTATCATCATAAAATGTTGAGAACTTATCATCAATCGCTAGCGCATCATCTGAGGATGCCTTATCATTGTGGACCCTCATGATCCACCATTATTGGATTTTATGGTCAGTCCACTCTGGGTGCCTGAATTTCATTTTTGCGATAACATCCCTGGTCAGTATTTGCTCCTTATTGATAGCTGGATTGTACTCCATATCCATAGTGTAAAAATCCATCCATGGGGGCAAAGACGTCATCTCATCCACATGTCATTCTAGATTGAGGCCCGGTGGATTATTATGCCATCTCTCCATATCATAATTGGGGTAAGAATGGAAATTTTCACCCCAAGGTTTTTTTGAATGATACCGCGTGGGTCCCACTTCCAGAAGTGGGGAAGCTCGATCAACCCATAATCTGAAAGTGTCATTGTCAGAACAACATTCTGACCACACTATGTAATCTTAACATATCCAAACTCAAAAGGAGTAGAGACTATCACCCTTTTGCCCCAGAATTTACCATATTATTTATTTGTGTGGTCAAGTTGTTTGGAAACCTCCAAGAAAAATAGATAGGGCATGGTGTAATAGGTCAAATTTTAGTAAACCCATAGATTATGATGACTAGGCCCTAGGTGAGTAGAAAAGTGTCTCCAAAATGCTCATCTAACACTTGGTTCCTCAACTCCATTGGAACCTACTCGTATTGGACGTATATTATCTTTAGTGCTGGCCTAAGGAAAATTTGGTTGAAGATGTAGTACGACTCATTCTTGGATAGACTATTTATCTAGAGATAGACTGGCAAAGGCTTTCCCTCTTGATCTATCTAATTATTCATTATGTAGTGGAACTTCTCATGCATGTGCCAAAAGAAATACCACACTAACAAATATGAGAGTCTGAATTTTTCAGCCTTAGGGTTAGGGCATCGAATATAGGCCAAAAATCCATGTAATTGCCATGCTATTGACTCCACCCAGTCATAAAAAACTGAAATAGCACCCAGCCTCACCTTAGAGGGAAAATAAATCTCATTCTCAAGTATGGTGTGTGCCATAGAAACCTTCCAGTCATATACCCACTCGTTCGTTGGAAGTCCCGATACATACACCATGATGGAATAAATGTCACGATGGATGAACTCAAAAAAAGGTATTGAAATCTAGGGAAATTCATTTGATGCTATGGTGTCCTCTAGTTGCCCCCTTATGAAATGTTGTATCTCTAGTATCGACTGATATCTAGCACCCTCTTCATCAGTGTGTACTGTTGGTCATCAAATCTTCCTAGGAAAGGATTTTGGGTGAGTGTATGCACCCTATACCCGGACCAACATTGAAAGGCCGAAGGGAAGAGATGCCCCTGGTGACAATCTATAGAGAAAGGCTGGCTCCTATACTAATATATTTGGGTGTTTGAAGATAAGAGTGTAGGAAAGAGATAAAAGGAGTTAAGGTTAGAGAAATAAACAAAAAGGGTTAAGGGAAGAGAGATCGGTGATTTAAGGTGGCGAAGAACTGGAAGCACGATCACTAACAAAAAACTCGAATGGAAGCAAAGAACACCAAGAATAAATGAAAGAAACGTAATATCAACCTTCCTATGTATCCTCCAGGTGAGTTTTAGGGTACAGTCCCTGATCGCACACCGAACGCAGGGTTCAGCTTTCTCAATATGCAAACGAAGACAGACAAAAGAATCAAGCACAGAAGGTAGCATAAAAGAAAACCAATATTACGCTTTTCCACTCCTATGTATCCTTCAAAACGAGTTTCAGGGTACAATCCCCGATCACACACCGGATGCAGGGTTCAGCTTTCTCAGTATGCAAATGAAGACAAACAAAAGAATCAAGCAAAGAAGGCAGCATAAAAGAGAGAAATTGAGCCCAAAGCTCTTTAGTATTAATCGCAGGACATCAAGTTACAGTAGCTTTATAGCAGATAGTTCCCCCCCTTATCCCTTACAATGCTTGGGTTTTTATAGAGGACCCGGGCCTCTGAGTCATAATTACATAGAAGAGAAGAGTACGCCCTTGAGCCCTGAGAATCGGCTCCCCGAGGCTCTCGTGACCGAGTTTTCAAATATGTTACCAAAACTGGCAACTGCAATCGGGTCAACCATGAAAAGGTGCATTGATGAGCCATCTAGATGTCCTTGGTCTCTGGGTACAGTGCTTGAGTGGTCACCATGCTCGTCGGGCTCTCCATCATGGCTTGATACTTTGTTTCTGATTGCCCAAAATGAGCAGCAGGCTTGCTGGGCATGACAAATTTCATTTATGAGGCACTTGATCGCCTCGAGAAAATACCTAGCTTGGAACACGTTCCCGTGAAGCGCTTCGCTAAGTTTTCATTCAGCACTTTGCTTCGCAATGGTTCTGGGCCGAAGAAAAACTCCTCCTTGGATTATACTTCGCAAAATTGAGCTTCACAAAACTGCTTCGAGGATGGTTTGTGCCGAAGCATATCTCCTTCGCAAAATGGTCTTCTTCATCCTTGTTGCTTCACTGACAAAACTGCTTCGCTGATGCCTTGGAGAAATGCTTCGCTGTGATCTTCTTTCAAAACTGTGGTTCGGGAAGGTTTCGACCGAAGCAATTGTCTTCAAAAAATGTTGTATCCTTTTACTTCGGGTAGAAGTACTTCACAGAAAATTAGCTGAAGCAAATGCTTCACAATGAGTTTTGGCGAAGTAAAAGTGGTTCACTGATGGAGGGGCCCGAAGTGAGTACTTCGACAACCTTCTGGTGAATTACTTTCAATGCTCCTTGAGTTTTGCTTCGCAAAAAACCCTTCCCAAAGCAATGCTGGGAATGCTTCGGGTGCGAAGTAGTTTTCTTGCCTTTGCTTTCCGTTTTACTTCGGCACACCGCTTCGTAGAAATCTTACCCGAAGTAGCTTTTGAAAATGCTTCGAGCCCGAAGTAGATTTCCTGCCTTGGATTTTCGGCAAAGTTGTTCTTTTGAACGCTGCTTTTTTATTCTACTTCGGTGATACTACTTCGCAAAAAACTCCACCCGAAGTAGTGTTGAAAATGCTTTGAGTGCGAAGCTCTCTTTTCTTCTAAATGCCGCTTTGCTCATCCTTCGCCCGAAGTAGCTGCTTGAAACGCTTCGGGTGCGAAGTAGTTTCATTCTATTTTCCTTGTATTTTTCTTCGGCAAAAACTACTTCGCAAAAATTTTACCTGAAGTAGTGCTGGAAATGCTTCGGGTGTGAAGCTCTTTTCAATTTCCTATTTTATATATGAAGGGGTGGCATTGGAATCCAAAATTGCTACAACTGTTCAAAACAAAGCAAAATTTTACACAACACTATAAAAAATTTGATTTCTTTTCTATCCCTTGAGAAATGTGACAAAATTGTCAACATTCTTGGCGGCTCGCGGGGCAACGAGCTCGTCTCGGTGGGAGAACCCTTTAACTTTGATCCATTGGGCCAGAGTATTTTTCGATCCTTCTCCTCCTTCCTCTGGGAGTGCCTCTACAGCTGGTTCTTGTTCTCCCTCTTCTTTTGCTTCTTCTTCCTCCTTTGCTCCTTCGTCTGTTGGCGTGGCCTCCTGCTGTGGTGATGGGATAAGGCGGTCGTGGATTTTCTTAATAGTTTGGTGAACATGAGCCCATACCCCTTTTTGAAATGGTTCTTGGTCTTCGAGTGCCTTGACCAGAACTTGGAATCAGTCAATCTGCCCTATGTCGGCATGTTTGATTCTTGCACCTAGGTCATTCAGGAAAGTCATGATTTTGTAGTGTCTCAGGATGAAGTCCGTGACCTGTCCCTCCATGACCGGCTCTTCCCACTCATCAATTTAAGAGATGTCACTTTCAAAATGGAGCCACGCCAGATTTAGTTCTTCCCTGGTGAGAAGGTTCCCATCATTATATGTGAAACTCAGGAAACCCAAAGAAGAAAGGTCTTCAAAGTAACTCATTGATGTGCACTGCTCCTGCTCAAATATATCAAGGAGGTCTTTCGCCTTTTGTGCATTCTTCACCCTGGATAAGAAAGCGCGAACAGTGGCTTGGGCAGTAGACCAATCCCTAGCCGTTCGAATCATAACAGTGACCTGTGGGTCTTGATATCTGATGCTTTGAACCTCAAAGGCAAGCTTGAGTCGCTTCTTAATTTTCTGAATCACCTCGTCCACCATTGGTCTCTTCTTAGCGATGGCATGCTGAGCTTCGATGACATAAATTAAAATTGAAAGGGCACTGGAGGCCCGAGATCTAAAACCTTTGAGTAGGTGAGAGCAGATTTCCTTGATCCTACCTTTGTCGAACAGCTCCAGATTTACCTTTTGGTATAATTGCTGTTGGGACTACAAGATCTTGCTCTCAAGCTCTTTGGATTTTAGCTCATTTTTGGTCTGTTTTTGTGCTTGTTTCTCGGCCGAAGTCTGTAATTGTAGAATTTGCTATTTGAGGGCATGTGTTTCCATTTTGAGTAATTTTCCCTGCTTTTGCGAATCCTCCAGCTCAGAGCGAATCCTAGCCAGCTCTTCTTCCAACTTGATGTTGGCATTTTACGCTTCAAACCTACGCTGGTTGGCAATGTTTGCATGTGCTCTGAAAGTTTTGACCCTGACATGCATGGATGCAGATTCGTCATCTATATTTAAATGCTCCAGGTCCTTGGTTTTCTCCTGGTAGTCGTAATCAGCTGGAGTCATTTCATCCAGAGGTTTCTGGACCTTAGGGACCTTTCTCACCTTATGCAAATTTTCACCCTTCAGGTCAAAAACTACACATTTTTCAACTTGAGCCAGAGATTTCCCTATTTTATTTCTCGCCTCCTTTAACATCTTCTCTATATTATGTCGAGCTAGGAGTACCTTTTCATCCAGAGGGCACTCCTTTATTGAAGATAGGTCTGTTTCAGAGAAAGGCGAATCTCCAGCCAAAGGTGTAAACAAATATAAAGAACTAACAGGGGCAGGTTCGCTCGACGACTCGAGGATGGGTGTAGTAGGGGCTTTGGCGAGCGAGACTATGCTTTGAGCTATGGGAGAGTGGGCTACGAGGCTTGGTGTAGGCAAAGTGGTTTTAGTGGGCTTATCATGGTAAGACGACTCGGGAGGATTGGGGCTATGCAAGATTGGGCTGGCGATGGGAAATTTTTGAGTGGGGGATTGACTCTGTGGGGAATGGAGAGACTGATGAGGGCTTCCACTCGGGACTGTCATGGATGTTTCAGAGACCGAAGCGAAGGGATGAGAGTGCGTACCTACATGCCCTCCTGGCAAAGCGGATGTGGTAACTTCTTATGTGGTTGGCTGTTTTTCCTCTTGGGCTTCATCACTCCTGACCTCCACAACATCTACTTCGAGGTCTTTCTCTTGTTGGAGGAGTTCCTCCACATCAATGATATCTATTTCGGGGACCGTCTTAGCACTTGGTGCCCCTGCATCTTCAATATTTTCTTCAATCGGGCCTGATGCAGGGGATCCAGTAGAAGTACTTGTAGGTTTTGTGTGAGGGCGCTTCGGGTGGCTCGGAGGCACCTGAATTTGCTCCTGCCTTTTCCTTTTCTTTCTCTCCAACGGTTGCTCTGATTCTTCGATGCTTGCTTCCTTTTATTCCTTCGAAGCATCCTTAGCTCCACCTGGGCTTTCACATGATCTTGGGGTAGCTGGGGGAATAAAATCTGCAAAGGATATGGACTTCCAGGTTTTGACATTGGTGTCATAGAGAATTGCGAAGTCCTTATCCGATGCTAAGAGTCCATAGGAGTTCATTTTTTGATGATGGACTCTCATTGTCCACCATTCCCGAAGCTTTTCCTTGCTCCAGTATTTTACCTCCTCTTTCAAATCGTCCCTTGCTTTCTTCCAAAATGTGGAGCTTGGAGTCAGGAGGGGATGCTGATCAGGGTCGTACTTGACCTCTATATGATAGAAATCATGCCATGGAGGCAATTTCGTCATCCTTTCTAAATTCCACTCTAGATATTTTCCATTGGGGTTGTTCCTTTATTCCACAACTTTGAGGTGAGGGCAGATGTGGAAGTTCTTGAATTTTAAATGATCCTTCATCATGCCTAAAGGATCGTAGAGCCATTGCTGAGGAATCTAGAGTAGACAAAAATAGGCAAGCTTTTCTTCCAGGAAAACACCCTACTTTAGGGCAAAGACTTCAATTACCCCCATCCTGAAGGGGAAATCATAGGTATGTGCCCATTTACGGCCGTGACCGTATATTGCATTTGTAGAGTTGCTCTATCGAGCGACTTCCAATGCAAACTGATATTCTGAGGGGTAGATTGGTAACAGGAAGGGCTTCCCTATGAAGCCGAATAGGCGAATCACCAGTCCCTGTGTCAATTGGAAGACGTCCCCTTTTTTGCCCATCACCACTCTATCTTTTAAACTGAGTGGTACCCAAGGAGAGGAACCTTTCAACAAATGCATGGCGGGTCCCAAAAATTGTTGATTAAAAGAATAATAGGACTCTTCCTTCAGTAAGAGGGGAGTCCATTGATACACTAGCAGAGGATTTCCATCCTTGTCGCTTGGCGAGATGGCGATATGAGGAAACCGCTTATGAAATTGGTAGAAGAATAGCCAGACAAGAAAATAATAGGGTGCGAAGTACTGGCCTGCTACCGCATTCTTCATGCTAGCGAGCCTTGTATGCAGGGTTCGGGCCACCCATTTCGCCCAGTAAAAGAAAACTGGGTTGGTGTTCGGCCTTGAAGCGTCAGGGGCGTAAAAATCCCCTCTTGAAATTCATTCTGCCAAAGACACTTGCCAGGGCTGTATTGAAGCATCTATTGACAAGCCCGTCACCCATGCAATGATAGAAAAAATATCGGTATTTTTGAGGGCCTCCAAGGGTAAGGGCATCTGGGGCAACTTTTTTGAAGGCAGCCCGCTCTTGAGATTCTCACATAGGAACTTCAATATGTAGCTATTGGAGGTGAATCTCTCCATTTGTTCGTTCAGGATGACATTGCGAACATAATAGCCTTTGGGTGGACCTTGTTGCGGTGCGAAGGCAGCTTGCACATCTTCCTTCAAGATGAAAAATAGTTTGTGTGCCGAAGCATCTAACACCTACCTAGACGCAGGTTGGTAATTTTGTGCAATGGCGTATATCAACTCGGGACAATGGTAAGCAGGTGGTGTTAAAAACTAGTAAATATGGGAGTAATAAGTAGCAGCTCTCTTATTTTCTGGCGTGAGCCTGCTTGTCATGAACTCTATGGTGCGTCGAAGATCGGATACACCCTTAGAGAGCTGTGTGTCTCGGATTTTCTCCCACCCATCAATTGGTGGCTCCACAAGTTGTTCTTCTTCCGAGTCGTCCCCCTCTTCCATTGGCTACTTTTTGGGTCGAAGGGGAAGATTTAGCTTCTTCAGAGTGCTCTTTTTCTCTTCTTTTCCCTTCTTTGTCTTTTCGAGGCCTGCAACTTTGGGCCCTTTTCCCTTCTCCTTAGATTTTTTATTTCCCATGTTGCTTAGTGATAGTGGCAGGGTTCTTGATATAGAGGGCTTCAATGTGAATGGCCAGATGCAAAGGACGGGAGGGTTGCAGAGTATCTGAAATATCTTAGTGTAGTTCTAACTGATGGACAAATAACTTCCCTCTTGCCAAGAACTCGCTTTTATAGCCTAAAAAGGCAACCACCTGAATTTATGGCACCTACTAAAATTAAATTTGTACCTCAAACGGAGGAGATTACCGTATTCTTAAACCGATCCTGTAGTGACGTGGTACACAGGGCTGCATGCTTCGATGATTACACTTTGTACTCTAGACGTCACCTGCTGCCACCTCGTACCTTGGTGTGAGCTTTTATTCTCTTTTTCTGACTCGATCATCTCGGGTAGTGTTCCACCACCCTTTTGCCTTAATTTTGTTTGCTTTGTACTCCTCTCAAGGCCATTGTTGGCATGTTTTCTGAGGCACATTTCGAATTCTCCACCTCGCGCGTGTTTGGCTTGGCGAAGAGAAATTTGATGCTAAAAATTCTTCACGGTAAACCTTTGGTTCGGACTATTTTTCGATGCTTCGGGCCCAAAGTACTTCTTCTTCGCCATGCTACCGCTTTGCCTTCAAGGGTTGCCGAAGTTTTCCCTTTTGAAAACTGCTTCGCAAAAATTTTGCCTGAAGTAGCCACTCAAAATACTTCGGGTGCGAAGCTCTTTTCATGCCTTCGTTCAGATTTTGGTTCGGCTTCCTTTCGGGTAACATGCTTTGCAAGGAGCCTCTTATAATCCACTTCGCAAGAATGCTGCCTCGAAGTAGCTGCTGAAAATACTTTGGGTGCAAAGTTCTCCTTTTGAAAACTGCTTTGTAGAATTTTTGCCTTTGGTTACCTTCTTTGCAACGAACCTTTTGTACTTGCTACTTCACATCAGAAGTCCCCGAAGAAGATTTGGAAGTGGTACTTGGCTTTGTGATCTTGGAAGAGAATGTATATACAAATGCAAATTATATACATAAGTATATACACACACACACACACACATATATATATATATATTTGAAGAGAGAAATTGTCTTTAGCGATGAAAAGTCTTCAGGTGAAGACCATTGACAGAGATCGGCAGAACTTGTCCATCTGCATCTTTGAGGATGAATGAATTGGTTGAGTTTACCTTCATAATTTCAAATGGCCCATCCCAAAAGGCATCCATCTTATCATGATTCCCAAGCTTGGCCTTCCAAGAGTCCCACTTCAATACCAGGTCTCCCACATTGAATGTGCGATCAGATGACTTTTCTTGAACCAATCTCGGATGACCTGAGTATGCTTAGCGAAGTCCTGGTATGCTTCTTCGTGATCTTCCTCTAGTCGCAGCAACTGAGCTAACTTGTTATCCATCGGACTAACTCCATCTTCTGCTTCTAACAGCCACAGTGCAGGGATCTTAACAAGGATGGGTAAGATGGCCTCCTTGCCATAGACCAGAGCATAAGGCAAAGTTTTGATTGAAATTTTGATAGAAATCCAATCAGCCCACAAGGCCCGATCTAGAAGGAGATGCCAAGTCCTTTTGTTCATCTCTATGAGCTTCCTTAGCATTCTCAACAGAGTCTTGTTGGTGGATTCTGCCAAGCCGTTGCCCTATGGATAATAATTGGAGGATACTTTATGATATATCCCATATCTATAGAGGAAATCATTGATTTTAGCACCTATGAAGCCAGGGCCATTAACTGTGATGATTTCTTTGGGGATGTCGAACCTGGTGATCAATCCTTCCAAGAAGGTGACTACAGTCTCTTGATCTGCATGTTTGGTAGGAATCGCTTCGGCCCACCTGGTGAAGTAGTTTGTTGCTGTTAGGATGAACTTATGTCCCGCGAAGGAATTTGGTGATATGACTCCTATAAAATCCAACCCCCATTGTTGAAAGGGTGTCTCTACTTATATCGGATGAAGGGGCATTGTAGCATTTTTGTTTCAGCCGACGAACCTCTGACACTGCTCGCATTTACGATAAATAGCGAAGGCATCGACAAAGAGTGTTGGCCAATAATAACCCACCCTAATGATCTTTAACACTGTTGTTATTCCTGCAAAGTGACCTCCTGATAGTCCTGAATGGAATTCTCCCAGGAATCTCCTTTTATCATTGTCTTTGATGCACTTAAGAAGGACACCATCAATGTTCCTGAAAAATAGGCCTTCGAGGCACAGAGTGTATCTAGAGGACCGCATCCTGAAATGTCTTTGTTGTGATGCATTTAGATGCGAAGGACACTTGTTGGTGTTGAAATAGCAGATTATCTCACCGACCCAATCCTTCTCTTCTTCTTCATGGTTAGAGAAGCATTCTTCAGCTGGTAAGTCATCCCTTCAAGATTCTGTCACTTCGGCCACCGCGCTCTTTGCCAATTCTTAACACAATGCATGGCCACAAACCAATTTTGTGGGCTTGATCTCAATGTCAAACTCCTGTATTTTGTTCACCCAACCAACTCTTTTACTTCCCAATTCTCCTTGGATAATGAAATTACGCACATCGAGGTGAATGACATAAATTGTGACTTGGCTTTGAGAGATGAACTGCTTGAACTTCCTTAGTGATTTCAATACTACATGCACCTGACGCTCTATGAAATTATATCTTTCTTCATGGGGATTGATCACCTGAATCAGAAACGCGATGGGACGCTCCTCGCCATCTTCTCCCTTTTGTGTCAGGACAACAGCGTAGCTTTCGGGCTCTCCTATAGCATACATGATAAAATCCTGATTGTAATCAGGATTAATTAGGACCGGTGCCTGAGCGATCCAGGCCTTAATCTCTTTGAACACCTCCTTTCTTTCCTCTGTCTAGCTAAATTCTATGCCCTTCTTCAGGAGTTGGGACATTGGCTTGATGACTTGGGTGAAGTCGGGGATGAACTTCCTTACGAAGTTAATCTGGCCAAAGAAAGATTGAAGTCCTTTCTTGTTTGCTAGGAGTGGGAGCTTCATTAGAGCCTCGAATCTATCAGGATCTACAACGAGCCCCTTTTTTGATATCGTGTGTCCCAACAACTTTCCTTCACTGACTGCGAATATGGACTTCTTTGGATTAATTGAGATGACGAACTCTCAACATTTTTTGAAAACTTGTTGTATATGTGTGGGGTGGTCTTACCTTCTTTGGGAGAAAATAGTCATGTCATCCAGATAGATGATGATAACCTTATTTAGAATCTCACCAAAAGCAAGATCCATTGCTCTCTAGAAAGTACTCCCAGCATTCGAAAGGCCAAACGAAATTCATTGGTAAGCGAATGTCCCCCACTTAGTGGTGAATGCCGTCTTGTGTTGGTCTTCGTCCCTGACCCAAATCTGATTGTATCCAAAAAAACCATTGAGCAGAGAGAAGCGTTGAGCTCCAGCCATCGAGTGTAAAATTTTATCAATTTGTGGGAGAGGATAATGGTCCTTGAGGGATGCCTGATTTAGATTGTGAAAGTCTACGCATAACCTGATATCTCTATTTTTATTTCTGACTGGGACCAGGTTCGCTACCCATGAAGAGTGCTTGATGGGATATATGATCTTTGCCTCGAGCATCTTCAGGAGTTCGGCTTTCATTAGGACCTCGATCTTAGGATTGACCGGCCTCTACTTTTGTCGGAAGGGTTTGACCCCTTCCTGCAATTTGATTGTGTGTTGAACCAGCTGCTGATTGTATCCACTGAGATCTTGATAAGACCAAGCAATTATGTTAGAAAACCTTCTGCACAGATTTTGTATCTGTTCTATCTCTTCTGAAGTGCAGTCAGTCTTGACCTTTATCGATTTCCTAGGTCCAAGCTCTAAATCTTGATACTGCTTTTCATTGACTTTGATCATGTGAGAGAGTTCTTGATCATTCTGATCGAAGAGGCTCTCAAGAGTGACCAGTCCCTTGGGAATGCAGTTGTTATTCAATTGAACCAGCCCTTCATACTCTTCTTCATCAAAGCTTCTGTCTTCGACTGTAGCGGCTTCTTGGATCATGAAATTTACAATATGCTCATCGTTGTCGAATACTTGCCAATGTAGATCTTTGTATGGGAAAGAGGGCCTGTAGATCATCCTCACAGCTCTAGGCTTGTGCACCATGTCTTCCGTTGGAGAGTACTTGGCTGCGATGGATGCCAGGACATCGACATGTCGGTTCTTTTCTCGTGGGATTGACTATAGATTAAGAGACTCGAACTGGTCAAGCAAGTCCCATACCCTATTGTGGTATGAATTTAGATAATGTTTCTTTGAGGTACACCTATTTGTGACCTGGTTGCATACCAATTCAAAATCTCCGAAGATTTGCAGGTGCTTTATGCCTAACTTGTCAGCTTTCTTAAGTCCTAGGCATAATGCTTCGTATTCTGCTACATTATTAGTGTAGCTCCATGTCAACCGGTAGCAATACTCTTTTTGCTCTTCGAAAGGTGAAACTAGAAGAATCCCTACCCTAGTGCCGTTTTTACATCGGGCGCTGTCGAAGAACAACTTCCATAGTTCTTCTCGGGCACTTGTTCTATTCCCTGGTTGGGAGTGATTATTAGGCTTGGCGGTCACATAACACCCTATCTCGGTCTCCACCATGGCATTTAAGTCTGCCAATGAGAACTCATCTTCATATCTCAATTGCGCAAGAGACTCCTCGATCAGGTCTATCTGCTCTATTTCCTCTACTAGTGCATTCATTGGCTTGCTGCTTTCTTCCTCGAACATTTTCTGCACAAGAAAGGAAGAAGGCTTTTCATTGTAAATCTTCACCTTCTTTCCTTTGAATGGAACCTCTAGGTGAGAGTAATCCATAGATAGATACCCGCCTAGTTTAGCCGTGAATTCCCTTGACAAGCACATACTAAAATATGGCTCCAAGTCGACTACAACTACCTCTTGTATGACTATAATCTGAGGCATCTTATGTAGCCGGATAGGAATGTCCTTGATCACTCCCATGGTATTCACTGGAGTACCATCCAATTGGAGTACACCCTGGATGCTTCGCGTATACTTCATTCCTATTTCTTCACAGACTGCCCTTGGCATGACTATTGTAGCGACCCCAAAGTCGATCATGCAGTTATGTACAATATACCCTTCCATTTGTAGGGTTAGGTAGAACAGAGGTGGTCTATTCTTCCCCATGATAGATGTGGATAGGGTCTACACAAGAGCAAGTGGTGCTACCTTTTTTGCTTTAATTGTCTTCAATGATTCTTGCAGCAAGTCGACCTGTCTAGGTAGTTACAGTGCATTGTACAAGCTGATCTTGGCCAGAATCTTCTTCAACTCTTCTACAATGTTATACGCCAAGGATTTGAGTGCTTCGAGCTCCTTTCTGGGCTCATATCTTGTGTGATATTGCTCTGTAGCTTCCACCCTTTGTCGCTTAGTCAGCGAAGGAAACTTGAGTTTTTCCTTAGCCTGTTCCTTGGTTTCTACCTGAGGTGGTTCGATAGAGGCCTTTTGAGCCTTTTCTTTGATTAGTGCAGGTGGAGGAGCTTTGCTCGGGGCCAAAGTAGATGATTGTCCTTTCTCGGGTCGAACTTGCTCTTTTGTAGGAGCCAACTGAGTAGCATCCGCTTCTATTGTCCTTTTTCCCCCTCGGGTATGTACTGCAACAGGCTCCTCCTCGCAAATTGCCAGGTTTCGACTCATCTTCCTAATGACATTCACTTGACCGCTGTAACTACTGTTTGCCAGCGTTTGTACATAGTGTTGGTGCAGGGTGCAGGTATTCTCTTCATGCAGATCATTGCATGTAGAGCACCAATATACATAATCGGAGGTGCTCGAAGCTTCATCAATGGTAGCATTTCTTGCCGAAGCCTTCCCTTGCTGGACTGCTTGGTCCTTGGTAAGTGCAGGCATAGGATAAGGTCTTCTCTATAGGAATTCCTACTACGCTTGCTTCTTCTTTAAAATGGTCATGCCATTAGACAACATCTGAACCGTAGAGTTTAGGGACTGCATCTCCTGCATAATTTTGGTTTGTATATCATCGACTTTTGGAGCGAGTGGTAATGGAGCCATTTTCGATATTAGAGGAAGGGTGGGGTGTTGAGGTGGTGCTGGAAGCATAGGAAAAGCCGAAGAAACAGTGGGCTGTGGAGTTGAAAATGTGGGGAAATGAATTTTTGGGACGGTGATTTGAGACACGATAGGATTCAGATTCCAAGATGAAATCAAGAGTGCAGGGGTTGTGGAGATTTGCAAAGCGGCTACGCTTGCATACTGGAATTGTAAGAATTTGGGAAGTATGGGCATCAACATCCTTTGGGGAAGCTTACCCATAGCTATCAAATCCATTTCTGCTCTCTTGGCTAACTCATACAACTCAGGAAAAGTATTAATGTTAGAATATCTTACCATGAGACTGATATCGGGATTGAAAGCCCAAAGGAAATAGAGTGTTGCAGCTTCATCGGTCGGCCGAAGGCCAACTGGCACACTTTGCCAGGTTTGAGTGAACCTAACTTTGAAATCTATGATTTCTTCTTGCGGATGTCTCTTGATCGAAGTGAACTGATGTAGAAGAGAAGTAGGATCGGAAGACTCGTTGAAGTTTCCCATCATTTGCCCAGCTAACTGGTACCATCCCGTAATGCTATCGGGTGGTAGAGATCTGTACTAATAGAGGAGTTTTACTCTAAGGGAAAGAACCAAAAGCTTTACCATAATTTGCTCTTTTGTAATGTCATGGATCGCCGCCAGAGATATTATGTCCTGGATATGCTCCAAAGTAGTTTTCCCAATCCCATCGAACGTTGGGATCTTCTTTATGGTAGCAGGCAACACTTGTCCTTGCCCTGCTAGATTCAATGGTGACAAGGAATCCCATGCTGGGCACAACCTGGGTGGTTGTGGCTGCTACATTTGCTGTTGTTGTTGTTGTTGTTGTTGTGCCATACTTGCTCTTGGATTTTGAGAAATAGGAATTCTCGAAGCTCCCCCTTGACTACTAATAGGACAACTAATAGGAATAGAGGGACTAGGACACTTCGGAGAGTTGGGAGGATTGGGAGGAAAACTAGATGTTGTACTATCAAAAGTTGAGCCTTGTCTACCAACAGAGGATGTTCCTTGTAACAGTGACTCGGGGGTGATCAACCTTGATTGTTCCCCGAAGGCATCAATATCTAGCTCAAAGAACTCGGTTTCCTCTCCTCTATTCTTAACTCTCCATATCGTTTGCATGAAGGCACAAACTTTTGGTACTAGTCTTTATGACTTAAATATTCTTGGGTAAACAAAGTCACCAGATGCTAAGAGTCTTTCAGTAATGAAGGCATCGGTCCTCACTACCACTAATCAGGTGAGACTGACCGGGTCACACCAGGAACTAGTTTGACTTATTGGCCTTGGTGAAGACGGGTTTGAAATTTAAAATATGGGGCCTTGACTGGTTATGGATCTTACTGAGACAACACAGTCTGTCCAATCGGGCGTGCTAGAAACTATTGGTCATCAAATTTGCCTAGGAAAGGATTTTGGGTGAGTGTATGTGCCCTAGACCCGGACCAACATTGAAAGGCCTAAGGGAAGAGATGCCCCTCGTGCCAATCTCCGAAGAAAGGCTGGCTCCTATACTAATCTACTTGGGTGTTTGAAGATAAGAGTGCAGGAAAGAGATAAAAGGAGTTAAGGTTAGAGAAATAAACAAAAAGGGTTAAGGGAAGAGAGATCGGTGATTTAAGGTGGGGAAGAACAGGAAGCACGATCACTAACAGACAACTCGAATGGAAGCAAAGAACACCAAGAATAAATGAAAGAAATGTAATATCAACCTTCCTATGTATCCTCCAGGCGAGTTTTAGGGTACAGTCCCTGATAGTACATCGAACGTAGGGTTCAGCTTTCTCAATATGCAAATGAAGACAGACAAAAGAATCAAGCACAAAAGGCAACATAAAAGAAAACCAATATTACGCTTTTCCACTCCTATGTATCCTTCAAAACGAGTTTTAGGGTACAATCCCCGATCGCACACCGGACGCAGGGTTCAACTTTCTCAGTATGCAAACAAAGACAGACAAAAGAATCAAGCAAAGACGACAACATAAAAGAGAGAAATCGAGCCCAAAGCTCTTTAGTATTAATCGCAGGACATCAAGTTACAACAACTTTCTAGCAGATAGTTCCCCCCCTTATCCCTTACAATGCTTGGGTTTTTATAGAGGACCCGGGCCTCTAAGTCATAATTACACAGAAGAGAAGAGTACGCCCTCGAGCCCTGAGAACCGGCTCCCCGAGGCTCTCGTGATCGAGTTTTCAAATCTGTTACCAAAATTGGCAACTGCAACCGGGTCAACCATGGAAAGGTGCATTGATGAGCCGTCTAGATGTCCTTGGTCTTCGGGTGCGGTGCTCAAGTGGCCTCCATGCTCGTCGGGCTCTCCATCATGGCTTGATACTTCATTTTTGATTGCCCAAAATGAGCAGTGGGCTTGTTGGGCATGAAAAATTGCATTTATGAGGCACTTGATCACCTCGAGAAAATACCTGGCTTGGAACGTGTGCCCGTGAAGCGCTTTGCTAAGTTTTCATTCACCACTTCGCTTTGCAATGGTTCTGGGCCGAAGCAAAACTCCTCCTTGGATTATACTTTGCAAAACTAAGCTTCACAAAACTGCTTCGGGGATGGTTTGTGCCGAAGCATATCTCCTTCGCAAAATGGTCTTCTTCGTCCTTACTGCTTCACTGACAAAACTGCTTCGCTGATGCCTTGGAGAAATGCTTCGCTGTGATCTTCTTTCAAAACTGTGGTTCGGGAAGGTTTTGACCGAAGCAATTGTCTTCAAAAAATGCTGTATCCTTTTACTTCGGGTAGAAGTACTTCGCAAAAAATTAGTCGAAGCAAATGCTTCGCAATGAGCTTTTGGTGAAGTAAAAGTGGTTCACTGATGGAGGGGCCCGAAGTGAGTAATTTGGAAACCTTCTGGCGAAGTACTTTCAATGCTCCTTGAGTTCTGATTTACAAAAAACCCTTCCCGAAGCAATGCTGGGAATGCTTCGGGTGCGAAGTAGTTTTCTTGCATTTGCTTTTTGTTTTACTTCGGCATACCACTTCATAGAAATCTTACCCGAAGTAGCTTTTGAAAATGCTTTGGGCCCGAAGTAGATTTCCTGCCTTGGATTTTTGGAAAAGTTGTTATTTTGAACACTGCTTTTGTATTCTACTTCGGTGATACTACTTCGTAAAAAACTCCACCCGAAGCAGTGTTGAAAATGCTTCGAGTGCGAAGCTCTCTTTTCTTCTAAACACCGCTTCGCTCATCCTTCGCTTGAAGTAGCTACTGGAAATGCTTCGGGTGCGAAGTAGTTTCATTCTCTTTTCCTTGTATATTTCTTCGACGAAAACTACTTCGCAAAAATTTTACCCGAAGTAGTGCTAGAAATGCTTCGGGTGCGAAGCTCTTTTCAATTTCCTATTTTATATACAAAGGGGTGGCATTGGAAGCCAAAATTGCTGCAACTGTTCAAAACAAAGCAAAATTTTACACAACACTATACAAAATTTGATTTCTTTTCTACCCCTTGAGAAATGTGACAAAATTGTCAATAGTACCTTCCTCAGGATGAACTCGAACGAGTGCTTCCTCCCACAGGCAAAAGCCTCTCAGATAGAGCTAGATGTAATAACGAATAATGCTTTCGCCTGGGCATTCCTAACCATTCTTAATTGGGCATTGTAGAACAATGACACATCCCTTATGAAATCAGGGTAGTGATGCACCGACGTCCATATGTAAAAATATAAGTGTGAGTGGTAAACAGCTGCCAATGTATTTACGATCAGGGCCTCTCTATGCACCTCTTCAAAATCCAAGCGCAGTAGCTCCACATCCTCTTGGGTGACCAAGCAATCCCTGTACTAGAAAAGAGGATGCTGTAGAGCTATTAATTTGACTGCCTTATTTTCTCACTTCTGCATCTTCTTTGGTTTTTTTGAATCGGACACCCCAAATTGCACCACTTTTTCTTTGGGATCTCTCTCCTTTTTTACCCTCCCCTTAGTTTCCTTACTCTTTTTACCCATGTTTGCTATGAATATTAGCGCAATTCACAGTTTTAAAACCTTGGTTCTATAGTTAAACACATGAATACTACAGGTGATTTTTTTTTTTTTACAAGGATCTCGCCACCTTATAGCATCAAATTTTAGTTGGCCACCTTTTAATGTTGAGCACTTGAAGTTAATGCCGGTGGAGAACATGCAAGAGAGTGTGTGCCTTGAATTGCCCACGTGCTGGTGGTTGATTTTTGGAAATGACAAATAATAGCAATGGATAAAGAAATTTCCTTAGGGTGTGTGCTTCTCATTGGGAGGAGCACTCGTACTAATCTACATGGAGGGTGTACTTTGGCTGACGAGGAGGGGAACTACTTTGATTGGGTAGCTGTGTCTCTCATTTTTTTTAAAATACTGCACTTTTAGGGAGGGTTTGAAAATGACCTTTCTATCAATGCTCTTATTCCTTCACGACACTTGGCATGATCTGGATGGATAGCTTAACAAAAAATGACTCTATCATGGGACTTTCACCAAAGTGCTCCCTTATGGAGTGCTTTTGCCTTGAGCACTCTCATGTGGTGCAGTTTTTCCTTGAGTGATCCCTTGTGGAGTGCTTTTCTCTTGAGCACTCCCTTGTGGAGTACTTTTACCTTGAGCACTCCTCAGTGGAGTGCTTTTCCCTTGAGCACTCCCCTATGGTGCACTTTTCTCTTGAGCTCTCCCTTGTAGAGCGATTTTTCCTTGAGTGCTCCCCTATGGAGCACTTTTCTCTTGAGTGCTCCCTTGTGGAGTGCTTTTGCCTTGAGCGCTTCCCTGTGGAGCACTTTTCCCTTGAGATCTCTTATGAATCACTTCTGCCTTCAGCGCTCCCCTATGGAGCACTCTTCTGTTGAGTGCTCCCTTATGGAATGCTTCTACCTTGAGCACTCCCCTGTGGAGTGATTTTCCCAAGAGTTTTTTTTTAGAAGACAACATTACTTGATTTGATAAAAATAAAAAGGACCGCTCCTTGATTATTATTTCCACTTTTACTAGATGCAAGACTACTACCAATTATCTCATCTTGGCTGTAAAAATCCAACTATAAAAACTTTGATAGAAACTACATATATGAGAGATACTTGGAGGATCAACGATCTTCGTCAGAGCTTGACGGATGATAAATTTTTAGAAGAAAGGTTTTCACTACAATTGGGAGAGTGAAACCCTCCATATCTTCTAGAATGAATGAATTGATCCAGTTAATGCTGGAGACTGTAAAAGGGCCTTCCCAGAAGGCATCAAACTTCTCATGGTTCCTTGGCTTGGATTTATTTTCATTCCACTTTAATACCAAATCCCCGATGCTAAAGGCTCGATCATAAGTCATTTTCCCAAAAATACTTTTGGTGGATTTGACATGCTTGACGAAGGCTTCGTAAGATTTCTCCCTTTCTTCCTCCAACTACAACAACTATGCCAATCTTGCATCCATCAGAATGAATTGGTCTTCTTCAGTATCGAGCCACTTAAGCAACCGTAATGCAGGTAGCTTGATGTGCATGGGCAGGACTGCATCTTTCTCGTACACCAATGAGTAGGGGAACATATTGATTGATCATTTTATAGAAATGTGGTTGGCCCAAAGTGTCTGGTCCAAGAGTAGATGATAGCTCCACTTATTTTTCAACATCGTCCTCTTTAATATCTACAGCAGGTTTTTGTTTGTGGATTCTGCCAGCCCATTGCCTTGCAGGTAATAGCTAGATGAGGTTTTTAAATAGATCCTATACTTGATTACAAACTTGTAGATATTTACACTGATGAAAGGGGAGCCATTGTCAAACATAATGGCTTCAGGCACACTGAAGCGAGTGATCAGAACTTCGAGGAAGAAGATAACCACATCCTGGTTAGCCTACTTGGTCAGAATTACTTTCGACCATTGAGTAAAGTAGTCTGTGGTGGTCAAAATGTATTTGTGGCCAGTGGAGGAGTTAGGATTTATAATACCAATAAAGTCTAGACCCCACTATTGGAATGGAGATTCCACTTGGATGGGGTGGAAAGGAAGTGATGCATTCCTAGTCCTGCTCGAGTAGCGCTGACAACTGTCACAATGCTGACTGATCTTGAAAGTATAAAAAAAAAGAGTAGGCCAATAGTAGCCTACTTTGATGATCATCAGTGCCATCGGTATACCCATGAAATGCCCTCATGAAATCCCAGAGTGAAACTCTTCTAGGACTTTTTCCTTCTTTGACTCCCTAATACATCTCAGGGGAACTCCATCAATGTTTTTATAAAATAGTTCGTTGGGCGTCGGGACATACCTGCCAACCTGCAGATGAAATATCCTTCTTTGTGAAGCATTGAAGTGATATGGGCATATAACTATGTCAAAGTACCTAACCAGATCATCTGTCCAATCTGGACTACTGACTGATGAATTGGTGAGATTGTCGTTGGGTGCGGGGCTATCTGAGTTGGGGTTCATAGTTTTTACTATGCTATTTTTGGCTAGCTCTTGGCATAGCACTCTACCTTAGACTAGCTTGGTAGGGCACACATCTATGCCAAACTCTTGAATTTTAGTAACTCATCCAGCTCTCCTATTGCCCAACTCGCCTTGGATGATGAAATTTTGAACATCAAGGTGTATTACGTACATGATCATTTTACTTTGAGAGATGAAATTGTGGAACTTCTGGAGTGACCTCATCACCATGTGCACTTGTTGTTCAATAAAATTGAACTTTTCCTCATGTTTTTGGATGATTTTGCTGAGGAATGCTATTGAAAACTCATCTCCATCTTCGCCCTTCTATGTCAAAATAGCTGTATAGCTCTCTGGATCCCTGATTGCATATAGGATAAAATATCATGAATAGTCAAGGTTGATGAGGATAGGAGCTTGAGCAATCCACTCATTAATCTCTTGAAAATCTTATCTCATTTCATCCATCCACTTGAACTCAACACCCTTCTTCAGGGGCTCGGCCATCGATTTTATTACTTGATCAAAATCGATGATGAACTTCCTAACGAAGTTTATCTGTCCGAAAAGTACTACAGGGTCTTTTTATTTACTAGCAGTGGGAGGTGGAGAAACACTTCAGCCTGATCATAATCGATATTTAACCCCTTTTCAGATATCATATGGTCGATTGGCTTTCCTTTTTCATTATGAAGATAGATTTCTTGGGGTTGATGGAGATCCTGAACTCTCAGTATTTTTCAAAAACTTATCGTAAATGTAGGCCATGCTCCTCCATCTTATGGGAGAATACTTTCATGTCATATAAGTAAATTATGATGAAATGATTCAATATTTCACCAAAGGCAAGGTCCATCACTCTTTGGAAAGTCACTCCGACATTTGAAAGGCTGAAGGGCATGCATTGGTAGGCGAAGGTCCTCCACTTGGTAGTGAATGCAGTATTATGCTGGTCTTCATCCTTGACCCAAATATGGTTATAGCCAGAGAAGCCATCAAAAAAGGAAAACCTTTGTGCTCCTACCACCATGTGAAGGATTTTATAGATCTAGGTAGCGGATAGTGATCTTTGAGCAATGCTTGGTTGAGATTACAAAAAATAATGCACAAGTGAATGTCACCATTATTATTTTATACCAAAAAAAGGTTGGCCACCCAGGAGGAATGCTTGATTGAATAAATAATCTTAGCTTCAAGCATATTTAGAAGCTTAGCCCTCATCAATATTTCAATTTTTGAATTGATCAGTCATTGCTTCTGTCTAAATGGTCTGACTCCCTCCTCTAGCTCGATGGTGTGTTGATGATATTCTTATCATACCCCTTTAGATCTTGGTAGCACCAAGCAATGATGCCAGGGTATTCCTTGCATAGGGTAGTAATCTATTGAAGCTCTTCAGTTGTGCAGTCGGTCCCTACCTTGATAACCTTTTCCAGTTTTAACTCTAGATCCATGAACTCTTTTTGGTCTACTTTGACCTTATGGCTGATAGACCTATCATTTCGGTCAAATAGACTCTCCAGCATGATTAGGCCCTTTAGGATGTGGTTGTTTTTTAGCTGGATAAATCCCTCGTGGTCTTCCTCATTTAGGTTCCACTCTTCGATGGAGGATGCTTCATTCACCAAAAAATTGACTAGCTGCTCATCATTGTCGAACACCTACCAGTGGAGTTTTTTATCGGGCATAGAGGGCCTGTAGATCAACCTCACTATATTTAGCTTATGCATCATATCATCTACTGGTGAAAATTGGGTGCTGATGGAGGCTAATATGTCAGTAATCGTATTTTTCTCTCATAAAATTGACTTGATGTCCATCACCATGAAGGATTCAAGAAAATCCCACACCTTGTTACGGTATGATTTCAAATAGTGTTGCTTGGAGATGCACTTACTAGTAACCTAGTTGTAGATTAATTTGGAGTGTCTGAGTATCTGCAACTGTTTAATGTTGAGCTTTTCGGCTTTCTTAATCCCAAGGCACAAAGCCTCATATTCTACTATATTATTTGTACAACTTCATGCAAGCCTATAGGAATAAGTATTCTGCTCATCTGATGGATAAATGAGTGTGATACCAGATCCTGCACTGTTCTTACATTGGGTACCGTCAAAGTACAACTTCCATAGCTGATCGAGTGTAGGGGAATATTCTGCGAGTGTTTTTATTTCAAAATTTTAAGGCTTTTTCAATGAATAAAAACCCAAATCAGTCCTAATGATAGCATTAAAATCTATCATAGAAAACTCTTCTTTGACCTGAAGCTCACCAAGGTATTCCTCCATCAGGTCTACTATTTGTATTTCATCTGCCATCAGGTTGACATAGATCAATATTTTTTCCTCATCATTAAGCTTTTCAACATGGAAAGTGGTAGGCTTTTCATTAAAAAGCTTGAATATTTTCCCCTTGAATGGGATCTCCAAGTGTGAGTAGCCAAGGGAGAGATAGCCTCCCAACTTAGCTATGAATTCTTGTGAGAGGCACATACTGAAGTATGGCTCCAGGTCGACTACCATGATCTCATGGATAATAATAACTTGCAACATCTGGTGGAGTTGAATGGGGACATATTTGATAACCCCTACCATATTCATAGGAGTTTCGTCTAATTACAAAACTCTAGGACTACTTCAGATGTACTCCATATCCATGATTTCATAGACTTCTTTGGGCATGATAATCGATGTGGTTCCTGAGTCAATCATGCAGTTATGCATGACCCACCCTTCCATATGAAGGGAAAGGTAGAATGGTGGGGGTTGATTCTTACCTGTGGCTGAGGTCATTAGTGGTGATGCAAACACTTTCTACATTGACTTATTCCCTTTATCCTTAGTAAATTTGAGCAATTATTGCAAAGTTCAACCTGATCTGAGAGTTGGAGAGCATCATAGAGGCTTACCTTAGCCAGAGACCTTTTCATTTCCTTGATGATTCTATACATCGAAGTGCTCGGTTCTCCTACTCCTTTCGTAGGTTTATACGTCTTTCGATATTGTTGTGTGGCATCAACCCGCTGGTGCTTGGTCAGTGAGGGGTATTTGAGTTTTTCTCTAGCCTCATATTGCGTGTCTGCCTATGGATGAGAAGCGAGCACTCTGGGCTGGAGGACCTTTTCTATAGCATGAGGTGGCAAGTAGTCCTTTAGCTATTCAGGCGACTCTGAGGTTGCTTATAGATTGGAAGCTTTTTTTGGAGGCTATACCTTTTGGCTCCATGGCTTAGGTGGTGATGGTACCTTCAATAGCTCCATCTAAGATGGATCTACCTCAATAGACTT
This sequence comes from Wollemia nobilis, assembly GCA_028583015.1. Lineage (NCBI taxonomy): Eukaryota > Viridiplantae > Streptophyta > Pinopsida > Araucariales > Araucariaceae > Wollemia > Wollemia nobilis. Next base: position 1,025,251 of record JAQPPZ010001737.1, on the reverse strand, counting down.
CTCACCATCTCTGGTGAGGACCGAGACTTGATCATTAGAAGATATCATAAAATTATGACCAACTTCTTGGATTATTTTGACTTGCTTGTAAGCACCACCATACAACATCTGAACATAATTGAGGTACACCATGTAGGTTTATTCATTATGTGGATCATTACATGTAGTACACCAATATGTTGGGTCTAAAGCGTTGGTCTCTCCACTGCTCATCATAGATGAATTTGTTTTGGGCTATCAGTGGGTAGATGACGCTTGCCCCTTCGTTATCGAGGGAGGAGGGAATATTCTCTGCTGAAAGCCTTGGTCATCCTATCTCTTCCTTTTGACAGTCATATGATTTGCCATTGTCTTGATGTATACCTTCACCTCTTATAGCTCCTTGGCCTGGGCCTCATTCACAGCTACCTGATTGGAAGTTGCCTGACTCACGGGTAATGGCAATAGGGTTAGTGGTGCAGGTAACACCAAATACTAGTTGAGGAATTTTGGGTACTTGATACTGGGGCATATATATTTGGAATTACAGAGTGGGATTCCATGGTTGGTTAGGATATATCTGGGATGTGAATAGAGCGGATGTGCTTGGATACATATTTTGTAGAAAATCCAGATAAATTGGGATCGTCACCTTGGGAGGTAATTTCTTGATAGCTATTAGGTCAGCCTCCACCTTTTGGGCCTGCTCGTAAAGAGTAGGGAATGTACTGATATTAGCATATCGAATGCTCATGCTAATATCTAAGTGAAAAGCTATCAAGTAATAAATTATGACCTGCTTAGGTGTGGGTTGAAGGCCATCAGTGACTCTCTACTAGGTTCATGTGAACCTAACATTTAAGTTAGTTATCTCCTCCTGAGGACGCCTTTGAATAGTTGTGAACTAGTGCAACAGAGAGAAGGGGTCCACTTGTTCATTGAAGCCCCTTATCAGCTGTCTATCCAGTTGATACCATGAAGTAATGGTATCGAGTGGAAGGGACTGATACCAGTAAAGAAGCTTACCTCTCATTAAAAGAACCAATAGCTTCACCATGATGTCTTCATTGGTGATTTGATAAATTTTTTCCAGTCCTGCAATGTCTTGGATGTGCTCGTGCGCTGTATTTATTATGTCATTGTAAGTAGGTAGAGCCTTAAAAGTTGTGGGTGGCACTGTGTTCTGAGCCTACAAGGCAAGCGATCCTGTATGATTTCAAGCTACGAATTACCTAGGTGGAGTCGGTTGTGCCATGTGGGGAGGTGGATTGGTATGAAGCAGTGGAGTTGGTAGAACTTGTTGAGCTAGAACAATTAGAGCACTCAGAGCACCTGATTGAACGTTCGATGGAGCCAGAGTATACTGATGATCCAAGGAATTCAAAAAATTCAAAGGCAAGTTGGTCATTATTTTATCAGAAGTTGGATTTTGTGAATCAAGAACAACTTCTTGTGATGATGTCCCGAAAAGTGGAATATTTGACTCGACTACCCTAGGATGTTCTCCTAAAGTGTTAATGTCAAGCTCATAGAACTCAATTTCTTCTTCTGTGTTTCTAGATCTCCACCTCGTATGCATGAAGGCATGAGTTTTTATACTTGTCTACGATATTTGGATGTATCTGAGTTCAATAGAGTCACCAGATGTTTGGATTCGACAACAATAATATAAACATCACTTCTTAATACTATTTTAACGTGGAACATTTGCATCCCATTGGGTGTGCCAAAAACATTTGGTAATTAAATCAGCCTAGATACAAGTTTTCCAAGTCTACAGTGCCCTAGGCCAACTTCCAAGCATTAAATGCCTAAAGTAAAGGAATGTCCTCCATGGAAATATCTAGTAGGGCTAGTTCCAAAAATAAAAATGGGGGATTAGAGATAAGGGAGAGAAATATACTGAAAGGGATAAAAATAGAAAGGAAAGGGAAATGGTTGAAAGCTAGAAAAGAGGGATGATGGACCAGAAGCACGATAGACAACTTAGTCACTTTAACCAACAACAATCAAAACAATGGACTTTTAACAGGAACTAGTATAAAATCCTCAGGATTGTGTAAACTCCAGCAAGTATTCTAGAGACTAGCCCTCTACTGACAGTGAAATATAGAAAGCAGAATTAAAATAACAAAAAAGAAACTAGTTTAATAGAAATTACAGAATAAAAGTCATACAAAGATATAGAAGACTCAACACCGAAGCCAGAAGCCTTTATTTTGAGAGCAGATTTCAAATTGCAGAGTTGCTTCTCTGGAAAAAGTTATCCATACTAGTTATAGAAAAGAAGCTGGCTTTTATAGAAGAAATCTACTGCTTAAAACATTAATACCTAACTACTCCCGTGATGGGCAGATCAATTCCAATGTTAGCCAAAAATAGTCAATTTTTAGCCTTATAGATAACTTAGTATTGAAAATAAAAGGTTCTAGCAATGACTTGAAATAGTCAATCTGGCATTACAGGTAACTTGGCTTCAAATTTAGAAGGTTCTAGTAATTATCTATAAATGGGTGATCTAGAATGTAGCCTGGGAGTCATGTAACCAATAGATATCGAATGGGCCCCCTATTTCCATTTTGATTCCTCTTACTTGATTTTTGCTTTTGAAGAAGCGCTTCCTTATGGAGCGTTTTTGCTTAAGTGCTCCCTTGTAGAGCGCTTTCCACTAAAGTGGTCCCTTGTGGAGCGCTTTTGCCTTAAGCGATCCCTTGTGGAGCACTTTCCACTAAAGGGCTCCCTTGTGGAGCACTTTCCACTAAAGCACTCCCTTGTGGAACACTTTCCACTAAAGCGCTCTCTTGTGGAGAGCTTTTGCCTTAAGCGTTCCCTTGTGGAGCACTTTTGCCTTTAGCACTCCCTTGTGGAGAACTTTCCACTAAAGCGCTCCCTTGTGGAGCGCTTTTGCCTTAAGAGCTCCCTTGTGGAGCGCTTTCGAATGACTTGACTTCTCATGCTCCCTTTTGTCCTAAGCGCTCTCAAGGTAATGCGCTTTGTATTTAGACCTCAAGTTGACTTTCCTTACACTTGTAATGAAGCATGCTCTTTTTTAATTCTTCCAGGAGGAGCGCTCTACTGAGGGAGCACTCTTACCCTTTGATTACATTGATTTTTGTACTTAACCATTTTTCCAACTTTCATTCCTTCTTAGTATTTAACCTTCACTACTGGAGCTACTTTTAAACAAGAAAACTAACCCAAATATAAAAACTAAAATTATATTCATATGAAAAGAAAAGGCCTTTTAAGTAGAAAGGAGGAATTTGTCAGAATAATACCAATGCTAAAACATTCACAATTTTGCATGCAACATATCAGGAAAAGTATAGAAACATGGAAAAAGTACTAGAAAAGATAGGGAACCATATAATGCATAGCGTACAGTTTTTTAGAAAAGAAAAATGGTGCAAGCACAACAGTATAACAACACTTTAACCATTTTTTATGGAAAAAAGAGAAGTTTTAGAATGGATGATTTCAAACTGTATACAAATCTAAAATTAGCAACTGTGCGACAAAATTGGCAACAACTACATAGAGAAATTGGTCTAAATCTAGAGAAAGTAGTGGAATTTTTTTCTTTAGAAATCAATGCTAGAAAGGTGGAGTTGATGGCTCCAAAAAGCTTACCTTTCACCCTAACATCCTCAATCATGCATAGCAAATTTTCTTCAATGATGTGTAAGTATTTCTAGTAAAATTTATTTGTGAATCCATCAGGTCTAGGAGCTTTATCCTTTGGTAGAGCTACTATAATATCCTTAAGTTCCTCCATAGTGATTGGTTGACTGAGATCCTTTTTGTCTTCCAAACTTAATATTGTTAATATATGCTATAGCAGTATTACCTAGGAATGTGGGTTACCATTTTCTTTAGAGATTAGAGCTGAGTAATGTTGATTGGCAAGTTCCTTAATTTTCTCCCTATATGTATAAGTGGTTCCTTCATGCTCTATCTCATTGATTGTGTTACTTTGGTAGCGTTGTATAGTTTTCAAATGAAAATATTTGGTGTTTCTATCCCCTTGCTTAGCCAAACCATTCAAGGTCTAAGCCTCCAATGTGTTTCTTTTTTGGTGAAAATTTTATTGAAATTTTGAATCAGGTCATTTCTTGCATCTTCTTGTCATGGTTGAGGAGGATGATCCCCAAATTCTGTTTCTATATGCTCTAGTTGTTGCATCAACTACTTCTTTTCTGGTTTGACTCTTGATTTTCCTACCAACCATTTTTTTATCATGTGCTTCAATTTTTGAATTTTACTTTTCCACTTTTCTTGGGGGTTTATGGATTGGACCTATTGGTTCCAAGTGCTTTCCACAAGTTCATCAAAATATTCTTCTGCCACCCATTCAAAGTTGTATTTAAAATAATTTTTTGGGGTTGTAGGCTTTGGATGCTATCCAAGCGAATTGGCTTATGATCTGAGATATATTTTTGAATGATGTGACTGGAAGTGAGGGGATAGTGTGTTAGGAGATTTTCACTGATCAAGAATCTATCCAATATTTCTACAATATAGTTTGCCCCTACTCTTTTATTGCTCCAAGTGTGCTTTCCTTTGGTTGATCAAATATCTTGTAAGTTTTAATTTACCATAATTTGATTGAGCAGATATTTATATGGATCCCTTGCTAAACTTACTCCAAACTTCTCCCAGTGGTAGAGAATCATGTTGAGATCTCATACCAATATTATATTGTCAAACTTCTCATTGTCTAGCCATTGTGCTAAGTTTTTCCATGCTTCTCTTTTTTGGATAGGATGATTTGGACCATAAAAATTTATTTCTACTATACTAGTTCCATACGATAAGATGAATTTTGTATCTATACAGTTATTGTTCTTATGTTGTAAGATACAAACTAATTGTTGTGGGTCCCAAGTCAAAGTTAGTCCCCCTGAAGCTCCAGTAGAATCAACAATTATAAATTTTGATTATACCCATATAATTTGCCATTCTATAATCATTGTTGTCTCTATTGTTTTTTTTTTTTTTTTTGAATATAGACTATTGTTGGCTTTTGCTCCTATATTAGCACTTTGAGATATTTTTTTAGATGAATTCCCATTACCCTACAGTTCCATGACATAATATTCATTTGGATTGCTTCTTATTTTTTATGAAGCTCTCCTTAATCCTGAATTTGTTTTAGATTGCAAGTCAATCTATGCTTGCTCATTTCTAAGTTGTTGGTTCAATTTTGTTCCCTTAGCTACATATTGTTTGGTCAGTAAGCCCCTGAGAATCACTATTTTCTCCACTTGTGTTTCTTCTATCTCTTCCTCTAAGTTTCCATCATTTTCTTCTCTAGTTGTTGTGTTCTCTAGTGTATCTCCTAATATCTTTGGTGAGTTGTCAGCTTCAGTTGTAGGTATCTTCTCTTTATCTTTAGGAGCCATCACATCTAGAGAGGTGTTTTCCTTTTCTCCTTCATTAACAATTGTAAATTTATTTTTTTATTGGAAGCTTTTTTGGTCCTATGGTTGTGGTTGTTGATTATTGCTTCTTGATCTACATGGTCTCCTTTTGACTTCCTAGAATCCTAGTTCTTCTTTTTTTATTTCTTATGCTTGTTTAATTGGGTAGTTTCGAGAGAAATGACCATGCTCATGGTAGGTTATACACTTGAATGATTTATGCTCATACTCTAGGGGTTGGTTATGAATCCAATCAAACACCTTTATTCCAATATGCTTAGACAAACCCTTTTTTCAGATTGACTTGCACACAGATGCATACACATATAGTGTTATTGGTCTTTGGAGAAGCCTAGTCAATGAACGTTACAATAACATTCCCTATTAATTCCATCAAAGGTTTATTCCATATATTCAATGGAAAAAATGGTAACCTCACCAAGACAAAAACTTCTTCAGGCTCCTCCTCTTGAGGATCAAATACCGTGCTCCACGGGATCGTGTAAAGTGGACTGGATCCCAGAAACTAGGGACCTTAATGAAAGATAATGCTCTTGTCCTCCATAGAGGTAAATGTAATGAAAAAGTATCCCCTACCTATCATCATAAATTCATAAGAGGAGACTTTACACCCCCATTGTGTGTTAATCCATTTCTAGATTGTGATTGGACTAGACCATATTCCCACATATTTACATGTAATGGCTTGGGTGGAGAGTGTGAGAAAAGGTTGTTGGATGAAGGCTGAGGCACCTCAATCACAGGAGACTCATATAACTTGGGCATAAAGGTACCATTGTTAAAGCGAGCAAGTGGTTGTGGATGGGATGCATATGATCCAACTTATCCTTATCAAAGAGAAACTATTGTGAAAACATGGAGAAGACCTCATTGTCTACTTGTTTGAAAAGGGAGGCTGCTATCATCATTGCAACCAATAGACTATCATAAATCCCTTCCCAAAGAAGAGGTCCCTATTTTTAAATCCCTAGCCAACAAAATATTTTCAAAGCTAAAGCCAAAGAAGTACCATACCTAAAATGATACTCATGATCTCTCCTGGAAAAATCGATCGATGCTAGGGTTTTTTTTCTTCCCCAAAATTTGTTCCTCCTCCAGCAAATAAAATATTTTTCTAGAAAAATAAATTACTATCACTTGTATTTTTTTAATTTCTTAGTGCTTCACTTTGCAAACCCTAGCTTGTTACGTGCACTTCACGATTTTAGCCAAACAAAATTCTTCAAATTGTTGTTCACATGTAGAGAAAAATTGTAGATGGATCTTCAACTGTCAGCATGGCCACTCCCTCCCATGGTTTCAAAAATAGTGCTTCATGGAGAATATTATATTGATGCTAATCTTAAGTTTTTATTTTGTTGGTTTTGAGTCTTAATTCCCATATATTGCTTCCTAGTCCTTTTGGCATAGAATCAAATTTACAATTTTTTGGTTTATGTTATAAGGTACTTAATATAAGGTTCAAATTTATTTATTAATGCATTGAAATATCAACCTTAGAAAGTTAGAAGGTAATTTTAACAAAAGGAGTATATCTTAAAAGATATTACCAAATTGAATGAGATTCAAACATTAAAATATTTACAAATAATTAATTAAGGAGATATAAGGTTTTCAACATTGGAAAAATTAAAATACTACTTTGCAAATATTATTATTTTCTAAATTTCCAAATTAGGGAGATATAAGGAATACTACATAAACCTTTAATTTCTTGGAATTTAGAAAATTGAATCATTGAAAATTGAAGGTTAAAGAAGAAAACCCATTAATTGCTTGAAAGTTGGAAATTGCATTCTACATTAGTCTCTTACACTAATTTATGAGACATTAATCCAGCTAAAAGGTCTTGAAGGAAAAAAACCTCATTAAAACTTGAAGGTATATCGCCATTTATCTTTATATTTCTACTTACTAATTATTAGGGAGAAATAAGGGAAGAAAGTAAAGTTGAATATATATAAAAAAAGAATTCAACTTTAACTAGGAAAGCTAAGCATACTATCAAGGTTCATAGTATAATTAAACACTTGTTAGATAGAAGGTATTTTACAAAAACTTATAAAATTGAAAATTTCTTAGCAAGGTTGAGCATATACTTAAAACTAGGGAGGTATAAGGTAGTCTAAAAATATCATCATGACAACAAATAAATTTATTCTCACTGAATCCCAACTACTTAGAGGTCCAAATTACTCTTCATAGAAAAACAAAGTAAGGGAAATTCTGATAGTTGAAAAATTTTGGGATATAGTCAAAGGAACAAAATATAAACCTACTTCAGGTGATAGTGAGATTCAAAAGTTTGAAGAAAATGAAGCAAAATAATTAATGATAATAACTTTTGCCATTACAGATGAAATACAACCCTACATTAGTTCAGTAGGAACATCTACAGCAACATGGAAAACCTTAGCCAAAATATTTGAAGGGAAGAATAAAACCACTATATTAAATATTCAAACTCAATTACATTCTCTAAAAGTGAATATTAGTAAAATTATAGAACTATTCTTAAGGAAAGTAGCAGATATAAAAAAAATTATTAACCTTAGGAGAAAATGTTGAAGATAAGTTCCTTGTTCAAGCAACCCTGAGAGCACTTCCAGACATCTACAAGCACTTAGTTACATATTTACAAATCCTAAGTAAATATACTTCTTTTGATGAGTTAGTCAATATTCTTCAAGAATATGAGGTGGAAAATATAGTTAAAGATGAAATGACTAACAATGCATTAGTTTCAAAAGATAATCCACAAGGAAATGTTACCTCATCCTCAAAAGGATGAAGACCATGGAATAACAAATATTGTCAAGTCTGCAAGAAGGACATAGTATCGACTATTGCAGATTCAATCCTAGAAATCAGTATCAAGGAAATCAGATAAACTATGGAAGCCAACAAAACAAGCTATTCCAACCAAGACAATATCAAAATCAGTATAGTCCACATCAACAACCATTTCAGCATTCATATCCTTCTCAAAATCAATACAATTATCCTCAATTGCAATATTGAGAAGGGAATAAAAAAGAGCACTTAGTTCAAAAAATCCATAAAATTCAAGAATTGGAAGAACCTATAAAGGAACTTGAAGATAAATCTCTCTCATAAAAGATTGCATTTTATGAAGACACTAACTACTTGCTTGAACATGTTATAAACATGGAGTAAAATAAATAAAGTAGAGAAGGAGAGTACAAATTCCAGAACTATATGAAGATCCATATTGAAGACTAAAGTCTTCAATACTCAAATAATGTAATATAAGGGGGTGTTAGAGTATATTACATTATTTGGTACATGCCAATGTACCACCTTGGGTACATAATTAGAGTAGGAGTTTACTTTAGAGTAAGGTTTGAGTAGTTATTTCAAGCAAGTAATAAATGCACAAGTGTTAGAATGTGCAATTATGTAAGTTTGCATGAAGTCCACATGTACATGAGTCATAGGATAGGTAGATGAAGAGTCATGGGTAGAGTAAAGGCCAAGGAATATATCTTCCTATATATAGGCCTTGAGAGTATGAGAACAAGTGAACTAGAGAGTGAAATAGAGAGAGTGAGTGAGAGAGACAATGTTACTATAGAGAGTTAGTTTATAGTAGTGAGTAGGTACAATTTAGCTGGACATTATATAAAGATCAAGGAAATAAAGGGGAAAATAATGAAGTATATAGAATTTTGGTATACAATATAATTTTAAGAAAGAAAACCTTACCTAGGTGTTTAACAACATGGGACAATATATAAAATTAATTATAGTTTATCAAGAAACATATAAGGTGGTCAGTCTATGAGGGGGGATTCTACAAATTTCTAGTCTAATACTTGGATGAAGCCTTATCCTCTTATTTTTATCCAATATGGTAATCATTGACTTAGGCTGATTTAGCTTATGGAGGTCCAAAGGTCAAAATTACATTATTCTAGAAGTTGGATTTCTATTAGCAACGTTGTTAAGGGAAAGAAACTTAAATCAATAGAAAATGAGATTCAAAAATTTCTTCAAGAAATCTATTTGTCTATTTTTCACTAAATGATGAGTTGGTTTGGAATTTATTAATGATGGGCTATACTCGATCAAGTTGGGATATAAGGGTTTGCAATAATAACATTTTATACTTTGAAGGATTTCCTAGCAAGAGGGTTTGGTTACTTGAGGCCCTTCATAAGGTCTCAACATACCTTAGGTTAATAATCTGAAGTACAGTTCTTATAGGTGAGATTTTGCAAAGACAATGACATCATGGGACTTTAGGTGTTTCTTGTGTAAGAAGGATATAGAAACATCAAAGAGTTTATTTATTTAGTGTTCCTTTGCTTACATAATTTGGGGTTGATTTTTAAAAATAATGAAAATACATTAGATAGCTCAATCAATATTGAAAGAGTTAGGTGGGGGACCCGAGTACAACCCCTTATTATCCAGCCAAAAAAAAAATATTGAAAGAGTTGATAAAATATAAATAAATTTCTAAAGCATTATGTATTCTACAAAGGATTTGTCGTAACACTATTTTAAAACTTTGTTGGCTTGAAAATGATAATAAAATCTTCAAAAACAAATATCAAATTCATACCTAGGTTTAGAATCATATTATTGTTTGTCTTGCATAATGTTTATAGGCATGATACTCATAATAATAAGTCTCAAGCATTTAAAAAGAGATACTAGTCTATTTTTTGCATGACTTAAATATACATACAAGGATCATATGTTATAACAAAATTAACATAAAGTATTTGCATTAATCTATGGTTAAATGGAAAATCCCATATTGGCTTTGTCAAAATTAATTTTGATGATGCAATTAATTTTTTTGGGGGAAAAGCTAACAGAGGTGGAGTTTGTTTGAAACAATAAAAGCAAAGTTCTCCTCATTTTCTCAAAATCATTTGGAATTTTAACTAACAAGGATGTCAAGGCTAGGGCATTTCTTACATGGCTAAATATTTCCATTGAAAAATGATGGAGATATATTTATTATTGATATTGTGGAAATTGGATGTGGAGATGAGATCAACAATAGCGTTATTTTTATATATTATCAACTATTTTTGAAGTGATATCTTGGATATATAGAGAAGAAAGAATGGTAGCAAGTAAATTTAGGCAATTCTAGTGTTAATATTCGTGTTCACAAAATTTAAATTTTAGAAGGTAATTGGTCAAGGTAATTATATCTCTCACTGAAAATTATATCAAGGAGTTAATAGAGGGAATGTTATATATGAAGAATATCTTTGGTAGAAAGGCAAGTTGGATATGGTATAATTGAGTTGATAACAAATGTAGCATTTTGATATATATGATAGTAATGGCCCTCAATAGAAGCCACATATAACTTATTAAAAAATAAATATATATTGCTTTAGTTATGCTTTTTACTATAATAACTATCATAATTCAAAATTAATTTCACTAATTTTTATTCATACAAAAATATCTTGATAGGAAATTAAGTGGAGATATATTTATTTTTAATAAGCTATGTGTGGCTTCTATTGGAGGTCACTCTAATTACAAAAAAAAAATATTACATCTTCATTATATTTCTAATAAGTTAATTACAACATATCCAACTTTACCTTTCTATTAAAGATATTCTCCATCTTCCTAAAACTGCTAAGTTTTCACAATCAACTCCTTTTATATTAGATGCCTTCTAAAATTTAAATTATATCAAGATGAAATTCAACACTATGAATGGTTAAAATTATTGTTACCCAACTTCTATATCTATAAATATCTTATCTAAAACATCCTCACAATTTCTTTATACCTTTTTTTAGGGTTCTTATTCAAGTGGAGCAAACGTATTATGATCGAGATAACTTCAAATAAAGTGATACCACTATCTATGCTCCTATGAAGGCCCAACATAAACCAAAGCATCAAAGACTATAAAGATATTACCTTTGGGGCACTTATGAGACTCTTCTTATTCCCCTACACTTGACCATCAAGACTATATATGCTTCTTGGATTAAACCTATGATGACTTAAACTACATTCTCTAGCTATACCACTCAAATAGTTATTTCCACTGCCAAGATAATATAGGCATGCTAGCATGTAGGGTATACTTATAGAGTACCCAATATAAACCTTTGAAATTAGGGTGCATGAGTGTGAAGGTGTGAGTTAAATGGGTTGTGAGGGTGCAAGGGTAGAGGTACATTGAAGTGCATACCTAAAAGTGCATGTGCATAATAAAATGAACTTGCGTCTCATCAATACACTTAATGCACCATATGATGTATCATAAGGAATCAACACACTTATCCAAGCACTCACTACACATGTGTCTTTGATACTAACATAAAATCATGGGTATGTGCACACACATCGGTTTTCATGCAATCCATGTATTTTATTTATACTAACATCAATATCCATAAAATAAATATAATCTAGCTTCTCGAAGATAGTGACATAAGTAATATTTAAATAATACAAATAATATTTTACCTTTAGATGACATTCACCAAATATTTGTAATAATATGTACACCATATTGCAAAATCCAACTTTATTGTCATGTATCCTTGAATGAATTACTCAATCACACTCGTGTCCTTGATTAAGGCTCTTTTATAATATATGTAATCAAATGGAAGAATGGTTTCAAAACTAAATATAGGATGTGGTGTCCCATTTTACCTCCTTTTTAGAGAAATGACATGACTAACTTCAATGGATTTATATAGATATTTGTATATTTTGATATGAGACATTGCTTTATGTTCAATAAATATAATGATGTATTGTCTTGTTATTTGATAAAACTAAATGTAGTGTAATATTGTTATGTTTATGGTTATTGATAGATTTTAATTATATGGGATCATGGTTGTGACTCCTTTACATATTCCTCTTAAGTGCTATCATTGTAGAGACTTCATACCTGTAATATGACTAGATTGATATTGTCATACACCTTCATTAGAGTTCCTTACATTGTGATGATGTTTTTTTTAACTGGTTTTGTGGGACTGAAATGGGACCAACCCATATTGCATCATGCTCATTTACGATGGTATTTTAAAAAACTACATAGTTTTATTTGGAAATCATTATATATAGCCTTACAAGGTTTGAACCTATATAATTGCTTTGAAATTCCATATTTTTAACCATTTGAGATCATGCCATTTGATCAAAATGTTAAGGTTCATTAATGGGATGGGAACCTTGATCCATGATGTGAAATTCTTCATTCCCCTCTACTTTTAGAGAGAGACCCCTACGGTAAACTAAAGGAGAAGCATGGAGACACCATAAATTCAATATTTAAATATAGGTCAAGGATATATTGGCTTTCACAAAAGATAAAATATAGAAATAACTCTCAACAACTAATATTTACAAAGATCAAATGATATGAGCTTAACTGGTTAAATTACTTGAATTTTAAGGAGACCCAAGTTCAAATCTTGCCAAGTGATACATGCATAATTACCAAGTTGTGATACAAATATATGGTCACAATATAATATAGGTGGGACTCATTTTAATCCCATATAGTCAATTCAAATAAAATAATCTCTACAAAGGAGGAGACACTTTAATAGGGACACTTCAAACATAAAATAAAAGTAAAAAAAGACTTCAATTATTATCTCATTGTAAACCACCTTCAAGAGACTACATGTGTTGTGTATGTGTATTTTTTATGCACATACATACACATAAACACACACATAAAAGCAAAGAAGATGAAGAGGTGGACATGTACTAAAAAAATAAGGGATAAATTAATGGTTCATAGCATGGCTGAATAGGAGAAATAGCCTGTATTTAAGAATTTTATTAAAATTTTGGTATACCAACACTAGTCTAACAATCTATTGTAAGCAAACCAAACTTATATATACTAGGTAAAAGTAAAGCATTCAAATCAATATTACTCTAGTATAGACAAAAATGAAATGACATGAAATGAAAAGCTTTCTACACTAACTTGCAAATGTAAATCACAATAGTATAAGCTAATGTAGAAACTAAAATATTAAAACCCTAGCCACCTAAGTTTCATATTTGAGTGGAACTTGGAAGACAAGGATTAGAAGCCAATTAGATAATAAAGCATAACTAAAAATCAACAAGTAAAGCTTCATTCACTAGATTGTAATGAAAATCAAATACATTTGAAACTAATGTAAAAAGTAAAAATTTAGAACCCTAAATATCTAAGTTTCATATTTGAGAGGAACTAGGGAGGCAATGTTTTGATCCAAAATACAACAAAAGGTAGTAAAAGGGTAAAATTTCTTAATAAATAAGTCTTGGCTTGAATTACATCAAGGGAAGATATCACCAAGAGACTAGCAGAGGATCAAGAAACCAAGGAAGTTGATTTTTTGATGTTAAGTATGACCTTTGGTTGTATATTCTTGGTGGAGAGTCCTATCATCCTCTATTGGAGGGCACCAAACAAATAGTCAAGAAGCTTAGAGGTGCCTATGAGGTCTTGTGAAATTGTATGGTCAAATAAAAAATGTTTTATGATGACAAAAGGAAGGGTTTTGATTTCTATGCTTGGATGTGTTGACTAGTGGATGATAAAATGAGGACTATTATTTGATTTCATAGTGGAGAGAGTTAATAAAATTTGCTTTGATTGAAAAAATGATTACACCATTTTCAAGGCTATAGAATCATGACCATTGGTCAAGATAACACATCGTTTTAACCCCAAACAATAACATGTTAGGATTTCCAATGACATGCATAAAACCTTAAGTTAAGATCAATGACCATAATCACGTCTTAAATAAGGGATAGTGGCACCATTGACCTTTTGGACCCACATGTTAGGTGACACATGGAATTGTGCATACCCATCATGCCTATGCCCAAACTTAGTGTTTAAGGGATCATTTGTGTACATAATGACTAGGAAATGTTATAGATTTGGTCATGTTATAAGGACCATGGTATATGGAAGGGAATAAATCTTCTTGATTAACTAATTAACCATAATTATAACCAAATACTAACAAAATTAGTCCACCACTATCCTATAATTAGAAGGACAAAGATATCAACCATTTTTAAATTAGATGATAGTGTTATTTTTAAAAGTACAAAGACCATGGAGTGAGAAATTTTCTGTGGAGATAGAAAATATTAGAAGGCTTCCAATACAAGTTAGGATCTTCTAACTTCCATTTCGGTTTATAAATAAAAAGGTTTTCAATAATGTTGGTAATACTCTATGGAAGTTCATTCAAGAGGGACCAACTACTAAGGAGTAAAAGAATGGTGCATATACCTAAATATATGTTGATATATATTTCAAAACCTTTTATAAAATCCATTAATATTAATTTCATATTGCATTCCAATATAACAAGTGTAATGAGATTGGACACATGGAAATAGATTGCAAAGTGAAAGTGATTGAGAAGAAGATAGAATTTGTTAGTCATGAGATAAACTTCAAGATGATGCAAGGAGATAATTTTATAGTAGAAGCTTACTTAGATAAAATATTTTCCACTCCCAAATAAGTGGTAAAGAATTCTATCCTAACTCATCAAATGTCAAAGTCATCCATGGTTGACTTGGAGCAATCATTAGAAGGAACCAAGAAATATGCAAGGGATGAGGAGATGTAACGTATAAGTCCAAACTTATAAGGTACAAAGGAATATGTGGAGGAAAAATTTAAAACAAAGAATATGGAAGGGTTTAAGTCATTAAAGTCTAATTTAGGCAAACTATCTTCATTTTCTTCAAGTAGTGGAAAACATCTCCTTTCAATAAAAATTATAGTGGTATAAAATATATCCCCTATGCATTAGGGATGTAAGATAGTATAATAAATAAATAAGTATGAAGGATGTCCATTGAAAATTAAGATTTTTAGGGCAACATAAGAAAGTAAGTACCATGGAGAATAGGTATTACACTTTCAATTTCTTGTGTAGTGTTGAATTGTGGAAAGGTCTAACTTCTTATGTACCCATAATATTATTTTAACAAATTGGAAGCAATGGGAGTGTACCCATTTCAACCTTATAATTTAGGCCAACCGCCCACTATATTTTCTTCTAACTAATCTATGCTAAATAAATAAAAATGATTATAAAAAATGTAAATGTGGAAACTAAAGTATAAGAAAATTAAATTTGAAGTTTAGGGTGCAAGGTGATTGTAACCATAGCAAAGAGAGCGTGTGTTCAATAAGCACATTGTAAATTCAAATAACAATAATGCATATTGCACATTTAAAATGAAACTAATAAGGACTAACAAGAGGACAAAAATATAGTGCCACAATTACCATGCATCCCATAATTTAGGAGGGTAATGCCACTAATGGAAAGCAACATGTCTTATCAATTTCTCATTAACCCAATAGAAAACGGAATTAACAATGTGGGACTCAGTAAATGTAGCTACAATTATTTCAATTCTAAAATATATGTTCAATGGTCACATGGATCCTATTTATAGTAATAATTTACCCCTAAGCTACTTTGGGTGAGAAATTATTATTTCCTATTAAAGTAAGTATTTGGGGGCTTCTTTAGCAAAAGGATTCACCTCTAAATGTTACACACCTCCAACATAATTTACCAACTAGAAGGCTTCTAAAATGCTTAGTGGTACAACTACATAACAATATATAACTTTTTAAAGATCTTCCTTGGGATTTGTGCACTTTCTTTTACTCTTTTACCTATTAGTGAGTGATTTGCTGTAGGAGTGGAGTAAATTAATCCAACCAAGAGTGCTTTGATATTTAAAAACCAATCACTTTGCGTCATCTATGTTGGAGGTATTACATTATTTGGTACCTTTGTAAATATTTAGATTAGGGAGTGAGTTTGATATTTGAGTCATGTGTCAAGTTCTTAAGTGTGAGTATGTGTCATGTAAATAAGTGTGTGAGATGCCTTGTTTGTAAGTGTGATTTGTATGAGTGATATGTTAAGTTTAAAAGTAGGGAGTTATGAGAAACCGTGAGAGACTTTGTCTTTATGTATTATATATGATTTATTATGTAAAAAAGGGAAATATGAAGAGTTGGTTCTCCCATGAGTTTAAGGAGAGCAAATGTCAAGAGTTATGTAATATGAAGAGTCTCATGTTTGTATATATTGAAGATAAAGCTTTGTAATTTATAACTCAAGGAAGCATTGCATTAGTAGTTTCAATAAAGTATTTTGAGAGATTATTGTTCATTATTGGAGTTTGATATATGCATGTTATTTTATGATCCTTGTGAGTGTTTATCCTATGAAAATTATAGTATTTTACTGAAGAACACAAGCTTATACTGAGAGGGGGGTGAACAATATAAGACCATTTTTTACTTTTCTTTTCCAAACAGTAATATCCAATATTATCAATGGAAATATCAATAGTAGTAACTAAAGTAATACATAAATCATCACACACAATAGAGACACCAATTTAATGTGGTTCACCCAATGTGGGATACTCCACGGATAATATATTTCACTCAAATTTTCTCAATAAATATCTTGGGAAACCTTTCCCTATTACAATATTTATGGACCTCTATCCAAAGGA
This sequence comes from Wollemia nobilis, assembly GCA_028583015.1. Lineage (NCBI taxonomy): Eukaryota > Viridiplantae > Streptophyta > Pinopsida > Araucariales > Araucariaceae > Wollemia > Wollemia nobilis. Next base: position 1,008,275 of record JAQPPZ010001737.1, on the reverse strand, counting down.
GACACCAATACCCTAATCAAGTTCATGGATATCTATCCATAGGAGACACCAATCCCCTCAGTTGGTTTATGGATCTCTATCCATAGGAGAACTTCTTCTCCTCTGCTCTAGCTAGTGATCCTCTAGAAGAATACTGCCTCCACTACTCTGGGTTGTGGATCTCTCTCCACTAAATACCTTTGTCCTCTCTACCCTAGCTAATGGATATTTATCCACTGGAGACTATTGTACTCTACTTTATCACCTGTAAAGCTTGTTATCGGCTCTGTCTCAAATCTACACTAAACACAATACTTCGGTCTAGCATAAATCTACTCAATATCTGTCTCAAATTTGCACTAAACACAGTCCTTTGATCTAGCACAAATCTACTCAATATCTGTCTCAAATCTGCACTAAACACAATCCTTCAATCTAGCACAAATCTGCTTAATATCTGTCTCAAATCTGCACTAAACACAGTCCTTCGATCTAGAAAAAATTTGCTCAATCTCTGTCTTTGATCTGGCACAAAACTATCCTTAAAATCTACACCAAATTCTATCCTCAAATCTATCCTCAAGCCTTAACACAAAGATTGATCCAATCACAAATCAACTCTGCTAGATCTATCCCAAGCCTTAACACAAAGCTTGAACAAATCAATCAATAAACTCAGCTCTTCAAGTCTTCTCAAAGACTTGCCTCAAATCTATCCAACAAGTCCTCTCAAGAACTTGTCCAATCTACTCTCAAGTATTCTATAAGACTTGCCTCAAATCTGTCCAACAAGTCCTTACTAGAACTTGTCCAATTTGCTCAACAAGTCTTCTATAAGACTTGCCTCAAATCTGTCCAACAAGTCCTTACTAGAACTTGTCCAATTTGCTCAACAAGTCTTCACCAAGACTTGTCTTAAACCTGCATTGTAAGCTTTCACAAAAACTCACACTAATCTTTTCACAAGTCTTCACCAAGACTTGTCTCAAATCTGTCCAACAAGTCTTCACCAAGACTTATCTCAACTCTGTCCAATCTGATTGTAAGCTTCCACAAAAGCTCACACAAATTTGTCCTTAAGATTTCACAAAAGCTTCCTCAATTCTATTCTTAAGTCCTCTCTAGGACTTACTCAAATATGCTCACAAGCTCTCACAAAAGCTTGCTCAAATAAATTACAAAACTTGCACACAAAACTTAACTCAATATTTCATAGAAAACCTCTTTCAATCACACTCACAAGTTTCACTTAGAATATTATTATCCATAGAAGCATATAGATAATTGTTAGAGACTCAATATGTTTCACAATCTCAAACACTCAATCACTTTCAATCTCTCTTTCAAATCAATTTAGAATATAGAACAATTTGTTTCATAGAATTTGAACTATCACTCCAACTCTTTCCATCAACTATGCTCAATCAACTCAACTCAACCAATCACTTAATGAAACAAAGCTTGCTCACAAAACCCTAAGCAAGTGTTTCAAAATGCTTTCAACAAATCTCACTATGGAACTCAAACTTGACTCAAGATGATTCCAAACTCACATAACAATGATACTCATGTTCTTTCATAAACCCTAGTTCACAATCTCACATAGCAATGATACTCATGATCGTTCACTATTTCATACTCAATTGTTTTCACAAACATTCACCAATCATGTATGTGAAAAATCACTCAATAAATGCTTATCAAACAAACCTTTTCACTCCAACTTAGCATTCATAACATTCAACCCAACAATCTTTCACTCACAAGGAAGATATGCCCATACCTTTTTCTTAATGGAGAAATGACCTCAAAACCTGTCTCAACCACAATCAAATCTTCTTTGCCAATATTAAGGTTAGGTAACAACAATATTTCTCAAAATCTCCTTGCAAATATTTTCCCAATAATTATTCCACCATACAAAAATAGCAAGTCACAAGTACACCTTATAATCTCCAAACTTAACCAAATATCATTCAATATATAAAAATTAATTTCCCTTACTAACTCCAAACTATACTTTATAAACTCCTTTTTTTTTAAATTAATTTTTCATTCAACTTCCATATCAAAACAAATACCTTACACACCCTTATCACTCCAAAATAGAATAAAATATAAAAATAATTTAAAGCACACCTTAGCCACAAATTGCGTGCGCTTCTTACATGAATTGAACTCGAGTCCTCGGTTAGCGTAGTGACCAATCTACCACCTAGGCTACGCGTCCATGTAAGACAAAAATGGTGCACTTCAACTTTTGTCTTTTGTTACCCTTGGAATACGCACGAATTCGTCTTCTTCCTTTTTATTCACGTGTTTGAGTGGATGCAAAATATTTTCTTTATTATGCCTTGCATTAACCATTGCCTTCATACACATTTTTATTTCCCTTTTATATAGTGCCATAAGCGTTTAAGAGACGTCGGCGGTTGAGAGGTGGTTAATGATTTTTTTAATCTTTAATTTTAAAATACCACCAAGGCCCTTTTAAAATAAAGTCGTCTTCACTTCATTATAGTATGGTGCCCAACTTAAATATTCAAACTTAAATCTTTAAAGCTTATTTAAAATATTTAAATATTTAATTTTAAATTATTGAAGAATAATTTAAATATTAAATAACTTAAATATTTTAAATATCCTTTGGGTTTTTAACCATGGTCTTTTAACCTTTAATATTATAATAATAAATATTATAATATTATGTCCTTTAGACCTAGGTATTTTTCTTTTCCACTCTTAGACCTTATCTTTCCACCTTTAATATTATAATAATAAATATTATAATATTATTTCCTTTAGGCCTAGGAATCCCTTTCCTTTAGGGTATTTAACCATCCTTTTGACCAATCATGTGAAACTCTTAGACCAAATATCTTGGGCTTAAAATATCAATATTTTAACCTTCCTTTTGCCAAATCCTGCATTGATTACTGATATTGACTCTTGACATCAATGACAACAAAAATTGCTCATATTTCCAACAATCTCCCCTTTTGTCATTGATGACAACCCCTTTTCCTTTTACCATTTCTTTTACCTTCTTCAGTTCTACTTCCCTTGAGAAACTGGTCCCCCTGACTGAATTCTCTCCCCCTAATTCAAATCTCTCCCCCTTTTACATAAATAGCAAAGGGCCACATTTGGGGCTTGGGGCTAAAGATAAAACTCTTAGCTAAGCCCCTTCCCCACCTCCTTTCCTTGAGGTGGTTAGTTATGGGGTGGGAGTATCTCTACTCCCAGAATACACTGCTCTTCACTTTTGTCCACCTTTTTTTTCCATACTTTTGATGTCATACCTTTTTGAACCTTTTGAGAATCCTCTTTCTTGTCTGTCCTTGGAGGTTCTAGAAATTCTGCTCTACACCACTTGGCTATATGCCCAAAATTACTGCACTTATAACACTTAATATCGTGATTCCTTGAAGGTACAATTTTATTGAAGTTTCTCCTGGTGAAGCCATATCCATTCATATTATGTACCCTACAATTAACTGCCTTATGACCAAACTGATTACAAGAGTATCAATACCCTTGAAAGATATGCTTGTTTCTAAAATTTTCATATTCCTAACTTTCATGTGCCCTGCACTTTGTCATTGATGGCAACCCATTTTCCTTTTACCATTTCTTTTACCTTTTTCAGTTCTACTCCCCTTGAGAAACTGGTCCCCCTGACTGAATGCTGTCCCCCTAATTCAAATCTCTCCCCCTTTGACATCAATAGCAAAGGGCCACATTTGGGGCTTGGGGCTAAAGATAAAACTCTTAGCTCAGCCCCTTCCCAACCTCCTTTCCTTGAGGTGGTTAGTTATGGGATGGGAGTATCTCTACTCCCAGAATACATTGCTCTTCACTTTTGTCCACCTTCTTTTTCCATACTTTTGAAGTCATACCTTTTTGAACCTTTTGAGAATCCTCTTTCTTGCCTGTCCTTGGAGGTTCTAGAAATTATTCTCTACACCACTTGGCTATATGCCCAACATTATTGCACTTATAACACTTAATATCGTGATTCCTTGAAGGTACAATTTTATTGAAGTTTCTATGGTGAAGCCATATCCATTCCTATTATGTACCCTACAATTAACTGCCTTATGACAAAACTGATTACAAGAGTAGCAATACCCTTGAAAGATATGCTTGTTTCTAAAATTTTCATATTCCTATCTTTCATGTGTCCTGCACTTTGTCATTGATGGCAACCCATTTTCCTTTTACCATTTATTTTACCTTTTTCAGTTCTACTCCCCTTGAGAAACTGGTCCCCCTGACTGAATGCTCTCCCCCTAACTCAAATATCTCCCCCTTTGACATCAATGGCAAAGGGCCACCTTTGGGGCTTGGGGCTAAAGATAAAACTCTTAGCTCAGCCCCTTCCCCACCTCCTTTTCTTGAGGTGGTTAGTTATGGGGTGGGAGTATCTCTACTCCCAGCATACACTGCTCTTCACTTTTGTCCACCTTATTTTTCCATACTTTTGAAGTCATACCTTTTTGAACCTTTTGAGAATCCTCTTTCTTGCCTATCCTTGGAGGTTCTAGAAATTCTTCTCTACACCACTTGGCTATATGCCCAACATTATTGCACTTATAACACTTAATGTTGTGATTCCTTGAAGGTACAAATATCTTGAAGTTTCTCCTGGTGAAGCCATATCCATTCCTATCATGTACCCTGCAATTAACTGCCTTATGACCAAACTGATTACAAGAGTAGCAATACCCTTGAAAGAGATGCTTGTTTCTAAAATTTTCATATTCCTATCTTTCATGTGTCCTGCACTATGTAGCCTTGTGCCCAAACCTATGACATGAGAAGCATCGTCCATTGAAGAAACCTTGCCTTGACCCCATTGGTCTCTTAGTCTCTTCTTCCTTGTCCTATTTCTTATTCCATCTGTTCCTTATTTGTGCATTGTTTCTTTCCTTGTTGAACTTTCTATTGTCCAACTTATCCTTAGAAGTCTCACTCTCTCTTTCACTCTCTTCTTTTGAAGCTTCTTCTTCTTTGGTGCTTGAGCTTGACTCTCCTTTTTTTGCTTCCTGTTTCCCTTGTTCTTCTTCAAAACTAAGTCATGTTTTGGTGACTAATGATCTTTGTGCATTGATAATCTTGTCCAAGGTCTTTGAATTTTTCTCAAACTTGTGTAGCTTGTCCTTAGAGTCTTTCACTTCCATCCTTAGTGAAACTATCTCATGTTCTAATCTTTCACACTCTAGATCTTTTATCTTTAATTTTTCAGCCATACCTTCTTCCATTTTCCTTGCCTCTTCAACCTTAATTTTGAAGTTAGTGAGCTCTTGTAGAAACTTTTCTTTTGCTTTCTCATCTTCTTGAGCTTGAACCCTTAATCCTGAGTTCTCCCTTTTTAATTCTTCAAGATCAATAATAAGTCTTTCACATTCTAGCTCTTTTACCTTTGATTGTTCAACCATACCTTTTTCAACTCTCCTTGCCTTTTCAATCTTATATTTCAAGTCAGAGAGATCTTGTAGAAGATTTGTCTTACATTTCTCATCCTCTTGTATTTGAGCCTTTAATTCTAAGTTCTCCTTTTTCAACTCAACAAGTTCCTTAAGAGTGGCTTCCTCATTTTCTCTTTCTAAATTTTCTTTTTTCTTTGGTCTTCAATAGGAGCATTTTCTTCTATTGTCGAAAGTAGAGTTTCTTCTTCATACCTGTTTTGATTGTGCTTATTTTCCTTGAGTTCCATTTCATCTTCACTACTACTAAACCCATTGCAATAACCTGCATCATGACCAAGTTGACCACAAACAAAACATTCTTCACCATATTGTGGATAATAAGTTGCATGGTGACCTGTCTTCCTACATTTGGTACAAAATTTTATCAATTTAGTCTCTTCTCCACTGCTTGATTCATCTCTTGAATCTATTTCCACTTCTCTTAGAGAAAAAATTTTGTTGAGAGAAAAATCAAATTCCTTTTCCTCTGCACTGCTATCATACCCATTTTATGGATAATAAAGTGCCATGTGACCAAGTTTACCACATTCAACACATCTCACAAAATTTTCCTCTTCCCTTTTCTTAATAACAATATTGCTAAGAAAGGGATCAAATCCTTCTTCCACCATAGTATCTTCTATAGCTATGTGTGTTTCTTTTTTCTTAGATCTCATGGTTCTTCTTTTGCCTTTCCTACCCATGTGTGTTCTTGTAGGATATTCCTTCAAGATGTTAGACCTTTTTCGAAGGAACCCACTCTGATACCAATTGAAGAACACAAGCTTATATTGAGAGGGGGGTGAATAGTATAAGACCACTTTTTACTTTTCTTTCCCAAACAATAATATCCAATATTATCAATGGTAATATCAATAGTAGTAACCAAAGCAATGCACAAATCATCACACACAATAGAGACACCAATTTAACATGGTTCACCCAATGTGGGCTACTCCACGGAGAAAATATTTCACTAAAATTTTCTCAACAAATATCTTGGGAAACCTTTCCCTATTAAAATATTTATGGACCTCTATCCAAAGGAGACACCAATCCCCTAATCAAGTTCATGGATCTCTATCCATAGGAGACACCAATCCCCTCAGTTGGTTTGTGGATCTCTATCCATAGGAGAACCCCTTCTCCTCTGCTCTGGCAAGAGATCCTCTAGAAGACTACTACCTCCACTGCTCTAGATTGTGGATCTCTCTCCACTGAAGACCTTTGTCCTCTATACCCTGGCTAATGGATCTCTATCCACTAGAGACTACTATCCTCTGCTCTATCACCTCCAAAGCTTACTCTGAGCTCTGTCTCAAATCTACACTAAACACAGTCCTTCGGTCTAGCACAAATTTGCTCAATCTCAATCTCAAATTTATACTAAACATTATCCTTCTATAGCAAAAATTTGCTCAATATCTATCTCAAATCTGCACTAAACACAATCCTTTGGTCTAGCACAAATCTACTCAATCTCTATCTCAAATATGCACTAAACATAGTCCTTCGGTATAGCACAAATATGCTCAATCTCTATCTCTGATCTGGAACAAACCTATCCTCAAATTTGCACCAAAATCTATCCTCAAATATATCCTCAAGCCTTAACACAAAGCTTGATCCAATCACAAATCAACTCTGCTAGATCTGTCCCAAGCCTTAACACAAAGCTTGAAAAAATCAATCAATCAACTCTGCTCTTCAAGTCTTCTCAAAGACTTACCTCAAATATGTCCAACAAGTCCTCTCAAGAACTTGTCCAATCTACTCTCAAGTCTTCTCTAAGACTTGCCTCAAATATATTCAACAAGTCCTCACTAGAACTTGTCCAATTTGCTCAACAAGTCTTCACCAAGACTTGTCTCAAATATGCATTGTAAGCTTTCACAAAAGCTCACACTAATCTATTCACAAGTCTTCTCTAATACGCATGAATTCATCTTCTTCCTTTTTATTCACGTGTTTGAGTGGATGCGATTTTTTTTTTTTATGCCTTGCATTAACCATTGTCTTCATACATATTTTTATTTCCCTTTCATATAATGTCATAAGCGTTTAAGAGACATCGACGGTTGAGAGGTGGTTAATAATTTTTTTTAATATTTAATTTTAAAATACCATCAAAGCCCTTTTAGAATAAAGCCGTATTCACTTCATTATAGTATGGTGCCCAACTTAAATATTCAAACTTAAATCTTTAAAGCTTATTTAAAATATTTAAATATTTAATTTTAAATTATTGAAGAATAATTTAAATATTAAATAACTTAAATCTTTTAAATATCCTTTGGGCCTTTAACCATGGTCTTTTAACCCTTAATATTATAATATTATGTCCTTTAGACCTAGGTATTTTTATTTTCCACTCTTAGACCTTATCTTTCCACATTTAATATTATAATAATAAATATTATAATATTATTTCCTTTAGGCCTAGGAATCCCTTTCCTTTAGGGTATTTAACCATCCTTTTGACCAATCATGTGAAGCTCTTAGACCAAATATCTTGGGCTTAAAATATCAATATTTTAACCTTCCTTTTGCCAAATCCTGCACTGATTACTAACACTGACTCTTGACATCAATGACAACAAAACTTGCTCATATTTCCAACATTTACTAATAGTGGTATCAAAGCCTCATTGGTGAGACCCATATTAGATATCTAGGAAAGAAGGAGAACAATGAAGTGTAGATAATTGATATATTGGAAGGGATATATATTGAAGGAGTCATGTGCAGGTTATGTGGTGATAGAGGCACCTTTGAAGGAATGTCATGATGGTTAACAAGATTGAAGGAGAATATTAAAGAAGAAGAAGAGGAAAGAAGGAGATATTCAACGTAACGTGTTGTCGAGGAGTTTGAAGGAAAAATGAACACATACAAGCATAAAACAAACATAGTAGGCAAGAGGAGTATACAAAAGAAAGCATTCATTTTTGTATACAAGAACCAAAGCATAAGATTTTTCCAGGGTTCATGAGAGGAGCAAGGTGAACAATATACCAGACAATGCACAAAAGCTTACATAAAAAATTCATTTATGAAGCTAGAGAATCATAGGTAGCATTTTTTAGTAGAGAAAAAAGAGAGGATGCATTTTTTATAGTGAATATGGCCTGTGTAAAAATGAGGTAGACAAAAAGAGTGTAATGCAACATGTAGAATTTTTCAAAATGTGCATAAGGCAAAACATGGAGTCGATAAAATTCATGCTGGAAACATTGATGTTCAATAGTAGAAATCATGGGTTTTGCAATGTAACCGGATTTGAAAAAAGGTAAATTGAAAAGGTGGATTCAATATCTTGATGCAATTTTATAAATAGATAAAAAAATTTCTAAAAATATTGCCAACATATCAAGAACGAATTTGTCAAAGTGTAATGTCTAGAAAATATGATACAAAGACACAAACTATTAAATCTCTAATTTATTTAAAACATTCACTATAAAATTTGCTTATTGCTAGAGTTACTTTGTTGAAAATTAGTGTTTTAAAAAGGAATAATAATTGGTGATAGTATTAATATGAGAGTTATAATAAGACTAAATTAAGATTGAATAATTGAGGGAGAAATAAGAAGGAAAACAAATTAAAGAAGAAGATTAAAGAATTGGAAGAAATTAATTGTTGAGAGATATAAGAAGAAAAAAGAAGAAATAATTAATTAAAGGAGTGATAAGAAGAATGATTTTGGGAGATATAAGAAGATAAATAATTAAAGAATAAAATAAATGGAAGAAAGAAAAATTGAAAATTTAAATTGAATTGAAGAAGCAAATTAAAAGGAGGTATGAGCTAGGAGGAAGTGCGAGCTAAGAGGAAGTGTGAGTCGGGATGAAGTACGAGCCAAGAGGGAGAGCAATTTGGGAGGAAGTGCAAGCTAAGAGGGAGTGCAAGCTAAGATTTGATCATAGTAGAAGAGCAACGAGTTCATCCAAAGTTCATCAATGCGTCAAACCCTTACCACAAATGCATGGAATATTGTTTCTAGAAAATTGATGAAGTGAAGGAATGTTAGGAAAAAAATAGATAGGGGCTATGGTAAACCAAGAGGGAGTGCAAGCCAAGAGTGAGTGTAAGATAGGAGAGAGTGCAAGCCAAGAGTGAGTGCGATATAGGAGAGAGTGCAAACCAAGAGCGAGTGCAAGCTAGAAGTGAGTGCAAGCCAAGAGGGAGTGTAATCCAAGAGTGAGCCCCATTAGCTAGTATGGAAGGAAATTCATATTTAAAAACACTAATGAAAATTTAGGATGCCCTAGTTGGAAGTATGGAGGCCCTAGTTGAAAATATGGAGGCCCAATTTGGAGATAAGTATAAGAGTGAATACATGGTAAGTTTGATCCAAGTACCAGATGTTACACTAGAATTAAATATCAAGGATTAGATGATTGAGCATGATATAATGGTTTTTAAAAGTATATGGCTAATATGTAAGTTCCATAGATCATGGCCATGGTTTTTGGAGATTGAAAATTGGATCAAGTGGAAGTGGGGATTAAATTCAAATTACTCTATGACTTTTCTTCCTAAATGTTTTTTCCTCATCATCTTTTCCAGTTCAGAAATTAGAGATAAAATAATGGTTGGTGGCCCATGGTTTAAGGGAAGAGATGCACTTTATTTGAGACCATGGAATGGAATTTTTTCTATTGAGATAAAATCTATTAAGAAGCTTCTAGTATGGGTTAGGCTTTTTGGACTTCCAAATCAACTTATAAATAAAGATGCTTTGAAGAATATTGGAAATACCCAAGGGGAATTCATCAAGGAAGGACTAACTACTAAGGAGCTAAAGCATGCTATATATACTCGAATATGTGTTGCTATGGATATATCAAAAACTTCGCCACAATCCATTAATATTAAATCTGAATCAAGAGAATGGGATCAACAAGTAGATTATGAAAATATTGCATTTCTTTGCCACAATTGTTATGAGATTGAACACATGGAAATAGTTTGCAAAGTGAAAACTATGAAGAAAGAGACAAAAAATCATAGCAATGAGATAAACTTCAAGATAAAGTAAGGAAATCATACAATAATAGAAGCTAGATCATATAAAGGATCATTTTGCAAGTTTAGAAGGAATTAAAGGTGTAAAAGAAGATGTAGAGAGAAATCCTAAAACAAAGACGACAAAAGAGGTCAAGTTTATTCCAGGTAAATCATCTTCATTTTTCTCAAGTAGTATAGAATCCTCTCCAAGTAATAAAAGTGAAAGGGGTGAAGATGTTATCCCTTGCACTTTAAGGTTTCAAGAGCAGCATAATAAAGAAATGAGGATGGAGGAAACCCATAAAAATTTAGGTTTTTTAGGGTAGAATAAGAAGGTAATTGCTATAGAAGAACATCCTTGCACTTTAGGGTTTCTAGGGCAACATAAAGAAGATTGTGCTTTTGAGGTTATTCCTTGCACTTTAGATCCTTAAAAACAAGGCAAACCTAAAGATGATAAGTATTACTATGAGTAGCATGAGAAGATTGAAGAGATTGATGAAGATGAAAGTATTGTTGGGATTGAAAAAAAGATAGGAGTATCCAAGAAGCAAAAACAAAGAGAAAAAGAAACCTAGAGGGATATTGATATGGGAAAACAAAAGCAAATATCACAAGTGCTAACAAGAAGTGGGGCTAAACCCATAAATAAAAACAAAAAATAACAATGAAAATAATATCTTGAAATATTAGGGGAATGAATAAAAACCCTAAAAAAAGGTATTAAGAAATTGTGAGGTTGTTATAGACAATATATTTATAGATATAAAAGCTAAGAAAAAAATATTTTAGACATTTGCGGTGTTGAATTTCATCTTGACAAAATGAAAGACATCTGATATAAACGGATTTGATTATGGAAACTTAGGAGTTTGAGGGAGTTGGAGAATATATTTGATAGAAAGGTAAAGTTGGGTATGATTTAATTAACTTGTTAGAAATGTAATTTTTTTTTAAAGCGAAAAACCCCTTGCGAAGCCACCTTGGTCTGAGAGACCACGAACAGGGGGTTCTACACCATCAAATTCATACGGGGGTCGTACCAGACCCTGCCCGCACCAAAATTATCAATTGGATTTTGGATACCCAATTCAACTTTTTGGTAGGGTGGCGATTTGAACCTGGGACCTCCATTGGAGGATTGCCTCTCCTCTCCAACTCACCTACAACACCTGGGTTTGTTAGAAATGTAATGAGAGCAATGTAATGTTTTGTTTTTGTAATGGGAGAGACCCCCAATAGAAGCCACACATAACTTATTAAAAAAAAGTGAATTGAAATTGAAATTGAGAAAAACGAACTAAAGAAAATTGATGAAGAATGAAATTATGGGAGTTACAAAAAACTGAAGGAAATATTTTTTTTTGAAATTGAAGAATTTGACAATTGAAATTAAAATTGAAAAGGAAAATTAATTAAATAAGGGAGTTATAAGAAGCTAAATAAGAAGATGATTACTTGATATTTTTTTTGGTTGGATAATAAGGGGTTGTACTCGGGTTCCCCACCCTTGAAAAATTACAACTCTCTTCTTTAGAGCTTGAGATTTTACAAATAGATACACTTCTCATCTCAATTGAGATGTTATAGCTAGAAACCTACATCATTTTACATAAAATGTCTGAATTCTTGATTTTCATTTTTTGGATCTTTTCAATTTTCTGTATGAATACAAATATTCTAGAATTCAACATCCTTCTTGACATTTTTCTATAGCAGCCTTCACAATACCAAAACTTCACCTCTACTATCTATGCATTGCATCTTAGTAGAGTAATATTTCCAAAACATCACACTATCATAGTCCACTTTACCAAATCTGGATTGCTAGTTTCCTTCCTAAAACACAAGTGCAACCACAAAAATTATAATAAATAGTTTATATGAAAACACATTATTGTTATAAAATAAAGCAAATATTACCAATGGAAAACATTAAAGTAAATCTTAATCATTATTTGATTCAGGCAGTCAACATTTTCTTGTTAGCTTCAGCTAAACTTACTACTTCCTCTAACCATGGAAAGGAGAATTTAACTTCATGATCCTCAATCAAAACCCCTCTATTGGCTAGCCTATCTGCACATTTGTTTCCTTCCCTTAATGTATGTGTAAACCTGATTTCTTCAAACTCTTTAGCAAGATCTTGAATTTCCATAATTATCTCTTGTATGTTCCATGGAGCCTTTGCTTTCCTCAAAATTGCATTTATTACTATGAGAGAATCACCTTCCATCCATACTTTATTCCATTTCATTTGTTTGCATATTTTTAACCCTTCTAAAGCTACCCAAGCTTCAACTTCATTATTTGTCTTAAATCCACTATTGAAAGCGTAATGAGACAAAATATCTCCTCTATTATTTCTAATTATTCCTCCTCCTCTTGTTGGTCTTGGATTTCCTTTAGATGCTCCATAAAAATTCAATTTAACCAACTCCACATCTGGTGGTTTCCACTTTATATTCTTTGCCTTCCTTTTGCTTCTCTTGTACCCAACATCATAATTCCATTTAATGACTTGAATCCATCTATCAAGGCTCTTTGCTTCTATATTAGGGATTGGGTGAGTTGATAGGGTTGGTTTAGACTCCTCTATGGCTAAACATATCTTCCTTTTCATTACCTCTAAATTACTTTCCTTTCCTTTAAATATTCTTCTATTCCTTTCTAGCCATACAGTCCAAAGTATTGTATCTTTTGATATATCCCATATTGTCTGTAAAGCCTCACTTTTATAAGTGCTCTACCATTGCTTTAACCAATCTTCAATTATGCTATTCATCACCATGCATTTACCAAACATATTAAGAATCCATTGCCATAGTTTCTAGACTATTGAGCAATGTCCCAAGAGATGGTCTATACTCTCCTCCTCCTTTTTACAAAGAACACATTGAGAGGGGCCATGAAAACCCCTTTTCATAAGGTTATCCTAGGATAAAATTCTTCTATGACCTACTAGCCAAACAAACATTTTGACTTTAGGAATTCTTGGGCTATCCCAAATATCTCTCCATATTCTAGTGATATTACTATTTTGTTGGTGCTTTACATTATATCCACTTCTTGTTGTGTATTCTCCTGAGCTATTCAACTCCCAAATCAATTTATCCTTGGCTCCCCTCAGAATAATCATAGTTGTTATCTTTCTACTCAATTGCCTCCTAGCATCAATGTCTTGTATACTTGTAAAAAAATATTCTTTCCATTTGTATCTTCCTTCCTGATCCTTGTACAAAATGTTTGAAACCCTATCACCATATTTATCTTGAAGTAATCTCATCCAAGGTTTCAAAATTGGATCTAAATTGAGTGGTTTTTTATCACACCAAGTATCCATCCAAATAGATATTTTTCTCCAGTTCTCACCACCCATATTAAACCTTTAATAATTAGATCAAATAGATTTTTTTAAACCATTCCAAAGAGTAGAACCATTTGGTAGAGAGAATGTAATAAATATTAAACTTGGGTCATTGGGCTCAACATACTTACTTAGAAGAATTCTTTCCCATTATATTTGACTCTCTTTGTACAAATTTCAGATTAATTTTCCCCTAAGAGCTAAGTTTACATTTGTAAGAACTCTTAAATCAAGACCTCCCCTAGTTTTATCATCACACACCTTGCTCCATTTCACCAAAGAAAAATTCCTTTTATCATGTAAACCTGACCATAAAAGGATCACATAATATAGATTAAAAATTTTTCAACTAATTTTGGCATAGTATACAATGACATATAATATGTTGGAATGGCTTGTAAGATTGAATTAATTAACTACACTCTTCCTACTAACGATAACCATCTACCTTTCCAAGCTAGTAGTTTATTCTAAAATTTACTAATAACTAGATTCCATAATTCTATCCTCATTCTCCCCTCAAATAAAGACATCCCTAGATAAGTTGCTAGTAAATTTTCCTCCTCCATTTGAAGTAACCTACAAATTCTTACTTTGATATTAGCTGGAGTGTTAAGGAAGTAAATTTTAGATTTTGTCCTATTAACTTTTTTCCCTGATTCTCTTTCATATTCCTTTAAAAAGTTATTCAAAGATCTAGCCTCATTTATCCTTACCCTTCCCAAAAATATTGTATCATCTACAAACTGTTGATGGGTGATGTTTTCAATGTTATTACTAACCTTAAGTCCACTTATAAACCCATATTTATAAGTCTTCTTTAAGTTCCAACTCAAATACTCTACCCTAATAATGAAAAAATAAGGATATAGATGATATCTTTGTCTAAGGCCTCTCTTGTATTTAAAATATTATGTTACTAACCCATTAACCAACATTGAATAAAAAATTGTAGAGACTCAAAATTTAATCCATATAACCCATTTATTCCAGAATCTAAACTTTTCTAAAATTGTAAAAAGAAAAACCCATTTAACCCTATTATAGGCTTTACTCATATCAATTTTTAAGATAATTGATTTCTCTTTTCTTGAAGTTGATGAATGTATAAATTCATGAGCTAATATGATCCCATCCAAAATTTGTCTCCCTTTCACAAATCCTCCTTGATCTTTTGAAATAATTTTGTCTAACAATGGCCTTAATTGATTCGCCATCGCTTTGGAGATAATCTTATATGCCATATTACATAGGCTTATGGGTCTAAAAGAATCAAACAATTCAACATCCTTCTTTTTTAGAATTAGGGTAATATATGTTACATTTATTTTATAAGGTATCTATTGTTTTATCCTAGGTTGTTCCACTACCACTAATAAAGAATCCTTCACTATATCTTAATTATGTTGGTAAAAATTTGTAGAGAGCCCATCTAGACTTGGGGATTTATCCTTATTAAAAGAGAAAAGAGCTAAATGAACTTCTTCTAGAGTAATAGGCTCCATCAATTTCCTATTGTATTCATTTGTTATAACTAAAGGTACATCTTGAAGAAGTTTATCATTAAGAACTTCAATCTCCTTTGATCCTAGAATATTTTGATAAAAAGACTTTGTCTCTTTTCTAATTTCACTCTGATCTTCAATCCAAACCCCTTCTATTTATTTAATCTACTAATTTTGGATGTTGATCTCTATACTATAGCCATCCTATGAAAAAAATTTGTATTTTTATCTCCTTATTTTAACCAAGTCTATTTTAATTTTTAATCTCCAAAATTTCTCTTCCTTAAAATATTATGATATTCACTAAGCAACTCCCTTTCCTACGAGTTTGGATTATTATGATCACCTTTTTGGATTTTTGAAAGTTTACCTTTTAGTTCTTTTTTCTTTTCAAAAATATTTCCAAAAGTGTTTTTGTTCCATTTTTTTAATCTAGATGTCATAGATTTAATTTTTTTTGGAAGAGCATACAACCCACCATTTCATAAAGAATTCCATATTTGTGTTATCATATCAAAAAATCGAGGATAGTCTTCCCACATCTGCTCATATTTAAAATATGATCTTTTTTTGAATTCACTTACCACCATTTTAACTCTTATTGGCCAGTGATCTAAACCAATCCTTGTTAAGGTAGTATATCAGGAGTAGGTCTTATTATTCTATTCCTCAATATTATTTTTTAACTTTTTCATCATATTTATCCTCTTATGGCTCTATTACAAAATATTTTGACTTGTCCTGCTCATTTTCAGGTATTTCCTTACTAATGGTAGAGGTATTAACTTCTATAACTACATTTTCTTTACCCATTATTTTTTTCTCTTGAATGGTGTATGGTTCTTCAAGAGATTCTTCAGAATCTAATGATATACATCCCTGAGGTTCATCAAAAATGTTATTCCTTAAATTAGGATCATATTGAATAGTAGACGATTCCAATATCCTTCCTTACTGGTCTCCACTATTTATTTTCTTTCATTTTTCTATATCTATTTTTTGGAAGTTGAAAATCATCTTCATCCATAAACATTTGTAAATTTCTCTTGCAGTTTTCTACATATAATTTTATTGGGCTCTTCTTACAAAATTATCTCTCACTATGCCCCACTTCATGACATATTCTACATCTAAAATATATGTTTTCATAATCTATGGTTTGGATCCACATCTTATCCCCATACTTAAGAATAATTTATTATGGTAAAGCTTTACTTATATCAATCATGACCAATATTTGAGCATAAATAGCCAAAAATCCATCTTTTGTAGTATCTAAAATCTTAAGGAATTCTCCTAGAGTGTTGCCCTTAAAGGTATCTATTTTCTAAAATTTAATGAGCAACCCAAACATCCTAACCTAGACTAGTACTGGGGATAGATTTACATTTTTAGGTGAAAAGCCTTCATACCAGCGTGTAAGGAAGAGTCTTGCTCTTCCCATCAACCAAGGATCCCCTTATAGGATTTTTTCTCTTTCTTCTCTAGAACAAAAAATGGCTAGGAAGAAATCTTTGGGAAGAAAGGATAGAATCATTTCTGGAGACTTCCAACTCCTATCAATCTATTTTCTCAAGGTTAAAGCCCCTAACCAATACCCATTCAATTTACCATAAACCACCCTATCATGGAGCAACAAGGATATCTTTGAGGGACACTCACTAACCTCTACCACTAGAGATGATTCTAAGAATTTAACTGTAAATTGATCCATGGAAAGAAAACTAAAACTCAAAATCTATTAAAATTTATAAGAATGTCCTATGGCAAATATAATATTTGATGAAAAAAATCATAATAATTTGCATGCAAATTCTAAGATAAAGAAGGGAAAAAAACTTAGATAAAAAATTCTATGTCCATATAGAATGTCTTGTCTCACTGAAGTCTTAACCCTTCATTGCTCTTCCCATCATCTGAACCCTAGTTGACAAATATTTTCAATTTCATTTTCACAACTTGAAAAATTGTCACTGCCCTTGTTCCAAATGGTTGACTTCACAGGGTTATATAGCCCTCAATGTTGCTTAGATTCCTTCATATGACCACTCATTTTAAAGCTATTCAAATTTCACACAGTTGGTCCAAGAATCAACTAAATCATGTAATCCTTCACAAATATATGGCTCCTAAAAGATGAGATATTTAAAAAAAATTCTTTAATCCTTCGTGAAGTGACCACTCTTCTTCCTTAAAATGATAAGTTTATTTGAATTGAAGAAAGATAAATTGGAGAATAAAAATTGAGGAAAAATTTGAAGAAAGAAAAACAATTGAAGTTGAAAATTAAATTGAAGAAAAATTGATTTGGGAGTTATAAGGAATTCCACATCAAAGGAAATTAATTTGAAGAACTTTGTGTGAACAAAATAATATTGCAAAATTATTTAAAGAAGAGGAAAATATTTAAGGAAAGATGGTATTGATGTGCAATTATTTAAAAATGTTCAAGATGAATTATGAGATACCATCCAAGAGTAATGAAGTTCTAAAATGCCTTTCAATAACATATAAAGAAGTAAACCTTGATTTGAACATGGAATAAATTAAGGCATCATGGAAATTGCCAAACAATGATATCACACAAAACCAACCAATATGGATAAGAAAAAAATTCTTCATGTATAATCCAAGTACAAAGAAATTCATCATAAATATTCAAGGAATGGTTATGGCATATGACAAAGAAAACATGAATATAGATAAAGAATGTACACAAGGCATCGATATTGGTTTAGAATGTATTTGCAAAATTATTAGCAATGACTTGAAAACTTCACAAGGATAGCATGGAAAGGATGATGGATTATTACATTCTACATCTGATAGCAACGAAAACAATAATGATATAATACATGAGATATATTATTATGATGATTTACCAAAAAATATGGAAGATATAGGTGATAGGTTTATGGGACAAATACAATGCCAAAATCTCAAGCCTAACCAAAGCTAGAGCCAAACAACCAAGACAAAGACTAGAGATTGAAGGCAAAGGCCTTCATACCAAATAATGCAATGGGAGGTGTTGGAGGCATTAAATTATTTGGCACTTTTGTAAATATTTAGATTAGGGAGTGAGTTTGATATTTGAGTCTATAGTATGTGTCAAGTTCTTAAGTGTGAGTATGTGTCATGTAATTAAGTGTGTGAGGTGTCTTGTTTGTAAATGTGAGTTATATGAGTGATATGTCAAGTTTAGAAGTAGGAAGTTATGAGCAATCATGAGAGACTTCATATTTATATAATATGTGATATTTATTATGTAGAAAAGGAAATATGAAGAGGTGGTTCTCTTGTGAGTTTGAGGAGAGAAAAGGTCAGAGTAATGTAATATGAAGAGTCATGTTTGTGTAAATTGAAGACAAAGCTATGTATTATGTAACTTGAGGAAGCATTGCATTTATGCATTGCTTAAGTAGTTTCAATAAAGCTTTATGTAATATTATTGTTCATTATTGGAGTTTTAAATATACTTATTATTTTATGATCCTAATGAGTGTTTAACCTATGAAAATTACAATATTTTGGTAATAGTCTAGCACTTTTCTCCTCATAATCGAATTGCACCACTTTGAGCGAATCACACCTCTAGTTGAAATTTTGTAAAACAAGGTTTATAGAGGCCTCAATTGATTAATTAAGAAATTTTTGCATGTCTTCACTATGTGGAAATCATAAAGTTGTAATTGTGTTACTATACTTTTAACTATTTCCTAGGACGCCAAACTTGATCGGTGAGAGATCCTAGATCTTACCTTTATCCATGGTCACATAGTCTAAAAATTTGGAATTGTTTTACCATAAAATTGGTGGTTATCCTTGGGCTCTCCAAGGCAAAATATTCAACAACTTTTGTCATTCCTTGTCTCCTATCTCTACAAGGTCTTCAATATCTCTTGCTAGGTCATCATATAGGTTCTTTGACAACCTATTCTATTGTCCCACCATCTTGTGTAGCCTATTCAATAAAGCCCTTAAGTATGTGATAAATTTTAGTCACACTTTGGTTTTAGCCTTAACCTTCTCCTTTTAGGTCCTTGCATTTACAATGTCACCATCAAGAGTACGTTTTTATCAACAATTACATATGGCAAACCATATCAACTAACCTCTATATCTCTTTTTACATTTCTTGCATTGAGGTTTCTAAGGTAGGTTTGTATATCTCTTTGGATATCAAGGATTTTCTTCAATTTTTTTATTATATAGGTATTTTTTTATCCCCATCTATTGTGTTTGTGATGTTGAGAAGGTGGCCAACTATTTAAGTACTTCTTTGTGCCTCACTTTTACAACCAATTCTTCCTCTATTTACTAAATTATCCTCACCACTTGGTTAAGGATTGCTTTTGTATTAACCATAAAATTAAAGTACTAATTGGTATTCATTACATCAATTTTAATATGGTCCCAAAGGGAATTCACCTTATTTACTCATGGGGTTTACCGTATGTCTATTGTTGCTCCTTTTAGTCTTACAACTTCTTCTTAGAGATTATTTATTTTAAATCTCTCTCTTCTTAGGCAATCTGCATCTATTCTCTTTATCATACTAGTTATACTTTTTCTTACTTAAATTATTGTTTTAGTTGGTTTTGATCCTAAGAAAGTTGTTTAGAGATATTCTCTAATTGTTTTTTTTATCACTTCAACAAGTTAGGATTTTAGTTTCTCAAACTATCATTGCAATTGGGTTACTTCGATGACATCCTTCCTTAGGGATTCTACTTGTTACTAAAGGTGAATATTTTTAGCTACAAGTTGGGTTTCTATTGACATGTGATCAATTTCTTAATTCTTGTTTGCCTCATTCTCTACTTCTAATTTGGCATGTTGCATGGCTACTCCAATGGATATTCCAATTTGCCACATTGCATGGCTACTCCAATGGATAGTTGGTTGACAAGCTAGATCATCTGATAAGTATTTTTTCATGATAGATCCAACTCTAAAACCCTAATAATAAAGTTATGAGAGGAGGTGGTTGGATTGGACAAGTCATTGAGAATTTCTTTGGTGAAAAGGACCTTATTTGCACCTGCTTCTAATTGTAACCTCATAATTATTAACACCTTGATGTATGGTCCTTCATGCACTTACAATCCTTTCTAATTTTCCTCTCTTTGGATTTTAGGAAGTCAAAATTCTTCTAGATATTTATGCCTTTAGGAGCACCAATTACCTACCAAACATAGTTTAACTAGGTCATGTAGTTTATTGTGACTTTGTGGTGGTTCTTAAATATTCAATTGCATATATTTAAGTTGGTGACATCATCCTCTCTAGTAGGAGTTGTTTGGTAGGTATGCTTGGGTGAGATGGAGGGAAAACAAACATAGTGAGTGAGGTAATTTAAGTGGATATGGGTATGAATTATGAGTTCATGGTTGACTCTTCAATTACCATCTATGCCAAGGTTTTTGTGATGAGAATGGACTCTTGGAATATGAATTGTGTGGATGGGTGGTGGTTACTTCCATGGTGGATAATGAAAATTATGTGATGGATGTGGTGTCAAAAGTATGGCTTATTATAGGAGGAGATGTACCTCCAAGAGAACCTACAATTGTACTTATTGATAGGGAAGGATATGTAGCTGAAGAAAAAGGGAGATTGAAGGAGTTGTAATGGAATAAACAAGTGGGAAAAAGTAAAAAGAAAGAGTAGTAGAGAGAGAGAGAGGGAGAGGGAATAATAGAGGGACCAACAAATTTTAACACAACCCTTAAGATAATTTTTTTCTCTTTAGTAGTATTCATGGAGGATATGATGGTTGTTATATCTTGTTCTCTCTTTCTCTTTCTTACTTTGTCAACCGACCTTAGTTGATAATTGGTTATGCTCTTAGCAAAAGCAATTAACACTCATAATTAGGTATTTCTCTCCACCAACCTAAGAAGAGGTGCTTATTAAGAATTTTTCCCTTTCTTGAGTGGAAGTAGATCTTCCTTGACTTCTTCTCTAGGTGGTAGAACTTATATTTCATGAATTAGGCTTACTATTGGTACTTCTCCCACCTATACTACTAGCTTTACCAAAAATGATCCATGAGGCTCTTCTTGTTTCTTCTCATACCTCTCCTTGATTATTTCCTGAACTACAACACTTACCATTTCCAAGATTATTGGTTGTAGTTATGAAAATTTTAAGTGTCGTAATAGGATATATTTCCATAGGATTTTCTTTAGTTGATCTTTTATGCTTCCTATCTCAAATCATCAAGAATTTCTCATTGAAGGAACCACTTCTCATTGATATTTTGGTTGTTCTAGTATTTTATCTCATTCTTTGATAGGTTATGATATTCCTTCATAAGTAGTCAAAATTTTCTAACACTCTCAATGCTTGATGATTCATTTTACAATCAAGGTCAAAGTCATATATGACTTTGGTCTCGATATAAAAAGCAAATCATTCTTTTGGGTGGGCATGCTATTATTGAATTTTTTGTTTATATCCTTGTTCCTTCCCTAGAATGGATTGGGTTACTTCCTCAAATGGGTTTGTGTACTTCTCTCTTTTGTACCTCTTTTCATGGGTGTAGAAGGTGGGCAACCCCTTTGCCTCCAATTACCTTCAAAAGTATCCCTCTAGATCATAGGAATATACATCCCTCAACTAATTGAATCTCATACTTCTCAAAATTTTCTCAAATATTGGATGGATGTCTCAGAGCTTCAGAGTGATCTAAATAATTTGTTGCTTGATGGGATAAATATCACTTTGTTTTGCCCTCTCAAGTATTTTTGGTTGACATAATCCAACTGCTATGCATATTCTAGGTTGAATAGGAAATATAGTATAAATATGAGCAACTAAAAGGTCTTGGTTAAAAATCCAAAAAGGTGGATAAAGGACTTAAACTTCCCCAAGCAGAAGTCCCTAATTCATCATTCCTCAAATTTCAATAGGTTTTGTGCTTATTTTTAAAACCTTGAGATCCTTCCCTTTAACTTCATCATTATGGGATGATATACTACATAATAAAAATGGTGTGATGTTCTTTCAACTTCTCGATATGGTACATGCATTCAATCCACCATAGGGAGTGGTTTGTTGTTTGGTCTAATCTAATTTAGTTATAGTAAGAGGAACTTCCCCTAATACATGATTAGTTAGACTAGGTATGATATCTAGGTGAATTTCTTGATGTCCTTAAAATATATTAACTACTTACTCATTTAGATGATTCTGTATCTTGTATAATAAATCATTAAGGATTGGATTAGATAATTTTTTATTTTATGATGGAGAGTGATTTACTCTTCATAAATTTAGATATTATATTTTCTCCTAGCATAATAGTTATTTCAAAAAGCACAAGTTGTATGTCATCCTTAAAGAGTTCCAAATCCAATGGGATTTTGAAGTTTAGAGCTTTGTTTGGGTCCTTCAAGTGCAATATCAATAAGTCCCTCTAATAGTGATAATAAAACTGATGATAACAATATTTTTGTGCTTTTGGATTGTATGTGACCCACGCTATAGGGACATATACCACATTTAATTTATTCTAATTTTGTTTTCTTGAATGTAGGACTCCTTTTCCCACTTAGGAGTTATGATTCTCTTTCACTAATAGTCATGCCTTTTAGCATAGGTTTCCACTAGGTTGGGGTAATTCTAGACTTAAGGGATGAGGTTAATTATTGGTTTAGATATCTAGACCCAATCGATGCTCCATAAAATGGTTATAGGATTTAAATTTAATCTCCTTAGGGATTTTTTTTTTACTTTTGTAGACAAGTATTTGAACCTCCCTTATTCGACCCTTTGGTAGGGTTTGTCAGTTATCTTCTCAGTTCTTCTATATGGATAAGGCTTCTTATTCTTTGAATTTTGTTTCCTTTCCTTTTGATGAACTTGCTTCTTAAGCTAAAATTTCAATATGAACATTCTATGTAGGAGTTGAAATAGGGGAAGTGTTAGTCATGGTAGTGTTGGAGCCAAATTTGACTCAAACTTTGAAACCCCCAAATTTAAATTTTTGGTTTCAATCAAAATGTTCATAATGCTGGTCACTTCTTCAGTTGGTGTGAGTAACTTGATTTTTCATTGGTTGGTTTGATGAAGTCTAACCTTGGTTGTTAATAATGTGTGCCCCTTTTATTTCAAAAAAGGATATGGCAAGATATTATTAATCAGATTTTTAAAAGCCAAACTCTGAACCTCCTAAAATAAGTTTCCCTTGGGTCAAGTCAAATGATAAAAATTCAAAACCCTAAGGTATTCTAGAGTAAGGAGAAATACAAATTAAATACCTTGGTCTAAAGTCCAAAAATATTAAGTTAGCATTAAGGTCTTTTAATTAAAATCTTGAGGGCATGCACCCCATCTAATTAAAAATTGAGCACCTTAGATCTAATCCGAGGGCCGCATTCAATCCGGTTTAATCGGACGGTTGCGCTCCGATAAATTGATTAAAGGTTAAGTCAAAAGTCAAATATTCCATTAAAAATTATAACCTAAGGTCAAAAATGATTAAAATTAAATGCAACTCTGCCAATCTGGATGGATGCGCTTGAGCCAAGCCTAATCCGATGGTTGTGCACTCTCCAAAGAGTCAAAACTTTAAACGAGTCAACATGGGTTTAAGCTTCAAATTAAAAATCTAGCTAGTCCGTCGAGATCAGACGATAGCACTCAAACGAACTCAAGATCAATGGTTGCGCTTGTTTTAATTAAATCACGCATTAAAATGCTATGGTAAAAGGGTATTAAGGGTATGCACCCCCTTTAACCATCGAGCTAATTGGAAAGATCGGACGACAGCGCTCGATCTAGATCCAATCCAACGGTAGCGCACCCATAGAAGATGCATTAAAAAGGTAAAAGCCCCCAAGAGGTTAATTAAATCTATTAAAACAAGATTAACAAGGGTCTAAGCACGTTGCTAATCATTCCCCCTTTCGGCTTAATCAAGGTTTAAAATTATGTACCCCTTGGTAACTAACCTTGTAGGTTGATCAAGATCTACGACTGCGCTAATATCTATCGAAGATCCAACGGCCGCACCAAAATCATGGATGGTAAGATATCGGGTAAAGACAAAGGTAAAGTTAATTACGCATTAGTGAGGGTATAATACATTGCTAATTACCCCCCTTCGGCTTAAACCAAGATTAATCAAATATGATAATGCACCCTTTTTGGCTATTTAGTATGCACCTTGCAGGAGATCTATGACGGCGCTCGAGACGAGCCCAAAGATCAACGGATGCGAAGGTCTATGATGGTAGCGAAAGATAAAAAGCAAAACAAAGGTATAAAGCGATCCAAAGATCCGATGGCAGCGCCCATCTTCACTCTAATCCAACGGTAGCGCGTCGGTAAAAATGATCAAGGTTTAATCTAAAGGTTTTTTTATAATGATTAATTAAATGCATTATAATCTTCCCCTTCTATTTTAGCTAAACCTTGCACATGGTTGAAAGATCCAATGGTCGTGCCTCCACCATGGTATGATCTAACGATGATCGCATAGAAATGTGAACATATTATATGATGCCTATTCTTAATAAAATATTATTAAGGGTCAAAAATCTAGGTTAACTTTGGATAATCATGATTAGATAAGGACTAATACATCGTGTTATTACAAATGTTTATATACGAACATGTATACTAACAATCATGCAGGTCCTAGGACATCAACGGTTGTGCTAATCCTTTTTAAGATCTGATGGTAGCACATAAAAATATCTAAGTGATGAATCAACCATCGAGATCTAACATGGTAGTATCATCTAAGAGCAAGAACATCTAATGGTAGCGCTTGATCATGGTTGACTCAAGGAAGCTAAGGATATCTGAGATAATAATAATAGGCACTCACACCAAAGACCAAATCTTGTGAAGATCTCGAGGGTGATTGTTGCCTAAGTGAAGTATAATCAATCCCAAATATTTAGTTATCGTTCGGGTCCGAGGTGGCATGAGATTCAAAATGGAAACCATCCCCATTACACATCTTAGTTCCACGTCAGATAAAAAGGGTTCCAGTGATAAATAGCTAAAGTCTTGATGATTATAGACACAAATCAAAAGGCCTAGGGCATGTAGGATGAAGGACATTACCCATCATAAACGCTCAATTCTAGAAAAGGATGCGTTGGCAAAATTTCTTTGGCTAATTTTAAATAATAGTTGGTGGCATCGTATTGATGACAAAATGTGAATTTATCAAACCCATTCCACCACCCTATATGAGCTCACAAAATTAGTCAAGGTTACTACCTTGGTGAGCTAAGAGCAAAAGTTGATACACAAGAAGTACAGAGAGAAGAAGATTTTCAAACTTCGTTGCTTTTAAAGAAGACTATACCCACTACCTTGAGCAAGATGGCATCATGGGGAGACATTTTTGTACCAAAAGACACTAGGGAAGTAGTAAAATTTATCATAGATCGGTCCCCATACTCTGAGATTTCTGGACCGCCTATACCTGGTAGCACGATGCATGAGTTTGCTCAAAAATGTGGAGCAAATAAAAAACCTACTCCAGCACAACAGTACGAGATTGACAATGCTTGTATCAAGAGTTTTGATCGCGTAATGGAGAATGATAATAGGACACCATGGATAATGGCTGATCTTCATCACAGAGCTCAGAGGTTACAATACAAGGGTTTTCCTAGGAATAATAGATGGAATAGTAACCTCGGGAAGTTGATATGCCCGAAGGTTCACTTCTCATCAGATTTAATGGCATGGATGGCAGTGGCGTATGACGAGAGAACAAGGACATTTCGAGATAACAAGAATCGATCGATATTCAACATCAAAGTCGGACACATCCAAGAAGTCTTCAATCTGATAGAGTATACCACCTTTCTGGTGCAAAAGGTAATCGAACACCAATCTCGTATGTTCACAGACATGGAAGTTTTTAAAACTTTGTTTGATACACATGAGAAAATAGAAAAGAAATTTCCAATTAGGAAAACTGCTTTAAAGCCATGGGTCCAAGATTTTTGTGATATGATAAACATAGTCTTAGGAGTACAGGATCTCAGTACAGTAACTAAAAGGACTTTATATTTAGCTGCACAATGCAATCGGGCACATAACACCCCAATTTATGCTTGGGAATTAGAACTGAGTAATCAAATACATGAAGAAATGATAGAATTGAAAAAGGTAATTTTTGAACAAAGACAAGAGATGCCCCATTTCTCTCAGTACTCATTTTTCATCCATCTGATAGCGGGTCAATTGGGAGAAGAAGCCCGAAGAAGAGTAGAAGTCATCGACAACCCCTATGTTCAGACCAGTTTTTGGAGAATACATGAAGGGCGAACTCATTTAGGCTGGTTCTGTGATCATTTTATGGTAGAAATCCATTGGATTTTAACTGGGATGCTCCCTGAGAGATTAGGGCTAGGAGTAAGGGCTTTCATCAAAGAAAAGGAGATTGGGGATTTCTTTTTCATAGAAGGTTTTACCTATATCAGGCTCTATGGGGCTAAAATTCCCCCAAAGCTATTACCAAAGTATTGTCCATTATCTCTAGCAGCCCTGGAACTATGTAGGTAGGTAGCCGAAGAGGCCAAAATGAGATTGGTAAAGAAACATGGTAAAGTCCCTTGGCTCAATGTTCCCTATCACTTTGGAGATTATATATTTGTTGGCTACCCTTCCCTGCTCAAGGGAATGTTTGATTTGGATACTATGGGATTCGATGAAATAACTTGGAGATTTTATGACCCAAAAGGAATATACAATAAAATGATGGAAAAAAGAGAATATGCTCGAATACTACATCGTGAAGATGCTTTTGAAGAGAGATTATTAGAAGCTATGGAAAAAGGATTAGATTTATAGGAAGTATGGGATGAGTTCCCTCTAGAGAAAAGAGGTAGCACATAGGTTTATGATGCCTATGATTACCCTACAGAATTAAGAAGGCTTCGAGAAATTTTAGTAGATGTTGTAGCACCCATTTTTCTAGGAGCAGTACAAGCAAGTCAAGGAAGACCCCTTGTTAGAGTTGATAGAAGAATAGGGTATTGACCTAATGGAGGTCACTGTGAATACTGTAGATATAGTAGAGCAACAAGTTAGGCCTTCTAAAGGTGCTCATCTCAGAATAGAAGTGACACCAAGCACTTCCCAAGAAGCTTCCAAAAACCAGAGTATAGATAAAGGGAAGGAGATTGTAACAACACCTACTCTAGAGTCTTCTCTCCCAGAACAAGCTATAGTTCCTATTTTTGATAGGGTCTTAGCTGTAACAAGTGTAAAGAAATTAGCACCCATGGCTGTCCCTACCACTATAACAATAAGGAATCAAGAGATTAAAATTCCATCAGTGGTGCAAATGAATATGAGAAGAACAAGTAGGATTGGAAGTTTATTCAGAGGCCACCAGGTGAAGAAGCAAACAGAGATTACCACCTTAGAAAAGAAGAAGCCCAGACTATCTTTACCTTCTACAAAGGTTGTATTAGAAAGGATAGATGAGCAGAATATTTTCACTGCTGCAAATGAACAAGAACTGCAGTTAGTGGTAGGGATGGGAAATATAGAAGAGCAGTTTGCAGAAGAATCACAATTGGGAGTAGTTGTATCAGATATAGCAGAGATAAATCTTCCTGCTCTGCAAGACCCACTAGTCTTCAGAGTCAATGAGGAAATAGGGGGCTCATCAGTACTAGGGAAAGAAGGTGAAGTGGCCAAAGTTGTCAAGGCAATGCAAAATCAAGCCATAGACCAATTCATTGGGAAAATTGCAGAGCTAAGGAAACAATTGGAAAAAGAGGAGAAGGAAAAGGTAGAATTGAAAGCATTAATAAGTAAACAATAGGAAGAATTGGCCAGAAGAGATACTTCAAGTGCACAACCCCCTTCAGTGGTGAAGATTCAAGATCATGTCTATTATCTAAATGCAATGAAGAAAGACATGTCAATAAAAATAAGAGCTCATGCCAAAGGTTTTACTGAGATGTTTAGACAAATAAGGGTGATCCAAGTAACTGCTCAAGAAATTCTGACATTACTACAAGAAAGAGAAGA
Source organism: Wollemia nobilis (assembly GCA_028583015.1). NCBI lineage: Eukaryota > Viridiplantae > Streptophyta > Pinopsida > Araucariales > Araucariaceae > Wollemia > Wollemia nobilis. The sequence continues at coordinate 979,920 of JAQPPZ010001737.1, read as the reverse complement.
AGATTTTGAAATCATCCACCCTACCCTGGATTTTATAGGAGACCATTTTGAAGAGTTACAAGGACAAGAAATAATAACAAATGAAGGCAGCAAAATTCAGCTCAATTTTGAGTTCTTTAAAGCAGCCCTGTTTGGAGCAAACTAGGGGAGATGGATCAATGTTGTAAATGAAATGGATAATCTGATAAAAGATGCAATAGAAATATTGGTAGATATTGGTCTCTCCTTAGATCAATGCTTAGAGGCCTCTGATATAGAAGAAGTATTCAAGTGTACCATAGAAAGATTTGAATGTGAATCAGGTGATGAGGCCGAAATGATTAGACAAACTACTCTTGTGGTGAATACTGTGGAAATGTTACTCTTTCAATATGAAATGAACAGGCCCATTATTGCCATACAAAAAAATAGAATTTTGCAAGAAATGAATATGTTGAGGATTGCAGCCACATTTGATACAAAAGTTTGGAGATTAATTAATGAACATATAAAATGGCTGCAAAAGTCCAAAAGGGGAAAAAGGTTAAAACTCACGGTCAACATCTAGAAGCAAGTTCATCACAACAGAAACCTGACCTATAGAAAAGTCCCTGAAATAGTAAAGGAGATAGTTCAAGAGAAGAAAAAGGAAATAGTTGAAGAGGAAATAAGAAGGAAGAAATAGGTTCTCCCAACACTACCATCACTGGTTAGATTGAATTACTATTTGAAAAATTCAAAGGAGAGAGCACAATCAAGAACAACAAGGGTAGTGGAAGCCAGCTGTACCAATTTTTGAAGTCCAATCAGATGATGACAAGTGTAAGGCTAGATGAACCAAAAATAATAGAATCAAGAACCTGCAGTTATAAAAGGAAGCAACTGAGGTCAGATTCTGCATCAAGCAATTAGAGAATAGCATTTTTTCTAAGAGGTATACTTGAGTGCCCTATTAGTTGTGTTGTTGTATCCCCTTCTGTGTCTATTTTTCTTTCTCATTTCTTATTCTTCCCTTTGCTTTGTAGGATTTTGATAGGAAAGTGTTCAAGAAGTTGAGATCATTTCCTACCTTTTTGAGCTTGAGATTTAGAGACTCTATTGTTACTATATTGGAACAAGGAGAGTAGGAGAGACCTGTTACATTATTTGAATATGATATTTTCATTGTATTGATATATTTTCTTTGAGAAAAATAGAGTTAAAAGGCATTCTGCCCACTCTGCATGTAAACTTTATGAAATCAATACAATTTTGAGTCTCTTTTCTATTATATCTTTTGTCTTAGCTCTGTGTGTCATTGTGTAATGGGTTACATTATTTGAATGCATTATATACGTTTCTCTCATTGGTTAACTCTTGGTTTTATTATGATATTTGAATAAGATTAAGAATGCCAATTTTTCTCCTCCCCTTCTTTCTATTTCATGATAGAATTGTTGTTAAATTGCTATAACAACCCAATGAATCTAGGCACCGGTCTACATAAGGCATAACAAATGGTTGTTTTCTTGCTTGGTCATTTTAATACATATAGTATAATATAAATCTGGAGCGTGTAATTAGAGTTTTAGTCATAGAATTACCATTGGGGTTTCCTTACCCATTATGTAGTTTTCTTTAGCAATATTTGTGTTTAACAAAATAATGAGGCAGGTTGACCAGAGCCTGTAATAGCTCGTTGGTTTCAAACAGATTCTTGTAGCATGACAATTGAATTCCTATGGATGCAAGAATCGGTTCCAATAATTTTTTGGCATTGCTAGGGAGAATTTTTACATTATAATGGATTTTAATGACATTATTTTTAATCAACGGGTGGCTAATTAGAATAAAGAACGTTTGTTTTAATTTTTACATTTTCTACGTTCTTTATTTTACCCATGTTTTTCAATTTTATTTTCTTTACGTTTCTTGATCTTCTTGAAAATTTTGTTTCTTGATTTTCTTGAATTATCCCAAGAATCGACTCCTATGAGGATGAGTGATAATATCAAGCATTCTTGATAAAAGCATACGTTGTTCTTTCTGCACCTCGGTGTTGGTGACTCTGCTGGATGAACCTAGAAGAAAAAAATAAAAAAGAGAGAACAAAATGTGTTGGCTAACACCAGGAGAAGTGGTAAGGAGCTATTTCTAGAACTTGAGAATCTAGAGGTATTTATACATACCCAAAAAACTCCACTTTTCAAGAGTACTGTTTATAATAGTAGATTAAATTCTAGCGGTAAAAGGTACATAAAGAAAATTTAGAATATTATTACTATGATATTATAGATGAATATTTAAATTCTATTGTAGATAGAATATTTGATTATTCTTATAATAGTAATAATAATTCAAAGGAAGATAATCCATTAGATTATATTCAAGTCCTACCCATACCACTATAAGTGTTACTACTGTGAAATTGAATCCTATAGTAGCAATGGCCCAGGTTAATGTTCATTTATGGAGGACTAACAGATATAGGCCTTTTGCATTACCAATAAATTTAAATACCTTACCCAGTAAAGCTCACAAATACCTCCCTAAATTTTTAGGAAATAGTGCAGTAACTGGAGAGGATCATATCAAAAGTTTCTTATATGCAATGGATAGTCTAGAAGTTGAACATGAAGATGTAGTATTAAGACTATTTTTACAGACTTTAGAAAAATATGCTAGAGAATGGTTTAATTCCCTTCCTAACAATGATATCCCAAACTTCACCAAAATGGAAGATGTGTTTCTAAAGAAATATGGTGAAAGGAAAAATGAACAATCATTGTTAACTGAGCTAGCCACTATGAAGAAAAAGAAAATGAGGTTGTTAGTGATTTCAACATAAGATTTTCAAAGACTAGGAACAAAATCCCTACCAACCTTAGACCTAGTGATATTCAATCTATTTATTTTTATAAGAATGCTTTTCAAGGAGAGTTTAACTATGAGTTAAGGCAAGAACAAGCCACTACCATTGATGGTTGTATGGAAAAAGCAATGGATATAGAAAGAAATATGCTTGACAGTGGTAAGATGAAGCCCTATTCTCTAGAAGTCAACCTACCTGAGAGAAAACCCAAAAGGGTGGCATTTGATATACAAAGAAGAACCAAAATTGATCCAATGGAGAAATTGACCAGTCAAATGACTGAGATGTTCAATAACATGAACAACAGGTTAGCAAGAATTGAAAGAAATGGAAATAATGATGAATCTTCACAGATAGAGCGATCTCATGTTGACAACCATCCTCCCTTCAAGAAAAATTTCAATAAGAATTGGGGAAATAACAATGGTTTTGAAGAAGGAAATAGGAATAGAGGTAATGGAAACAATAACTAGAAAAATAGAGATTCTGATAGGGATCAGAACAATGTTCCTAACCCTATACCATCTGCTAATGTAGCATAAGGGTTTCCCTATTTTTTCTCTACTTGTGATGCACCCCATAACCCTGATGCATGTGGAATTCACCTAAGTGATCAACGTAATGTAGATATGCATGCAGAATCAGAAGAGGATATAAGAATCAATGCTTGTTGGTCTATTGAAGATGAATCCAGAGAAAGGTTGTTTGAAGAAGATATGGATAAATATGCTTCAAATCATCATCCTCAAATTTTAGTAACTGAAGGAACTAAAATCTTGCAGAAATCACATGAGTCAAGATATGATAAGATGAAGCAAGGGAAATTAATCCCCACTGCTCAAGAGGTTGAAGAATTAGAGGCAACCCATGTTCTGAATTTAAGGAATAGAACAGTCCCTGAAAGGATAGAGAAAGCCTCTACAAGTGAAACAAGAAAATAAACTTTCACCAATAAAAATATCAGTAAAGAGAAAACTGATAGGAACCTTAAAAATATTACTCCTGAAGTAATAGAATCAGAGGAAGAGATTCCCAAAGAAGAAAGTAATAAACCATTGGATATAAAGAAGATAGAATTTGATGTTGGGTCAGAACTCAGTAAGCAAAAGGTTAATATCACATTTGGAGAACTTATGAAAGTTCAACAGTATAGAGAACAAGTTTTCAGAGCATTTGGATTAGTAGAACAAAAAGAAGACCCAACTTGCCATGCTGCTAGACAAAATCAACATGATACAAGATCACCATCCTCTGTCAGACCCTTCTATGTGTCATTAAGATATAATTCAGATGAAGGGGAAAGATATGTGATTCATAATTGCATGCTAGACAGTGGAGCTTCACATAATATCATGCCTAAGCTAATAGCTGACCAAATGGGATTAATCTGTACTAGAGATTCTACCCCTATTTTTGTAATGGATAGTAGGCAAATTCCTTGTGTAGGGGTGATAACTGGATTGTTAGTTTTCCTAGATCAACACCCCAAAAAGGGCATTGTCATGGATGTTGCAGTAGTTGATGTTGACCCATTTTTCTCATTATTACTCAGTAGACATTGGGCAGAACAACTAGGAGGTTCAATTCAATTGGATTGGTCCTATGCTACAATCCCAATATCAGATAAGGAGAATATAATTTTGAGAAGGGAACCATTCAACAAACACTCCGTAGAGTTAATTCAAATAGATGAAACCATGATTAACTTAGTAAACTCTATGGAAGAAAAAGGGATGGGAGTTTATTCAATATGGCACAACCCATTCCTGGTGGAAGTACCAGAAGCAAAGAACATGGATCCAGAAGATATAAAAATAGTAGATGCTGAATCAGATAGAGTTTTGACTCAAGAAATGTGGACCATGTCTTTTGATGGAGCTAAATCCCAATCTGGAGCAGGTGCAGGTGTAAATTTGACTGATATTAAAGGAAATTACCTTGGTATTCCTTACAGATTACAATTTCCTTGCACAAACAATGTAGCTGAGTACGAAGCTTTACTACTAGGGCTAAGGAAAGCAAAAGAGTTAGGCATTAACTACTTGACTATAATAGGGGATGCAGAGCTTATTATACTATAGATCAAAGGTAAATATCAGACTAAACATCCTAGGCTTAAGCAATATAGAAATGCAGTGTTGGAAGAAATTGATAAATTCTTAGCTTTCAATATCTCATATATTCCTAGAGAACAAAATCATGTTGCAGATATTTTAGCTGTAAATGCCTCAGGTCTAGATCACCCAGAGATAACTACAGAATATATGGATAGATTCCCAACTATTTCAGTTTATAAACCTTCTGTGCCAGATAACATAGTATATCTACAGGTCTTTCAGGATGACATAGATATTAAAGATTTTATGACTCTGCAAAATCAGTATGCAGATGTAATCTGTGATGAAAAAGATGAAGAAAAGCTAAAAGACCAAATAGGAGAGCCAGTAGAAGTAATCCAGTTGAAAACTAATAGAATACCCAAAGGATTAGTTTCTCTAGAAAGTCTATTTGATGATTTTGACAAAGCTTATAAACCTTTACGTAGAGAAGTAATATCTGAAGATATTAACATTGGTTCAATGAAAGAACCCAGAATAGTGAAAGTAGACATGGCTTTACCTGCTAAAGAAAAAGTTGGATATATCAGTTTCTTGAAAAAGAACAAAGAACATTTTGCTTGGACTTATGAAGATCTGAAAACATTCAAAATAGATGTAATGACACACATAATACCCCTAAAAGAAGATTCCAAACCATTCAGATAGAAACAAAGGAAATACAATCCAACTCTGCACCCAATAATGCAAAAGGAGGTACAAAAGTTATTGGATTCCAAAATAATCAGAAAGGTAAGATTTTCTTCCTGGATATCCAATTTAGTACCAGTTAGAAAAAAGAATGGGGATATTAGACTCTATGTAGATTTTAGAAATTTAAACAAGAGTTCATTAAAATATAATTACCCATTACCCAACATGGAACAATTATTGCAAGCAGTAGTTGGCTCAACAAGATTGTCTCTGTTAGATGGATTTTTAGGGTACAATCAAATTCAGATAAATCTAGAAGATAGACATAAGGCAACATTCACTACACCCTGGGGCACATTTGAATATTTAAGGATGCCTTTTGGACTAATGAATGCAGGTGCTACTTTTCAAAGAGCAATGGACTTTGCCTTTAAAGGATTAATGTTCAAAATTGTAGTTGTATACTTAGATGATATCACTGTATTTTCTAAGAATCCAGAAGATCATCTAGAACATTTAACTATAGTTTTTGCTCGGTGCAAGGAATTTGGAATTTCTTTGAATCCCAAGAAATGCATATTTGGGACTACACAAGGAAAGTTGTTAGGACATATAGTTTCAGAAAAAGGAATAAGCATTGATCCAGATAGAATTGAAGCCATTTCCAAAATTCCCCCTCCTAGAAATTTAAAAGGAGTCAGGTCATTCTTTGGCAAGATAAATTTCATCAGAAGATTTGTCCCAAATTTTGCAGAGATGACCAAACCCATAAATGACATGGTTAAGAAAACTGGAGAAATAAAATGGACAGTGGAAAATATGGAAGCATTTAACAAGATTAAAGAAGCCATATCAACCACTCCAGCCCTAAGTTGCCCAGATTATGCAAAAGATTTTAACATCTATTCTTATGCATCTGAACATTCTATAGCTGCAGTTCTTTCACAGAAATATGATGAAAATAATGAAAGGCCAATAGCCTTCATGAGCTCAGGACTAAAAGGAGCACATATTAAATACACCTTGCTAGAAAAACATGCTTATGCAGTCATACAATATTTAGAACACTTCAAAGGTATATTTGGCTCAAATAAGGTTTACTATTGTATTCCTTTTATAGCAATAAAGGATATTTTTTCCCAATCAGAGCCATTAGGAAGACCAACAAGGTGGATGGTAAAGCTTCTGCAATATGATGTTGAATTCAAAATAGTTAAAACTATCAAAGGGCAGGGTTTAGCAAAATTGTTGGCCAAAAAAGAAGAAGGATTTGAAAATGTTCTCACAATAGATGAGGCATATGATGTCAGAAGAATCAATAATATTGAATGCAAATGGTATGAAGAAATATTGTCATACTTACAAACTCTGTCATTCCCTAAAGATATGTCAACAAATAGAATGAGGTCAGTCAAGCTTCAAGCTCAGAAATATTACATACAGGATGGTGTGCTATACTGGAAACACCCTGATGGAATATTATTAGTCTATTTATATGAAAGTGAAGTCCCAAAAATAATCAATGAATTTCATGATGGTTTCTGTGGAGGACATTTTTCTCCAAGAGCTACAACTAATAAAATTATGAGAGCAGGATATTATTGGCCTTCCATTTTTAAATATGTATATAAATATGTTAGGAACTATCATAACTGCTAGGTTTTTGTAGGAAAGAAGCATTTGGCTGCCATGCCCCTCAAGCCAGTAATCATTGAAGCACCATTCACACAATGGGGTATTGACCTAATTGGAGAGATCAAGCCTAATTCATCTGGCCAACACAAGTGGATCATAACTGCAACAGATTACTTCACCAAGTGGGTAGAAGTTGCACCCTTGAGAACATCCAATACTACCACTATCATCAAATTCTTGGAAGAAAACATTCTGACCAGGTTTGGGGTTCCTCAAAAGCTAGTTACAGATAATGCACAATATTTTGTTTCATATGAAATGGTAGAATTTTGTGCTGAATATGGAATTGAATTATCCCATTCTGCTAATTATTACCCCCAAGGAAATGGTTTAGTTGAGTCATCAAATAAGAATGTAATAACAAGAATAAAAATGTCATTAGGTAAGAATAAAAGGGGATGGGATAATGAACTTAAATTTGCTTTATGGGCTGATAGGTTGTCTATCAAAAGAAACACAGGAAGAACCCCCTATGAGATGGTTTATGGAGAGAAAGCCTTATTACCTTCAAAAATAGAAAAATTGGCACTTTCCCTCTTATTGCAAGACCATGAAAACCCCAACCCCATACAGAGAAGGCTTGACCAAATTGTCCTATTGGAAGAACAAAGAAGAGAGACCCTTAATAGAATGATGGAACAAACTCAGAAAACCATGAAATTGTTTAATAAGAAAGCCAAGGGTACTCCTTTTTCTCAAGGAGATATAGTCATCTATTGGGATCCTAAAAATGATAAACATGGTGAAAAAGGTAAATTTGAACCCAAATGGATTGGTCCATACCAAATAGCCCATGTTATCAGCTAGAATACATACAAGTTGTAGACCTTGTAGGGTGAAATGATGGCTATCCCTATTAATGGCCAACACCTCAAAATGTACAATCCCTATTGAAGGTGAATAAAATAAAAGAAAAAAAATGAAAAGAACAGAAAACCCCAAAAATAGAGTGCTTTACTTTTTAGCTTTTCTTTTCTTGTTTAGTTTAATTTTGAGTTTACTGTACACATGATATTCTTAGTTTGATGAGTATATATTACTATTGATTCCACCAAAAATGATAAGGAAAAAGGAGATTTATTTTAGATTTTGATGAGTTTTACAATTTTCAAAATATGAGTGTTTATGCAATAGTTGTTTGATATGAGATAAAATAGAAGGAAAACAAAGTTGATTGAAACATCATGTCAAAGCCTCACATTACAAATGATACTTAAAGTGACTTCAAAGGTCCAAAGAACCAAGTTATCTTTGAGAGGGTGGTTAAGCTAAAAATCATTACACTCATCCTTTTAGCCAAAAACTAATCCTCAACTCAGGCATACTCATTGCACAATTTGCTTATATATCCAAGTACTTCTCTCACGAGAAAGAAAAATAAAAAATAAAGTTAAATTGAGTCACTACCTGAGATATCTTGGAAAACCTCTATCGGGGCTATAGACGCTTGACTGGTAGTAGGGTAAAACCAGATGGGATTAGAAGCAACTCCACCGGGGCTATAGACGCTTGACTGGCAGTGGAGCCCTACAGAATGGTGAAAATTTTTAAGAGTGAAATCACATATTAGGCTTAATTGTTTTTCTCAGATATGGCAAAGTTCTGAAAGACTTAGAAATCAAAATGAATACACAAACACACACATGGGCTTAAACATGATGAAGCAAATGGCTTTGACAAATTTTGTGTAATCATATCTTATGACTTAGCTAGAACAAGCATTACAATAATTTCAAAAGCTCATCTGTTTCTAAAATTTTGACCCTACTTTTCCCAAAGTGAATGAAAGGAAATTATAGTTTTTCAATACTCTCAGACCCTGATGTCCGGTCACTAGAATAGTTTTTCAGTTTTAAAATTGTAATGTTTTGTTGTTTTTAAGTTTTGTTTATCAGCCTTGAAGTTTTTGATTTTTGTTCATTTTCTGCAAATAAAACCAGGAGATTCTGTGGTTCTCAAGTGCCTCATGTTTTCAACACTTTGTCCCAGTCAGAGCCTATGTTGGAGCCAAATTTGACTCAACTTTGAAACCCCCAAATTTAAATTTTTGGTTTCAATCAAAATGTTCATAATGTTGGTCACTTCTTCAGTTGGTGTGAGTACTTGAGTTTTCATTGGTTGGTTTGATGAAGTCTAACCTTGGTTGTTAATAATGTGTGCCTCTTTATTACTCAAGTATCTCAAAAGTGAATAGGGAAAAATATTATTAATCAAATTCTTAAAGCCGAAATCTGAACCTCATAAAATAAGTTTCCCTTGGGTCTAAATCAAATGATAAAAATTCAAGTCCCTAAGGTATTCTAAAAGTTAGGAATTAATTAAATACCTTGGTCTAAAACCTAAAAAATTTAAGTTAGCATTAAGGTATTTTAATTAAAATCTTGAGGGCATGCACCCCATTTAATTAAAAATCGAGCACCTTAGATCTAATCCAAGGGCTGCTCGAATTAGGTTTAATCGGATGGTTGCGCTTCAATAAAATTGATTGAAGGTTAAATCAACAGTCAAAAGTTTATTAAAATTATAACCTAAGGTCAAAAATGATTAAAATTAATGCAACTCATGCAAATATGGATGGATGCACTTGAACCAAGCTAAATCCAATGGATGCACGCTCTCCAAAGAGTCAAAACTTTAAACGAGTCAACATGGGTCAAAGCTTCAAATTAAAATAACTAGTCCGAAGATCGGATGATAGCGCTCAAGCGAACTCAAGATCGATGGTTGCGCTTGTTTTAATTAAATCACATATTAAAATGCTATGGTAAAAAGGTATTAAGGGTATGCACCCCCTTTGAAATAATCATCGAGAAAATGGGGCAGATCGGATGACAGCGCTCGATCTAGATCTAATCCAACGGTGGTGCACTCATAGAAGATGCATTAAAAAGGTAAAATCCCTATGAGATTAATTAAAATTATTAAAAAGGATTAACAAGGGTATAACACATTGGCTAATCATCCCCCTTTTTGGCTTAATCAAGGTTAAAAATTATGTACCCCTTGGTAACTAACCTGTAGGTTGATCAAGATCTACGACTACGATAATAGCTATCGAAGATCCAATGGCCACATCGAAATCATGGATGGTAGGATATCAAGTAAAGACAAAGGTAAAGTTAATTATGCATTAGTAAGGGTATAATACATTGCTAATTACCCCCTTTCGGCTTAAACCAAGATTAATCAAATATAATGATACACCCTTTTTGGTTATTTAGTATGCACCTTGTAGGAGATCTATGACGGTGCTCGAATGAGCCCAAAGATCAATGGATGCGAAGGTCTATGACGGTGGTGAAATATCAAAAGCAAAATAAAGGTATAAAGTGATTCAAAGATCTGACGATAGTGCTCATCACCGCTCAAATCCGATGGTGCATCGGTAAAAATGATCAAGGTTTAATATAAAGGTTTATTTTATTGAATGATTAATTAAATGCATTATAATCTGCCCCTTCTATTTTAGCTAAACCTTGCACATGGTCGAAAGATCCAACGGTCGCGCCTCCACTATGGTATGATCTAACGGTGATCGCATAAAAAGGTGAACGTATTATATGATGCCTATGCTAAATAAAAGTTGTTAAGGGTCAAAAATCATGGGGTTAACATTGGATAAATCATGATTAAACAAGGACTAATACACCATGTTATTACAAAGGTTTATATACGAATAGGTAGACTAACAATCATGCAGGTCCCAAGACATCAACGGTTGCGCTAATCCTTTTTAGGATCTAACGGTAGCACGTGAATCAAAGGATTAAGTGATGAATCAACCACTCGAGATCTAATGACAACACATCATCTAGAGCAAGAACATCCGACGGTAGTGCTTAATCACGGTTGACTCAAGGAAGCTAAGGGCATCTAGATAATAACAACGGCACTCACACCAAAGACCAAATCTCGTGAAGATCCCGAGGGTGATTGTTGCCTGAGCAAAGTATAATCAATCCCAAAGATTTAGTTATCGTTCGGGTTTGAGGTGGCATGAGGTTCAAAGCGAAAACCACCCCCATTACACATCTCAGTTCCATGTCAGATAAAAAGGGTTCCAATGACAAATAGCTAAAGTCTTGATGATTACAGGCACACGAATCAAAAGGGCCCAGGGCACGTAGGATGAAGGACTTTACCCGTCATAAATGCTCAATTCCAAAAAAGGACGAGTTGGCAAAATTTCTTTGGTTGATTTTAAACAGCAGTTGGTGGCATCATATTGATGACAAAACATGCGGATTTATCGAACCCATTCCACCACCCTGTATATATGAACTCACAAAACCATTCAAGGCTATTACCCTGGTAAGCTAAGAGCAGAAGTTGATATACCAAAAGTATAGAGAGAAGAAAATTTTCAAACTGCACAGTCACAGAAATACCCAACCATCTACTATAAGATCAACTGGCATCATGGGGAGACGTATTTGTACCTGAAGACACTAGGGAGGCCATAAAATTCATCATAGATAGGTCACCATACTCTGTAATCTCTTGACCGCCTATTCTTGGTAGCACCATGTATGAATTTGCTTAGAAATATGGGGCAGATAAAAGACCAAACTCAGCCCAACAGTACTACCCATTATCATATTATATGGGGATAAAATCCCTCCTAAGATGTTACCACAGTACTGCCCGTTATCCCAAGCAGCTTTGAAATTATGCAGGTAGGTGGCAAAAGAGGCTAAGATGAGACTAGTAAAGAAGCATGGTAAGGTCCCCTGGCTCGATGTTCCCTGCCATTTTGGGGATTTTGTATTTGTTGGATATCCTTCCCTGCTCAAAGGAATGTTTGAATTAGATAACATGGGATTTGATGAAATAACTTGGAGATTCTATGACCCAAAAAGATAATACAACAAAATTATGTAAAAGAGAGAATATGCTCAAATACGACACCGAGAAGACACTTTTGAAGAAATCTTGTTAGAAGCTATGGATAAAGGATTAGATTTGTAGGTAGTATGGGATAAATTTCCTCTAGAAAAAAGAGGTAGCACACAGGTTTATGAAGCCTATGATTACCCTACAGAACTAAGGAGGCTTCGAGAAGGTTCAGTAGATGTTGTGGCACCTATTATACTAGGAGCAGGCCAAGCGGTCAAAGAAGACCCCCTGTTGGAGTTGATAGAAGAACATGGTATTGATATAATGGAAGTCACTATCAAAACTATAGATATAGTAGAGCAATATGTTAGGCCTTCTAAAAATGCTCACCTCAGAATAGAAGTGGCGCCAAGCACTTCCTAGGAAGTTTCCAAAAACCAAAGTACAAAAAAAGGGAAGGAGATTGTGACAATACCTACTCAGGAGTCTTCCCTCCCAGAACAAGCCATAGTTCCTATTTATGATAGAGTTCTAGCCATAACAAGTGTAAAGAAATTGGCATCCATGGCTATCCCTACCACTATAAAAATAAAAGGACAAGAGATTATAATCCCATCAATAATACAAATGAATAACAGGAGAACTGGTGGACTTGTTGGTCTATTCAGAAGTCATCTAGTGAGAAATCAAATAGAGATAACTCCTATAGAAAAGAATAAGCCCATGTTTATCTCTACCCTCTACAAATGTTGTTTTGTAAAGAACAGATGAGCAGACTACTTTCACTGCTACAGATGAACAAGAGTTACAGTTAGTAGTAGGGATGGGAAATATAGGAGAGCAGTTTACAGAAGGGTCACAATCAGAAGCAACTACATAAGATATAGTAGAAATACATCTTCTTGCTCTACAAGACCGACTAGTCTTCAGATTCAATTAAGAAACATGGGGCTCATCGGTACTAGGGAAAGAAGGTGAAGTGGCAAAATTTGTCAAAGCAATGCAAAATCAAGCCATAGATCAATTCATGGGAACAATTACAGAGCTAAGGAAATAATTGGAGAAAGAGGGGAAGGAAAAGGTAGATCTAAAGGCATTAATAAATAAGCAACATGAAGAATTAAAACAAAGATATGCCTCAAGTCCTCAGCCCCCTTTGGTGGTAAAAATTCAAGATCATGCTTATTATCTCGATACAATGAAGAAAAATATGTCAATAAAGATAAGAGCTCATGCCAAGGGCTTTACTGAAATGTTCAGACAAATAAGGGTGATTCAAATAACTGCTCAAGAAATTATCACCTTGATGCAAGAAAGAGAAGAGGATTTTGGAATCATTCACCCTACCCTAGATTTTATAGGAGACCATTTTGAAGAGTTACAAGGACAAGAAATAATAACACATGATGGTAGCAAGATTTAGATTAATTTTGAGTTCTTTAAAGCAGCCCTTTTTGGAGCAAACAGGGGGAGATGGATCAATTTTGTGACTAAAATGAATGACCTGATAAAAGATGCTACAGGGAAATTGGCAGACATTGGACTATCCTTAGACCAATGCTTAGAGGCCTCAGACATAGAAGAGGTATTCAAAGATACCATTGACAGGTTTGAGTGTGAACCAGGTGATGAGGAAGAAATGATTAGGCAAACTACCCTTATGGTGAATGCTGTGGAGATGTTACTTTTTCAATGTGAAAGGAACAGGCCTATTATTGTTGTACAAAAAAATAGAATTTTGTAGGAAATGAACATGCTGAGGATTGTAGCCACATTCGATACAGGAGTTTGGATATTGATTGATGAATATATAAAATGGCTGTAGCAAAGTCAAAAGGGAAAAAATGTTAATACCTACATTCAATAGCAGGAAGCAAGTTCATCACAATAGAAAATTGCACCTACAGAAAAAGTTCTTAAAATAGTAAAGAAGGTAGTTCAAGATAAGGAGGTCCGAAAGGAAACAGTTGAAAAGGAAACAATTGAAGGAATATAAGTAGGTTCACCCAACACCACCATCACTAGTTAAATTGAATCATTGTTTACAAAATTCAAATGAAAGAGCATAACCAATACAGTAAGGGTAGTGGAAGCTAGCTGTGCCAATTTTTTAAGTATGACCAGATGCTAACAAGTGTAAGGCCAGATGTGAACCAAAAATAACAGAATCAAATACCAATATCTATAAAAGGAAGCAGGCAGGTCCAGATTATGCATCAAGCAATTAGAGAATAACATTTTTGCTAAAAGGTGTTCTTGAGTGCCTTGTTAGTTGTGCTATTGTATCCCCTTCTGTATCTATTTTCTTTCTCATTTCTTATTATTCCATTTGCTTTGCAGGATTGTGATAGAAAAGTTTTCAAGAAGTTGAGATCATTTTCTACCTTTTTGAGCTTGATATTTAGAGACTCTGCTATTACCATGTTGGAACAAGGAGAGTAGGAGAGACCTGTTACATTATTTGAACAGGATATTTTCATTGTATTGATATATATTTTTTAATAAAAGTAGAATTAAAAGGCATTCTACCCACTCTGCATGTAAATTTTATGAAATCAATACAATTCTAAATCTCTTTTCTATTATATCTTTTGTCCTAGCTTTGTGTGTCACTATGTAATGGGTTACATTATTTGAATGTATTATATACATTTCTCTTGTTGGTTAACTCTTGGTTTTATTGTGATATTCAAATAAGATTAAGAACGCCAATTTTTATCCTCCCCTTATTTCTGTTTCATGATAGAATTGTTGTTAAATTGCTATAACAACCCAATGAATCTATGCATCGGTCTACATAAGGCATAAAAAATTGTTGTTTTCATGATTGGTCATTTTAATACATATAATATAATATAAATTTGGAGTGTGTAATTAGAGTTTTAGTCATAAAATTACTGCTACGGTTTCCTTACCCATTTTGTAGTTTTCTTGAGCAATATTTGTGTTTAGCAGAACAATGAGGCAGGTTGACCAGAGCCTGATATAGCTCGTTGGTTTCAAACGGATTCTTGTAGCATGATAGTTGAAATCCTATGGATGTAAGAATTGGTTCCAACAGGTAGGTAGGGATACTAAGTGATCTTCATGCATGGAAGGGTTGGTGGAGATCAAAGTGGTGTCCATGGTGAATTGAATGGGTATGGTCACCTTTTAGAAATTGGAGAAAATATTGTTAATTCTAAGGATAGGAAGTGATTCATTTGATGTATATAGTGATTAACTTAGTATGTCTAAGAAAATAAGTAGTAAGATAAAATTTATGAAAATTCTATTTATGGAGCAAATTGCTCAAGTTCAAGGAGTGAATCACTCAATTTGTTTAACAAGTGCTATCTAGTAAATACTTTGGCAAAATATTATTAATGCAAATTGATTGGCCAATTGATGACGCAAATAGCTTGAGGTAGTGAATGCACCACTCAATGCAAAATCCTTGGAAAAAAACTTGAGTCCCAAGCAATTTAATCCTCAAGGACTTAAAAGAGTTCTTCAAGGTAAAATAGAGGTGATTTGCTTGACTTGGAGCAAATTGCTCTCAGTGACATCATTTCATAAAAGTATTTATTCCTTTCTCCATGTCCAACATAGTGCACTTTTTTAGGAGAGGGATGAGAGATAATCAACTTATCTCAAATGGGGAGCTCAAATAGAGCTCAACCCTTTTCACTTTGGTCATTGTACGTGAGAAATCAGAGGGATAAATGTGATCTACTTATGGGCTATTTGGCACACTCAATGAAATGGTTGTCTAAACTTTGACATGCTTTGAAGAATAGTGGTATCTTGTAAGGATGTATCGATGCATGAAAAGGTTAATGTGAATGGTGAATATTTCTAGGATGGTATTTTTAAATCCTTATACTTTTCAATAACTTTATTCCAATAATCAATGCATCTGGAAACCATTTTGGCTCTAAAATGCATCAATTTGCTCCTTTCAATTTTTTTTATTGATAAAGGGTTTTGAAAGGGACCCAAAATATTTTTACCAGCCAGACAGAGGAAATCCTAAATAGAATAAAAAATCCTAAAATATTACAAGCCAAAAAGGAGGACCAAACATGGTAACCTCATAACAAAAAAAACCACAGTGAAAAGGAGAAAAACCCACAAAACTACCATGGGAAAAGGAGAGACAACCAACAAATGATAAAGGGAAAACCCACAAGCCAAAGAGATCATCTATAGAACACATTACTCAGGGAGATAATCCTCATTGTCATCATCCTTGGGGGCATCCTCCTCATATTTTGCCACCTTCTGAATCATCATCCGATTGATAAGTTTGCTCGCCTTCAACAACATTGACGTGGCCAAGGAGATAATATCATCCAGGTTAGTTATCAAGTCGAAATCATTAGGGAGTGCATCACGATACGAGGCAACCAATGTATTTTGTATTTTGTGATTCAACGAGGATAAGTTAAGTGAAGCGGTAGTTGCATAAGGGGATATCATAATATTTTTACCTTTCTTAGTCGATGACTTCATGCGGGTTGAGCGCCTACTAGGAGTCACTGCACCAATGGAGGAACCCAACATCAATATTTGTTTGCCTACCTTGGGAGAGGAGCCCATATCAATATAAATGTGATGGCCATCAAGAGCACCATCTAAAAAAACCAAAGGAGAACTTGGGATGGGCTCAAGATTGAGATTCACCATGGGGCCTCCTACTTCAATGACCCTTTGATCAGGGTTCTATTTTATGTAATTGTAAATTATGAGATGCAACCCCTGGTGCTCCTTTCAAATTTTTATTTTGCCACCATGGATCACATAATTCAATCCCTAAATTTGGCTTTGATAGAATTTAAATAAATTTACAAGTCAAAAATTTGATTAATGGGAAGAAAGGGAAAGAAGAAAATGGGGTGTCTAGCTCCTTTTTCAATATTTTCACTGGGAGTCAAAATTTTCCTTTTTCTTTTTTTAATTAGTTATATATGATTGAAATGAATACCACTTGTATTACATCATCACCACATAGTTGTATTACACCAACTTGGCTATTACACATGTATCATTTGGTAAGGTTTGAACCTAGGTCTCCTCAAAAATCAAGAAATTTAACTAGTTCTGCTAATGTCATTTAATAAAATATTAAGGTTTACCCATGAGATTTGAATATTGACTTAAAGTGTTAAAATATTCACTACCCACCAATTATTCTAAACTCCATGGGATTATTATTTATTTTTGTATTTTTGTTTTTTGTATTTTTAAATCTATTTTTAGAGAAAGGGGAAATAGAAGTAGGAATACTTGTTGGGAAAGAAAAGGGAAGTAAGAAACAAGAAACTAACTAGAAAAAAACATGAAAAATACTATGTATATATTTACATTATTTATCTCTATTTTGAACCCCTCTTTAAATGGAGATCATGTGCTATCCATTATCTTAAATCAACAACAATATTCCATCCATTGTCATCAACTTATAAGCATTTGGCACTATAACCTAAAGAATGTGGTATGACCTACTTCAAAAGGAATTCAAAATTTTATAACTTATTTTCTTATCCCGGTCTTCATCCCACTTGAAAACCAAATCACCTTCTTTGTAATCCATGTCTATGGCCCTTTTATTGAACCATCTCTTTATTTCCACTCAATATTGCATATTCTTCTAAATACTTTATCCCTTTCTTCTTCTATATCTAGTAGGGTATTCATTTGGGACTACATCAAATCAATGTCAATATCTTCAAGCTCTAAATGTTGGAATATTTAGAGAAAAGGGAGTTCTAGGTGTCATCCTATCTGCCCATAATGCTTTCTTCAATTTTGTTCACAAATCCCTTTGTGATTTAGCTATCATATTTTTCAAAATCCTCATCATATACTTGCTAGTGGACTTTGCTAGACTGCTGCTCTAGGGGTAATAATTAAAAGCCATTTTCAATATAAATTCATACTCCAATAAAAATTTCATCACCTTAAATATTATGAAGGTTGTGGCATTGTCAGTGATTATTATGGATAAAGCCTTAAATATGGTAATAATATATTAACTACTTGATTTACAAATTTGTCAGGTTTTGATTTAATTCACCTTGATAAATAATCAATTATGATTAGAATACATCCATGCCTAACACTGGATAAGGGATTAATCTTATTGATGAAATATAATACCTATTATTGGAAGGGTTCTATAATAATGATGGGTTTTAAGGGCATTGCCACTTTTCTTCTCCTTCCCATAAACATAAAATAGACTTTGTATTATTTGATCCATTGGGTAATAAAAAAATATGGTAGACCAATAACAACCCACCTTCAAAAATTTATGTTGGTTTAGGAAGAATAATGCCCTCCTTCATCATGATATTCCTTTATTAAGGATTTTATCCTTTCTTCTTTGACACATTGTACTAGGACCCCATCATATCCCTTCCAAAAATATATATTGTCTAATCGTGTATAATGCATCACTTTCCACTTGAATATAGCCCTTTATTAAGGTGCTAATTCCTATGGAACTTGCCTCTATATCATGTATATATTTATGTCTCCCACTCAACTTGGTTGATAATCTGGTTCTATCTCTTTTACCAATGCTACCTAATCTTTGTGGGGCAACATAACAATATTCTCACATAAATGCCTACCCTTGATGGGTTTTATCTCTATGCTAGATCTTGTTTATCTACATTGATCTCTTCTCCCCTAATTCACCATGCAGTATGATGGATTTGGCATTGGGATGGACTATAAAGATAGTGGTTTTGCTTTGGTATAGGTAATACAAAAATTTTATTAGGGCTTTTATTATTTCAAACACCTATTTATCAATGAATGTATACATTTCCTTATAATTATGGAGCATATAATTCATAAAGGAGATTGGATATTCCTCTTATTTATCATCCTTTTGAGTCAAAATTATTTTTCCCAAACACATATAGCCTAAATTATTTAGATAAATATAGGTTGACAAGAATTGGGAATTTGGTAATTATGTCCTTTAAATTTTAGAAATCTTTCTTACCTTCTTCGATCCATGTGAGTGTTGCATCCTTTTTTAACATCTTGGTTACCTGTCTAACAAGTTGTACAAAATTGGTTATGAAATTAGCTACAAACTAGATTTTCCCTAGAAAAGACTCAATTCACTTCACAAACATAGGAAAAGGTTGCTCTTGGATTACTTTTATCATATTGTAGCACCCTAAAATTGACGCAGTAAACCTTAGCAAATAATTAAAATTACTTTAGTAATAATTCAAAATTCAATTTTAACCCCGAACCGCCCGTTAACCGCTTGTTAAACAACTTTCCCCATTTTTCATGCCATTTTTAGGATTTGTTGTGACCGTTGGACGATATCGTCTCCGATCAGATGATATCGCCTCAGATCGGATGATTTCGTCTGGAGCAGAACGTCCAGACGATCTCGTCCCAAACTGATTTGTGCATAATTAGATTTTGTTCCAACGACGTCTCTAATCTGGGCAGAAGCGTGTCTGCACCGTTAGAGACCCTCCCCGTTGGAGATCTCCCAAATTGGGATGATCCCCAACCTCCTAACCTCCCTCCTAAGCCTATTTAAACCTTAGGACCCCCCTTGACATTCCCCTGGCTGAATTTTCCTATAACTTGACCTTTGCGTGCATTAGAATACCCTGGATTACCATCTGCATTTGTGCTTTCCAAGTTTTCTTGCAGGGACCTCATTGATTTTCAGCCGGAGCAAGCTCAGATCGTCGCAGACGATCCTGTACAATCTTGGACGATCCCGTCAAAATTCGAGATGATTTTGACTGCAGTCTGCATTAGGGGCAATCAGTGCCCAGAGTTTGCGCTTTTCCTATACTTTGCTGCTATTTTATTCTGCATTTAGTCAGTTTTATTATTATTTCTTGTTATTCTGCATCTTGGAGTTCACCCATGTAGTTTAATTGCATAATAAAATCATGATTAGCTATTAAAGCATCATAATTTACTTGCATTTCTATTCGGGATTATCTTATTAACATCCTTATTATTATTTCACATCATTTTCCTTTATCAGTATAGCTGCATTTTCTATATTTTGTATCTATTTCTCTGTTTGTAGGTCTCTGACGAATTCGTCTGACGAATTCGTCAGATCTCAGACGATCTTGTCTGATTTCAGATGATCCTGTCAAATCAGAGGCGATCTGGACTGCTTCAAAAATTAGAATCTCCATCAGACATCCGGAATCAGGTATGGCTTTTCTCATCTAGCATATTCTCTGTGTTTTATGTTTAATTCTATTTTTTGTATTCATTTAATTTGCATTTTCATAATAGAACAACTTAGATTCATTTGGCCAAACCTAGGATTTGAATGTTTAAAGATAAAATTGAACACATTAAACACATTCCCAACCTAGGCGTGGAGACTGCCACTAAACGTTTCCTGGTGAACCCCACCATCCATCGAAAAATCACCTTAATACACCTCCCCCGAGAGGCGGGACCTTCAAAGGGCCTCTCAGTCCGAGGTATTGTCCCATCCTTCCCGCATCCCCCTTTCGGGCGCGGATCCTTTAGCTTGAAGGTAAGGGTGCGGAAAATTTGGAACGATACATTTTGGTGAACCCGACGTGAAACTAAAACCTTTTGAAAAAAAAAAAAAAAACAAAAACATAGATGCATTTAAAATCATTAGAAAACTACTAAGTTGCATATCATGTCTAGATGGTAGCTCCTAAGAAAAGACTAGTTGTCACTATAAATGTTGAAAACCAATTAGCAGCCATAGAAGTTAATTTTGTGCTTAGTGTGCCTGAAACAGATAGAAACCAACTTTTGTGGAAAGAACTTGATAGGAGGCTAGGTATCATTTCATCTAGATCAACCGAACTTAGACAAATCAAGAGGTTTGCCCTAGATAGGATCCTGGATCCTCATCAACTCATTTTTTATCATGAACTTCAGAGAGCCTGCCATAGGTGGTTAGCTTATAGGAGAGCTCTTGTGTCTTCAGAATTGTTCACCTTCGAGGAATACCTCGAGAACGCAGCTGTGGTACGCCAATTTCTAGTTCATATAGAAGTCCAAGAAACTGATCTTATGATTAGAAAAATATGGAATAGAGTTCCTAGAGCTATGTTATATCGTGAATATTGTCGTGAGAATTATTATTATCAACCAGAATCTGAAATACACGGTATTGCTATAGCACATTTCATTAAATTCTTGAAAGAAAATTTTCAATTTGAAGAAGAACACTTCATGACTCTTGAAGAACTCGAGCCCATTAATGATATTTATAAATTGTTTATAGAAAACTAGATCATTGCTTTCATTATTATTATTTCTTGCATTTAGTGTGTTGTTTGTTATCTTTATAATATTGTTACAAAAACAAAAAATAGAAAAAAACAAGAAAAACCAAAATATAACAAAACTAAAACATTTTATTTTAAATACTATAGTAGGTATATAATTAAAATATATACCTCTTAAGCTTGTTGCACATATATATATATACAAGTATATATATATTTGCTGAAATCTAAATTTAAGCACAATGCCTAGACTTAGGAATGGTAAACAAACTGAAGAAGAAGAAGAAGATTGGTTAGGAGACAAAACAAAAAACCCAAATGTCCTTCCTAAGGATTCAATTCCGGAAGGAGGAACTCTAGAACAGCCGAGAAGATGAGCTTGTTGTAGATGAACAAGAAGAAAATCTTAAAGAGGAAGGATCCTCATCCCCTAGAATGGCTCGAGATGGAACTATTGCTTTTGATAACTTAGATCATTTCTGGAAATTTTTCAATAATAACATTGGTGCTCTTAATATGGCAGTTCGTATTGATAGAGGACAAATTAGTGACACTCAAGCAGCCATGGAAGATATGTTTAACATACACACTAATCCCTTGTCCTTTGTTGATCAAGAAAGTGATAAGGCTGGACCATCCAATAGAGATATGGTCACTATGATTCAGAACATGCAAAAACAACAGGTTACCCAACCCCCTAAGGAACTTGTTATTGAGCCTAAAATCATTCCCACACAAAAGAAACCTTCATTCACTGCTTTATTTCGCCAAACTATTGATCAATATGCTTCAAATCGACAAAAACCTAAAATGAAGCCAAACACCAATTTTCAACAATCTGGGATACAACATAATACAACTTCAAAACTTCTTCATAACACCCTTCCTACCAACAATTTACACAATAGCAATATAGCATCTAATCTTCATGTCCCTCCATCATATGCTCACAAATCCCATATTAATACCCTCTCGAACCAATATGGTGGGCAAACCGATAATCTGGAAGCCATGGTGAAACAGTTAGCTTCGCGTATGGACCAGATAGATCCCTACCGTCCCTCGTACAATTATCGAGAGATGTGTAGTCAGCCTTTGGATCCCATAGTTGTAGCACAACCATACCCTAAACACTTTCCCATGCCCGTCCTGCCTATATATAAAGGAACTGAAGATCCCATAGAGCATCTTCGCATGTTTAGGATAGCATGTCATGATATATCACATGATGACTTGCTATTACTAAAAATGTTCCCAAAAAGTTTAGGAGGAATGGCATTAGAGTGGTACTATCAATTGCCCACTCATTCTTTGAGAAATTTTGAAGAAACAACTGAATCTTTTGTCCATCAATTTAGTGCCTACATCGAGAGGCATGTCACCATTAAAGATTTATACAACTTAAAACAAGACAAAGATGAATGTTTTGCTGATTTCTTAGCTAGATGGAGGGAGTTGACAGGAAAACTGCACTTTGTGCTACCTTATAGGGAAATGTTGGATATTTTTATCAATAATTTACAAGAACAAATATCCTATGAGTTATCAACTGCTACCTTGACCACCTTCGATCAAGCTATAGACTTAGCTCGAAGAGTGGAAGATGCTCTCATTAGGAGAGGCCAGCTTAGGAAGAAAGATGATGAGAAAACATCCAGAAATCAGTATAAAAATAAACAAGTTGTAGGTGATGGAGTCACTGACAGCAAAAATGTTGCTAATATCAATACAACGAAGACAACAAAAAAATTTATATTGAAACCTCCTGATAAACCTCCTCGAGAATTTACTAGACTCAATCAACCATTATCAACTATTCTACCCCAATTACTCGAAAGAGGTTTGATTCAATTACCAGCTATCCGGGAACCTGATCCAACTATACCCGGATACAAAGCTGATTTACATTGTGATTTTCATAGAGGACCTGGACACTCTACAAACTCTTGTAAAATATTGAAACATAAAATACAAGATCTGATTGATAATAATGAAATGGAGGTGCAAGCCTTCCAACCTAAACAAAATGCTCCTAATAATGCTCAAAAGACCATTCCCCAAAATCAGAATCAAAATGCTAATCAATCATTGGATATATTTCAACATCCTTTACCAAAACATGGTAAAGAAGTGGCCAATCAAATTGAGCATCATAATGTCCCTCCTCCTACCCGATATGTAGGAACTATTAGCGGACATTTACCTAATCATGATTTACAAAAATTTGACACAACTTTATCCATGGTCACGACCAGGCCCCTATATAATACTCAAACTCCGGATCTCAGTGATGTAGAATCGGATACTGAAAGTGAAATAGACATCACCTCAAATCAATCGAATAGTTCTAAAAATGAATCAGACCCTATTCAACCTATCACAGATTTTATGGTTCCGGAAGAACCATTTCCTAGAAGAGTTACTACTCGACCCTCTTCTAATCAGTTCCTTCCTAATGAACAAGCCATAAACGCTCAACCGAGACCAGTTCAGCGTCCTCAATATAACATTGTAGGTACCATCGGAGCCGTTACCAGACAACGAGGCTCAAAATTCTCAACAGGATCAAACTCAGAATGATGGATCAGCTCCATTTATTTTGAAAAATCCCAATAAAGGGAATCATATGTCTAATGTTCAACCAAAACCTCCTTACAATATTAACGAACAATTATCCAATACTACAGCCAGAATTTCCCTTTTGGACTTGTTAAGATCTTCTCCTACCCATAGGGATGAATTAATGCTCACATTAAGCCAAATGATGGTACCTCAAAATATTCAATCTGAAGCCATGTCCAATACTATCATCACTCGAGAAGTCGATTGTATTGACTTTCGAGATAAAGATATACCACAACATAGTCTACATAAGGATAACCCCTTATATATTACTGCCCTAATTGGAGATGTAGTTGTTAAACGAGTCTTGATTGATAATGGTTCATCTCTAAACATATGCACTTTTGACTTTTACCAAATATTTGGCTTTAGAAGTGATGAAATGAAAAGAACGGATATGATTATCAAAGCCTTCAATGACGAGACACAAGAAACGTGTGGAGTCATTACTATACCCTTGCAAGTTGGTCCTAGAACCCTAGATACAACCGTGTTTATTGTACATTGCCCCGCATCGTACAATATACTCTTGGGTCGCCCTTGGATCAATGCGATGCGGGCTGTCCCATCAACTTTACACCAATGTGTTAAATTCGAATTTAAAAATCAGTTGGTCACTATTCATGGTGATCCTAGACCCTTTGATATGTGTGCCTTGGCAGAACCTGTTGGAGTTCAGTTTTGCCCTGCTCTGTCATCCACACATCCTAATTCTTATTTTTCATCTAAAAGTGTGAAACACACACCTACAAATTCATCTATTTCTCCTCCATTAATTTCACCCCCATGTATAGCTCAACAATCTTCTGAACAAACCACACTAGAACCTCAAAAAGATCTTAGATCTACAACCAATCCTTCATGTTCCATCCCTATAATTTCAAAACCTATAGACCCATTTATTAACACCTCCACATTATCTACATCTATCATACCTTCCACATCTAAAGATATAGGGAATGATCCTTCTACATCTTATGCTCTTTCTGATGAGCTTTTACCGGATTTATCTAAAATTTTAATATAAAAAAAAACAAATGCTTCTATGCAAGATTCACTTCTTTTAAATAATTTGCCACCATCTCCTCGTACTTTGGGCCTCCCACAACCTATGGGAAGTACTTACCAAGTCGGGAGTTGTGCTTTTATTTATAAAGGATATGATTGGGGAAGAATACCCTAAAACATCAAGACGCATTATGATGGATATGCTCGATGCTATTTTGCTAATGAATATATTAAAGCTAAACCTATAATGCTTAAAATGGGATATAAAGGGAAAGGCTTGGGACCTTTCCAAAATGGTATGAAAGAACCTATCGAGGTAGAACCATGGCCCGCCCGATGTGGTGTGGGCCTGTTTCCTAGTAAGGGTCAACCCTTCCCTTTTGAAGGTGATGATCAACTCATATGTTATCAAGATTATCTAGATAAACAAGATTCTTTGTGTCCAAAGAATAATCCCTTTACATGCAATATGCTATCCATAGCTTACCCTGAATTGATTGTTGAATCCGATGATGAGTTGGAAGGAGATATTTTCCATGATGTCTCCGTTGAAGAGTTGTTACACAATGGTTTTTATTTTGATGGTTCTATACCTACTATAGCCCAACTTGAGGCCACGACTCCTCAAGATGAATTCTCCAAGTTAACCTTAAAATAATTACAAGAATTGGGCGTCTCACCCGCCCCACCTAATTTTGAAAGAGATCTACACATGGAAGTAGAAAACGTCATTAAAATTAACATTGGAACTGAGGATAATCCTCACATAATCAATATTGGATCAGAATTAAGTCAAGAAAAACAAGAGCAATACATTGCATTCCTTAAAGAATATGAAGATGTCTTTGCTTGGACATATGAAGACATGCTAGGTTTGGACCCTTCTGTAGTCATGCATCATCTAGTAGTCCATCCGGATGCTAAACCTGTTAAACAGAAACTTAGAAAAATGCATCCCAAAGTGGCCTTGCTAGTCAAAGGGGAGTTAGAAAAACTCTTGAATGTTGTTTTTATACAAGCTATTGATTATGCTGAATGGATCTCAAATGTAGTTCCAGTCACCAAGAAAGAAGCTACCAAAGTTAGGGTTTGCACAGACTTTAGAGATATTAATGCTGCATGCCCTAAAGATGATTTTCCTCTTCCAAACTTTTTTTGAAGAACACAAGCTTATACTGAGAGGGGGGTGAACAGTATAAGACCACTTTTAACTTTTTCTTTTAAAGCAACTTTCAATTCAATAACATGTAGAATAAAGATAGCAGTAATAACAGCAGAAATCAAAACAATGCACAAAATACAATCCACAAAGTGACACAACAATTTACGTGGTTCACCCAAGGTGGGCTACTCCACGGATAAAACTTTTCTTCTAAAAGTTATATCAAAGTCCTCTGGGAATCCTTCTCGATTACAATGTTTATGAGCCTCGACTCAAAGGAGACACCTTCCCCTAATTCTTCTTTGGTTGGTGATCCTCTAGAAGACCTCTACCTCCTCTGCCCTTAGCAAGTGGAACTCTATCCACAGAAGACACTTGTCTTCCCTGCTCTGGCTGGAGATCTCTGTCCTCAACTCTATCACCGTAAAGCTGGTCCTCTTATCTACACCAAAACACAGTCCTTCGGTCTGGCACAAATCTATCCTCTTCCTCTTTTCTTTTCTGTTATAGTTGCACTTGATCGAAACCAACTTTTCACAGTCTGCACAAACACAGCAGCACCCGATCAACTTAAACTCTTCTACGAAAACATAGCAGCACAGTCTTCGCACATACAACAGCATAGTCTTCACATAAATAGTAGCACAGTCTTTGCATACTCCGCCCAAACATAGTAGTATCGACTTCGCACACTCTGTGTCCTTACAGTCTCCTACACTTAGACGATTCGACGAAATGCACTCTTATACTGCAATCGATCTTTGCACTCTACTTTTTCGATGATCGAACCTCACTGTCGCACTAAATCTACGAACGCCACTCTTCGAACGCACACTTTGATCGATGAAAAACTCATCAAGCAGCCCTCCTTTTATACTCATAATCTCAAGATTAGAACCTTGATCTTAGTCGACTATTTACCCTTCAATCACGTCGGCTGCAAAACCCTGCGCTACGTCGGCCCAGATTTAACTCTGTCGGCTTCACTGCCTCCCTGTAGCTTCTGGCGTGAAACTTCAACATGTCACGATATCGTGACACCTTTGCTTGTCGTACACCTTCTATAGCTTGTCGTACTTTTGTAGCGATATCGTGACACTTTTGCCTTTGTCGACTTCTTTTGTGCTTCTGTCGTGAAATCATGACACCTTTGCCTCTTGCTGATGTCATCTCACTTCTGTCACGAAATCGTGATGCTTTAGACTTCAAAGCCTTCTTCTCCGCTTCTGTCATGAAATCGCGACACCTTTGCCTCTTGCTGATGTCATCTGCAACTCTGTCATGAAATCATGACGCTTTAGACTTCAAAGCCTTCTTCTCTGCTTCTGTCATGAAATTGTGACACTTTTGCCTCTTGCTGACATCATCTACAACTCTGTCATGAAATCGTGATGCTTTAGACTTTAAAGCCTTCTTCTCCGCTTTTGTCACGAAATCGTGACACTTTTGCGTCTTGCTGACGTCATTTGCAACTCTGTCGTGAAATCGTGACACTTCTTGCTTCTTCAACCTTTTCTCGGTTTACACCAGCAAAAATGGAACATGTCATGAAATCGTGACGCTTTCGCTGTCTTAAGCTCTTTTCTGCCAAAAGCCCGTAAAATTGGAACATGTCGCGAAATCGTGACGCTTTTGCCAACTGCAAGCTGCCAACTCAACCTGTCATGAAATCGTGACACTTTCGCATCCGTACAACTTCTTTGAAACTCGTCACAAAATCATGACGCTTTCTCAACTGCAACTTGCCAACTCAACTGTCGTGAAATCGTGACACTTTCGCATCCATACAACTTCTCTCTCAAACATGTCGTGAAATCGCGACAGCTTTTCGCGCAACCTGCTACTCAACATGTCACGAAATCACGACAGTTTTTCCTGAACTTTCTCTCTCCTCAAACATGTCATGAAATCGTGACAGTTTTGCTAGCACTTTCTCTCTCCTAAAACATGTCGCGAAATCACGACAGTTTTTCCAGCCGCCTGCAAACTTTTTCTAACTTATCTTTTTCTTGATCTTTTGCAACTGGGCTACTCTGATTTTCTTGGAGACTTACTGACCAGCTGAAACCTTCATCAAAACACATTCTTTGACATAGAAACAAATTGCTTCAAGAACTCCTTGATATCAAAGACAACAACTACCAAGAACTCCTTGACATCAATGACAACAACTACTCTTGAGCAAAGGCAATGTACTCAAGGTACCCAAAATTGCCAACAATCTCCCCCTTTGTCATTGATGGCAAACCTTTACTAAAAACACATCTTCAAGAGCCAAAACTGAAATCAATCTCTTTGAATTTTTGCTCCCCCTGACTTGAAGCTTTCCTCTTCACTTGAAGCTCTCCCCCTTACTCATATCTCTCCCCCTTACTCAAATCTCTCCCCCTTTGTCATCAATGGCAAAGGGTCACCTTTGGGGCTTGGGACTAAGAATGAGTCTCTTAGCTTAGTCCCTCCCCCACCTCCTATTAAGGTGATTTAAAATAGGGTTGGGAGTGAAACTCCCATTAGACACTCATCATCATCAGTGTCTACAATTTCTTTGTCGGGCCTTCTCTTGAGCTCTTTGTCAATGTTTCTGTTCTTGGCACTTTTCTTGTTCTTGTTCTCATCTCTTTTCTTGTCCACACCTTGATCCTTGGACCTGTTTATACCACTGTTCCTATTCCTGTACCTTGGAAGATCAGCTCTGCATTGACTGGCTGTGTGACCTGCATTATTGCACTTATAGCAAGTAACAATATTATTTCTTTCAGGCATAGCTATTCTTTGAATCCGCCTGTTCTGACTAACCCAGTTCCTGATATTTGCTTTGCAAAAAATTGCCTTGTGCCCGAATTGATTACAAGAGTAGCAATACCCTTGAAATAAATTACGACTTCTAAAATTATTGTTAACCTTCTTCATTTGAGACATGCAATGTGCAGCCATGTGTCCAAACCTGTAACACGCAAAACATCTATCATGAAATATTCTTTTAATCGATCTCTTGGGTCCCGAGAACTTTTGCTTCACATTCAAAAATTTGTTTTCTGTTTCTGTGCATTCATCACTCACGGATTCATGATCTGAAGTACTTTCTTCATCAGAACTTTCTTCCTTTTGAAATCTCTTGTTAGATTCCCCAACTTATTTCTTGTGCGGCTCAACAAAATCGAGACCTGTTTTATCTGTTGGATTTCTTTGATTTTTGATGAGAGACTTAACCTTCTTGGAGCTATCCTGAAATCTGTAGAGCTTATCCTTGTAATCTTTATTTTCTTCTTTCAAAGAAGCCATTTTCTGCTCTAACTCATTATACTCAAGAATCTTAGATTCTAACTCATCCTTGAGTTCTTGTGTTTTGGCTATAGAGAAGTCAAGACTTTCTATAAGATCGTCTCTCTCCATACAACATTCATCTAACTTAATCTTGAGTCTATCATTCTTCTTTCTTTCCTTTTTCAAAACACTGAGAGCATTATTGAGTTCACATTCAAGATCCTCTATTTGATTGCACTTTGAATTATCAAGGCCTTTTTCAGATTTCTTATCACTAGAGGTGCTACCCTTTTCAAAAACCATACATGCATCTTCCTTATCATTTTCTGAAGCATCCTCATACATACTAGCAACCAATTCATTATTTGTGCAATCATCCTCAAGGTGCCCAAAATTTCCACATCTAAAACATTTCATGACAGTGAATTTATGTTTCGGTTCTTCCTCCTTTTTTGAAATGAACAGCATCTCATTTTCATTATCACTGGAAGAGCTTTCACTATCACTGCTAGAACACTTACTTGCTTTGTCCAGATAGAAGCTCTTCTTGTTCTTGTGTGAATACCTCTTTCCTTGATTGTTGTGCTCATATTTGTTCTTTCTGTAATACCTGTGCTTTTCAGAATCCTTGCTCTTAACATCCTGTATATCTTCATCACTTTCATTTTTGGAAACAGTACGATCAGTAGCATAATGACCATACTTTCCATAGTTGAAACATCTTATATTTTTCTTGCTTTTGTGCTTTCTAGAGAACTTGCCTTTCTTGCTGTAATATGCTTCTTCCTCACTAGAAGACTCATCACTCTCTTGAATCTGTTTGCCTTTTGATTTCTTGGTAGCTTTGAAAGCTGCCTCTTTCTTTACATCAACTTTCACTTGAGTTCTCAGCTCAAATGCTGCAAGAATACTATGGAGCTCATCCTTTTTCAACTTATCTAAATCTTTGGCTTCCTCAATAGCAGAAATATTTTCACTAAATCTATTAGGAAGAGATCTTAAAATCTTATCACACACATCATTTTCAGCAAGTTCAAGACCTAAGTCTTTCATGGAGTTAACAACTTCATCCATTCGAAGCATGTAGTCACTAATATTTTCATCATCATTCATCTTGAGTTGTTCAAATATACCTTTGAAGTGTCTCAACTTGGCCTTTCGGACATTTGCATCACCTGTATGAACAACCTGCAATTGTTTCCACATTTCACTAGCTGTCTTGCAGTGAATAACTTTGGTAAGATCAGCCTTCTGTAAACCCTTCAGGATTGCATTCATGGCTTTTGAGTTGTTGTGATGTAGGAGTCTGTCTTCTTTAGTATAAGGACCATTTGCGGGAATGGTGTACCCATCTTCAATAACTTCCCATACCTCATTACCAAGTGCCATTAGATAGACTTTCATTCTTGCACTCCATAGACCAAAATCTGATCCATCAAGAATAGGTGCTGCATTGCCACCTGAAAAATCCATTGTGTTCTTAACCAGTTCTTCCTTCCGATTGTTAAACCTTTTCGAAGGAACTCGCTCTGATACCAATTGAAGAACACAAGCTTATATTGAGAGGGGGGGTGAATAATATAAGACCACTTTTAACTTTTTCTTTCAAAGCAGCTTTCAAATTCAATAACATGCAGAATAAAGATAGCAGTAATAACAATGAGTAATCAAAACAATGCACAAAATACAATCCACAAAGTGACACAACAATTTACGTGGTTCACCCAAGGTGGGCTACTCCATGGATAAAACTTTTCTTCTAAAAGTTATATCAAAGTCCTCTGGGAATCCTTCCCGATTACAATGTTTATGAGCCTCAGCTCAAAGGAGACACCTTCCCCTAATTCTGCTTTGGCTGGTGATCCTCTAGAAGACCTCTACCTCCTCTGCCCTTAGCAAGTGGAACTCTATCCACAGAAGACACCTGTCTTCCCTGCTCTGGCTGGAGATCTCTATCCTCAACTCTATCACCTCAAAGCTGGTCCTCGAATTTGCACCAAAAGCAGTCCTTCGGTCTAGCACAAATGTCCTCTTCCTATTTTTATTTTCAGTTATAGTTGCACTTGGTCGAAACCAACTTTTCATAGTCTACGCAAACACAACAGCACCCGATCAACTTAAACTCTTCTGCAAAAACACAGCAGCATAGTCTTCGCACATATAGCAGCACAGTATTCGCATAAACAGTAGTATAGTCTTCGCATAATCCACCCAAACACAGTAGTATCAACTTCATGCACTCTGTGTCCTTACAGTCTCCTACACTTAGATGATTCAACGAAATGCACTCTTATACTACAATCGATCTTTGCACTCTGCTTTTTCGATGATCGAACCTCACTGTCGCACTAAATCTACGAATGCCACTCTTCGAACGCACACTTCGATCGATGATCGAAACTCTTCAAGCAGCCCTCCTTTTATACACATAATCTCAAGATTAGAACCTTGATCTTAGTCGGCTGTTTACCCTTCAATCACGTCGATTGCAAAACCCTACGCATTACGTCGGCCCAGATTTAACTCTGTCGGCTTCACTACCTCCCTGTAGCTTCTGGTGCAAAACTTCAACATGTCACGATATCGCGACACCTTTGCCTACCGTACACCTTCTATTCCTCCTTCACACCTTCTATAGCTTGTTGTAGCGATATCATGACACTTTTGCCTTTGTCGACTTCTTTTGTGCTTTTGTCATGAAATCGTGACACTTTTGCCTCTTGCTGACATCATCTGACTTTTGTCACGAAATCATGACGCTTTAGACTTCAAAGCCTTCTTCTCCGCTTTTGTCATGAAATCGTGACACCTTTGCCTCTTGCTGACGTCATCTGCAACTCTATCACGAAATCGCGACGCTTTAGACTTCAAAGCCTTCTTCTCCGCTTTTGTCACGAAATCGTGACACTTTTGCCTCTTGCTGATGTCATCTACAACTCTGTCACAAAATCGCGATGCTTTAGACTTCAAAGCCTTCTTCTTCACTTCTGTCACAAAATCGTGACACTTTTGCCTCTTGCTGACGTCATCTGCAACTCTATCGTGAAATCGTGACACTTCTTGCTTCTTCAACCTTTTCTCGGTTTACACCAGCGAAAATGGAACATGTCACAAAATCGCGATGCTTTCGCTGCCTTAAGCTCTTTTCTGCCAAAAGCCCACGAAACTGGAACATGTCACGAAATCGTGACGCTTTCGCCAACTACAAGCTGCCAACTCAACCTGTCGTGAAATCGTGACACTTTTTGCATTCGTACAACTTCTTTGAAACCTGTCATGAAATCGTGATGCTTTCGTCAACTGCAACCTGCCAACTCAACCTGTCACGAAATCACGATACTTTCTGCATCCGTACAACTTCTTTGAAACCTGTCGTGAAATCGCGATGCTTTCGTCAACTGCAACCTGCCAACTCAACATGTCACGAAATCATGACAGTTTTGCCAGAACTTTCTCTCTCCTCAAACATGTCACGAAATCGCGACAGTTTTGCCAACACTTTCTCTCTCCTGAAACATGTCATGAAATCGTGACAGTTTTTCCAGCCGCCTGCAAACTTTTTCTAACTTATCTTTTTCTTGATCTTTTTGCAACTGGGCTACTCTCATTTTCTTGGAGACTTACTGACCAGCTGAAACCTTCATCAAAACACATTCTTTGACATAGAAACAAATTGCTTCAAGAACTCCTTGATATCAATGACAACAACTACCAAGAACTCCTTGACATCAATGACAACAACTACTCTTGAGCAAAGGCAATGTACTCAAGGTACCCAAAATTGCCAACACAAACATGGATCAAATCATTGACTTTACTGCCGGGAGTGGAATGATGTCCCTAATGGATGGATTCTTTGGCTATAATCAGATCAGGATAGCTCCTGAAGATCAGGCTAAAATAGCCTTTATTACCCCTTGGGGTACCTTTTGTTGTAAAGTGATGCCATTTGGTTTAAAGAATGCAGGTGCAACATATCAACGAGCCATGACTTATATCTTTCATGATATGATGCATGATATCCTACATGATTACGTAGATGATATTATAGCTCGCTCTATTAAAGAAGATGATCATTTAGATGATTTGAGAAAAGTATTTAATCGGTTAAGAGAATACCTTATTCGATTAAATCTTGCTAAATGCATATTCGGAGTTAAGTCCGGTAAACTATTAGGGGTTTTAGTTTCTTTACGTGGTATCAAAATCGACCCTCTCAAGATTGTGGCTATCACTGATATGCCCGCACCTACCAATATATCTGAGTTATGAAGTTTACAAGGTAAGCTTCAAGCTATCCGTTGCTTCATCGATAAGCTGGTGGACAAAACCAGTCCCTTTCTTAAGCTCCTTAAGAAGGATGTCCCTTTTAATTGGGACGATGAATGTAAGGAAGCTTTTGAACTTCTCAAACAATACCTCCTTAACCCACCTATGCTTTCACCGCCTAGATCTGATCGTCCTTTTATCTTGTACATTTTTGCTTTTGATTCTGCCTTAGGAGCTATGTTAGCTCAGCTTGATGATGAGAAGAAAGAACGTGCTAATTATTACATTAGTAGAACCCTCATCAGTTATGAGACCCGCTACACAGCATTAGAAAAACTATGTCTAGTAGTCATATTTTCTACGTAGAAATTACGCCATTATATGCTCAGTCAAAAAACATGTCATTGCTAAATATGATCCCTTGCGGTATCTCATGAGTCGACCTTATTTATTGGGTCTACAACAAAGTGGGTTCTTGCTCTAAGCGAGTTTGAACTCATGTTCATAGGACAAAAGTCTGTTAAGGGTCAAATCATAGCAGATCAATTAGCTGCTGCACCCTTAGAGTCTACCCATCCCCTCATCATTGAGTTTCCTCGATGAATGCCTTCAATTAGAGGCGGACCATGTTGAACAATGGTCCTTATACTTTGATGGAGCCCGATGCATGAGTGGGGTTGGTGCGGGTATTATTTTAATATCTCCGCATAAACATCTTATACCTTTGTCCTTTAAATTAACATTTGCTTGCACCAATAATACTGCCAAATATGAAGCTCTAATCCTTGGATTACGAGCTGCATTGGCGCTAAAAATCAAACATCTGCTAGTTTTTGGTGATTCTCAACTTGTTATAAACCAAATTAATGAAGTTTATCAGACCAGAGATGATAAATTGTGCCCATATAAAGCATATGTTTTATAGTTAATATCTTTGTTTGATCAAGTTACCTTGGAAGCTATTCCTTGAACTAGCAATCGTGCGACTGATGCTATGGCCGCAGCTGCATCTCTTCTGCCCTTGGAGTTAGATGACGAATATGCCACCATAATTATTCGTCGACTCCAGGAACCCGCTTCAAATAAGTCATGTTTAGAACCTTTGGATGTGTTTCTAATCAATGAAACTACTCCTGCACCTTGGTATACGGATATATTTGATTTTTTTCAAAATGGGACTTTCCCTGCCAATTCTAATAGAAACCAGCATCGGTTATTACATAGACGAGCAAGTCGATTTGTAATAATTGGCAATACTTTATATAGGAGATCTTTTGAAGGTATCCTATTGAGATGTTTGAATCTAGAAGAATCCAAATCAGCTTTGAGTGAAGCCCACGATGGATCTTGTGGAGGACACTTTAGTGGTAGTGTCATTGCTAAAAAACTCCTTAGGATAGGATACTTTTGGCCTACCATGGAGAATGATGCACATGATTATGTGTGCCATTGTGACAAGTGCCAGAAACATGCTGACCTTGTCCATGTGCCTGCACAAGAGCTACAAGCTATTTCATCTCCTTGGCCCTTTTCAAAATGGGGCTTAGACATTATTGGAAAAATTAATCTTGTGTCATCTGATGGACACAAATTCATCATAACCGCCACTAAGTATTTCACGAAGTGGGTTGAAGATATGCCTTTAGCTTCCTGCATTGGAACACAAGTCTCTAAATTTATTTTTAATCAAATCATTTGTAGGTTCGGAATTCTTGCAAATCTCATCTCAGACAATGGAACTTGTTTCAAAAATAAATATGTTAAGAAATTATGCCAAAAATATAAGATTCAACATCGCTGGCCCTCTCCCTATTATCCTTAGGGTAATGGTCAAGCAGAAGCATATAACAAAACCTTAATCAAAATTCTTAAAATATTGGTTGATAAATCTGGTCGCGACTAGCACATTCAATTATATCTTGCTTTGTGGGCATATCGCACTAGCGTTCGAACTCCCACTGGTACTTCACCTTTTGTCTTGGTTTATGGTGTTGAAGCTATTTTTCCCTTTGAATTAGAAGTTCCTTCTTTGGCTCTACTACTTCAAGATACCGAAGTAGGAGATGAATATCAAGCTGGCAGACTCAGTCACCTGGAACTCCTAGATGAAAAGCACATCAACGCTTTGGAGCATCTTCGTGTCTACCAAAACAAGCTTAAAAGATCATATGAAAAGAAATTTCGTCATCGATCCTTTGAGGTCGACGACCTTGTTTTAAAAGAAAATAAAAAAAATACTAATGCAACTAAAGACCTTAAAGGTAAATTTGAGCTCAACTGGCTTGGACCATATATTATCACTGTTAAATTTGAATCGGGAGCATACAAATTAGCTACCTTAGATGGTAAAGATTTAAAAGAACCTATGAATATTATGCATCTTAAGCGATATTACACATAAAATTTGGTCATTTCATCATTTGTATATATTTTGCATGTTGTCTCATTTTAAATATATATATAAAACCATTTAAACAAAAACAAACAAACATAAAAGTAAAAACAACAATATTATTGACTCTTTCGAAACCAAAAAAAAATAAAGAAGAAAGAGAGAGTCAAAATCATCAAACTCCTAAAAAATATTTGTTGTATATATTTCTTCTTAAAGTATTGCAGTTATATTTTCAAATTATTTTGGATAAATTAGCATTTATTTGGAATCCCTCACTTTTGCAAACACAAAAATAAATATCTTGATTTTATCTGGCATGATTACTAATCTCTCTTATATCAAAGTCCACAAAATTTAATTAAATAAAGTTTGAGCATAGAGAATTGATCTTGTTATTTACTTAAACCAAGCATATCTTTTCACAATAAAATGATTATATTTGTAATGTCCATGCTATGCTACATAGTAGAAGTGGTTTCTTGAGCAAAAAGTTTCCCCTGCTATCCTATCATGCACATGGTCTAGAATCTTTGAGAATTGACAAAAGGACAAGCTCACCCCTACCTGAAATAAAAAGCCCTTGCTCTACAGCTAATCCGAGCAAGTATCCCTAGCATAGGAAGAAAAGAAAAGTTCAAGAAAAAGAGAAAAAGAAAAAAGTTATTTCAGCATTATCTCAAATATCAAAGCAAAAAAAAAAAAGTACAAAAATACAAAAAAAAAAAAGAGAGCAAAAGAGAAAAGCAAAAGCAAAAGCAAAAGCAATAAAATCCCTTTCCCTACCCATTGAAAAGAAAATAAGGGTTGATGAGCTTGAATCCCTGGAATTCTCAATTATTTGAAAACTGAGGTAAACCCCATAACAGGTGGTTTGTGCCCAACCCGTTTGGCCTTGGGTAACTCCTAGCGTGGTGATATGTCTGTCACATTAGCGACCTTATTTTGTACAGACCTATGTCTACTTATGGATTAGCTAGCTCTTGATAACCCGACTTACATAGTAGTTTGGTATGGTTTTATGCATCTAAATCATGGTCAATGAACCCTTATTTGGTTAATTCAAATCACTTGTATCAAACTATCTTGCTCAAAACTGGTAAATGCACAAAGCAATTGCACACACATTTGTATTTGAGAGATTTTGTGTATCATTATAATAAATCAAGATCGGAAATGAACTCACATACGCACATGGGATTCCTTATAAATCTAACTGTTGTCTTTAAGATACTTTGAAATATTTTTGCAAATTGTTTGGAATAATTTCATTTTCTTATTTGAAGAACAGTTGTTTAGTATAAAGACAACTACATACATTTTCAAAAAAAAAAAAAAATCAAAATTTCTTTCAAAACATACACTCAAATCATATATATTATCGACTTTTGCGATGATGGTATAGTTCCAAAACTTAAATTGGAATTTTATGCCTAGCGCAAGTCCTCATCTTCATATTATCTGTTTATTTTCAAAAATTAAAAAATCAACCATGCAATAAAACTATCAATTTCTTCTTTGGATTTTGCGATGATGGTATAAGTCTATACCTAAATATTCTATGCCTAGCGCAAACCATTGTACTAATTTTATTTCCAATTAATCTAAACTCATCAAAACATGTGACTTAAATCATTATGTTACACAATTATGCTTTAACAACAATGCACATTGTTTCTATTTCATGTCATTATGTCAACTTCAATTTTGCAATGATGGTATAATTCCTAGGGAATTATTCAAAATTTTTATCACACTTAGGAATTTATGCCTAGAAAAAATCATCTTTAATATATTTCATGCATAATATTTTCATGGAAATCTGAAAACAAATCACCATCATCATCATCATTTGCATCATCACAACAAAGTCTTAAGACAGTCTCTTAAGCACTCTTTTTCTTTTACCAATATTTCTATATTGGGATTAGCTTGACGACCGAGTGAGCGGTGACTCCATGAAATGGTCTATAATAGCGACAATGTCCTTTGAAATTATTGTTAAAAGTCCCTTTTTTTTTTATCAAATTATCCCACAAACAACCAATTTGTTTACATCAGATTATTTCATTTAAATTTTAAAAGCATGACATTCAAACCATAATATTTCCAAACGACATAATTACATGAATCATCAAATCAATCACATCAAAACATTAAAGCATCATACAAACACATAAGACAAGTCATATGATCAAATATATATATATCTAAATAATATATGTACATCATATCAAAATTAGATTGGTATGCCACAATCTACATCTTGGCATACTCAATCCTTTCAATCATATATTCAGTCTGTGCAGTGCAATAGCCTATCCTCGAGAACCCCTCGAGCTCTCAGCCTCATCTCCTCCCCCACCCTGAGGTGGACGAGGTGGCCCCATCGTAGTATGTGTGGTACTGCGATTCCTAGTCATCGATTGAGATGAAGTCCTCGATGACCCAATCCTGATCAGATTTGCAATGTCGGTTGGTAGCTGTACCCTCTGGCCCTCTAGCACCAGATGGAAGTAGATACCTTGATAGAACGCGGTCTGAGCAATCAATCACACCTAGCTCCTGAGTGCTCGCTCCTTTGCTCCGTGCTCTGAGGCGTGCAACCTCATCTCTGAGCTATGTAGCCTCAGCTCGATGGCATGTAGCCTCATCCTATAAAGTCTGCACCTGTGCCTGGAGATGGATAGTCTCCACTCGGAGAGTAGCCATCTCACTACTCTCTCCTATGTCCACACCCTTGCCCTTATCGGGTGATGGTGGCCTCTCTCTCCATGGAGAAGGGGGTCTCTCCTCCCTCCTCTCCCACTGCCATGGCCTCTGTTGAGCCTGTGGCCTCCTCTGCTCTCTCCCTTCGTGACCCTATGCCGCCTCAATGGTCGCCTAGTGCTGCCTCCCCATACGATGCACAACTGCATGAATCGGACCCTAAGCCCTCTTCATCCGAGGAGGGCGGATGCCTGTGAGCCAGGCTTCATAGCCATCGACTACCCCAGTGTCGTACCCATCCACTAGCTGGATCAGGGCATCATTTGCATCCTAACTCCAGAAGCGCTGCATATCTGGAGCCCCGCTAATTGTAGTGTTATCCCGGATGGTCCGAGAAAACTCGTAGTCTCTGAGAGATGGGATCCCCTGCTATAGACCGAACTGCCTCAAAACTCGGTCATAGCGATGGAGCTCCACCTCTCCCCTCTCCATCCTCAGCCAACAGGTTTGCCTAACGCGAGCCAGCTCCTGTCCGTCCTTGGCCCACCCTGGATGATCTCTCCAAGGCCTCCAGGTGATCTGGTCGGAGACAAGGTCATCAAGTAGTCTTCGGGACATTGGCAGATCTATCCACCACTGTGACCCTCTCCGAAGCCACCAGTAGAAATCTCGGGGCCTCTCCCCGTCAATCCCTATCAATGGGAGCCCTATCGGCCTCCGCACCGCGATGTGATCCCAACACCAAAACTATAGTAGCGATGTCAGTGGGAGCCCTACTGGCCTCTACACTGTGATGTGCTCCCAACACCAAAACTGTAGTAATGATGTCATGACCAAACATCGGTCGCCCTTGTATACGACCCCATGTAGGATCCTATACAATCGGCATAGTACATAGCTCCCCCAAGCAAACCTATATCGTAGTATCTCATGTCATAGACCACATCTGTTAGTAGCCATGGTACTCTGCATCCACTCTGATGGCATAGCAACAGACCACCTACCACCCCAGCCAAAACCTATGTCATTCTAGATGCCCTAACCATCTGGCGTAGTGACTCGATGTTCACTCCGCCCTTCTCCAAGGCGAAGCTCGGATCTTCGCACAGTTGCATCATCGCATGGCCCTGATTGGCCGTGGGAGTTATTAGCCATCCTTGTATGGGGATCCTCAAAATCCTCCATACATCCTCCAATGTGGGAGTCATCTCCCCTGTCGATAATCGAAAATAGGAAGAACCCGGATACCACCTCTCTGCTAGGGCTGTCAATAGCCCCATATCTGTAGAAACCTGTGGCATATCTGCCACATGTTGCAAGCCGACTTGAGCCAACTGATCTCGCTTTGCCTGAGATAGAGTGGCCAAGTCATCCCTCAGCCCGTCGTATTTCCATTCTCTGCTCTTTAGTAATCCTCTCTGCAACATAAACAACAAAACAATAAAAATCATTAATAAAATAGTGATTAAAAATGCAAGTAAAACAAGTTCAATTTCATACAAATGATGATATCATCCACTATTGGACGATATCATCCAAAATTTGAGCAAATTCGTCTCCGATTTTGCAAGAGGGAATCGTCCCTTATTGGACGAAATCGTCCCCATATCGCCGATTTCGCCCTTGGACGAAATCGATGATATCGAGACGATTTCGTCTCGACAACGTCGACGGCCCAAAAACGGCCGCGATGCTCAAAAATCATTCAAAATTAATCTAAAAAAGCATAGAAAATCAAAATTAAAGCATTCTAAACTAAGTTTAGACTCTTACCCGTAGCCCGCGTCGGACCTCTATCGATCTATGCGTTGTCTCGACCATTTTGTTTGCAGAGCTCTAGAAACCAGAAAATGAAAATGAACAGTAACAATGAATTAGGGTTTTACCCTATTTTTCTTAATTTTATTCAAAAACACTTAACAACATTTTAAATTTTTGCTTTTCCGCGTTTTTACCTCAAACGTTTGATTTGGGTAAAAACACGGAGGGGGCACCATAGTAAGTTGTATGATTCAACCTAGAATCGTCGCCTAAAAATGGGAATACTTTTTGCTTTCTCGTAAATCAAGAAGAACTCGTATTTAACGCATTTTCCTCGAAAAATTCGCTAAAGAGGGGGCAAAATGTAGCACCCTAAAATTGGTGCAGTAAAACTTAGCAAATAATTAAAATTACTTTAGTAATAATTCAAAATTCAATTTTAACCCCGAACCGCTCGTTAACCACCTGTTAAACAGCTTTCCCCATTTTTTGTGCCATTTTTAGGATTTGTTGTGATCGTTGGACGATATCGTCTCCGATCAGACGATATCGCCTTAGATCGGATGATTTCATTTGGAGCAAAATGTCCAGACGATCTCGTCCCAAACTAATTTTTGCATAATTAGCCTCTGTTCCAACGACATCTCTAATCTAGGCAGAAGCGTGTCTGCGCCGTTAGAGACCCTCCCCGTTGGAGATCTCCCAAATTGGGATGATCCCCAACCTCCTAACCTCCCTCCTAAGCCTATTTAAACCTTAGGACCCCCCTTGAAATTCCCCTGGCTGAATTTTCCTGTAACTTGACCTTTGCGCGCATTAGAATACCCTGGATTACCATCTGCATTTGTGCTTTCCAAGTTTTCTTGTAGGGACCTCATTGATTTTCAGTCGGAGCAAGCTCAGATCGTCGCAGACGATCCTGTACAATCTTGGATGATCCCGTCAAAATTCGAGATGATTTCAACTGCAGTCTGCATTGGGGGCAATCAGTGCCCAAAGTTTGCAGTTTTCCCATACTTTGCTGCTATTTTATTCTGCATTTAGTCAGTTTTATTATTATTTCTTGTTATTCTGCATCTTGGTGTTCACCCATGTAGTTTAATTGCATAATAAAATCATGATTAGCTATTAAAGCATCGTAATTTACTTGCATTTCTATTTGGGATTATCTTATTAACATCCTTATTATTATTTCACATCATTTTCCTTTATCAGTATAGTTGCATTTTTTGTATTTTGTATCTATTTCTCTGTTTGCAGGTCTCTGATGAATTCGTTAGATCTTAGATGATCTTGTCTGATTTCAGATGATCCTGTCAAATCAGAGGCAATCTAGACTGCTTCAAAAATCAAAATCTCCATCAGACATCCGGAATCAGGTATGGCTTTTCTCATCTAGCATATTCTTTGTGTTTTATGTTTAATTTTGTTTTTTGTATTCATTTAATTTGCATTTTCATAATAGAACAACTTAGATTCATTTGGCCAAACCTAGGATTTGAATGTTTAAAGATAAAATTGAACACATTAAACACATTCCCAACCTAGGTGTGGATATTGCCACTAAACGTTTCCTGGTGAACCCCACCATCCATCAAAAAATCACCTTAATACACCTCCTCCGAGAGGTGGGACCTTCAAAGGGCCTCTCAGTCCGAGGTATTGTCCCATCCTTCTCGCATCCCCCTTACGGGCGTGGATCCTTTAGCCTAAAGGTAAGGGTGCGGAAAATTTGGAGCGATACACATATTAAGATCAATTGCTAGGTTTCCTTTAGACACTACATGTCCTAGGATTTTTCCTTCTTGGACCTTGAAAATGGAATTTTTAGGATTAAGTGAAATACCATACTCCCTACACCTCAAGAAGATGAATTTTAAATATTTAATGCATTTACCTCTTTATTTAGATAAAATAGTCAAATCATCAAGGTATATGAGTATGATTTCACCTAAAAAACGTACAAATACAA
This sequence comes from Wollemia nobilis, assembly GCA_028583015.1. Taxonomy (NCBI): domain Eukaryota; kingdom Viridiplantae; phylum Streptophyta; class Pinopsida; order Araucariales; family Araucariaceae; genus Wollemia; species Wollemia nobilis. Next base: position 937,384 of record JAQPPZ010001737.1, on the reverse strand, counting down.
TGTCCATAGCTCATTGGAAGGCATCACTAACATTTAACAACCCAAAAGGCTTTTGTTGATATGAAAAGGTCCCCTATTTGGTGGTAAAGGTTATTTTGTGTTTGTCGTCATCCTAGATCCAAATTTTATTATACCCAAGAATCAATTTAGGAGTGATAACATTTGATATCCATTCACTTTCTATAAAATATGTTCAATGGTAGATAGAGGGTAATGATCTTTTAATGATGTCTTTTTCAAGTTCTTGAAATTGACACATAATTTGATATCGCCATTCTTCTTTTTGACTAGCACCAAATTGGCTACCTAGTTAGAGTCCTTGATTGGAAATATTATTTGGGCTTGTAGAATCTTGAAAAAATATTTCTACATAGTTGCTTTAATTTCTAGGGTTTGCAACCTTCTATTTTTATTGGAAGAGCTTTACACCAAGTTATAATTTTATGGTGTGCTCTATGATGCTTCTATCATACAATTCAGAGCTTCAAAAGACCAGGCAATGAAATCACCATAATTCCCACAAAACTCCTTGAAAATAAATACTTCTTCCTTGGTGTATTATTTTCTTGATAGCATATTATTTCCTTCAACAATTTTGATGGGATGATAGGAGGATGCTTTTACTTTGATGCTAGACTTCTTAACATTGTCGTTAGAATCGAACACACTCTCTAATGTGATTAGCCCCTTTTGAAACTAATTAGTATTTGACTATATTACTTTATATTTTATATTACCCCATATTCATTTTTGTTCTTAGCATGTTGAGATTCCCTAATAAGGAATTTGATAATTTGCTTATCGTTATTGAAAACTTGCCAATGATCAAAATTATTGAAAATTGTTGGCCTAAAAACTACTTCAAATTCTATTGGTTTATCCCATATCTTTGAAAATGTCAATGATGCTATGGAGGCTAATTCATAAACTTTAACATTCAAATCTAGGATAACTACCTTGATATAATAGGTATAGAACATATTTAATAAATCATAAACCTTGTGCTTATATGATTTGAGGTATTTGTTTTTATTGTATACTCTAAATTGACTTGATTTATCATAAGCTCAAAATTGCCAAATACCTTGAGATTTTTTATCCCCATTATTTTGGCCTTTCTTAAACCTGTGCATAATAGTTCATACTTGACCACATTATAATGTAATTTAACAATAGCCTACAAGCAAAATTTGTTTGAGTACCTTTTGGATCAATGAATTGAATACCAATACTAACCCCATTTATTGTTCTAGTGCCATCCAAATGCATGGTCTATGTCCCATCATGCCCTTGTCCCTATTGGCTAGGCAAGGTTGGAATGCTAGCAGGCTCTTTAGATATTAAATAATATTTGATATTAGTTTCCTCAAAGCTTACATATAAGTCCTCATCATTCTAAAGCATGCCAAAGATCATTTCAATGTTGCACAATTGTGCACTCTGTATGATTTCATCATCTACAAACTTGGGTAACTCATTCTAGTTTACCACACAATCTTCATCTAGCTTGTGCAATAAGTAGCTATATGGTGTTTTATTCTCAATTCTAATAATATTTCCATTGTGAGGAACCTTTGTATGGGTATAATACATTATAAAATATATTCATAGACAACCTTAGGTATTATAGTTATAGCCAACCCCTACATCTACTATGCAACTTGGTAATAGGTAATTCTTGATGCTCAAAGTTACATAGAATGATGGTGACTTCAAGGTCTTAGGATTAGGAGCATATAAAATCTATCACATTGACCTGAATATCCAAGGGATCATCCACCATAAGATTTTATTATTTTGATGTATTTGGTTAAGTTGGTTTTGGTTGTTCATCCTTAGTGTTACTCCTTTCTCTCTCATTGAGAGATTATTGTAGTAAATATCTTTGTTTTGGTAGGGATAGAGCTTCTAGCATGCTCACTTTTGTTGGTGTTTTTTCATTTCCTCCACTATATTACATTTATATTCAACATAATTACTTTTATTGTGTAATATGAACTTCTTATATTGCCCAATGGCTATCTTGCATCCATCATTGATGAGAGAATGGTATTTATTATTATAGGTAATTTTTTCCAAAGATAATTAGAAGTAGAATAGGCCAAGGTAAAGTAGTTGGAAGGAGCTTATCTCCTTTAGTTTAAAGAAATACCTACAAAGAAGAGGGGAACAAATTCAAAATCCACATCGACTATTATATCTTCCATCTACAAATGATGCTCATATCCTACCCAATTATAGCTACATCAAGGGTACTAAGGCCTGTGGGTCATTGATTTTCAATCCAACAATTTGCATGGTTATTCTAACAAAGGAAAACATGGAAAAGAGGAAAAGGCTCCTATAAATCTTGGGGTCAGACATATGGTGACCAATCAGGAACCCAAGAAGAGAAGCATCAACACTAGACGAAGAAAGCCTACATTGGTTATCAATAGTTTCACCTCACCTAAGGACACATGGTAGTCATACATGCAAGGGAGGAAGAAGGTGATTGAGAAATTAAGAAGAAAATCCACCATTGGCCACAAATATCAAATTTTATGGCCAAGCCTATTAGAACCAACTATGTGCTAGCCATGAAAACCACCCACCATATACGTGAGCCTTATTTACCAACCTACACCATTTAAGGATGTCATACCCATCACATCAGTAAGGTGATGTACTCTAGGAGAAACATGGTGGAAGAGTAATTGTGTAGCTACCCCAAAATAGCAATAGAGAGATGAGTCAACAATAATTGATCATTTTACCCAAAAGCTTTCAATACTTATGGCCTTAAACCTAAAGATCTCGAAGCTACTATCCCATAATTGTAGAAGGATTTTAGCTACAAGAGCAAAGGATAATTTGTAGGCCTTCTACACAAAACTTCAAAAGGAAGGATCCCTCATATCGACTTATAAATAGGCCCAAATTATATTGTAAAAGGATTGAGAGTTATCTGCTCGTGCTTGGTACCTAACCTTTGCAAACTCTTCCTTTCACCCTTCTTTTCGATTATAACAAAAGGAGCCCAAATATTTTCTCAAACCTCCCAAGACTTATTTTCTTGTAATCACTTTTGAAATGTTAATGGAAGCCATGACTTATTTCGCTTTGTCCTTTATTTAATTTTTTTTTATTCTTGGTAGTGTTTTTCTCAATTGTGTTCACTAACCATAGGATAGTGTTTTTTTATGTTCAATTGCCACTTGTTGTATTCAACTGTTAGGGTTTAATCCTTTGGTGCATCACCCCATGCAGGTTAGGTTTATTTTTTGTAGAGCATTTACTTTCCTATTTTTTACTTTCATTGCAATTCCTTTCTCTTGGCCTGAACTTTAAGAGGTCCTCATATGTCAAGGATTTAATCTAACAAGGAGTTGATATCGATTTAAAACCTTAGAGGCTGCCTCATAAGTAGTCTCCCATCCACAATGATTATTGATATTTTGCTCTATGTGAGATGTGGATGTATTCATATTATCACCCTCCCCCCCCCAACCTGGGTTGGCATGTCCACTTCGAAATGATAATAGTTTGTTTGGCATACCTGGTCAGACAAGCTTCTACGTTTTCCCCATGGATATTGTACAAGTCTGACTATGATTTTGATGAAAATTATACTCTACCTGATTAAAGAGAAGCACTTGGAGAATTCACCTGGTGACTCTACTTGATGACTTAGATTAAAAATATAGACTTTGAGTAAGTCACCTAACAAAATATAGGATGATATTTTAGTGGGGATATTTATCTCATGAGCTTATTAAAACAAAACATCTCCACTTGATGATTTTTCTCTCAAAGGAAAGACCCAAAATTATATGAGCGAAATATCTATAACTAGAGCCTTCACCCAAGTCAATCAGTAAGAGTTGGTGAGACATTTTAATCAAATAAAAAGAAGGAGAAATCAATGACATGATATGATGGTTGTGGTACATCAACCTCCTAAAATATTTTTGGTGTGGAATTTTAGAGGTACCTTGATTCCACCAGCTTCACCTAACACATAGGACCTAGTTTCTACCATGAAATTCAAGTCCTTACCTTAATTCTCTAGAGAATATGTTGTAACTTTGAAAGAACACTTGCAACACTTGGTGAACTTGTATTATATGCATTTTATCAAAAAGTAAGACATAGCCTTGAGGCTATTGGAGACTTATTTTTGAGGTAGAGCTTATAAATGGTACCTCAGTCTAATCTCACGATTAGTCTAAAGTTGGAACTAGTTGATAGAGCTCTTGATAAAGTGATTAAGAGAGAAGGTAGATGGAGCATCCCTCTTAGAGCAACTCATGACCATCATGAGGGTACTGTAGACACTAAAATCTGGTCAATCCGATTATGCTACCATAAGCAATGGCTAAATGACATACCAAGGCCCCTAGGGCAGCCCTCAATAGGTATACAGTGGTCCTAACCACTCAGTGCAAGGTTTTGGAAGGTTTCAGGCCACTTTTGGGACCTTTTGAACACCCTGTTTCTATTCGTCCCACCCTGGGATGAATACAAATCCTATTCATCCCACCCTGGAGCGAATAGCAGCATTCATCCCGGGGTGGAGCGAATAGCAGGTTTGACCAGAAAAAAGTCAAATCTGGGCCAAAGGCGCCTAGTAACGGTCATATTCCTGGCTATTATTGCCCACAAGTTAGGGCACACAGCAGATCTTATGACATGCTCAATGAATGAGGCCAATTTGGGAGATTCTCTTCCCCCTCCAATGCATGCCACCCTGGTGGCCAAGTGGCGCCTCTTGCCCTGCATGCCCTCGCATGCCTTTTGACCCATGAAGCCTCCTTGGGCTATAAAGTGGATGCATTTTCCACACAAAATATAGAGAGGAGTTTTAGGACAAAGCAATGGAGTGCTGCCAAGATTTCCTTTCACCTTTTGTGCCCATTTTTACCTCGAAATCTCTACCTAGCGAAGGAGGTTTGCGAGGGAACTAGGAGGCGCAATTTGTCACATAACCGAACCATATGAGTGAATTCCCTCACAAAATTTGATGAAAATACATCCCATAGTGTTTTTCATCAATCCTCAGTGGAATTGGTGGTAAAATTTAGGTAGAAATGGTGGGCGTCCCACCCCAGGCGCCCCCAATTTGTGATAGTCTTATTCGTCCCACCCTATGATGAATAGAAATATGTGCATAATTTTATTACTATTTTTAATTATTTATTTTCTACATGTTATTATTATGTTGTAGTTCAAATTTCATGTCATTCTGAGCTATATTGGCCGAGATATTGCAATTTTAGTGTTTTGTAGGGTCTCATGCAGGTCTCCGATGGTCATCTGAAGAAACACCTAAAATGTTACTTATTTTGCAAATATGATCATATGGGTTTCTTTAAAATATCATTTTATGTATTCTTTCCAATTTTCATGTGTTTTGGATATGTGTAGGGCTATAAATTGTTTACTTTGTGTTTTGTAGGTTGCGCACGGTCATTGCAATTACGAGGCACCATCGGACTCAATATTGGCATAATTTCTAGTGATATCTTCCCAAAATATTTTTTTACATCCCTCTATAATTTCAAGTCATTTGGAGTTGATTTGATGCTAGCATCTAGCTATTTGGCCCCTATGGGGATTGCATGTTTTACATCATACACACTTGCTATTTGACATTTCTTGTTTCCTTGTGTGTAGGTGCAGGTTATACAATACATTGGGAAGTAGCATAGGACCTAAATAATCAAAGATACAAGTGGTGGCAGCATTGGCCCACCCACTTCGATTGTGGGTACGAGGAAAGACACTGGATGTGCACCCGAGTTACTTGAAGGATTTTGATCCTTGGGCACCCGATTTGTAAAAATTTGTATCATCTATTTGAGCCCTCAAAGGGGAAATTTTGTAACCTAGATTTGATCTACCCAATTAATAAGAAGTCGATTTACTTTGCATTATTTCTTGTTATTTGCTATCTTTTCCATCTTACTTGCATGCTTTCGTTTGATGCTCATAAGCAATAGGACATAGATACACATATTTTTTATCATAATTTGGTGCACCATTTTTCCCTACTTTAGTGGTGATCATGGTGGGACCCTATCCCTTTTGCTTTAGGTGAATTTTGGAACTCATTTTTCATCTTTTTATGTTGTAGGTGCTATTCGTTCTGGACTGAAACGAACTCTGACCTGCTATTCGTGCCACCCTGGGATGAATGCGAATTCATCCCACCCTAGAATGAATATAGACCTGCTATTCATCCCACCCTAGAGTGAATAGAAACTAGAGATTTTTTGAGCAGAATTCTAGAAATAGCAAGTTTTGGTAGTGATGAGGTAGGCATCTGAATCTTCTATCTCTGTTTTTCATTTTTAGAAACTGTTTTATTTGGTTTTTCTCACATATTTTGCTTGTTTAGAAAGGTTAAAAGTTAGTTTCCTTTTTCTTAAACACAAAATAACAAAAAATATAAAAGGAGAAAAATCAAAATAAATTTAAAGTAGGAATGCATCTCTTTGGATTGCTTGCTTGTAGCCTACCTAATGGGTAGGCTAGCATTTAGGGTTTTGCATTTCTAGATACATTTGTGAGTTATTTTTATACTAAATTTCTGAAATTAAAATACACCTTTTGCATGCATTTAGTGAATGATCATCGAATGCTTCTTTGTTTACTTTCTTTGGATTAAAAAGAACCACACACACCATGATTCACTTAAATGCTAGTGAGGTGGATTTCATCACCATCCACTAGTAGAGTTCAATGAGGTGGCTTTCATCTCCATCCATCGTCTCAAATCCCATGAACCTTGTTCTTTGCCAAGGTCGGTTCCAAGATCCATCATAGCCCATGGGTTATAGCATGTATCTCTCTTTGGAGAGGTATATCATAGACTATGGGTGAACTGGGTGAGGAACTGGTAGGACTTGTGCTCCCTGGCCATGTGTGGACCTCATCACCACACATTATAGGTGGGATAACATGACCTGGAGTTCATAGCTAGGTTTTCGAGCTATGAGTATATAGGTGAAATCCAATTTAACACAAGATTATCATTCAACAATATTTCAAACATGTGACACAAGGTCATTCTTTACAAACAACACATCTGAAACACACAAAATAGTTTAGGGATTCACATTTAAAACTTAAAAGAGATAATCATCTATCTTATTGAGTGTTTCCTTTTTTGTTTGTTGTTTCATTAAGAATTTGTAAAGAAGATAATCATTTAGGGTTTGGTAGAGAGTTACGATGGTGTGCACCCATAACCAAGCCCAATCATGGGTGAAAGCTATGGAGAGTGGACTAGGAGACATGAGTCATCTCCGCTATAGCCCTAGGGACTTGGTCATACCTCCCTGGTGAGCCTCTACTCACCCTAGCCCCAAGATAGTGGGGCATGAGCCACACCTATGAGGGAGCCCTATGTGGGACACCCCTAGGGATGATGGAATTTACTTGGGAGAGTGTTCTCGGTACTTAGATACATCACACGCCTTCTTGAATGAAAGGCAACAATGCATTGAGGTGCTAGTAGATAGAGTGGTGCCATGCATTCATGTACCTATTAGGGCTGACACACCTATTCATAGGCTAGAGCTTGACTTCACACACTAGGTAGAGTAGGTTGGTATGACCTTGCCTACACATCACCTTGATAGGGTATAGTAGATTAGGCAGACTGATGGGTATGATACTCATCGCTCAGGGTGAGCTAACTCTGCCCTTCCCTTCCTCATCCATGAAGGAAGGCATGAGGAAATCCTAGATTTTCCTTAGGAGTAGTATTCTATGCATGCACGATGTGCCTCTATGCCCATTGAGTATAATGAGCATATGCCCCGACCTAAACCTCAAGTTAATATGGTGACCCTCGATCGAGGGAAGCATGCGATGGATATCATAGATTATCTTGAATGAGGTCGGCCTCAGGGTGAGACTCCTAGGCCTCTTAGGCCTCACATAGTGGAACAAATTAATCAAGTAGTTGCAAGATACGTGGAATGCCAAGCTCAGTTCAAGCAGCTTCGATGAGACAAAGAGCAACTAGACCACTTGCATCAGCTTGAGAAAGAGAGAATCGAATGGTAGACCAATGAGCTATTCTAGAAGACTCTATAGGAGAGGGTTCCTACCCCTAAGACACATAGGTAGGAAGTCCACCTAAGGCAACCCACACTCATTCGAGATAGGTCTCCTAGGCCTTATCCAATGTTACCTCCATGACCTCCTAGGCTAGATCGAGATGTGCCTCCTAGGCCAAACATAGGGTACCCATAGTGGGTAGATACCCCTCTTTATAGACCAGCTCGAGAAATGCCCTATGGGGCTTACACTGAGCATGAGTTAGAAGTAGAGTATTTGGAGATGCCTTACCAAGGTAGGGGGTGACATGCCACCACCCCATAATAGGTTGGAGGATCCTAGACCTCCATCATAGGATGTGAACAAGGATGAGGAGATCAAATCCTCAGACCCTTATAAAGAGTTGCTAGAGCACCTAGAGTCAGTAGAGAACAAGACCTCTGGGTCTGGATCTCAAAAGCCTACTATGCACCAATTGCATAGTCAACCCATCCATCCTTCGGTTCTTGCACCTCCTTATCTAGAGCAATTTAAGTTACCTCAATTGGCTACATTTAAAGGAGAGGAAGATGCATAGGAACATGTCACTAGATTCTTGGGCCAATGCTTTGACATTCATGATGATGATGCTTTGCTTTTGAGGACATTCATGACTACCCTCTCGGGCCCCACCTCGGAGTGGTTTTACCAACTCCCTAAGCATAGCATCCACACCTTGGACCAACTTGTAGATGCATTCCTAGAATGCTTCACCTTCAATACCAAGAGGAAGGTGACGTTGGCCGACTTAGCTAGGTTGAAATAGTATGACGATGAGTCAATAACAAACTATGGCAATAGATGGTGAACCTTGCTCACCAAGCTACCTTATCTTCTCCCCATGTCGGAGTTGACTCAAATGTTCTCCAAGAGCTACCTAAAGCCAATCTCCTTGTTGTTGTAGCTACAATAGTATGCGACTCTTGAAGATGCCCTAGCATAGGCTAGGATCATCGAAGAAATCAAGATTCAAGAGGGTAAAATTGTGAAGCCTCGCAAGGAGTGGAACAAGAATGCTAAAAGCACCCCAATGTAGTCTAAGCCAATAGTAGTAAATCAAGTTGCCATTAGTGTCCCGGGGCCAGCGCAAGTCATGCCACCTCAAAAGCCTAATTATCAGGCCACACCTAGGAACTATGCCAAGGATAACCAAAATAGTCAAGGGTAAAATCAACAACTCACCCCAAGTGATAGTTCACACCTATTGTAGAGTCTATGGACTCATTGTTTGACCACCTCTTAGCGGCTAATGTGATTCACCTACCTGAGAGTCGACCTATCGACCCAAATGCATCAAAGCCCAAAGGATACAGAGAAGACCTATATTGCAAGTTTCATAGGCAAAATGGGCATGATGTGCAAATGTGCTACAAGTTCAAGCATTTGGTGCAAGACATGATCGATAGGAACACCCTTTAGGTAGACAACCCTATCGCACCAAACAACCAATAGATGGAGGTCTTCAAAGACCCCTTGCCTGCCCATGCAGAGTAGGCCAAGCCAGCACCTCAGGTGAATGAGGTTCACCATGCCCCTCCTAAGCAAGGGTATGTCGGCATGATCAACATTGTAATGAGGAATAGGTGGTACCCAAGTCTAACCATGCCACCTATGGCTCAGAGTGATGTCCCCTCGATATCGTAGCCTCTATCACCTCCTATGTCGAGCCTCCCACCTAGGCCTATTGTCACCATTAAGAGCAAGCTCACTCAGAGCTTAAGAACAATATCTACCCGACTCTCCATCTATGAGCTCATTCAACAATCAACACCTCATAGAGAAGCCTTGATGGAGATCCTTAAAGCAATCAAGCTTCAGCCCTGAGAGTCTGACTCCTTCAACAACTTTGTGGGGCATGTGCGACAATGCATGGAATCGATGATTACCTTTCGAGAAGATGAGCTTAAATCGGTTCCAAATGATATGGTAGATCCCCCTTTGCACATCATCGCATGTGTGAATGGAATGCCATACAAGAGAGTGTTGATAGACACTAGGTCTTCTAGCAATATCATCATGACAATAACTCTCAAGCATTTGAAGCTCCCAGCATCCCACATTGTCGCATCTACCTACACCCTCCGAGCCTTCAATGATGCCATATGCTCAATGGTTGGTATGATCATCCTACCTATTCAGGTAGGGGAAAATACCATCCCGACATTGTGCCACATCTTGGAGGGTGAGATGGCATACAATATCCTATTAGGTAGACCATGGATCAGGGATATGAAGTGTGTCCCTTCCATCACTCACCAATGCCTTAAGTACACTCATGAAGGGCAAGTTCATGTCATCCCTATGGACCTAGAGCCCTTCAAGTATTGCAATATGGTGCAATAGCTCCCCGAGTCAACCTTACCATCAACCCATCTAGATTTTCAACCGAATAAATCTAGCCAAGGTTTGACTCTATCGCCATCATAGGCCATACCATCCACATCATCGACACCCCCATAGATGTCTAGTGCATCTATGGATCCTTTGCCTAGGAACCTAGGGAAGCGACCTATTGAGGAGGCCCAATCGACCATATCCACCATCTCCATAGAGGAGGTTCCTAGCCAAGTAGATGAGGAGCTACCGCATGAGATGAATGATGAATCAGATTAGGTCTCACTCTCATCCCTCTTCTATCCGTAGCCTCAGGTCACTGTGCACCTGGCTTCCACTAGATTGGGGGAGTACATGGTTAGGAATGTTACAACCACCCCTGCTATAGAGTCGGTGCAAGACATGGGTCGACCCCATCTTCCCATAGGCACCATCGTGCCTCTCGGCCTCCCCCTAATCAAATGAATTTTATCTATGGGGGCCTTGACTATGGCATCGAACCTTATCAATAGTAGGAAGAAGATGAAGAGCCCTTTGGAGAAGACATTAACTACTTGTCTAACCCTAACTTCACTGAAGTACCTTGACCTATGCAATTGGCATGGTTATGGGTTGGGCCTGTATGAGCAGGGCACTTGAGTTCCCTACCAACCATAGTATCAAATGCCTTATGACAAGTCTAGCTTGGGACTCAACAAGCCTGTGTCCTTAGACATCTTGGTAGATAACTTAGAGTGCATGACTCTAAATTTTAGATATGAGCTCGCATGAGATCCTTTCACCAACCCCAATCATGTCTACTCACTAGGGGACTACTTCCCTATGCCCTTGGGAGATGATGAACCACCTCATGATGATATTCGCTCTTATGAGAGAGGTGAAGGTTCATGTACTCTTCCCCATGATAGTGAGGAAGAGGATCCAGGGTCCCCTTATGAGTGGACGTCAGATGATGAGTCAGATTATGGAGTCACACCCATTGACTCTGGTAGTTCAGATGGAGAAGGCCCTTGGGTCATCCTCGTAGATGATGAGGATGAGTTCTATCTATGCATGTTCCCATTACATCATCCCATCTAGTGACAACTTCTACCTCTAGAGGAGCAAGCTCACCCATAGCCACATCGACCACCATCGGTCATTCCACCACCTCCATAACCACCTCCTCAGGTCTTGCGACATTTAGAGGTCCGTGGACACCATCAACCACATAGGGGAAATCATCCATCCATAAATATGATTTCCATAGATCTTTTGACCCCTATGAGATCCGAATAACCCATTGAAGCCATTGCACCTCGACTTGGGGGTAATCAACTTTGATCGAGGAGATTCACCGCCCTCGCCTTCTGAGTATTGGCCTTGCGATGAGATGTTACAACCATTTCATTTCTCTCTAGGGCCAACTCATGATGTCTTCCATGCTGAGGAGGAACTCGAGGTTCCCATTGATGATTTAAATCTAGTTGATGACATCCATTTGATCCCTACTCCCCACCAGTTGGAGGAAGGGTCACATATGTCAATCGAGCCTATGATTGATAAAGATATCGACTCAGATCCTAAAAACCCATAATGTATCAAGCTAGGGGAAAGTCTATCCCCTAAAGAGCAAGCTGATTACATAGCCCTTCTCATAGAGAAGAAGGTAGCTTTTGCATGGTCTTACAAAGACATGTCGGGACTGGATCCAAATCTAGTCACCCACAATCTGACGCTTGATCCCAAGGCCAAGCCTGTCAAGCAAAAGCTGAGAAATATGCATCCAATAGTGGCCTTAATGGTCAAATATGAGCTACAAAAGTTGTTGGATGCCAAGTTTATCATTTCTGTAGACTATCCACCATGGTTGTCCAACATGGTTCCCATCAAGAAGCTTGATGGGAGGATTCACATTTGCACCAATTTTTGAGACCTAAACAAAGTGAGTCCTAAGGATGATTTTCCTTTGTCGAGCATCGATGCCCTAGTAGATGCCATAATGGGCCATGAAATGTTATCCCTTATGGATGGCTTCTCTGGGTACAATCAGATTCGTATCAACCTAGAGGACCAACTCAAAATAACGTTCACAATGCCTTGGGGAACATTTTGCTATAAGGTCATGCCTTTTGGCCTTAAAAATATCGGTGCCACCTACCAACGTGCCATGACATACATCTTCCATGACTACATGCATAAGATTTTGGAAGATTACATGGATGACTTATTGGCTAAATATTTGTTATGCCATGAGCATCTCGATGTCTTGCGTAAAGTCCTCGATCACCTTATCGAGCATAATGTGAGATTGAACCCCAAGAAGTGCATCTTCGGTATCACATCTAGAAAGCTCTTGGGATTTATAGTTTCTAAATGAGGCATCGAAGTGGACCCTAACAAGGTCAAGGCCATCCTCGAGATGCCTCCCTCGACTACCATCAAGCAGCTTTAAAGTCTATAGGGCAAGATCGCATCCATCAAATGCTTCATAGCACAATTGTCGGATAAGTGTCGACCCATGAACAAGTTATTGCACAAGGGGGTCACATTCCATTGGGATGATGAGTGTCAGGAGGCCTTTGATGCAATAAAATAGTACCTGGATTCATCGCCAGTGTTGGCTCCACCTCGACTAGGAGTGTCATTCCGCTTATACATCTCAGCCACTGAGATTGCATTGGGTGCCATGTTAGCCCAAAATAATGAACTGCATAAGGAGCAGGCTACTTACTATCTCAGCCACCCTGGTCAGTTATGAGATTAAGTATGCATACATTGAGAAGTTATGCCTAGCGGTGGTTTTCACCACCAAGAAGCTATGACATTACATGCTTAGCCATACCACGTATGTTGTATCTAAAGAGAATCCATTGTGATACATGATGAGTCACACTTATCATAGTAGTCGCATGATAAAATGGATCATGTTGTTGATGGAGTTTGACCTAGAATTCATTGGATAAAAATCAATCAAGGGTTAGGTCATCATCGATCAACTCGTAGAGGCTCCTCTCTAGGATGATCAACCTCTTAGCATGGAGCTTCTCGATGATGGAGTCTTCCAAATATCAGAATCACCTGATTTTGATGAGCCTGAGTCATAGGTAGATATGACTCTATTTTTTGATGGCTCCAAATGTGAGCAAGGAGGTGGTATAGGGATCATGTTTTTCACACCGCATGGGGCTCCCATACCCCTATCATTTAAACTTGATTTCCCATGCACCAACAACAATGTCGAGTATGAAGCCTTGCTCATAGGTCTTCAAATGGCTATCACCATGAAAATCACCAAGCTTAACATCTTTGGTGACTCCTTGCTCATTGTTAACTAGGTCAAAGGGATCTACCAATGCAAGTGCCTAGTTCTGCAAGCCTACAAAGCCCTTGTGGATAAATTCTTAGTAAATTTTGAATGGTATGACATCGAGGCACTCCCTCGATCATCTAATCATTTTGTGGATATGATGGCCTCCTTAGGGTCCTTGATCCCATAGAACCCTATTGATGAGATGACAACCATTCAGGTCAAAATGCTCTCATAGTCTATGGTTGAGCGTGAGGATACTCAGGCCATGTCGAAAGTCCACTTGATTCAAATTGAACCTCATCAAGAGAGATTCTCGCACCTTCATGAGCACTTGAATCATGCCGATTGGGGGACTTTGTTCCCTCAAGCCCCTTTTGATAGTAGTACAATGCTATTCTTACAAGTTCTTTCCCACTCAACATTTGCTCGGGATGAATTTCAAGAGGGATAGGCAATTCATGCGATCGAGGCTTCCTCACAATAGGACTGGTCCACACAAATTAGGGAGTATCTAAAGCTTGGTAATCTCCCTCCTGGATTGTCGCACGCCACTAAAAGAACATTCAAATGGAAGGTGACAAAATATGTCTTGCTAGGAGACATTCTGTATCATCGAAGCTATGAAGGGATCCTCCTTCATTGCTTAGAGCATCAAGAGTCGGCTTGGGCAATCACCCAAGCACATGATGGTACATGCGATGGCCATTTTAGTGGTATGGCCATCACAAAGTGCATTCTTCGCATGGGCTATTATTGGCCAATTTTAGAGTGAGATTGTTGCACATATGTGAGGAAGTGCATGAAGTGTCAACACCATGCTAACTTGACACATGTACCTTCCTAGGCCTTACAATCGATCCAATCGGCTTGGCCATTTTTGCAATGGGGGTTGGATTTAATTGAGAAAATCTCCCTCACATCCTCGGGCCATCACACATTTATCATTATGACTATCGAGTATTTTACAAAGTGGGTGGAAGTAATTCCCCTTACCACTATGATAGGACCCCACATAGCGGAGTTCATATTGCATAATATCATTTGTCATTTTGGTATTCCATCCAAGATCATTTTGGATAATGGGACATCATTTAAGAATAAATATGTGCATGCTTTAACAACAAAGTATAATATCCAACATAACTTTTTGATGCCCTACTATCCACAAGAAAATGGGCAAGCAGAGGCTTCCAACAAAACATTGATTGCCATTCTCAAGAAAACTATCAAAGAGAATCACATCGATTGGCACATACAAATACCCCTTGCTCTATGGGCCTACCACACTAGCATTCGGATGCCCACTAGGGCCACCCCATTTTCACTAGTGTATGGTGTCGAGGTAGTCATGCCTCTAGAGCTAGAAATCCCATCATTGTGCATATCCATGCAAGAGTTCATCGATGATGACACCGTATGGTAGGCTCACCTAGATCAGCTTACGTTGCTTGATGAACATCGTATTAATGCTCTCGAGCACCTACGCATTTATCAAGAGTGACTTAAGAGAGCCTACAATATGAAAGTCCATCTTAGAGATTTTTAGGTTGGTGACCTTGTTCTGAAAGAGAACCAACAAAATTCTAATTTTTTGCCCCATCTAAGGGACAAGTTTGTGACAAATTGGTTAGGTCCTTATGTCATTACTAGTCATATTGGACCCAAAACTTATCACCTAGCCTCCCTTGAAGGCGTCGAGGATCCTGAACCCTTGAACATCCTTCACTTGTGGCCTTTCCATGCCTAGAGTATTGTGGCTCAACCTAAAATGCTCCTAGGTGGTCTATAACCATCTAGGTCACCCCAAAATGCTCCAAGGGTGCCTTTAACCCGCTTGGTCAACCTAAAATGCTCCTAGGTGGTCTATAACCATCTAGGTCACCCCAAAATGCTCCAAGGGTGCCTTTAACCTGCTTGGTCAACCTAAAATGCTCCTAGGGTGTTTTATTAATCACCTATCTAGGTCACCCAAAATGCTCCAAGGTGTTGCCTTTAACCGCGCTTTTGGTCAACCTAAAATGCTACCTAGGGGTCAAAACAAGCCCTTTGGTCACCCCAAATGCCCCAATGGCCCCAATAAGCCCGTTGGTCACATGTATATATATATCAAAAAAATCAAAAACATCATATATATCAATCAAAAATACAAAAATATTGCATCACATTGCATCTTCAAACATCATCAAAACATCAAAAATACAAAAATATCATATTGCATTTCATTACATCGCATCTCATTGCATTATCAAAATCATCTGCATTAGGCATACTCATTATTGCACTTTGCACTATAGAGTTGCTCATACGTGTCTAGCACTAAGACTGTACATCCTGCATCAGTCCAAAAAAAAAAAAATTATGTCAAAATCATTATCCACATCATTTCATTTTCCACTTATCATGTTCACCTACATTTTACATTGGTCATAACAGTGTCTGTCTCCCATCACATAGTCATTTGTTCTAGAATGTCTTTACGGTTTTTAGTCACTCAACCATCTCTAGTTTTCTTTTCAGATTTTGTAGAAAGCTATCATGATTTTTAGGAGGTAGAGTCTTTCTTAGATTATACCTTGTATACAACAAATCCCAACACATTTACACATTAATAAATCCAAGTTTTGTGCAAGGAAAGATGAAATTATGAAGTGGTCTAGGTTGCTTTAAGCGAAAAGGTCATCCTGCTCATCCCCCTATGTGAATGGTTCAAGAATGTTAAGAATTGGCAAAAGGACAAGCTCTTCCCTACCCAATTCCCCAAAATAAATAGTGGTTTTCACCACTATCAAAAATCCCAATTCCCAAAATCCCAAAAGTTCAAAAAAAAATCAAAAAAAAAAAAAAAAAAAAAAAAAAAAAAGTAAAATAAATAGTGGTCATCACCACTTCCCAAATCCCTTGCTCAAAGAAAACAAAATACAAAATAAATAATGATTATCATCACTACATATGAGCAAGTATCCCAATAAAATTGAAGAAAAGAAGGGAGCTTGAACTTGAATCCCTAGAATTCTCAGCATTTGGAAAACCATATGTTTGTACATGATGATATGTCTATCACATTAGCTTTTGCATGTGTGCAACCAATGTTTGCATGTGGATGAGCTAGCTTTTGGTAACCTATATTACCTAGTGGTCTAATCCTACCAAGTACAAACCTAGGATCATGACATTCATAGGGTGATCCTCATTCCAGGTTTGGTGGATAGCCTATCTAGCAATGGTGGTATCTTTATGCATCTCACAGGAATGAACTCACTTGCACACATAGGGATATGAAGTATCTTGGTCATCCTAGCAGATTCATACCTTGTCAAAAAGTCTTGCATAGTCAGTATATAATCTTTGATCAAGTTAATTAGAGTGTTTGAGTCTCATGAAAACCTCATCTACATTCTCTAACATCTCATTTCATTTATTCCATTTTATCACATTGCAATAATACATTTCCATATATCCATTACACAAAAATAGTACAAAAAGAAACAAAAGGAATTAATGCATTTTATATAGTCTATGGTGCTAACATAGTGTGTCAAATCATTAGTCACAGTTCAATATATCAAAGCACTCAATTCATCCATTTCATTGTGCATCCATGCATATACATAGCAGCAAATCATAACACAAAAACATCCATATGCATACATAATAAACATCAATCACAATTGCATTACATCATAGAAGCATACATATGCATACATGGTACAACATCCATCAGTACTACAACAAATCACATAATAGTATCCATCTACATCAATCATTAGCATTTAATATACCATCATAAATCACATACATACATTGCATCCATCTCATAAAATAATAAATGAGACATATGATGACCATAACAAAATCTCATATATATATGGGGTAAAAATATACATCATAGTTTCCAAAAATGCTCATGGGCTACAATAAAGTGGGTCCTCAGACCTCACCAATATCAAAAAGTCAAAAAGAGTCTCAATAGTACCCATCACCATGGTCATGTAGGACCGGTGCTACGACTCGCACTACCACCCATAGTCTGGGTCTGCTATGATCCCCTAGCCTATTGCCACCAGCCCTATTAGTCCTCCACCTAGATGATGACTACATTATCTCACTCTATCGAGTCCGATGTGAGCCACTAGTCTCCCCATCATCAGGAAGATGCCCTCCAAGGTGCACCACCTCCATCTCTAGTCTATCCACGTAAGCCTATCTCCATTGTCCCCATGATTGGTATGTCTCCACTATTGACTATAGCTATAGCACCTCTACCCGTAGCCTCTCTACCTCCCCAATGCTAGACCCCTCCTACCTAGGACCCTATGCTCTCAACTATACCCATAGAGAGGATATCTCGTTCTGGTCCTCCTATCCCTATGCTCGAAGGAGATCCCTCTCTTGTCTGACCTTGACTAGCTCTGCCTGTAGCTCTAGGTATCGATCACCTTGTGTACCCCACTACACCTATACCCCATGATGTCCTCAGCCTCCCCCTCATCACCCTGATCCCCTAGGTCTAATAGGTCCACCTGCTCATCTACCTATTGGTGATGCCCATGTGGCTCATCCACCTCTTCTTGGTCCTCCTCTAGAGCATCCTCCATCACCTCATCTGTGCCCCTAGTTGCCTCACCTTTGAGAGCCCTTGCACCTCACCACTGGTGCATCACCCACCATGAGTCATACTCTATTGTAGTCCTAGCATCATCCATGTTAGGAACATCTACTATAGGGTCTACCTCCTCTCCCACCTCCTCCACCACTAGCCAACCTAATGTCCTCTCATCCCCATGGTATCGATATACTACTGGTCCTCGGGAAACCCCTATTGTAGTCCAAACTATCATGTAACCCTAGAAAATGGGAAGTACTCTCACTCGGTACCATGTTATGCAATCAACCATCTGCCTCACCTCACCCATCGAAGTTGCTCTCCAGCATCCTCCTAGATCTGGATAGTCCCTGTATGGTCGCCATACCACCTGCCCTGGTGCTAGTCATGAGAATGCATCAACATAGTGATCCACATCACCTACATATGGGCTCTACCCTATCTCCTCTCCCTCTACCATAGGATAGCATATCCTATCTCCCTATCAACTAGCTATGCTCGAGTCATCCATGGTAGTCCATGTGGTCACTCCATAACTATGTGCTACCATCCCCAACACTACAATAAGAAGCTACACCCCAAGCCCTTCCATCGATGGTAGTGAATCTCATACAACTCATCATACAACTATGCCAGTAGTGTAGTCCCCCAAGCCATCACTAGAGGCTCCTCCTTGGTGCACCCCACTAGGGCGTACACCAGCTCTAGTAGGTTCCAAGGGAACCTGGCTCCTGAAGAATCTAGGAGAAGCATATTGGAGATGAGGGTCATCAGTAGCACATGCCTCACCCCCAATACCTTCTCCTCATACCAAAACCCCACCAGTATCCCTCCATTCAGATATTCTAGCTCTATCGCATCCGCATCCTCCCCAAAGTACCTCATCAACACTGCACCTCTCTGGTCATGGTGCGTAGAGTGGATCGGTCACCCCTCTATTGGAATCCATAGAATCTGATAGATGTCCTCTAGCATCATCATCATCTCCCCTATGGGTAGGTGGAAGGTGTTGGTGCGTGAGTCCCATAGGCTAATAAGAGTAGTCAAGTAGGCTCGATCACCTATCATAGGCTCCAATCGAGTAACCTGCTTGAGCCCCATGGCATCAAGCCACTCCTAGTCAGCCTCAGTCAAGGCATCTCGGGTGGTCTGGAAGAGCTTCGGTGTGTGATACCGACTCTTCACCACCTGGTAAAGCAATAAACTAAATAAGAACAACAATAAAATGACATTCATTATGCCTCACAATGGCCTCCAAAAGGCCCAAAAACAAATGCACAACTAATCCATTACAACAATTTAATTCCACAAAAAAAAATACAAAAATTCAAAATATAACATATTACATCTACCCTAGGGTTTCATTCCCTATCTCGTAATGTGATATGTTTAAAAAAAAATACAAAAATCAAAATTTAACATATTACATCTACCCTAGGGTTTCATTCCCTATCTTTAAAAAAAATAAAAATAAAATTTAAATTACATTACATTAGGGTTCATTACCTATCTGTAATGTGATATGTTTAAAAAAAATAAAAACTAGAAAATTTTGGTATATTTTATCTACATTAGGTTTAATTACCAAAGGTCAAAATAAGGTAAAAATCTGGTACATTCCGGTTAAATTTAGGTTTAATTACTTATTTTATACAAATCAAATAAACAGTAAAACAAAATTATAATTTTAAAAGCAAAATAATGAGGGAGTCGAGTCACCACATACCCGTCTCGCATCGGCTCCTCCATTGGATGCCTTCTTGCTGACTCATGGTGGTCGTAGGGTGATTTCGATAGCGCTTCACTTTAGAAAAATAACCCTCTTCTTCCTCACCTCTCAAATCGCAAGAGAAAACATGAAATAATGAACCCAAAACTTGCATTTGAGGTTTATATAGGCCTACAAGAGTTCTATTCATCCTAGGGTGGGATGAATGCACTTTTGGCCATTCGTCCCACCCTAGGATGAATACAAAATTTGTATTCGTTCCACCTTGGGATGAATACAAAATTTATAAGGTAAAACAACTTAAAATGCACCAAAACAACTCTATTTTGGTCAAAATTTTTGTAAGATAAATAATAGCACTCCTGGATGCTTGGAAAGAACCTTACTTCAATCCCTAAGAAGGCGCCCCCCCCGGAATGAGGTTTTTCATTCCTTTCCTCGACGAAGAAAAAGGAAAGGGTCCAAAACCCACCAAAAACAAGTCAAATCTGATGGAATTCATTCAGGGTCAATATGGAATGCAAACTTCTCATGGATGCATAGACAAGTTACTATTTCACTCCCCAAGAAGGCCATTGTGGCCGGACCGCCCCACGGGAATGAAGTTTTCAACTCTTTGCTTCCAGGAAACCTCCATAGCATCATCAAAATCCTTTCAAAACTATGCCATTTTTCAATGGATACAACTGAAGGCAACCTCAACAAAAGTCATCTGGGTCAAGCGACTCATCACTTTTCTCATGAGTCATTCCCTCATCGACTCATCACTTGAGGGGGTAGTCATACTCAGTTTAAAATCAACAAGCACACACTCAATCATGCAAATTGTGTTCGTTCAACAAATCATTGACAAAGACAATCACGCTCTTGCTTGGGGTAGCAAACAAGCACAAATTAAATTAAAATGCTTGGCATTATAGCATCATGGAATCATAGGCCTCACCTCTTCATGATAGACAATGTCTAAGCTTAAGCAAGTTCCTTAGCTCGTCGAAGGCAAGGATTCAAGAACGCATGCTCTTTCCAGGATTGGGGCATCTAAAGTTGGTTAGGTTATTTGAGTAACCCTAATCATTGAACATTTTAGTCATCTATTTTTTCTTGGTGCTGTGCTGCACACAATGCATCCCAAAAAGGGGTATCTGTAGACACTAAAATCTGGTCAATCTGATTATGCTACCATAAGCAATGACTAAAATGATATACCAAGGCCCCTAGGGCAGCCCTCAGTAGGTATATAGTGGTCCTAACCACTCAGTGCAAGGTTTTGGAAGGTTTTAGGCCACTTTTGGGACCTTTTGAACACCTTGTTTCTATTCATCCCACCCTAGGATGAATACAAATTCTATTCATCCCACCCTGGAGCGAATAGTAACATTCATCCCAGGGTGGAGCGAATAGCAGGTTTGACCGAAAAAAGTCAAATCTGGGCAAATGGCACCTAGTAATGGTCATATTCCTACCTATTATTGCCCACAAGTCAGGGCACATAGTAGATCTTATGACATGCTCCATGAATGAGGCCAATTTGGGAGATTCTCTTCCCCCTCCAATGCATGCCACCCTGGTGGCCAAGTGGCGCCTCTTGCCCTGCATGCCCTCGCATGCCTTTTGACCCATGAAGCCTCCTTGGGCTATAAAGTGGATGCATTTTCCACACAAAATATAGAGAGGATTTTTAGGATAAAGCAATGGAGTGCTGCTAAGATTTCCTTTCACCCTTTTGTGCCCATTTTTACCTCGAAATCTCTACCTAGCGAAGGAGGTTTGCGAGTGAACTAGTAGGCACAATTTGTCACATAACCAAACCATATGAGTGAATTCCCTCACCAAATTTGATGACAATACATCCCATAGTGTTTTTCATCAATCCTCAATGGAATTGGTGGTAAAATTTAGGTAAAAATGGTGGGCGTCCCACCCTCGGGTGCCCCCTAATTTGTGATAGTCTTATTCGTCCCACCCTATGATGAATAGAAATATATGCATAATTTTGTTACTATTTTTAATTAGTTATTTTCTACATGTATCATATTATGTTGTAGTTCAAATTTTATGTCATTCTGAGCTATATTGGCCGAGATATTGCAATTTTAGTGTTTTGTAGGGTCTCATGCAGGTCTCCGATGGTCATCTGAAGAAACACCTAAAATGTTACTGATTTTGCAAATATGATCATATGGGTTTCTTTAAAATATCATTTTATGTATTCTTTCCAATTTTCATGTGTTTTGGATATGTGTAGGGCCATAAATTGTTTGCTTTGTGTTTTGTAGGTTGCGCATGGTCATTGCAATTATGAGGCACCATCGGACTCAATATTGGCACAATTTCTAGTGATATCTTCCCAAAATATTCTGTTTTACATCCCTCTATAATTTCATAGTCATTTGGAGTTGATTTGATATAGGCGTGCCATATATGCTCTTTTCTTGCCTATGGGGATTGCATGTTTTACATCATACGCACTTGCTATTTGACATTTCTTGTTTTTGTGTGCAGGTTCAGGTTATATAATGCATTGGGAATCAGAATTGGACCTCAAATAATCAAATATACAAGTGGTGGTAGCATTGGCCCGCCCACTTCGATTGTGGGTACGAGGAAAGACACTGGATGTGCACCCGAGTTACTTGAAGGATTTTGATCCTTGGGCACCCGATTTGTAAACATTTGTATCATCCATTTGAGCCCTCAAAGGGGACATTTTGTAACCTGGATTTGATCTACCCAATTAATAAGAAGTCGATTTACTTTGCATTATTTCTTGTTATTTGCTATCTTTTCCATCTTACTTGCATGCTTCCGTTTGATGCTCATACGCAATAGGACATAGATACGCATATTGTTTATCATCATTTGGTGCACCATTTTTCCCTACTTCAGGTGCTTGTAGAGGCAATGGATTATTTCAATGTTTTATTCCATAATACTTGACAAAGTATCCTCGATGAGATTTGACCACCTTTGGGTATAGCATTTATTTACTTTATAAAAGCTTTTAATTATGAGATTGTCATGATGGTCAAGTCTAAAGGTGGTAATTCACTATAAAAATCCTATGAGATAGTCATTCAAGCTAATAAGTATCTAATATAAATAGGAAGGTTGGATACTAAACCACCTTTTCTATTTTTTCCCTCTATTCATCCTCTTAACATTCCTCTCTAACCATACAACCTACCACTAGTTTGACTGATCCTATCACATACCCAAAGAAAAATCAAGCTTCCTCTCCTATAGAAGCTAAAATGGATGAATTATTCAAAACTATAAGGACCCTCTCTACTAATTTCATAGCCCTAAAGATAAAATTTAACGACCAAAGCTTTCTCTACCAAAGTTATCCAAAACCTTCCTTCTAATAGGAAAACCCAAACATCTGACTGCCTCCAGTTGGATATCATAAGACTCCATTTTTGGCTAATAAGAATCCTGGTCATCCCTAGGCCCTAAATTAGTAGATAGTACTCATATTGGTACCATTCCATTAGATGCCTATAAACTCAACTAGGGACCTGGTCACCACCCATAACAACTACATTGAAGATCCTAGTGGCCAATACTATCCTACTTTTGATTATCCTTCTTTCAATTGTTATGTCAAAAAAATCTCAACCTGTCAAGACATCCCCTTTTGACTATAAAATTTCCTATACTTATCAATCAAAATTCCTACTATTGAATATGGAACCTATCACTTAGACTCTGACCACATCATTAATTGATGACTTGTCAATTTTGGAGTAAACCTTTGTTACTTGGGATGAAGCGAAAGTATGCGCCATGCTGGATGAAGTAGAATGCTAAAAGTTTGATCAGAGTATAATACATGGTCCAAAAGGAGGTCCATTGAAGAGTAGGGATCACTTAGCCTAATAGATGCTAGACCTTAGGGGGGAGAAGTGGACAATTGGAGGACCCCTCCAGCATAAGCTACACTAGTAAATTAGAGTCGAGCGGTCTTGATAGTAAGAAGAGCTACCCCTAAACCTCCAAGGTAGCCTATTGCAAATTTTCCAAGGCCACCTTAAATGACATAAAGGACCATGATTTTGATAACATCAACTATTCCAAATACCCCTTCTATAAAAACCTTCAACATGGTGGAGCACCTAAGGAAGTCTATTATAGCCATACCTCTTTGGGATGTCCTCTCTTTTATAGAATATATGAAGAACTTAGAAGATGCCCTAAAGAAGTAGAAGAAGATGAGAAGACAAGGGACACCTATTGTGCTACAAATTCTAGGCCCAAATCCCAACAAGCCTAAGGCTATGATATTATAATTAACTCGAATCTACGAAGATCAACTGATACATAATTGCATAGTTGACTTAGGATCCAACACATCTGGTATGCTAAAAAAGGTAGCAAAATCACTTGGTCTATCACTAGAGCATGTCAATAGTAGGTTTGTGAAGTTATAAAACACTCCAATATGAGTCTTCAAGCTCATAAAAGACCTTCGTATGGCATTCCAAGCATACCTTGACTTAACGATTCAACAAGATGTAGTGATGATCAATATCTTGGCCTCATTTAGGATATACCTCTTAAGAGACTTTACCACTATGATTGGAGGATACCTATTAATTTAATGGACCCACAACTAGATATGAGACCAAGTTTAAGATCTCATACCCTCCACATGTACCATGTACAAAAAATTACTTCCAAAAGAGGTGGAGAGGAACAAGCCTACTTAGTAGAAGAGGAGTTGTTAGACTCCAACTACTTCATAGATAAGATGCATCCATACATTCTTGATGACTATATAGGATAATGGGCATCTGATACATAGATGTTGGATCTTGACAAAGCATTCAAACCAGTTGGTATGGGGTGATATTGTAGACACCAAATCCTAGCCAATTGTCCTTCATCTTGGTCACCCTACTACCCACTGGTCTACCACATTCCTTTCCCGCCATTCAATTGGCAATTCCATGTCTTTCCAACCATCCAATGGCCCACTTTAGCCCTTTACCACAATTTTTTGACCCCTATTTAACTTATTTATATTTAAATATAATATTTTCTATATTTTAATATATTTATTATAAAAAACATATTTATATGTCAGATTAACCTCAACCGTTCGACCTGATCTAATCTCAGCCGTCCATATTCCTCAATCCATGTCACACCTAAAGTCTAAGATCAGCCATTGGATCTACTTTAATGATAGCCACATGATCAAAAGTGTTAAGCTAAAACCCTAAGCAAACCCTAGGCTTGATTATAAATAGGAGCATCTCTGATGCTCAACCCTTGCTAACTTTTTTGAAATAGCTTTGACTAGAGATCTTGCTAATAAATCTTCGTGAGCCTACTTTCTGATTAAATATAACCTACCTTACCTTAGTTGTATCCTAGACTAACTTTACCCAAAAAACCTAGTTTACCCTAGGATTTTCCTTATCCCTTCCATCCTCACAGCCTGCTTTTGCCACCACCATTGTATTCCATCTACTGAACCCTTTGTAACCCCCCGATCTACCTTTGCAGATCTAACCCTACCCGTAGGTACTCTCTATCACCTAGTGCATCCCAATGGCACAACAAACCTGCTACATTCTACAGGCATAGAACATAGCCTACTGTAACTCGTAGGTGCTATCTTGAGTTCACCGTCCCCACAGTCATAGACCAGAGCATACCGCGTAAGATCATCAGGTGTCATCGGGGCATCCTGCCATAAATATGCAATGGAGCAATAGAATATATCATCCACTATAGCAAGGTAACCTATTTTGTGCATTTACTTAGTGTTTATTTGAATTGTGTATGTTTTGCTTAACTAAATCTAGGTTTTTTAGCTTATATTTTAGAGGGTTCACATAGTGGAACCCTCATTTTTGTCACTAATTGCTCTAGTTTGATTTATGTGCAGGATCAAGTAACACTAACCAAGGATATTTTAATAGCTGTTGAAGCTAGAGTGGCCCAATCACGGATAGCAATAAGCCCACTCAACCTGTTGGAGGTAAAATACAATGAAGACACTACATTCTTTGTATCTAGGGTTTCAGAGAACCCTAGTAGCTGTAACTTTGTATCAAATAACTCTGTGGAACAAATCTATTGTAACAAAGGAGTTTTTTAGCTCCCCCCCTACTTTTTCAATTAAAATATCATCTTTGTGCAATTTATTTGTTCTTTTTGAGTTGTTAATATAATATCAGCTTTAGTGTCGTATTTTTACCTCACATATATATTAGTAGGTATTCCTCTCTACATAGTGTAAACATTATACACAACAAAAAAATAGTATATATATACATAGAATAAAACTTTGGAAAGAACAACTAGGAAAACCTTCAGACACAAAACTGTTAGGTCTTACAAGTATGAAGTTTATGACTATCTTGACTAAAACACACAATCCAAGGAAGGTATCTCCATGAAGGAAAATATGGTAGGCTATCACAATTCTTCTACAAATAACGATGGATTGACCCAGTATTAATGAAGGCACATGACCCAACCTTGATTGGTGGTTTCCCTAATGTATGCAATGAGGGGTAACCATATTGCTAACTCAATATGGTCTCTCAAGAATCACGATGATCAACACCTGGAAAGCATGTGCCAAACCTAGGAGAAAATGAAAGAAATCCTTGCAACAAAGATAAAATCTAATGGCTAGTATGCAAGTATCAAGAAACACTCTATAAGATATATAGAACCTTTTCATGATATCAAGTAATGATACTATATTTTATGGGAATCCTTGGCATGCCCAAAAGTGAATTAATGTAGGGAGAATTCCCACTTGAGGGTAACCAAAAACAAACAACTTAATGGGAAATAGGGCCTTCATGAGGACTATCATTCATTGCCAACAAACCAATCAAATGGAAAATGATACAACTACCATGATTGAGCACAAAGGAGGATAATGGATAAAACATGTCTTTGCTAAATTTAGCTACATAGAGTCAACCTGATAAGGGTAATTAACAAAGGATAATGAATTTTTATGGTTTACCTAGGGAGGAAGCCTATAAAAAGAGGTATTCCATTTTTCAAGTTGTATGAACTCTTAATAGACCTATCCTCAATGAAGGAAGCCTTTCCCCTAGTAACTTTACCTTAAAGAGAAAATTCTAAAGCAAGGTAATTGTGAGTAGTTGAGCATGATGAGGATACCTACAACTTCTTCCACATATTGGATTTCCATAATTGCTAAGATGTTGAAAAGGCCAACTAGAAAAGGACCACAATTAAATATGATGGATAATATAAAGCTTCCAATGCCATGAGGTGATGCTAATCAACTAAGTCAAATGCGTGAAATATATTTATACTATTCAATGATAGCTATTCCTAACCCTACTCTAAGCAAAGATCCTAGAACCTTTTTGGTGGTAGCTAATGGGGCTCCACTAGGGGTAGGGTTTCTACTTACTCAAAAAATACATATCCACTCCCCAATTTAGGGGGTGGATTCAAAAATTAAGCTGACCTCTATGGGAAATTGGGTTGTAATTGTAATCTTGGTATATTTTACATACAACACTAGCAATATGCCAAAGAAAGAAAACTCGATATCCTCAGGTCAGGGAATGGAACAATCAAAAGGAGGTTTGGTAAGGCTTGTCTAAGCCTACCAAACCAAATAGAAAATTCTTGAGAAAAGGGTCCTGGCATAAACGTGAGGGAGATAAAAATGGCAAAAAATGGACCTAAGCACACTATTTGAACAAAAGTCTCAAAGGTCCTTATCTATAGGTCGATCTCTAATTATCCTAGCCTAGGAAAAGAGCAGGGTGACATTCACTAGATTAGGAGAAGAGCTATGGATTCAAAATTTGAAAGATATTTAAGAGTGAGAAATATATTTGAAGTCATGATGCTCCTAGAAATGTCATTCCAAGGTTCCTTCGCCTTGATTATAGTCTTGCACCAAGAAAATGCCATCAAGAGATAGGCCTCAAAATGTGTATCAAGGCAAGAGGCAGTACTATATCTATACCTCTTTCATTTTTTGAAACATGTTATTTCTTTTACCTTATTTTTAAATTCTAAATTTTTACTCCATGCCCAATGGACAAGGCAAAGAAGTGGTATTTACGTTTTTAGCAAGCTAAAATTCCCTGAGGGTTACCAAAGTTATAGGGAATTTTTCCTTGCAACATCATTTCACTTGAGAGATTCTCAATTGAAAGTGGGAAAATCCAAGGTAAAGTAGTTGAAAGGAGCTTCTCACCTTCATTCTGAAGAAATAACTCTAAAGAAGAGGTGAACAAACTTAGAAGTTGCATCGATTGTTAGATATTTCATCTATGGTCAACGCTCATCTCCCATCCAAATTCAACCACATCAAGGGTGCTAAGGTCCATGGGCTATCTATTTTTAATCCAATCATTTTTATGGTCCTTACAATGGAGTAAAACATAAAAATAAATTAAAAGGCTCTAACAAAAATTGGGGTCAAACACATGGCGACTAGTCGAGAGCCCAAGAAGGGAAGTGCCAATGCTCAGATGGAGAAGGCCTACCATTGATCATCTAGAGTTCCACCTCACTTGAGGATACATGGTAAACACATGTGAAATGGAGGAAGCAGGTGAAGGAGTAATTAAGAACACCCACCATTAGCTGCAAAACTTGAATTTCATGACTAAGCCTATTAGATCCAACCACTTGTCAAATGCAATAACTTCTCACCATACGTGTGAGCCTACCCTTACAACCTACACCAATTATAGAGACCATACCCACTATATAAATAAGGCAATACATTATAGGAGAAACACGATGGAAGAGTAATGGTGCAACCATCCTAATGCAACAAATAAGAGATAAGTCAATAATAATTAATCATCCAAAGGTCCGAAAGATTTCAATATTTATGGGCCTAGATCTAGAGAACTCAAAGTTGTTATTCCATAGTTGCATAAAGATTTTGGTTGTATGAGAAGAAGATAATTTACAGGTATTTTGAATATAGATCTTCGAAGGGAAGGAACCCTCCTCTTGGCTATAAATAGGCCTAACTTATACTATAGAATGTATTGGGAGTTATTTCCGCATGCCTAGTACCTAGTCTTGATGGCTCTTCCTTTCATTTTGCCTTTTTATTCTAACAAGAGGACCCCAAACCTTCTCTAATAGCCTAAGCAGCATTGAAACCCTCGGGTCTCATTGTCTTATAATCACTTTCGACATGTTAATACAAGTCATGACTATTTTTGCTTTATCCTCCTTTATTTAACTTGTTTTGATTTTTATCTGTCTGTTTTGCTTGGTTGTGTTCAATAGTCATAGGATGACATTTGTCATGTTCAATTGCCACTTATTGAAGTCAAAAATTGAGATTTAATTGTTTGGTGCATCACCCTTGTAGCTTAGGTTTTATTTTTTGCAAAGTGTTTAATTTCTTATTTTTACATTCATTGCAATTCCTTTCCCTTGGTCTTAGCTCGCAAAGGTCCCCATGCATAAAGGATTGAATCCAATGAGGAGTGGATATCAATTAAAAACCCTAGAGGTTGAACCATAGGTAGTATTCCATCCATGATGCTTCTTATTGTTTCACTCTATGTTAGGTGTGGATGCATTCGTCTTATCGAGACCCCCACCCAAGTTTGCAGGTGCACTCTAAGACAATAATAGTTATGAATATTTGCTTCTCATAAATATAAAAGCATCTATAATATGCTGAATATTAAATAAATAAACCACAATAATTAATCCACATAATAAAATATGTGATAATACCCTTTAGGTAGGGTAACACCAAAATTATTCGTTAAGGAAGAAACCACTCTATAATATCTCCCAAGATGAGAGTTGTTCCATGAGCCAAGACTATTACAAGAGTATGCTTGACATGATTGATTGATTACTACAATGATAAAATACCTTGTTTATATACCCATTATCTAAATCTACTTTGGGAAGCTAACTCCTAAACCCTTATCCCACTCATTATTATAATTTAGTCAACCTTGGGTTATGTGTGGCCCATGCCAACTATCCATAATACCCATATACAATATAATATTGCATTCTCATATTCCTATCCCTAGGTATCATAAAATTCCACATTCCTTCCAAATGTTTCATCCTCAAAATATGAGAAGAAACTAGATAATATGTTTTGCTAAGTAATATTGACAACTAGTATCGATCTTGAACATCCCTCTCTCCAAGTGAAATATTGATTGGTGATGGTCTACAATGATGCCAAGTTGCTATTGTGCCACATGAATAACCATAACTAATCTATTGACTACATGCTTTTGCTGCTCTACTCTATCATTTTGAATGATTAGTCCTATTATTCCATGATGTTGCTGCACCCCTCTAAAATATAGAATTACTATGATTTTCTATCAAACACTACCATAGTTGATGCCTTTTTGAATCCATGCAGATCCATAATAATATCGATGCCCTAATACCTACCTCCAATATTATTAATGCTCACGATGATGTGGGTGGTGATATGCTATAACTTTAACTTTAACATTATGTTTTATTTGATTCTTCAACATTTTGTTTTATTGTTTTATATTCTTACTCAAACTCTTCTTTCATGTGCCCTTTTTTTAGTGAATCTATGTGCTCTTCTAACAAAGATTTTTTAGATTTTGTTGTTGCTTCTTATTGGGACTCTACTACTACCTCTATTGCATGCTAGAATTTATTACATCATAGTCCATGTAAAGTGGCAAGTGGTATAACCACCCATAATAAGGTCTATGCATGCAGTATAAGATAAAGTTAGTTGCAAGTTTGGTTAGAGGATTGTTATAACTAAAATAGGAATTTTATTTATTTAAATACCTATAATTTTATAATGTAATAATTGAAGCATTGAGGTCTAACATATGGTATTAGAGCAGGTATAAGAAATAAAAAATCTCTTGATTCTTCTCTAGATTTAACACAAAGAAGCCCCAAAGAATGTTCTAATTGAGAACAATTTTTCAAGGGTAAAATTACCTTATAGAATACTGTTTAAGACAAACCTTAAAAGAGAGATAATCATCTTGGTGAAATAAAATTCCACAATTATTCAAAGGTCTCAGGGTGACAAATCCCTTCTAAAGACTAGAGTGGCAAAAAGCCTCAAGTAGTAAAGAGTCTTAACCCTATCAAAAAGACTAGTAATGTCATAATCTTCAAACAACAACAAATTCAAGTTCAACAAGAAAAGAAACAGGGTTATAATATGCCCTACAAAATCAAAATTTCCCTTTGAAGGGATCAAGGAAGAGATTAAAGCTTCCTATAAATTGAAATAAATTCACTAAGAGTTAAGAAAGTAACATTGAAGAAATCAAGTTGATAAAGAAATTTTTCAATTCAAAAACAAATGTGTTGGCCATACATCCAAGAGATAAAAGTTCCTAGGGAATATGGTAAAGTACAATCAAAGAATTGAAATGAGAATTTTTGAGGAAGCAAAAGAACATGCAAATATTTTGTTCTAAATCCAGGAAAAGAGTATAAATGTTCAAATATATACAATTCAAATTTATGTAAAGGATGAATTGCATTCAAAAGTGGGCACACAACAATTTTCAATAGAGTCTTGGCACCATCAAGAATGAACAAGGAAATATTCCTTTGATTGAAGAAATGATAAATTACAAAGGTGTTTCAAAAAAATTAGTTTGAATAAATAACATGATTTAACAAATGTAATAATAGAACAATAGTTAACCACACTAAAGTGTAGGGTTTGTATGAGTTTGAAAAATGTACAAGCTTCACAATTTTTGTCTTAGAAAAATATCATGTGTGAAACAAGGAATTCGACATTATATATAATAGAAGGGTCTAGAGGAGAAAAGTATCTAATTGATCTACATCCTCATAGAAATTGTACCACCATTATAGAAGCCCATACTATTACATCCAAAATGAGACTTTGGATTGAAGAAGAAATAGAAAACACTTCAATAGTAATAAATTTAATACAAAATCTTACAAAGAACAATTAGAAGTCCAATATTGCATTTATCATTCCATTGTGCAAGTGCAAAATCAAATAAGAAATCAAAATCTTGTAGAAGAAACATGAAACATATTTTAAAAATTCACCCAAATATGTCAAAAGTGGAAGGCCTTGATTTTCACATCTAGAGGAGTCTCTGAAATCCTCTCAACGTCTCAACAAAAATAAGAATTAAAATACTTTATTGGAGAGACTATACCCACCTACATAATCATTAGATCGTGTAAAGAACTACAAAAAAGTACCAAAAGGTAAAGGAGAAATCACCTAAGAGTGAAACATTCGATGGAAATATGAGAAAGAAATATTTTCTATAAAAAGAGAAGCTTAAGGTACCCTTAGAACAAAGAAGAGTAAAAATCCTTTTCAAGATGTGAAGAACACTTGTCAACAAATATGTAGGGATGATGCCAAAGTTTTATTTGGAGATTAAAATACTCATTGGTTAAAAATCAAGAAGTCATTTTAAATAAGGATATTCTCAAATAAAATGACAACTCTTATATTTTTTCATGAAAAAACTATATTTTGTTTGCACTTTTGAAGCAGAAATAAAAGCATATATATACTCATCAAAAAACATTTTCTAATAAGAATATAGTGAAACAAAATATTCCAATTTTGTGAATGTTTACAATGCCTAGTGAAGAACCAAAGTTTTTGTTGCCCAATTCCCAACTACTAAGGGGTAATAATTATGCTGCCTAGAAAACTAAACTTAGAATGCAACTTAAGTTTGAGGAAGTATGGCAAGTAGTAGATGGGACCATTACCCATATTGAAGAAGAAAATGAAGACCAAATAAAGTTTGATAAGGCATACAAAAAGGCAATATTAATCATCATGTTTAGAGTAGTAGATGAAGTCCAAGCATACATTCAAGATTCAACCATCACCAAAGATGCATGGGAGAAGTTAAAAATAGTTTTGAAGTAAAGAATCAAAATCAAATTCTATTTCTCCAAAGCTAGCTCCATTGCTTGAAGATGAAAAGTGGAGAGAAAATAGAATCTTTCAAAAGGAGAATAGATGAGTTGTCAACATCATTATAGGAATTGAGAAACTAGGTATCTGACAAAATATTGGTTCCAATTATTTTGAGATCTCTCCCATAAAAATTCAATGTCTCTGTGTCAACATTAAATATCACTAAATAAACACAAATATTTGAAAAGCTGGTGAACCTAATTTAAAAAGAAGAGGCCTTACATACAAAAAATGAAGAACAACTACTTATTTCAAATAAAAAAGGGGAAGCAACCATTTAGAAGAGGTATAAGACCTCCATAATGCTTCCAATAGAGAAATAACTATCAAGGATATCAAAATCAAATAAATGATTCTCAAAAAATACTTTTCTTGCACCAAAGATGTGTGAACATTATGGTAGAAATGATTAAACAATGAAAGAATGTTGGCAAATCCATTAAAAATTTGATCTTCTTCACGAGATATGAACTAGCAACAAGACATGACATATTTAGACAAGAAAAATTAAAATTGGATAAAGTCACATCAAAATAATATAGCCAAGGAAAATCAAGTTAAAGAAGAAAAAAAATAAAGAAGAAGAAGAACATGTGTTTGTTGCACAAGCACAACTAAGACAACACAAAAATGTTTGGTATGAATCCAGAGCAACCAAATAAAATAAGTCAAGAAATTTGGATCCATCCAAATCATCCAAGGTGTTATACAAGAAGGATTGAACCTAACCCAAAATTTGATAAGTTTCTGAATGAGGGTTTGGAAGGAGATTCTGGATGACGTCTGTGAAAACCAACGTGTTGGTTGGTGAAAGGTGTGTTGTAGTTTGGCTTTAGATATGGCAGCTTTGGGGGGTCCTGGTGACCCCCGATATTTGTCTTTTAAGGATGTTGTTTTGAATAAGGATGCCTCTTCTTCTGATCATGCAAATGCCATGAATTTTTTGTTGCATGCAACCCTTGATCCTGTTTCTAATTCCTCTTCGACTTCGAAGCCGAAGAATAATGGATGTTTGGAGAAAAGCAAAGATCATCCTGTCTTGGTTATCAGTCCTGATTCTATTGCGGATGATGTTTTATATTTGTCTGAGCATGCGCTCATCTGCAAATTCATGGGTCTCAAAATTTCTATGCCTTTTTTAGAAAACTGGGTTAGGAGAAATTGGAGCCCTGAAGGTGATCTGGAGATTATTCTTGCAGCTAATGGGTATTTTATTGTGGTGTTCTCCCGTATGGCAGATCGTAGTAAAGTGTTCGAGGGGGTCCTTACTTTCACAATCAGTATGGATTATTTATCAAACCCTGGCATTTAGGATTTGATCCGGTGGAGGAGAGGCCTTCTAGGATTCCTGTGTGGGTCCGTTTGCCATGACTCCCTATGGAATATTGGAGGTCGGATATTCTTCATTCTATTGCAGAGATTATTGGGAAATTGGTTGGTCCGTCTCGCCAAACTTTGGATAGGAAATTTGCTTCTTTTGCATGGCTCTGTGTTGAAGTAGATCTGAATAATCCATTGCCTGAATCATTGGAGATTAAACTAGGAAACATGTCTTGGGTCCAACAGTTAGATTATGAAGCTCTCCCATTTCGATGTCGCATATGCCATGAATATGGGCATCTTCAGAGAAACTATAAGAAAGTGAATTCTCAGCCTTCATCCTCTTCATCTGACTTTCAAGATGCATCTACAAAGGCAAAAGGAAAAGCTCCTATGGTTAATGAGATGCCCGGTTCTGATGGATTTATTCTTGTTAAGTCTCGTTCAAGATCTAGGCCTTTTGTTCATCAGAATAAAGGTGTTGGGAAGGGAGGTTCTGGTAACATATTTGATGTGCTTGAGACTTTTGAGGAGCCGCATGTTGAGGAGCAAGTCTGGAATGGAGGTGATATGGATGCTTGTATTCAAGAGCCGGGTACTTGTTCTTTCCTAAATCCTTCTTTTGAAATGCAAACTTTTGATAAGGAAGGGGTGGTGCCTAATAACCCTCTTGTAGGAAATGAAGATAAGTCCAAAGAGGTGTCGGATTGTCTTGATAAAGTTCTTGATCATTCCCCTTTGGCTGAAAACTTGATTGAGGGAAATGAGGATGAGACTAGGTTTGAACCCTCCCAAGACAGGATTGTCAGAGAGGAAGGGAAAAATAAAGTTTCTTCTGTGTTAGGTATTCACCCAAAAACTATCAAAAAATGTGGGGTGGAGAAGGTGGTAAAAGCAAGAAGAAATAAGGATCAAGAAAAAGTGAAATTGATAGGGGAATCCTTAGTTGAGTCTGGTGTTGTTAAGACATTAGATTCTCACTTCTCTATTCCCCCAAAATGAAAGTGATATCTTGGAATGTTAGGGGTTTGGGTAGCAGCCCTAGACAAAAAGCTACTCAGAATTTGATCAGAGATCATAGACTTGATATTGTTTTCATCTAGGAAATAAAATTATCTTGTGAAGATATGGTTAGAATTGCTTCTAAGGTATGGAAAGGTGGTCATTGTCTTGCTATTGGAGCCCAGGGTTCGGTGGGTGGTGTTGCATGTTTGTGGGATCCATGAAGCTTAACTCCCTCTTGGTGGGTGGGTAGCAGGAATTGTCTCTCTATGGTTGCTACCTACTTTTCATCTGGATCTTCTATTCTTCTATCTAATGTGTATGCCCCTAGTGATTTATCAGGTAAAATCCTCTTATGGAATCATCTTAGATTCATTCGATCTCTTGCTCCCAATTATCCTTGGATTGTGGCTAGGGATTTTAATTCTATCATGTCCTTGGAGGAGAAGAATGGTGGTGTGGAGTGTTTGGGCCCTTCTTCTACTTTGATGCGGGACAATATTTCTTTCCTTAATCTTGTTGATGTGAAGCCTCGAAATGGGCTCTTTACTTGGACTAATAGAAGATGTGGAACAAATTTTATTTTTGAAATATTGGATCAGTTCCTTACTTCAGATAGTTGGTTTGATGATAGTTGGACTTCGTTCTCAGAGATTCTAGGTTGGAGGGGCTCTGATCACTGGCCCATTCTCTTTCAGTCCTCGAGATTCTCATTGCCAAGAAATCTACCTTTCAAATTTCAACTTATGTGGCTCAGGGATAATGATTTGTATGAATATGTGGAGAGGTGGTGGGTTGAAGGGAAACCCAAATTTGGCACTGCTATGTTTACTTTTTTCAAAAGCCTCCAGTTTGTCAAATTCAAACTCAGGCAATGGAACAAATTTTCTTTTGGAAATATTTTTTAGAAGAAAAAGCAACTACAGGATAGCCTGGAGGAGATCACTTTTCAAATTAAATATGAAGGATTGACAAAGGATCTATTGGAAATGGAAGCTTCCCTTTCTAGTCATCTTGTTGAATGGGAGCTTCGTGAGGAGATTTTTTGGAAGCAAAAATCTCGGATTGACTGGTTGTTGGAAGGGGATGGAAACACCTCTTTTTTCACAATTCGGTTAAAGACCATAGGAATGGTAATGCTATAGTCTCACTTACTTCTGATCAGGGGAAACTCTCTCATCCTTTGAAGATATCTCTAATGAAGCAGTCAGGTTCTTCTCCTCTCTTTTCTCCGAGCAGGGTCCTCATGATGTTGTTAATATGAGGCTTATTTTGGATTGTATTCCTAGGTTGGTCTCTAATGATATGAATAAGATGCTAATGGACCCCATATCGATGGAGGAACTTAAAGTGGTGGTTTTTCAAATGAAAAAAGGTAAAGCACCTGGACCTGATGGTTTCCCTATAGAATTTTTCCAAGAATTTTGGGAAGTGTTATCTTTTGATCTGCTAAAAGTTGTTCAGGAATCCCAAGTTAATAAGCAAATGCTTAAAGCTATTAATTCAACCTTCCTTGCTCTTATTCCCAAATCTGAAAATGCTAGCTCATTGGGGTCTTTCCATCCTATTTTCCTATGCAATGTTACTTACAAAATTATTACCAAGATTATTGCGGATCGACTGAAGAAAGTTCTTGGTTTTCTTATTTCTCTTGAGCAAGGTGGGTTTGTTAAGGGTCATCAAATTTTAGATGGTGTGGTGGTTGTTGCTGAAGCTATTCACTCTATGGATATCTCTAAGGAAAAGGCTATGTTCATTAAGCTTGATATGTCCAAGGCTTATGACAGGGTTAGCTGGCCTTTTTGTAGAACATCCTTCAAGCTTTTGGGTTCTCGTATAATTGGATTGAATGGGTCATGAGTTGTGTGACTTCGGCCTCCTTTGCAGTTTTAATCAATGGTTTACCATCCACTTTCTTCTCGGCCTCTAGGGGGATTCATCAAGGAGATCCCTTGTCCCCCTATATTTTCATCCTTATGGTTGAAGGTTTGGGTAGACTTCTCAAGAGTTTTTAGAATCGTGGTGCTATCCAGGGATGGTCTTGGATGGAGAATTCTTTATCCCAGTCTCATCTTCAGTTTGTCGATGATATTGCTCTGATGGGGAGGGCAAAATTTGAGGAAGCAGTGAATTTTAGGAAGGCTTTAGATATTTACTTATCTACCTCTGGTCAAATGATTAATGAAGAGAAATCAAAGATCTTCTTCAATATGGATGGTCGGATTCAATGTAGGATTGCTAATATTCTACGTTTTTAGGTGGGTTGTTTGCTAGTGGAGTATCTGGGGATTCCTATTTCTTCTAAAAATCTTGGAAGGGCTTACTGGAAAAGTATTTTGGATAGATTTCGATCAAGGGTTAATCATTGGACTTTTTGGTGGCTATCCTTTACTGGTAGATTAACGCTTTTGAAGTTTGTCCTTCATGCTTTGCCTATTTACAGGTTTTCTATCTTGGCTGCTCCTAAGTGCTTTCTCAAAGAATTTGATTCTCTTTCTAGAAAATTTTTATGGGCAGGAAACCTGGACTGTAATAAATGGAGCCTGGTCAGTTGGGATACTGTGTGTTGCCCTAAAGATATGGGGGGTCTTGGTTTGAGGTAATCCGATTTGAATAGTCTCGCTTTGGCTGCTAAACTTTATTGGAGGTGGTGTAGTAATCTTGATCAGCTTTGGGCTAAAATTCTTAGCCTCAAATATTTTGGTGGTGCTCTAGTTGATGAGATTCTAAGATTGGAGTTGAGGGGGAAAGGTTCCATTGTTTGGGACACTCTAAAAAAGGTGCCATGCTTATTAAGCAGGGTCTCTTTTGGATTGTTAATAAGGGAAACAATGCCTTATTTTGGGAATATTCTTGGGATAATCATCCTCCTATCCTTTCTTCTTTCCCCCACCTTCATCTTCTTTGGGATATTTTTTTGATGCGGGTTGGTCTAAGGTGGTTGACTTCAAGCGATAAAGTCCTCTTGGCAGTTCTTTTACTCATTGTTGGTGGGATTCGTAGGGCTGGCCAGAGGGTGGTTGTCTTGAGGATCATGACACTCTGGCTTCTATTTTGGTTGAGAGACCATGTTGTTCTATTGAAGACTCTGATATTCTTGCTTGGGGCCATAATTCGAAATGGAAATACATTATTGCTCTGGGTTATCAAACCCTTATTATGTAGAGAAGAGAGGATATTGTGTCCCCTTGGTGGAAGAAGATTTGGAATAAGTTTGGTTGGCCCAAATGTAATTTTTTCTTTGGCTTCTGTGTCAGAAGAAATGTTCAACTTGGGATAATATTCAGAAAAGAGGTTTTCAGGGTCCTTCACTATGTTTTCTTTGTGGAAAGAATGAGGAAACCATTCCCCATATTTTCTTCCAATGCTCATATTCCCTGGAGGTCTGGAACTTGTGGTGGCAGATCTGGAAAAGGCCCATCATCCATGCTACTTCTATTTTTGAGTTTTGGGAAAGCTTGGGTAGACCCCCTACCTCTGCTTCATGTCTTCAAACTGCCTGGGATATTGGTCCTTCCTTCATATTTTGGCAGATTTGGTTGGAACGCAACCGAAGAATTTTTTAGGGATGTCAACTTGGAGCCTTACAGGTATGGCTCAGAGTCAAAAGGATGGTTAAGGAGACTATTGAGGCCAAGTGTGTTCTGAGTTCTCCTCTTACTTCCTCTGACTGGCAGATTATCAATAGATTGGAGATTTCTTTATCATCACCAGCTGCAAACAGAGGCCCTGTTAGGGGGATTGGTTCGTTGAAGGTCAATAGATCTGGGAAGTGGAGTCCCCCCTAGGGGTGTTATCAAAATAAACATGGATGGTTCTTCCAGGGGTAACCCAGGTAATGTTGGTATAGGAGGAATTGGTCGTGATAGTGAGGGTGTGGCCCACCTCTTTTTCTCTGTGTACAAGGGAATTCATTCGAATAATCATATGGAAGCATTGGCAATTCTCCATGCATTGGAAACAACTTTTTCTTTGGGATGGAGAAGGGTTATTTGTGAATCTGATTCCATGATAGTGGTGTCTCTTCTGAACAACAAGCATTTTTAGGATGCTTCCTGGTTTATGGCTAGAATAGTGAAACAGATTTTGAGCTTGGCTGGGAATTTTGTTGAAATTTCTTTTGTTCATATCCCAAGAGAATGGAATAGAGTGGTTGATTGTTTGGCGAAGTGGGCTTCTGAAGGATTCCCTTACTGGAAAGTTGATAGCTGGAATGATCTTGATCAGGAGAAATCCAGACTCCTTAATCAGTTAATTCATGAGGACCAGGAAAGATAATTTCAAGGTGGAGGAACCCGATTGTCATGGGTTCTTGTGTCCTGTCGAAGTTGTTGTCAGAATGATCCATGGATTTCCTTGGTGGATTTATTGTATTTTGTATGATGTGCTGGCTTGGATCACTTGGAAATCCTTGTGGAATGTATTGTTTTAGATTCTGAATAAATTCCCCCCCAAAAAAAGTGTTATACAAGAAATATTGCATCAATTGATCACTTCAAGCCAAGGAACCAACAAGAGGAAACATTTCCAAGATACAAAGGCAACCATTACAAGCACAAGCCATGGGATACCTCTAAGGCCAAGAAGTTCATTACCTTTTGGAATGAAGATGGTACATTCAAAGTTAGTTATTTTTTCGCTCATTTTTGAAAGTATAGAGAAAAATATTTATAGGATGAATAGCCTATTGTGAGGAAAGCTTTGAATAAGAATTCCATAGCTTGAAAAATCAATCATATTAAAATAAGATTATCTATTTTTGCAATTCAAGCAAGAGATCCATACACCATTAAAAAATCCCAAGATTTTATAAAACTCTTATAAAGAAGTATCTTAGCACTACAAGTAATCAAGATACTAAATGACAAGATGCATTGTGATATCATCAAGATTGACAACATAATTCAAGATAAAAATAAAATTGTTAGACAACATTAGTAGTTTTGGGGCTGCCCCAATGGTTCAACTCTAAAGAATATAGAGCATTTTATGGGTTGCTACATTCTTGTTCAAGGAAAAACTATGGTAGCTATGGGATCATTCAAATGTCTAAAACAAATATGCAAAATTTTTAAAGATTGCATTCAAAATATACATCCCATTTATCATAATAAAGAACTTATGATAAAATGAGAACTTGCAAGGAATCAAGAATTTGATCAAGTAGATAAAGGTAAATCAATAAAATAAGCTTTATATGACCTTCTTCCCATCACATGCAAGACAAAAATTGGTGATCAAATAATTCAATTGTTGACACTAGATACATGGTAGCACATACTTGACTTGAAAATATTGGAGACACATAATTTATGTATTAGAAAGTATTAAAATAGTATTTTTAATAAAAGTGTTTTTGGAGTGCATGACCGATGGAACCCAACACTCCTAAGTATCATAGTAGAAATTCTACATTGAGGGGGGAATTTCTCTCTCAAATTCCAACATCATCCTAGAACATTTCATCAAGTCAGAAGCCTAGATAGAGCTATGACTATGATGTAATAAGGGGGGTATGTTAGTAGTTATTACATCATATTCCATGTGAAGGGCAAGTGGTATAACCACCCATCATAAGGTCTATGCATGTATTATAAGATAGAGGTAGTTGAAAGTTTGATTAGAGGATTGTTATGCCTAAAATAGACATTCTATGCATTTATCATATCATAATGTAATAATTGAAGCATTGAGTTCTAACATTGTAGACTTAATTTTTTATTCCTCTATTGGTTCCTTAACGTGTTCCCTTGCCATAATTGTTTCTTGTTTCTCCTTGGATTCTTGCTCTTGAAGTTGAGAAATATCCTGCAATGTTATTTTATTTTTCTTGTACCATAACTTCATGAACTTCTTTTGCACATTAATGTTAATAGTACCCAAATAATCCAACCAAGGATAACCTAAAATAATATCCATATTATCCATCTCAATGGCATGAAAATATAAATGTATAACATATTTATCCATGGTAATATTCAAATATTCAAAAATTTGAACATTCATACCCTCAATTTGTATGTCTTTAATTTTTTTGCTTGAACCTACAACCTCTTAGCCAAAGTAATATTAATGAAATTATACCTGTTGCTAGGATTTATGGAAATGATAACCTTTTTTCTCTAAATGCAGCCATGAACCTACAAAATAGAATTTTTAGATTCAAACAAATCATTTTGATCATTGTTTGTCCTATTTGACACCAAATTTGTGGTTCCCTTAGCCTACACACTATCATCCTTATCTTTTTATTCTACCAATTTCTTAAAAATTTTCAACTCTCTTTTTAATTCCTTTTGTTCATCCTGGAGCCTAGCTATCTTTTTATATGGATTCCATTGACTCAAGAATATTTTCTTTGTTTCTTCCCAAGTCAATTCATAATTATGGGCCATAAGAAAACTATGAAACCAAGAGAGATATTATCTTCTAAAAAAACATGATCTTACAATAATTAATAGAATACAAGGATTTAAATTGTTTCCACCATTCTCTAGTATCAATATCATCTTCTTCAAAAAAAATTGTAGCTCCATAAGTTTATGCCTTAACAAAAAGATAATGCAAACTAGGGGTTAATGAACTAGGGTTTCATACAAATATATATGTCCCTACTAATTGAAGCTAAACCTCCAAAATAAAACTCCTTCAAACAAAACATTAGATGATTTGCTTACTTTAATTGAAAGATATAACAAATTTTATTTTTCAAAAAATTGACATAGACATGGAAAATTGACCCACCTAAGTGAGTTAATATTCCTAGAGCCCATAAGAGGACCCTCAAAATTGTTAAGCACAAGTTTGGCCCTATATTCCCCTTCTCTTTCCTCTTTTTCCTAGTTTTTTTGAAATCATGATCGCTCCTTATGGGGTGCGATTTCAACCAGTTAGGATTTTCTCTTAGAAAACCTAAATTTTGAGTTGACCTCCAAGACAATGACACTCTCTTAGGTTTTCCCTTTCATTTTATGACCATTTTTTCCTCCAAAAATCTTATATATAGAGGGTTTGGATCCTCTTTCCTCCTCTCCCCTACCACATTTAATTCTTCTCCCATAGCTCCTCTCTTAAAACACTTTTTAAAATAGAGAGGGGGTGCACTCAACTTAATATGATTCTCTCAGTCTCTTATATATGCATTAACAACTCCAGTCGACCCAACCACATTCATTCATATAGGTATGGTTGAGATATCCCCTCTTCCTCAATGGATAAATAGATGTTTTGATTCAATGTCTTATCCCATTTATTAAAGCATGTATAAGCATACTCATCGAAAGCTTGAGCTACCTGGCCATTTTTTTAATAATTGAGGGAGATAGCTTCCTCTCTATTTTGAAAAAGAGCATTCAACTTATCGATAATTAGGAGGTCTAGGTTACTCATTCACTCTCCCTTAGCC
Organism: Wollemia nobilis; assembly: GCA_028583015.1. Taxonomy (NCBI): domain Eukaryota; kingdom Viridiplantae; phylum Streptophyta; class Pinopsida; order Araucariales; family Araucariaceae; genus Wollemia; species Wollemia nobilis. The sequence continues at coordinate 894,647 of JAQPPZ010001737.1, read as the reverse complement.
CATAGGAACTGGGAGAGATAGGTCATGCACTCACTAAAACTTAAGTCGAGGTTCCCCTTTGCCATTTTAAGCAATCCACCTGGAACTCAAGTCTTTGAGTGTGGTTTTATATAGAAAGAGGTATTTTATTATCTTGTTAATAGCTATAAGGGAGCGGTAGGTTGGAAATCATTTCTAATCCAAATAGGATTCTATCAATAGGTCAACTTATCCATCCATACATGGGTCTAACTAACTGACTAATGAACCTTATGCATTTTAAACAGAGAGGAGAGGAGAGGATTTTGAATTATAAGCTCGACTTGACTTGAATTAAAGAGTCGAGGCCTTTGAATAAAATAAAAGGTTACTCTCTTGAAAAAAACCTGAGGAGAGCTCTCTGTTTAAAATGCGAAAGCTTATATATGGGGCTTTTCTTAAGATATTTGGTTATCGACAAATAAATTTAATTAATATGGTCATATTGTCCTATTTAAAATCTTTTAGATGACTTGAAAAGCTTTATGGCTCGACTCATAGGTGCATTTTAAGAGGGAGGTTTATATAGGTGAAATTTTGATTGAGGTATTAACAACCCAAATGATTCATCTAGACCTCTGATGGGTTTTAAAAGTAGACTGGAAATATCATTTCTAGGTTGAGGAAGAACCTTTAAGGCTTTAATAGCCATACAGGCTCAACCGACTTCAACATTTATGTGTGAATGGGAATGAACTATATCATTGAGGGAGTGAGCTATTAAATTAAATGCTCTGCTTGTTGGCCAAATTATTTTTATGCTAAGAGGAAGCGAAAGAACTGGGAGAGCTCACCCTTAAAATTGAAAGCTCTTGAAATAAAATAAAAGCTTTCAACATATATAAACAATGAATCGATGTTGTTATTCACCTGTGCTATTCTACACCAAGTCCCCCCTATTATCAAATATCCTCTTTATCTTCACTCTTTAAAATTTGAGGCATCCTCATTAAAAAAGCAACCTCACATCTCCTCTCTATTTTAAAAGGCTCTTAAAATGAGGCTCTCTATTTTTATAATGCTTCGCCTAGTTATACATCAAAAAAATAACTTGATTGTTTAAAGCAATATTAAGAGGAAGAAGCCTCTCTATTTTAAAGTCTTTAATAGCCATATTTCTAAAGGGCTCCACTGGCATGAACGACTTTCAAATGTGAACCAGGAGAGAAATAAGCTTAATATTTGAAAGGTTTTTTAAGGGGGAGCTTTCTCTTTTAAAATAGAGAGGAGAGGCTTGAGAGCGATTGAAGAGAAGACTCTAGCTTGATTTCTAAGTTATTCATCATTTTTTATTATAGATAGAGAGGTTAATGTGTAAATAGAAGATACTTGGTTCCTTATGAAGAAAGCCTATTAAAAATCCCTTCATCCACCTCTTTGAAATGAGAAAAGAAGAACAATACAAAGATCGAGGCTTTCTGGTCACCCCTTTTTAAATTAAATCAAAGAGGCAACCTATCCCCTCTATTTTAAAAGCTATTTTAAACATGGGGATCCCTCTCCTCAGGTTTATTGTAATGGAGATCTCAGTTATAGATAGATAGATAGCTCTCCTCTATTTTGAGGTAAGGTGAAAGTAGAAGAAAATGCGACCTCTATTGTTTTAAAAAGATGGATTATATTAAATATTAAAGAATGGACCTCCCTTATCTCTCTCTAATAACCCCTTGGGCACTTCCATTTAATAATACCATAATTATCTTCAAATTAAAGAGCTCTCTCTCCCTAGGGTGAGCCGATTAAAATTGAGTTTAGCCAATCCCTTATCCATGGATAAAAGGGATACGCTTTTAATATTCCGCTAGCTATTCATTGGTCTCTTCCTTCATGGAGAGATATCATTCAATATTAAGATTGAAAATGGGATAGCTCTCTATTCTTATTCCTTTTTAGTAATTTCGCCAGCTCTCTATGCTCGAGGGACAAAGGAAAATGATTCTATGTGACTAGCTAGAGATAGTCAATATGCCGCTAGCTAGCTTTTCAAAAATAATATTTACTTTAAAATAAGCTCAAGTTTGCCCTTTTTAAAAAACCAACCTCTTTAAAAGTAATAGTGTGGGTTATTTAATTTAATTACGAGGGCATGGGATGGAAAAATCCTTCTATACCGCTAGCTAGAAATATCCCAAAAACTACTATGGTTAATATGCCATATTTTTATTATTATTAAGGCTTCCCTGTTAAATAAACCAATCAATGCCCTCCTAGAGTTGCCTATATTTCAAAGGCCCCCCATCCATTTCAAAAGAAAAATGGCCCTTGAAAAGGAAAAGAAAAGCCCCTCTCCCTAAAATAAGTCTTTTAAAGGGCTTTTGAAAATGGGAAGGGTAGAGTTGAAACAAAACAAAACATGGCAGCCAGGGTACAAAGGGGTAAAACAGAGGGTTTTAAAGGCTATTTAATTCAATTTAATTTAACGGACTCGGGTGAGAACCTCAAAGTTTAAAGAGCTTTCCTCATGGAAAAAAAATTCCTCTCTCTATTTTAAAAGCTTACTCTCTATTTCAAAAGAGGAGGTGACCCCTATAAAAAGGTATGGAAATTCAATAGAACCTCAAAGTTTGAAGGGATTTTACAGGACAAAAACAATAGTAGTTTGGTTTAATCACTAGCTCCTACTATCATAAGGTGAATTCTATCCAATCACTAGCTCCTACTACCATAAGGTGAATTCTATATATTCTATTAAATAAAACTTTTATGGTATGGGTATCAACCTTACTTCAACGTGCTTTTAGGAATAATCTTTTAATGATGGGCCTCATAGTCATAAGATTACCTTGGGGTAAGGAATCATGGGAAGATGTTTTAGCACCAGTGTATCCAATTCGAAGTTTCAACCAAGAGCTTGAATAAGCAGGAAGTGTGGCAACACCTTAAATGGAGTAACATTCTATCGTCAAAGCCAAATCACCATTTAAAGGTAGGGCATGGTTTGTAGGTACTGGCATGTACCATTTTTCATAGATTTATAGAACTTATAAACTTTTTTTGAGCCTCCAATTTTTTTTGAGAGCTTCATCTCTAAGCCTCTATGAATCAATTCAGCCTAGTGAGACCCCCACCATTTGATTTGATTTGAAAGGGCTCCGATGCCATGGAGTTGGATCATGAGCTAGTAACTATCTCAAAAAAATTGGCCAAGTATGACAACTATTAAAGAAGAGATTTATAACTTTTTAATAAGGAATGAGGGAGAAAGATACCTCTATATACAAATTTATAGTTTGTAACTTTCAACCTTAAAATAGAGAGGCCCTGCTTAGCTTAAAATAGAGGAGGTAGGTTTCTGGTCGAATCAAAAGATGTGAAACCTAAAAAGGAGCTACCTTGGTACCCTTTTGTAGACACTTAAAACGCATCATGTCGAGGCGACTACTCATATGGGACATGGTAGAAGACCATATGGAAGACCTTTGGATAGATCCAAGGTATAGCAGTGGTTTTTACCACTCAATTGGGCACCTTTTCCTAGTCAGTGCTAACCACTACTGACACCCATGATTAGCAGTGCTCACTGTGCATGTCAACCGCGATCAACACTCAGAATAAGCTGGCATTCATCTGACCCAAAATTGGTTGCAAAGGCAAATTGGTTGCGCATTGGAACAATTTGAGCGAGGAAGGTTCTGGATCCTTCCATCCAACAAGCTCAACTACCCAATATTGATATTAGCTTCATGAGGAAGCTACCCCTAGCCCCTTGGCAATTGCTATAAGATCCCCCTATGAATTGGGGATAAGTTTGGAGAAAAATTTATAAATTGAGTAGCAAATACCTATCAAAATGCATAGCCAACTACATGCATTGAGAGGGATACTTATGCTACCCAATTGGAGATAAAATTACCATGGAAGCCCAAGGATCCTAGGAGAGCAAAGAAATGTCAATTCGTGCAATTTGTGCACCATCATATCAATTCAACCACCAAACCTATCAGAGGACACAGAGGCAACCCTTGGACATCAATTTGACAAGGTGGATTGGAGAGAAAGCCTTGATTTTGAGGGTAAACCTATTCAGAGCTCCACCATGGCTTTTAGCCACAATTAACAGTACCACCCGTGCATCAGACCTACAATGAGCAAATCAGGACAAATTCCCTTGTTTTTTGTTTTGAAAATTATTTATCTAGGTTAGATTAATGTTATTAGCAGTTCAATTAGCAATTTAGAGATTCTGATCGATAGATTTAGAATTTTTGATAAATGTTGTTCATTATAGCAATTAACACTTTAATGAATCTTTTTCATGCCTTCATGCTTTCAATCTTATAATTAGGCCACTAGATAGTTAGATGTGATTTAGATTACATGACTTTTGACAATATTTTCATGTTTTGCATAGTTGTAGAGTCTTTCTTGCATTTTCTTGATTATTATTAGTCATGACATCTTTTTATGTTAATACCCTTTAAAGGTCTCATCAAGAGAGGTTATCTTTCCTTTTAACAAGTTCTTATTGTTTCTTGAATGCAGGATTACCAGGGTCGTCCCATTCAATGCATCAAATGCCTCTAATCATGGATAAGAGGGTCATTGACACCCTAGAGAAGTTCAAGTTACCCTAGAAGGTATTTGATTCACATCTACCCTAAAAGGGGATTAGATCTATTGTAATTGAAGTATCAAAATGGGTATCCCTAAGAGGGACAAATATGTAACTTGACTCAATTTGGAATTAATAAATATTCTTGCATTTTGTTTCCTTTTGTTGTCAATTGGTGCATGTTTAGTTGTTATCTTTCTTTAATTGCAATAGATCGCATTAGGTGTGAGACTTTTTGGTGGTTACAGTAGGAGATCACAGCTGAAATCTATATTTTTTGCCATAATTTGCTAACTATGTTTGGTGTTTTTATGGTAGGTGCTCCCCATGGTTGACAACCATGGTCAAAAAGTTATCCCATGGTTGACAGGCATGGGCTACAATGGCAGTCATGCATCAGACCTGCGGTTAGCAGCAGACATAGCATACAACAAGAATTTAAAGCTCAATCAGATGAGGATATGAGGTAGGCTGATGAGGCATAGAAATGCCTCAATCATCGCATATTTTGAACACTGAAACTTCCTAAAAACTCTTATGTTTAATCTGATATGCTAGTTAAGTTGATTCAATATGCTGTGTATTAACTATTTGCATGATCAATGTATTTGAAATACTATATTCTAATTTTTACAACTTTTTGCATAGTTTTATGTTATTTTGTTATGACTTGCTAAATGAGAAATATGCTTAGGTTGATAGCAGCATTTCACTAATTATGTTTTGATATGTCTCAAGCATTTATTTTACCTAAGTTTAGCAAATAGTGCAAGCAAACTGTTACTGTGCAGCAAAAACTGGTTTTCCAATGTAAATTCCAGCCAGCTGCCAATGAATGGCAAGGCATGGAATTCACACATGGAAAGAGATGAAGGCCATTGAAATATGATCCTGAGAGATAACCCACCTAAGAAATGCAGAGGAAATCATTTAAATAGCACACATTTGTTCATTCAGAAGTCTCTTTGAAATGAATAGACATCTTCGGAATGATAATTGTAGTCTCTTCGAAATGAGCGGATCTTCGAAATGAGAATTGCAGTCTCTTTGAAATGAGCCACTTATCTTCGAAATGAAAAAAAAATGTGCTTTTTGACTTGTTGACCAATTTATGATGCTGGAAAAAGGGAAAGAAATATTGAAAAGGGTAAGGGAAAATATCTCCCATATGACTTTGCCGTCCTTGCCAACCAAAGCCACCATTTATGGAAAGATCAAGTTTGATCCTCTTCTAGGATAAAACCAGGAAAAGTTGCAGCATAATAGAATTAGATCTTTAGGATAGAAATGAGATATTCTTAGTTTGTAAGTAGATCTTAGGACATCTATAAATATGGCTTTCATCCAGGTTGAGCTAGAGAGATGGAGAGAGAGGAGAATAGGAGAAAATAGGCTAGTGTAATAGTAAGAAAAGTGACTGTTATAGTCCTGTAACAGGTTTTTAGCAGCAATACTATAATCATGTTCTAAATCAATAAAAGTGCACTATTTTTATTCATGTTGTTGTGAATGAGTGTGAGTAAGATCTAGAGAAATAAAAACTCATACCTTCTTCTGGACAAGGAGGCTGGCCACTTCCATACCTAGGAGGATGACTAACAGTAGGTTTTTATTCGATTTTCTTTGCGACGAGAATAAGTTGTAAAACTTGTCATTTCATTTCCTTGTAAACAGCTAACAGTATTTGCAATCTTAGATTATTTTATGATTAGTATGATATTGTGATTAATGGTTTGGTTGTAATCTCCACTTTCAGCAAACTTTCAAATTACTGTAGATTATCATTTCTAGAATTTACTATTTTTTGCAATTTACTGCATTTTGTGTTTTGCTGTCAACCCCTGCACAGAAGATTGACAACCTTCTATTACAAAGAATTGACAAGACTTAATTTCCATACTATAATTAGGTTTCCATTACTGCAAAAGTAAATAGACTTCATTTCTACAATTATAATCAGACTTCTAATTCTACAATTGTTATTTTTGCAACATAATTAGATCTCATTCTGCAATTGTAATTAGGATTTCATTTCTGTAGTTAATGATTAGTTTCCATTTCTAAAATTAGATTAAAGTTCAAATTATGCAATTTAGAGATATAAATGTCCTAAATCGCCCACACAATCGGTTTCACCAATAAGACCTGTTGCTCCCAAATGACCTAAGTTATAGCCCTGTTTACTCATTCTTCTACAAATAGCCTTGTACACTGCCCTGGATTGAAAAATTCATTGAGAATTAATGATGTGCATAATGAAAACACATCATTTTGGTACCGTTGTCGAGGAATAGTGTTACTGAAATGTGACAATAGTCCAATAGCTGTTAATTAGACTGAGCCATGAAATTCAGGATAAAATCTGAATATAACAGTTGGTTAAAGTAACAACTATTGACTTATAATTGGACAAAGTCAAGAAGAAAATTGGAAAGTGGACCAACAAGTGGCTTTCTTCTGGGGGTAGAATCACCTTGGTAAAAATTTTCCTTCAAGCTATTCCTATTTATGTTTCTTCTATTTTGAATATCCCAAAGGCTGTTCTTCGAGAATTGGATCAAATCAGTCATCGTTTCCTTTGGAGTGGTACTAAGGAGAAAAGAAAATGGGCCTTGGTGAAATGGGATACTTTATGTCTTCCTAAGAGTGAAGGGGGGTTAGGAGTCTGGTCTTCAATTAATAACAACAAAGATTTAGCTACTAAATTATATTGGAGGATGTTGCATAACCTCAATGCTCTTTGGGCCAATAATCTCCGTGCTAAATATGCTGAGAACAAAAGTCCTGAAGACCTTGTTCACTATCAACTTCCTACCAAAGGTTCTCCCATTTTATTAGTTCTTAATACTGGTGAGGATTTGATAAAGAAAAAAATATTTTGGATCATTCATAATGGTCAACATGTAAATTTTTGGATAGATTCTTGGGATGGTCACAAGCCTTTGATAACTCAGTTTCCTGATTGGAGGCCTTGGATGGAGGAGCTTCACCGAGCTAATTGGATAAAGGTGGCTAATTACTGTTGGTACCATCCTGGTAATTCAAAGGTTGGTAGATATTGGATCCCTATTGAGGACTGGCCTATTCAAATCCCAAAAAGGCAAAGACAAGATATCCAAGGCATCCTTCATATGAGATCCCTCTCTTGGTCCCATGAAAAAGATTGTTTTGGATGGAATGACACTACTAAGGGTGAGTATTCAGTTGCTCAAGGTTATTTGACCTTATGCCATAATAATCCCAACCATTCTTCTGACATATTTTCTCAATTGTGGGCTCAAAAGCTCGGCCTAAGGTGAGGTTCTTTAATTGGCTTTTATTGCATCGTAGGGTGCTTACTGGTGAGCAACTTATGAAGCGTGGTTTTCATGGCCCTTTTAGATGTGAAATGTGTGAAGAGAATGTAGAAAACATCAACCATATTTTTATTGAGTGTACTTTAGCCTCTGAGCTATGGAGGAGAATGGCAAATTTACTTGGCTTACAGTGGTCCAATTTTTTCACTTTTGAACGGCTTTGGAGGGATTGGCCTAATCAAGAGGGTGTTGATCATTTTATTAGGCAGTTAGTTTGGATGGGTTCTACCATTCTTCTTTGAAATATTTGGAATGAAAGGAACAACCGAATTTTTAATCAAGATAGGAAGGATATTCACTATATTTGGCAAAATACCATAGCCAACTTAGTTGAATCAATCCATCATCTCCTTAATCACCCCCAAAACTCCCACCAAAGATGGGATCAAGTGATGCAAATATTGAAGATTAAACCTTTTAAGGGCAACCAACGTAAAGGGAAGGTGAGTATTAGTAAGATGGATAGGACTAGAAATTGGAAACCTCCTCCTAAGGATTTTGGAAAATTCAATACTGATGGAGCCTCTAGAGGGAACCCTGGAAAAGCCAGTGTGGGAGGAATTGGTAGACTTTCAGATGGCTTCCTAGTTTTTACTTTTCGTTGAGAATTTGGGTATTCTTTCCAATAACCTTGTTGAGGGGTATGGTATCCTTAGAGGCCTTCAAGAGGCTACCAAGGTTGGATGGGAAAAGGTGTTAGTTGAGTCTGACTCTCAACTTATGATTAATCTCTTGAAGACTCCTTCTAAGAATCATAAGGTGGATTGGAGAATAAAAAGAATTATTGAGAAAATTCAGTTAATCCAGATGGGATTTTTGAAAGTTGATTACAATCATGTGGTCAGAGATCAAAACAAGAGTGCTGATGCTTTAGCTAATTGGGCTTTGGACAAAGGTGATCTTACTTGTTATGGTCACCCTCCTATATGGTGGGCTTCTCAAATTAGGGAAGCTCTTCTTTCTATCATTTCTTTGGATGGCTCCAGTTTTGAAGGTACCTAGTTTCTTCTTGTTTTTTTTTGTTTCTCTTTGGTTCATTCAGTTTTTTTAGTTCCCTAGCTCATTCTATTCTTTATTTTGTTTCCTCTGTTGATTATTGCATTAATAGTCTTCTGGTCTAGATAGGTCATTGTTTTGTTCATTTTTTTTCTTTTGTCTTCTTTGTTTTTTTGTTTAGTTTTTTAAGGTGGGTGGATTCTTTTGTTTTGTTTTGTTTTTGTGTTCTTTGTGTTGTTTTTTGTTGTTTTTGTGTTTTTGTTGTTTTGTTTTTTGTTTTTATTTTTATTGTTATTGTTCTTGTGTTTTTTTCGTTCTTGTTCTTGGGTTTCTCTTTGTTTGTGTTATTTTATTTTTTTATGTGTGAGTGTTTTCTATGTTTTTTGTTTTTGTTTATTGTTTGTTGTTGGTTGTTTTTATTTTTATTTTATTTATTTTATTTTTTAGGTTTTGGTTGTGTTTATTTTTCATGTTTTTTTGGGGTATGTCTTTATAGTGTTATGTTGTTTTTGTCTTGTTTGTGTTTTGTTATGTGGTTTTTGTGTTTTTATATGTGGTTTATGTTGTGGTTTCTTTTATCTTATTGTGCGTGTTTGGTTGTGCTTTTGGTTTTGACACACTCAAGGAGTTTGTTTTTTATTTTATTTTATTATCTTTTTTGTTATTTTATTTTTTTAATTTGGTTTTGTGTGTTTGTTTGCTCCTTGAGTATGTCAAAGGTGGTAGGCCAGGTCCGAGTCCTGGGCATTTTTGGCGGAATGGATACCCTTGCCTCCTTGGGTCTTACCCGAAAGTGGCATCCCTTTTTGGGATGTTTTCCACAAATTAAAAAAAAAAACTATTGACCTATAATTTATGTCATTCAAGAGTAAACATGAATGAGTAAGCCTAGGGATGAAAAAGGTAGAATTACCCAAAAGGATCCCTGGCTTGTTCCATTAAGAAGATCTTCATGCCTAAGGGGTGAATCACCTATGTTTGAACTACCAAAAATATTGAAAGAAAAATCACCAGTCTCATCATCATTAGAACATTCTGAGAAAGAAAAATCATCAGACTCATCATCAACAGAGGATCTTGGACCTCTTGAGAGTGAAATTTGGATAGGTTTAACTGTTCCCAAGGAACAAGAAACTATGGCAGAGGGAGGCAATCTAGATAGGGATGGCCAACATGGCTATGTCCATAATGAAGGAGATGATCAGGATATGCCCCAACCTTCCAGAACATTTGAATATCCTATCCGTTTGAATCCAACACAAAACTCTCCCATGAAAACCATTTCACCTTGAGTACTTCCAACCTTTCGAGGTGTTGTATCTGAAGATCCTGATCAGTTTTTGTTTGAATTCAAAGTAGTGTGTCAAACCTATGACTATGTAAATGACAATAAAAAACTTAAGGTTTTTCCCTCAACACTCAAGGACTCAACATTACGCTGGTTCATGAGCTTAGAGCCAAATTCCATCCGAACTTGGGATCAAATGGAAACTGTGTTTTTAGACAAATATCAGGAGTATTGCCATGTAAGGAACAGGAAAGATGAGTTATTCAGGATTAAACAGGAAGATGATGAAACATTAGAAGACTATCTTGATAGGTTCTCCTTTGTTCAAAGGAGATGTGGACTTGTAGAACCAGAGTTATGCAAAACCATATTTTTGAGAGGATTACAAGATGAATCCAGAGAAGTATTGGATTTGATGGGAAAAGGGGATGTAAATACTCTCAGTAATGAGGAAATTGTGGGTCTCTGTAGGAATTACTCTTGCACTAAGCAGGGAAGAAGAAAAAAAATACAAATGGCATTGATGTGAAGGACCTAATAGAGGAACTTGCAAATTTTAAAACTGATATTCTGGTGCAATTGAACACAACTTTAGGAGAAATGTCTGCAAAAGCAAAAACCACAGAACCTTTGGCAATTTATTGCCCAAGATGTAGAAATAAACATGCTTTGCAGGAGTGTCCTTTGAATAAAACATCTATCTCAGCCATTTGTAGTATCTGTTCAAAGAAGCATTTGACTGATAAATGCCACCTGCTACCACAACTCAAAACTATGTTAGAGAGTCAGACTGAGGAACTCAACTATGTTGGACCAAAACAAGGGGGAAATTTCTCTCAGAACCAAAATCCCCCTCGTTTTCCTACAAATTGGGGGCATAATCCTTGGACTATGCCTTGGGGACAATCAGAGCCACCCCAACGTCCTTGGAATTATTCTCAATGGACAAATTCCCAAGAATGGCCACAAACAAGTTGGAGTAATCCAACCTAGAATCAGAATCAGAATAATCCATCATGGAATCAAAACAACCCACCCTGGAATCAGAATTAGAATAATCCACATTGGATGCAAAATCAACCACAGTGGAGTCAGCAATACCAGTCCTATCCAAGGCAACAAAGAAATCAAGGTCAAACTCAGCATTTGTTGCCTGCACCTAATCAAAATTTTCAAGAAAAATAGAACCAACCACAACAAACACAACAGGTGAAACAACCTCAACTTCCAGCTCAATCAGTCACTAATCCAAACAACATGAGACAGGCATCCCCTGTCTATGTGGTTGAAGCTGAAGAAAATGCTGAAATAAATGTTCTTGATTGTAGTAACATCCAACTTCGTTCAGGAAAAGTTGTACCCGAACCTGTTTCAACTAAAATAAAGGGAAATGAAAAGCAAGAACCTTTGGAACCAGTTAGAGTTAAACCAACAATAGAGAAAGAAGAAGAAAAAATAGAACCACAGGTAGAACAATTACCTTCATCAAGGATAATTCCATATCCTGAAAGATTTAATACCACAACAAAAAATTTTGAGTCAGACCTGGTCAAGGAACTTAGAAAGTTAACTATATCATTGCCCTTATTGCAAGCCATTAAGGATATACCAATGATTAAAAGTACTGTCCGAGATTTGTGCATTAGAAGAGCAGGAAGAAAAAAGAAAGCATTTCCTAAGACTGTTCAGGTTGAAGGAAAGATAGTTGATCTCTTGTCCGGAAAACTAGTACCTCCAAAGTATAGTGACCCAGGGAGTCCAGTTATCACAGTTACCATAGGCTCAGTACCAATATCAAATGTCTTAGTAGATCTAGGAGCTGCAATAAATGTCATGACCAAGGATATAATGGAACAATTACAGCTCAAACATCTCGAGTCCCACATTTACGAGTTTTAGAAATGGCTGATAGGTCGGTTGCAAAACCTGAAGGTATCATTGAAGATGTCCCTATAGAAGTCTCTTCTTGGGAATTCCCTACAGATTTTTTGGTTTTACAGCCAAGAAATTCAGCACATGGATATCCCATCATTCTGGGAAGACCTTGGCTTGCAGCTGCAGCAGCCTTCATAGACTACGAGATCTAGAAAAATGACTATTTCAAATGGTATTGATCTAAAACAGATCTCTCTGTATCCTCCTGCAAGACCCTCCAACAATTTTTTAGGTCGTTTATGGTTTCCTCGATTCAGATGAAGAACCAGAAGAGGTTATTTCCACACTAGCCACCTTGGTAGTAAGGGAACACACAGAAGACCTCCATGACATAGAAACTTTAGAGAATGAAACTATCCTAATAAATGTTCTGCATGAACAAGGGTTAGAAGAGGAAGCAGTAAATATCCATCGAGTTGTTAGGGAATGAGGAGAACCAAAATTTTGAAGGTGAGCCATCTGCACTATCATAGGAAACATCAGTTTCACTACCACATGGGTGGCATCATCACCTGATTTTCCCTTCTCACTGTTCCATACAGGATATGCTTCCATTAGAAATCAATGAAACAGAAACTTCTTATTGCCCTCTTAACTCCCTAATCACCAAGTATGAAGAAGTGAGTTCAGTCCTTCCAAATACAAAACAAATAGAAGTCCAGCCAGGAAAATTACTGAACATTAACAGCTGGCTCACTAGGGAAGAGGAAGAAAAGTTGATAACAGTTTTGCAGAAGCATGTTCATGCTTTTGCGTGGGACTACAAGGATATGTCAGGAATTCACCCTGATATATGCACCCACAGGATTTATACTGAAGAAGTCAAGCCAGTAAGACAACCCCAGAGAAGACTGAATCCTGCCTTGAGGGATATTGTAAAGGAAGAAATTGAAAAACTTCTGGAGGTAGGATTCATTTACCCAATTTTTGATAGCCGGTGGGTCTCTCCATTGGTTATAGTTCCTAAGAAAAATGGAAAAATGAGAGTATGTGTAGACTATAGAGAGCTGAACAAAGTGACATACAAAGACCATTTTCCATTACCTTTCATAGATCAGGTGTTAGATACCCTTTTTGGAAAGAAATACTTTTGTTTTCTTGATGGATTTAGTGGGTATAATCAAATTCAGGTTGCACCTGAAGATCAAGAGAAAACAACCTTTACCTGTCCATGGGGAACATTTGCCTATAGGGTTTTACCTTTTGGTTTGTGTAATGCCCCAACAACATTTCAGCGAGCGGTCTTAGCAATTTTTTCTGATCTGACTACCAACAGTGTTGAGATATACATGGATGATTTCACAGTATGTGGACAGACTTTTGACTTTACATTAGAAAACCTTGACAGAGTTTTAACTCGTTGTGAAACATACCAGTTATCTTTGAATCCAGACAAATGTTTTATGATGATGGAGGAAGGAATAGTTCTTGGTCATCACATCTCTCCTCAAGGAATCCAGGTTGATCCAAAGAAGGTGGAAATTATCAAGAATCTTCTTCCTCCTAAAACTCAGACTAATGTCAGAAGCTTCCTAGGACACATTGGTTTTTACCACAGGTTTATTCCCAGCTTTAGCACAATAGCCAATCCCATGTTTGCCCTATTGACTAAAGATTCTGAATTCTCCTGGACTGCAAGGTGTCAGGAATCATTTGAAGCTCTGAAAGAGAAATTAGTAACTCCACCTGTGTTAAGAGGACCTAATTGGACATTACCATTTCACATACCGGTTGATGCTTCCAATACTGCAATTGGAGCAGCATTAGGACAAATTGACAATGGTGAACACTATGCCATCTACTACATTAGCAAGAATTTGATAGGAGCTGAGAAAAATTATACCACAACTGAGAAAGAGTTCTTGGCAATAATTTATGCCATCAACAAATTCAGGCATTACATCACAGGTTATCAAATATTTATTCACACAGATCACACAGCCATTAAGTATTTGATGAATAAGCCTATGGTAAGTGCAAGAATTATTCGTTGGTTACTATTGCTGCAAGAATTTGATATCACAATAATCAACAAACCAGGAAAAGCTAATGTTGTAGCAGATTTCTTGTCCAGGTTGCAAGAACACAGATAAAGGGGAATTAGTTGAGGACACTTTTCCTGATGAAAAATTATTTGCTATATCAGTCCAATCACCTTGGTTTGTAGATATAGCCAATTATTTGGTCACAGGAAAGGTTCCTCCACATTTCACTTCAAAACAGAAAAAACAATTGATCAAACAGAGTTCTTCCTTTGAGTGGATTAAGGGTATACTTTTTAAGTGCAGTCCTGACCATGTGTTACGTAGGTGTATCCGAAAGGATGAGGTATATGATATCCTTAGGGCTTGTCATGATGAACCCTCAGGTGGACACTATTCTGTAAAAAGCACAATTAGAAAAATTTTAGGGACAGGATATTATTGGCCATCTCTTCACAAGGATGTGAAAAAGTACACGAGGCATTGTGATGCATGCCAAAGAATGGGGAAACCCACTCATACAAATGAAATGCCACTACAGCCTCAATTGGTTTTAGAGCCATTTGAGAGGTGGGGGCTTGATTTTGTAGGACCTATTGATCCACCTTCTCAAGGAAAGGTGCATATTCTAGTATGCATTGATTACCTGACAAAGTGGGTAGAGGTGCGTGCTTTCAAACATGCTCATGAAGAGAAGGTCATCGATTTCTTGTATACTCAGATTTTTTAGAGATTTGGAGCTCCACGGTCTATCACCACAGACCAAGGACCCCAATTTGCATCTAAAGTCATTGAGGCTTTTACAGAATTATATGAAATCAAACATAGGAAATCATCACCTTACCACCCACAAGCAAATGGCCAGGTTGAGGTAACAAATAGAGAACTGGAATGAATCTTGACAAAAATAGTAGCTTTTCATAGGAAAAATTGGCTAGATAAATTACCTGAAGCAGTTTGGGCTTACAATACTACTTGGAAATCCACTACTGGATTCACACCTTATGAACTAGTTTTTGGTAAAAAGCCCCTCCTACCTATTGAATTTGAGCTACTAACATTACGCACAACATTGGAAATTGGAATTGAATTGTCATAGGCATAGACAGATAGGATTCTGTAGCTGAATGCATTGGATGAACTTAGGTTGGATGCTCTACACCAAACTAAAGTAATTCAGGAGTAGAGGAAGCTGTGGCATGACAGTCACATTCAATAGAGGAAACTTCAACAAGGAGATTGGGCTTTGCTATTTGATTCTCGCTATGAGGACTTCCCTGGAAAGTTGAGAACTAGATGGCTTGGACCTTACCAGATTGAAGAGGTATTTGACAATGGAGCAGCTCGTCTATCTCCTATTGATGGGTCCCGAAGAAAATTGGTAGTGAATGGACATCGCCTCAGGGTGTATCATACACCTCTAACTAAAGAGGAATTCTTGCAGTAGCTTGACAGTTTGGATACACAATAGGTGGAAGAGATTCCCTCTTCCACTTCAATACAATCAACATGATCATGGATTTCAAGAAAAAGCAAAAAAAAAAAAAAATCAAAAAAAGCAGAAAACAAAAAGATGAATAAATTTTGATTGTGAATTCCTTCATGGGCATGATTTCAGGGAAATCATGAATTCCTTCATGGGCATAATCAGAATCAAGAAAAAAGAGAGAAAAGGAGAGGTAAAAAAAAAAAAAGAAACCAAGAAAAAAAAAGAGAAAAATGAATAGCTCAGCAGTGAAAACCTTTCCTAAGGCACTACTGGGTTGGTATGCATGAAAACCAGTTTTCTGGCATGCATAACCTTGAAAATTTTTGAATCATCATTGTACAAATTCACCAACTGCACTTGTTTTGAAATATTGCAGAAAATCTCAGTAGAACATCAACAAAAGCAGTCATTCTTCAAAACTTGCATTAACTTGTTTTAATCAGGTATATATTTCTTACATTTCTTCATTGTAAATGATTGGTATATAGTATATAACAATTAACCATTAGCATAAAAGGTATCCATAAGAGTTGGCATACTTAAAACATGTTTTGAGAATGAGAATATTGGTTTCTGCCTAATCTTCGAAACAAGAATGCCAAAAATAGTGCTTGCTATCTTCTTCAGATTAATTGTTGTATTGTCTTCGGATTGAAATTGTCTTCGGAATGACAGTAGAATGAATGTTGCACTTTGTCTTCAGAATGAAGCTTTGTCTTCGGAATGACGATTTGTCTTCGGAATGAAGCTTTGTCTTCGGAATGACGATTTGCCTTCGCAATGAAGCATGATCTTCGGAATGAGGATTTGTCTTCGGAATGAAGCATGACCTTCGAAAAGAGGATTTGTCTTTGAAATGAAGCTTTGTCTTCAGAATGAGGATTTGTCTTCAGAATGAGGATTTATCTTCGAAATAAGGATTTGCCTTCGCAATGAAGCATGATCTTCGGAATGAAGACTTGTCTTCGGAATGAAATCATAATCTTCGAAATGAGGTATTGTTTTTGCAATAAATCATAATCTTCGGAATGAGCATTCAATATAACATTTCCACGTGGCATCCAAGGAAAGGAAAATATACGATCAAGTAAAAATTCTTTGACTGCATATGATAAATAAACACGTGTCAGTTGAGATGTGGTTTGTTTTATCTTGCACCCATTAATAAAGTGCCAGAATCACGGGGACGTGACCAACAATATGCCACCATTTTTTGATGCTAATAATCATGCACATGAAAATCTATGGGCGAAATAGAAGAACTAAAAATGAGTAAGGTGGATCTGACGGCAAGGACATCTGCGCAACCATTAACGGACATGTGTTCGGAGAAAAAATAGAAATGCGTGCCACCCTTCCTTCCGAAGACATATTTGCTAACGCAAAATGATTACGAGGAACAGTGCAGAGATTACAGTTCATTTCGAAGAAGAAAAATAGGGCAATTGAAAACCTGGAACCAAACCCTGCAAGTCTGCAAACACCAGAAACCAACGATCCAACAGAGGAATAGCAGTAGAAGTGAGCGGTTTTTAACGTACCAAAATAGGAAAATGGGGCGAAAGACAAAAATGGAACCAGCAGATACCACCCACCTCCGAGAAAATCTAGAAGTGCTACAGATTTTTGAAGATGGAGGACTTATGCCATTCTTGGACAAATTTAATGGGTCCTCTGAAGATTTGGTCGGCATGTTCACCCACACATTCAAAAATAACCGGGCACACATTAACGACATGACAATTGAGGTAACCCCTAAAGTTTTAAGTCAAATTACTGAGCTTCCATTAGAAGGTCTTCCAATTTCTAGATCTGGCAAAAATACATTGGTGAATATAGTTAATCAATTTCTGGAATAAAATGATAGGGAGCTAGAATATTTAACACATAACAACACATGCAAGGGGGTAAAAAGGGCCAGCCTACAGGAACCCTGGGATGAAGTGGCCACATGGGTAATCAAATTTCTAACTTGTGAAGGGCAGTATGTACTATTATCAGGGCATCATCTCAAAATTTTAAACCATCTAAGACATGGGAGGCAACAACCAGAAGTTAGGGTAAATCTTCCCCTGTACCTGCACCAGGAGTTGAAAAACATGGCAAAAAGATATCAGGAAGGAAAAGGAAGCCCTCGCCACCATGGTCTTATTAAACTAGTCTACCAACACCATTTTAGAGGAAACCCTAGGAGCTTTGATAGGTTTTACTCTACCCTAAATGATGTAATTTTTGGATATGAGGATGAGGAGGAAGAAGAAATAGATGTTGTTGATGTTGTTGCAGAAGAAGAAATAGCTGTTGTAGATGCTGTTGCAGAAGAAGAAATAGATACTATCATAGAGGCTATTGCAGAGAAAGAAACACACCCAATAGAGCACCTTGCTCCAGAACCTTCAACCTCACGAACTAAGAAACAAAAGAAGAGAGGGTCTGGAACTGGCAGCAGAATAGAAAAATAGAAGAAGGTCCATTTTTCTGAAGTTGTTACTGATCTATCAGAATAGGGGAGTGAAGTACCTAGCCAAAAAGGGGAAGGAACAACAAAGGAAATAGAAGCATCTGAAACTGTCCCCACAACCCCTACTGTCACCAGAAAACAAAGCAAAAAGAAGAAATTTGCATCAGGAACTAGGAGGTCTACAAGACTCCACTTGAGGGAAATGGCAGAACAGGTGATAGAAGAAGAAGGTGGACAAAGCAGTCCAGATGTCACAGAAATACAACCAGCCCCTAAAGACTTTCCAGAATTCCCTGAATAGATAATTGAGGAAGAGACTAGGCAGGATAGTTTTGAAGTGGCTACAGTTCAACAGGCCACAAAAATTGTAGATGCAATCATAGACAGTTTCATGGAGCCTCCTGAACAAGAGCAGACAGCTGAAGCAGAAGAAGAGATAGTTGTTGAGCAGCCAACTATAGCTGATTTGTCTGCATCAGATTCTGAACCAGAAACAGAGGAGGTAGACATCACAGAACAGCTGAGAGCAGCAAGAAGTGTTGTCAAAACACAAACTAGATGGATTGAAGAGAGAGAAAGTATCATTGAAATGCAGGAAAGGAGGATTGCAGAATTACAGTAGGAAGTGGCAGAATTGAGAAAAAGGTTATCACAGTCTAAAAAATAGCCAATTGTATCCATTGATGAGGATGATTTGGCTCAATTACTTATGGATTTATCTAGGGTAGATGACTCTGTTGAGACAGACATAGGTGCTCATTCTGAAGTAGCACCCTTTCATTCTGAAGAAGTGCCTTCTCATTCTGAAGCATTGCCTTCTCATTCTGAAGATGCTCCAGAATTGGTAAAGAGCATAGAAAAATATACTGGAGATGAGTCACAACAAGAAACACCAGCACAGGAATAGTCCAAGCAGCAGCATGAAATTGTTCAAGTAAGTACTCCTTCAATTGAGGTCTCTGTATTTCAAACTGTTGCACCTTCAGTAGAAATAGTAGATAAGGGGGTACAAGTGGAATTATTGTCTGATGACAAACTAGTAGAAATAGCAAAAAAGGGGGTACAGGTAGAATTGTTGATAGATGATCAACCAGTAGAAGTGGCAGAAAAAGGGGTTCAGGTAGATCTGCTACCTAGAGTTCCACCTGTAGTTAGACCACCTAATATTGTATCCCTAGAACAATATAATGCAGACATAGCCAGTTGGGTGATCAGATATGAGAAGCTTGCCACTAAGATTGAAAAATTCAAATTGGAAGGAAAATAGTTAGAGGCAAAGGAAACAGAGATCAAGGCATTAAAAGAAAAAGTGACTGATTTATGTCAGATTGCTGAGTTTTTGGTCCAATTCAGATGGCCAGCCAGATTTTATAGTCTTATTCTGAAAGAGAAATATCTCAGATGGCAGGTCATGAGGATTAGCTCAGGTCTCCCATATAAATTAGACACAACTACAGATTTCTTGGAAGCATATTTTGACAGCCCTGTAGAGCAAAAAAATCTCCTATGTGAACTATTTTTACACAACTTCTTTATTCCAGAAGAAGTAGAATTTCACCCTCAAATTTACATAGGAGATGTTCAATTGAGGGCATTCATGTCCACTTTGCAAAATCACTTTTATTGGGACCAGGAGAAAAGGCAGAATAAAGAAATTGAATCAAGAGTTGAATTGTTAGTCAGAGCAGTTCAGCCAAATCACCCAATTATCACCAGACAACACTTCACCATGATGAACAGGGATGATGTAAAGAGGATGTACTTGAACAATTTGAGGGACTGTGTGACCAGATTTTAGAATTTTTGTAATGACAATTTTGTTCCAGCATTATCAATCTGCAGAAATAGATGGGTTGAACTTTCCATGTCTTTATAGAAAAGAGAACCCATCTCCCCCATTAACTTAGAATGGTCTAGAAGAAGGGCAGAAGGAGTGATACAACTGATTGAAATCATGCAACATCATTGGATAGGTCTCAGATTTAGGCCTCCAACCATCATTACTCCAGTTCCCTTCTACTTTGAAGAAGATGCTCAACTTGATGATCAGTTTGAAGAATGGCTCAAAAACCTTCAGGAGAATAGGGGATATTATATAGGCACCAAACTGTTCTACAGATCATGGAATTTGAATATGGACATATGTGATTCCATAGCCCAACAGAATGCATGAGGACATGCATTTATATAAGTTGGGGGGAAAATGATGAGGCCTAGAAATGCCTCAATCATAGCATGTTTTGAACATTAAAATTGCCTAAAAACTCTTATGTTTAATCTGATATGCTAGTTAAGTTGATTCAATATGTTGTGTATTAACTATTTGCATGATCAATGTATTAGAAATACTATATTCTGATTTTTATAGCTTTTTGCATAGTTTTATGTTATTTTGTTATGACTTGCTAAATGAGAAATATGCTTAGGTTGATAGCAACATTTCACTAATTATGTTTTGATATGTCTCAAGCATTTATTTTACCTAATTTTAGCAAAAAGTGCAAGCAAACTGTTACTGTGCAACAAAAACTGGTTTTCCAATGTAAATTCCAGCCAGCTGCCAATGAATGGCAAGGCATGGAATTCACACATGGAAAGAGATGAAGACCATTGAAATCTGATCCTGAGAGATAACCCACCTGAGAAATGCAGAGGAAATCATTTAAAGAGCACACATTTGTTCATTCCAAAGTCTCTTCGAAATGAACAGACATCTTCGAAATGAGAAAACATAGTCTCTTCGAAATGAGCGGATCTTCGAAATGAGAATTGCAGTCTCTTCGGAATGAGCCACTTATCTTCGAAATGAAAATAGAATGTGCTTTTTGACTTGTTGACCGATTTTTGATGCTGGAAAAAGGGAAAGAAATATTGAAAAGGGTAAGGGAAAATATCTCCCATCTGACTTTGTCGTCCTTGCCGACCAAAGCCACCATTTATGGAAAGATCAAGTTTGATCCTCTTCTAGGATAAAACCAGGAAAAGCTGCAGCATAATAGGATTAGATCTTTAGGATAGAAATGAGATATTCTCAGTTTGTAAGTAGATCTTAGGACATCTATAAATATGGCTCCCATCCAGGTTGAGCTAGAGAGATGGAGAGAGAGGAGAATAGGAGAAAATAGGCAAGTAGTGTAATAGTAAGAAAAGTGACTGTTACAGTCCTGTAACAGGTTTTTAGCAGCAATACTGTAATCATGTTCTGAATCAATAAAAGTGCACTATTTTTATTCATGTTGTTGTGAATGAGTGTGAGTAAGATCTAGAGAAAGAAAGACTCATACCTTCTTCTGGACAAGGAGGTTGGCCACTTCCAGACCTAGGAGGAGGACTAACAACAGGTTTTTATTCTGATTTTGTTGTAGCAGAATGAGTTGTAGAACTTGTCATTTCATTTCCTTGTAAACAACTAATAGTATTTGTAATCTTAGCTTATTTTATGATTGGGATGATCTTGTGATTAATGGTTTGGTTGTAATCTCCACTTTCAGCAAGCTTTCAAAATACTGCAGATTATCATTTCCAGAATTTACTATTTTTTGCAATTTGCTGCATTTTGTGTTTTGTTGTCAACCCCTGCATAGAATATTGACAACCTTCTATTACAGAGCATTGACAGGGCTTAATTTCCATGCTATAATTAGGTTTCCATTGCTGCAAAAGTAAATAGATTTCCTTTCTACAATTATAATCAGATTTCTAATTCTACAACTATTATTTCTGCAACATAATTAGGTCTCATTCTGCAATTGTAATTAGGATTTCATTTCTGCAGTTAATGATTAGTTTCCATTTCTGCAACTAGATTAAGGTTTAATTTATGCAATTTAGAGATAGAAATGTCCTAAATCCCCCACACAATCGGTTTCACCAATAAGACCTGTTGCTCCCAAATGACCTAAGTTATAGCCTTGTTCACTCCTTTCACAAATAGCCTTGTACACTGCCCTGGATTGACAAATTCATTGAGAATTAATGATGTGCATAATGACAATGCATCATAGGCCCTTCTGACATCCTCTGTTTCTATTTTCTGTCTCTATGTTTTTCCAGAACCTAAAAAATGAAAGTTAAATAGGATAACCATAAAAGAAGGATAAAATGAATTAGGTCCTTAGGTTTGTCATTTTTTAATTTTTCATAGGTGTGCTAGGAAAAATGGACCTTTGATTGTAGTCCACCCTAGACTACAGCGTGCTAGAATAATCTTGTGTTGGATTTGCATGCTTGAGGCCAAATAAGAGGCCATTTCATCATAAAGTTGCATTGTCTAAATATCATGTAGGATGTAGCATGCATATTTTCTAAATATCAAATATTCTTTTTATGCATATCATGTAGGAAATGATCATGTGAGTGTTGTATTATGCATCTTTCCTTTTATGCAAATTAAAAAGAACACACACACACCATGTTCCAAAGTAAACGCTAGTGAGTTGGAAGTCACATCCAACCACTAGTAGGGTTTCAACGATGGTGGAGGTGATTTCCATCCGTTGGCCCAACTCCCATGTACCCTATGTTCTAGACCAATACCGGATCCAAGAACCTTTCGTAGCCTAGAAAATTTGCATGTACTTCTCTTCGGAGGGTATGACGTTGACTGGGTGAAAATGGGTGAGGATCTGGGAGGACCTGTGCTCCCTACCCGGGTGTGGACTTTCATTGCCGCACTTTGGGGGGATTATGCGACCTGGAGTTCATAGCCAGGTTGTCGAGCTATGAGCATACAGGTGAAAGCCATTAAACAATTGAGAAAATCATCAACGCTTTGCAAAACATGATAAGAGTTACTTTACTGATACAACAAATTGAAAACACATCAAATAGTTTAGGACTCATTTTAAAATTGTAAAAGAGATAATCATCATTGTATTCTTTGTGTGCTAATAAAAGTTAAATCTAGACATAGGATACACAATGGTGTGAACACGGAGTGGTCAACCTAGGCATAGACCCGAGATCGAGGCTCAAGCTCCACCTAGTGCACAACATGATGTAGAACACCCTCAATTATAGAATCCTCCTGGACATCATTCAATGAGCATTAGAGGGGATAATTCTACATGAGGGGATTCCATTGAGAACACCCCAATTAGAGGAAGTACTAGACATCCCTCTAGGCATAGATCAGAGCATGGGACTTCCCAGCATGGGGGTTCCACATATGGTAGCATTTATCATGACCATATTCCATGTGGATCCATGGGTTCTACCAAAGAATATGTCATCGAGGGATCCATATTGGTACCCCTTCGACCTGTATCTAAGGGAGGCTCATGACCTCCACCTTTAGAGCATAGATATGTCCAAGATCCACCCATTCAGGGGTGAATAGAGAGGGTTACTTTCAAGCATAGGCCTACATAGACTCCCCATAGGGGTGAACATACCAAGTTTACCATAGATATATCCAAAGTGGGAGCCAATGGTATGCCACCTCATGAGCCATGGCGTAGCAAACAATTGGATGGTCTAGACAAGGTCCTAGGGCATTTAGGATATAAGCCTATGCCTACACCCTCTCATCCTATGAGCATGTGTAGTGGAAGCACCATTAGGACCACTCAAGAACCTGGAGAGTGCTCCAAGTATTCTCGAGACATGCATGCTCCTACATCGCATGCAGGCACTGAGTATAGGAGATAACCTAACATGAATGCCATCTTTATAGATAGAGGCAAGAGTGTGGTAAATCAGTCCATTGGAGGACATACTCATAAAGTCACTCGAATAGAGTGCACCCCTCTGAGGCCTCAGATGATCGATCATCTTGATAGGGCTCATAGACTGATGTCAGAGTAGAGATGATAGATTCTCCAAGATCAATTGGAGGATGTTCATGTAGAGAAAGAGCACCTCAAAAATGAGAATACTCAAAGGTAGAGGTTCATCAGGAAAAAATTATATGAATAATGCATGCATGAACAATGCATCCTCGATCAGAAGGAGCATGTAGAGAGGGAGGATCGATTGGCTAGCATTGGTTTACATCCTCATAATGAGATCAGGGAATGTGTCCATAGATGAGTGGCTTCATAGCTCGAGTTACACCTTGAGAACATAGACACCCATACTCGCCTTGCAACTCAACATAGAGATCGACGTCCAACATCCGAACAACATGAGCATAGGTAGTATGAGAATGAAGTGGGAGAGGAATTAGAACAAGAGTATCTAAAAATCTCCCAATTCGAGGAGGAGGGTGAGCCTAGTCCCCCACCTCGATCGAGGAAGAACCTACCTTCGAAGCCACCTCCAAGACAATCTCGAGAGGAGGAGTTTCTTTCCTCGCAAGCCTACAAGACCTTAGCAGAGAAGGTTCAAGCCATAGAGAAGCAAGGAATGGCTTATCAGAAGCCTACCTTGAACAAAATTCACAATGAACCTCTATGCATGTCAGTGCCTATTCCAACATATCCTGAGCATTTCAAGATGCCTAGACTAGAAAAGTTTCAAGGAGAGGAAGATGCACAGGAGCACGTGACTAGTTTCCTAGATATGTGCTTTCAGATTGAGAGCAATGATGCTTTGCTCCTATGCACCTTCATCATGACCCTCTCAGGCCTAGCTCGAGAGTGGTTCAACCAACTAAAGAGGCACAACATCACTAGTTTCAAACAACTAGTTGATGCATTTCTTGAATGCTTCTCCTTCGACGTCAAGAAGAAGGTAAACTTATCCGACCTGGCCGCTCTAACGCAACATGATGATGAGCCAGTGATGGATTATGGAAAGTGATGGAGGAAGATGATGGCAAAGCTACCATTCTCCATCCCATCCTCTGAATTAACATGAATGTTCATGAAGAATTGTGCCAAGCACATTTCGTTATTGCTACAGTTGCAGCAATACCAGACATTCGAAGAGGCTTTGGTGCAAGCCAAGGTGATTGAGGACATCAAGTTATAGGAGGGTAACTTGAAGCTTAGGAATAAGGAGGGGCACAAGAAAAGTATTGAGAGACATCAGGCCAAGCTGGCCCATGTTAATCAGGTAGTGTTGAACCTTCAAAAGGGAGAAAAAGGGCAGCAAAAGCAAAATTATCAAGCCCAACCTCCACTTGCATAGTATGAACAATGCAACAACAATTACAAGGGTAAAAATAAGGAGCAATGCCCACCTCATGTATTCACTCAGTTATCGGAGTCGTTGACTTTGATTTTTCATCAGTTATGCGAGGCGAAGGCTATACACTTACCCAAAGTCAAGATGATGGATCCTAATCAGCCTAAGCCTAAAGGCTATAAAGATGATCATTATTGCATATTCCATCGAACGAAGGGCCATGACATCGAGGTATGTTGGTCCTTCAAACATCTTGTGCAAAATATGATCGAGAGAGGTACGCTTCTCGTCGACAACCCATAAGCACCTGATAATAAAAATATGGGGATTTACAAAAATCCTTTACCTAATCATGAGGCACCAAGGAATAATGTTGGCCAGGTCAACCAAGTGCGCATCGAACCACCAACCCATGGGTTCATTGGCATGGTCAACGTTGTCATGAGGAACATGAGGTATGAATGACCGAATCAACCTCCAGCGCCTATTAGGGTCCAAGCTATGCCTCCTCCAAGGCCAGCCTAATATGTGCCCGACCCACCAACTAGACCGGTGGTGACCATCAGAAGTAGGTTGATTCAAAACCTATAGATAACTCCAGCAAAGTTGTCGATCTATGAGCTTATTCAGCAGTCTCCTAAGCATAGGGAGATACTTATGGATATTTTAAGGTCCATAGAAGTGCAGCCTCAGGATCCCAAAGCATTTACACACTTCATGGGGCACGTGCAATAGTGTCAGGAGTCGGTCATTCAATTTCATGACCATGAAATCAAGATGGTTTCCACTGTTATAGCAGACCCACCATTGCATATTATCACTTGTGTGAATCACAAACCATTCAAGTAGGTTTTGATCGACATGGGATCATCGATCAATATCATAACTACCAAGGCGTTAACTCACTTGAAGTTACCCAAGATGCATATCATCCCTTCCACCTTCACGTTGAGAGCGTTCAATGATGCATTATGCTCGATGGTCGGTACTATAGTTTTACCTATCCAGGTGGGACTGAAGACCATCTCGGTGATGTGTCATGTAATCGAAGGTGCTATGCAGTATAATATACTTCTAGGTAGGCCTTGGATCAGAGAAATGCATTGCATCCCTTCTATTTTACACCAGTGTATCAAATACATTCATGAGGGATAGGTTCACGTGGTGCCTTCGGATGAAGAACCCTTTAAATACGTGAATCTAGTAGATTTTTCGAGGGAATTTGTGCTCCCCTCAATGCACTTGGATGTGCGACCAGCATCACCAATCAAATATCCAGGAGGTATAATCAAAGAAGTGTGTGCTAGACCCACAATATCCGTATCTCAAAGATCGGAGCACACAACAACTACTTCTATTAGACCGACTACATCCATGATACAACGGGATGATAGGAAGTTGAAAGAAAAGGTGGGCAAAAAGAAGATAAAGCAAAATCCCAAGTCAGTTATCATTGAAACCCCTACTCCTATGGAAGTAGAGGAAGTTCAAGGAAGAGTCAAAGAGGCACCTCAGCCTACTTCACCTGTGTCTTCAGTGGGGTCATCTGCACCGTAGGTGACCATCCATTTGGTTAATCCTAGGTTAGGGGAATACATTATGTAGAATGTGATGTTCACACCTATTATCGAGACTGCACATGACATGGGCCGACCACGAGCCCATCACCTTCCCATAGGGATGGTGGAACCATTGGGGGTACCACCTAACCAAACCAACTTCATCTATGGAGGGTTAGACCAAATTGCATCTCCCATGCCCATGGATGAGGATGATAATGAACCATTCACTATAAATATTCATTATCTATCTAACCCAGACTATGCCATGTGATACTTCGAGCATTACCATTGGCATGGTTATGGTCTCAGACTATTCGAGTAGGGGCGTAAGAGGCCTATAGAACCATAGTATCAGTTACCTACTGATAGGTTCGGGTTGGGATTTTATAGTGGAGGATAGGCTGAACTCCTTATGGTATCTCTAGACCACCTGTACCTCAGTCTGGGGGTGAGGTTGACTTCAATCCTTATCACCCTAATCCTTCTACATTCTAGAGGGATAACTGGATGGTGTCTTACATCACCATAGCACCACCCGAGACATATCATGAGGATATCTTGGTGGATGCCGGTCTAGATGATTTACCAAGAGAAAACTTGGGCCAACAAATCCATGAGGTAGCGATGATACAGGCATGCAAGTTCATAATGATAATTTAGTGATAAATTCTGAGTTAGAAGATCATTCTGATGAGGATACAATAGAATCCATCTACGAGATAGGTGGACCAAGTTGCATATATGAGAGCAATGATGACAATGAGTCCTCAAACAATGAGCTATATGAGGATGAGATTGATGCGGCCTATCTAGGCCCTCGTAATTTATGTCATCTATTCTTGGAGGAAATAATCATCGAAGATGATCAATCCTTTATGAGCGAAAACAGTTATCATGTATGGGGCGTACATGGGACCCCATATTCCAAATCTCCCAATTCTAGTTGGTAGCGGTGAAGGTCTCTATTATGATAGTGATGATGAGGATGAGATAGAGAGAGCCTATTTAGGACCTCCCTACTTACGCTATCGTAATGCACCTTACACTACGGAGGATTTGCATAGAGAGATCAATCTCCATCCTCTTCTTAGAGGGAGACCACCGAATCTTAATATGATTTATCATATGGTGTTTCTCGATCCACCAATGTATATGGAGCTCCTTGAGCCCAATGATCCCATCCGATAGTCTATTCATAGACCAGATCTGAAGATCCCCATACCCCCAGAACCACATCTCGAGGATGGTAGTTTTGTTAATGATGAGTCACTTGCACGTGGTCTTGGAGACATAATCCATTCCATCAACATGATCTCCATTGATTTGACCACTCCACTCCACAATCCAGCCGATCCATCCAAACCATTGCATTTAAATGTAGATGCTATCGATTGGGATCATGTTGATTCACCTCTAGAGCCTAAAGATTTCTTCCCTAATGAAGAAATGTTGCAACCTTTCCATTTTGTGCTAGGCTGTGCACATGATGTCTATCATGTTGAGGATGCTTCCAATGCGGAACCTATAAACCTAGTAGATGACATCCACTTGATCCCTATGCCTCATCAGCTTGAGGAGGGATCCCATATGTTAGTAGAGGAAACCTTCGAAGTGGATATCAGTAATGATCCCACCAATCCAAGGAAGGTTAAATTTGGAGAAATTTTGACTCCTGATGAGCATGCCAACCTCATCCCTCTACTGAGAGAGAGACCTGCTCTCTTTGCTTGGACTTACAAGGATATGTCGGGTCTAGATCCAAAATTGGTTACTCATAACCTTTCGCTAGATCTATCAAAGAAGCCAGTCAAGCAAAAACTTAGGAAGATGCATCCAATAGTAGCCTTAATGGTTAAGGATGAGTTGCAAAAGTTGTTGGACGTAGAGTTTGTAATCTCCATCGACTATCCAGAATGGGTATCCAATATGGTGCCTGTAGGAAAACCTGATGGAAGGATCCATATTTGTATGGATTTTAGAGACCTAAATAAGGCAACACCAAAGGATTCATTTCCATTGCCGAATATCGATGCTCTTGTAGATGCAACTACAGGTCATGAGATGCTCTCCTTAATGGATGGTTTTTCTGGTTACAATCAAATTCAGATTAAGCTCGAAGACCAGCATAAAACCATGTTTATAATGCCATGGGGAACATTTTGCTATAAAGTTATGCCATTCGGCCTTAAAAATGTTGGTGCCACATATCAACGGGCTATGACATATATCTTTCATGACTATATGCATAAAATCTTAGAAGATTATATTGATGACTTGTTGGCAAAGTCATTATTGCATTCTGAGCATGCGGAGGTCTTAAGGAAGGTCTTCGATCACCTGATAGAGCATAATGTCAGGTTGAATCCTAAGAAGTGCATGTTTGGCGTAACTTCAGGAAAGCTCTTAGGATTCATCATTTCAAAATGAGGCATCAAAGTTGACCCAACAAAGGTCAAGGCTATTTTGGAAATGCGTCCCCCACGAACATCAAAGAATTAAGAAGCCTTCAAGGCAAAGTAGCATCCATAAAGTGATTTATCACTCAATTATCAGATAAATGTTGACCCATGAATCGATTCTACACAAGGGGGTCCCATTCAATTGGGATGAGGACTATCAAGCAACCTTTGCTGAGATAAAGCAATACCTAGTGATGCCGCTAGTGCTAGCTCCACCAAGGCTAGATGTGCCATTTTTGCTATATATATCGACAACCGACTTTGCATTGGGAACCATGTTAGCCCAAAAGAATGTGCAAGACAAAGAACATGCCATATATTATATTAGTCGAACCTTGGTGAGCTATGAGCTCGGATATGCATATGTGGAAAAGTTATGTTTAGTAGTAGTGTTCGCTACAAAGAAATTGTGACACTATATGTTGAGTCATACGACATATGTCATATCCAAAAAAATCCTTTGTAGTATATGATGAGCAAGACATATCATAATACATGTACTATGAAGTGGATCATGCTACTGATAGAATTTGATTTGGAATTCATAAGCCAAAAGTCCATTAAGGGATAAGTCATAGCAGATCAACTGGTTGAGGTACCTCTCAAAAATAGTAGGCCCCTCACCATAGAGCTTCCTGATGATGTAGTATTTGCCTTATCAGAAGCACCCAAACCTGAAGAATTGGATAACAAAGTTGATATGACCTTGTTCTTCGATGGTTCAAAGTGTGAGCAAGGGGGTGGTGCAGGAATAGTGTTGTTCATGCCACAAGGAGCTCCAATGCCCTTGTCATTCAAGTTGGACTTTCCTTGCACTAACAACAATGTTGAATATGAAGCCCTAATTTTGGGTCTCCAAATAGCTATCACCATGAAGATAAAAAGGCTAAATATCTTTGGTGATTCCCTTCTCATTGTGAATCAAGTTAAGGGACTATTTCAATGTCGATGTCTGGTATTGAAAGCTTACAAGGATCTTGTTGACACATATCTAGCTCGACTAGAATGGTATGACATCGAGGCAATCCCTCATTCATCCAATAGATTTGTAGACACAATGGCATATTTGGGATCTCTAATCCCTCAGAATCCATCTACCGATTTCACTACCATCCATGTAAAAATATTGTCACATTCTGCTGTGCAACGTGAAGCATTGGATAACAAAGAGTCAATCAACATGATTCATGTAGAACCAAACCATGAGTGGTTCTACAGAGCTAGAGACTTTCTGAAGAGAGCATCTTGGGGGTCTTTGATCTCGTAGGATCCGATGGGGAGTGGTACTACCATTCACCATAGGGTTGTTTCCCAGTCTGCATTTGCAAATGTAGAACCATAGGGGGAGCATGTTGTCTTGTCAGTCGAGGCCGAAGCTTATCATAACTGGACATCATAGATATATGACTTCCTTAAACTTGGTATAATCCCTCAGGGATTGTCACATGCCACAAAATACACATTCAAACAGAAAGTGACAAAGTATGTCTTGTTAGCAGACATCCTGTACCGTAGAAGCTATGATGGAGTTCTCCTTCATTGTCTTGAGCCCCAAGAGTCATCTTGGGCAATTTTAGAAGCTCATGATGGTACATGCGATGGCCATTTTAGCGGCATGGCTATCATCAAGTGCATCCTTTGAATGGGTTATTATTGGCCCACTATGGAGAAGGATTGCAATGTGTATGTCAAGAAATGCATTAAATGTCAGCATCATGCTAATCTTACGCACCTGCCATCATAGGCCTTACAACCCATTCAAGCGGCTTGGCCATTTGCTCAGTGGGGACTCGATCTCATAGGTAAGATCTCTCCTCCATCATCGGGTCGACATACTTTTATTATTATGGCTACTGAGTATTTCACTAAGTGGGTGGAAGCTATTCCCTTAACAATGACAACTAGAGCATGTATTGTTGAGTTTATACTCACCAATATCATTAGTCATTTTGGGATACCATCCAAGATAGTTTTGGATAATGGAACATCATTTAAGAACAAAACTATGAGAGCTTTGACGTCTAAGTATAGAATCAAACATAGTTTTGTGACTCCATATTATCCACAAGCAAATGGGTAGGCTGAAGCTTCAAATAAGATAGTGGTCTCCATCTTGAAAAATATGGTACAAGAGCACCACAAATATTGGCATATCCAGCTACCCCTTGCATTATGGGCTTATAGGACTAGCATTCGGACACCCACTGGGGCAACTCCATTTTCACTAGTATATGGCATTGAGGCCATTATGCCCTTAGAGTTGGAAATTCCAATGTTGCACATCACATTGAAAGAGTTCATTGATGATGACACTGCATGACAAGCTCACCTAGATCAATTGATGCTACTTGATGAACGTCATGTGAATGCCCTCGAGCACCTCCATGTTTATCAAGAGCACTTAAAATGAGCTTACAATAGCAAAGTCCATCTGAGAGACTTTGAGGTTGGTGATCTTGTGTTGAAAGAGAACCAACAGAACTCTAATTTACCACTAAAAATGTGAGACAAATTTATGGCTAACTGGTTGGGTCCTTATATGATCTTAAAGAAGATTGGACCTAGGACATATCACTTGACATCGCTTGGAGGAGTTGAAGAGCCTGAACCTCTCAATATCCTTCATCTTAAAGTGTTCTATGCCTAAGAACCAGAAAAGGCTCCAAAGGCATCTGTAAGCCCTTTGGTCATTTAGAAAAAGCTCCAAAGGCATCTGTAAGCCCTTTGGTCATTAAAAAGGCTCCAAGGGTTTCTCAAAACCGCTTGGTCAATCCAAAAGGCTCCAAGGGTTTCTAAAACCACTTGGTCAATCCAAAAGGCTCCAAGGGTTTTCAAAATATCTTGGTCAATCCAAAAGGCTCCAAGGGTTTTCAAAACTGCCTGGTCAATCCCAAAAGGCTCCAAGGGTTTCTCAAAATCACTTGGTCAATCCTAAAAGGCTCCAAAGGCATCTTTTAGCTCTTTGGTCAAACCAAAATGTTAAAATCCATAAAAAATTGGAAAAATATCAAAAATAAAAAACATTTGCATTTCATTTGCATCATTGCATTGCATTTCATTTTGCATTGCATTAGGCATATTCATCCATCGCACTTGCATTAGAATAAATTGTGTTTACAATCTTACAAATGACACCATGTTTGTATCTCAATCATGCATCTATGCACTATATTTTTCATCTATTTATCACCCTTGTGAGTAATTATGTTTTTCAACACAACCCATATTGTTGCTATGAAGAATATACTAGGGTTTTTCGGTCATTCAACCATACCTAGAGGTCTTCTCAAGAGTTGATAGAAAGCTTGCTTTGCTTTTGTAGTTGAGGTCTAGTTAGTATAGCCCTTAGCATATCAGAATCCTATCACTAATCAACAAATTAAATAATCCTAATAAGGACTAGGGGAATATGAAAGCCACGAAGCAGGACCAGGTATCCTGAGGTGAAAAGATTTATTCTTGCTTATCCCCCTATGCGGACGGTATGGGAAATGTTGGCAATTGGCAAAAGGACAAGTTTATTCCCTACCCAGAATCCCTTGCTTACGTTAAAATGAGCAATATCCTAGAGTGATATCCTATATCAATCCTCTATATTGATACCCTAGATCGATATCATAGATCGACATCCCATATTGATATCCCATATTGATATCATAAGATCGATATCCCAAAAATAGTTTCCCAAAGTAAAATCCCCAAAGGAAGTTTCTGAAGCAAATTATCAAATGTAAATCCCAAAAATTCAGATCAAATGAAGATCAAATTGTACAAAGAAAGTAAAATCAGTATCAAATCCCTTGCTCAAAAGAAAAAAGAAAGTACAAAATAAATAGTGATTTTTATCACTATAGTACAAAAATAAATAGTGATTTTTATCACTTTATATGAGCAAGTATCCCAAAAAATTGAAGAAAAGAAGGGGGTGAGCTTGAATCCCTAGAATTTTCAGCACTATTGTACCTTACGCATGATGATATGTCTGATGCATTAGCATTTCGCTTATGTGCAGACCAATGTTTGAATGTGGAAGAGCTAGCTTCAGGTGTCCTGTATCGCCTAGTGGTCTAGTCCAACTAAAATCTAAACCTAGGATTGGGTAAGACATTTGTGGACCCCCGATCTTAGCAATGGGCTGAAAGAATCCCACCTGACATCGGGGTATGCTTGTGCCTTATCAAATATACTCACTTGCACACATAGGGATAATGAATAGTTAGGGCCTATCCTAGTGAAAACCTTATGTTTCAGAAGTCTAGTGTGGTTAGTATACAACTTTTGATCAGTCAACTAGGGTGTTTGAGTCTCATGGTAAACCTCAAAAATTCCCAAATAGCAACAATCAAATTTTCAAATGCAATCATCAAAAATCAATTTATTTTATGAGAGTTTGTTTATTAGAATTATTTGTATTATATAATTAGATATCGGATGGATGTCAAAAATGATATTTAGATGGCCACTGATTATATTATACATATTCTTTTAATTTACAAAATCTTATGAATAGAAAACATATATCATTACATCTCACATATGGGTGTACTATCTTTCACAAAGAGATAAAGCAACTACAATCCATGATTGTTATACATTTTATGGTGTCATCCATTAGATTGTTAAAACTCATATTGCATACATTATGTTTTAAGTGATTAAAACATACATGTCCATTTACAATATCATCAAATATACATGCAATACATACATGGCATAATTTATGTCATAAACAATATAAATTAAATGCATAAAGTAGTATAAAAAATGCATGTTAAACATCAAATATTGCATTAGTAATGTATAAAAGCATCATAAAGTAGTCCATCTATACATATATATCATCTACATCCACATCATATAGCTAGTGCATGTCATCCATACATCACATCATATAGCAATAAATCAAATATCGCATTGCATCCATATGCATAACATAAAACATAAAATACCAAAAATAAAGTACACATATAATGAGATGAACTATCATATCATATAAATATATGTGTCAATAAGTACATAGTATCAGGGTATATCAAAATGCTCGTAGGCTACATATGTGTAGGTCCTCGACCTTACACTCAAAAATAGTACAAAAAGTATCTCTAAGATCTGTACTACATAGGGCTTGCACCCCTAGCCTATGAGGCACCTCCATCACCTCTGCCATCCTTGTGGGTCCTCTATGAGCTAGCACCATGAGTACTCAAAGACCTGTGAGTCCTCTTAGTCCTGTGTGTCCTATGGCTCGAGCTAGCAGAAGATCTGCCCTGTCTCCCTGGTCCTAGACCTGGCCTCTGGAGTCCCTGTAGTGTGGGTATCCTCTGGTACCTCCCCACCTATCATCTTGATGTAGCCCTCTAGTTGGGAGATGTGAGCTACATATGTATCTCGCTCATTACCCTCCTCCATGAGGGAATGAAGCCTCCTGATCTCTACCATGGGGTCATGACCTACTGGTAGTAAAGTAGATGGTGCTGTGAGAGGTGGCATGATATCTTGTGTAGATGAGGGCCCCCCCATTGCTACCTTAGTAAGTCTCTCTTAGTAGTCATGACACTCAGTTGTGCCTATGCTAGATCTCACTCACTAGTGAGCTGTGTGATCTGAGTGCCTGTAGTGGCTACCTATGCCTGGAGAGCTATCCTCTCCTCCTCATATCCCTACCATTACCTCTCCCATGAGCTAGATTCACCTCTAGAGTGGTGATAGTAGTATCCCTATGTAGTATTTGTGTCTATAGTCTCCCAACCTAGCTCTAGAGGTCGATAATCTAGGCTCTCAACTACCCAATATCATTATCTAGAGGTGCCTCACCCTCCTCTAATGCCTCCTCCTCTACCTCCACCTATGGGCCCTCCTCTATAGTGGCCCCTACGCCCCATGCACCCTCTATCCTCTGGTGGGTCCTACACCCATGAGGGTCCACCTCTATGCCCTCTACTATGAATCCACTAGCTGGTTGGCCTAGAGGACCCTCTCCATGCCACTAGAAATCTACCCACCATCCATCATAGTCGGAGTAGTGCCTACATCCCTGGCTTGACTCTTGAAAGTCATCATCCTCATCCCCCAAGGGAGTAACCTAGGGCCATGTCAGGTCCCTCTCGAGGACCAGGTATCTATAGATGAGTGGCATCTCTGGGACATCCTATGATCCCAAACTACCTCAGGATATGAGAGTAGAAGTGGTACTCATGTATGTCGACCTTTCGATTGATGATCCATCTATCTCTGCATGCTCGATGTAGGTCCCTATCCACATCTATCCATGTCGAGTAGTCCATATATGGTCACCATCGTATGTGCTCAGGGTAGAGCTATGCAAATCTAGCAATGTAATGCTCTAGGTCTCCTACATGAGACCTACTCTTAAAGCCCTCTCACTCCTAGGGCTAGCAGGTGGTATAGCATTGACTCTCTCATCAATGTCAGTGATATTTAGGGGCAAGTCCATGGGGTGCTCAATCAGGATGTGCTCAACCCCATATCTTAAGGAGGATGCTACAACTGATGCCTACTTTGCTATGATGTGATCTGATATAGCTCATGGTAGAGCTATGCTAGTAGGGTGCTCCCCCATGATAGAATGAGAGGCCACATTGAGCTCACCATAACCTCTCTGGTCCGAGCTAGGAGGTTCCAAGGGAACCTCACACCTAAATAATCTAGGAGGACTATCTGAATAATCAAGTGCATAAATATAACCTCCCACTATGAGAAGAATCTGGCCTCAAACCACTCCTCGACATGGATGCCTCCATGGGCATTATGGTCCTAGGCCTCAGTACTCCATCTACCAAATATGGAATCAAATACGACCTTCCTGGCCATGGTAGGAGAAGATGTGATGGCCTCACCATCAATGGGTAGGAAGATATGGTAGACATCCTCCAAAGTAATAGTCATTTCACCCATCGATAGGTGAAATGTGTTGGTCCATGCATCCCAATGATGGGCCAAAGTAGTCAAGTATGCTTGATCAATCTGGATGGTGGGGAGGTTCAAGATGTAACTAAACCCCATAGTAGTGAACCACTCTCGCTCCCTAGGAGTGAGATCACCATGAAGGTTATGAAGGAGATCGGTCTCCCTCGCTCTGTTAGTCAAAGTTTGAGTAACAAAAATAATAAATAAGAAAAATAATGAAAAATAATTCTAAAATATCAAAACAAATCAAAAAATGCATAAAAATACAAAAACATGTAAAAACATGATCACAAATTTCAAAAACATCATAAAAGCATTTCAAAATTGCAATAAATGACATTAATTGCCTAGAAAAATAAAAAAATTAAAAAATTGAAAAATTTCTAAATTGAATGGGTCTAGAAGATCAAGCCAATGGTAAAAATTGACCATTGGGATTTAAATCCCTATGGTGACAATGGCCCCCAATTTACCAATTGGGGCCATGTCTGCCACCCATGGCTAGGGAATGAACCTTTTTAGGGTCATGCCCTCCCCATAAATAACCCCAAAACCTAAAAAATTAATTAACCCACCCTCTAACTAACCTATACTAAACCTAACTAGGGTGTAGTTCGTTACTAATAGTTTAATTTAGATTCGTTAACCCATTATTTAGTGTGGTTAATTTTAAATCGGTAATGTAATTGTGAGGTCTTGGTTTGTGAGTTACCTTAGAAGCATCGGCTCCTCCATTGGTCGAAGCTTCCGGCTGATCGACCATCGATGTGGAAAATTGGAATTGTGTCGGGTTTTTGGTAGCGTTCCATGTTAGAATGCAGTTTTTACCTCCTAGAGCTCTCAATTTACTATCACTGTCAGGTGAATAATGAAAATTTATAAAGTGAAAAACCTTATATAATTTTTAATTTTGGTGCGGCCCATGGTTGACATCTGTGGTCCCTAGATTAGGGTTTTTCTCGTGGTTGCCATCCATGGTTAAGGAATTGGCCTACTTCTGACATGGTTAGAAAACTGTATTAATTGCTCCAAATTCCCATCGTGGAGAGCCTTAAAAGGTCAAATCAAGGATGTTAATCAGACCAGATAATTCAAAAATTTAAAATTAACAAAAAAATCAAATAAATCAAAATCCAAATGCACCTCGTATTCAGTTATTTACCCTATACACTTGGCGGTTGCAGCGACTTGCGATCCATGCAATCCGGCAAGATGAGTAAATTACCATAAGGACATTTGGGGCAAATTCATCATTTTTGAATTGTTATGTTTCATTTCAATCCCTAAGAAGGCCTACACAACTGGACTGCTCCACGGGAATGAGATATTCATCATAATTCTCCTATGACACTTTTCAGCATATCATCGACATTATGATTCACTACAAGCCTAATGGACATTGCTATCATTTTGATTCCCTAAGAAGGCCTTCGTGGCTGGACCGCTCCATGGGATAGGAATATGCAATTATTCTAAATGGTGTAATCATAGCTGATTAGGCCTTGCCAAGTATTCAAATGCTAAATCTTAATTTGTTCAAAGATCATTCATAGTGGTCAAGCGACCTCGTCGCTTCATTTAATTGTCATTACCCTCATCGACTCATCGCTTGAGGGGGTAGTCATAATATCAAATCATAATCAAATTCAATAGTAGATCCCTTGATCTTGTCAAAATTGCATTCATCCTTGCGAATCATTGCTAAAGACTATCATAAGCTTACCCCTTTGCTTGGGGAAAATAGCAAATATGATAGTTAGTTTGTAACTCTCTTCCTTTCGGATTGATAGGCATGAAAGCCTACTTGGCATTGATGCTATCCGAATGTCTGATGATGAGTGCAAATTTTTCAAATTTAAGCCTTCTATCTAGTTAGAAGCAATGATTCGAGGATGCACATCCTTTTGCTGGACTCGAGGCATCTAATGTTGATCAGATCAATGATCATCATCCAACCTATGACATCATTTTAGGAGGTCTAGTTTTGCTCAACGTTGTTCAAAATCACAATGCATCTCAAAAGGGGCATCTGTAGACACCTAAAACATGTCATGTCGAGGTGACTACTCATATGGGACATGCTAGAAGACCATATGGAAGACCTTTGGATAGATCCAAGGTATAGCAGTGGTTTTTACCACTCATTTGGGCACCTTTGCCTAGTCAGTGCTAGCCGTTGCTGACACCCATGGTTAGCAGTGCTCACCATGCATGTCATCCATGGTCAGCACTCAGAATCAGTTGGCCTTCATCCAACCCAAAGTTGGTTGCAATGACCAATTGGTTGTATATTGGAGTGGTTTGAGTGAGGAAGGTTCTGGATCCTTCCATCCAACAAGCTCAACTACCCAATATTGATCTTGGCTTCATGAGGAAGCCACCCCTAGCCCTGGGCCAATGCTATAAGATCCCCCTCTGAATTGGGGATAAGTATGGAGAAACATTTATCAATTGAGCAGTGAAGCCCTATCGAATTGCATAGCCAACTACATGCATTGAGAGGGATACTTTTGCTACCCAATTGGAGATCAAATTGCCATGGAAGCCCTAGGAGCCTAGGAGAGCCAAGAAACATCAATTCATGCAATTGGTGCACAATCTGATCAATTCAACCACCAAACCTATTAGAGGACATAGAGGTGACCCTTGGACATCAATTTGATAAGGTGGATCAGAGAGAAAGCCCTAATTTTGAGGGCAAACTTACTCAGAGCTCCATCGTGGCTCTCAGCCATGGTGAACAGTGCCACCCATGCATCAGACCCATGGTGAGCAAATTAGGGTAGATTCCCTTGTTTTTCCTTTTGTATATTATTTAGTTAGGTTATATTAGTCTTATTATTGGTTTAATTAGCATTTTAGAGACATCTGACTAGATAGATTTAAGAATTTTTAGTTAATGTTCCTTCATTTTAGCAATTATGCTACTCTAATGGATATTTTTCATGCTTCCATGCTCTTAATTTGGTAATTAGGCCATTAGATAGTTAGATGTGCTTTACTTATATTTTATGATAATATTTTCATGATTAATGTAGTTTTAGTATCTTTCTTGCATTTTCTTGATTATTGCTAGTCATGATATATTTTGATATATTTTCCTCTAAAGGCCTCATCAAGAGAGGCTATCTTTGCTTTTAATATGCTGCTTGTTGTTTATTGAATGCAGGATTAACAGGGTTTTGGGATTCAATGCAACAAATACCTCTAATCATGGAGAAGAGGGTCATCGACACCCTAGAGCAGTTCGTGTCACCCTAGAAGGCATTTGATTCACATCTACCCTTGAGAGGGATTAGACGCTATTGTAATTGATGTATCAAATGGGTATCCCTAAGAGGGACGAATCTGTAATTTGACTCCATTGAAATTAATAAAGGATTCCTTGTATTTGTTTCATTTCTTGTTGTCAATTTATGCATGCCTATTTGTGTATCTTTCATCAATTGCAATAGTTAGAGCCTAGGTGTGAGCCTTTTTTGGTGGTTACATCTTTATTTTAAGGTCGTAAGAGGGAATGATGCTCTTAAAAAGGGGTTATTTCTTGAATGCAGCAATGATGAAATAAAATAAAATTCTTCCCATTTTACCCTTTTAAATGGTTAAGGAGAGAGGCCCTCTCTTTAAAAGTTAGACGTTTAAATAAGGAGCACTTCATGTCTTTCTGAAAAAGTCCCCCCAATATTCCTAAGGTACTAATTTTCCCCCTCTCTTGTATCTTTTGAAATTTGAGTGCCTGGCCCCGATGTTTCTTCATATATAATTCTCCTTATGCCCGAAGGGGGATTGTGGGGGGTGGGCCAGGTGATTAGCCCTCTTAAATTCCATAAATTATCTTCCTAAGCGAAGGAGAATTGGGTAGCTTGCTCAAGTTGATTTAGCATATATGATGGATTCCATAGGTCAATCATAGTGTAGCGGGATGCATAGAAGGAGGTAGATCCCTTCCTCACTATTGTGAGGGGCTAGCACTTGCTTATTGATTTCAGTGGAATTGGACTTGAAGTTAAAGAAGTGAATGTCAATACCTTTTAAAATAGAGGGTGGTATTGATCGAGGCTTTTAAGTATAATGGAGGGAACCCTAAAAATTTATGGTTGTTCCCAGGCTTCAAAGAAATGAATTAATCTAAAGATGTATGTTCAAAATTCAAAGGGTGGGGTCTTACCGATTTGAATAGTGTTGAATAATTATCCGTGTAATAATAAAAGTTATAAGAGGTTCTAATGCAAAACTCATTTCTAGTTTTTTCCCATATAGGATGGAGATGCGATGCACCCAGATTCGAGAGGGGCGAGCTGCCAAATAAAAACCCCGAACCTTCTCAATTATTAAGCTCCCCATCTTAAGTGGAATAGATTTCGCTTATAATATAAAAGGTTCATGAAGATCATCAAGAACCTCTCTATTCTGAAAGCTGGGCTGGCATCATTTTATTCTTATTCATGAAATCTCCTCCCGACCAGTTTTATTTTAAAATAGAGAGGCTCCGGCCTCTCTGTTTCAAAAAGGGGCCTCTCTATTTTAAAAGGGGGAGATATTAAGGCTAAAAAGGGTAAAGGGGTTTTCTCCTCTCCATTTTAACGAACTCATATTTAAGGTGTGCTTGCCTAGAACCCTGATGAAAGGACCTTTTTTGGATAACAACCTTAAGAAGGGAGAGCGCTTTTATATCTTAAGAGCTCTCCTCTTTATTTTAAAGATATGTGAGCTCTTAAGCTCTTTATTTTAATAGTGAGTGAGCCCCTCTTATATAAGGTTGTTGACCAAAAAAGCATTGCCTCGATCTGCTACTTTATTCCTCCGCTCTCGATGCTCTCTATCCATAACCCCTTAAAGATAGCGACACCCTCTCTGTTTTAAAAGAGGGTAGCTTAAAGCGTTAATAGTTGATTCTGAAAAGAATAACCTAAGGTTTTAAAGACTCCCACGCTTTGTCTTTAAAATAGAGAGCGTGTATATCTCTAAAGCACTAAAGCGACAGCGAACCAGGATTTTAAAATGAATCATTCTAGCTCTCCCCTCCTCACCGTTTAAACGGGCAAATAAATGCTTATAGATTGGGGCTCAAAGTTGTTAAAACGGATTATACCTTAGGGGGGAAGTTCCTTATTCTCTTTGTCTCAGGTAGCTTGGGTTGCCCATTCTAATTTTAAGAGGCTTGCCCTTACCTTATAAATAGAGGAGAGGGGAGGGGAGGGGAAAGATAGATCTATTTAAGATGATCACACTATATTAAGACTATTTTATTACAAAATAGATCTATTTAACATGATCACACTAGAAGTGATCTACGTGGGTTTTCAAGAGAGGTTTAAGTGCTAGAAGCTTTCTAAGTTCCAAATGATTTTAGAAGTTCTAAGTGATCAAGATCAAGTGTCTTCTGGTATTATTTTGCTTCTCTACCATTGATTTGTTGTTTTGGTGGATAAGTGTGGAGGCTTAGGGAGGAGTCTATCATTTTGTAGAGGTCTTCATCCTTTTATTTGTTCTTTCACTACCATCAGGTTCATTATTGCATTTTTTATCTCATTTACCTTTAATTAGATGTTTTTGCACTTTTGCTTCAAAAATATGGTTGTCCCTTACGAGGCATGATTTTGGTTTTGTAAATATTAGGGGTAAGGTTTCA
This sequence comes from Wollemia nobilis, assembly GCA_028583015.1. Taxonomy (NCBI): domain Eukaryota; kingdom Viridiplantae; phylum Streptophyta; class Pinopsida; order Araucariales; family Araucariaceae; genus Wollemia; species Wollemia nobilis. The sequence continues at coordinate 852,922 of JAQPPZ010001737.1, read as the reverse complement.
CTCCCAAACCCTTAGCTTGTGTCTATATGCTTCATTTAGGTCATAACACTGTTCTTTACATTCTATTTTTGCATTGTTTCATTTCATTGCATCCTTGCTTGTTCATATTGAATGAAGGTCAACAACTGCTTTTATTTTCAAATGGTAAGCTAAAAGGACCAAGGGTACTTGATTTTTGCACCTCCAAGCTCAGTCATACAGTGGCCTAAGCAGGTCCCCAACTGTTGAACAAATTTTATAGGGTTTTGTGAAGTTATTTTGCAGTTTTGAAGTTGTTTGGACGTTTTGGATGCAAGTTAAAGCTAGGATCAACTATCAGATTAGATAATTGCCCTAAGTTAATTTTTTAGACTATTTGTTGTTTGCTTTTTGTCCATATTTTTTTAAACCTAGGTCATAAATAAAATAAAAATATTTTGGTTATAGTTATAGGCATTTGAAAGAGAAGAAGCATATAACTTGCATTCTAAAGAACACAAGCTTATACTGAGAGGGGGGTGAACAGTATAAGACCACTTTTTACTTTTCTTTCCCAAATAGTATTAATCAATATAATCAATGGCAATATCAATAGCAATAACCAAAGCAATGCACAAATCATCACACACAATAGAGACACCAATTTTAACGTGGTTCACCCAATGTGGGCTACCTCCACAGAGAAAATATTTCTTCTAAATATTTCTCAAATAATCTCTTATGGGAATCCTTCCCAATTACAATGTTTATGGACCTCTATCCAAAGGAGATGTTGATCCCCTAATCTCAAGTTCATGGATCTCTTCCATAGGAGAACTCTTTCCCCTTCTGCTCTGGCTAGTGATCTTCTAGAAGACTCTGTCTCTCTATTGCACTGACTGGTGGATCTCTCTCCACTTGAAGACTCCTCACTCAGATCTATCTTCAATTGTCCTGGCTGCTGGATCTCTATCCACTGAGACTCTATCCTCTATACTCTGTCACCTCCAAAGCTCTATCTCAATACTGTACTAAACATAGTCCAATCGGTCTAGCACAACTCTGCTCAATCTCTTGCACTAAACACAGTACATTCGATCTAGTACAATTTTGCTCAATAGGTCCACATAAAACCTACTCAAATTTGCTCAATAGGTCCACATAGAACCTACTCAAATCTGCTCAATAGGTCCACATAGAACCTACTCAAATCTGCTCAATAGGTCCACATAGAACCTGCTCAAATATGCTCAACAAGCTCACTCAGAACTTGTCCAAATATGCTCAACAAGCTCACTCAGAACTTGTCCAAATATGCTCAACAAGCTCACTCAGAACTTGTCCAAATCTGCTCAACAAGCTCACTTAGAACTTGTCCAAATCTGCTCAATAAGTCCTCTCTAGGACTTGCTCAAATCTGCATAGCAAGCTTCCACAAAAGCTTACTCAAAATCAGTCCACAAGCCTTCTCAAAGACTTGTCTCAAATCTCTTAACAAGCTCACATAGAACTTGTCCAATCTCATAGAATCATAAAGAGAATTGTTAGAGACTCAATATGTTCTATACTTAATGTTCAATCAATATCTCAATCATCAAATCAAATCAATCTTATAGAAGCATAAAGAGAATTGTTAGAGACTCAATATGTTCTATACTCAAATCCCAATCTCAACTCAAATCAATCTCATAGAAGCATAAAGAGAATTGTTAGAGACTCAATATGTTCTATTCTCAAATCTCAATCTCAACTCAAATCAAGAATATAGAATAGTTTGTTTCATGGAACTTGAACAACCACATGCATCCACTTGACTAGGCTCAATCAACTCTACTCAACCAAACACCTCAAGGAACAACCCTTTCTCACAAACCCTAGTCCAAGCATGTATCAACCAACTCAAAATGTTTCCAACAATGCTCAACCACAAATCTCACATAACAATGATACTCATGTTCTTCTCTAACTCAAGTTCAAGTTCTTTGCATAACCAATTGGCTTCAACAACAATGCTTATAAAACAAGGTTTAATCACAACTCTCAATCCAGAAAACCTTGAAGCATTAAACCAATCACTTTCGAAAAGGAAACCACAATCAATCCTTTTCACTCCAAAGGTATTTTATAATCAACCACCATAATCAATCAATAGGAGAATGTGCCCATACCTTTTATGAAGATGAAGAAGCCTCTTTGGAAATCTGCCACAATCACAATATTCTTTTGCCAATCCTCACAAGGGTTAGAAGATCACAAAATAATCAACATTACTCCACTTCACAATAATATTCACCAAGGCTTTTAATTAGAAAACCTTCTTAAGAATTAATGCACAACTTCCTTATCACTCCTAAAACCACTTGTACCATAAAATAAAATAAATCAAAACATTGCATAACCTTGTCACTCCAAAAACCACTTATACCATAAAATAAAATAAATCAAACATTGCATAACCTTGTCACTCCAAAAACCACTTATACCATAAAATAACTCAAATATTTTATATCCTTCCTTTCAACACTTTTGCACTTAAAAAAATAATCACAAAGCCTTCTTAGGCAATATCCCACATTAATAAAATATCAAACCTTAGCCATATGCAAAAATTAAATCCACTATACTCTCCATGAAAATTGATGCTTAACACAACCTTAGCAAATTTAAAATATTTCATGCACCCAAAAATTTTGGTGATCGAATTATGGCATACCTTGCAAAATGGCTTCGGGTGGTTTCGACCCCGCGTTCCTCCTCGTCATGCGCCTTAGCGCACTCTCCACCCACCATGTGGGCTAGGCCTCCCACGTGGAGGCTTTAAGCCTTTGAGACTTATATTTCCGTCCTCTCCACCTATGCCTTGAAACTTGCTCCCTTGTTCCACGTGTAGTGCGCAAATGAAATCGGAAGGGGGAATCGACGATTGCGAAGGAGGGGATAATCGAATGCGGAAAATATTTCTTGTCTCCTACTTGGTTGATAAAATCAACCCCTTTAAATATTCGAACCTTTGCATGATAAAATATATGACGTCGGTGGACATGGCGGGAAAACTCTTTTATTTAATTTTAAAATTTAAATTTAAATTTTAAATAAATTAAAATTTAAACTAAACCTTTAAAATTAAATTTCTCCATCATCGGGGCACCTTTTTCGATGAAACAAAAATCCAACTTGGGTTTTAAGAAAAACCCATTTCAAATCTGCCATCCATGGTTTTAAATAAAACCTTTCCTTGCCTTCCTTGGTTTTCATAAAAACCTTTTGCTAAGCTTCCCTTGAAGCTCCTTTTGGAACCAAATGCCATGCATCCCTTCTTGAACCTTTGATCAAAACCTTTGCTTCTCATGAAGCTCTTTGTGGAGCAAAATCATAGTGCTTACTTACATAGGTCCTTTTGACATCAATGACAACTTTTAGCTTAGGGACTCAAAATGTCCAACAATCTCCCCCTTTGTCATTGATGGCAACCCATATCCATTTTACTGAAACCTGACCTTCTTTTCTGCTCCCCCTGGCTCAATGCTCTCTCAAATATCAAATCTCTCCTCATATCAAATCTCTCCCCAATACACAAATCTCTCCCCCTTTGACATCAATGGCAAAGGGTCACCTTTGGGGCTCGGGGCTAAGAATGAGCCTCTTAGCTTAGCCCCTCCCCCACCTCCACATGAGGTGGTTAATTCTGGGGTGGGAGTATTTCTACTCCCCGAAAGCATCATCTTTGCCTTTATCTTTCTCTCTTCTTTTCTGAGTTTTCTGAATCCTCTCACTATTTCTTTCCAAGTCATCATCCCTGTTCCTGTCATCACTTCTGTTCCTGTTCCTGTTCTTGTTCTCATCCATGTTTCTGTTCCTATTCTCATCCATGTTCTTGTTCTTATTCTTTTTCTATTCCTGTTCTTTCTTTTTGTTCATGTTCTATTCTTGTCATATTTCTATTCTTGTTCATGCCTGATTCTAAAATATTTTCTCTACACCATCTTGCTATGTGACCATCATTATTGCACTTATAACACTTAATGTTATTATTCCTTGGATGTGCAACTATCTTAGGATTTCTCCTAGTGAAGCCATATCCTCTTCTGTCATGAACCTTGCAATTCATTGCCTTGTGACCAAACTCATTACATGAGTAGCAATACCCATGGAAAAGTTATCCTTTCCCATATTCCTATCTTTCATGTGTCCTGCACTGTGAAGCCATGTGCCCAAACCTGTGACATGAAAAACATCTTCCATTGAAGAAACCTTGCCTAGACCCCATTGGTCTCTTAGTCTCTTCTACCTGTTTCCTGTTCCATCTGTTCCTTACTTGTGCATTGTTCCTTTCCTTGTTGAACTTTCTATTGTCCAACTTATCCTTAGAGGTCTCACTCTCTCTTTTACTTACTTCTTTTGACTCTTCTTCTTTTTTGGTGTTTGAGCTTGAATCTCCTTTTTCTGCTTCCTGTTTCCCTTGTTCTTCTTTAGAACTAAGTCTTGTTATGGTGACTGATGACCTTTGTGCATTGATAGTCCTTTCCAAGGTCTTTGAATTTTCCTCAAACTTGTGTAGCTTTTCCTTAGAACCTTTTACTTCCATCCTTAGTGAAACTATCTCATGCTCTAATCTTTCACACTCTAGATCTTTTGTTTTTAATTTTTTAGCCATACCTTCTTCAATTTTTCTTGTCTCTTCAACTTTGATTTTGAAGTTAGTGAGTTCCTGTAGAAACCTTGCTTTTTCTTTCTCATCTTCTTGAGCTTGAACCCTTAATCCTGAGTTCTCCCTTTTTAGTTCTTCAAGAGTAATCATAAGCCTTTCACATTCTATCTCTTTTTCCTTTGACTATTTAATCATACCTTCTTCAACTCTTCTTGCTTTTTCAACCTTATCTCTCAAGTCAGAGATATCTTGTAGAAGCTTTGTCTTACATTTCTCATCTTCTTGTATTTGAGCCTTCAATTCTAAATTCTCTCTTTTCAATTCAATAAGCTCCTTAAGAGTGGATTCCCCTTTTTCTTTTTCTGAAGCATCTTCTTTTTCTTCTATTACTGAAAGTAGAGTTTCTTCTTCATACCTATTTTGATTGTCCCTGTTATCCTTTCTTGAACCAATCTCTAGGATTTCATTTTCGAGAATATCATCTTCATCTTCACTGCTACTAAACCCATTACAATATCTTGCATCATGGCCAAGTTGACCACAAACAAAACATTCTTGTGGACAATAAGCTGCATGGTGACCTGTGTTCCCACATCTGGTACAAAACTTTATCAGTCTAGATATTTCTCCATTACTTGATTCATCTCTTGAATCTATTTCCATTTGTCCTCCCAACACAACAATATTAAACTCATCTTCCTTTTCTTTCATGACCATAGGTGTTCTTTTCTTCTTGTGTCTCATGCTTCTACTCTTGCCTTTCTTTGCCATTTGTGTTCTTGTAGGATCTTCCTTCAAGTTGTTAAACTTCTTTCGAAGGAACCGACTCGATACCAATTGAAGAACACAAGCTTATACTGAGAGGGGGTGAATAAGTATAAGACCACTTTTTACTTTTCTTTCCCAAATAGTATTAATCAATATAATCAATGGCAATATCAATAGCAATAACCAAAGCAATGCACAAATCATCACACACAATAGAGACACCAATTTTAATGTGGTTCACCCAATGTGGGCTACCTCCATAGAGAAAATATTTCTTCTAAATATTTCTCAAATAATATCTTGGGAATCCTTCCCAATTACAATGTTTATGGACCTCTGTCCAAAGGAGATGTTGATCCCCTAATCTCAAGTTTATGGATCTCTTCCATAGGAGAACTCTTTCCCCTTCTGCTCTAGCTAGTGATCTTCTAGAAGACTCTGTCTCTCTCTGCACTGACTGGTGGATCTCTCTCCACTTGAAGACTCCTCACTCAGATCTATCTTCAATTGTCCTGGCTATTGGATCTCTATCCACTGAGACTCTATCCTCTATACTCTATCACCTCCAAAGCTCTATCTCAATACTGTACTAAACATAGTCCAGTTGGTCTAGCACAACTCTGCTCAATATCTTGCACTAAACATAGTACATTCGGTCTAGTACAATTCTGCTCAATAGGTCCACATAGAACCTACTCAAATCTGCTCAATAGGTCCACATAGAACCTACTCAAATCTGCTCAATAGGTCCACATAGAACCTACTCAAATCTGCTCAATAGGTCCACATAGAACCTGCTCAAATATGCTCAACAAGCTCACTCAGAACTTGTCCAAATATGCTCAACAAGCTCACTCAGAACTTGTCCAAATATGCTCAACAAGCTCACTCAAAACTTGTCCAAATCTGCTCAACAAGCTCACTCAAAACTTGTCCAAATCTGCTCAATAAGTCCTCTCTAGGACTTGCTCAAATCTGCATAGCAAGCTTCCACAAAAGCTTACTCAAAATCAGTCCACAAGCCTTCTCAAAGACTTGTCTCAAATCTGCTTAACAAGCTCACATAGAACTTGTCCAATCTCATAGAATCATAAAGAGAATTGTTAGAGACTCAATATGTTCTATACTCAATGCTTAATCAATATCTCAATTCAATCTCATAGAAGCATAAAGAGAATTGTTAGAGACTCAATATGTTCTATACTCAAATCCCAATCTCAACTCAAATCAATCTCATAGAAGCATAAAGAGAATTGTTAGAGACTCAATATGTTCTATTCTCAAATCTCAATCTCAACTCAAATTCAGAATATAGAATAGTTTGTTTCATGGAACTTGAACAACCACATGCATCCACTTGACTAGGCTCAATCAACTCTACTCAACCAATCACCTCAAGGAACAACCCTTTCTCACAAACCCTAGTCCAAGCATGTATCAACCAACTCAAAATGTTTCCAACAATGCTCAACCACAAATCTCACATAACAATGATACTCATGTTCTTTTCTAACTCAAGTTCAAGTTCTTTGCATAACCAATTGGCTTCAACAACAATGCTTATAAAACAAGGTTTAATCACAACTCTCAATCCAGAAAACCTTGAAGCATTAAACCAATCACTTTCGAAAAGGAAACCACAATCAATCCTTTTCACTCCAAAGGTATTTTATAATCAACCACCATAATCAATCAATAGGAGAATGTGCCCATACCTTTTATGAAGATGAAGAAGCCTCTTTGGAAATCTGCCACAATCACAATATTCTTTTGCCAATCCTCACAAGGGTTAGAAGATCACAAAATAATCAACATTACTCCACTTCACAATAATATTCACCAAGGCTTTTAATTAGAAAACCTTCTTAAGAATTAATGCACAACTTCCTTATCACTCCTAAAACCACTTGTACCATAAAATAAAATAAATCAAAACATTGCATAACCTTGTCATTCCCCAAAAACCACTTATACCATAAAATAACTCAAATATTTTATATCCTTCCTTTCAACACTTTTGCACTTAAAAAAATAATCACAAAGCCTTCTTAGGAAATATCCCACATTAATCAAATATCAAACCTTAGCCATATGCAAAAATTAAATCCACTATACTCTCCGTGAAAATTGATGCTTAACACAACCTTAGAAAATTTAAAATATTTCATGCACCCAAAAATTTTGGTGATCGAATTATGGCATACCTTGCAAAATGGCTTTGGGTGGTTTCGACCCCGCGTTCCTCCTCGTCGTGCGCCTTAGCGCACTCTCCACCCACCATGTGGGCTAGGCCTCCCATGTGGAGGCTTTAAGCCTTTGAGACTTATATTTCCATCCTCTCCACCTATGCCTTGAAACTTGCTCCCTTGTTCCACGTGCAGTGCGCAAACGAAATCGAAAGGGGGAATCGACGATTGCGAAGGAGGGGATAATCAAATGCGGATAATATTTCTTGTCTCCTTCTTGGTTGATAAAATCAACCCCTTTAAATATTCAAACCTTTGCATGATAAAATATATGACGTCGATGGACATGGCGGGAAAACTCTTTTATTTAATTTTAAAATTTAAATTTAAATTTTAAATAAATTAAAATTTAAACTAAACCTTTAAAATTAAATTTCTCCATCATCGGGGCACCTTTTTCGATGAAACGAAAAGCCAACTTGGGTTTTAAGAAAAACCCATTTCAAATATGCCATCCATGGTTTTAAATAAAACCTTTCCTTGCCTTCCTTGGTTTTCATAAAAACCTTTTGCTAAGCTTCCCTTGAAGCTCCTTTTGGAACCAAATGCCATGCATCCCTTCTTGAACCTTTGATCAAAACCTTTGCTTCTCATGAAGCTCTTTGTGGAGCAAAATCATAGTGCTTACTTACATAGGTCCTTTTGACATCAATGACAACTTTTAGCTTAGGGACTCAAAATGTCCAACAATCTCCCCCTTTGTCATTGATGGCAACCCATATCCATTTTATTGAAACTTGACCTTATTTTCTGCTCCCCCTGGGACTTTGCTCCCCCTTGGCTCAATGCTCTCTCAAATATCAAATCTCTCCTCATATCAAATCTCTCCCCAATACACAAATCTCTCCCCCTTTGACATCAATGGCAAAGGGTCACCTTTGGGGCTCGGGGCTAAGAATGAGCCTCTTAGCTTAGCCCCTCCCCCACCTCCACATGAGGTGGTTAATTCTGGGGTGGGAGTATTTCTACTCCCTGAAAGCACTGCTCTTTGCCTTTATCTTTCTCTCTTCTTTTCTGAGTTTTTTGAATCCTCTCACTATTTCTTTCCAAGTCATCATCCCTGTTCCTATCATCACTTCTATTCCTATTCCTATTCTTGTTCTCATCCATGTTTCTATTCTTGTTCCTATTCTCATCCTTGTTCCTATTCTTATTCTTTACTCTATTCTTTTCCTATTCATGTTCATCTTCTTGTTTCTATTCATGTTCTGTTCCTATTCATATTTATGTTCTTGTTCATATTCCTATTCTTGTTCATGCTTGATTCTAGAATATTTTCTCTACACCATCTTGCTATGTGACCATCATTATTGCACTTATAACACTTAATGTTATTATTCCTTGGATGTGCAACTATCTTAGGATTTCTCCTAGTGAAGCCATATCCTCTTCTATCATGAACCCTGCAATTCATTGCCTTGTGACCAAACTCATTACATGAGTAGCAATACCCATGGAAAAGTTATCCTTTCCCATATTCTTATCTTTCATGTGTCCTGCACTGTGAAGCCATGTGCCCAAACCTATGACATGAAAAACATCTTCCATTGAAGAAACCTTGCCTAGACCCCATTGGTCTCTTAGTCTCTTCTACCTGTTTCCTGTTCCATTTGTTCCTAACTTGTGCATTGTTCCTTTCCTTGTTGAACTTTCTATTGTCCAAATTATCCTTAGAAGTCTCACTCTCTCTTTTACTTACTTCTTTTGACTCTTCTTCTTTTCTGGTGTTTGAGCTTGACTCTCCTTTTTCTGCTTCCTGTTTCCCTTGTTCTTCTTTAGAACTAAGTCTTGTTATGGTGATTGATGACTTTTGTGCATTGATAGTCCTTTCCAAGGTCTTTGAATTTTCCTCAAACTTGTGTAGCTTTTCCTTAGAACCTTTTACTTCCAACCTTAGTGAAACTATCTCATGCTCTAATATTTCACACTCTAGATCTTTTGTTTTTAATTTTTTGGCCATACCTTCTTCAATTTTTCTTGTCTCTTCAACTTTGATTTTGAAGTTAGTGAGTTCCTGTAGAAACCTTGCTTTTTCTTTCTCATCTTCTTGAGCTTGAACCCTTAATCCTGAGTTCTCCCTTTTTAGTTCTTCAAGAGTAATCATAAGCCTTTCACATTCTATCTCTTTTGCCTTTGACTATTTAATCATACCTTCTTCAACTCTTCTTGCTTTTTCAACCTTATCTCTCAAGTCAGAGATATCCTGTAGAAGCTTTGTCTTACATTTCTCATCTTCTTGTATTTGAGCCTTCAATTCTAAATTCTCTCTTTTCAATTCAATAAGCTCCTTAAGAGTGGATTCCCCTTTTTCTTTTTTTGAAGCATCTTCTTTTTCTTCTATTACTGAAAGTAGAGTTTCTTCTTCATACCTATTTTGATTGTCCCTGTTATCCTTTCTTGAACCAATCTCTAGGATTTCATTTTTGAGAATATCATCTTCATCTTCACTTCTACTAAACCCATTACAATATCTTGCATCATGGCCAAGTTGACCACAAACAAAACATTCTTGTGGACAATAAGTTGCATGGTGACCTGTGTTCCCACATCCGGTACAAAACTTTATCAGTCTGGATATTTCTCCATTACTTGATTCATCTCTTGAATCTATTTCCATTTGTCCTCCCAACACAACAATATTAAACTCATCTTCCTTTTCTTTCATGACCATAGGTGTTCTTTTCTTCTTGTGTCTCATGCTTCTACTCTTGCCTTTCTTTGCCATTTGTGTTCTTGTAGGATCTTCCTTCAAGTTATTAAACTTCTTTCGAAGGAACCGACTCTGATACCAATTGAAGAACACAAGCTTATACTGAGAGGGGGTGAACAGTATAAGACCACTTTTTACTTTTCTTTCCCAAATAGTATTAATCAATATAATCAATGGCAATATCAATAGCAATAACCAAAGCAATGCACAAATCATCACACACAATAGAGACACCAATTTTAACGTGGTTCACCCAATGTGGGCTACCTCCATAGAGAAAATATTTCTTCTAAATATTTCTCAAATAATATCTTGGGAATCCTTCCCAATTACAATGTTTATGGACCTCTGTCCAAAGGAGATGTTGATCCCCTAATCTCAAGTTCATGGATCTCTTCCACAGGAGAACTCTTTCCCCTTCTGCTCTGGCTAGTGATCTTCTAGAAGACTCTCTCTCTCTGCTGCATTGACTGGTGGATCTCTCTCCACTTGAAGACTCCTCACTCAGATCTATCTTCAATTGTCTTGTTGTTGGATCTCTATCCACTGAGACTCTATCCTCTATACTCTGTCACCTCCAAAGCTCTATCTCAATGTACTAACAGTGGCATAGACATAGCTCTGCTCAATATCTTGCACTAAATATAGTACATTCGGTCTAGTATAATTTTGCTCAATAGGTCCACACAAAACCTACTCAAATTTTCTCAATAGGTCCACACAAAACCTACTCAAATCTGCTCAATAGGTCCACATAGAACCTACTCAAATATGCTCAATAGGTCCACATAGAACCTTCTCAAATCTGCTCAATAAGCTCACTCAGAACTTGTCCAAATATGCTCAACAAGCTCACTTAGAACTTGTCCAAATCTTCTCAACAAGCTCACTCAGAACTTGTCCAAATCTGCTCAACAAGCTCACTCAGAACTTGTCCAAATCTGCTCAATAAGTCCTCTCTAGGACTTGCTCAAATCTATATAGCAAGCTTCCACAAAAGCTTACTCAAAATCAGTCCACAAGCCTTCTCAAAGACTTGTCTCAAATCTGCTTAACAAGCTCACATAGAACTTGTCCAATCTCATAGAATCATAAAGAGAATTGTTAGAGACTCAATATGTTCTATACTCAATGCTCAATCAATATCTCAATTCAATCTCATAGAAGCATAAAGAGAATTGTTAGAGACTCAATATGTTCTATACTCAAATCCCAATCTCAACTCAAATCAATCTCATAGAAGCATAAAGAGAATTGTTAGAGACTCAATATGTTCTATTCTCAAATCTCAATCTCAACTCAATTCCAGAATATAGAATAGTTTGTTTCATGGAACTTGAACAACCACATGCATCCACTTGACTAGGCTCAATCAACTCTACTCAACCAAACACCTCAAGGAACAACCCTTTCTCACAAACCCTAGTCCAAGCATGTATCAACTAACTCAAAATGTTTCCAACAATGCTCAACCACAAATCTCACATAACAATGATACTCATGTTCTTCTCTAACTCAAGTTCAAGTTCTTTGCATAACCAATTGGCTTCAACAACAATGCTTATAAAACAAGGTTTAATCACAACTCTCAAACCAGAAAACCTTGAAGCATTAAACCAATCACTTTCGAAAAGGAAACCACAATCAATCCTTTTCACTCCAAAGGTATTTTATAATCAACCACCATAATCAATCAATAGGAGAATGTGCCCATACCTTTTATGAAGATGAAGAAGCCTCTTTGGAAATCTGCCACAATCACAATATTCTTTTGCCAATCCTCACAAGGGTTAGAAGATCACAAAATAATCAACATTACTCCACTTCACAATAATATTCACCAAGGCTTTTAATTAAAAAACCTTCTTAAGAATTAATGCACAACTTCCTTATCACTCCTAAAACCACTTGTACCATAAAATAAAATAAATCAAAAATTGCATAACCTTATAAAATAAAATAAATAAAACATTGCATAACCTTGTCACTCCAAAAACCACTTATACCATAAAATAACTCAAATATTTTATATCCTTCCTTTCAACACTTTTGCACTTAAAAAAATAATCACAAAGCCTTCTTAGGCAATATCCCACATTAATCAAATATCAAACCTTAGCCATATGCAAAAATTAAATCCACTATACTCTCCGTGAAAATCGACGCTTAACACAACCTTAGCAAATTCAAAATATTTCATGCACCCAAAAATTTTGGCGATCGAATTATGGCATACCTTGCAAAATGGCTTTGGGTGGTTTCGACCCCGTGTTCCTCCTCGTCATGCGCCTTAGCGCACTCTCCACCCACCATGTGGGCTAGGCCTCCCACGTGGAGGCTTTAAGCCTTTGAGACTTATATTTCCGTCCTCTCCACCTATGCCTTGAAACTTGCTCCCTTGTTCCACGTGCAGTGCGCAAACGAAATCGAAAGGGGGAATCGACGATTGCGAAGGAGGGGATAATCGAATGCGGAAAATATTTCTTGTCACCTACTTGGTTGATAAAATCAACCCCTTTAAATATTCGAACCTTTGCATGATAAAATATATGACGTCGGCGGACATGGCGGGAAAACTCTTTTATTTAATTTTAAAATTTAAATTTAAATTTTAAATAAATTAAAATTTAAACTAAACCTTTAAAATTAAATTTCTCCATCACCGGGGCACCTTTTTCGATGAAACGAAAAGCCAACTTGGGTTTTAAGAAAAACCCATTTCAAATATGCCATCCATGGTTTTAAATAAAACCTTTCCTTGCCTTCCTTGGTTTTCATAAAAACCTTTTGCTAAGCTTCCCTTGAAGCTCCTTTTGGAACCAAATGCCATGCATCCCTTCTTGAACCTTTGATCAAAACCTTTGCTTCTCATGAAGCTCTTTGTGGAGCAAAATCATAGTGCTTACTTACATAGGTCCTTTTGACATCAATGACAACTTTTAGCTTAGGGACTCAAAATGTCCAACATGTTCTAGGTTTGATTTTTATTTGTGCATTATCTTAAACCCTTGCTAAAAAAAAAAGGATTTACTTTATTGCAAGATAGGGTTAGTAGTCATTTAAAAATAATAATTATTTGAGGGTTAGTCCTTTGTTACACTCCAAATATAACACGTCGGCTATGACGTCCAAGCATGTTACATTTACTATATATGCATTCACAAAATAGTTAAATAAAATCATCTTATATATTTTTATTATTCTTCATCTGCGTTTACGCAAGGGTGTGCCCACCTTAAGTGGCCATTGATATTTTATCCTTCTGTTATTAATTCCGCTCGGTTTATTAAATTCATTATTCTGTGCATGTTTCTCTGTGAATATATTTGAATTAACCGAAGGATAACTTGTATCCTTCCAAGTGGTATCAGATTCGGCGATTTTCGGGAGTTTTTTCTTTTCGGTCTCATAACAGTGAATTCGGCTGCGCAATACCCGGTTACTACTCGCGTCACGGTATTACCAGCGGCAATTACAGGCGTTACAGTGGTGATTACAGGCGTTCTATCTTCCGTTACTGTTCGTTCCAATATTTCCAAAGCTTCCGCCATAGTAAGAGGCACAAATCCTCCCTTCGCGATCACTAAAACACCCGAACGCCAGGTCGTAAAACCTTCGGATTTTGCACAGTTCGTCACTGCAAGCGTCGTCCAATCCGCACTCGCGAAATTTTTTAATTTACGGGAAAACTAAGGTTGTTAAAGATTTTATTTTGCTGACGTCAGAGGAAAGCATATCTTCGGGCGTTGGTCTCCTTTGTTTATCCCACACTCGGCGTACTACGTGGGGTTCACGGTTTATAGGGCCCAAGTTACACCCTCTACTGTGTGACTTCGTCACACGGTGATGTTCTTCCGTGCCTAACCCTGTCCTCTAACGGTGTGTCTTGTTAGCGCTTCGTTTGGTCTCCGTCCTTCGTTCGCGTAGTATTGTGTCGTATGGTCCTTGTCCTCCGTTCGAGTCGCGTCGTGTCGTGTCCATAGGTCTTCGTCTTCCGCGTTCCCCGTTCGTGTCGTGTAGTGTCGTTCAGTCGCGTCGAGTTGTGTCATTTCCGCGTCGATCTTCCGCGTCCCCCGTTCGTGTCGTGTCGTTCAGTCGCGTCGCGTCGTGTCATTTTCGTGTCGGTCATGGCATTGGTTGTCTTACACGTCTTGAGTCGTTTGTGTCGTGTCGTGTCGTTCAATCGCGTCGTGTCATTTCCGCGTCGGTCGTGGAATTGGTTGTCTTACACGTCTTGAGTCGTAGCACGGGTCGTGTCGTTTCCACGTCGGTCGTGGCATTGGTCGTGTCTTCCACTCACGTATATTCCCTGACGCTGTCAAGTTGTTAAAAAAAAAAAAAAAAAAAAGTTGTTCCAGGTTGTAGGCAAGGAAGACATCCAACCTCTTATCCGCGTCACAGTTGGAGTGACAGTTGAAGCGGATCCCAATTTTTTGCTAAAGTCAACCAAAATTGGCGGCAGTTGAAGCGGAATCCTAAGCTGGCTATGTTAACAAGTGCATGAGCAAAAAGTGGAACAAAGGTGCTGACGGTCGATTATCAAGCTCGAAAACGACCAATAACAACACAAGAAGACCTAATCGCAGCCCAGGTACTAAAAATTCTCTTTCTCCTTTTAAAATTGGTAGTTATAATCCACACCATCCACTAGTAGATCCTATGGCTAATAATCCCTCCCCAACTCATGAAAACATCACGCAAGGAAACTCAAGTAACTCAGCCATGTCTGATAGGGAGTCTCTTCGATGCTTACTAGAGGGTATGAACGAAATGGGTATCCTCCTAAAAGACCTTGTGAAAGCACAAAAACAACCTAATCCCAATACTAATCCCCAAAATCACTCCCATGCCCAACGGAATGAAGAAACTGTCGATCCTAATGATGATTGGGAACAAAAACAGGGTGATTCGGATAATTACAAGGATCCCTATCAAAGACAGTGGTATAACCAAAATCAAGAAAGGGACACGGGTTATCACCAACCAAGAGGCCCTAATATTAATTTTCCACGAATTGATATGCCCACTTTTGAAGGTCATGATCCTCGTGGTTGGTTAGCCAAAATGGAAGGCATCCTTGACTTATATCAAATTAAGGAAATTGATAGAGTTCCTTTCGCTGCATCAAAATTAGGCACTGAGGCCTACCAATGGTTTGTATGGTTTAAACGAGAGAATGAAGCTATTATTACTTGGAGAAAATTCACTACCTCTTTTTTAGAAAGATTTGACGACGGAGCTACATCATCCTACAAAGTAAGATTGTTATCTCTTAAACAAAAAGGGTCAGTTAGTGAATTCGTTTCGGAGTTTACCAGTTTACTACCATACACTTCAGACCTTAGTCCCGACACAGTGGTAGGTGCCTTTCGCAATGGTTTGAAAGAAAGTATTCGAGTGGAGGTAGACATGCACGATCCAACCTTGTTGAACAGTTGTATAAGAATAGCCAAGTTGGCCGAGAAGAGACATCAGTTGTCTGCACAACGGGAAACATATAGTCGTCCCTCATATCGCAACAATTCCTTTCGTAGAAATGATCAACCATCAAGATATTTTTGCTATAAATGTCGCACTCATCACCCCAGGGAACAAGCTTGTGCCCAAAAACAAAACTTTCATATTGAAGGTGATCATTGTGAAGGAGAAGAAGAGGAACCTTACCAATCAGAAGAACCTATGCCAGAAGACCTACCGTGTACTATAGACGAAAAAGAAGAGGATACAATGGCAATTTCAGTGCATGCTCTCATGGGTCTAACCGCCCACCATACCATCAAGGTACCAGGCTTTCTCCGCCAGAAAAAGGTGAATGTGCTAATTGATTCTGGTAGCACCCACAATTTTATCGACATCAAAACAACAAAAGCTTTGAATTTATTCATTAACTCTTCCAACAAAGACAAATTCCAGGTTCTAGTGGCCAACGGGGTGAACGCACAATGTGTTGGTCGCACATCTCAAGTTTCCATAAATATGGGAACTTATACCTGGTTAGGATCCCTTTTTGTCATGAATTTAGGGAATTCTGATGTCATTTTGGGTGTTGAATGGTTGGAAACATTAGACACAGTTAGTTTCAACTTCAAAAAATTATTTGTGGAATGGAAGGAAAATGGACGAGTCATCCGCTTACAAGGCATTACTACTCCTCCATCACAAATAGTGAGCTCTCATAGTATGGAGAAGATGTTAAAAAAGGGTGGATATGGTTTTATAGCTCAAATTAATTGTTTGGAAAAACAATCTTCAGCGACTTCGGATATTATTGCACCTGAGTTACAAGATATTATAACACATTACGAAGAGGTTTTTCAAGAACCTCAAGGATTACCACCTAAACGATCTCATGATCATGCCATCCATTTGATGCCAGGGAGTGTCCCACCTAACAGTCGTCCTTATCGCTATCCTCAACCACAAAAGACAGAAATCGAACAGATCGTTCAGGATTTGTTGGATCATGGAGTCATTCGTCACAAGCACTAGTCCTTATTCCTCACCTGTAGTCCTGGCTAGACGAAAAGATAACTCTTGGCGTATGTGTCCTGACTTTCGTTCTCTCAATAAACTCACTATCAAGGACAAATTTCCTATCCCCGTCATAGATGACCTATTAGATGAGTTGCATGGGGCAAATTTTTTTACAAAATTAGACCTTCGCTCTGGCTTTCACCAAATCCGTGTTAGAGAAGAAGATATTCCCAAAACGGCCTTTCGTACTCATGAAGGTCATTACGAATTTTTGGTCATGCCTTTTGGTCTCACTAATGCACCATCCACATTCCAAAGTCTCATGAACCAAGTGTTTCGTCCACTCCTCCGTAAGTTTGTGTTAGTTTTTTTTGATGATATTCTCATATACAACAAAACATGGATGGACCATTTACATCATGTGGATAAAGCCCTTCACATTCTACACAAAGAAAAATTATTTGTTAAACGTTCCAAATGTTCATTTGGTGTTCAAGAAGTCGAGTATCTTGGTCATATAGTTTCACATGAGGGTGTCAAAGTCGATCCCAATAAGATTAAGGCAATTCAAGAGTGGCCTTTACCTAAAACCATCAAGAAACTTCGTGGTTTTTTGGGTCTCACGGGCTACTATCGCAAGTTTGTACAGAATTATGGTAAGATTGCAGCACCTCTCACGGCACTCACAAAAAAGGATGCTTTTCGTTGGTCGAAAGAGGCTACTCTAGCTTTTGAAGCTCTTAAGAAAGCCATGTGTACAACTCCAGTATTAGCAACTCCCAATTTTCACAAACCATTTATTATCGAATGTGATGCATCAAGAACAGGAATTGGGGCTATCTTAATGCAAGAAGGTCATCCATTGGCATTTGAAAGTAAACAACTTTTCGAGAAAAATTTGGGAAGATCAACATATGAAAAAGAAATGTTGGCTATTCTTCATGCAGTAGAAAAATGGAGACACTACCTAATCAGTAGCCGCTTCATTATAAAAATAGATCATAGTAGCCTCAAGCATTTTTTGGAGCAAAGGTTTTCTTATCCGAAACAAAATAAGTGGTTAACCAAACTGCTGGGCTATGATTTCGTTATCGAATACAAGAAAGGGAAGGAAAATATAGCCGTCGATGCGTTGTCCAGAAAATATGAAGATGAAGTAGTCATTAATGCTATTTCAGGTCCTTGCTCCCAATGGGTAACTCAATTACAAGTTGAATGGTTGTCCAATAGTGAAACTGCCCAGATAATTCATGAATTATCTATAGGGTCCTCCAAACACCCTTTGTTCTCTTATGAAGATAAAATCCTCCGGAAGAAGAACCGCATTTACATTCCACATAATTCAGAACTCAAATCAAAGATCCTCGACGAATCACACGCTTCTCCATCGACAGGACATTCAGGATTTTTGAAGACATATTTAAGGGTCAAACAATCATTTTGTTGGAAAGGATTAAAAGCGGAAGTCAAACAATGGGTAGCAGAATGTGAAGTTTGCCAGCGCAATAAAGGAGAAACAGTCAAATCACCAGGATTATTACAACCATTACCCATCCCTGAACGACAGTGGGAACATATATCCATGGATTTCATTGAAGGTCTTCCAAAATCAGAAGGCAGGACAGTAATCTTCGTCGTCATCGACCGGTTATCCAAATACGCTCACTTTCAGGCTTTACAACATCCATTTTCCGCAAGCAAAGTGGCAAAGGTATTTATGGATTCAATTTTCAAATTACATGGTATGCCAAAAAATATTGTAAGTGATAGAGATCCCATTTTTACTAGTAACTTTTGGAGGGAGTTATTTCGCCTTAGTGGTACCAAATTGAACATGTCTTCAACTTACCATCCACAGACATATGGTCAAACAGAAGTAGTTAACAAATGTTTGGGTACATACTTAAGATGTTTTGCTCAAGATAAACAATACCAATGGAGCCATTGGTTAGCATTGGCAGAATGGTGGTACAACACTTCTTACCATTACTCAATTAAGATGTCTCCATTTGAAGCTTTGTATGGCACCAAACCTCCAGCAATCGCAGATTACGTACAGGGATCCGCCAAAGTAGCCAAAGTGGATGATTGGTTCCAACAAAGGCAGTCTACACTCACCATCCTCAAAGAGAATTTAGTCCAAGCACAGAATCGTATGAAACAACAACAAGACTTGCACCGATCAGAGAGAACTTTTAATATAGGTGATTGGGTGTTCCTAAAGTTGCAACCCTACAAACAAACCTCGTTAAGGATAAAGTCAAGCCAAAAGTTGGCTCCACGATTTTATGGTCCCTACAAAGTTGTGCGCCGCATTGGAGAAGTAGCTTATCAATTGGAGCTACCTACATCATCACGAATACACCCGGTATTTCATGTTTCATGTCTTAAGAAAGTAATTGGTCAGAAAGTACAAAGTCAATCGGACTTACCAGTGCTCGATGAGGAAGGACGCATACATCTCCAACCTGAAGATATACTACAACATAGAACCCGAAGACTGAGATCACGTCAGATTCAAGAATTTCTCATTAAATGGCAGGATTTACCAGAGGAAGACGCCACATGGGAACCTGAAAGTATTCTCCAGACATTTCCAGCTTTGAGGACAAAGCTTTCCGAGGAGGGGAGTCATGTTACACTCCAAATATAATACGTCGGCTATGACGTCCAAGCATGTTACATTTACTATATATGCATTCACAAAATAGTTAAATGAAATCATCTTATATATTTTTATTATTCTTCATCTGCGTTTACGCAAGGGTGTGCCCACCTTAAGTGGCCATTGATTTATTTTATCCTTCTGTTATTAATTCCTCTCGGTTTATTAAATTCGTTATTCTGTGCATGTTTCTCTGTGAATATATTTGAATTAACCGAAGGATAACTTGTATCCTTCCATCCTTGTTTGCCTGCATTTATATTTTCTTGCATTGTTCTTTCATTTTTCATAGCTTAGATCTTAGAAAGACCAAACATAGGTGTTTGCTTAAAATATACATCAAAAATTTTTACCCTAGACTTGGAGTGAGTCCTTAAACCATTCTAGTGAACCCTTCGATCCCCAAGCCCCTGAGTGTAGAGAATATAACACACCCCCATGGTAACCTTGCCTCCCAATGAATCCAACTAAGAATCGTACGTAGCAAGGCAATTTATCCCCTCTACATCTTTGGTGAACCCGATGTGAAAACACATCTTAGTGGACAAATTAGGAAGCCTCTTCCCTTTATTTTTATTTTATAAACTTTAAATAAGACCACTAATTCTATTTGCTTAGAATAATAAACTTTAAAAAAATCTTAAGAATATTCTGTGTGTTTTAGCTTTTCCTTTTCTCCTCTATCATTTTTCTTTTTCCTAATGGACCCCACCTTTAGGATTAAGTGAAGGCTTTTAAAATATGGTAAGATTCTTCAAGAGGATGACCAAATTGATAGAGATAATCCTAATCTAGAATAGGAATAAAATGAAAAAGCTAGTAATTACCTTGATCCTACAAAGGGGTCCAATGAACACCTTCTTTTTAAATCATTTGATCATATCTAAAATTTCTTCAAGCTTCATAAGGATGCCTTGAATAAGACTATGGATGAAGAAGCCCAAGTTGATGAAGCTAGGACTTCTCATCATCAAACCATTTATCCTTAAAACATTCACACCAATCCTTTGTTTGAATCTTTGAGTCACATTAATTTATTTCATAAACCAACATATGTTACTACTGCAATGACCAACATTGGAAGAATTCCAAAAGTTCCTCCAACTAGTAGTGCATCTCAAGACCATGTTCAATTTCCTCCTCATTCTTATCATCTCAACATTCATTCTTTTGTTCCACCAAATTTCACTTATCCTCCATAGCAATATACCACATATCATAACCCATACCACAATAGTGTCAATACCTCCAATATTGTCCAAGTTCCCTTTCAACAATCTACCTATAACCCTTCCTTAGGGAACCTAGGGGTATTGCACAATAACAATCCTAATATGTAAAAATTGATAAATATGGTGAAAAAATTGGTCTCAAGAGTGGATATGATTCAACCTTCGATTTTTACCTATAGTTATAAGAAAATGTGCAATCAGCCCTTAGACCTCGTTGTCACTTCTAGGCCCTACCCTAAGCATTTTATAATGCCATTTTGCCTATTTATAAGGGAACAAAGGACCCAATTGAACATTTAAGGATGTTTAGGACAACGTGCCATGATATTATATATGATGACATGTTATTACTAAAGATGTTTCCTAAGAGCCTTGGTGGCATGGCGTTGGAATTGTATTATCAATTACCTAATAATTCTTTGAGGAATTTTGAAGAGATAGCAGAATTGTTTGTTCAGTAATTCAAAGCTTATGTTGAAAAAAATGTGACTATGAAAGATGTTTATATGTTGAAGCAAGGTAAATATGACAGTTTTTAGAATTTTTGTCTTGTTGGAGAAGCTTGGTTGGACGACTAAGATATACCTTACCTCCTCGAGACATGCTAGAAATATTTATTGGAAATTTACAAGAGCAAATATCTTATGAATTGGAAATAACAACTATTATCTCTTTTTACCAAGTGATAGATCTAGCAAGAAGGGTATATAAAGCCCTTATTCAAAGAGGTTAGATTAATCCAAATAAAGAAGAAGATAGAACCATGAAAGCTTAGTATAATAATAAGCATGTAGTTGGTGATGGGGTAATAGATAGTAGACCTATCAATAGTGTTGCTAACACCTTAAAAAATATGGTGCTTAGCCAACCTCAAAAAACCCCACCAAGGAATTTTACAAGACTCAACATGCCTATGATAGTGTTCCTAAAGCAGTTTTTGGAAGCTAACATGATTGAGTTACCTCCCATAAGGAAACCCAATACCACGACTAATTGGTATAAATGTGGTCAATATTGTGAGTATCATAGAGTGGAGGGGCACATGAAAAATTCATGTAAGAGGTTGAAACATGTGTTTCAAGACTTAATTGATGTAGGTCACCTTTTTATAGAGGGTCCTCAACCTAATCCTCCAACAAAAAATATACCTCCTACTCAACAAGCACCCACAACTAATCAAGACATGGGGATCTTCCAAGACCCCCTACCTAATCATGAGCAAAAATCATCTAATCAAGTGTCATATTGTATTGTGCCCCTCCCTACAATAATATGGTTGGTATGATAGTGACCACCTTAAGACAACAATCTCAGACTCAACCAACTTAAAAATATCAGTAGGATGAGTTCTACATCCAATCAACCTTCAAAACCACCCTTACTTTTAAAGAATACCCAAAAAAGGAGCACAAGAATAGAAAACCTACCTTTAGTTTTAAAGACACAACCTAAGTCTCCTTTGATATTCAATAGCAGTTAGCTAGTACCCCAACCAATATTTCCCTCTTAGAGCTTTTACAAACTTCTCCTATTCATAGGAAAGCCTTGTTGAAGCTTCTAAGTCAACAATCTATTTCTCAAGATATTTCCCCTAGCGCTATAGTTTATGTTGTAGGTTCCCTTGGGATACATCATATCATATTTTTGGATGATGATATTCCTTCGTAAAACTTACAAGGGGAATATTCCCTATACATCACTACATTTATTGGAGAAACATGTATCAAGCGAATCTTGAGAGATAATGGTTCCTCCCTCAATATATGCACTTACCAAATTTTACAAAATTTTGGATTAAGAGAGGAATATTTAATTACATCTGATGTTATTATCAAATATTTCAACAATGAAACCAAGAGGCTTACGACATTATATCCCTCCCCGTTAGGGTTGGACCTAAGATATTATATACTTTATTTTATGTGGTACCTTGCCCTACATATTTTAATCTTCTTCTTGGATGCCCTTGGATTCATGCAATGAGGGTTTTCCCTTCTACTCTTTATCAATGTTTGAAGTTCAAATTCAAATATCAACTGGTAACCATTATGGGTGATCTTCATACATTCAAATATTGTTCAATAGTTGAGCAAGGTCAATCTAATGTCAATTTATGTCCATTAGTTTCTTCATCTCACACTACCAAGCAACTTGAAAATATAAAAGTGATTGAGGAACCACTAATCAAAATCTCATCACAAGATCAGGTCAATCCTTTTCTTCAAGAGCCTCTTCTAGATTTAGCCAAGATGCCACCTTCATCGAGGACTATGGGTTTACCTCATAAGAAGGGTGAAGTCGTACACATTGGCACATGTACCTTTATATTCATAGGTACGACCCTCAAATAAAGGATCTATGGTAGCAATTGTCTTCCTATAGAGAATTATTTTGCCCATTGTTATGTTAGAATTATTGAGGAGCAATATTCTATTCAAAAGAAATAGTTTTGCAATACATCACAAGTATGGAGTGAAGCCCAAAAAACTGATTGATTATTCCATGGGATCAACTTTGTATAAATAGCAAAGTTGATCATTGAGAGTCGTTGGATTACAACAACTCAACAAATCTGAACTAGTCTAAACTGAGAGTTCACCTGACTCATGGAAGAGTGGTAACTCAAGTAAGTCTATCCTAGTAGAACTTAAGAGAATAAATATTTATTCTAACACCCCCCTTAAGTGATACTAGGGGTGAATGTATGAGTCCCGAAAAGAAGGCCTGATGAGGTACTCATGTACAATGAACTCTAATAGAAGAGATGGTTAAAAAACCACATGGGAAAAAACCATCTTGAAGAAGAAGAAGTAGAAGAGGCATGTCTTCGGATGGCGAATATTGTCCTCTATTGAACACAAAAAAAAAAGAGTCCCGGCAACATGGCCTGATTAGGTACTCATGTACAATGTACTTATATATAGGATAGATGGTGAAAAAACCACATGGGAAAAAACCATCTTCCAAGAAGAAAAAGAACAATAAGAAGAAGGAAGAGGTGAAAACCTTTGTGCATTAATGCATCTACTTTACTCCAAGTTTCTCTCGCAGCTGAATGTAACGCGGAGAAGGAAAGGATTTGGTGAAGATGTCTGCAATTTGATTTTCTGTAGGAATGTACTCCAAGTTTAGATCCCCTTGCTGAATATGTTGTCGAATGAAGTGCATGTGAATCTCAATGTGCTTGGTGCACTGATGTTCAACTGGATTACGGGTAATATGAATTGTGCTCTGATTGTCACACCAAAGGGTAATAGGTTGGTTATGGAAAAAACCAAATTCCCTTAGTATCTGATGAAGCCAAAGAGCTTCTTGACTGGCTAAAATGACTGCCCTGTATTCAGCCTCTATGGATGATAAAGCTACTGCCTATTGTTTTTTGCATGACCAAGCAATAGGTGAAGAACCAAGACAAAAAACATAGCCAGAGGTGGAACATCTATCTTCAACTGAACCTGCCCAATCAGAATCTGTGTAACCATTGATATCCATGGATCCGCCCTCATATAGGAGCCCAAAGTGAGTAGTTCCTTGCAAGTAGCGGAGGATTCTCTTGGCTGCTTGCCAATGACTAAAATGAGGTTGATGTGAGAATCTAGATATTAAGCCAACAACATATGAAATATCTGGGTGAGTATGAGTGAGGTATAATAGACTTCCTACAAGCTATCTGTAGAGAGTAGCATCACATAGAGGGGACTTGCAGGAAGTACTTAGAGTGACTCCAGACTGAAAAGGTGTGGAAGAAGGCTTGCAATCAGTCATTTTAAACCATTGAAGAAGGTCTAGAGTGTATTTCTGTTGACATAATGAAATTCTTGCATCTGTTTGAGTTATCTGAATCCCAAGGAAGTAATGGGCTAAACCCAGATCAACCATCTCAAATTTCTTGGAAAGGGAGTCTTTGATAGATTGGATGTGAGAAATGGCACTACTAGTGAGTAGTAGATCATCAACATAGAGAACAAGTATGGTGATGTTTTCTTCATCCCTCCAAATGTAGACTGTTGCATCAGACTCACAATGAGAAAAACCTGAGGATAGAAGGAAGGAGTCCATTTTTTCATACCAAGCTCTAGGAGCCTATTTGAGACCATAGAGAGATTTCCTTAGTCTACAAACAAGGGAGGAGTCTTGAATAAATCCAGCAGGTTGTTCCATGAATATTTCCTCTTTTAAGTCACCATGCAAGAAAGCACTTTTAACATCCATTTGAAATACTGGCCATTTTTTAGAAGTAGCAAGTGCAAGAACCAGCCTTACAGAATCCATTTTTGCAACTAGGGCAAAGGTTTCAGAATAATCAATGCCTTCAATTTGTGAAAAACCTTTAGCTACCAAGCGAGCTTTGTGTTTGTCAATTTTTCCATCTGGTCCATACTTGGTTCTGTAAATCCATTTACAATGAACCAATTTCCTTCCTTTAGGTAGAGGGACTAGATCCCAAGTTTTGTTTTTTATTAAGGAAGAAAATTCATTCTCCATGGCATCATCCCATTCTTTTATACCAGTTGCTTCTTTGAAGGATTGAGGATCTATTGAAATGGATTGACAGACAAGACCAGAACCCATGGAGTTGCTTAATCTGGATGATGGAAGATTTTGGATGTAAGGAGTGGCTTCTTGAACTATGGTGTGGGCCCATTTTGGCATTGTGGAAGGAGTCATGGATGTGGGAGGACTTTGAGGAGGAGTTTGAATAATGGGATCCTCATGTTGGTCATCTATCTCAAGGGTGGTATCTTCACTATATTGGGGCTCAAATGTTGGAGATGGCTCGAGATAATTATTGTTGGAAGATGATTGAGAATCTTTATAAGGCTCAAATGTTTCATCAAATTGAACATTTCTATGAAAAAATACCTCATGAGTTGTGGGATCAAGGAGCCTATAGGCTTTCATTTCCTCACAATAGCCAACAAAGATAAGTTGCTTGCTCTTTTTGTCTAGAGCCTTCCTCTTTTTCTTTGGGATGTGTGCCCAAGCAGTACACCCAAAAACTTTAAAAAATGAGACATCAGGTTTGGAGCCAGTCCATGCTTCTTCGGGAGTCAAATGGCCAAGAGCTTTATGAGGTGTGTGGTTTTGAATATAGTTTGCACAATTAATAGCTTCAGCCCAAAAAACTGCTGGAAGATCTCTTGAGTGGAGCATACAGTTTGCCATTTCTTTCAAAGATCTATTTTTCCTTTTTGCAATGCCATTTTTCTGAGGATTATGGGAGACTGAATGTTGATGAATTATGCCATGATTTGATAGGAATATGGAGAACTCATTACTGAAGTATTCCCCCCATTATCTGTATGAATTTGCTTGATTTTGCAATTTGCTTGATTTTCAGCTAAGGCTTTGAAGATTTTGAAGTGGGATAGCACATCACTTTTGTATTTTAGAAAGTAGACCCAAGTTCTTCTTGAAAAATCATCAATGAAGGTCAAGGCATATTTTGCTCCTTTGAAAGAAGGCTCTGGGAAGACCATCAAGTCACTATGGATTAACTCTAGAGGGGATGAGCCTTTTTGAGAACTACTTGGGTGAAAAGGATCTTGATGTTGTTTTCCAAGAGCACATCCAGGACATACTCCTTCAATAGAAGAGACTTTTGGTAACCCTGTTACCATTTTATGAGTATTCAACTCTTTTAGATAGTTATAATTGAGATGTCCAAACCTTTCATGCCAAATTTTGCTTTCAAGATCTCCATGTGCAACAAAACAGGATGCTCTATCTAAATTTTTGAATCCATTGAAGTGAAATAGGTGAGTGTTATGATCAATATCTCCTTTTTCTATGAGAGAGTGAGGTTCTTGAAATTCTCTTATTTCAACCCCTGTTGGTGAAAATAGAACTGTTTTACCCTTTGAAGAAGTACAAATCTGATAGATGGATAGGAGATTTGCAGCTATGTTTGGGACATAGAGAACATTATTGATATACCCACCATCAATGGATATGTCACCTTTTCCTTTGACAGGGATAAAGGATGAGTCACCAACTTCTATGCTACAAGTTGAGCTTGAGGAGATTGAAGAGAATGACTCATGTGAAGAAGTCATATGATGAGTTGCCCTTGAATCTAGAACCCAATATTTTGATGGAGTTTTTATATTTTTACCTTGAACATTTAAGGCTTTCCCTATTTCCTTCTTGATGTCTATTTTGTGATCTTTCATTGCTGCCTCTAGTTGTTGTAGTCTTTTCCAACATTTGTTTACAGAATGTCCATTCTTTTTGCAATGTGTACAAGTTATAGGGCCTCTTTCTTTCTTTTTGAATTTTTCTTTAGTGGAGGTGGATGCTACTAATGCTTTTGAGGAAGAGGGAGAGATCTCATATTTTGCAAGTTTCGTTTCCTCTCTAGTTAGCCTATCACAAAACTCCTCTAAAGAGGGCATTTTAAAACTTGTACCAAGTGCATCTTTTGTAGACAAAAAAGTGGTAGCAAAAATTTGAAACACTCCATTTAACTTAGAAAGAATAAGATAGATGCATTCTTCTTCTATTTTATCCTTGCCACTACCTTTTAGTTGAGTGAGGACTTCTTTAAATTTGGTGAGAAAGTCAACAATATTGTTGAAGTCTTCAGGAGATAATGTTGTTAACTCTGCCTCTAGCTGCATTGACCTTATTTGATCCACTTTACCAAACAAGTTCTTTAGTTTTTCCCAACTTTCAAATGGGGTTTTACATTCTGAAATGTGAAACCATAAGCTTTCATTTACATTTGTGCTTATAATACCCATTGTTTCATACAACTTTCCCTTATGAACAAATTTTTCATATTCTTTTTCAAACTCAGGTTGCTTCTCTTCTAGCAAGTGTGTGAGCCCTTTTTGAGAAATGAGATTTAATATTTTGGGCTTCCATGTGTGATAGTTATGAGGGGTGAGTGGATCAATTGTATTCATTTTGCCAAAGAAAATTGAAGTGAACCAATAATCCCCCCTTTAACTTCAAGAACCTTTTAGAGAATACAATGATGCTCTTGCAGAAACACCTTTTTAAGGGAGGTTGCAGAAGCCCGACCTTTATACCAATATCTTCAATTTACCCACCCTTACGTGAGGGAAACTATAAGTAAATGAGGAAAATTGATACGTGGAACATAGGCTTATGAAGCAAGAGTAATCAGCCAGACCTCTATACCAAATCTTCTCAATTACCCACCCTTACGTGAGGGAAACTATAAGTCAATGAGAAGAATGATACGTGGAACATAGGCTATTACAAGGATATGGGCCAAAAAATTTGGTGCCTCTCTTGAATATTTTGTTTGCTTAGAGTGAATTTTGAAGTGTTTGCAATTATAACATGTGGTGCAAGCATCAAACATAAAAAATTCTAGGAGAGTATGTCCATAACCAGAGCAACAAACTTGTGGTAAGAATCACCTTAAAGAGTTAAGCAGTAGTAGTATTGCAGGAAGAAGTGAAACAGTGCAGCAGAAAGAAGTGTAGTAGTGCAGCAGTAAGAGGTGCAATAGTAGTAAATGGTGCAACAGTAGTGGAGACTGCAATTCATGAAGTTAGACACATGATGAAGCTTCCCCCTCAAAGAATCCAGAAAAAAATAGGTGCATGAATCAACACCAATAACCCCCCACCCAAAAAAATTGTATTTATGAGATTACAATTGGACTCTTTTCACCTTTTTTTGATAGCCTTTGGAATAGGCTCAGGAAAATAGTGAAAAAAAAGAGTCAGATATTTGAAGTCCAGATACAAATTCCTTCACTTTGAGAGCCTGAAGGTTACAATAATGAGATGAAGAGCTCTTAGAGTCCAAAATATGACTCTTTTACAATATGATATAAGCAAAGGAATGGAGGAAGTGTGAGAAATGAATGCCTTTACATTATAAGGCTCTCAATGAATGCAGTGGTGAGCGCCATCTCTTTTGACCTGCACAATAGCATTCGAACGAAAACCTTACTACGCACAGTATTGACCTTCCGAAGCTTCCTTTCACCTTACAATATGATGACGTCCACGCACAAGCTCTCGAATTTCTTGATTCCTGTAGATGAGGACAAAAAACTGATAAGTTTTTGATATATTATCTGATGCTCATCCAAGCCAAACGAAGTAAAATAATTTATGCAAGGAAACAAACGTAAACAATTGCTTTTGAGTTGGCTGAAGCCTACGATAAGATGAACAAGTGCCGACGTATTCAAGATGCAAAGGTGCTATAGGGTTGCAAAAGCTTCGATCGATGGATGGCTTCTAAGCTGCACTGGAGGAGGGCTCTTCGCTGCGATATATTTCTTTTGTGTTTGATGAGCAAGATGATGGAGGGGATATAAAGGACTATTGGGAAGCAAATAGTCATTGTTGGACTGCACACTTGGCATGAGAACAAACTGGGTGGCACCTTTCGAAACCGAATAATCTGAGACAAGGATGGCGCACTTTCGATTTGGGTGACTGGCTTTCAATCGAGACTTGCCCTTCAATCATTGACGTGTCTAAGATGGGCCCACCATAATCTTTCCTTGGGAGAACGTGTTCTCTGGGTGCCAATGAGATAGTTCGAGACTGAAGAAGCCAAGGTACGTGGTTGTTGTTAGAGCAACACATCATGTTAAGGGACTAAAGACACTTGCTCCTTGGGTGCCAATGAATGATTTAGAGACTGAAGACACGATCCCTGGCAGAAGATGCTATCAATGATGAAGAGAACGTGTTCCTTGGGCACCAATGAGACAGTCCAGAATGCCAAAGAATGTCATCAATGAGCAAGGTAGGCTAGCAAGTCAGCAGAATGTGCATAGTTCAGAGAGAAACGTCTCCTCCAAAGGGATGTCGTCTAGCACATGAGACTGATATGATGGAATATTTGTGATGAGCAAGCTATTCAGTAGAACATGCGCAGGTCAGAGTGAAACGTTTCCTCCAAAGGAACGTCGTCGTAGCACAAGAGATTGAGACGAGCTTCCTGTTAATATATATCATAATACTTATCCATTGTTGATATAAAGGATAACGAGGCACATTCAAGATAGATAATGAGATAGGAAACCCTCCCTTTTTAAAAAAAAAAACCCAAAAAATAGCAGGGAGGGTAAAGGAATGAGGGTATCCAACTCAAAAAAAATAAATTGCCAAAAACAACTGTAGAAAACTTGCATCAGGAGTACAAAACTGATCTGGAATACAGTTATAATGAGACAATAATATGTGACAGAAAAAACAAGTGATGGTTATAGCTAGATTTGGCAAGCAATATATCTCACCAAAAAAAACCAAAATAAACCCACCAGAGTAACCAAACTGTCACTAATACAATGAATCAGATTCTAAAAAAAAAAGAGCTTCAAAAACTTGAATGCTTACAAAGAACTATCCTAGCTCTGGTACCATGTTAGAATTATTGAGGAGCAATATTCTATTCAAAAGAAATAGTTTTGCAATACATCACAAGTATGGAGTGAAGCCCAAAAAACTGATTGATTATTCCATGGGATCAACTTTGTATAAATAGCAAAGTTGATCATTGAGAGTCGTTGGATTACAACAACTCAACAAATCTGAACTAGTCTAAACTGAGAGTTCACCTGACTCATGGAAGAGTGGTAACTCAAGTAAGTCTATCCTAGTAGAACTTAAGAGAATAAATATTTATTCTAACATGTTACCTATCCAATGATTACCATCTTTCTAAGCAAATCCTATCTAGTATGAGATACATAGGTAAAGGTTTGAGGCCATAATAGAAAGGTATTCAAGAGCCTTTGGAAGCTGAGTTTTGGCCTGGGAGATGTGGAATAGGCTCCATACCCAATAAAAACCAACCTTTGTCATTTGATGATGATGATGATGAACTTATTACTTATGCTAAATATTTGGATTATTAAGGCTTGGAGTGGAGTTATGAGGATGAGGTACTGCCTTATCCCACTAACATTCTATTTTGTAATAAGGTAAATTTGGTGCATCTTGAGTTAATTGCAACCCTATGGAAGTATGTTTAAGGGGAAACTCTATATGACATGGATCATGAGGATATCCTCCATAATGACTTCTTCTTTGACAGGTCGATCCCTTGTGTTACACATGTCGAGTCTTCTAGTTCTCAAGGCAATTTTGGTTTCATATCTCTCGAGGACCTTGAGAAACTAGGAGTGATCCTTGCCCTACCTCTTTATGAGAATGAGTCTCATATTATCATTAAGGATACCATAGATGTTAACATAGGTTATGAGGAGAACCCTATAATCCTTAAGCTAGGTAAAACATTGTACATGGATGAGTAGGAGTAATTGACCAATTTGTTGAAGGAATTTCATCATATTTTTGCTTTGTCATATGTTGACATGTCAAGGATTGATCCCTCCCTTGTTATGCATCATATGGTAGTGAAGCCTAGTGCTAATTTTGCTAAGAAAAAACTTAGGAAGATGCATCCTAAGGTAACCCTTTTAATCAATAAGTAGCTCCAAAAACTCTTTGACATCGATTTCATAAAAGTTGGTGACTATTCTGATTGGATCTCCAACATCGTTCCTATGGCTAAAAAGGTAGGAATAATCAAAATATGTACCGAATTTCAAGGCATTAACTTATCATGTCCTAAGGATTATTTTCCTCTCTCTAACATAGATCTGATCATAGATTTCACTACCAAATATGAAATGCTTGAACTCATGGATGATTTTTAAGGATACAATCATATCATGGTTGCCCCTCAGGACCAGGACAATATAGCTTTCATTACTCCATGGGGTACCTTCTATTATAAAGTCATGCATTTTGGATTGAAGAACATTGGTGCTAGATATTAGAGGGCTATGATTTATATTTTTCATGACATGATGCATGATATTCTAGAAGACTATGTGGATGATCTTCTGGGTCGTTCCATACATCAAAAGGATCATGTTCATGATCTAAGATGAATTTTTGAAAGGCTTTGAAAGTTCAAGGTTTGTATTAAGCCCTTCAAGTGTGTGATTGGAGTCATATTTGGCATGTTGTTAGGTTTCATCATGTCTAGGCAAGGCACTGAGGTAGACCCCACTAAGATAGTGACTATCACTGACATGCATCCTCCTGCACTCTAACCTAATTGTGTAGCTTGCAAGGTAAAATTTAAGCTATTCATCAGTTCATAACTCAATTAGTCGATAAGTATCAGCACTTTCTTAAGATTCTTAAGAAAATATTGTTTTCCAGTGGGATTTTGAGTGTTAGCACGCTTTTAATGAGCTCAAAAGGTATTTAAATTCTTCGCCCATATTAGTTCCCCCTAGATCAGATAAGTATTTGATGCTTTACATAGCAACCACAACTCATGCTTTGGGAGCCTTGTTGGCTCAACATGATGATAAAAACAAAGAGTGAGTCATCTACTACATTAGTAGGACGTTGGTTAGCTATGAAACCCAGTATACCCCCTTAGAGAAACTTTGCCTTGCTATGGTGTTTTCTTCCTAGAATTTAAGACACTACATGCTCAGCCATAATATATTAGTTGTTGCAAAGTGTAATCCTTTGCAATACGTAATGTCTAAGCCCCATCTTTCAATTCAAGCTACTAAGTGGGACTTAACCCTTAGTGAGTTTGACCTAACCTTCATAGGTTAGAAGGCTATTAAGGGTTAGGTGATTATTTATCAACTAGACTTTGCTCCCCTAGAGTCAACCCATCCTTTAGTCATTGAGTTTCTTTACGAGTGCTTTAGCATAGAATTTGAGTAGCTAAAGTCTTGAACTTTATTTTTTTATGGAACCCAATGCTTAAAGGGCATTGGTGTTGGAATTATTCTAGTTACCTTGCAAAAATAACTCATCCCCCTTTCCTTCAAGCTTCATTTCTATTACACAATATAGAATACAAAGCCTTGATCCTTGGTCTTATAGTATCCTTAGCCTTGTAGGTTAGAGTCCTTTCAATTTTTGGTGACTCTCAACTTATGGTAAATCAGATTAATAATGTTTATTAGACTCAAGATGATAAACTAAAACCTTACAAAGATATTGTCACCAAGATTTTATCCATATTTGATCGAGTGACCATAGAGTTTATCCTTAGGTCTTCCAACCACCATGTGGATGCCATGGTTGTTGTTGCATCCTTATTTCTCTTAGAGTTGGATGATTATTAAGCATTGATTATCATTAGACTACTCTGAGAGCTCGCATTTCTTAGTTCAAGTCTTTTCTCGTTAGATATTCTGACAATCAAATATTTTCCATCTAAGCCTTGGTATAACATATTTAACTTCCTTAAGGATGGTATAATACCTGATGGTTTAAACCATAATCAACGTAATATTTTGCGCAAAAGAGCATACTGATTCGTTATAATTGGAAATACTTTATATCAACGTTCTTTTGAAGGCATCTGCTTGTGATGCCTTACCTTTGATGAAGCCTAGCTAGCTCTTAGTGAAGCTCATGAAGTATCATGTGGAGACCATTTTAGCAAAAATTCCATTTCCAATAAACTCCTTCATATGGGGTATTATTGGTCTTCCATGGAGACATATGCATGTGACCATATTCGATGCTACAACAAGTGTCAATGCCATGACAACCTTGTTCATGCTCCTTCTCAAAATATTTAGGTTATTTCTTCTCCTTGACCATTTTCCATGTGGGGATTGGAAATCATAGGGAATATTAACCCAACATCATTTGATGGTCACAATTTTATCATAACAATGACATAGTACTTCACTAAATGGGTCGAAGCCATACCCCTAGCCATATTTACTGGAGCTTAGGTATCCAAGTTTATCTTCAACTAGATCCTTTGTAGGTTCAATATTCTTTCAATGATTATTTATTACAATGGAACTCCTTTCAATAATAATAATGTCCATAATATCTATGCTAAGTACATGATTTAACATAGGTGGTCAACTTTGTATTACCCTTAGGGTAACGATCAAGCCAAAGCATCCAACAAGTCTTTAGTCAATATCCTCAAGAAGTTGGTTAGTAGGAATAGTTGCAACTGGTATATCTAGATTTATCTTATCTTGAGGGCTTATCATACCAGTGTACAAACTCCTACAGGTGCTTCTTTGTATATCTTTGTCTATGGTATTGAGGCTATCTTTTTGTTCAAGTTAGAGGTCCCTTCATTATGCATCTTGTTGCAAGATACCTTGATCGGTGATGAGTATTATTTTGATTGTTTTCACCAATTGGAATTGCTGGATGAAAAGTGTAGACACCTAAAACGCATCATGTCGAAGGCGACTACTCATATGGACATGCTACAAGACCATATGGAAGATCTTGGACAGACTCCAAGATAGAGCAGTGGTTCTAACCACTCAATTTGGGCTCCTTGGCCTAATCAGTCTGAACCATAGCTGAGACCTATGGTCTACAGTCTGAACCATGTGAGACCTATGGTCTACAGTCTAAACCATAGCTATCACCTATGGTCTTAACTAAAGTTCAGTTGGCCTTCATCCGAGCCAAATCGGTTTGAACGACCATTTGTTCTAGAAGAAGGTGGTTAAAGGATGGAAGCTTCCAATCCAACTATCCTAACCACCCCTTCTTGTTCTTGGCTTCTCCATGAAGCCACCCCTAGCCCTTGGGTAGTCCTATAAGTACCCCTTCAAATTAGGGCAATGATATAGTGCATTTTGATAGCGAAGCATATTGAAATAGTAGAGAGAAAGCATTGGAGATTGAAGCAGCGAAGCCCTATCGAATTGTGGACTCACTTGAGTGCATTGAGAGGGAGTGTTGTTATTCAATTTTCAACTAATTGAGCATCATGACAATTCATGC
Organism: Wollemia nobilis; assembly: GCA_028583015.1. Classification (NCBI taxonomy): domain Eukaryota; kingdom Viridiplantae; phylum Streptophyta; class Pinopsida; order Araucariales; family Araucariaceae; genus Wollemia; species Wollemia nobilis. Next base: position 818,467 of record JAQPPZ010001737.1, on the reverse strand, counting down.
CATGGATGCCCTAAGGAGCTAGAATGCCAAGAAACGCTAATTCGGGCAAACGGAGGCCCTATCGAGCAATTCAACCACCAAACCTGTCAGAGGACACTGAGGCGACCCTTGATCATCAATTTGACAAGGAGGATCAAGTCCATAGCCCTAGAATTGGAGGGTAAAACTACTGAGTTGCTCGTCATGGCTGTCAGCCATGGTTTACAGTGTAGACCGCTCATCTGAGCTATGGTTTGCAATAGGTGTAAGATCCCCTTACTGTTCTTTTTGTAGAGTGCTTATCTAGGTTAGATTAGTCATTTTAATGCTTTATTTGGTATTTTAGAGACTTTGACTGATCGGATTAAATATTTGAGTAGATTTACTTCATTATAGCATTTAGGACATTAATGGCTTCTTTCCATGCTTTCATGCTTTATTTCACATAAGTAGGCCATTAGATAGTTAGTTGTATTATTCCTTTATGCATATCTAGGAATATTTATCAATTTAACATAGGTTTAACACATTTTGTATGCTTTCTTGATTTCATATGTTTATAGCATCTTTGTGTTCAATTTCCTCAAAGGACCTCATCATGAGAGGTTCCCAATGCTTTTAATGCTTCTTTGTTGTTTCTTGACCGTAGGGAATCAGGTCTAAAGGAGGTTCAACTATCAAATACCTTCCTCAATGTGAAGAAGAGGGTCAACTCCACCCTAGAGCAGTTTGTGACTATTTAGAGAGCATTAATATTGTGCCTACCCCATTGGGGGCTTTGAAATTGTATTGATTGTATCAACATTTGGGTGACCCTAAGAGGGGCATGATTGTAATCGAGATTCATTTCCAATATTAATAAAAGAAGCATCCATTTTATTGTCATATGCAACCTTGTTTCTCATTTCATGCTTTTATGTTGATTCCAATTGATCTATTAGATAGGTGCATGCTTTTTGGATAGGTCAGAAGGTGATCACGGTGGAACTCCACATTTCAAGTGATCTAACTGATTGTTCTTGTGTTTTTGGAATTGCAGGTGCAAACCATAGCTTACAATTGTGGTCTCATTGTTGGCCCATGGCTGCAAGGCACGGTCTATAGTCTGAACCGCAGAACAGACCTATGGTTTATAGCAGACAGATCATACAGTAGAGGACAAAACTAGATCGGATGTGGACCTGAGGTAGGTCCCACTTTTCACCCTCTGTAACTTTTTTTGCCTCTGTGTTTTTCCAGAATACAAAATTTGCAATACAACTAGGAAAACTAAAAAAGGGAAATGAACTAGGTCCTAGATTTGTATTCATTTTTGCATCATTAGAAAGGCGCTTCTAGGAACAATGGACCTCTGAGTGCAGTCCACCCTAGAACACAGCATGCTTGATAGTTTTTGTGTGTTGGTTTGCATGTTTGAGGCCCAAGCAGTGGCCATTTGCATCATAGCTTGCATTGTCAAAAATCATGTAGGATATAGCATGCATTTCTTAATATGAAACATTTATTTTTACATTACATGTAGGAAACAATCATTCATGCTATATTATGCATTTTCATTTTATGCAAATTAAAATGAACCACACACACCACTTGGCACTTAAATGCTAGTGAGTTGGGAGTCACATCCAACCACTAGTAGGGTTCAATGATGGTGGGGGTGATTTCCATCCGTTGGCCCAAATCCTACGTACCCTTGGATACTAGACCAATACCAGATCCGAGAACCTTTCGTACCCTAGAAAATTTGCATGTATTCTCTTCGGAGGGTATAACGTTGACTGGGGAAAATGGGTGAGGATCTGGGAGGACCTGTGCTCCCTGACCGTGTGTGGGCTTCATTACCACACATTATAGGTTGGATTACATGACTTGGAGTTCACATCCAAGTTGTCGAGCTATGAGTATACAGGTGAAAGCCATTAAACTAAGAATATCATTCAACAAGCTTTGCAAAACATGATAAGAGTTTCTTTACTGACACAACAAATCATTGAAACACATCAAACAGTTTAGGGCTCACTTTTAAAATGTAAAGAAGATAATCACATTGTTTACTTTGTATGCTTCTTTATTGCTTAATCCATCAAGATAAGGCCTTCCTTGAGGCCAAAATTCTTAGTGAGAGAGGCTTCCTCTCAAGTCTTGCTTAGTCGGTTCATCATGACGACTAGGCATGATAGAGCTCAATCATGAGCTAATGAGTCAGAATGTTCATGGAGAGGCTCTGAACACCTTCGATATTCTCCTGAGGATATTTTAGACCTCACACGCCTCCTTGCTAGGCATCACACACATCATGCACCTGAGGAGCTAAGCCTCCTAGCATGACACTCTGATAGTCATCGTGAACCCCCTTCATCACATAAGGGGTCCACCCATACAGATCATGGGGTTTCTTCACACACAGTGAGAACCCACATCATTAGGTCTCCCCCTAGTGGGATAGAGAGTTGTGGATCTTACTCCATGAGTCAGTCATATAGGGAATCTGAGTCTCATGCAGCCCATAAGAGGTGACTCCTCCAGGACCAATTGGAGGAAGCGTGCATTGAGCGTAAGCGTCTAGAGCGTGAGTGCGCAGAGAAGAAGAGATCACATCAACAAAGGTTGGATGAGCTCCAATGATGTGAAGAGAGGATTTACCAATAGAAATTATGTGAAGAACAATCATGTGAGGTAACTCCCAAAAAGAAGCTCATACCTAGAGTGCTTAGGCAACAAGTCAATGCGATGCACCCAATGCATCGTCAAGAGTTGCCACTTAAGCAAGTAGATAGCCATTCCTCTAGATGGATAGACATGCCTAGGGTTATCGAAGAACAATAGAAAGAGATGTTTAAGGATCCCATGCGTAAGCATGAGATTGAGAGTAGTCATGTTAGACAGGTGAGCAATGTCAATGCTCAAAAGTCATCACAATCCTTGGGGCATATACAGTCTATTCCACCATATAAGGAACCTGTGATCACTTTCCATAAATAGGAATTCAAACCTATCCCTATCAAAGAATCTGATCCTCCATTGCATATCATAGCGAGGATCAATCAGATTGTGTATAAGCGAGTGTTGGTGGATACAGGATCATCAATTAATATCATCACCACCTCAACATTCAAACATCTCAAAATTCCACCATCCCACATCAAGGAAACAACTTTAATGCTGCAAGCCTTTAATGATGTGGAATCCCCTATAGTAGGCACAATAGTCCTCCCCATCGAGGTAGGACAAAATATTATTCCTACATTGTGCTACGTTTTAGAGGGTTCAAGATAGTATAACTTGCTGCTTGGAAGACCATGGATAAGAGCCATGGAGTGCGTACCATCCATAGTGCATCAGTGCATTAAGTACACCCATGGAAGTGAAGTCCATATAGTTGAGGTGGACCCAGATCCCTTCAAGTATTATAAACCTGAGGATCACCCTCAGGAATCTTGTGGGTCACCTAGGCATCTGAACATTCAACCTGAGGAGTCTATCCAGAGTTTGGATGCAACCCCGCAGACTGTGGTGGATTTACCTTCACCACCACTGTCCCTTGTGGCTTCACCCATCACACCTGCATCCTCGACACCTCTTAGCAGGGAAGGATTGATGAATGCAGTTATGGAGATGCTCACAACTATCTCTGATGTGTCTTTAGAGGAGCCTCTTACTCCTACCAAAGTAGAAGAACCTAGCATGGTCATGGATGCATCCGAGTGTATCACACCATCTTCATCCATCATGTCACAGGGTAGTCCTCATGAGGATGATGGTGAATATGAAGAGCTTATAGAGGCCAACATTATGATGTTGCCCACCATGGAGTCCATTGAGGATTTAGGTCAACTTTTTGTCGAGTCTCTACCTATGGATCCTATCCTGGAGGCATCGCATGAGTATGAGGAAGGTTCAGTTATCATGACTAAAATAAGATAGCCTCAGTATGTTGATGAGTCACCTATGACTCATACAGGTGTGGAGTCTTCTCATGAGTTTGTGGGAATGGTTGACATTAGGCTAGAAGATCAGGTGATTCCTAATCACATAGAGCTAGAGATGGGGTAATCCAATGGTGTTTCCACATTTCCAGGGCCAGAACCTTTGAAATTAGTCACTCCTGACTCATTTCTCATGGCACCATCTCAAGAGCACAAACAGGTAGGTTCCTCACATCAGATTGGGGGTACTAAAACTGACATAGTTCAACACAATGAAGTGAAACAACAACTTGAGCTGAGTCATAGGCATGAGCATGTGGATAGCACAAATGAAGTGTGTCATCAAGAAGCTTCCACATCAATCAAAATGAAGGAAATAGGTGATTTGCAATTACCTAATGGATCCATAGCATCCACTTTTCTATTTCCTTCAATAGACAAAGGTATTTCAAATCAGTCATTGGAAATACATATGAACTCTTTGTCAGTCTTGCAATCCATTCTAAGCCATCTAGAATGAATGGAGCATCGAATGGATGAGCAAGATAAGGCATTGCATTTTATCATGAACCAGTTTGAAAACCTGGGATCACAAAAGCAACCCTTGTCTGAGGCCGAATCACTTCCTGTGCAAGTGCAGGAAAAACCTCAGCAAAAGCAAGAGCCCATGCGGCCAACCCAACCATTGGGTCCTCAAAGCAAACCAAGGTGGGTCGAGCACCCAAAATAGTCACAACACATTTGGACTCCTTTAAAAGAGTCTATGTCTGACATATTTCAGAAGCTACAAGAGGCTAAGGTTATCACCTTGCCTGATATCACCTCTTTAGACCCAAATAGAGCTAAACCTATGGGTTACAGGGAGCATCACTATTGTCTCTATCATCGAATAGAGGGTCATGGCATTCGATATTGTCGTGAGTTCAAGAGTGTGGTGCAAAACTTGATAGATAAGGGGGTTTATAATGTATATGGTTCTCTTATAGTGCCACAACATGCTGAAGTGGAGGTCACACCTCCTCAAGAGCGACCTCAAGGTCGTCAGTCACCTCGTAAGCCCGATAAGCCAGTGCAATGAGTAGTTTCATTTCAGATGACTACTCTAACTTTGTTCCAAAAGTTACACGAGGCAAAGGCATTCATATTACCTAAATTCAAGCATAGGGTATCCAAGACTAGGTCACCTGATGGGGGTCCCTTTTGTGTGTATCATCGAGCACATGGACATGATATTCGAGATTGTCAATCATTTAAGAGGGTCATCCAAGACCTAGTAGAATGAGACGCGATCCATGAGGATGGTTCACTCATTCAACCCTGCCAAGACATAGGCACTCCTTGAGGTCCATTCCTCATTTGGGAGAGTTGATTTCTATCACTCTTCCTAAACAAGTTGATTACATTTTAGTGGATAGCATGCATGCTGGGGGTCTCCAAGGTAGCATACCTTCCCCATCAAATTGATAAGGAGGGGAGGTATTATAGGTTCTCCCACCATCATCAAATTGCACACACACTAGGGGTACATAGGGTAGCATACCCTCCCCAAAAGGCTCCAAGGGTTCCTAAAACCGCTTGGTCATGTCAGTCAAAGGCCTCGAGGGTTTGCTTAAAATTGCTCGGTCATCCCAAAAGGCTCCAAGGGTTCCTAAAACCCATTGGTCATATCATCAAAGGCTCCGAGGGTTTTCTTATAACCATTGGTCATCCCAAAAGGTTTCGAGGGTTTTCTTAAAACCGCTCGGTCATCCTAAAAGGCTCACGGTTTAAAAGGTGAAAGCTCAGGTAATCTTAAAATTGGTCATCTAAAGCTCATCTATCATCGTTTGGTCACTCCTAAAGGCTCCAAAGGCATGTACTCATCGTTTGGTCAGATATAAAGGCTCAAAATCCATAAAAATTATAAAATCAATAAAATCCAAAAAATTGGTAAAGCATAAAATTCCAAAAACATTTGCATTTGCATTATGCATGTTCATTTACACATGCATTCATTTCATTATTGCATTGCATATAGGCATTCGTCATCCGTTGCATTCCGTAGTAGGAGGGATTGTGTTTGTCAGTCTTACAAATGATGCCACGTTTGTGTTTTAATCATGCACCTTTGCATTTATCATAATCCATTGCATTCATACACAACACCTATTGCTATGAGATATGTGTGTATACCAAAGTTTTCCGGTCACTCAACCATACCTAGTGGGTTTCTCAGATGTCATAGAAAGTTGTTTTTGCTTTTGTAGATGAGGTCATTAGTTGTGATAGTGCTTGGCATATCAGGATCCCATCACTAATTGACACATTTAAAATCCTGCTAAGATAAGGGAGGATGAAAGCTGTGAAAGTGGTCTTGGGTATTTAGAGAGATGGGTTTTATTACCTACTTATCTTGCAAATAGTTCGGTCTAGAGTGGTGAACCTTGGCAAAAGGACAAGAATTTCCCCTACTCGTACATAGATACATAGTTTAAATTTCAAACCCAAAGTTCAAAGTTCAAATCTAAAATGATATAGTGAATTAAAAGCACTATACAAATCCCTTGCTCAAGAAAAATGGGAATAAATAGTGATTTTTATCACTCGAAGTAAAACGTGAAAAACAGTGATTTTTATCACTACATATGAGCAAAAATCAAAATGGGGTGAGAACTTGAATCCCTGGATTGTTCACCATTTCAAAGCCATAGAATGAACCTCGAGTGCAACAATGGGTTGAAAGAGTCCCACCTACTTCTGGAGTAGTAGTTTTATTGGGTGATCCCCAAACGCAGCAATGGGTTGAAAGAGTCTCGACTATTTTTGGAGGGGTAGTCTTGATCAATTTGTGAGATGAGCTAGCTCTAGGTGCCTGGGGTTGTCTAGCATTATAGTCCAATCAAGTCTGAAACAAGGATGATACGAACATAGGAGGAACCCGATCTCACATATGGGTTGGAAGAGTCTCGACTGACATCTGGGGTATGCCTATGGTCTATCTAAAAATACTCACGTGCACACATAGGGGTAATGAATAGTTGGGTCATTCGTGATGAAAGCCTTGTCCAAAAAAGCCTTGTACAGTTAGTATGGGATGTTTGAGAAGTCTACTAGGGTGTTTGAGTCTCATGGAAAACCTCAAAAGTTTCTCTAATAGCAACACAATACCAAGTCATGCAAATCATCAAACTAAAAAGTATCGAATCCATGATACATCATTATATAAAGCACAATCAAGATATAGGATAGATACCATATGGATATCAGAAATGATATCTAGATGGCCACTGACTATATTGTGCATATTTTTCAAACTTGCAAAAGAAAATAGAATGACACATTATATCATTCGCATCATACCGCTTCATACCATTGCATTTCATATATGGGTGATTAATTGATTAAATTCTTGTAATGAGGATCTTTCAATTACATTCATGATTTTTATACATTCTGTGGTGTCGTCCATTAGATTGTTAAACACATATCACATTCATTCCTTATGTTTTAAGTGATTAAAGCATACAAGTTCATTTACATTAGATTACCATCATGTAAATAATGCATTACATACATTGCATCAACATATCATGATATTATCATAAAATTAAATGCATGCAATAAAGCAAAATCAAATATGCATTTAAAAGTAAACATCACATCCATATGCATCCATCATAAAAAGCATATCTAAGCATCTAGATCATTGCATACCATCATCATCATAAATTAAAAAGCTATCTAGTGCATGTCATCCATACATCACATCATATAGCATCAAAAAACATAACATATAAGCATTGCATCCATGTGCATAACATAAACATAAAATTAAAAATATACAAGTACACATAATGAGCCATAAATGATCAAATCATATATATATATGTGTGTGTGTGTGTGTCTCAAGAGTACATCAGGAATATCCAAAATGCCCGTAGGCTACATCTATGTAGGTCCTCGACCTTACACTCAAAACTGGTACAATAAATATCTCAATAGATAGGTACTACGGAGGGCCTACACCCCTAGCCTGAGAGTCATCGCCATCACCCTCACCATCCCTATGGCTCCTGTGAGAGCTGGCTCCATGCGTACTAGAGGACCTATGTGTCCTCTCGGTCCTATGGGTCCGGTGGCTCGAACTAGCAGAAGACTATCCGGTCTCTCTGGTCCTGGTTCGAGAGCTGCTCTTATGAGTACCTATGGTATGGGTGTCCTCTGGCACCTCTCCACCTATCAGTCGAATGTGATCCTCTAGCATGGAGATGCGAGCTACCCTCATAGCCGATCATGCATTTCCCTCCTCCAAGAGGGAAGTGAGCCACCTAACCTCTACCATGGGGTCTCGACCTGAGGGTAATAGGTGAGATGGAGCTAGGTGGTGCCATAACTACCTATGAGGATGAGGGAATAGCCCTCGAGTCCCTTAGTGAATCCCTCTCTCTGGTCATCAGATCCAATTGAGTCCATGCCAAATCATGCTCTATAGTAAGCCATTGGATCTCTATACCTACTATGGTAATCTAGGCCTTGAGGAGAGGCCTCTCCTCCTCATACTCCCACCACTATCTCTACCCATGAGCGAGCTTCACCTCTACTATGGTGAGGCTAGTATCCTTATGTCGTAGTTGAGTCTAAAGCGTACCCACCTGACTCTGCAAAGTAGCAATCTGAGCTAGGAGCTATCCTACATCACTATCAGGAGGTACCTCACCCTCCTCTGATGCCTCCTCCTCCACCTTGACCTATGGAGCCTCCTCTATTGGGACCTCTATGCCCCATCCACCCTCAGTCTATTGGTGCACTCTACGCCCATCTAGGTCAGCCTCGACCTCTGCCTGGTCATCTATCCTATCGAGGGGCCCTGATCCCTACCACTATAGTAGGGACCACCACGTATCATACGTTGGGGTGGTCCCAGCCCTATCAACTCTAGTCTCCTAGAAATCATCAATCGCATCCCCTAGTGTTGTCGATTGAATCCATGTCAAGTGAGTCTCCAGTACTAGCCACTTGTAGATGATAGGTAGCTCTAGGATATCCTGTACTAAGCCAAACTATCATAGGACATGAGAGTAAAATTGATACTCCCTGATCTCATCCTTGTGGCTGAGTAGCCACCTATCTCGATGAGCCTAGCATAACCGCTCACCAGCCTCTATCCATGCAGGGCAATCCATATATGGGTGCCACTCAATGTCATCCAGCCCAAGCACTACAAATCTAGAAATGTAGTGGTCTACATCCCCTGCATGGGACCTACTCTGGAACCCCTCCTCCTCACGAGGCCAACAAGCTATGTAGCACTGATGCACATCATCAATAGAAGTGATAGGAAGGGGTAGCTCCATAGGATGCTCGATCTTGATGTGCTACCAACCCCAGATCTAGAGAAGCAGACTACAGCTGATCCCAACCTAGCTCCTACTGGTGATCTGGTACAGCTCATGGTATAGCTGGCACAATAAGGTGCTCCCCTAGGCTAGGAGCAGTGGCTGATCTCTGGAGCTTTGAACAACCCTCCGAACACTGGCTAGAAGGTTCTAGGGAATCCTCATGCTCGAGGAGTCTAGAAGCACAATCTGCACCACTAGGTGCATAAACACTACCTCTCTGATAGAGAAGATGTTCTCCTTCTGCTAGTACCCAATGTGAACACCTCCATGATCGATCTTACGTTGGGCCTCCTCGCTCTGATCACCAAAGATAGCATCAAAAACATCCTCCTTCTGATGGAAGGAGGAGGAGGTGATGGCCTCACCATCAATAGGGATCCTGAAGATCTGGTAGACATCCTCTAAAGTAATGGTCATTTCACCTATCGAAAGGTGAAATGTATTGGTCCACGCATTCCAGCATCGGGCCAATGTAGTCAGGTAAGCTTGATCTACCCTAATAGTGGGTAGATCCAAGACGTAGCCAAAGTTGATGGCTCCAAACCACTCCTGCTCCCTACCAGTAAGTTGTCTGTGGAGGGTGCAAAGTATATCCGGCTCCCTGGCTCTAGAGGTCAACCTCTAAAAATAAACAAGGCATAAGGAAAAATCTAACTAAAAAATGACCTTAAAAATGTCAAACAAATCTAAAAATTGCTAAAAATGATAAAAACATGTCAAAAGCCAAATGCACCTTGTATTCAATTATTTACCCTAGACACTTAGCGGTTGCAGTGAATGATTCTCCATGCAATTTGATGAGATGATTAAATAACCATAAGGACATTTGGGTCAAAATTTTCACCATTGATTTGATATGCTTCTTTTTAATCCCGAAGAAGGCCTTCGAGGCTGAACCGCTCCACGGGAACGAGGCATTTCATGTCATTTCTCCTATGACATATTTTTAGCAAATAGTCGACACATTGATTAAACACAAAAACTAAATAGATTTGTATCATTTTTATTCCCTAATATGACTATCATAGCCCGACTACTCCATGGGATAGAAATGTGCAATTAATTTTAACAGTTAGAATCATAAGTTGAACTAGGCTTAGCCAAGTAATTAAATGCTCAATTCTATAGATTGTTTAGATCATCCATGGTGATCAAGCAACCTCATCGCTTCATTCATTGTCATTACCCTCATCGAATCATCACTTGATGGGGTAGTCATAATATCATAATCATAATCAAAATCAACAAAATATCCTTGAGATCGTAGATCCCTTGATCTTGTCAAATTGTGTTCATCTTACGAATCATTATCAATGGCTATCATAATATTACCCCTTTGCTTAGGGTAAATAGAAAATATGATAGTTTTTATTGTTGTTCTCTGCCTTTTAGATCTATGGGTCAGAAGATACCTATGGAATGCATAGCTGCACCGAATGAGATGAGAAGGGCACAAGCTTTTCAAATTTAAGCCTTTCACCCAGTTGGAAGCAATTATTCTAGGATGCGCATCCTTTTGTTGGACCTGGGGTATCTAATGTTGATCTGACTAATGATCATCATAGAACCTTTGACATCATTTTAGGAGGTCTATTTTTGCTCAACGTTGTTCGATCTCACAATGTATCTCAAAAGGGGTATATGTAGACACCTAAAATGCATCATGTCGAAGGCAACTACTCATATGGACATGCTACAAGGCCATATGGAAGATCTTGGATAGAATCCAAGATAGAGTAGTGGTTCTAACCACTCAATTTGGGCTCCTTGGCCTAATCAGTGTGGGCTGTTGGCTGGTCTACACTTTCTAAATCATAGTTGAGACCTGTGGTCTACATTTTGAACCATAGCTAAGACCTATGGTCTATATTCTAAACCACAGCTATCACCTATGGTCTTAACTGAAGTTCATTTGGCCTTCATCCGAGCCAAATTGATTTGAATGGCCATTTGTTCTAGACGAAGGCGGTTAAAGGACGAAAGCTTCCAATCCAACTATCCCAACCACCCGTTCTTGTTCTTGGCTTCTCCATGAAGCCACCCCTAGCCCTTGGGTAGTCCTATAAGTACCCCTTCAAATTAGGGCAATGATATAGTGTATTTTGATAGCAAAGCACTATTGAAATAATAGGAGAGCAAGCATTGGAGATTGAAGCATCGAAGCCTTGTCGAATTGTGGACTCACTTGAGTACAATGAGAGGGAGCATTATTATTCAATTGTCACCTAATTGAGCATCATGCCAATTCATGCCATGGATGCCCTAAGGATCTAGAATGCCAAGAAATGCCAATTCGGGTAAACGGAGGCCCTATCAAGCAATTCAACTGCTAAACCTATTAGAGGACACTGAGGTGACCCTTGATCATCAATTTGACAAGGAGGATCAAGTCCAGAGCCCTATAATTGGAGGGCAAAACTATTGAGTTGCTTGTTGTGGCTGTCATCTGCAATTTACAATGTAGACTACACATCCGAGTTACGGTTTGCAATAGGTGTAAGATCCCCTTACTATTATTTTTGTATTGTGCTTATCTAGGTTAGATTAGTCAGTTTAATATTTTATTTGGTATTTTAGAGACTGACTGATTGGATTAAATATTTGAGTAGATTTACTTCATTATAGCATTTAGGACATTAATGGCATCTTTCCATGCTTTCATGCTTTATTTCACATAAGTAGGCCATTAGATAGTTAGTTGTATTATTCCTTTATGCATATCTAGGAATATTTATCAATTTAACATAGGTTTAACACATTTTGTATGATTTCTTGATTTCATATGTTTATAGCATATTTATGTTCAATTTCCTCAAATAACCTCATCATGAGAGGTTCCTAATGTTTTTAATGCTTCTCTATTGTTTCTTGATCATAGGGAATTAGGTCTAAAGGAGGTTCAACTATCAAATACCTTCCTCAACGCGAAGAAGAGGGTCAACTCCAACCTAGAGCAATTTACGACTATTTAGAGAGCATTAATATTGTGCCCACCCCATTGGGGGCTTTGAAATTGTATTGATTGTATCAACACTTGGGTGACCCTAATATGGGCATGATTGTAATTGAGATTCATTTCTAATATTAATAAAAGAAGCATCAATTTTATTGTCATATGCAACCTTGTTTCTCATTTCATGCTTTTATGTTGATTCCAATTGATCTATTAGATAGGTGCATACTTTTTGGAGAGGTCAAAAAGCACATTCATGCCTTAGAGCATTTGCAATCCTATCAGAATAGGCTCAAGTGATATTATTCCAAGAGAGTTCACAATCATTCTTTTGAGGTTGGGGACCTTGTCCTCAAGGAAAACCAAAAGAACACCAATGCTCGATCAAATTTGAAAGGCAAGTTTCATCCCAATTGGCTAGGCCCCTTTGTCATAGTGGCCAAGTTTGGCTTAAGGGCCTATCATTTAGCTTTGTTAGATGGTAAAGAAATTAAATAACCAATAAACATAATGCATCTAAAAATATACTATGCATGATCCTACATTTTCATTTTCTCGTATTGCATCTAGCTTATTTTTCATATTGTATTTGGTTTGCTTATTCATATTGCATAACTACTTGTCATATTTTGCATGGTTTTCTTGAAATTCTATTCTATTTGCATTTTGCTTGTCATATAATTGTATTATTGCTTGATTATACTTGCATGATTGATTGATCATATAGATTTTTAGGGACTTTGTGAGGATGGCAAGTGATGAAACCTAGTTAGACCTTAGCTCACATGCATTGCACTCATACTAGGGCTCTGATGCCTAGAGAATCCCCAACATAGGACCCATTTCCATGCATTTTTTCATGTTTTCTCTTCTTCCTCTCTTGTTTTATATCCCTTGACCTTGAAAGTATAAAATGATCATAAAATTTCCCTAATTCAAGGGATATAGTCCCTCATCTCTTGTATGTCATTTTTCCTTTGCAAGTTTTCATCATTTCTTCTCCTCTCCAAGACAAAGGATGTACGTTTATTTTTCTCTCTACTTTTTTTTTTGCTTTTGTTTTTTCTCACATATTTTCCTTCTTGATTTTTTGCCTATTAAGAGTTCCTTGTGGAGTAGGGTAGATACCGCATGAATATCATTTATGGTTTTCATACAACCATTGACTATCTCACGCATGTATTTTGGCTCTAAAAATTTTACTCAAGATGCACACACACACACACTATATTTTTCTTCTTGCCTCTATCTTCTTCTCACACATGCACACACACTCATATTATTCTCATATGTTTTGCTTTTCTCATTTATCTTTTGCACACACCACACACCTATTGGGTAGTACTCACCTTGGAAAAATCAATCACACATTTCACCCCATACAAGATAAGATTCATGGCCACATGTGAGGGGTAGCCTCCATATTAGCCATTTGCGAGCACACATCCTAGCTGGTATCTCTTCATATCTATCCATCAACAAACACTACAACCATAGCAAGCATTGCTCCACGCTTACGCATTTTTGTATTCTGTGAGAAAAACACCCTTATAGGATAGCTTCATAGCCACAAGTGAGGGGAAGCCTCCATTCAATCAATTATGAGCATACATCCTTCCAGGGTTCTGCTCTACTCTTTTCTTTTCTTTTTTGCTTGGTCTATGTTCTTTTGATCGCACTGATATTTCATGGTCTACGTTGATTCAAACATCATATTCCAGGAATATTTATCTTTTTTGACCTTATCCATCTTCTTAATATTCTTCTTCTTCAGAGGCTAACCAAGTAAGATTTAGAGAAGATTATTCTTGTTATTATATCTTTTAACAATGGAGAATGTGAGGGTGGGAAAATTTTTGAATAGGTGAGAGGCGATGTTCTAGGGTTTCTGGAGCGAAGGAAAATCCAGGGCATCAGGTGGGTTGCCGTAGTGTTTTTCTGGTTACTGTGGATCTGAAGGAAAGTCTGCTACCCCAGGAGGGTCCAATGGGGACTCCTCCGGATCCTCTCTCTGGGAGAAAGAGCTCTTACGCTGAATTGCTAAAAGAAAATTCTTCGTCTTCTAATGACGAAGCTCAGAGAAATACTCTTCATACGCTCTTCAAGAACGCTGGAAAGAGCTCAACAACACATCGAGTTAATGGATGCCTTCCACAATCCGCCTCAAGACCCAAGATTGTCATCGAGCCAAAGATGGTCGAAGACACAATCATATACAGAGCCAACCATGATCTGATCTATAAATTCATGGGTATTCGCCCTACCCTAAATTTCTTGCATACCTGGGTCAGACAAAACTGGGAGCCTCATGGTGAGTACTCCTTATGGTTTATTAGCAATGGGTATTTCATTGTTAGTTTTTCTTCTCTAGCCGATAGAAACAGGGCTTTTGAATCAGAAAAGAGGAACCACGGTCCGACAGGGTTATTTGTTCAACCCTGGAGAGTGGGTTTCGATCCTCGTATTGAACCCACGGCTGTCCCGGTTTGGATCCGGTTGTATGCTCTTCCAATGGAGTTTTGGGGTGAGCAGGTTTTGGAAATGATCGATAACTCCCTCGATAGACATCTGGGCATCTCCAAAGACACCATAGAAGGAAACACAACTATTTTTGCAAGAATTTGTGTGGAAATGGATATTAGCCAGCCTCTACCGACAGAGGTGGAACTTGAACTGGCAGGACTATCTTGGATCCAACAACTAGATTATGAGGCTCTGCCCTTCAGATGCAGAGTTTGCCACAAACATGGGCATTTGGCCCGATTTTGTCCAAATATTTTGAACACAAAAATGGAGGCCCCGCTTGGAATGCCAAATCGCCCCAGGGAGGGTAAGTCAACTCTTACCAAAGAACCAACCAATACTCCTCAGGGTAATGATGTTCAGAAAGATGGCTTTGAACAGCCCAAAAGAAGGAGAAAGCAAAAGAAAAATGGTAAGGAGCAATCACAACTCAAGCCAGCCAATAGGTATGAAATTTTTAAGACACTAGTGGACCAAGAGGATCAAGTCATGGAAGGAGTGGATGGGAATATTGAAGACAATAACATCCACGCTCATGCTTCTCCTTCATCTCCCACCGTCATAGAACAGGTAATTGAGTACACTGAGTTACCGCAGTCAGAGAATGCAGGGGCATTGATAGTGCACTCCCAAGCGCAGCCAATAATCAAGGATGTCAGCATGGGAATAGCAGAAAAGAACAGAGAAAGGCCAGCCCTAGGGATAACTCAGGTGGAAAAGAGATCAAAAAATAGCAACTCTCAAGGAGCGGGCAGAAAATCAAATAAGGACCTGCTAGCAGTTCAAGGAGACAAGCTGATCACTAGAGGATCGGTGAGGACAATTGATTCTTACCGCTCTCAAGGTTTTCAATGATTATTCAATCATGGAATATTAGGGGTTTAAACAAGTAGAACCCATCAATCTGCTGTTCAAAGACTCTTAGGAAAATGCAAAACAGATTTTTTGCTTATCCAGGAGACCAAAATGTCGTTAGATCTTATGTGTAAAATAGTTAACATAATTTGGAGGGGCGCTGGTCATATGGATGTGGCTGCCCAAGGTGCCTCAGGGGGGATTGTCACTCTTTGGAACTCTCTGGAATGGACTGCAATAGAACATATAGCCTGGAGGGGTGTTCTCACATCTCATTTTAGGAATAATGTCACAACTGAACATGTTTTAATCACAAATTTTTATGGGGCTCAAAACCTTGATGGCCAGAGGCTTCAATGGAAAGTTGTGCATAACATGAGGACCTCAAGGGAAGATTTAGACTGGATTATTGCTGGGGATTTTAATGCTAAATTATCTTCTAGAGATCAGGAAGGAGGAACCCCAATTTTGGACCCAGGGGATCGACTTCTGATTGCCCAAGTCCAGGCTTTTCACCTAGTGGATATTAAAGGCCCTGGACCCAACTTTACTTGGACTAACAAGAGGAGGGAGCCACATAGCAGGAAGGTAAAGCTAGACCATTTTCTGGTTTCAGAGGAGGCATTCGTAAAATGGAATACAAAATTCCAGATTTTGGAGGGCCCGATTTCATATCACTTTCCCATTTTGTTGGAGGGAGGGATTACGACAGGGCAGCATCACAAACCCTTTAAATTTGAGAATTTTTGGTTACAAAAAGAGGATCTTCGAAAGAAAATTCCACAGTGGTGGGAGGAAGGTCGTCTACCTTTTGGGACAGCAATGTTTAGATTCCACAAACAGCTTCATTATGTCAAAGCTCAATTGAAACAATGGAGGCAAGCTAACAAGACAGACTTCCGCATCCAAAGAGCTCCTTTGGTGGCCAGATGGGATGAGGTTCAAAAACACTTTAGGGAAGGAACAATTACAGAGCAGCTCAAAGCCGAGGATGATGCCTTGCGTAAAGCGGTTGAGGACATTGATAACCAAGAGGAGACCTACTGGAAACAGAGAGCAAGAACCACTTGGTTATTGGAAGGTGATAGAAATACCAAATTTTTCCATCGGTCACCTGTGCTAGGAGACAGATGAATAACATGGAAGCTCTTCAAGATGAGAATGGACATTCCTTTGATACTCTTCCTGGTATGCATTCCCATTCAATGGATTATTTTTCTAAACTTTTTAAGGAAAGTATGGAGCAAGATGTAGAGGCTCAAAATGAAGTTATTGATGTCATACCCTCTGTTATCTCTGAAGAAGAAAATCAGGCCCTTCTTAAACCCATTGGTAGAGAAGAACTGAAGAATGTGGTCTTTGGAATGAGTACCGGAAAAACTCCAGGACCATATGGCTTTCCAATTGAGTTTTTTTAGGCCTTTTGGGATACTTTGGATGAGGATGTTTTGGTTGTCGTAGAGGAGTCCAGAGGTAATAAAAGAATGCTTAAGGCATTAAATCATACCTTCATCACTTTAATTCCAAAAGGGGAGGAGGGGGTTCATATTTCAGATTATAGACCTATTGCCTTATGCAATGTGATTTATAAAATAATCACAAAGGTAATGGCTGAACGGCTAAAACCCCTTTTACATAACATTATCTCCTCAGAGCAAGGGGGTTTTGTAGAGGGTAGGCAGATCTTGGATGGGGTGGTTCTTGCTCAGGAGGCAATCCATACAATGCAAAAATCTGGTAATAAAGGAATGTTCATTAAATTAGATATGTCAAAGGCTTATGATAGGGTGGAGTGGAGTTTCTTGTCAAAGATGATGGCAGCCTTTGGTTTTTCTCAGGACTGGATAGATTGGGTCATGAGTTGTGTATCTACGCTGTCTTATTCAGTGTTAATCAAGGGTCTTCCCTCGCAACCTTTTGGAGCCTCTCGAGGTCTTCGTCAAGGGGATCCTTGCTCTCCCTATCTTTTCCTCATTTTGGCTGAAGGATTAGGTAGACTTTTCTTGAGGAGAAGACATCAAGGTTTGCTAACAGGTATCAAGGTGGGTGAGGAATTTTTGACTCACTTACAGCTTTGTGGATGATACAGATTGGTTGGAGTGGCCAGCTTCAGGGAAGCAAGAGTGATCAGAGATACTCTTAATGTCTACCTTAGGGCTTCAAACCAAGTCATCAATGATAAAAAATCCAAAGTGGTCTTTCTCAATCTTGATCAAAGGCTCCAGGACAGAGTTCTAGAGATCTTGGGATTCACAAGGACTTCTCTTCCAATGGTTTACTTGGGGGTTCCTTTGCATTTCAAAAAACTAAAAATGGATATCTGGAAGGATCTTTTGGATGGTATCAAAGATAGAATGAATCATTGGTCTCACAAATGGTTAAGCTATGGGGGTAGATTAACTTTTTTATAGTCAGTCATTCAGGCCATGCCAATTTACAAATTCTCTATCCTGGCTGCCCCACATAAGATATGGAAAGAGCTGGACAATATGGCTAGAATATTTTTATGGGAAGGAGCAAAAGGAGAGAGGAAATGGGCCTTAGTTGGTTGGGATAAAGTTACCCAGCCCAAGGTAAAAGGAGGGCTGGGACTGAGAAGATCCAAGTTCAATAATAAAGCTTTGGCTGGAAAGTTAGATCGGAGGTGGATTTCCCAACCAACCTCCTTATTCAAGAGAATCCTAACTAGTAAATATTTGGGTCATGTTAACCCCAATGAGGTGGGCCGTTTCCCTTTGGATGGCCCTGGATCCCTAGTGTGGCAGGCTCTCAAGATAGGATCTCAGGTGGTTAAAGATCGATTGTTTTGGAAAGTGGGGAGAGGGGAGAAGGCTCATTTCTGGACAGACTCTTGGGATCAGTACCCACCCATCATTGTTGAATTTCTTGAATTGCAACCAATAAAAACTGCCATAGAAACCAAAGGATGGGTTCACATTGACAGTTTATTTCATCACTAGTCACCTGGGGAGTATAAGTTTAAGAAGTTTAAGAAGCCGGAGGAGTGGCCAATTTCAATCCCTCCATAGTTGGCACCCATCATGACTAAAATATTGTCAAAAATATTTCTCACAGGTAGAGACGAGGAGGATGAATTAGCTTGGGGCTATGGGAGCCTTGGTGTCTATACAGATGAAGGACGGATATGAGAAGATCCTCCCAGAGCCTCCCCCCATTCATTCCCGGTTGAGGATTGGAAAAATATTTGGCACTCCAAGGGCTGGCCGAAAGTAAACTTTTTTGCCTGGCAGTTTATGCACAACGAAATTCTCTCTTTTGACAATCTCAGATGTAGAGGAATCATCGGTCCATCTCAATGTGTTTTATGCTACAAGAACGAGGAAACAACTGATCACCTGATGTTTGAGTGCCCTTTCACGCGTCAGATTTGGAAGCGTTGGCTTTCTTGCTATAAAATTCAAGTTAATGGTGACTTGAATCGGACTAATATCTAGAAAACATGGAAGAGTGGTAGATTTAAATCTAAAGCTCTTCGAATTGGTTGGGAGCTTGGACTAAACTTCATTTGGTGGCAAGTGTGGTTGGAGAGAAATGCGAGAATTTTTAGAGAAATTTTTTCCTCGTTAGATGGAGTTTGGCAGATCATCTGGAGCAAAGTTACAGAAACTGTTGTTGTCTATGCTATAGAGGAAACTCAGGTTGTTACTGGGCCAATGGAAGAGGGAGTTGAAGAGCAAGAGGGACAGGACAGAGCTAGTTGGAAACCACCACCAGAAGGCTGGATTAAAATTAATACTGACGGAGCTGCAAAGGGCAATCCGGGTAGTGCCGAAATTGGAGTGGTTTGCCGAAATCATGATGGATCAGTGCTATATTGGGAACTGCAAGGCTTGGGAAGAGCCACAAACAATGAAGCAGAAGCCATAGCTATCAAATCCGCTTCTATTTGGGCAGTGAAACAGGGCCACAGGAGGATCATTATTGAATCAGACTCTCAAATAATGGTTGGAGCTCTTGATTGCATGAGAAACTTTGCTTTGAAAGCATGGAGGTTGAGGATTCTTGTCACTCAAATTAAGGAATTATGGAAGGAATTAGATGATGTGATCCCAGTTTATGTGAGTCGAGATTTAAACAACGCGGCCGACTTCCTGGCTAAGATGGGTGCTGAGAAGGAGGCAGGGGTTCAGCTTCACAGTGATATGGCTATTGAGGATGAGGTGATCAGGCAGGGTCTGGAAAGGTCCTTGAACAAATGATCAAAGAAAAAGCAAAGGGAGGGAAGTTGTCGCGATATCGCGACATGTTGCACCGTCGCGGTCTCTGGAGGAAAGTTGTCACGATATCGTGACATGTTGCGCCGTCGCGCTGAGGAAAGTTGTCGCGATATCGCGACATGTTGCACCGTCGCGGTCGCTGGAGGAAAGTTGTCATGATATCACGACATGTTGCACCATCGCGGCCGCTGGAGGAAAGTTGTCGCGATATCGCGATGTGTTGCGCCGTCACGGCCGCTGAGGAAAGTTGTCATGATATCGCGACGTGTTGCACCATCGCGGTCACTGGAGGAAAGTTGTCATGATATCGCGACATGTTGCGCCATCGGTCGCTGGTGGAAAGTTGTCACGATATCGCGACATGTTGCATCGTTGGAAAGTTGTCGTGATTTCGTGACATGTTGCGCTGTCGCGGTCGCTGGTGGAAAGTTGTCGTGATATCGCGACATGTTGCGCCATCATGGTTGCTAGAGGAAAGTTGTCATGATATCGCGACATGTTGCACCGTCACGTTGTGGAGGAAAGTTGTCATGATTTCGTGACATGTTGCGCCATCGCGGTCATGAGGAAAGTTGTCACGATATCGTGACATGTTGCGCCATCTGCCGTGGAGGAAAGTTGTCGTGATATCATGACATGTTGCGTCATCGCGGCCTGGAGGAAAGTTGTCACGATATCGCGACATGTTGCGCCATCGCGGTCGCTGGAGGAAAGTTGTCGCGATTTCGCGACATGTTGCGCCGTCGCGGTCGTTGGTGGAAAGTTGTCGCGATATCGCGACATGTTGTGCCATCGGTCGCTGGAGGAAAGTTGTCGCGATATCGCGACATGTTGCTTTTTCGTGGCCATCGGAGAAAAGGTGTCGCGATATCGCGACATGTTGCTTTTTGCGGCCAAGAGAGAAAAGGTGTGATATCGTGACATGTTGCTTTTTCGTAGCCAAAGGAGAAAAGGTGTCGCGATATCGCGACATGTCACGTTTTTGGGACAAGTTGCATCATCTGTCCATGCCAATCCCTTGCTAGCTAGTTATTGATTTAGGAGATTTGGCTCCATTGCAAGTCTTCTTCTTCTATTGTAAGTTTGTGTTCTCTTTGAATTCGGTTGGGAAGAGTCTCTTCCCATATTGTAATTGATCTTTGTTTTAATACAAGTTTTTTCAAAATTTTCAAAAAAAAAATATTCTTCTTCTTCATCTCCTTTTCTTATTTTCTTTCCTCTTTATCAAAACTATGCCTTTTCTTTATGAGGTGCTTCACTCTACGCCGAATTCACGGTCCATATTTACGAGGCATGATTTTAGCTAGAGCCATATTTTTCTCTCCTTTTTTTGCTCTTATTTCTTCCATCATCTTTCTCTTTCATTCTTTCATCAATCCATGCATTTCATACCTTATCTAGATTTATCCCATCTTGCATTGTATTATATTAGTCCATTTATGCATTCATAAGGTAACTTATGTTCATCCATTCATGCATAATTCAACATAATAACACAAATATCAAACATGCATAAATACACATATTTTAAATAAAACAACATGATATTACATGAGAAAGATAGGGTACACATGTTAGTTCAGTTGGTGTGCCATAGTCTGAGCTCAGCACACTCGAACCTCCCTAGGGATGCATGCCACACTCAAAATTGGCATGTCACCTCGATCCTAACCCTAGCTCTAGGAGCATGTCTCATATGCTCTACCCATTGAAGGTGGTCTTGGTAGGGATATGTTCACAGATCACATAGTTGTCTATGATATAGATCATGACCGAACCTATATCTAAAGGGAGGAAGGTGGATGTATCGTTTGCTCTGTTGAAACCACCTAAAAGTATAGAGTTTTGTAGGTATCCCTCCATATAGATACCTCTAGCCTCTTACCTGTTGAGGTGTGATTTTGTCCAATCACAAAACCACCCGACAAACTTAGAATTATGATTCTCTCTTGAAAAGAATATTATATATCTCCAAGGTTCTTTTGTTATATCTAACATTTTATATATATACATCAATGAGTACTTGAATAGCTCTTGGATTTGTGAACTACTGTTTACAAGGGGCCTGGAATTAGGTAATCGATTTCAAGTTTATCATGTATAACATGCTTTGATATCAATTCAACAAAATAAAATTTGTTTTATGATCTTAGGTTAAAGTATACCAAATTTTATTTCCTCTCTTCAATTTAATGTCTCAAAATGCTTTAAATGAAATTAGCATAAAAGAATCTAGCATTTTGTATTAAATTTAAATTTAACTTTAATAAAAATCAAAGTAAATGAAATTTTATAAACTTGATAAACCTTTGGAACATAATAAATTCACTTCCCAAATGTTTATTTGATAAAGCAATCATTTATTCAAACTCCCTTATGAAATTATAAATCAAACCTAGAAGAGGTGAATAAATGAAATAATGTCTTGCCCAATTTATAAGGTTTCAAAACCTTGTCAATTATAAAATCTTAGGGCTTAATATGAAACTAATCTATAAACTTTGGATTTTACGATAAAATTAAGTTTATAAATTAGATTTGCTTATAATATTTATCTTTTGAAATATTTATGAAATTAAATATTCAAAAGAGTAAATGTGATCTCTCGTTTGAAATTTGGATTTTTGAAATAGATAGAACTATATTATAAATCAAATCCAAATTGAATTTTAGAGATATCAATCCAAGTTCCTCAACCTTAAGAATTTAAGGTGAGGACTAGAATATTCATTTATCCCTTCTTAAATTTATTAATTTGAATATTAATTAATGTAATATCCGAATTATAAATTTAATTATAACTTAGTCATATAATTTTACTTTATAAAATTATACTAAGTTATAATATATAGTTTTCATAATGAAAATAAAATAATAAAAGATTTAAGCTTTAGAAATTAAACTAATGTCTCAGACAAATTCAACAGAACAAATTTCCATTTACATAATTCTAAAACCAATCAAATGTTCACCAGTATTCACATAGTGAAATCAAACAAGGAGGACATTTTATACAGAGAAGGAAAGGAACGATTGGAAGGAGCAAAGCTACACATTCATTGGAGGAAAATAGAGAAGGTCATTTGCAGAACAATGGAAATTATTGTAAGATTTTATAAAAAAATTTAAGCATTTTGGATCCAGTTTTGTGCACAGACTATATTTGGAATTAATAAAGTGCTTATTGCAATTTCTTAATAGTCAATGTTTGTGATTCTAATATTCGTGTTTTGTGTGTTTTCAGAGTTTGGTTTTTAGTCAAAAATGTCCAGGGACATTTACCAGCAGAGTCGCCAATGTTGTGATGTCCTTCACAACGACCCCAAAATTGGGGACCCACCTTAAATTTTGTGATTTCGGGAAATTTTTGTTTATCTGATTTTGCTCGCATCAACGTCTTGGAAAATTTGCTTTCACTTTGTAATTGCTGACATATTTGCATTTTGAAGGTTTGAATGTGGTTGCAATGCTTCAAAACTGAATATTTTGATTATTTGCATATTAATTGCATTATTTCATATCAAATAATTTGATTAAAATAATTTTCAAAGGTTTAAATGAATTAATTTGATTAAAATCATTTTCAAAGGTTTAAATGATTAATTCTCATTTAAATAATTAAATTTAATTTTAGGGTTAACCCTAAAATTAGTGCAAAATTGAAATGGACATATCTTGAGGTAGAGAACTCCGTTTGATCTCATTCAAAACTTGGTAAAAAGATATGGATTTTCTCTTTCTAATGATACCAAACTTGCAAGATTCTAGATGTCAATTTCACCAAAAAATAGTGGGTTAATTTAGCAATATGAGAACTTTGAAATACTTTTGAAAAAAAGGAAAGTTATGGGAAAGTAAATTTTGGTTTTGTTTTGATATTATGATTATTGTTTCATTATGCAGGTAATACAAGGGCAAGGGTTTGAAGAATATCGTTATAAAATCTATTCCCGACAATGAAAATGAATAACTAAACTTTTCAAATTATAAATAAATCATTGAGATTCATGGAAAGGGTCGGACGTTGGCTGCGAAGAACAAGGAGAGATGGATGTGAAAAGAAGGCAGTAGCTACAAGATATAAAAGAGAATGCAAAGTGCTTAGAGATAAATATTGTAATATTTATTTATTGAATCTAGATTATTTTTGGGTTTAACTGTATGTGGGTTGTAAGAGAATGATATGATTTATGTTAATTTTATCCAATTCCATAGAAGATTGCACCTATTTGTTGTGTATTGAGTGAATACTGGTATACAGTAAATTTGGTTCCAAAAGGAGTTTTCTGTATTTCCTGCTGTAGAAAGTCAGTCCATAGTTTTCTTAGAACTTCAATCTTTAATATTTCTTTGATTTACAATTACAAACTATATATAAATACCAATAGTGGATTGTTAAAAGTATCATCATATATATAGTTGGTAAATAGATTTCTTACAAATATCCTATTCAAAATATTAAAAACATTAATATTTTTGGATGTGAGAGATTGTTGGAGATAGATGAAATATCTGATTTCTCATATTTGAATCCATAAATCTGAGAAATCATATGGATATCTGTTATACTTTGGATATTGTCATTTAACTTAGAAATTTCACATATTCAGAGTTTCAAAGAAGAAGGATGTACTATCTCTTAAGATATTTCATTTAATAAATATTCTGTTAAGAGATAAAGTGCAGGATTTACTGGTTCTTTTGAACTTTACTTTATAAGTATAAACTCAAAGTTCAAGAATACATTTTATATTAATTCTGGATTGACATTGTTGTGTAAGAGAAATTTCTAAGGTCTAATTCAGATTTGAGAAAAGTTATACTTGTTTCAATTTATAATACATATTGGACTAACAAGTATATTGTTTTATTGAAAGAATGTTAAGGTTTCACATTAATTCATTATCTAAAATTCAGCATGTTATGGAATTTTGAAGTTAATGAAAGAAAGCCATAGTTTCATTTGAAGTGCCAGATATACTGTGTTTTAGAGTTTACTAAAGGTATTTGCATTGATATAAAGTGTGTAAGGTTGGAGATTTACAAAATATAATAATAGAAAATCAGTGGCAAATGTATTATCATGGTCAAAAGTGAAAGTGATTAAAATGGAAACTTTAGGCAGAACCAAATCAAGATACTAAATCACCCAGGCCCCTTGTCAACAACATTTGACAAAACCATATTGAGTTGTTTCAAGCATTTAGCTATACAAGCATACAATACTCAATAAATTTAAGTGAAGGCTCTGATGAAACATTTATGTTATAAGATAGGATCTTCAAGTTTTAGTTGTTGAGTGATTTTATGACTTGACAAAATTACACATCAACATTACCCATACTTTATAGCTCTACCTATATCAGTTTAATACCTTCATAATTTTGGCTACCAATCATGATAGTCATCCTCTTTGTCCAAGCCTGCTACTACTCTTGTTCTAGCCAATTCACCTCTCTCTTGAGGTGGTCTACCTTAGACCTTTCCATGTCTCACTCTATGAATTTTGTACTCAAGGTACTCTGTAGCCCTTCGATATTCTTGGACCTATACTCTCGAAGTAGGTTCATTTCCCTTTAAATGATCACTATTTAGGACTATAGCTCCTTCATCTTCATCATTGGGTCATCATGACTCACAGTTCTACTCAGTACTACTACTACCAATGTGGAGGTCTCCTTAGTTGTCCTACTCAACCCAACTCTAGCCATCTTAGGGGTATCTTTGGCTGCTACCCCTCCCTAATATCCAAAGTGATGGTGGTCGCTACCACCATATCTACCTAGACCTGTGTTCATGCCTATTGTGGGGCCTCCTAGCCCTATTTTCACCACTCTATGAAGTTTTGAGTCACATATTGAAGTACTAGCTACACTCATTAGACCATAACTTGGCACCTCTACACTAGCACTAATAGGGAGATCCTTGGGGGTGCAATACCCTTGTACCATCTCCTATACCTAAGGGCCACCCTGACATCATCCACCCTTTTGTCCATATATAGTGGGTCATCTAGGTCCTACTTCACCTATATCCCCACATTAGGGTCCCCTCCAACTCTTGATGGGTCTCATTGCACCCACCTATACCAGTAGTCACCCAGGATTGATATCTCCTAGAAGATACCAAACTATCATTGGACTCGATCAAATCTAAAGAGCTTCAACTCCCTCTCTCTATAGAGATCCACTTGATCCTCCTTATCCTCTCTAGCTCCTCTACATTCTTTATCTAGCTAGGATGTAGGCATCACAGTCTCTATATGATCATTTGGTCCTATAGCTCATCTACCACATGCCTCCCTAGTGGTAGGATTTGATATATATCCTCTAGACTCACTTGAAGCTCTTGGACCACCTGTATGCTACTGGTCTCTTTAGGTTGGGTAATGGCCCTGGTAGTGCATATGGTATCTGAACTACTATGTGCTCCTAGCACCACACCTGGGGTAAGGTAATGCAGACCAATCTTATATGTTGTTTGTACATGATATTATAAAATATCCTATACAAATAGGCCAACACATATGGGTCCCATACGAATCACACCTGATAATCTCACATTTTCACCACTACTATGGATAGCATCCATAGTAGGTGTTTCCTAATCGTGTGGTACACTAAGAATCCCGTTGCCACCCCATAAAGCACAATCATCAAGGCATCGATCCCATAGTGCGACATGGATCTAAATATTTTGGACTTGATGGGCCCAACCCACAAATAACCTCTACAGTGTGTCCTACTACTCTTATGTCCTATAAAATACTCTCCTCCTAATGGGGAGGTGTAATATGCACCACACATACTTTGATGTGATTGTCATCTCCCCCATCGGTAGTCATAAGTTAGACCTCTCTACTAGTGTTATTAGTAGCGCTCTTTTTGCCTCAACCCAAGACATATTTACCAGATGTAGTAGCCCCACTACCTCTAGAGTGTCCCTCTATGCCTATGAGATACCCTATAGTTCCACCTCCAAGGAACTTAGTAGCCACTCTCGGCTCTCTAGTATATCATGATGCAACCAAAAAAATCACAAGTTTTTAATCAGTTCCACATAAAATAAATAAATAATAAAAACAATAACACAGAGCAACATTTCAATACCTAAGCCTACTTATCTTTCTTTTTTCATTTTCTTTTTTCTCTCTACTTGTTTCCTCTCTTCTTTGTTTTCCTCTTCGCTGAAATCTCACCCATTCTACTTGGGTGTGATTTCATTATTTTCTCTCTTCTTCCAAATTCATGCCCCATGCTTATGAGGCATGAATTCATGAAGTCATGCCTGTTGGCAATTTTGGGTACCTTGAGTACATTGCCCTTGCCTAAGTTTAGTTGTTGTCATTGATGTCAAGGAGCTATTGGTAGATGTTGTTTTTGATGTCGAGGAACTATTGGAGCAATTTGTTTTTAAGTCCAAGGATGTGTTTTTGTTGAAGGTTTCTGTTGGTCAGTAAGTCTCCAAGAAAATCAGAGTAGCCCAGTTGCCAAAAATCCAGAAAAAGATAAAGTAGAATAAGTTTGCAGGCTGCTGGAAAAACTGTCGCGATTTCGCGACATGTTTGAGGAGAGAGAAAGTCATGATTTCGCGACATGCAGGAAGGCAGAGGCAAAGCGGGCAAAAGTGTCACGATTTCGTGACATGTTTGAGGAGAGAGAAAGTTTGGCCAAAACTGTCACGATTTCGCGACATGCAGGAAGGCAGAAGCACAACGGGCAAAAAGTGTCACGATTTCGCGACAAGTTTCGAAGAAGTCGTACGGATGCAAAAAATGTCACGATTTCGTGACATGTTCCAGTTTCGCGAGCAGTTGGCAAGAAAGATCCTAAGGCAGTGAAAGCGTCACGATTTCGCGACATGTTTCATTTTTGCTAGTGCAAACCAAGAAAAGGATGAAGAAGCAAGAGGTGTCACGATTTCGCGACAGAGTTGCTGATGACGTCAGCAAGAGGCAAAGGTGTCACGATTTCATGACAGTTGCGGAGAAGAAGGTAGTGAAGTCTAGAGCATCATGATTTCATGACAAGATTCATGATTACGTCAGCAAAAGCTGTAGCATCGCGATTTCACGATAGCAACGGAGAAGAAGGCAGTGAAGTCTAGAGCATCACGATTTCACGACAAGATTCATGATGACGTCAGCAAAAGCTGTAGCGTCACGATTTCACGACAGCAACGGAGAAGAAGGCAGTGAAGTCTAGAGCGTCACGATTTCACGACAAGTTTCATGATGACGTCAGCAAAGGCTGTAGTGTCACGATTTCACGACAACAACGGAGAAGAAGGCAGTGAAGTCTAGAGCATCACGATTTCGTGACAAGATTTGCGATGACGTCAACAAAGGCTGTAGTGTAGCGATTTCGTGACAACAAACCAAAGAAGGTGTACGGCAGACCAAGGCGTAGCGATATCGTGACATGTTTGAGCTTCGCACGAGAAAAGCTACAAGACAACAGAGGCGGTTGAAGCCGACGAAGTTAACCTTGGCCGACGAAGGATAAGGTTTTACAGCCGACGTATTAAAAGATTGATCAGCCGACTAAAGAACAAGATTTCATCTTAAGATTGTGGGTATTAAAGGAGGACTGTTTGAGCATTTTTGTGTGTCGATCGATGTGTGCTTTCGAAGCATGGCGTTCACAGAGTTAGTGCGACAAGCAAGGTTCGACAATCGAAAAAGCAGAAAGCGAAGTCCGACTGCAGCATCAAAGTGCATTTCGTTGAATCTTCTAAGTATAGAAGTCTGTGCTGTTGTATACACGAAGAATGTGCTGTTGTTTATGAGAAGACTGTGCAAAGAAGATTCTGTTGTGATTGCGACTGTGTTCGCATAGTTTGGGTAATAGAAAGAAAAGTGCGCACAGTAGATGCTGCTATAATTGCGAACGGTTGTGAAGAACAAACAGTGATCAAGTGCTGTTGTAAGTTGAGAAGAGAATGCTACTGTAATTTAAGAAGACTGTGCTGCTGTAGTTGTGCAGACAGTGAAGAATTGTTTTCCAATCAAGTGCCGAAAGGAACAAAGAAAGAGGACAGAATTGTGCCATACCGAAGGACTGTGTTTTGGTGCAAAAAAGAGGACCAGCTTGCTGTGACAGAGTTGAGGACAGAGATCTCCAGCCAGAGCAGGGAAGACAGGTGTCTTCTATGGAAAGAGTTCCACTTGCTAAGGGCAAAAAGAGATAGAGGTCTTCTAGAGGATCACTAGCAAAGCAGATTTAGGGGAAGGTGTCTCCTTTGGGCTGAGGCTCATAAATATTGTAATTGGGAAGGTTTCCCAAAGAACTTTGAGATAACATTTAGAGAAAAGTTTTGTGGACATAAATTGTTGTGTCACTTTGTGGATGGTTTTGTGCATTGCTTTGATATTGCTTTGGGTATATTGTTTTACTGTTTTGAAGTATAAAGGAAAAAGTAAAAAGCGGTCTTATACTGTTCACCCCCCCTCTCAGTATAAGCTTGTGTTCTTCAATTGGTATCAGAGCCAGTGCCTTCGAAAAGTTTAACAGCTTGAAGGAAAAGTTTACAAAGAACACAATGGACTACTCGAGTAGCAATGCAGCACCTATTCTTGACGGATCAGATTTTGGTCTGTGGAGTGCAAGAATGAAAGTCTATCTAATGGCTCTCGGTAATGAGGTATGGGAAGTTGTTGAAGATGGATATACCATTCCTACAAATGGTCCTTACACTAAAGAAGACAGACTTCTACATCACAACAATTCAAAAGCCATGAATGCAATCTTGAAGGGTTTACAAAAGGCAGATCTCACTAAAGTTATTCACTGCAAGACAGCCAGTGAAATGTGGAATCAATTGCAGGTTGTTCATACAGGTGATGCAAATGTTCGAAAGGCCAAGTTAAGACATTTTAAAGGTATGTTTGAACAACTCAAGATGAATGATGATGAAAATATTAGTGACTACATGCTCCGGATGGATGAAGTTGTTAATTCTATGAAAGACTTAGGTCTTGAACTTGCTGAAAATGATGTGTGTGATAAGATTTTAAGATCTCTTCCAAATAGATTTAGCGAAAATATTTCTGCTATTGAGGAAGCCAAAGATTTAGATAAATTGAAAAAGGATGAGCTCCATAGTATTCTTGCAACATTTGAATTGAGGACACAAGTGAAAGTTGATGTAAAGAAAGAGGCAACTTTCAAAGCTATCAAGAAATCGAAGGGCAAACAGATTCAAGAAAGTGATGAGTCTTCTAGTGAGGAAGAGGCATATTACAGCAGGAAAGGCAAGTTTTTCGGAAAGCACAAAAGCAAGAAAAATATAAGATGTTTCAACTATGGGAAATTTGGTCATTATGCTACTGACTGTACTATTTCTAAAGATGAAAGTGATGAAGATATACAGGATGTTAAAAGCAAGGATTCTGAAAAGCACAGGTATTACAGAAACAACAAAAATGAGTACAACAATCACCAGAAAAGCAAAGATGAGTACAACAATCATGGAAAGAGGCATTCTCACAAGAATAAGAAGAGCTTCTACTTGGACAAAGCAAGTAAGTGTTCTAGCAGTGAAAGTGACAGTTCTTCTAGTAATGATGAAAATGAGATGCTGTTCATTTCAGAAAAAGAGGAAGAACCGAAACACAAATTCATTATCATGAAATGTTTTAGATGTGGAAATTTTGGGCACCTTGAGGATGGTTGCAGAAATGATGATTTGGTTGCTAGTATGTATGAGGATGTTTCAGAAAACCCCAATGAAGATGCATGTATGGTTTTTGAAAAAGGTAGCACCTCTAGTGATAAGAAATCTGAAAAAGGCTGTGATGATTCAAAGCGCCATCAAATAGAGGATCTTGAATGCGAACTCAATAATGCTCTTAGTGTTTTGAAAAAGGAAAGAAAGAAGAATGATAGACTCAAGATTAAGGTAGATGAATGTTGTATGGAGATAGATGAACTTGTAGAAAATCTTGAAGTATCTATGGCTAAGACACAAGAACTCAAGAATGAGTTAGAATCTAAAATTCTGGAGTATAGTGAGTTAGAACAGGAAATAGCTTCTTTGAAAGAAGAAAATAAAGAGTACAAGGATAAGCTCTACAGATTTCAGGATAGCTCCAAGAAGGTTAAATTTCTCATCGAAGGACAGAGAAAACCAACAGATAAAACAGGTCTCGGTTTTGTTGAGCCGCACAAGGAACAAAGTTGGGGAATCTAGCAAAAGATTTCAAAAGAAAGAGAGTCCTGTTGAAGAAAGTACTTCAGATCATGAGTCCGTAAGTGATGAATACGCAGAAATAGAAAACGATATTCAGACTGAGAAGAAGAAGTTTTTGGGACCCATGAAGTCGAACAAAAGAAAATTTCACGGCAGATGTTATGTGTGTCATATTTGGTCACATGGTTGTACAGTGCATGACTCAAATGAAGAGAGTAAATGACAGTTTCAGGAGACGTAATTTCTTTCAAGGGTATTGCTACTCTTGTCAACAATTCGGGCACAAGGCAATTTTTTGCAAGACAAATAACACGAACTGGGTTAGTCAGAACAGAGCGAATTCAAAGAACAGCCATGACTGATTTTGTTACCTGCTATAAATGCAACAATGAAGGACACCTAGCTAGACAATGTAGAGCTGATCTTCTGAGATACAAGAACAGAAACAACAGCATGAACAAGTTCAAGAATCAAGGCATGGATAAAAATAGGAATGATAACAAAAATAGGAAAAATGACATGAACAGGTCCAAGGATCAAGGTACGGATAAGAACAAAAAAGATAAAAGAAACAGGAACAGTAGTATTAACAGGTCCGAGGATCAGAACAGTGACAGGAACAAAAATACAGGAAAAGAATTCAAGAGAAGGCCCGACAAAGAAATCTTGGACACTAATGATGATGAGTGTTTAATGGGAGTGTCACTCCCAACCCTATTTTAATCATCTCATCAGGAGATGGGGGAGGGACTAAGCTAAGAGGCTCATTCTTAGTCCCAAGCCCCAAAGGTGACCCTTTGCCATTGATGACAAAGGGGGAGAGATTTAAGTAAGGGGGAGAGTTTTTCAAGAGAAGAGGAAAGCTTCAATTCAGGGGGAGCAAAACTTGGAGAGATTGAATTCAGTTTTGACTCTTGAAAGATGTGTTTTAGATAAGGGTTGCCATCAATGACAAAGGGGGAGATTGTTGGCAATTTTGGGTACCTTGAGTACATTGCCCTTGCCTAAGTTTAGTTGTTGTCATTGATGTCAAGGAGCTATTGGTAGATGTTGTTTTTGATGTCGAGGAACTATTGGAGCAATTTGTTTTTAAGTCCAAGGATGTGTTTTTGTTGAAGGTTTCTGTTGGTCAGTAAGTCTCCAAGAAAATCAGAGTAGCCCAGTTGCCAAAAATCCAGAAAAAGATAAAGTAGAATAAGTTTGCAGGCTGTTGGAAAACTGTCACGATTTCGCGACATGTTTGAGGAGAGAGAAAGTCATGATTTCGCGACATGCAGGAAGGCAGAGGCAAAGCGGGCAAAAGTGTCACGATTTCGTGACATGTTTGAGGAGAGAGAAAGTTTGGCCAAAACTGTCACGATTTCGTGACATGCAGGAAGGCAGAAGCACAGCGGGCAAAAAGTGTCACGATTTCACGACAAGTTTCGAAGAAGTTGTACGGATGCAGAAAGTGTCACGATTTCGTGACATGTTCCAGTTTCATGAGCAGTTGGCAAGAAAGATCCTAAGGCAGTGAAAGCGTCGCGATTTCGTGACATGTTTCATTTTCGCTAGTGCAAACCAAGAAAAGGATGAAGAAGCAAGAGGTGTCACGATTTCGCGACAGAGTTGCTGATGACGTCAGCAAGAGGCAAAGGTGTCACGATTTCATGACAGTTGCGGAGAAGAAGGCAGTGAAGTCTAGAGCATCACGATTTCGCGACAAGATTCATGATTACGTCAGCAAAAGCTGTAGCATCGCGATTTCACGACAGCAACGGAGAAGAAGGCAGTGAAGTCTAGAGCGTCACGATTTCGTGACAAGATTCATGATGACGTCAGCAAAAGCTGTAGCGTCACGATTTCATGACAGCAACGGAGAAGAAGGCAGTGAAGTCTAGAGCATCACGATTTCGTGACAAGTTTCATGATGACGTCAACAAAGGCTGTAGTGTCACGATTTCGCGACAGCAACGGAGAAGAAGGCAGTGAAGTCTAGAGCATCGTGATTTCGTGACAAGATTTGCGATGACGTCAGCAAAGGCTGTAGTGTAGCGATTTCGTGACAACAAACCAAAGAAGGTGTACGACAGACCAAGGCGTAGCGATATCGTGACATGTTTGAGCTTCACGCGAGAAAAGCTACAGGACAGCAGAGGCGGTTGAAGCCGACGAAGTTAACCTTGGCCGACGAAGGATAAGGTTTTACAGCCGACGTATTAAAAGATTGATCAACCGACTAAAGAACAAGATTTCATCTTAAGATTGTGGGTATTAAAGGAGGACTGTTTGAGCATTTTTGTGTGTCGATCGATGTGTGCTTTTGAAGCATGGCGTTCACAGAGTTAGTGCGACAAGCAAGGTTCGACAATCAAAAAGCAGAGAGCGAAGTCCGACTGCAAGCATCAAAGTGCATTTCGCTGAATCTTCTAAGTATAGAAGTCTGTGTTGTTGTATACACGAAGAATGTGCTGTTGTTTATGAGAAGACTATGCAGAGAAGATTCTGTTGTGATTGCGACTGTGTTCGCATAGTTTGGGTAATAGAAAGAAAAGTGCGCACAGTAGATGCTGCTATAATTGCGAACGGTTGTGAAGAACAAACAGTGATCAAGTGCTACTGTAAGTTGAGAAGAGAATGTTGCTGTAATTTAAGAAGACTGTGCTGCTGTAGTTGTGCAGACAGTGAAGAATTGTTTTCCAATCAAGTGCCGAAAGGAACAAAGAAAGAGGACAGAATTGTGCCATACCGAAGGACTGTGTTTTGGTGCAGAAAAGAGGACCAGCTTGCTGTGACAGAGTTGAGGACAGAGATCTCCAGCCAGAGCAGGGAAGACAGGTGTCTTCTATGGAAAGAGTTCCACTTGCTAAGGGCAAAAAGAGATAGAGGTCTTCTAGAGGATCACTAGCAAAGCAGATTTAGGGGAAGGTGTCTCCTTTGGGCTGAGGCTCATAAATATTGTAATTGGGAAGGTTTCCCAAAGAACTTTGAGATAACATTTAGAGAAAAGTTTTGTGGACATAAATTGTTGTGTCACTTTGTGGATGGTTTTGTGCATTGCTTTGATATTGCTTTGGGTATATTGTTTTATTGTTTTGAAGTATAAAGGAAAAAGTAAAAAGCGGTCTTATACTGTTCACCCCCCCTCTCAGTATAAGCTTGTGTTCTTCAATGCCCTATAATTCTAGGGTGCAACTTTGATCACCGTGGTGAACCAACCAAAATCGTAGTTGATCCTTGAAATCACGTTGGGATCGTGCACGATGAATTCTTCTACAAAAGACAAAAATAATTAAAAAAGTATAACAAACCTAATCTAGCCTAGTTTAGAGTAAGTATTTTAGTCCTTACCTATACTTGCTCTACTGCTGCATCGGGCTTACCCCTCATAATGGTTGAACGATGTGTGGGAAGCATCATTTACTATTTTCTCCAAATCCCTTATTCCTCTCCTCGCATTGTAAAAATGAATTTATTTTCACCCTCCCCTCTTCTTATACCCTTGATTTTTATCTCTCCTATTTGCATTTTGCTTCATTTCCTCTATTTTTTGCTCTCTTTTCTTCTATGTCAATCTTTTTAAGAGTTTCCTCAGGAATTTTGCATTCCTTCTGAAACTCGAGGAGGCACCCTGGCTTGAGAGACATTAAAGTCCCTAATGCCTCATTTTGCATGTAAAACTTCAAAGTGTCAAGAATGACACCATTTTTGCACCACCACTTTCTACTAAACTAGCCACCTATTTTTTGTTCCCTATTCCTCACCCATAGGTGTCTGCATATTTCTTTGATGCATTTATTAGGCCATAAATGCATCAAAGAGGGGGTAAAATATAGACATAAAAATAGACCCACCTAAGTGATTCAATATTCCTAAAGTAGGTCCGAGGTGTAGACCAATTGGTTCATCCAAACCCCATAAGGGGGTGGAGGTCCAAGGTTCAAAGCTCGGGCCTCGTCGGACTGAACGCTTGTCCCTTTCCTAGTGCTTTCAGTGGCGTAAAAGGTTTAAAATGATTGTGTCATGGTGGTTATAGGGGTGGACTGCATGAATATCTGTGTGGCGGCTTCTGGGCAGACAGTGCAAAATACTGTGGCGGCCATAAAAGCTAGACAGCCTACCCGGATTCATGGCGGCTACCGATTCCACCATGTAAATTCCAAAAAATAAAAAATAAAAAATATTCCTAGAGCCCTTGAGAGGGCCCTCAAACTTGTCAAGCATAATTTTAGGCCTCTCTTCCCCTCATATTTCCCCTTTTTTCTTAGTTTTTTTCAAAATTGTGGTCTCTACTTATGGGGCACAATTTCAGCAAGTTAGGTTTTTCTCTTAGAAAACCTAAATTTTGAGCTGACCTCTAGGATGTCAGACCTCCCTTAGGTTTTACCTTTAATTTTACTATCCTTTTTTCCTCCAACCCTCTTATAAATAGAGAGTTTGGATCCTCTTTCCTCCTAGAAGTGATCTAAGTGGGTTTTTAAGAAAAGTTAAGTGCTAGAAGCTTTCCAAGTTCCAAATAATGTAGAAGTGATAAGTGATCAAGATCAAGTGTCTTCTAGTGTTCTTCTATTGCTCTGCTACTTATTTTCTATTCTTGGTGGATAAGAGTGGAGCCTTGAGAAGGAGTCTAGCATTGTGTGGAGGTCTTCATTCTTTTGTTTGTTATTTCACTACCACCATGTTCATTACTATATTTTATCATTCTTAGATTATTAATTATGCATTTTTGTATCTCATTTCACATTAGTTAGATTCTTTTGCACTTCTACTATAAAAATTTTAGTTGCCCCTTATGAGGTACAATTTTGACAAATCTAAAATCATGGTCGCCCCTTATAGGGCATGATTTTGGCCATCATCACCCCTTACGAGGTATAATTTTGGTTTTTTCAATATTGAGGGTAAGGTTTCACTCATAAACCCTTAATTTATTCATGCATGTTTCATTTATATCATAACACTATTGTTTATATTCTATTTTTTGTGTTGTTTCATTTCATTGCATCCTTGCTTGTTCATCTCCAAAAAGGTCAACAATTGCTTTTGCTTTCAAACAGTTAGCTAAAAAGACCAAGGGGGCTTGACTGCTATGGCTCTAATATTAGCCATACAATGACATTAAAATACCTCTAATGTTTGATCAAATTTTCTAGGGTTTTGTGAAACTATTTTACAGGTTTGAAGTTTTTTTGACATTCTGGATGCAAGTTAAAGCTAGGATCAACCATCGGATCAAATAAGTGCCTCAAGTTAAATTATTAAGTTTTTTGATGTTTGCTTTCTATCCATATTTTTTTTTAACCTAGGTAATAAATAAAAGGAAAATAATTTGATTATATTTCTAAGCATTTGAAAGAGAAGAAGCATATAGTTTGAATTATAGGGTTAATTTTGCTTGTGCATTCTCTTAAATCCTTGCTAAAAATAAAAAGGATTTACTTTATTGTAAGATAGGGTTAGTAGTCATTGAAAATCAAGAAACATTTTAGGGTTAGTCCTTGTTTTCCTATATTTCTATTTTCCTATATTATTCTTTCATTTTCCATAGTTTAGATCTTAGAAAGTCTAGACATAAATGTTTGCTTAAAATATACATCAAACATTTCCACCCTAGACTTGGAGTGAATCCTTAAATAATTCCTTGTGAACCCTTCGATACCAAGCCCCCAAGTGTAGAGAATATAACACACCTTGATGGTCACCTTGGCTCCTAGTGGATCCAATCGAGAATCATACGCGATAGGGTAGTTTTTCCCCTCTACAATCACTACCCAATTCTAAATGGTTAACTTCACAAGGTTGTATCTTGGTCAATACTACTCATATTCCTTCATATGACCATTTAATTTGAATCTCTTCAAAATTTTGAACAAAATAATGCAAAGATCATCTAAATCATATAACTTTACACAACTATATGGCTCTAAAAAAATGAGGCATTTTCTAGTAAATTTGTCAAACATTTGTAATTCACAAAAAAATTCCTACTTTGATACCACTTGTTTTGAACCTTTGATTCTCATAAATATAAATCATTTACAATAGGTTAAATGTTAAATAAATCAACCACAATAATTAATCCACACAAAACAAGATTTGATAATACCCTTTATATAGGAAAACACTAAAATTGGTCCTTAATAAAGGAACTGTTGACAATTCCGTCACATTACACAAGGGGTAGAAAAAAATCAAAAAAATTTCTTTTGTGAAGTGTTTCTTTTGTTGCTTCAAAAGCATTTGTAAGTGTTGCAGCAATTTTGGCTTTCAATGCCATCCCCTTGTACACAGAATAAAAAAGGAAAAGCTTCGCTGCCAAACAGGCCAAATAAAATAGCTCCGCCAAAGGAAAGAAAACGATCGCGATATCGCGACATGTCGCATTTTTGCGACCATAGCAAAGAAGGAGCAAGCAGGCAAGACTGTCGTGATATCACGACAAAACAACCGTCGCGATATCACGACATAAAGCAAGGAAGAGCAGCCAGAGGCAAAATGGTCGCGATATTGTGCATGTTGCAAAATCGTGGCCAGAAGCGAGGAGAAAGCCAAAAGACAAAATTTGTCACGATATCACGCATGTCACGACCGATCAGCAGCAAAGACGCAAGAACCAAAAGTTGTCACGATATTGTGCATGTCACATTTTCGTGGTTCAAGACGACAAGGGATAGCAGAAATAGAAAGTCGGCACGATATCACGTATGTCGTGTTTTTGCGATCGAAAACAAGAAAAGAATGCAGCAAAGTAAAAGGCATCGCGATATCATGCATGTCGTATTTTCACGATGCAAGAAGCAGAGATGAGCCAAAGAGTGGAAGTCATCGTGATATCGTGCATGTCGTGTCATCGTGATTGACAGTGAAGAAAAGGCACAAGAACGAGAATGTCGTCGCGATATCGCGCATGTCGCGTTATCACGACCGACAACAAAGGAAGGAGCGGAGCCGAGAATGTCGTAGCAATATCGCGCATGTCGTGTTTTCGCGGCCGACATAGAGAAAAAGTGCCAACAAGAAAAATAGTCGCGATATCGCGCATGTCACATTTTCGTGGCTCCAAGCGACAAAAGAAGACAAAGGCATTGACATGTCGCGATTTTGCGACATGTCATATTTTCACGATGGGCACGCGCTTCAAGCCGGGTATTTTCTTGAGACCATCAAAGTGCCTCGTAAATGCATTTTTGCTTGCCCGATAAACGTGCTACTTTTTTTTGACAATTGGAAGCGAAGTGTCAGTCCCTGAAGGAGAAGTTCGGCGAGCATGGCGGCCACTCGAGCATTGCACCAGGGATACTCAGGCGGTTCATTAATGCATACTTCCATGGTTGACCCGGTCATAGTTTCCTGTTCGGGTAATGGAT
The DNA here is from genome assembly GCA_028583015.1 of Wollemia nobilis. Taxonomy (NCBI): domain Eukaryota; kingdom Viridiplantae; phylum Streptophyta; class Pinopsida; order Araucariales; family Araucariaceae; genus Wollemia; species Wollemia nobilis. The sequence goes on along the minus strand of JAQPPZ010001737.1, from coordinate 780,079 downwards.
TAGAAAGCTTAGTCTTGAAGGCCGCGAGAAGCCGACTTCTCAGATCTCAAGAATACTTCACCATTCTGTGTAATTATGACTCAGAGGGTCGGGTCCTCTATAAAAACCTAGATTTTATAATGTAAAAGGGGGGGGAACTATCTGCTAGAAAGCTACTATAACTTGATGTCCTACGATTAATACTAAGATATTTTGAGCTCATTTCTTCTCTTTTATGCTGCCTTTCGTGCTTGATTCTTCCATCTCTCTTTGTTTGTAGACTGAGATGCTGAACTCTGCATCCGGGGTGCAATCAAGGACAGTGTCCTGAAACTCGTTCGAAAGGATACATAGGATTAGATAAGTGTTGTGTTGTCTTTCTTTTATGATGCCTGCCTTGCTTGATTCTTCCATCTCTCCTCATCTGTAAATTGAGATGCTAAACTCTGTGTCCGGGGTGCGATCGGGGACAGTGTCCTGAAACTCGTTCGGGAGGATACATAGGAAGGTTGATACCACATTTCTTTCATTTTTTCTCTTGGTGTTCCTTGCTGCTATTCAAGTTGCTAGTTGGTGATCGTGCTTCCTGTTCTCCCCCACCTCAAATTACAACTCTCTCTTCCCTTAACCCCTTTTTATTTATTTCTCTAACCCTTATCCTTTTATCTCTTTCCTGCACTCTTGTCTTCAAACCCCAAAAGTAGTTTAGCATAGGAGCCGGCCTTTCTCCAAAGATCGAAACGAGGGGCATCTCTTCCCCTCGGCCTTTCAATGTTGGTCGCAGGTCCAAGGTGCACAAATCACCGAAAGTCCTTTCCTGTGCGGATTTGATGACCAACAATTTTGGCACGCCCGGTGGGACCCAACTGTATCTGTCCTAGATAAATCCATAACCAGTCAAGGTCCCAATTTTTTAACTCAATCCCATTTCACCGGGGCCACTAGTTCTAATCAGTTCCTGGTGTGACCCGGTCAGTCTCACCTGACTAGTGGTAGTGAGATCTGATGCTCTCATTACCGGAAGACTTATAGCATCTGGCGACTCTGTTCAACTTGAAAATCTCCAAGTCGTAAAGACCAGTACCCAAATCTGTGCCTTCATGGCAAAAGTCCCCATGTTTTAAGGAAGCCCGAGTTGGTGAATCTCCGACTTGCCTCCATCTGATAAAATCACCTAGCAACTCTGACTGAGCTGAAGAATCAAATTTCTCGATCGTAGGTGCCTTTTAAGGTTGAAATAAGATATCTCAGAGGAATCAAGGTTCGGTGAGCAGCCTTGACCTCACAGGCAGAGAAAAGTATGTTCACCTGGCGACTCCGACTTAGTGGCGAGGATAGTGATCTCTGTAGGCCACTGCTATAATGGAGCGGGTATGTTATCCCATCTGGGATGTTTATAACCCTCTAAATCTTCAAAGTTACCATGAAATTCCCAGAGGCGTCTTAAAAAATGTTCCAAAATATGATGGCGCTAAGGGAATGGCCCTAGAGCACCTTGAACATCTTGTTGATTTAGGGTCCATCTATGACATACTCCATGAAGATGTCATGATCAGGCTCCTGGTCTTGTCTCTGGAAGGAAGGGCACTGTAGTGGTACAGATTGCTTGGGCGTAAAAGCATCTGCTCGTGGTATTACTTAGCGGGAGCACTACTCAAAGATTTTGATGGCTCCCAAGACCCCTTCCAACTATCAAGCATACCTCATTAGGAGGTAGACCAAAGAGAGGAGCAGATCCAAGTGGATAGCATGCAGACATTCAGCCAGAGCCCATTAGGCATGCCTCATCAAGAAGCTAAACCCGAGGAGGCCCTAGAAGATCACTCTTTGTTGGAGGAACCTGTACCCAGCCCGCAGCTAGTAGATTCATCAGCATGCTGGTATTGGTTCCAGCCCCTACCACAGCCACTACCCCAAGAGACCCCTCACATTGTAAACTTCTTTGCCACATGTTTCATCAATAGCGCAGGTACTGGCGGGAGTGATAACTCACTGCGCTGCTTCCTGTTTGCGGCATGGACAATTTCGAGAAGAAGCCAGTCGAACTTCAAATATCAACTAAAGTTCAATCTAATCTGGTCCGAGCACTACAGATTCACTAGATAGAAACCTGAGGCTAAGTTTGTGATGGCGATATGTCTGTCATGCCACAAATTTTGTATAAATTGTAAATAGCCCGGCTGGTAAATAAGATCCAAAAGCACCAAGGTTGCTTAGGAGCTTAGGCACAAACAATATATATATATATATATATATATATATATATATATATATATATATGTTGTCGATGGATGATCAGAGAAGTAGATAATGGGAATGACTCTGTTGCCCAATGGATAAATTCCTGGGATCTCTGCATTCAGACTAGCAAAATGCCCCGCGAGCCACCAAGAATGTTGACAATTCTGTCACATTACACAAGGGGTAGAAAAAAATTTCTTTTGTGAAGTGTTTCTTTTGTTGCTTCAAAAGCATTTGTAAGTGTTGTAGCAATTTTGGCTTTCAATGCCATCCCCTTGTACACAGAATAAAGAAGGAAAAGCTTCGCTGCCAAACAGGCCAAAGAAAATAGCTCCGCCAAAGGAAAGAAAACGGTCACGATATCATGACATGTCGCATTTTCACAACCGCAACAAAGAAAAAGGAGCGAGCAGGCAAGACTATCGCGATATCGTGACAAAACAACCGTCGCGATATCGCAACATAAAGCAAGGAAGAGCAGCTAGAGGCAAAATGGTCGCGATATCGTGCATGTCGCAAAATCGTGGTCGAAAGCGAGGAGAAATCCAAAAGACAAAAGTTGTCATGATATTGCGCATGTTGTGACCGATTAGCGGCAAAGACGCAAGAACCAAAAGTTGTCGCGATATCGTGCATGTCGCATTTTCACGGCTCAAGGCGACAAGGGAGAGCAGAAACAGAAAGTCGTCGTGATATCGCGCATGTCGCATTTTTGCGGCCGACAACAAGAAAAGAATGCAGCAAAGTAAAAGGCGTCGCGATATCGTGCATGTCACATTTTTGCGATGCAAGAAGCAGAGATGAGCCAAAGAGTGAAAGTCATCGTGATATCGTGCATGTCGCGTCATCGCGATCGACAGTGAAGAAAAGGCACAGGAACGAGAATGTCATCGTGATATCATGCATGTCGCATTATCGCGATCGACAGCGAAGGGAGGAGCGGAGCCGAGAATGTCGTAGCGATATTACGCATGTCACGTTTTTGTGGCCGACATAGAGCAAAAGCGCCAACAAGAAAAATAGTCGCGATATCGCACATGTCACGTTTTTGCGGCTCCAAGCGACAAAAGAAGACAAAGGCATTGACATGTCACGATTTTGCAACGTCATATTTTTGCGATGGGCACGCGCTTCAAGTCGGGTATTTTCTCGAGACCATCAAAGTGCCTCGTAAATGCATTTTTGATTTCCCGATAAACGTTTTTGACAATTGGAAGCGAAGTGTTATTCCCTAAAAGAGAAGTTTGGTGAGCTTGGCGGCCACTCGAGCATTGCACCAGGGATACTCAGGCGGTTCATTAATGCATACTTCCGCGGTTGACCCGGTCACAGTTGCCTATTTGGGTAATAGATTAGAAAGCTCAGTCTCAAAGGCCGCAAGAAGCCGACTTCTCAGATCTCCAGAATACTTCACCATTCTGTGTAATTATGACTCAGAGGGTCGGGTCCTCTATAAAAACCCAAATTTTATAATGTAAAATGGGGGGGGAACTATCTGCTAGAAAGTTGTTGTAACTTGATGTCCTGCGATTAATACTAAGATATTTTGAGCTCATTTCTTCTCTTTTATGCTGCCTTCCATGCTTGATTCTTCCATCTCTCTTTGTTTGTAGACTGAGATGCTGAACTCTGCGTCCGGGGTGCAATTAAGGACAGTGTCCTGAAACTCGTTTGGAAGGATACATAGGAGTAGATAAGTGTTGTGTTGTCTTTATTTTATGCTGCCTACCTTGCTTGATTCTTCCATCTCTCCTCATCTATAAACTGAGATGTTGAACTCTGCATCTGGGGTGCGATCGAGGACAGTGTCCTGAAACTCGTTCGGGAGGATACATAGGAAGGTTGATACCACATTTCTTTCATTTTTTCTCTTGGTGGTCCTTGCTGCTATTCAAGTTGCTAGTTGGTGATCATGCTTCCTATTTTCCCCCACCTCAAATTACAACTTTTCCCTTAACCCCTTTTTTTTATTTATTTCTCTAACCCTTATCCTTTTATCTCTTTCCTGCACTCTTGTATTCAAACCCCAAAATTAGTTTAGCATAGGAGCTGGCATTTCTCCAGAGATTGGCACGAGGGGCATCTCTTCTCCTCGGCCTTTCAATGTTGGTCGCAGGTCCAGGGCACGCAAATCACTGAAAGTCCTTTCCTATGCGGATTTGATGACCAACAGGAACCACTCCACAATATCTTCCAAGATGAAATCCACTCCATGAGCCAAGACTGTCACAATAAAATACTCGATATGATTAATTTATTATTACAATGATGATATCTCTTCTTTATTACCCATTCTCTAATGTTACTTTGTGAAGTCAACTCCTAAATCCTTTTTCCACTAATTATTATAATATAATCAACCTTATGTTATTTGTGGCCCATGCCAACTATCCATAATCCCCATACACAATATAATATTATATCCTCATATTCCTATCATTAGGTACCATAATAATATTTTTTTTGAAAAATAATTTAAAAATTTTATATTAAAACAAGATCATTTACAAGTTGGGATGATATTCCTCCCATCCTTAGCCGACAAGAACACATGTTTACAATAGTAAAATAAGATCTTCAAAGAAGCCAAATATCCTAAACCATAGTTCTACAATGGTTTTCCAAATTAGCTAAACACTGGATTTGCTCACCCACATGCCTAATCCTCTCATTCTCAATAGCCATGTCATTGAGCCACTGAACCCTACCTCCTTCTTAGTACCCATCTTAACCAAGAAGTCTGCCACTTTATTTAGATCTCTAATCACATAGAATACAATCACATCATCTAATTCCCTCTACAATTCCTTAATTTGAGAGACAAGAATCCTTAACCTCCATGTCTTCAAAGAAAAGTTCCTCATGCAATCTAGAGATGCCACCAATATTTGAGAATATGATTCTAGTATTATCCTCCTGTAACCTAATATTACCACCCAGATATAAGCATATTTGATAACTAATGCTTTTGCTTCATTTTTTATAGCCCTTCCTAGGCCTTGCAGTTCCCAATATAAAATTGTCCCAACATGATTCTTGCTGACCACTCCGATTCTAACTATACCTGAATTCAGTTTTGTAGCTCCATCAGTATTAATTTTAATTCAAACTTCTAGAGGTAGTTTCCATCCTGCCCCTCTTGCACTTCAACTTCCTTATCCATCATCCCTATATCATCTTGATTTTCCTATTTAGTATACACTACCACTGTTTCAATGACTTTGCTCCAAATGGCTTGCCAAACGCCATCTAAGGAGGAAAAGGTTGCTCTAAAAATTATGCCATTTCTCTCTAACCACACTTACCACCAAATGAATTTTAATCCAAGCTTCCAATTGATACTAAGAGCTTTTAGATTTAAATCTACCCCTCTTCCATCTTTCCCAAATATAAATCTGATTCAAATCATCATTGGCTCGAATTTTATAAGATAAAAACCATCACTCCTAGATTTGGCACATAAATGTGCACTCAAAAATCAAGTGATCATATGTTTTCTCACTATTGCAGCATAAAACACATTGAGATGAACCAACGATTCCCCTGCGTCTCATATTATCAAAAGTAAGAATTCTATTATGCATGAACTTCTAGGTAAAGAAGTTTATTTTAGGCCAATCTTTGGACTACCAAATCTTTCTCCAATCCTCAACCTGATATGCATGAGGAGGAGGTTCTAGAAGGATATTACCATATCCATCCTTCATTTTGTAGACTCCAAGGGTCCTATAGACCCAAGCTAATTCATCCTCCTCATCTCTACCTGTGAGAAATATTTTTGCCAATATTTTAGTCATGATGGGTGTCAATTTCAAAGGGATTGGAATTGGCCACTCATCCAACTTCTTAAATTGCTTAAAATTATAATTCCCTAGCTGGCTAGTATTGAAATAAATTTTAATCTGGATCCAACCCTTACTTTCCATGGCTATTTTTACTGGTTGTAATTATGGAAATTTAACAATGATAGATGGGTATTGATCCCATGATTCTATCCAAAATCATGCCTTCTCCCCTCTCCCCACTTTCTAGAATAATCCACCTTTCACTACCTGAGATCCTATATTTAGATCCCACCACACTAAGGACCCATTACCATCCAAATGGAAATGACTCACCTCATCCGGGTTGACTTGTCCCAAATATTTACTAGTTAAAACTCTGTTGAATAAAGAAGTTGGTTGGGAAATCCACCTCCAGAAAAGCTTTCCATCCAAAGCTTTATTATTTAAATATGATCTCCTCAATCCCAAACCTCCCTTTACCTTGGGATGACTTACTTTCTCCCAATCTACTAAGGCCCATTTCTTCTCTCCTTTTACTCCTTCCCATAAAAATTTTATAGCCATCTTGTCTAACTATTTCCGTATAGTATATGGGGTAGCAAAGATAGAAAACTTATAAATTGACATGACCTGAATGACTGACTGTAAAATAGTTAGTCTACTCCCATAGCTTAACCATTTGTGATACCAATTATTAATTCTTTCTTTGATACAATTCAAAATATTCCTCCAAATATATATTTTTTATTTTTTTAAAATGCAAATGGACCCCCAAAAATACAAGTGGGAGAGAAGTCCTCATGAATCCCAAGATCTCTAAAATTCTATCTTGAAGCCTTCGATCAAGATTTAAAAGACCACTTTGGATTTTTTTATCATTAATGACTTGGTTTGTGGCTCTAAGGTAAACATTAAGAGCATCTCAATCATTCTTTCTTCCCTGAATTTGGTCATTCCCACCAATTCGATGTCATCCACAAACTGTAAGTGAGTCAAAATGTTCTCACCAAGCTTGATACCTATTAGAAAACCTTGTTATCTTCTCCTCAAGATGATTCTATCCAAGCCTTCAGCTAATATGAGAAAAATATAAGCAAAACAAGGATCTCCTTGATGAAGGCCTCGAGTGGCTCCAAACGGTTGCAAGGGAAGACCTTTGATTAACACTAAGAATGTCAGAGTAGAAACACAAATCATGACCCATTCTATCCAATATTGAGAGAAATTGAAGGCTTCCATCATCCTTGACAATAAGCTCCACTCCACCCTATCATAATCCTTTGACATCCAATTTTATGAACATTCCTCTATTGCTAGATTTTTGCATTGAGTGGATTGCCTCCTGAGCTAAAACCACACCATCCAAGATATGCCTACTCTCTAAAAAACCCCCTTGCTAAAAGGAAATAATGTTATGTAGAAGAGGTTTAGTTGCTCAGTTGTTACCTTTGGGATAATTTTATATATGGCATTGCATAAGGAAATAGGTTTATGATCATAAATATGCAATCCCTCTTCCCAATACCATAACAATATTTCAAATGTTGTTAAATTTCTTTCTATAACTTATTCCTTTTCCTCATTCTGCCTACCCTTTGATTTTTCTATCACCCCCTAGCTCCCTTTTTTATTGTAGGTTCCTTCCCCTTGTTAGTATATTTTTTCTTTTCAACTTAGGTATAAGCTTGGTGAATAACGATCAAATCCTTTTTATATTATCCTTTTGTTTTTCTTGTTGCATAGTCATAATTGGTACCTTATTTTTCATGTGTAGCAATGACATTTCCTTTCTTAATATTATAGTACCCTTATTTCCATTTAATTGCTTCTAAGTTGGTTCTTGCTCTTCTATTGCCTTTATCTTACTTTGGTTCCAATACACTACTAGGTGGCACATAATGTTATTCTCAAATGAGGAACCTTTGTCTTCTTTGACTACATCAAATATCATAAAAAAAAACATTACTATGGTTTTTTAAGGCTAAAATTACTTGCATTGGAACTAGATCTTGACAAACTAGCTAATTTATCATGTGGTTGGTAGACTACTAGATTCATTATCAAGGGTTGGTTCATTATAGGTACCATATTTCCCATAACAATGACTTGTTGGGTCCAATATCTCTTATAATTTTGATTTGTTAGGGAATTCCTAATAGTCATAGTATAATCCATAGGAGCATGCCAACATTGCATATGAAGCACCACAATGTGTTATTTATTAATTCATGGTAAACATATCATTCTATACTTGATTTCTATTCTACCCAATAATTCTATTATGATACTTGATATTTTGTAAGTTAAGTGGTTTTCTTTGGTTTCCAAATTTTTTGCTTCCATATAGTATTCGAATAATACTGCCTCCTCTCCACGTTGTTTAGATTCACTAGTGTCTTCACCACTTCTACCATTTCCTTCATATTGAGTTTGCATTCATCAAGACTTTGAGTAATGACTTTAGCATCACACTACTTCATGTTAGAGCAGGTAAATCTAGAAAATAAAGATGAAATATGGTATTTGAGGGTATATTTTTGCCTAGATATGTCATAATATTTGAGGAAGGAGTAGTATTGGTAGATGATTGAGCATTTAGAATGGAAAACATGGTAGGAATAGATATGAAAATTTTGGTATTTTGAGTAATATGAGTGGCATAAGTCATAGGTAGGGTAGGTGGTAGTTTACCTACTCTAATCAATAAATATTCTACACAAGTCACCTCTTCTAAATTTGAAGCTAAAATGACATTGTTTTTTTTTAGGTCAAAATTGTATTAAGAAGACAAATTTAAAGTTGCAATAATTGGCTTACCACTTTTGGATAGTCCCAATATCCTAATAAAACTAACTCTAACATATCCTTGGACCATAAATTTCTTAGTGCAATCCAAAGAGTAGAAACTCCTTTCATGATTACAATTTTTATTAATGCTATTTTAGAGAACCTAGATTTATTTCTTTCTCTTGCCATGACTTTGGGGGCTATCCCAAATTGGGACTAAGAACAATACAAGTAGAAACATGATGCTATACCAAAGGCTAATTATCATAAACATCTATTCTAGTACCACACACTTCATTACCTAAATCATTGTTGGCTAGTAATAAAACTTATTTGTTCACCTCCATCCAATCTACAATATCCTTATTTTGATCATATTTCAACCGATATCCAACAAGATGCTCACTTCCCTTTTTAGCCAAAAATTCAACCACTACATTCTTCCCTCTACCTACATAAATAAAAATGGTATCCTTAAATTGCTACCAAATGGCTTTAATCTGACTCACTATGTTCTAGATCTGCTATGCACTTAGTCTAAAATTCCTAATCTCATCTGACAAACCCATTAAAATTTAAGATTTAGACTCCACTATGATCTTCCAAAATCCATTATCCCAAGCATTAGGAGAGCCTTGTTTGATTTCCAAAGCCTCTACTTCATTATTTATTGCTACTCCTAGGCCTTCCAATTCCTAATAAATAACCTTCCCCTTGTAGTCTCTTTTGAGGAAACCAATGCTTGTAAATGTTAATAAAATCCTAGATAAATTTTTATTAAATTATCAAAAATATATAAGCATTCAAAATACCAAATTATAGGATCGACAGGTGCAAATAACAACTTGCATCTATAATATCTAAACTAATAGCTATATATACTAAATAATCCTAATACCTAGCAATAAATAAACAATTGGGTTATCTAGAAGCCCACGTAAGATTAACGACTCATGTTTATATTTTAAAAATAAATTGCTATGCCTATCCTTATCATTCCTCCCAACCATTAAAGCATTAGATTCCAATGCTTTTACAAGAAGGTAGGAGATAATATCAAGTGCCTAGAATATATTCCTCAAAGGGATGAAGAAGATAGATATCCTTTGAATGGCTAAGCATACAATTGCCTTAGTGGAATCACTACAACTCATGTGAATGGAGTACCAACAAGCAAACAATGTTCAAAAGGCTAAGGTAGGAATTTTTCTCAATATTATCTACAAATTGTTCCATACTACTCACACCATTCATGATTAACCCTAAATCATGCACCTCAAACCACCATTTATACCATCCTACCAAGTAGGCATCTTGAAACTATTATCGGTGGACTGTGAGGAAGAGTTACAACAAAGAGAGGAAAAAGACATAAATATTTGTGATCCAATACAAGGCATAGAATTGAATGTGAAGTACCACCAAAATTGCACTCATTACAAATACATAAAGTTTTAGACATCCCAAAATTTGGAGTACCATAGGTCAAGTTAGACCTTTACAAAATTGTAAAATAATGGTTCAACTAAAATCGACTCAAAAATATCTTTCCAATGCATATAAACAAGCATATAGTACCTTAAAAAAGCAAGAAATTCATAAGGCTTTCTAATAAAACAAAAATAGGATGAAATAGTGTCCCTCCAAGAGAAATTGGTGGAAGAATATTCTACAAAATCAAAGAATATTCTAATCAAAATATTTTAAAATGTACTAGTGGGTCACCTTGGTTTTACTTATAGCAACAATTTGAAAAGAAAAACATAGAAAGCGATAAATGCCCCTACCCAAAATTCATGTAGTATTGAAGTTTGAAAAATAAAAGGACACTTTGGCCTACATGCTTTACCACATGTTTGAGAGTGGAACATCAAATTATAGGGGTGTGTCAAGCAACAAGTGGAGGCCACATGTTGTAAGGAGAGACATCATGTGTTGTTAAAAATAATAAAAAAACCTTATGGCTAGTTGGTAACAACACCAAGTGTAATTTCAAGGTTTGTATAGTACCACACATAGGAGGTGGTAGATTATCAATATTGACATGTGTCCAATTTTCAAAGTGTACCATCTGTGATATGGTGCATCACAAATACTCTCATTTCATAGATTCAGTGTTGGCCCTCCAAGTGGAAAATGGGAAGGTCAATTTGTTGTACTCTATTATAGTAGTCAATCCAATACATGCTACTAAGAATTTCTCCTCCAAAAGCTGGTCCCTAGTGCTAATGTTGAGGTGTATATGATGTGCCAACATGCATGACCTTGGACTTTGATTCAACACGGGTAGCCACAGTCAACCAGAATGATGATAGTTGAAGAAGGTAATAGACACCATGATACATGTCAATTTAGATATCCATATTACTCTCAATTATGGTGTGTTGATTTTAAGAATATGGATAGAGACATTTACAACATGGGGAGAGGGAAAACAAGGATATCTTATGAGTGACCCCATGGAGAAGGAAGAGTGTTGCATGGAGGAATATAATATCTGAGGGCCATTGATGGGGTAATCATAGATGGGATGTGGGAATAAAATCCATATCATCCTTGTTGCCTACTGGTGATTATTTGTAGCTACAACCACATCATCAAAAATAATAAATTATGCATATTTATGAAGGGCCACTTCAAGGCCATGGTAGGAAAGGGTATAATTATGGTAGCACAATGGAAAATACAAGCAATAGATTCCATTCATGTATTTATTAGACCTAGACTATTAAATGGTAGCTAAGATTTCAAAAAATTGGGCTAGACTTTGATCCTTGGTCGCTTACTGATAAGGGCTTGCCCTATCACAAAAGGTTACTAGGACTCAAAAACCTAGAGATCCAAGCTCTACCCAATGACAAAGGTTTTGAATATGATGCACTTCCATGGCCCAACTCATAAAAATGATCAATACAAACATCTACATATTTGGAGATAAAAAAAGGTAGAGGACTTGGTAATTTAAGCTATGGGTGGCTTGACAACAAGGTGACTCTAGGGTTTGAAATTGATCACCCTCAAGATTGACTTGTAGTTGTAGATACCAAAATCTAGCCACTTTTCCTCCATCCACATCATCCAATCACATCCACCCATTATTTATATATATATATATATATATATATATATATATATATATATATATATATATATATATATATATATATATATAATATAAATATAAATATTTTATATTTATATTTATATTTATATTTATATTTATATTTATATTTAATATAAATAAATATATATGTATGAATAAATCACAATCGCTCATTAAAATTTTAATCTCAACCATCCACTTGACTTGATCCATGTCACATTGCAAAGATTACAATATTAGCCATCCATTATGTTTTAATCTTGACCGCATATTGGTGTCATTGAAACCCTAGCATATGGAAGGCAAGTTATAAAAGGTCACTCATTCTCATGAATGAGGTTAAGTAGTCATTTTATTTCTAAGAATTATTTTGATTCTTGAGCCCTCATTTCCATCCCTCCCCAAAACCCTAGCGTTCTGCTACCCTTTCCCTTGTCATCGTCGTCGAACCCTCCATTTTTAGTCACCAAAATCCTTGCGAACCAAATATGGTTTTGCAATACCCTCCAAAAAATTTCTTGAATGCCTCCCAATATCCCATGAACACTGTTGAGCATTCTAGGAATGTTGTTGGACATTTTCCACCATTGTTGAATGCTTCCAAGCATTTTCCAACCTTCCAGCTTGCTGTCATCATACCTTCTAACGCTTCCAGGAGTTTGTACGACTTCAAATCATAGACATAGGAACGTAGATTAGAACAATGGATATTCATCGACAAGGTAACTATTTTATTGTGTCACATATTGCATTTTTTGTATTTGTAGGTATTTCACCTTTTACAGCACTAGGGTTTATAGATCTAATTTATAAAGGATCTCACATAGTGGAGCCCTCGCATAAACTATTGACCTCTTGTTGTTGTTGATCTGTTTGTATGTGTAGAAACTCTATTATTTAAGGTTGTTGCATCTATGGTGGCCTCGCAAGGATACTCAAGCCCACCCCCAACTTGTTTGGAGTGAAAATGAGCATTGAAGACACCAACTATTCTTGTGAATGAGGGTTTTGTAACCCTCAACATTGTAACATTGTATCAAAGGTTGTAAAGCATATTGTAACCCCATATTCAGGGTATATATTGTACACTTTGGAGATCTAGGCTCCCCCAGTTCCATATTAATAAGATTCTTCATTTTGTGCAATATTGTGTTGATTCGCTTTTGATAAGATTGCTTTATTTGGTGTTGTTCATTTTTAGCTTACAAAATGGTGATCACGGTGGGACCCACAAAGGGTTATTTATTTTAATTTACCTTGTCTTCTAATCTATTATTTTTATGTTTTTTTTGTAGGTTAGCAGAGATTTGATCATGCAAAAATCATGAAACTAGGGTTTTTGGGAGCAACATAATTTTATTTGTGGTCGTGTAGATTCCCTGCAATGTTCGAGAAATACCCTACCACATCTGAGAAATGCCCTACCACATCCAAGATATGCTTCACAACATCCAGGAGGATTGGGAAGAGAAAAATATAGGCTTCCTTGTAAGTCTGCATCAAAACCCTACCTCCATTTTTCTTTGCTTTTTAAAGAGAGATTGAACAAAGGAAATACTTTATGTTTAAAAAGCAATATATTTTTGCATTTTAGGCATTTACAAATGCCACTTCATATAGTTTGCACATAGGGTATATTTGCATTTGTGCATCCATGCTAGTTGCATCAAAATACACATCATAATAAATTTAAAGTCTTTGTTGTCTGTGGTGTTTTACTTTTACCTGAGTGCTACTTGCAATGACATGAAAATAAAGTTTAAATAGTTGTATTTTTAGGCTAAAGTCTCCCACATTTGCTTATTTTAAGTTGGAACCAACCATTGATATTTGATCATACTCCCACTGTTGGAATCACTTGATGATTCAGGGTGGAAGAACTAGGTGAACCCTCAATTGTTGGAATTACTTGATGATTCAGGGTGGATCTTAAGTGATGTACCCTAGGTTATTTTGAGGTAACTTGGTATTAACATCCTTGGTCACTAGCTTAGTTGAGTAAAATAGGATTTCTTGGCACTGTATGAACACTATAAACAACTAAAAATTTAAAAAAAATCACACACGAACATGCATCACTTTAAACATCAATGAGTTGGACTTCATCACCAACCATTGATCAAGACTACCAATGGTAGGCTTCATATCCATTTGTTGCCTTACCTCGTAGATGCCATAGCATCCTGTGAGAGCTTTTTTTGGATTTCATTACCAATAAAATCCTCATTTGTCATCTACCTTAGGACTTCACCCTACATAGTAGTCTAGGTTTAGGCATACATCAAAACACACCAACCACATTAAAAAAAATAGCACTGTTGCAAGACATAGGATTTAATTTCTTGTTTGATTATGTGTGATTTCCATTAGCATTCCACATTCTCACATACATTTCCTACATTCACTACCCCAGTTGACTCATTATCTTATGGTTTCAACTTGAAGCCAAGAAAGAATCATGAGTCAAGCATCCACCAGCCAATCCACTTTATACATGAAGTGCATCACCTCTTTCTCAACCACTTCTCTGGCTAACCCTACAAGTGTGACATAGATAAGACATTTTGGGTTTTTTGCTAGACCTTCATATTATGTATTTACTTCAAATGCAGATGTGATTGAAAGGGCTATTCACACTTCCATCACATAGACCGAGCCTTCCACACCTACTGACACCCACATAACATACATATACATGGATAAGGTTGGACTTTATCTAAGACCAACTAGACCAGTCTTAGAACAACTCAACATTCCACATAGCCAAGCTCATTTTTAGTAATAATTTGTTCATTCACATCCACCCAACTTCACCCAAACCTACACTAGTCCTCTTTTTGAGGTATCATCTACATCTTTGCACCACATATCTCCACCTCAACATAGCCAAATACCTTCCATTCCATCTACCCACACTACCACTTACACCAATCACTATACAAAGCACATGTCAATGCAACTTCACATTTCTATCTACCATGCCATCCACTACCCCTCATTTAGTTGCAATTTCTTTCACACCTTATCCCCCATAAACTTCCACCAGCATGGCCAACATTCACACCTCACCGCCATCCACTTCCATCGCACCATATGCTTTATAAATTGCCATAAGAAAGCATAGTAGCACCTTAACTAACTACTCATGGTCTAGTAAGATGTTGGTTCTTCTCCCTAACAACAAATACAAATATTAGACTTCAAGCCACATGCCACTCTAAGCCAACACACCTACTTCACACTTGACCTATCCTGGGTGTTGCCATCTTCTCAAGTTTCCATACCCACCTCTTCATTCACTCATATAAATTCCACTTCCACAACCCATGATAGTCACATTCCTCAAACCTCATATCCATTTCATAAACAATAATCACTTCACCACTAGGATCAACATCATCACATACCCCTCAACTCATCTAGCCATCAATATCATATTCTATTTTAACTGTACACCACTTCACATACCCCACCTTCACATAATCAACAAGCATTTTAGGATTTCTCCACACATGGAGAAGACCCTAAAATCCAAGTGATGCAACAATAGATTGATAGCTTGATCTGGTATACTCCTGGTATGATGTACCAGAAGCCCACCTTAATATAGCTAGTTAATCAACCTATCCATCCTTCGGTACCATCACCGCCATATACAACAGATTTTACAGTACCAAATTTTGACAAATTTAAGGGGACTGAGGACACTCGAGAGCACATAAGCACATTTATTCACTCATGCTTCAGAATTCAATACCAAGATTCTTTAATACTGATAAACGTTTCTCAGATATTAGGGGGAGACACTCAAGATTGTTACAATCATTTGTCTCGTCACAAAATTTTCACATTCAAACTATTGGTAGATCAATTTTTGGAGATATTTCCCCTTAGTTTTCATAAAAATACCACATTGGTTGACTTGTACAACCTTAGACAATTTGATGAAGAGTCAGTCTACAATTTTGGTAACTATTGGAGGGAATTCATCACTAAATTTTCACTCTCCCTACCAATGGAAGAACTAACTCAAATGTTCAAAATGAGTTGCTTAAATCAATATCTTAGCTATTACAACTACAATAGTATAGAAAATTTAATGAGGCTCTCGCTCAAGCCCATGTCATTAAAGAGATCAAAATTTAAGAGGGTGAGATAAAGCCTAAGAAGAAAGAATGGTTGAACAAAGGCTAAAATAAAAGTAATCATTTTGTACAGTCAAAGCCAAATAAAGTAAATCAAGTGGTCTTGATTCAGTCGATAATGACTCAACAACAACAATAATTGCAACAAATCAACTATCAAGTGGTTCCCCCACCCCACCAAATTAATGCTATAGCACCAACTATAGAGACTCACCAATGTTGACAGTCTATTTGATAAGACTACATTTTCACTCCTTTGTCTGAATCATACACCTCCATCTTTCGTAGGTTGTATGACACCAACGTTATTGCCTTGCCTGAGATCATACTTGAAGATAAAGTTAAACATGGCAAGGGCTATAGGGAACACTTATTTTGTCCTTTTCATTGATATAAAGGGTATGACATTAACAATTGTAGGTCATTTAAACACATAGTGCAAGATTTGATAGAGCTAGAAGCCATCAAGCTTGATAGTCCCTTGGCCCAACAAAAATAAAACCTTGGCATATATCAAATGCCACTTCCTCATCATGAGGAACATCAACATACAATAGGAGGATCAAATACCATGACTCCTCATAATCAGGTCAATTATGTACAATAATATCAAGGTTTTGTATGGGATATTCACGTAGTTACCCATGGTTAAAGAAGCACTAATTGTATCGCTCCAAATTTTTTGCACCCTTACCTTCAGGCTAAAGGATCCGCGCCCGGAAGGAGGATGGGAAAAGGATGGGACAATACCTCGGACTGAGAGGCCCTTTGAAGGTCCCGCCTCTCGGGGGAGGTGTATAAGGGTGAATTTTTGACGGATGGTGGGTTCACCAGGAAACGTTTAGTGGCAGTTTCCACGCCTAGGTTGGGAATGTGTTTGATGTGTTCAATTTTACATTTAATCATTCAAATTCCTAGGTTTGGCCAGATGAATCTAAATTGTTCTATTATGAAAATGCAAATTAAATGAAGATAGAAAACAGATTTAGACAGAAAACATAGAGAATAATTAAGTGAAGAAATCCATACCTGGTTTCGGATGTCTGATGGAGGTTCTGATTTTTGAAGCAGTCAAGATCATCTGGAATTTGACAGAATCATCTCCGATCTGACAGGATCGTCTGAGATCTGACGAATTCGTCAGAGACCTGCAATCAGAGAAATAGATACAAAATACAAAAAATGCAGCTATGCCAACAGAGGGCAATGATGTAGAATGACAGTAATAATGTTAAAATAATAATAACAAACAAAAACACGAGTGCATTACAATGATTTAATGACAATTTATGATTTTATTATGCATTAAAGCTATATGGGTGAACTCCAAGATGCAGAATAGCAGAAAATAATAATAAACTGACTAGATGCAGAATAAAACAGCAGATGAGAAGAGAAAAATGCAAACTATGGGCAGTAATTGCCCCCAATGTTGACTGCAGTCGAAATCATCTCGGATTGGTACGAAATCGTCTCGAATTGGACAGGATCGTCTGCGACGATCTGAGCTTGCTCCGGCTGAAGAATAACAAAGTTCCTGCAAACAAACTTAGAAAAATATGAAAACAAATGGTGATTTAAGATGGTCTAATGCATGTAGAACTCGTGTTACAGGAAATTTCAGCCAGGGGGATGTCAAGGGGAGGGCCTAAGATTAAATAGGCTTAGGAGGGAGGTTGGGAGGTTGGAGATCATCCCATTTTGGGAGATCTCCAACGGGGGAGGTCTCTAACGGCGCAGACACGCTTCTGCCCAGATTAGAGATGCCATTGAAACAGAAGCTAATTATGAAAAATTAGTTTTGGGACGAAATCGGCTGGACGTTCTGCTCCAGACGAAATCGTCCGATCTGAGGCGATATCGTCTGATCGAAGACGATATCGTCCAACGGATGAAACAAACTCTAAAAATGGCATGAAAAATGAGGAAACGGGCAGCAGGCGGTTTGGGAGCGGTTTTGGGGTTTAAAATTTGAATTTGAATTATTACTAAGGTAATTTTAATTATTTGCTAAGGTTTACTGCGCCAATTTTAGGGTGCTACATTTTGCCCCCTCTTTAGCGAATTTTTTGAAGAAAATGCGTTAAAGATGAGTTCTTCTCGATTTACGAGAAAGCAAAAATTATTCCCATTTTTAGGCGACGATTCTTGGTCGAATCGTACGACAACTTACTATGGTGCCCCCTCCGTGTTTTTACCCAAATCGAACGTTTGAGGTAAAAACGCGGAAAAGCAAAATTTTTAAAATGTTGTTAAGTGTTTTTGAATAAAATTAAGAAAAATAGGGAAAAACCCTAATTCATTGTTACTGTTCATTTTCTGGTTTTTGGAGCTCTTGCAAACAAAATGGTCGAGACAGCGCACAGATCGACAGAGGTCCGACGCGGGCTACGGGTAAGGGTCCAAACTTAATGTAGAATGCTTTAATTTTGATTTTGTTATGGTTTTTAGATTAATTTTAAATGATTTTTGAGCATCACGGCCATTTTTGGGCCGTCGACGTCGTCGGGACGAAATCGTCTCGATTTCGTCAAAATCGTCTCGATATCGCCGATTTCGTCCAAGGGCAAAATCGACGAAATGGGGACGATTTCGTCAAATAAGGGACAATTTCGGCTTGCAAAATCAGAGACGAATTTGCTCAAATTGAACTTGTGTTACTTGCATTTTTAATCACTGTTTTATTAATGATTTTTATTGTTTTGTTGTTTATGTTGCAGAGAGGATTATTAAAGAGCGAGAGAATGGAAATACGACGGGTTGAGGGATGACTTGGCCGCTCTATCTCAGGCAGAGCGAGATCAGTTGGCTCAAGTCAGCTTGCAGCATGTGGCAGATATGCCACAGGTTTCTACAGATATGGGGCTATTGACAGCCCTAGCAGAGAGGTGGTATCCGGGTTCTTCCTATTTTCGGTTACCGACAAGGGAGATGACTCCCACACTTGGAGGATGTATGGAGGATTTTGAGGATCCCCATACAAGGACGGCTAATAACTCCCACGGCCAATCAGGGCCACGCGATGATGCGACTGTGCGAAGATCCGAGCTTCGCCCTGGAGAAGGGCGGAGTGAACATCGAGTCGCTACGCCAGATGCCTGGGGCATCTAGACTGACACAAGTTTTGGCTGGGGTTGTAGGTGGTCTGCTGCTATGCCATCAGAGTGGATGCAGAGTACCATGGCTACTGACGGATGTGGTCTGTGATATGAGAGACCACGGGTATAGGTTTTCTTGGGGGAGTTTTGTACTATGTCGATTGTATAGGATCCTGCATGGGGTCGTATACAAGGGCGATCGATGTCTGGTTATGACATCACTACTACAGGTTTGGTGCTAGGAGCACATCACGGTGCGGAGGCCGATAGGGCTCCCACTGATAGGGATTGATGGGGAGAGGCCCCGAGCTTTCTACTGGTGGCTCTAGAGAGGGTCACAGCGATGGATAGATCTGCCAATGTCCCGGAGACTACTTGACGACCTCGTCTCCGACCAGATCACCTGGAGGCCTTGGAGAGATCATCCAGGGTGGGCCGAGGATGGACAGGAGCTGGCTCACGTTAGGCGAACCTATTGGCTGAGGATGGAGAGGGGAGAGGTGGAGCTCCACCGCTACGACCGAGTTTTGAGGTAGTTCGGTCTACAGCAGGGGATCCCATCTCTCAGAGACTACGAGTTTTCTCGGACCGTCCGGGATAACACTACAGTTAGCGGGGCTCCAGATATGCAGCGCTTCTAGAGTCAGGACACAAGATGATGCCCCCATCCAGCCAGTGGATGGGGATGACACAGGGGTAGCCGATGGCTACGATGCCTGGTACATAGGCATCCGCCCTCCTCGGATGACGAGGGCTCAGGGTCCGATTCATGTAGTTGTGCGTCGGATGGGGAGGCGGTGCCAGGCGGCCATGGAGGTGGCACAGGGTCACGATGGGAGAGAGCAGAGGAGGCCACAGGCTCAGCAGAGGCCGCGGCAATGGGAGAGGAGGGAGGAGAGACCCCCTTCTCCATGGAGAGAGAGGCCACCATCGCCCGATAAGGGCAAGGGTGTGGACACAGGAGAGAGTAGTGAGATGGCTACTCTTCGGGCGAAGACTGTCCATCTCTAGGCACAGGTGCAGACTCTACAGGATGAGGCTACATGCCACCGAGCTGAGGCTACACAGCTCAGAGATGAGGTTGCACGCCTCAGAGCATGGAGCGAAGGGGCGAGCACTCGGGACCTAGCACGGG
Organism: Wollemia nobilis; assembly: GCA_028583015.1. Lineage (NCBI taxonomy): Eukaryota > Viridiplantae > Streptophyta > Pinopsida > Araucariales > Araucariaceae > Wollemia > Wollemia nobilis. The sequence continues at coordinate 759,806 of JAQPPZ010001737.1, read as the reverse complement.
CTATTGCCCAGGTCACATTCTATCAGACGCTATACCATCATATGGTGCCAGAGGGGCAGAGGTTACCGTTGTCGACCCATATTGCGGAGCCTGTCATGATGAGGTCATCTAGGACATCATCACGATCAGAGTCCAGGACTCATAGCACCACATGGACTACGATGGGGCCACCTCATCCACCTCAGGGCGGGGGAGGAGATGAGGCTGAGAGCTCGAGGGGTTCTCGAGGCTAGCTGCTACAGATTGCATTGCACAGATTGATACATAGTGCTTATTATTATTTTTGATAGAGGATTGAGTATGCCGAGGTACAGATTGTGGCATACCAATCCAGTTTTGAGATGATGTATATATTTGTTGATATATATATAGATGAGATATTTTTGATCATATGACTTGTCTTATGTGTTTGTATGATGCTTTAATGTTTTGATTTGTTTGATTTGATGATTCATGTAATTATGTCATTTGGAAATATTATGGTTTGAATGTCATGCTTGTAAAATTTAAATGAAATAATCTGATGTAAACAAATTGGTTGTTTGTGATGTGATAATTTGATAAAAATAAAAGGGGACTTTTAACAATAATTTCAAAGGACATTGTCGCTATTATAGACCATTTCATGGAGTCGCCGCTCACTCGGTCGTCAAGCTAATCCCGGTATAGAAATATTGCTAAAAGTAAAAGAGTGCTTAAGAGACTGTCTTAAGACTTTGTTGTGATGATGCAAATGATGATGATGATGATGATTTGTTTTCAGATTTCCATGAAAATATTATGCATGAAATATTTTAAAATGATTTTGCTAGGCATAAATTCCTAAGTGTGATAAAATTTTTGGATAATTCCCTAGGAATTATACCATCATTGCAAAATTGAAGTTTGACATAATGACATGAAATAGAATAAGTGTTTGTTTGTTTTAAAGCATAATTGTGTAACATAATGATTTAAGTCATATGTTTTTATGATTTTAAATAAATGGAAAATAAAATTGGTACAATGGTTTGCGCTAGGCATAGAATATTTAGGTATAGACTTATACCATCATCGCGAAATCCAAAGAAGAAAATAATATAATAGTTTTATTGCATGGTTGATTTTTAATTTTTGAAAATAATCAGAAAATATGAAGATGAGGACTTGCGCTAGTCATAAAATTCCAATTTTGGTTTTGGAACTATACCATCGTCGCGAAAGTCAAAAGTTATATATAAATGTAACTTGATTGCATGTTTTTGAAAATGATTTTGATTTTTGATAATGCATGTAGTTGTCTTTATACTAAACAGCTGTTCTTCAAAGAAGAAAATGAATTTATTCCAAACAATTTGCAAAAATATTTCAAAGTATCTTAAAGACAAAAGTTAGATTTATAAGGAATCCCATGTGCGTATGTGAGTTCATTACCAATCTTGATTTATCATAATGATACACAAAATCTCTCAAATACAAATGTGTGTGCAATTGCATTGTTCATTTACCAGTTTTGAGCAAGATAATTTGATACAAGTGATTTGAATGAACCAAATAAGTGTTCATTAACCATGATTTAGATGCATATAACCATACCAGACTACTATGTAGGTCGGGTTATCAAGAGCTAGCTAATCCATAAGCGGACATAGGTCTGTACAAAAGAAGGTCGCTAATGTGACAGACATATCACCATGCTAGGAGTTACCCAAGGCCAAGCGGGTTGGGCACAAACCACCTGTTATGGGGCTTACCTCACAGTTTTCGAATAATTGAGAATTCCAGGGATTCAAGCTCATCAACCCTTCTTTTCTTTTCAATGGGTAGGGAAAGGGATTTTATTGCTTTTTGCTTTTGCTTTTCTCTTTTTTTTTCTCTTTTTGTATTGTTGCTTTTGTATTTGAGATAATGCTGAAATAGTGCTGAGATAGTACAAAATGATACTGGAATAATGCTTCTTTTGCTCATAATTTTGTTTGATTTTTCTTTTTCTTTTGCTTCCTATGCTAGGGATACTTGCTCGGATTAGCTGTAGAGCAAGGGATTTTTATTCTGGGTAGGGGTGAGCTTGTCCTTTTGCCAATTCTCAAAGATTCTAGACCATGTGCATGATAGGATAGCGGGGAAACTTTTCGCTCAAGAAACCACTTCTACTATGTAGCATAGCATGGACATTACAAATATAATCATTTTATTGTGAAAAGATATGCTTGGTTTAAGTAAATAACAAGATCAATTCTCTATGCTCAAACTTTATTTAATTAAATTTTGTGGACTTTGATATAAGAGAGATTAGTAATCATGCCAGATAAAATCAAGATATTTATTTTTGTGTTTGTGATAGTGAGGGATTCCAAATAAATGCTAATTTATCCAAAAATAATTTGAAAATATAACTGCAATACTTGAAGAAGAAATATATACAACAAATATTTTTGAGGAGTTTGATGATCTTGACTCTCTCTTTCTTCTTTATTTTTATTTTAATTGAGGTTTCAAAAGAGTCAATAATATTGTTGTTTTTACTTTTTATTTTGTTTGTTTTTGTTTAAGAGAGAAATATATATTTAAGAATGAGACAACATGCAAAATATGTACAAATGATGAAATGACCAAATTTTATGCGTAATATCGCTTAAGATGCATAATATTCATAGGTTCTTTTAAATATTTACCATCTAAGGTAGCTAATTTGTATGCTCTCGATTCAAATTTAGCAGTGATAATATATGGTCCAAGCCAGTTGGGCTCAAATTTACCTTTAAGGTCTTTAGTTGCATTAGTATTTTTTTTATTTTCTTTTAAAACAAGGTCGCCGACCTCAAAGGATCGATGACGAACTTTCTTGGCATATGATCTTTTAAGCTTGTTTTGGTAGGCACGAAGATGCTCCAAAGCATTGATGCGCTTTTCATCTAGGAGTTCCAGCTGACTGAGTCTGCCAGCTCGATATTCATCTCCTACTTCGGTATCTTGAAGTAGTAGAGCCAAAGAAGGAACTTCTAATTCAAAGGGAAAAATAGCTTCAGCGCCATAAACCAAGACAAAAGGTGAAGTACCTGTGGGAGTTCGAACACTAGTTCGATAGGCCCACAAAGTTGGATATAATTGAATGTGCCAGTCACGGCCAGATTTATTGACCAATATTTTAAGAATTTTGATTAAGGTTTTGTTAGATGCTTCTGCTTGACCATTGCCCTGAGGATAATAGGGAGTGGACCAGCGATGTTGAATCTTATATTTTTGGCATAACTTCTTAACATATTTATTTTTGAAACAAGTTCCATTGTCTGAGATGAGATTTGCAAGAATTCCGAACCTACAAATAATTTGATTAAAAATAAATTTAGAGACTTGTGTTCCAGTGCGGGAAGCTAAAGGCATAGCTTCAACCCACTTCGTGAAATACTCAGTGGCGGTTATGATGAATTTGTGTCCATCAGATGACACAGGATTAATTTTACCAATAATGTCTAAGCCCCATTTTGAAAAGGGCCAAGGAGATGAAATAGCCTGCAGCTCTTGTGCAGGCGCATGGACAAGGTCAGCATGTTTATGGCACTTGTCGCAATGGCGCACATAATCATGTGCATCATTTTCCATGGTAGGCCAAAAGTAGCCTATCCTAAGGAGCTTTTTAGCAATGACACTACCACTGAAGTGTCCTCCACAAGATCCATCGTGGGCTTCACTTAAAGCTGATTTGGATTCTTCTAGATTCAAACATCTCAATAGGATACCTTCAAAAGATCTCCTATATAAAGTATTGCCAATTATTACAAATTGACTTGCTCGTCTACGTAATAACCGACGTTGGTTTCTATTAGAATTGGCAGGGAAAGTCCCATTTTGAAGAAAATCAAATATATCCGTATACCAAGGTTCAGGAGTAGTTTCATTGATTAGAAACACATCCAAAGGTTCTAAGCATGACTTATTTGAAGCGGGTTCCTAGAGTCGACGAATAATGATGGTGGCATATTCGTCATCTAACTCCAAGGGCAGAAGAGATGCAGCTGCGGCCATAGCATCAGCTGCACGGTTGCTAGTTCACGAAATAGCTTCCAAAGTGACTTTATCAAACAAGGATAACAATTGCAAAACATATGCTTTATATGGGCACAATTTATCATCTCTGGTCTGATAAACTTCATTAATTTGGTTTATAACAAGTTGAGAATCACCAAAAACTAGCAGGTGTTTGATTTTTAGCGCCAAGGCAGCTCGTAATCCAAGGATTAGAGCCTCGTATTCAACAGTATTATTGGTGCAAGCAAATGTTAATTTAAAGGACAAAGGTATAATGTGTTTTTGTGGAGATATTAAAATAATACCCGCACCAGCCCCACTCATGCATCGGGCTCCATCAAAGTATAAGGACCATTGTTCAATATGGTCTGCCTCTAATTGAAGGCATTCATCGGGAAACTCAATGATGAGGGGATGGGTAGACTCTAAGGGTGCAGCGACTAATTGATCTGCTATGATTTGACCCTTAATAGACTTATGTCCTATGAACGTGAGTTCAAACTCGCTTAGAGCAAGAACCCACTTGGCTGTGCGACCCGATAAATAAGGTCGACTCATGAGATACCGCAAGGGATCATATTTAGCAATGACATACGTTTTCTGACTGAGCATATAATGTCATAGTTTCTGTGTAGAGAATACGACTGCTAGACATAATTTTTCTAATGCTATGTAGCGGGTTTCATAACTGATGAGGGTTTTGCTAATGTAATAATTAGCACGCTCTCTTTTCTCATTATCAAGCTGAGCTAACATAGCTCCTAAGGCAGAATCAGAAGCAAAAATGTACAAGATAAAAGGACGATCAGATTTAGGTGATGAAAGCACAGGTGGGTTAAGGAGGTATTGTTTGAGAAGTTCAAAAGCTTCCTTACATTCGTCGTCCCAATTAAAAGGGACATATTTCTTAAGGAGCTTAAGAAAGGGACCGGTTTTGTCCGCCAGCTTATCGATGAAGCGACGGATGGCTTGAAGCTTACCTTGTAAACTTCGTAACTCAGAGATATTGGTAGGTGCGGGCATATCAATGATAGCCGCAATCTTGAGAGGGTCGATTTTGATACCACGTAAAGAAACTAAAACCCCTAATAGTTTATCGGACTTGACTCCGAATATACATTTAGTTGGATTTAATCGAATAAGGTATTCTCTTAACCGATTAAATACTTTTCTTAAATCATCTAAATGATCATCTTCATTAATAGAGCGAGCTATAATATCATCTACATAATCATGTAGGATATCATGCATCATGTCGTGAAAAATATAAGTCATAGCTCGTTGATATGTTGCACCTACATTCTTTAAACCAAATGGCATCACTTTCCAACAAAAGGTACCCCAAGGGGTAATAAAGGTTGTTTTAGCCTGATCTTCAGGAGCTATCCTGATCTGATTATAGCCGAAAAATCCATCCATTAGGGACATCATTCCACTCCCGACGGTAAATTCAATGATTTGATCCATGTTTGGAAGAGGAAAATCATCTTTAGGGCATGCGACGTTAATATCTCTAAAGTCTGTGCAAACCCTAACTTTGGTAGCTTCTTTCTTGGTGACTGGAACTACATTCGAGATCCATTCAGCATAATCAATAGCTTGTATAAAAACAACATTCAGGAGTTTTTCTAACTCCCCTTTGACTAGCAAGGCCACTTTGGGATGCATTTTTCTAAGTTTTTGTTTAACCGGTTTAGCATCCGGATGGACTACTAGATGATGCATGACTACAGAAGGGTCCAGACCTGGCATGTCTTCATATGTCCAAGCAAAGACATCTTCATAATCTTTAAGAAATGCAATGTATTCATTTTGTTTTTCTTGACTTAATTCTGATCCAATATTGATTATGTGAGGATTATCCTCAGTTCCAATGTTAACTTTAATGACGTTTTCTACTTCCATGTGTAGATCTCTTTCAAAATTAGGTGGGGCGGGTGAGACGCCCAATTCTTGTAATTATTTTAAGGTTAAGTTGGATAATTCATCGTGAGGAGTCGTGGCCTCAAGCTGGGCTATAGTTGGTATAGAACCATCAAAATAAAAACCATTGTGTAACAACTCTTCAACGGAGACATCATGGAAGATATCTCCTTCCAACTCATCATCGGATTCAGCAATCAATTCAGGGTAAGCTATGGATAGCATATTGCATGTAAATGGATTATTCTTTGGACACAAAGAATCTTGTTTATCTAGATAATCTTGATAACATATGAGTTGATCATTACCTTCAAAAGGGAAGGGTTGACCCTTACTAGGAAACAGGCCCACACCACATCGGGCGGGCCATGGTTCTACCTCAATAGGTTCTTTCATACCATTTTGGAAAGGTCCCAAGCCTTTCCCTTTATATCCCATTTTAAGCATTATAAGTTTAGCTTTAATATATTCATTAGCAAAATAGCATCGAGCATATCCATCACAATGAGTCTTGATGTTTCGGGGTATTCTTCCCCAATCATATCCTTTATAAATAAAAGCACAACTCCTGACTTGGTAAGTACTTCCCATAGGTTTTGGGAGGCCCAAAGTACGAGGATATGGCGGCAAGTTATTTAAAAGAAGTGAATCTTGCATAAAAGAATTTGTTTTTAACACACTGATGTAAAGTGGAGGGAACCACTCGCATCGCATTGATCCAAGGGCGAACCAAAAGTATATTGTACGATGCTGGGCAATGTATAATAAACACGGTTGTATCTAGGGTTCTAGGACCAACTTGCAAGGGTATAGTAATGACTCCACATGTTTCTTGTGTCTCATCATTGAAAGCTTTGATAATCATATCCATTTTTTTCATTTCATCACTTCTAAAGCCAAATCTTTGGTAGAAGTCAAAAGTGCATATGTTTAAAGATGAACCATTATCAATCAAGACTCATTTAACAACTACATATCCAATTAGGGCAATAATATATAAGGGGTTATCCTTATGTAAACTATGTTGTGGGATGTCTTTATCCCATAAGTCAATACAATCGACTTCTCGAGTGATAATAGTATTGGACATGGCTTCGGGTTGAATATTTTGAGGTACCATCATTTGGCCTAATGTGAGCATTAATTCATCCCTATGGATAGGAGAAGATCTTAACAAGTCCAAAAGGGAAATTCTGGTTGTAGTATTGGATAATTGTTCATTAATATTGTAAGGAGGCTTAGGTTGAACATTAGACATATGATTCCCCTTATTGGGATTTTTCAAAACAAATGGAGCTGATCCATCATTCTGAGTTTGATCTTGTTGAGAGTTTTGAGCCTGTTGTCTGGTAACAACTCCGATGGTACCTACAATGTTATATCGAAGACATTGAACTGGTCTTGGTTGAGCGTTTATTGCTTGTTCATTAGGAAGGAACTGATTAGAAGAGGTTCGAGTAGTAACTCTTCTAGGAAATGGTTCTTCCGGAACCATAGCATCTGTGATAGGTTGAATAGGATCTGATTCATTTTCAAAACTATTCGATTGATTTGAGGTGATGTCTACTTCACTTTCAGTATTCGATTCTACATCACTAGGATCTGGAGTTTGAATATTATGTAGGGGCTTGGTCGTGACTATGGATAAAGTTGTGCCAAATATTTGAGGATCCTGAATAGGTAATTGTCCGCTAAGAGTCCCTACATATCGGGTAGGAGGGGGAACATTATGATGTTCGATTTGATTAGCCACTTCTTTACCATGTTTTGGTAAAGGATGTTGAAATATATCTAATGATTGATTAGCATTTTGATTCTAATTTTGGGGAATGGTCTTTTGAGCGTTATTAGGAGCATTTTGTTTAGGTTGGAAGGCTTGCACCTCCATTTCATTATTATCAATCAGATCTTGTATTTTATGTTTCAATCTTTTGCAAGAGTTTGTAGCATGTCCAGGTCCTCTATGAAAATCATAATGTAAATCAGCTCTGTATCCGGGTATAGTTGGATCAGGTTCCCGGATAGCTGGTAATTGAATCAAACCTCTTTCGAGTAATTGGGGTAAAATAGTTGATAATGGTTGATTGAGTCTAGTAAATTCTCAAGGAGGTTTATCAAGAGGTTTTAATATAAATTTTTTTGTTGTCTTCGTTGTATTGATATTAGCAACGTTTCTACTATCAGTGACTCCGTCACCTACAACTTGTTTGTTTTTATACTGATTTCTGGATGTTTTCTCATCATATTTCTTTTTGAGGTGACCTCTCCTAATGAGAGCATCTTCCACTCTTCGAGCTAAGTCTATAGCTTGATCGAAGGTGGTTAAAGTAGCAGTTGATAACTCATAGGATATTTGTTCTTGCAAATTATTGATAAAAATATCCAACATTTCCCTATAAGGTAGCACAAAGTGCAGTTTTCCTGTCAACTGCCTCCATCTAGCTAAGAAATCAGCAAAACATTCATCTTTGTCTTGTTTTAATTTGTATAAATCTTTAATGGTGACATGCCTCTCGATGTAGGCACTAAATTGATGGACAAAATATTCAATTGTTTCTTCAAAATTTCTCAAAGAATGAGTGGGCAATTGATAGTACCACTCCAATGCCATTCCTCCTAAACTTTTTAGGAACATTTTTAGTAATAGCAAGTCATCATGTGATATATCATGACATGCTATCCTAAACATGCGAAGATGCTCTATGGGATCTTCAGTTCCTTTATATATAGGCAGGACGGGCATGGGAAAGTGTTTAGGGTATGGTTGTGCTACATCTATGGGATCCAAAGGTTGACTACACATCTCTCGATAATTGTACAAGGGACGGTAGGGATCTATCTGGTCCATACGCGAAGCTAACTATTTCACCATGGCTTCCAGATTACTGGTTTGCCCACCATATTGATTCGATAGGGCATTAATATGGGATTTGTGAGCATATGATGGAGGGACATGAAGATTAGAGGCTATATTGCTATTGTGTAAATTGTTGGTAGGAAGGGTGTTATGAAGAAGTTTTGAAGTTGTATTATGTTGTATCCCATATTGTTGAAAATTGGTGTTTGGCTTCATTTTAGGTTTTTGTCGATTTGAAGCATATTGATCAATAGTTTGGCGAAATAAAGCAGTGAATGAAGGTTTCTTTTGTGTGGGAATGATTTTAGGCTCAATAACAGGTTCCTTAGGGGGTTGGGTAACCTGTTGTTTTTGCATGTTCTGAATCATAGTGACCATATCTCTATTGGATGGTCCAGCCTTATCACTTTCTTGATCAACAAAGGACAAGGGATTAGTGTGTATGTTAAACATATCTTCCATGGTTGCTTGAGTGTCACTAATTTGTCCTCTATCAATATGAACTGCCATATTAAGAGCACCAATGTTATTATTGAAAAATTTCCAGAAATGATCTAAGTTATCAAAAGCAATAGTTCCATTTGGAGCCATTCTAGGGGATGAGGATCCTTCCTCTTTAATATTTTCTTGTTGTTCATTTTCTTCAGCCAGCTCATCTTCTGGCTGGTCTAGAGTTTCTCCTTCCGGAATTGAATCCTCGGGAAGGACATTTGGGTTTTTTGTTTTGTCTCCTAACCAATCTTCTTCTTCTTCTTCAGTTTGTTTACCATTCCTAAGTCTAGGCATTGTGCTTAAATTTAGATTTCAGCAAATATATATATACTTGTATATATATATATATATATATGCAACAAGCTTAAGAGGTATATATTTTAATTATATACCTACTATAGTATTTGAAATAAAATGTTTTAGTTTTGTTATATTTTGGTTTTTCTTGTTTTTCTATTTTTTGTTTTTGTAACAATATTATAAAGATAACAAACAACAAACTAAATGCAAGAGATAATAATAATGAAAGCAATGATCTAGTCTTCTATAAACAATTTATAAATATCATTAATGGGCTCGAGTTCTTCATGAGTCATGAAGTGTTCTTCTTCAAATTGAAAATTTTCTTTCAAAAATTTGACAAAAAGTGCTATAGTGATATTATTTGTCTCAGACTTTGGTTGGTAGAAATAAAGTTCGTGGCAATACTCTCGATATAACACAGCTCTAGGAACTCTATTCCATCTTTCCCTATCCGTAAGAATGACCTCTTGATCTTCTACATGACCTAGGAATTGGTGTATAACAGCTGCGTTCTTGAGGTATTCCTCGAAGGTGAACAATTCTAAAGACACAAGAGCTCTCCTATAAGCTAACCACCTATGGCGAGGCTCTCATGAAGTTCATGATAAAAAATGAGTTGATGAGGATCCAGGATCCTATCTAGGGCAAACCTCTTGATTTGTTTAATTTGTATTGATCTAGATGAAATGATACCTAGCCTCCTATCAAGTTCTTTCCACAAAAGTTGGTTTCTATCTGTTTCAGGCACACTAAGCACAGAATTAACTTCTATGGCTGCTAATTGGTTTTCAACATTTATAGTGACGACTAGTCTTTTCTTAGGAGCTACCATCTAGACATGATATGCAACTTAGTAGTTTTCTAATGATTTCAAATGCATCTATGTTTTTTTGTTTTTGTTTTCAAAAGGTTTTAGTTTCACGTCGGGTTCACCAAAATGTATCGCTCCAAATTTTTTGCACCCTTACCTTCAGGCTAAAGGATCTGCGCCTGGAAGGAGGATGGGAAAAAGATGGGACAATACCTTGGACTGAGAGGCCCTTTGAAGGTCCCGCCTCTCGGGGAAGGTGTATAAGGGTGAATTTTTGACGGATGGTGGGGTTCACCAGGAAAAGTTTAGTGGCAGTTTCCACGCCTAGGTTGGGAATGTGTTTGATGTGTTCAATTTTACATTTAATCATTCAAATTCCTAGGTTTGGCCAAATGAATCTAAATTGTTCTATTATGAAAATGCAAATTAAATGAAGATAGAAAACAGATTTAGACAGAAAACATAGGGAATAATTAAGTGAAGAAATCCATACCTGGTTTCAGATGTCTGATGGAGGTTCTGATTTTTGAAGTAGTCAAGATCGTCTGGAATTTGACAGAATCGTCTCCGATTTGACAGGATCGTCTGATATATGATGAATTCGTCAGATGAATTCGTCAAACAAATTCGTCAGAGACCTGCAATCAGAGAAATAGATACAAAATACAAAAAATGTAGCTATGCCAACAGAGGGCAATGATGTAGAATGACAGTAATAATGTTAAAATAATAATAACAAACAAAAACACAAGTGCATTACAATGATTTAATGACAATTTATGATTTTATTATGCATTAAAGCTATATGGGTGAACTCCAAGATGCAGAATAGCAGAAAACAATAATAAACTGACTAGATGCAGAATAAAATAGTAGATGAGAAGAGAAAAATGCAAACTCTAGGCAGTAATTGCCCCCAATGTTGACTGTAGTCGAAATCATCTCGGATTGGTACGAAATCATCTCGAATTGGACAGGATCATCTGCGACGATCTGAGCTTGCTCCGGCTGAAGAATAACAAAGTTCCTACAAACAAACTTAGAAAAATATGAAAACAAATGGTGATTTAAGATGGTCTAATGCATGTAGAACTCGTGTTATAGGAAATTTCATCTAGGGGGATGTCAAGGGGAGGGCCTAAGATTAAATAGGCTTAGGAGGGAGGTTGGGAGGTTGGATATCATCCCATTTTGGGAGATATCCAACGGGGGAGGTCTCTAATGGCGCAAAAATGCTTCTGCCCATATTAGAGACGCCATTGAAACAGAAGCTAATTATGAAAAATCAGTTTTGGGACAAAATCGACTGGACGTTCTACTCCAGACGAAATCGTTTGATCTGAGGTGATATTGTCTGATCGAAGACGATATCATCCCATAGACGAAACAAACTCTAAAAATGGCACAAAAAATGAGAAAATGGGTAGCAGGTGGTTTGGGAGCGGTTTTGGGGTTTAAAATTTGAATTTGAATTATTACTAAGGTAATTTTAATTATTTACTAAGGTTTACTACACCAATTTTAGGGTGCTACACTAATAAATAGAATGAGCAACAACAAGCAGTTCAACATCCTATAGCACCTCAAGAAAGTGTGTCACCACAACCTGCCAACTCATCACCACCCATCCATTTCTTTGCTAATTCATCCTAATCCATCCATATTTCGAGTCATTTATCACCACTAATTCATCCCCCAAATCACTTACAAAGGCCAATCATCTAATTAAGTAGTCAACTGACAACTAGACTCAAAATGGCTTTAGCCAAACTGTCTATTTATGATCTCATTCAATAATATCCCCCACACCATGAGGCATTAATAAAAATTCTAAAATCCATTGAATTACAATCCCAAGACTCAAATACCTTCATAAAATTTATAGGGAGTATTTGCATGTGTACCCAGGTGTTGTAGGTGAGTTGGAGAGGAGAGGGCAATCCTCCAAGGGAGGTCCCAGGTTCGAATCTCCACCTTACCAAAAAAGTTGAATTGGGTACCCAAAATCCAATTGATAATGTTGGTGTGGGCAGGGTCGGGTGCAACTCCCGGGTGACTTTGACAGTGTAGAACCCCCCGGTCATGGTCTCTCAGACCAAGGCGGCCCCGAAAGGGATTTTTCAATTTAAAAAAAAATTATTTGCATGTGTATGGAGCCTTCCATTACATTTTATGAATTTGAAATTAAATAAATTTCATCGTAAGATATGTACCCTCCATTACATATTATGACTCAAGTGGATAGGAAGCCATTTAAACAAGTGTTAATTAACACTAGTTCCTCCATATACATCATCACCACATCCACCCTCCAACATATCAATATTTCACCATCACACATTACCAAATCCACATTCACCCTAAGAGTATTCAATGATGCTCTTTGTTCCACAGTTGGCACTATAGTTCTACCATAAAAGTGGAGGTAAAAATATTGCACACCATGTTTAAAATTTTTGAGGGGTCCATGTCTTACAATGTACTCCTTGGATACCCTTGGATTAGGGAGATGAGATATATTCCCTCAATTCTACATGAATATTTAAAAAATTCTCATGAGGGACAAGTTCATTGCATACCCGTGGATATCAAACCGTTTAAGTATTGCAATTTCATCTCAAATCCCTATGAACTTACACTTCCATAAACCCACCTATTATTAACACCATAAACCACATAATTCACCACTTATTCATCTAAATATCTCATTCCTAAGGAGCTACCCATAACCAATCCACATTAGGCTTCCACTGCTACACCCCCACCTTCATCATAATCGACTACATGTACATGTGGTCGATTCCAATCCATACCGTCCATATCATCAACATCAACATCCATTACCATTCCATTTGCATCATCAACATCAACATCCACTACCATTCCATTCACATCATCAAAATAAACATCCACTACCATTCCACCTACATCAACATCATCAACCATTCAACAAAACCCTCAACCACACCCATCTTCATCCACATCAATTGATGTCTCACAAGTTGAGTTAATAAATTGTGAGACACCATTTCACCATACATCCCTCCCACTACCTGAGCCACAATCCAACCATGAGCCTTCCACATTCTCATCCATTCCATCCACCTCCACTTCATCCCCAAGTTACGTTCCACCTCACTAATCTTGGTATTGGTGAATACGTGGTCTAAGACATCACTGTTACACCACTAATTATCTAAACTACTAGGGATTACGGTCACCCATGCGACCTACCCTTATCCATAGGAGCAATGTAAAATATGCGTTCAGTGACTAATAGCATTAATTTTATGTATGGGAGGATTGATTCATCATCCAATTGATAGAGATTAGTATAGCATTTAATGCTCACATGGATTGGGTGCATTAAATATCACTTTTGTAAAGGCAGACATACCTATAAATATGTTTTTGATAAATCTAATGGAAAGTTTTCATTTGTGCCATTTTGTGTTGTCTATTAAGAGTGTTTCCCACATTATTAGTATCAGAGTCGAGCATTGGATAGGTGAGTATCCTCTTCCTCTAGGCCAGTCTGGTTCAAAAGAGGAACGAGAAAACCACCAACAGATCTTGGCATTGGGTGAACATTATTTTCCTTCCATAGACATCTTTGAGCACTTTTGTTCATAAAAACTCTTAGTTGGGGTCCCTCTAACTCTGACCCTCATCTAGCTAGGTCCCTTTGACTCTGAACTTCAGCTCGTGATCATCATTCACAATGTCGACTATTTTCCTTACCAACTTCAACAACTTTGTGTAGAAATGACTACACTTCAAAAATTCCATACAACAATGGCTACCAATTTAAAGTAGTTTATAGCTAAAATCCTTGTTGCTATTTTTGAAGAACCTACTATTGATGATCTCTTTCCTGCCAAATATCTCATTGAAGAAGATCAATATTTTTCCCCTGAGATAGAACTTGAAGCAATTGTAGCCACACTTGGATTTGAACTAGGATCTCTGGATGAAATACCCAACATATTTCCATTAGATGATATGGCTATTGTGGCTCATAATGTGGATTTGAGTTCATTTGTTGATCCAGAGGATATTTCATTTATTGATGTTGAGCAGATCTATTCATTGTTGTTTCTGCCTGTGGCTACATACCAGATATTTCAAGTTGATCTACCATTTTCAAGCTACCTTTCACCTGATCTACCACTCCAACAACTCTCCATTATTTTTGATGATGTTCACATCAGTCTGTTGATGTTTTTGTATTTTTGGGCTTGGAGGTTCTCGATAGTAGATCGCCCTATTTTTGCTCATTTGTTGTATGCCAAACACTACATATCATTATTTACTACTATACTAGATGCTATCGTTCACTGCTCCCTACTCCTTGTCTTCGATAATATAGATCACAATATTTTAATGGATTTATATCCTCTTCGGTGTCACTCCTTGATAACTATTGGTAGCCACCACCACATTTCCATTGATTTCCATAACTACAGTTCGATCCTGGCATACACATGGCATCTTCCTGCCATTTTTATTGATTTACATTGCACACAACACTACCCACTACCGAACACTCATGTGTTGTGTGGCCACACCCACTATTTGCTTCGATGTAATATTTATCTTTAGACTAGCAGCACAAATTTTGGCACCAAATCATTGTTTCTTTTTTCTCAATGCAGTTGGGCCCATGCCATCATAGCACATCTCCAACATGAGCTTCTTGAACCAGATTGTGTTTTCCACCATTGTTGTTCTTAATTCTGACGATATGCTTAGATCCGACTACTCACAACAGCCTTTCAACATCACTATCCTCAGTGTACCCATGAAATAAATATTTTTATGGTGACCTCTAGATTTCTAGTGCACAATAGACTATTTCCGATGATGAATGCATCTTTTTGATGTAGACAAAAAATTCCTAGCATGAACCTAAAACTTTCTGACAATACACTGATCTCTCTAGACTTTCCTGCATCTTTCAATAGAGATTCCTATGTTTTCCCATGATCCATAGCACTCACACTGTATTTCCTTATGGTATTTGCATATTTCATCTCCACAAGATGTCGTGATCCTCTTTTGCCTCTCTCTTCACTATTTTGGTGTCAATCTGAAAGTTTTTTTCACTTGGGTTTATTCGCCAGTACACTCTCCCATATATTTGGGGCACATGCTCGTGCATCACTTTGATGCACTACTTGGCTATTTTCCAAACCCTTTAGAAGGTGATAATCACTATTTTTGGTCCACATACAAGCATTTCGGTGATTCACTGCATTTCTCGGGTGTGCTCCTACCATTTATACTGCCAACAATAGCAGACTCCTACTTCTCGATGCCTTACAATTTTATTTTGGAAATTACATCTATTTTTGATAGTATCCCTTGCCACCCCTACCCAATATACATGCTAGACATCATCAGTTCCCTACACAGGCAATCCGCTAGTCATTCCGGCCACGTAGCACTATTTTTGATGACTCGACCAAATATCAGGATCAAAAATTAAACTTATGGCTACGATTTTATTGAAATTTCAGGTGGATTTTTTTTAGTGGGTTTTACCTCTTCTGACAATGCATTGTAGATTTCCAAAATGCGTACGCCTAACTTTCAGTGAAAAATCATAGTGTTTTCAACATTTATGTCTTCTTCCTGATGTTTTCAACAATTTTTGATGTCACAACATATCATCGATGCAAAACATTCAAACTACGAAAGACCTTCATCTTTTCAGTGATAAAAATTGAAGACCACACTAAGGTTTCTAAAATTTATTGTGTCTTCATTATTTTTTTGGCAGTATTTTTCCATTCAACAACATCTACAAGCATTTCCTGGCTTGGGTGTTTTATTTCCAAATGGTTTTTCATGGGAATTATCCCACATGGATGATGTTTCATTTTTTTTACCCTTTTATCTAGGTCGTTACATAGATGGTATAATAGCTAGCTGGCACTGGCCATCCCACATTGTCATCTCATACCTCATCCATCGAATATGCCTGATCGCATTCATTCCCAAAATGTGTTAGCTCTACTAATGATTTTTACCACATGTTCACAATCTTGTTAGTCCTATGTGGTATTCCATGCATGTGTCTTGCATCACCCACCTTATCTCTCCATTTCCACTAGTGAACCCCTTTATCCATCCCCTATCGCATTGACTATTTGTCCCATTCACCCCTCATATTGGTCCCATTCACCATTCACCTCATGTCTAGCATCTCCCAATGTGTACCATCCCTTATGTCCACCTACTCTAATATCACTATGCCAGTACCTGAACTGCCCTTCCTATCACTGTCCCAAGGCCCATATATCCTCGATCAAATCACCTCGATATGACCACTCGCGGTTAGTCTCCAAATCACCTCAGTCCTACCACTCATGGTGAGTCTCCAAGTAATATGGTCGTATGTTGACTTTAGCCACTTGGTCAATCCATAGCACCTACATTCATGTAGTCTAAGTTCAACTTCAAGTCACATTTGACCATTTTATTTTCTATTGTATCCATGTCACATCAATCATTCCATTTTAGCTCTACCATAACGCATCTAGGTCAGTTGAGTCCATGTTCATCTATTCGTGTGTCGAGTCCATATGGATATCTAGTATGCATTAGTAGAGTCCACGTGGGTATCAATATATGCATCAGTCATGTCTTTCTTCATGTTCATTGCATTAGCAACAAGTCCATATGTCATAGTTGTTGTCGTGTTGACCTTGTCCGATCAAAGTTGTCCTCATTAATAAATTAATTAAATTAAATTAAATTTTCATTTAATTTGATTTAATCAATCAATGCACAAGATTTTATTTTCATAATTGCATCATAAATGCCTTCATAATGCTTGAGGTCCAACATTCAAAATCAAATATTTTATGCTGATAAAATTCAAATTTCACTTGACATATTTTGTGCACATGGTTCGATGTCTTTTTCTACATCTTCTCCGATACTTTAGTTGTTGCTATATTTTTCCAAATTCAGGGACTCATTTCAGCTATCCATCGGCATAGCAGTGTTTACAATCATTGGAGAGCATTTTTTGAGCCTAATCTAGATCCAGTTTTAGATTTTTCTTTTCTAAAGACATGTAAAACTTTGTTATTTTGGTCTTCATATTTTTGTACCAAGAGTGCATTTTTTGTAGTACCCGACACTCTTCAACTATCCATCTTTCTCTTCCACACATGTACGCATTGGGGAATAATGCTTCCTCAATGGGGAGGAATGATAATGCTCACACAAATTGGGTGCATTAAATGTCGCTTTTGTAAAGGAATACATGCATATATATATATATATATATATATATATATATATATATATATATATATATATATATATATATATTTAATCAATATAATGGGAATTTTTCATTTGTGCCATTTTGTGTTGTCTATTAAGAGTGTTTCCCACATCACCAATCCACCTCCCCTAGAAGAACCCAAACAATCGATCCCTACCAATATACAGTATATGACAGGTTTTCCTTCACGCTACTTTCATCGAGTCAATTGGTAAGGATACGACCTAGGATGACATGAACAGGGAATGCACGAGATCATCAATACTTCATATCAAGAAGCGCATGAACATTTAGGTTTGGGCTATCACTATTATCCCACCACTTCTTTTGAACAATCATTCCAAATCCTTCATTTAGATTCAGAAGAAGAAACCATCCACAACGATGACTTTGAGGAGGAAATCTATGAATAATATGATGTTATATCGATAGATTCTGATGTATCTGATGATGAATCGATACCCATCATTCCATTTACCAAACAATATGAGTTTTATCTCAGAATGTTCCCCATCCATTAGCCCATTTTCCATTTGCTTCTCCCTAGGGAGCAAGTTGAACCAACCAGTGAACCACCACCTCCACTTCATTAATATACCTCACCAGAACATTTTGTAGCATATGTACATAATTCAAAAAATAAAAAATAAACACGAAAAAGAAGAAAACAAAAACAAAAATCGTGTGCATTGCATGTGCATAGTTTTAGTCATTTGCATTTACAAGTGTTTTTTGTTGTTGTTGTTGTTGTTTAGGTTCCCAAGGTTCCTTCATCGATTCTCAACTGACAAGACCAACCTACCCTTCACATTGCCAACCACCATTCCCCACTAAGTCATCATGAATATTGTTGACTTATACACCCCACTCCATAATCCATATGATTTTGTAAAACCAATTCCAATTAACATTAGCCTCATTGATATGGAACGTATTTCATTGACACCATTCTTTGTCAAATTTGTCCTTTTTGATAAATTATTAAGAGCTTTCATTGCTTACATTCCTCCATCACCTTCGCCTTCACCCCTGCCTTCACCCTCACCTTCACCTTCGGATCTTGAGGTTTTCTAGGCAGACATAGACGAGATTGAGTCATAAGAGTTTTATAATGTCATTGATGACATTCATCTAATCCCAACACCCCATCAACTTGAGGAAGATTCTCACATGTCCACTAAATATACCATTGATGTGAACCTTATTTTAGACGCGGATAATCTATAAATTGTTAAACTTGGCAAAATTTTATCCATCGATGAACAATAACAATTAATTGCTCTCCTCAAGAGAAATAATGGCATATTCACATGGTCCTACAAAGATATGCCTAGCCTTGATCCTAAATTTATTTTCCATAATCTCACCTTGCACCCTAATTATAAGTCGATCCAAAAAAAATTGAGAAAGATGCATCCCACCATTGCCCTCATGGTCAAATAAGAGCTTCAAAAGCTATTAAATGTGGGTTTCATTGTACCCATTGACTATCCTAAGTGGCTTTTAAACATGGTACCCGTTCGTAAGCCTAAAGGGGTGATATGCATTTGCACTGACTCTTGAGACCTCAACAAAGTGTATCCTAAGGATGAATTTCCTCTTCCAAACATTGATACTCTTGTCGATACTTGCACTGGCCATGGAATGCTCTCTTTAATGGATGGTTTTTCAGGATACAACTAGATTTGAACCAACACAAAACAACATTCACTATACCTTGGGAGAATTTTTGTTACAATGTGATGTCCTTTGGCCTAAAAAATTTAGTTTTCACTTATCAACATGTTATGACATACATATTCCATGACTACATGCATAAGATCATCAAAGATTATGTGGATGATCTCTTGGAAAAATATAAAACTCAACAAGAGCACATTTGTGTCTTGGAAAAAGTCTTTGATCAACTTCTAGAGCATAATGTAAGGTTGAACCCCAAGAAGTATGTCTTGGTGTTACCTCAGGTAAATTTTTATGATTCATTGTCTCCAAAAGAGGTATTGAAATGGGCCCAAACAAGGTCAAGGTCATCATGGAGATGCCTCCCCCAATAAAATTAAAAGAGTTGCATAGTTTACAAGGAAATATCCAATCGATCTATTGTTTCATTGTACAACTCTCAAACAAATATAGGTCATTCAACCACCTATTACAAAAGGGGGTGACATTTTCATGGACAATTGATTTTCAAAAATATTTCAATGACATCAAGCAATTCTTGGATTCTCCATCAGTATTAACTCCTTTTCTGAGGATACCCTTCTATCTTTATATTTCAGCAATGAAATTTTCTTTAGGGACAATGCTTGTTCAAAATAATGAAAACAACTAAGAGCAAGTTGTTTATTACATTAGTCAAACATTGGTAAGCTATGAAACCAGATACACTTATGTATAAAAATTATGCTTAGCATGATAGCGGTGGTTTTTACCACCAAGAAACTCAAACATTACATGCTAAGCCACACAAAATTTGTCATAGCTCGTGAAAAATCCTCTGCATCACATGATATCTCACACATACAATAACACCCACATTGCAAAATGGATAATTCTCCTAACTGAATTCGATCTTAAATTCATTAGACAAAAATTCATTAAAGCTCAGGTCATAGCCGATCAGCTTGTGGAAGCTCCAATTCCTAGTGATCAACCCTTGATTATTGATCTCCTAGATGACTCTGTATTTACTGTCTCTGAACAAGAATATGTCATTCTGGAGGAAGATGTTGATATCACATTATTCTTTGACGGAGTCATATTTCATACACCACAAGGGGTGCATATCTCCTTATCATTCAAACTCAATTTCCCATGCACAAACAATAACATAGAGTATGAAGCCTTAATATTAGGACTTCAAGTAGCCATAGCTATGAGCATAAAGTGTATCTGAATATTTGGTGATTCTCAACTTATTGTTCGTAAAGTAAATGGAGAATACCAATTCAAAGAACCAGTCCTAAAGCTTTACCATGAAATAGCAATAAAATATCTTGTCAAATTTGACTGGTATGAAATCAATAGCTTTCCTAGATCGACTAATAGATTTGCAGATGTGATTGCCTCTCTAGGATCATTGATCCCAAATAACTCTGAAGGAGAGGTACAACCATTGATTGTCACAATGATCTCCAAATCTGTAATTTCTCAATATGAGTCTAAAGATGAGAAGGATGTTTGCTTTATCCACATAGAATTATATGAGCCTTGGTCTAGCCAAATAAAATACTTCCTCAAGAATGAAACACTCTCATATAACATGTCATGTATTGTTAAACAAAATTTCAAATAAATGGTAGCTCATTTTATTCTCTTGGGGGACATGTTGTATAGATGTGGTTATTATGGAGTCCTTCATTGTCTCGAGCCTACAAAGGCCCAAAGAGCAATTTTAGAATCTCATGATGGTACTTGAGGTGGTCATTTTAGTGGAATAGCCATAACAAAGTGCATTTTATGTATGGTTTATTATTGGTCCACCATGGAACGTGACTGTTGCAATTATGTCAAGAAATGCCAACAATATTAGCAACACAGTAATTTAACTCGTGCCATCACAAGCCTTGCAACCTATTCAAATTATTTGGCCATTTTCACAATGGGGTTTGGATTTTATTGGTAAAATCTCACCTCCTTTCTTAGGACAACACCTTCATTAAGTGGGTCAAGGCAATTTCTCTAATCAGTACAACAGGACCTAGAATGGTGGAGTTTATACTTCAACATATCATCTATCATTTTGGCATTCCCTCGAAAATTATTTTTGACAATGGTAATTCTTTCAAGAATAAGGATGTTCAAGAAATTTATGAAAAGTACAATATCCAACATAGTTTCTTGACTCCTTATTACCCATAGGAAAATGGACAAGCTGAGGCAACCAATAAGACCTTGATCTCTATTCTCAAGAAACTAATTAAATAAAATCATCAAGATTGGCACACTCAGATTCCCTTGGCATTATGGGCTTATCAAATAAGCATATGCAAACCTACTAGGGCAACACCATTCTCATTGGTCTATGGTACCAAAGCCATCATACATCTTGAGCTCGAGATCCCCTCATTGAGGATTTCATTACAGGATTTCAAATATGATGATACTACAAAAAAAGCATGACTTGACCAACTTACACTCCTTTATGAAATGCATATTAATGCCTTAGAATATTTATGAGTATATCAAGATCATCTCAAGCGTTCTTACAATGTCAATTTCCATATACATGAATTTCAAGTAGGAGATCTTGTCCTTAAAAATATCAACAAAACACCAATGCATTGTTGCATCTTCGTGATAAATTCATGGCTAACTGGTTAGATCCATACATTGTCAACCAAAAAGTGGATCAAGGAGCATATAGACTTGCCAGTTTAGAGGGAGAATAAGAACTTGAACCACTTAACATCATCCACTTGAGAGCATTCTATGCTTAATGTGATTTACATATGTATATACATGGCTAATATACAAAAACAACATTGCATTCCACACATTGCATTTCAGACATTGCATGCCACATTGCATTTACACATTCACTTTGCATGGCCACTTTCACACATTCCATTCACCATATTAGGGATCATTTTTTAATATTAGAACATAATTGATCTAATAAAATCATGTTGCCTTAACTAGGGGTACCCTCAAGCCATTTTCCATTTTCATTACGTCATTTCATATAATCAATTTGTCATTTTCCAACCACATTTGCATCATCCCTTAGTTTTTTGTCACTCAACCACTCCTAGTGTTTTAAAAAAACTACAATACATGTTGAGTTGTCTCTAGGACCAAGTCACATTTTCACTAAGAAAATTATGAGTTATGGGATTGACTCTAACACTCTTGAACCAAACATATTTTACACATATTAAAAACATCTTATGTCAAAGAGGGATAATACCATGATTGGGTTGAACCTCAAAGAAAAAAAGTTATCTTTGCTTGTCCCATTATGCACATAGTCCAAAATAAAAAACAATGGTTCTCATCACTACTCACACTTCCAAACAAAAGAATGAGTAGTAAGGATAGGGTTAAATTCTCATCATACCTTGGTTGAGAATATGATTCCCCAAAGCTATAACTCTTTTACAAATCACACACCACAGATCCTTAAGTTGTAAGGATAACACTACTTTTCCATCCATATGGTTAGGTAGTTTGAATCTCCAAAACTTAGAGATTGGATTCTTGGACTATGGAGCAAATATCCATCGGGGTTATAGATGCTTGAATGGCAGTGGATTATGCTCATGCATGGTGACACCTCTCTCTTGAAGAGACCTCTAACTGAACATAAGGATAAGCTAGCTTCTTGGTCTCCTCCATGATAGGTATCATTTCAATTTACTCAAGATGAGTTAATGAACTCACTTGCACACACATTGTTTCTTGATTGCCTTGAGTCCTTACCACACTCATGATTTGGTAAATGAACATCTCACCTGCACACACATTTGGTCTTAGAGAAATTAGATAGAACTTAGGAAGATTGGTTGAAATCACTAGTATGTCTGAGTCTGTAAAAAAATCATCCATATAAATATCTATATCATTACATAATTTTTCCATTTTACATACCACCATTTTTTGTTTCCTTGATTAAACAACGATCAACAATGGTCAAGCAAAGTCTAAACTATGAATTATCATTAGTGAATTAGTTCATTTGTATTATTTTCATTACACATACACATGATATTTACATAACCATTCATCACATATACAAATGCATTCACACACACATCCACACAAATGCATAACATAAAAGTAAAGGCCATGTATATATATCAAAATCATATATACAATGAATGCTCGAAGGCTATATACAATGGAGCACCAAGGCTCATATACAAAATGTGCATCTAAGTACTAGCTAACACCTATAGGAGGACCCTTATGACCCTAAAGGAGCCCTAGACCCAGATCCATTATGCCTATACACACTATGTCTACCAAAAATTGTTATGGAATAAGAGGATCGATCTGGAGCCCAATGTGGTGCTGCATACATAGATCCTCTAAATATTGGATATATACCTCTCAATATTGAAGGTATAGTACATCATGCCTCTAAAAATAATTTCTCTATCTTATATCTACCTATAGCCTTGCTATCATATCTTCTCCTTTGCTTGCATCCCTCTGTACCTCTAGCTCTGCCCGTATTCAAGCATTCTCGATGTCCTAAATTGCTATCACCCATCTAGAGCCACTATCTCTGTATCCTGATCTACTACCATCTACCAAATCTGATCTCACTCTACCTTGAGCCTCACCCACTCCTCATCACTCTGAACTAAAGGTCTCTCCAAAACCTCCTCCATATCATCCCTGCCACCATCATCACCTCCAATATTTGGAGGTTGCTTTGTTGCATACCTTACCTCCCTCCCTCTACTAGACCAATGATGTCTTTGACATCAAGAAACCTCCTCTACTATTGCCTCATCCTCCTATTTTGTTCAATTGTTATAATTTATGGGTTATAATTAAGTATCTCTTGTTGCATTTCAATATTAAGATGGGCAGAAGCAGAGAATATTTTTAAAGTAAAAGTTTGCAGCTTGTTGCATACATAGGATAGTTTCCATCACATTACCATGAAGATATTTTAGGTTAGGCAATATGTTGGAGTGTTTTCTTGTTAATATCAAGCAGTGTAAGAACTTAGTATTTCGATCCCCCTCCAACATCTAAGAATTTTTGTATATTTTTTTCCAATAGATCTCCTCCTATTTTTCTATACTCTCTAACTCTTTTTTGATCAACTCATATTCCTATTTCAAGTCTTTTGTATTTGTTTCAGTCCAAAAGAGTGTGGCTACCTCCTCCATCCTTGCAACCAGTGGAACTTTTTGAAATTGAAAGTTTGATTTATTGTTTATTTTCTAGATTTTGAGTTGAGCTTTGACATGCTAGAGTTTTTTAAATCCTCCAAACAATATTGTTCCATGGGCATCCCTCCTCCCACCAAACTGGGATTTTATCCCTAATATCCTCCTTTTCTAGAAAAAAACTCTCAAACCAAAATGGTCTAGAGAAATATTTTTGGCCCATATCCCATTCCAAGAGACCATCACAAAAAATCCTCTTCAAACACCAAGAATCTATTAAGCTTTACCTTCATGTTTGCCAACCCTACTTGTTTGTTTACCCAAGTATGAGAAAGTCCCACACACTGTACATTAATCAATTGAGCTAATTTAAGTTAAATAACATAAATGTGTCCCCCTTAGCATTGAAATCACTAGCCACTATCTAATTCACCTCTTCCTTTATTATCCTACTTGCTTGTAAAACTACCCATTGGAGGCATTACTCCAGCAAAAAAATTGAATCATAGAAATTTGAAATCAACAAAAGATATCCTACACTCTTACTCTTAGAGAGAGATGTGAGAACCCCTCTTCCTACAACATGATCAATTGTTGTCTAGTTTAAAGGATTACACAAAGTCACTATACCCCCTGAAGAACCCTAGGATGCTCTACCTATCTTCATATTTTCTTGGCTATTATATCCATCACATGAATTGAATATTTTATCTCTTGAAGGAGAATAAAATCTGAATAATAACTTTTAATTAAACTATGAATACTAATTTTATGAGACCTATTATTTAAGCCTCTAATATTCCATGATTGTACAATCATTAGGAATCTAGAGCCCAATAAGTATCAAACTACTTTACTCTTTTCTAGTTTACTAGTTGGTCACCCTCCATTGTCAATTGCTCTCAATTTGATTTTCATCCCACACTCTTGGCTTAGGAATTTTTTTATCGTTTATCTTCTTACTAAATTTTAATAGTAGACTTCCCCTTTTCTTTATCTCTGTCTTTCATTAAAACATCTCTATCAACCAAGGCCATGGTAAGGTTGAGCTTATCTAAAGTTGTTATGCCAATATGGTTTGGCATGGATTGGATATTGGTCTCCAACATTTGTTGGGTTATCCTCTACTGGACTACTACATTTTTAGAGGGTATATTTTCCCCTAGTTTTTCCCCATTATAGTTATCTCATTATCCATGTACATTAGGGTATTAAGAATTTCATACCTGTTTAGGTTTCTCTCTTTTGTCTAGTTTGATTACATTACCTTATTTTGCTTTTTCTTTCTCTTAGGTGCTTCAAACCCTCTTCTGGTGTGTTTAGGCTTAAGATTATGGGTTGATATTTTACCTTCTTCTCAAGCATTTTGTCATCATTGAAATTAGCCTTCGATGGGATAGGCTCCTTTTGGATAGTATTAGGGCACAACTAGGCAAAATGTCCATGCTTATGACAAATCCTACACCACAAGGGGATCACTTAATAGTTTATTTCCTAGACACATGTTAAATCCCCTATATCTATTTCCAATGCATGATTAAGATTCATCTCAACATAGATATGAACATAAATGGCTGAAGCTCCCATCATCATATCTTTGGATACTCCCAAATAGCATCCCAATAAATTATCCAATATCTCAAAAATTGGTTCACACCAATATTCCATTGGTAGAGCATATAATTGAACCCAAACAACCACTGCAATGGGTTCCATATATGGATCAAATCCTATCTTCAAAGGCTACACAAAAATTATTGTTGCTTCATAGCTTCTCTTTCCTAATTTAAAATATTTGTCCCTACCTATTCAAGAAGTGAAACTCACTATATAATATCCATTACTAATGAGGAGTATTGAAATATCCCCTAAATATTCCCAGTTCTTTTGAATCCATGAGATCATAAACCCTAGCGACTATCTTATGCTAATAAAATTAGATATTATATTATGGTTACTCCTATACAAAATATTATTAGCCACCAAAATTTTTTCAATAACAAGTTTGGGATAGTGGGCAGCTTGGAGAAGACATCCATTAACAATGGACTGGAAGCCTTTATCCATTGACTTCTTGGTTGCAACAATAAAGAATATGGATTTTAAGGTATCATTGCTCAAATATTCATCGTTATATTCTTGTATCTCCCTCATTGTGTCTAAAAAGGACCTATTGGGAGAAGGGGGTAAAGGGATGACCCTCACTAATAGTCATGGATAGGTAGAAAACAATTTTAATATGTGATGTCTATATGACAAGATACAAAAAATAAAAATTACATATAACTTTTCAAATAGTGTTGGATATGTGTAGACACAAAAAATTGACCCATCCAAATGAGTCATTTTTTCCTTATATTCCTTATAAGCCACTCAAAATGGCTAAGTACAAATTTTGAGATCCTTCCCCCCTTTAGTTTTACTTTTTGCCTAGCCTTGCCGAATTCTTGAGTGTACAAGATAGGGTGAAAATTCAAAAATTTTGGATTTTCACTCTCAAAACCCTAGTTTTGAGCTAACTTCTACAATATTGGACCTAAACCAAGTTTTTGTTTAGTTTTTCCATCCTCCAAACCTCCTATAAATAGAAGGGTTGGACTCCTTTTCTTTAGAGAGACAAGAGATAATGTTTTTAACAAATGCTTTTGGAATACTCTATTATTGCTCCATTTTTTATAATAAATTGATATAGATGCTTTTGATGATCAAATGGAGGAGCCTTGATGATAGATCATGTGCAAGAATTAACTTCTATAGGATGAGAAGTCTACCATTTTGGTTTTTGCTTTCACTCTTTCATTTCTCTCTTTTTTTGACCACGGGCTAAGCAAGTTCTATTCCACCAATTAGTTTCATTTAGATCATTTATTCCTGTTAGTTAGAATATTTATTACATTTTGCATTCATAGAAATAAATTTAAAGTTTTTTTGTGAATTTACGCTCCATCTACACAAGGCATGAATTTGGAAAAACCCTTGGTTTCATTGATTTTATTCTATTTTTGAATTCATGGTCACCCTTTACAGGGCACGGATTTGGCTACAAGGATTTAGGGGTAAGTTTATGCTCTAAAAATCCTTGTTTTTCCCATTGCATGTTTTTTTTTCTATTAACCCCTCTTCTATTTGCATTATGTTATTCTGCATTCTATTTGCATGTTTTCAAATATCACAATTGCTTTTCATTTCGAATGATCAGCTAAAAGGACCAAGAGCGCTTGACTATTGTGCCTTGAATTTTAGTCTCATAGTGGCCTAAGTAGGTCCTTGAACATTGAACAATATTTTTCCAAGCTTCTATCACTATTTTTTAGGTCTACTCGAATTTACAATCGAGGATTCTGAAACACAAATTTGGCTAGGATCAACCACTGGATCAAGTAAGTGTCTTGATAGATATTTTAGGCTATTTTTTGTGTGTTTATGTCTCCTTTATATTTTCTATAGCTGAAAGAATAAAATAAAATTTAAACACATATGATAGATTAGTCAAAGAAATTAAATTTTGGTTTAGATCATAAGAAAAATAAAGTGTTTCATTTCTAGGCATCAAATAAGAAAAGCATATAGTTTACATTTAGGCTAGTCTTGTTTGTGCATTCTCTTGGACCTTTTCTTAGAAAGAAATGTTTGTTTATTGTATTTTTAGGGACAATTTTCATTGAAATAAAGAAATCATTTTAGAAATAGTATTTTTTTTCCTGCATCATTGTTTTCCTTGCATTATTCTTTAGTTCTTTATAGTTTAGTTCATAGTCAAAGACCAAACTTAGGTGATTTCTCAATAAACACATCAAAAATTCCATATTATACTTGGAGTGAGTCCTTAAACCACTCCTAGTGAACCCTTTGATCCCTAAGTTTTATTGTAGAGAAACAATAAGCCTCACAGTTACCTCGGCTCCCAATGGATCCGCTAAGAATCATTTCCATGAGTTATTTTACCCCTTTACATCTTTGGTGAACCTGACATGAAACACATCCTTAGTGGCCATTTAGGAAACCTCTTCCCTTTGTCTCCTTTTTTTTTTGGTTTTAAACTATAAGCAAGACCATTTAATCTGCTTGTGTAGATTAGAAAAAAACTAAAGAACACTTAATATTTTTTTGTGTATCTTTTGTGTCTTTCTCTTATCCTATGGCTCCAATCCTTAGGAGTAAGTGAAATATTTTAGAGCCTAAAGAGAATCCTCTTTGGAATGAGGATGATCAGGTTGATAGGGAGAACCTGAATGTAGAAGAAGAGGACATGGAGACTAGTGATGATTATGATCCTATTGAAGGAGCTCATGGTCAGGTCACCTTCAAATAGGCAAACCCTGAATGAAGCCTTGGTTAAAGACACCTACTTTGATGAAGCTAGAACATCTCATCATCAAACCAATTCTCCTCAAAATATCTACATAAACCCCTTGTTGCAATATACTCATAATGTTAATTCATTTTATGAAACCCACATATGTTACTACAATTACCACCAACATTGAGGGAATTTCACAACCTCCTCCAACTAGTAGTGCATCCCAAAATAATGTTCAATTTCCTTCTTCTTCCAACACAAATAATATTCCTCCTCTTAACATTCCTTCTTCTATTCCATCAAATGTAAATTTCATCCCACAACAAGATGCTACACAAAACATCCCATTCCATAACCTATACCACAAAAATTTTAATGCTTCCAACTTTAACCAAGTCCCCTTTCAATAGCTCACCTGTATTAATATGTCATTTGCACACACTCCAAGTATCGACCCCATTTGAATATCGTTGGTTGCTCTAGGTTGGGCAATGGCCCTAGTAGTGTATGTGGTCAATGGATGACTATGCGCTCCTAGCAACATACTTAGAGCAATGTCACACAAATGATCCCTATATTCCTACACAACATTGTACAATATCTTGTACAATAGACCTAGTACGTATGGATCCCATGCAAACCTTACTTGTTGGTCTTGTATGTCTACTCTATCCCTACCAATGCCCATAGCAACTATGTATTACTCATGTGGCATACTAAAATCCCTACCACCACCATTTATAGTATAGTCATCAGTGCCCCAACCCCATATCATTATGACATCTTGTCAACATGATGCCTGCTCTAGCGGATCTCATGTGTCAGATCCCTTGATAGTCTTTGTAGTGCTACATGAGACACCAATGCTCTATAGATCATCCTCCCCCTAATGGGGATCCTCAAGATGCACCACACATACTCCAATGTGATGGTCATATCCCTTGTTGGTATCTGAGAGGTGGACAACTTTGGATACCACCTCTTTCTCAGCACCATTAGTAGTGGTCTATCAACATTCACCCAAGGAATCTATGCCATATGCAATAGCTCAAATGCCCACAATATATCCCAATATACCATTGTGATTTGCCTCACAACACCCTCTAGAGTCTTTGATCACCACTTCCTCCTCTCGAGCACATCTTGCTACAAAAACAACATTAATAAAATTTAATTAGTTCCATCGTTATAATAAAAAATAATAATAATAATAATAAATAAATATACACATAAAGCTCTCTCTTTTCTTCTTCTCTTATCTCCTTTTTCCTTTTATGAATTTTTTCCCCTTCTTTCTAGGGCACTAATTCATTTGCCATCAAATCCCAACCAAATTTGTGGTTTACCCTCGACTTCACGTCGGGGTTCGCATGATGATTTCTTCTACAAATCTAAAAAAAATAAAAAATATGCTTAAATTCTAGTCTAACCTAGTCTAGAGGTTAAATTTAAAGATGTACTTGTGCTTTGTTTGTGCAATGCTAGCTTCAACCCTTGCAACAACCGCACGGTGCATTAGTAGCACCATCTCTCTATTTTCTCCCAAAGTTCTTTTTCTTCCTCTCATGCGGTGAAAATGAATTAATTTTCACCCTCCCCCTCCTTTTATCCCTCCTTTTCTCTCTCCTATTATTTTTATTTTATTTCTTATGTTTCTTCTTCATTCTTCTACATCTGCCATTTCAAGTTTCTTTAAGAATTTTGCATTCCTTCTAAAACATGAGGGGGCACCCTGACCTTGGGGTATTGATGTCATCATTACCCCATAAAGCATGTAAAATTTTAAATTATTTAGAATGACACCATTTTTTCATCATCCCTTTGCCTAAACCTGCTACCTTGTTTAGTGTTCATCATTTTTTGCCTATAGGTGTCTATAGCTTTCTTTGAAGTATTTATTAGGCCATAATTGCATCAAAGATGGGGCAAAATATAGATATAGAAAATTAACCCATCCAAATGAGTCATTTTTCCCTTAGATTCCTTAGAAGCCACTCAAAATTGCTAAGTGCAAATTTTGAGCTCCCTTCCCCCTTTAGTTTTGATTTTTCCCTAGCCTCACAAAATCATGGTTGTCCAAGATAGGGCATGAATTCAACAATTTTGAGTTTTCACTCTCAAAACCCTATTTTTAACCTAACTTCTACAATGTCGGCCCTTAACCAAGTTTTTGTTTTGTTTTTATGCCTTCCAAACCTCTTATAAATAGAAGGATTGGACTCCTTTTTTAGAGAGAAGAGATAATATTTTTAACATATGCTTTTGGAATATTCTATTATTGTGATTCATTGATATAGCTACTTTTGGTGAGCAAGTGGAGGAGCCTTGATGATAGATCGTGTGCAAGATCTATATTCTAAAGGAGGAGAGGTTTATCATTTTGATTTCTACCTTCACTCTTTCATTACTCTCTTGCTTCCACCACAAGTGAATCAGATACTATTGCACTAATTAGTTTGATTTAGATCATTTATTCTTGTTAGCAAGGAACACAGGCTTATACTGAGAGGGGGGTGAACAATATAAGATCAACTTTTACTTTTCTTTCCTAAATAATATTATCCAATATTATCAATGGCAATATCAATAGCAGTAATAAAAGCAATGCATAAATCATCACACACAAGAGAGACACAAATTTAACGTGGTTCACCCAATGTGGGCTACTCCACGGAGAAAATATTTCTTCTAAATTTTCTCAACAAATATCTTGGGAATCAATTCCCTATTACAATGTTTATGGACCTCTATCCAAAGGAGACACCAATCCCCTATGCTCTGATTTGTGGATCTCTCTCCACAGGAGAACTCTATCCCCTTGCTCTGGTTTGTGGATCTCTCTCCATAGGATAAATCTATCCCCTTGCTTTGGTTTGTGGAACTTGATCCAGGAGAACTCTATCTCCTCAACTAGTTCGTGGATCTCTCTCCATAGAAGAACTCTATCTCCCCAGTTGGTTCACGAATCTCTCTCCATAGGAGAAATCTTTCCCCTTTGCTCTGGTTCATGGATCTCTATCCACAGGAGAACTCTATCCCCTCTACTCTGATTGATGAACTTCTAGAAGACTTCTACCCCTACTACTCTAGCTTGTGGATCTCTCTCCATAGGAGACCTCTTGTCCCCACTACACTGGCTGATGGACCTCTATCCACTAGAGACCTTTGTCCTCTTTGCTCTATCACCTCCAAATCTTGCTCTCAACTCTGTCTCAAATTTGTACTAAAATCTATCTCAAATCTATACCAAACTCTATCCTAATTCTAGTACAAATCTTCTCTAAATCTGCTCACAAATCTACACCAAACCCTACCACTAGTCTAGCACAAATTTTCTCTAACTTTGCTCATAAATCTGCATCTCATAAATATGCACCAAATATGACTCAAGTCTTCTCTCAATACTTGCTCAAATCTACCTTCAAGCCTTCTCAAAGACTTGCTCAAATCTGCCCTCAAGCCTTCTCAAAGACTTGCTCAAATCTACCCTCAAGCCTTCTCAAATACTTGCTCAAATCTGTCCTCAAGCCTTCTCAAATACTTACTCAAATCTGCCCTCAAGCCTTCTCAAAGACTTTCTCAAATCTACCCTCAAGCCTTCTCAAAGACTTGTTCAAATCTACCCTCAATGCTGCTCACAAAACCTACTCAATTATTTCCAAATCTTGCATACAAAACATAACTTAAATCTCTTTCAGAAAAGCTTTCTTCACACAGATAAATTCTACTTAGAATTCGTTTAACCTCTGGAACATATAGAGAATGATATGCTCTATCAAAAACTCAATATGTTTCACACTCACAAATCTTGTACTCAATCAACCAATCTCTATCTCTTGCAAAATCCCTTTCAAATCAAATCAAAACAATGTATAACTTGTTTCACAAAACTGGTCTATCTTTCTTGCAAGTTTTCTCTCAAAGATCAATCACACTAATGCACAATTTCCCTCACAAAATTGATCTCAAACACTTCCACAATTGCAATCAATATCTCTCAAACCAATGTTCAAAAGGTTTCACAAAGATGCACTAACTTGTCTTCAACCCTAGCACAAGTAGTTCACAATCTCTAGCACAAATATCTCAAACTCTTTCAATAATAGAAGCACATTAATTTTCCCAATATTTTCCAAAACATTCAACAATGGTAGATCCTAACTCAAATATTTCCAATAATGCTTATCAAACAATCCTTTTCTCTCCACCTTATGTTCCAAAACATTCACTTCAACAAAACACTTTAACCAAGGAGTGATGTGCCCATACCTCTTAATTTGCTCTTATGGAGATATATCTTCAAAAACCTATCTCACAAACAACTAATTTTTCTAATGCCACTTCAAGGGTTAGATTGCAAGATACTTTCTCAAAACATCCACATGAATTTTCACCTTCAAAAATGCTCAATGAAATCTGAATTTGATATTCAATCACTCTCCTTTTTTCCTCAAAAATGAAACATTAATATCCAACAAAACCTTTCATATCTTCCTTTCACAATGCAAGAATTATAATAAAATATCAAGCAACTTATCACACCTTATTACTCCTAATCTTGCAAAATAAAATTCAACCCAATAAAATCACAAATTACACACATAAATTCCTTATACACCTTATACCTCCTACTTGAAATAAAATATTTTAATGCACCTTAATTTTTCAACAAGACCATAACATCATTGATTTCATTTACCATACAAAACACTTAGCAAAAACTCCTTTTTAATTCAACCTTAATTACTCCACGTTGTCCCCTTCTTAATTCAAAAATTAAAATTAAAATGAACACCTTATGACTCCCTAAGCAAGCATACCTTAGCCTTGGTGATTAATTTATTCAACAAAATTATTGCCCCCTTGTTGTCACCACCACGATTTGAACCGGTGTTGCTTGTTGGCCCGCGCCCTAGCTTCGGCTAGGCCACCACGTGGGCTAGCCACCCACACAAAAATAACTTTGCAATTACTCTACTTTGTTCCCTGTCTCTGGCATGAAAATATTTTTCCAACAAAAACCTTTACTCTCTGCCTTCGCCACGTCTTGAACCTGAGACCTCCCTACTGCTATGACTTAGGCATCAAGGGAACTACCATATGGGCTAGCTGCCCAGATGGGATTTGTTTTTGACATCGCCACTCCTTATTCTGAATTCGATCACCAAAAATGCGCTGCCCCTTTGTCCATGAATACTCTCTCATGAATTTTGCACATGCAATTTATGGGATTTTCTCATAACAATCACCATCGAATTCTTTGCACTAAAATTTATGTTATAAATATGTATTTGCCCTTATGATCCTTCATGTCGGTGCTTGGGGAGGAATTTTAAATTTCAACATTGGTGCCCAACATTAAACCTTTTAAAATTATTATAATAATTTAAATCTAAAGTAGATTTAAATATTATAATTTAAATTTTAACCTTTGGGCCCTTTTAATTTTTAATTATTATAATTATTTAAATCTGCATAGATTTAAATATTATAATTTCCTCTTCTCCTTTGGGCCTTTTCTTTGGATATAGTCTTTGCCACCATAAAATATCTTCCTATTTCTTTTGCGAGTGCCACCATGGTAAAACCATTAAACCTTTATTTTCCTTGACATAAATGACAACCAATGTCATCATTAATCCCTTGACATCAATGACAATAATATACTCAAAATTTCCAACAATCTCCCCCTTTGTCATTGATGGCAACCCTTTCTAAAAATTCCTTTTCTAACCACTAGATTCCAAATCTACTCCCCCTGAGAAATTGCTTCCCCTAATTGAATGCTCTCCCCCTTACTCAAATCTCTCCCCCTTTGACATCAATGGCAAAGGGACTCCTTTGGGGCTAAAGATAAGACTCTTAGCTCAGCCTCCTCCCCACCTCCTCTCCTTGAGGTGATTAATTTTGGGGTGGGAGTATCTCTACTCCCAACATACAATGCTCTTTTTCTTTTTCAACCTTATTTTTCAACATACCCTTTTGATCCTTTTGAGTGTCCCTGTTCTTGCTTGTCTCTGGAAGTTCTGGAAACTATGTTCTACACCACTTGGCCTTATGCCCAATATTATTGCACTTGTAACACTTAATGTTGTAATTCTTGGAAGGTGCAAATATCTTGAAGTTCCTCCTGGTGAAGCCATAATCATTTTGTCATGAACCCTGTAGTGGATCGCTTTATGACCAAAGTGATTACAAGAGTAGCAATACCCTTGGAAAACATATCCATATTTGAAAGAGTTGACATTCCTTCTAGTGAGGCCATACTCCTTTCCATGAGTCCTACAATGCATAGCCTTGTGACCAAACCGATTACATGAAAAATAATGTCCTTTGAAGAAATATTGTCTTGAACCCACTGGTCTCTTAGTCCTTTCTTTTCCTTCTCTGTGATGATCCCTGTTTCTTGTTTGTGCATTGTTTCCTTTCTTAGTGAAGCTTCTATTCTTCAACTTATCCACATAAGTCTCAATTTCTTCTTCACTCTCTTCCTCTAAAACTTCCTCTTCTTTTGAGCTTGAGCTTGACCCTTCTTGTTTCCCTTGTCCTTCTTCAAAACCAAGTCTTGTTTTGATAGATGAAGATCTTTGTGCATTGATAATCTTATCCAAAGTTTTTGAACTTTTCCCAAACCTATGTAGCTTGTCCTTAGAATATTTCACTTCCATCCTTAGTGAAACTACCTCATGTTCTAATATTTCACATTCTAACTCTTTTGCCTCTAACTTTTCACTCATGGCCTCTTCAATTTTCCTTGCCTTAGCTTTTGAGTTTGTCAGGTCTTGTAGAAGTTTTTCTTTTTCTTCCTCATATTCTTGAACTTGAGTCTTTAGTCTTGAATTCTACTTTCTAACCTTTTTCAATTCTCTAAGAGCAACAATAAGTTATGCTTCTAGATCCATTGTACCTTCCTCTTCATTTTCTGAATCTTTCTCTACTTCTTGGTCTTCAAGAGCATCTTCATACTTTTCAGATTTATCTTCAACAGGAGCATTTTCTTCCTCTTCTATTGCCAAAAATAGAATCTCTTCTTCTTCACTATCTGAGGGTCTTTCATCACTATCACTTGAAACCTTGCCTGCCTTGTTAACATAGAAACTCTTCTTGTGCCTTTGAAAGAACTTATTTTCATGCTTGCCTTGTCCATACCTATTTTTCTTTTCATGCCTAGATTTTCCTATTTCCTTTTTCTTATGATCCTGTTTCTCTTCATTGCTACTGCTTCCAACTTTTGGACAATTAGATGCATAGTGACCAAAATTACCATAATTAAAATATTTCACTATTTTCATACCTTTGTGCTTTCTTGAGTCCTTGTTTCTTCTCCCATAGTTAGCTTCTTCATCACTGCTTGACTCACCACTTGATTCTGATTTCTTATCTTTTGTCTTCTTTGATGCTTTGAAAGTTGCCTCTTTCTTGGAGTTGGGATCCTTTACTATTATCATCTCATAAGCTATGAGAATTCCATGTAACTCATCCATAGTCAATTTTTCAATATCTCTCATCTCTTCTATAGCTAAAACCTTTCCATCATACCTCATAGGAAGTGACCTTAAAACATTTTGAGCAACACTGGAGTCTTCAATTTTGAATCCAAGTCCACGCATGGTATTAACAACCTCATCCACACGAAGCAAGTATGTAGCAATATCTTCCTCATCTTCCATATTCAAATCTTCAAACCTTTTCTTGTGATTTTGTAACTTTGCCAACTTGACCTTTTTATCTCCTTCATATGTTTGCTTCAATTTATCCCATATCTCTTTTGCTGATTTGCAATGCATAACTTTCACAAATTCTGCTTCATGTAATCCACTTAAGATTCCATTCATAGCCTTGGCATTATTCACATGCAATAGCTTACCATATTTATCTATGGGAGGATTAGCTGTAGGTGTGAACCCATCCTCAACTGATTGCCATGTCTCATATCCTTGTGCCATCAAGTAAGTCTTCATTCTTATGCTCCAAAAAGCATAATTGTTCCCATCAAACAATGGTGCCTTATTTGATGAAGATCCATTCTGAGATGCCATCTGTGTTCCTGTAATATCTTCCTTCAAGTTGTTAGACTCTTTCGAAGGAACCTGCTCTGATACCAATTGAAGAACACAAGCTTATATTGAGAGGGGGGTGAATAATATAAGATCAACTTTTACTTTTCTTTTCCAAATAATATTATCCAATATTATCAATGGCAATATCAATAGCAATAATCAAAGCAATGCAAAGTGGGGGGTGTTGGTTAAAAAAAAGAATGTCTGTCAAAGCAATGCATAAATCATCACACACAAGAGAGACACAAATTTAATGTGGTTCACCCAATGTGGGCTACTCCACGAAGAAAATATTTCTTCTAAATTTTCTC
Organism: Wollemia nobilis; assembly: GCA_028583015.1. NCBI lineage: Eukaryota > Viridiplantae > Streptophyta > Pinopsida > Araucariales > Araucariaceae > Wollemia > Wollemia nobilis. The sequence continues at coordinate 722,596 of JAQPPZ010001737.1, read as the reverse complement.
AACAAATCTCTTGGGAATCAATTCCCTATTACAATGTTTATGGACCTCTGTCCAAAGGAGACACCAATCCCCTATGCTCTAATTTGTGGATCTCTCTCCATAGGAGAACTCTATCCCCTTGCTCTAGTTTGTGGATCTCTCTCCATAGGAGAACTCTATCCCCTTGCTCTGGTTTGTGGAACTTGATCCAGGAGAACTCTATCTCCTCAAATGGTTCGTGGATCTCTCTCCATAGAAGAACTCTATCTCCCCAGCTGGTTCATGTATCTCTCTCCATAGGAGAACTCTTTCCCCTTTGCTCTGGTTCATGGATCTCTACCCACAGGAGAACTCTATCCCCTCTACTCTAACTGGTGAACTCATAGAATGCTTTTGCCCCCACTACTCTAGCTTGTGGATCTCTCTCCATAGGAGACCTCTGTCCCCATTACACTGGTTGATGGACCTCTATCCACTGGAGACCATTGTCCTCTTTGCTCTATCACCTCCAAATCCTGCTCTCAACTCTGTCTCAAATCTATACCAAACTCTATCCCAAATATATACCAAAATCTATCATAAATATGATCTAACTCTGCTCACAAATCTACACTAAACTTGCTCTAACTCTGCTCACAAATTTACACCAAACCTTGCCACTAGTATAACACAAATTTGCTCTAAATCTACTCATAAATCTACACCGGCTCATAAATATGCACCAAAACTTATTCAAGTCTTCTCTCAAGACTTGCTCAAATCTACCTTCAATCCTTCTCAAAGACTTGCTCAAATCTACCCTCAAGCCTTCTCAAAGACTTTCTCAAATCTGCCCTCAAGCCTTCTCAAAGACTTGCTCAAATATACCCTCAAGCCTTCTCAAAGACTTGCTCAAATATGCCCTCAAGCCTTCTCAAATACTTGCTCAAATATGCCTTCAATGCTGCTCACAAAACCTGCTCAAATATTTCCAAATCTTACATACAAAACACAACTTAAATCTCTTTCAGAAAAGCTTTCTTCACACAGATAAATTCTACTTAGAATTCATTTAACCTCTGGAACATATAGAGAATGATATGCTCTATCAAAAACTCAATATGTTTCACACTCACAAATCTTGTACTCAATCAACCAATCTCTATCTCTTGCAAAATCCCTTTCAAATCAAATCAAATCAATATTAAAACTTGTTTCACAAAATTGGTCTATCTTTCTTGCAAATTTTCTCTCAAAGATCAATCACACTAATGCAATTTTTCCTCACAAAATTGATCTCAAACACTTCCACAATTGCAATCAATATCTCTCAAACCAATGTTCAAAAGGTTTCACAAAGATGCACTAACTTGTCTTCAACCCTAGAACAAGTAGTTCACAATCTCTAGCACAAATATCTCAAACTCTTTCAACAATAGAAGCATAGATCCTAACTCAAATATTTCCAACAATTCTTATCAAACAATCCTTTTCTCTCCACCTTATGTTTCAAAACATTCACTTCAACAAAACACTTTAACCAAGGAGTGATGTGCCCATACCTCTTAATTTTCTCTTATGGAGATATGTCTTCAAAAACCTGTCTCACAAACAACTGATTTTTCTAGTGCCACTTCAAGGGTTAGATTACAAGATACTTTTGATGAGCACCAGAAATGCTCACTTTATATACATTATTAAGGGGAATCATTACTGTTTTAATTAGCATGTGAGATATATTTTTATTTAACTTATGCATATAATTGATAGAAAATATGGTATTATGCTTGACTGGTGTTTTTAGTGGAAACTATGTATAAATGCAGGTTTTGCTACTAATATGGTGTTTCCTAGTCTACATCCCAAATGGACCTGGCATGCTTCTGTTTAATTGTGTCTAAGGTATATGGAGTAGGCACCTTACTCTAGTGCCTTACTCTTATACATGAGAGGCGTCTTACTGGCGCCTTACTCCCATACATGGGAAGGCGCCTTACTGGCGCATTAATCCCATATGTTGGAAGCACCTACATTGGAGACGCCATATAACCAAGTCAACATTGACTACATTGACCAAGGGGCTACAAAGTTTGTTGCATGTGAAGACAAAGGGGGATATTTTAATAATGCATTATTATTAAATTAGAATAAAGTATTTTTATTATTAACCGATTGGTCGGTTGACTTTGTAAAGATCTTAAAGCATATTATTTTTAGGATGCATTAATTTAAGGATGTGTTTGTTACATACACCTAAGGATTTTTATATTTATCCTTATGGTGAACGGACACACTTTAAAATAGCAGAATAATACATGTGTATGAACCAAATGTAACTAATCACGTTATGTGATTAAAATAGATTGATTTGTTATTGTAACGAGATCTGACCGCGCTTTATATAAAGACGCAGGATAGATGAACAGATGAAAATGATTAATTTTACACAAAGAATTTTTTCATTTTATTCTTTATCTAAATTATTAAGAGTGCAACTCCTCTTATTCGAGCAAGCTCTACGTAGCTAGTCGGGCGGACTATCTACGGGAGCTTGGGCCCACTCCCTGCAGTAGTCCTCCCCTATTTATTTTTGTTATTTATTTTCATTAGATTGGATTTATTATTTTATTTCCTGCTTTAATTTAATTTAGTTGTGTGTGTGTGTTTATTTTCTTGCACTTTATTTTCAACATTTCATTTTTGACATTGTAATTTATTTATTTAATTTTCTGCACTTAGTTTATTTGGTTTGGCTGAAATCGAAATGCACACACATCCCCACCAAACTAAATAAGGTATAGACAAATTCATTCCCCCAACACTACAGGCATATACTGTGCGTGACACTCGTAATTTTATGGACTTACCGGATTGATAATTTATGGAAGAGAAATGATTGTTTTTCGAGACATAATTTTTGCTCACCATTTTGGCATCATTTTTGGGGAGTGTCAAAACTATAGTGTTATGATTTACAGGTTAGATAAAAAACCCATTTAAAATTACCTATAGATATTTTACCTGAGAAGCGTGAATCCACCAAGGGCCTTTTCACAAGGCCAAAAACAGTTGTCGGAACAGTAACAACCAAATCCCATAGGCAAAAATTTAAATTTACCAACTTCTTAGGTAAATACGGTAATGAACCTGATGTACCATATTAAGTGTAGAAGTAGGAATAAAATGTGTTGTTGAAAAATTTAGAAAATCAGGCGATGAAGGATTTCCATCATGTTCTGAATGGTTTCAAAAAAAAAATAATCAAAGAAATAGCACAACCCAGGTCTAATTGAAAATTTTTAGGGATGTGTTTTTATACATAAACTATTGGGAAATTATGCCTCCAAAATATTAGTTTTAATGATTGAAATTTTTTTACAGGCTTAACGCTTTGCAACATATTGGAAAATTCTTTTAATGATGCAAGAAAATGACAAAGCATAATTTAAAGAGAACACCTTGTTAAGGAGTATGCTCTTCACTTGCACTTAATACGATCTGATGAATTAGAAACTAGCATGTGTTTTTAACAGACTGCTATGCCATATTTTCTTCAGGTTGCTAGCCCATAGATAGTCATTTTCCAGCCTGCACATTTTTCCACTACGTTGAAAGAGTTTGGTTGTGAGGCCATGAAGGAAAATACTCTTCTCATGCTATAGCGTATCAAACTAGTTGATCAAGAAGGAGATGATTTTTAGAAGACTAGTTCATATGTAGGCATGGGGGGTACCCCACCTTCATCATTGCCACCAATAGCACAATGAACACTATTTATAGTGTTCATAAAAAAAGAAAAAATATATATAAATATTCTACTGAAAAGGCTCCAAATTAAAATGCAGATCAAAAATAAATTTATTTTGCTACCTAGTGGAAGAGAGTATCCTCTTTCCCACGGACCAACTTTGTCTAGAAGGGAAATGAGAAATCTTCAATCGATAGCTAAAAAATAGGGGAGGAGCCTAGAAGAAATCAGATGTCAAATATCTGCAAGAAGGCCACATGGTGCCTAAGCACGATAAAAAAAATATGAATGGAGCTCATAGTGGCCAGAAAAAACAACACATAAATCTCAATGAGGTGTCTCATGAAAGTGTCACACCTGAACACCCGACACATGTCGTGGATGATGATGGATTTATTTATCCTCACTCCTAGAAATAGAGGATCGCAGTGCTGCTCTAATTCTACCTATGAAGGAAATAATTTAGAGTGGGAGATCAGTTTGATTCAGATGCACGTGTGTCAGGGCTACTCAATTGAAAAAATGATGCAAGAGCACACAATGAGAAAATAATGATGCACAATGCTATTTTTAATTACAGTGATCCCTGCAATGCATCGAAAGAGTTAGCGCTCTTGAGATATTTTAAAAACTAGATTAAATATTTTTATATGTGTTGTTAATGAGGAGCTGGTTTTTGCAAAAGTTTGGAGTTGTTGGTTGTCATAAATCCTTCATAGTGGTACATGGAATGTAATTTTCGCACACCAGGTTGCGTAGTTTCCTGGCTCAATTATATGCAACCTCCAATTTTAATGCATAGTGCCAATATTATAGTTTTTTATAGTAGCATTTTCATTCTGTTAAAATATGTGTGAAAATAAAATGCAGAGAAGAGACAAAGTCTCACTATGGTGGAAGAGAACACAAAATTTGCAAAGAGATGGTGAGGATCTAAAATCATGGAGAAATCTATTGTCACAGTGGATAGAGTTCAGTATTTCTCACAAACAAATTGGTGGAGAAGACATTCCAGTACACAACACATTCAACCAATTTCCCAGGGCGGATCAGTGATAGTTCTCCAGCTTGACCACCTAATTTTAAAATCCCCAGATCACATTGTTGCAGTTGACATTCTGTTCTTTGATGCAGATGATAAAAAAAAGCCAAGATCTGTTCTGGTCATGGCATAATAGATGAAAAAAATAGTTAGAATTTTATTTTAATACCTTTAGTTTAGTATTTTTTTTATGTTTTGCAGGACAACATGAAGTGCGATATAGATAAATAAGGAGATGTCATATTTGGTGAAGTGATATTTTTTACGTGAGGTGACATTGACATGGGGGAGACCCCAAACCATACCAACAGTTTTCAAGAGTGCCTTACTCAAGCAGACGCCTTACTCAAGCAGGAACCAAGTAGACACCTTACTTTGGTGCTTTATTGAGGTAGGCACCTTACTAAAGTATGCGCCTTACTGAGGTAGGTGCCTTACTGAGGTAAGTGTCTTACTCAAGTAGGCACCTTGCTGAGGTAGGTGCCTTACTGAGGTAGGCACCTTACTGAGGTAGGTGCCTTACTGAGGTAGGCACCTTACTGAGATAGGTGCCTTACTGAGATAGACGCATTACTTAAGAAGGTGTCTTACTCCTCAAGTGGTACCTTAATGTCCATCAGTAGAGGTACCTGATCACCAAAAAAAAAAAGCACCTTGATGTCATGCGTCAAGGGTGCCTTGATTAAAAAAAAAAATTCGCACAGAACCTATCTTGCTTAGCATAAAATTTCTTTCCTCGCTTTCGTGTGTTGCAGGTATTTTTCTTTCACAGGGGAAGTGGCATGATTGTACAAAAAATAGGCATCTTGGGAGATAAGGCCTAAATCAGCTCAGCATCCATGAACCTGCACATTTTTTTTAGAGGTAGAAATTCAACTATTTCCATCCGTAAGAGATAGTCCCCATCTGGGCATGGAAATGGGTGTTAATTTCTTGCAAAGGGAAGAGATATCCATATTTGTGTTTGGATAAAGTAAACATTGATGTAGCATGAGAAAAGTTTTGGAGGGTCTGACCAACTCTGTAATAGTAGAACATGTCAGCAACTATTGGTTTCTCAACAGTAAGAAGGTGCCTCGATCCTCAAGAAGGTGCCTTAATTTCATGTATTTCTGGGTGCCTTGATGCTCATCGATAGAGATGCGTAACTTCTATGATAAGTAATTTAAAAAAAAAGAGCCTTGTGGAGAATCTGATGGTTGAGAAAGAAAAGATTGCTAAGAAAGTTACAACCCTTCCTTGAGAAGAGATCTGAAGACCCACTTTATACCCAAAAAATTTTCAAACTTCTCCTTATATTGGGGGTACTTGCTAATCAGTATGGGACCTGATGTTCAGAGGGATGCAAACTTGTTGCATAGCGGGACCTGTTACTAGTGACGAGGGCATCACCAATTTAAGTGGGGGAGGATTTGGGTGAACCGAAATCTCCCACAAATAAAAATCTTCTATTGATAGACTCCCAGTTGAAATGTAAATAAAAAATAGAGCTTGTACGGGAACACTAGTAGAAGAGGGCTTAGGCTGAAGATTAAAAAAAAATGGTAAACTATGGCTGCAATGCTGGAATTTTTAAAAGTCCACACTTACAAAGGAATGCCTCAATAGGTAAAATTGAATACAGTGCAGATGTATGTGCAGCAAAGTTCCCCTACCTATTTTCATCAAAGATATGGCACTTACTTTCATGAAAAAAATTCCCTACCATCGCAGTTTTTAGCATACGCACTATTGGCTATGTTTTGGGTGTGCATTGCAAGTTTGACTCCCAGAGGAGAAAGAGACCTCATGATTTTTTTAGTGGTTGTGATTTGGTTATTTACCCATAATTTAATGGTTGATCATGACTTGCTTCACTGCTGGAGTAGCAACGCTCAGAGGAAGAACAACAAAGACAATTAACAGTGTGGATGAAAGGCAGCCAAAAAAAATATAAAATAAAATAAAATTCTCTAGAGGCACCAACGTCACAACAATTCTGGAGCACCATTATTACAAGCAACATGAAGACATTTTTCACCATCAGCATTATACAGATTAGAATCTGTGAAATTCACCCGGGTATGTACTGAGTTTTCTGTTAATTATTGTGTATAGTTATTTTAAAAATAATTTCTCTGCTAATATCAGTAGATGCCCCCTTAAATTATTTCTGTCAAAATCTCCCATTATAATTCAAGCGCATGACATGCCTCGGATGTAAAAAAAATCATTACTCCGAAATAATTTGAAAAAAAAATTAGCTATGGCATTCACGTGAATAGATTTGGCATTGTTCACTGCTGCATTGTGAGAAAGTCGTAAGATGAAGTGCCAAAGAAGATAGCAGACCGAAAAAATGATTTGCTCACATCACTTTGGGTTTAATTTCGGAGTGGAATGGAAATTTGTTGCCTGAAACAAAGAAGTGAGAGTAGAATAAAATTTACTGGCGAAAACAAAGCAGTGCTCAAGGAAAAATAGCAACACTCAATAAAACATCAATGCTCAATGGAAGACAAACAACAGCGCTCGATGAAAAAAACAATAGTGCTCAATGGAGGAAAAATATCAATGCCCAATGAAAAAAAAACAGCAGTTCTCAATAGAAAAAATAGTTGCACTCAAAGGAAGAAAAAAACAGAGCAATGCTCAATGAAAAAAAAAAAGAATTTATTATTCCGAGGGTTGTTGTTACGAGGAGATGACAATATTTAGGCATGGGGGGATGATGAGCACCAGAAATGCTCATTTTATATACATTCTTAAGGGACATCATTACTGGTTTAATTAGCATGTGAGATATATTTTTATTTAACTTATGCATATAATTGATAGAAAATCCGGTATTATGCTTGACTAGTGTTTTTAGTGGAAACTATGTATAAATGCAGGTTTTGCTACTAATATGGTGTTTCTCAGTTTACATCCGAAATGGACATGTCATGCTTCTTCTTAATTGTGTCTGAGTTATATGGAGTAGGAGCCTTCCTCCCATGTATGGGATGCACCTTACTCCCATACATGGGAAGCCGCCTTACTGGCGCCTTACTCCCATATGTCGAAAGCACCCGCATTGGAGACTCCATATGACCAAGTCAACATTGACTAGGTTGACCAAGGGGCTACAAAGGTTGTTGCACATGAAGACAAAGGGGGATATTTTAATAATGCATTATTATTAAATTAGAATAAAGTATTTTTATTATTAACCGATTGGTCGGTTGACTTTGTAAAGCTCTTAAAGCATATTATTTTTAGGATGCATTAATTTAAGGATGTGTTTGTTACGTACACCTAAGGATTTTTATATTTATCCTTATGGTGAATGGACACACTTTAAAATAGTGGAATAATACTTGTGTATGAACCAAATGTAACTAATCTCGTTATGTGATTAAAATAGATTGATTTGTTATTATAACGAGATTTGGCCACACTTTATATAAAGATGCAGGCTATATGAACAGACGACAATGATTAATATTACACAAATATTATTTCATTTTATACTTTATATAAATTATTAAGAGTGCAACTCCTCTTATTTGAGCAAGCTCTACGTAGCTAGTCGGGCGGACTATCTACGGGAGCTTGGGCCTACTCCCTGCATTAGTCCTATCTTATTTTATTTTTGTTATTTGTTTTCATTAGATTGAATTTATTATTTTATTTCCTACTTTAATTTAATTCATTTGTGTGTGTGTGTGTGTGTGTTTATTTTCTCGTACTTTATTTTCAGCATTTCATTTTTGGCATTGTAATTTATTTATTTAATTTTCCACACTTAGTTTATTTGGTTTGTCTGAAATCGAAATGTACAAACATCCCCCACAAAAATAAATAAGGTATAGACTGATTCATTCCCCCAACACTACAGGCATATACTGTGTGTGACACTCATAATTTTACGGACTTACCGGATTGATAATTTATGGAAGAGAAATGATTATTTTTTGAGACATAATTTCTGCTCACCAACTTTCTCAAAACATCCACATGAATTTTCACCTTCAAAAATGCTCAATGAAATCTGAAATTGATGTTCAATCACTCTCCTTTTGTTCTAAAAAATAAAACATTAAAACCCAACTAAACCTTTCATATCTTCCTTTCACAATGCAAGAATTTTAATAAAATATCAAGCAACTTATCACACCTTATTACTCCTAATATTGCAAAATAAAATTCAACCCAACAAAAACATAAATTACACACATAAATTCCTTATACACCTTATACCTCCTACTTGACATAAAATATTTTAATGCACCTTAATTTTTCAACAAGACCATAGCATCATTGATTTCATTTACCATACAAAACACTTAGCAAAACTTCTTTTTAATTCAACCTTAATTACTCCACGCTATCCCCTTCTTAATTCAAAAAATAAAAAATGAAATGAACACCTTATGACTCCCTAAGCAAGCATGCCTTAGCCTTGGTGATTAATTTATTCAACAAAATTATTGGCCCCTTGTTATCACTGTCGCAATTTGAACTGGCGCTGCTTGTTGACCTGCGCCCTAGCTTTCGCTAGGCCATCGCGTGGGCTAGCCACCCATTCAAAAATAACTTTGCAACTGCTCCTCTTTGTTCCCTGTCTCTGGCACGAAAATGTTTTTCTAAAAAAAACCTTTATTCTTTGCCTCTGTCGCATCTCGAACCCGAGACCTCCCTGTTGCTATTACTTAGGCATCAAGGGAACTACCGTCTAGGCTAGCTGCCTAAATGGGATTTGTTTTTTATGTTGCCACTCCTTATTCTGAATTCAATCACTGAAAATACGCTACCCCTTTTTCACGAATACTCTCTCACAAATTTTGCACATGCAAGTTGCAAGATTTTCTCATAATCATCACCATTGCCTTCTTTGCAATAAACTTTATGATATAAATATGTATTTACCCTTATGATCCTTCACGTCGGTGCTTGGAAAGGAATTTTAAATTTTAACATTAGCACCCAAAATTAAACCTTTTAAAATCATTATAATAATTTAAATCTAAAGTAGATTTAAATATTATAATTTTAATTTTAACCTTTGGGCCCTTTTAATTTTTAATTATTATAATTATTTAAATCTGCATAGATTTAAATATTATAATTTCCTCTTCTTCTTTGGGCCTTTTCTTTGGATATAGTCTTTGCCACCATAAAATATCTTCCTATTTCTTTTGCGAGTGCCACCATGGTAAAACCATTAAACATTTATTTTCCTTGACATAAATGACAACCAATGTCATAATTAATCTCTTGAAATCAATGACAATAATATACTCAAAATTTCCAATAGTTTTTATGCCTTCCAAACCTCCTATAAATAGAAGGGTTGGACTCCTTTTTTTAGAGAGAAGAGATAATTTTTTTAACATATGCTTTTGGAATACTCTATTATTGCTTTTCTTTTTGTGATTCATTGATATAGTTACTTTTGGTGAGCAAGTGGAGGAGCCTTGATGACATATTGTGTGCAAGACCTATTTTCTAGAGAAGGAGGAGAGGTCTAATCATTTTGGTTGCTACATTCACTCTTTCATTACTCTCTTGCTTCCACCACAAGCGATTCAAGTACGATTGCACTAATTAGTTTCATTTAGATAATTTGTTCTTGTTAGCTAGGATTTTTTTTATATTTTGCATTCATAGAAATAAATTTAAAGTTTTATTGTGAATTTGTGCTTCATCTGCATAGGGTGTGAATTCAAGGAAACCCTTGGTTTCATTGATTTTATTTTTTTTTCAAATTTATGGTTGCTCTTTACAAGGCACTGATTTGGCTACAAGGATTTGGAGGAACGTTTCTACTCTTAAAACCATTTTTTCATCCATTGCATGTTTGCTTTTTTGTTAACCCCTCTTTGATTTATATTTTGTTCTACTACATTCTATTTGCTTGTTTCCAAAGATCAAAATTTGATTTTCATTTCAAATAGTCAACGAAAATGACCAAGGGGGCTTGAATACTATGCCTCCAAGCTTAGTCTCATAGCGACCTAAGAAAGCCCCTAAACACTGACCATCATTTTTCTAAGATTCTATCACTATTTTTTAGGTCTACTCGAATTCATGGTTGGGGATTCTAGAGTGTGAATTTGGCTAAGATCAACCATCGGATCAAGTAAGTGTTTTGATAGATCTTTTAGGTTGTTTGTTGTGTATTTGTGTCTTCTTTCTATTTTCTATGTGAATGAATAAAATAATATTTAAATACATTTAATATATTAGTCAAAGAAATTAAATTTTGGTTTAGATCATAAGAAAAAGTTATTTTTCTAGGAATCAAATAAGAAAATCATATAGTTTATATTTAGGCTAGTCTTGTTTGTGTATTCTCTTGGACCTTTACTTAGAAATAAAAGTTCATTTCTTGCAATTTTAGGGATAGTCTTCATTTAAATAAAGAAATCATTTTAGAGATAGTATTTTGTTTTCCTGCATCATTATTTTCCTTGTATTTTTCTTTAGTTTTTTATACTTTAGTTCATAGTCAAAGACAAAACTTAGGTTCTTTCTCAATAAACACATCAAATATTTCATCCTAGACTTGGAGTGAGTCCTTAAACCACTCTTGGTGAACCCTATCCCCAAGACCTAAGTGTTGAGAAACAATAAGCCTCATAGTTATCTCAACTCCTAGCAGATCTATCGAGGATCATCTGCAGGGGTTATTTTCCCCCTCTACAATATGAAGAAAACCAAACCTAAGCCCCACAATCCACATCCATTCCACCTTATTAAGGCTCTTGCATGCAACAACAATGGCACTATGTGTAAACCCTAATATAGCTCCATTCCTAGTTCTTACGATATATCCACCAAATTTATAGTGTTACCATAGTGAAATGACATTGTTAGTATAGACTATTAGATCCAAATCAGATTGAAAGCCTTTGATGTAATATGATAATGTTTGTTCCTCATATTAATTGGAATTAAATACAAAATCCTCATGAATATTAGTATTAGAATCATGAATATTTTCTATTGGATTTTAAGCCAAATTATCTTAGGTCCTAATATAATTAAGCCACAAATTCTCAAGTCACAATATCAATAATCAAGAGTATAATTAAATATATGAGCAATTAAATATATAAACTAGCCAATATAAATATAATAACATTCACTATAATATCAAATATGAATGTAAATGATCAAAATCATTCAAGTACATGCATGAAAAATACTTACAATAATTTTGCTCAAAATTTGTATACAAGCATATATTGAATGCTTGTTATGGTGATCGCTACAGACTATTTTCCCTTACATTATATGGAGCTTTCTCTCCATAATATAGACATAGAAATGTGACTCTGCAATACTTAACTATTTCACTCCTCACATATTCGAGAGTTGCAACCTTTCCTATTCTTATCCTTTGGCTTCTCATCTTGCCACTTGTATACAAGACTCTTCACTCTCTTCTTACATGCATACATGACTCTATGATGCTTGCACACTTCTATATGACTCTTACTCTCCTACATGCATTCCTAATACAAGATACTTGTGCACATCTTCACATTACATATTTACACACTTACATACATGACACTTGTACACATTCTCTCAATACACACTTGCACTCTTACTTACATGAAACTTGTGTATATCCTACACATTACACTCTTACATGATAGTTGTGCATATCATGCACATAGACACTTACATAAAGAGGAAATATAAATAACTCGTCTAAACTATATACTTGTTGGTCAAATATCTGCCTAATTATATGAAATTGTGTTTGTGCGTCCTAGACACAGCCAACATTGAAAGACCAAAGGAAAGAGATGTCCCCTGTGCCAATACCCAGAGAGGGTTGGTTCCCTTACTAATTCTAAATTGGTTGAAGACTAGAGATGCAGGAAAGAAATTAGAAAATACGAAAATAAATGGGAAATATGGCCACATGTCGACTGTGTAGTATGGGAATAGATTGATAGGAAGAATTTACGCCAAGCAGAACATAGCATGCAAATAGATGAACAGACAACAGGATTTCCATACAACTTCACACATGTAATATTCAAATCAACACTCTAGCACTCACTCTCTCAATTACAATATTTAAATTCAGCTTGTAGAATTTAAATTTAACAGCAAATAATAAAGCTAACTATGTAAAATAAATGTGTAATGTAGAAGACCACAATGCACTAAGTCATTTACAAATATGAATGTTTTAAATTCACTATTACTATAGAGAACTTGAAGAATTTTCTTGTAGAATATCTATTTTTCCAACCCCCTACAATGAAATATTTCTTAGTATTTATAGAGGTTTGCACCTCTTTCATTGAATACATCAAATGACCCAATGTCCATAGATCAGAGACATAATGAGTCATCATTTCTTGGAAATATTCTTTCGGTGGCCACGATCCTGAAAACGATTTGAGATGATAGCATTCAGGCAACGTAGCATTAAATTTGAGTCACCTCCATCTTCTTGGAAATCAAACACGAGATTTAACAATTTACTCCATATTCAATTTGCCTTGGAGAGGGAGTAAAACCTTTGAGGAGATGTTCTTTAAAATGAAAAAAATCTTCCACTTCGTCGCCAACATTAAATTGTAGCAGTTACTTGAAGCAAATTTTCAACTAGAAAAATCTTCATCGCCAGGCATCAATCTTCGAAGTATATTCAAAAAATTGCTTCTATGTTGCTTCCAATTGTGCTTGTGGAAGAGGTTCACCCCGTTCATCATTAAATTCTAGAAAAACCATGTCACATAGAGCGTTAAGATGAGTCATTGAAATAGTATGTTCTCGCTCTATGATATTTAGAATTTTTTGACCCTCTCACATTAGATCCATCTACTAAAAATAACTACACAGTGTGACTTTTGTAGTTGACCAGGAATGATCCATCTCGCTCAGAGGTTTCACATACATGGTGGAATTCACCAAGGCTTGTATTTTTACTACCATCTCCAGATGAGGCGACAATAACTCCTCTGTGTTATCAATTATTTGTTGTCCCATTTTTATTTGTATACAAGTCGCCCATAGATAGTACAATACTTGAACTACTTTTGGAGCTAGTTTCTCACAACTTTGTGTGAAGAAAAGACGTATTTCCTTGATGTTATCATGAGAAAAACCTGCATCCTACGTAGCTTTCTCTACCAACTGACTCTGGATAGCTTCAAGCATTTGGTGAAGATTTTGCATCTCAATGTGTGCTGCATATCTCTCTTTTAAGTTCACTCCAACCTATAGCTTCAAATGCTCATTTTTTGTAGCAGTTTTTTTTCTCCTGTGCTCTAGTTTTAGCCAAGGCAGTCTCGCGTTCAATGAATCGGCCTGATCAAAATACTTCTATTTATAGTTCTCACCATGAAGGTAAATTGAACTCATGTCCACTTGAATGTTGCCCATATTTTCCATAGGATCAATCTTCGTGAGGTCTTATGTGATGGTCTCAAAAATAAGTTTTCTTGGCAACAATTCTCCTTGCAGTTTCTAAACCAATGGAGTAATCTTGGTGATATGAGCCTCCATTGCAACTGGATCAAAATCAACCCTCTTTAGAGGACATGCCAGTTCGAGAGCTTCCTTTCTCCGTTTGCTTTTCAACCATTGGGATGAACTCAAGTGTGCTCGATTAATTTTCTCTACATCGGACTGCTTGGATGCCACCTGAATGTCAAGCAAAGATTGTAATTCCAAAAATAGGGTGAAGGTAATGAGGGCTTTAGAGTGGTTAGGCTATGAAACTGATGTGGTGGTTAGAAGTGGTGGAATAAAAATGGTGGAATGGATAGGTAAACTAGTTTTAATTACAGTTACACTCATCCTAGAAGGAGCCTGCGTACTTACAACTTCAATAGAAATGACAGAAGTTATAGATGAGGATAAATGCAAAAATGGATTTTTTCCTAATGCATATGAACTAAAAGAAAGTGAGGACGAATAAAAGAAGATAGAATAAGGATAAATAGTGACTTTGAGAAGAGAAGGTGGAAGAAGTGTAAGGGAAACTGAGGGAATACTGAAAGGTGGAGAAATAGACATAGAAACTAATGGAAGTGCTTCTGACATACTCACTACTTACTCCAAAAGAGAAGAAGAAGAAAGGAAATGAGATGTACCTTCGGGCACAAGTGCTAAGTGATGTGGTGATAGAGGGTGCTACGCAAAATCTTCTTCTTGTTGCTCCAGCGCTACCTTCTCAGTATTTTTTTGGGTGTCCATGACCTTCCCTTGGGGTAGTCCCAACGGTTGGTCTTCCTTTTACCCTTGGATCATCGAAAATATTTGTGCTACCTTTGTTGGAACCTCAATCTCCATAAGAATCATTGACAACTATTGTTGAAACAATGGAAGTCATCGCATCTGCAGTAGTTGTAACATTAGCAGAGGAGATAGTAATGGCAGCAGCCCTTGGTTTCTTTACCGCCTTGGAAAATGGTGGCACATGTTGTACATCACGCTTCTTTGGCTTTGGTGCTTCTTCTATATTTTGCTTTTCTCGTTGAGATATCCACTAAAACACATATTTTTGTTCCTCTATTATAGGAGTTTCTTCTATGATCAATGGATTCTATTCTTCTATGTCGCTTTCACCACTTTTTGACTGTTGAAAATTGTATGGTAAAATATTCGTGAAATAAACTGGCTGGTATGAATTGACATATTCATCATAAATCATTGAAAAAGCATCATCAAGATTGAGCCCGTAAACAATCG
Source organism: Wollemia nobilis (assembly GCA_028583015.1). Taxonomy (NCBI): domain Eukaryota; kingdom Viridiplantae; phylum Streptophyta; class Pinopsida; order Araucariales; family Araucariaceae; genus Wollemia; species Wollemia nobilis. Next base: position 707,162 of record JAQPPZ010001737.1, on the reverse strand, counting down.
TAGGTTTTCCATGGTGAAATCTCATTATCCACCAGTTCATTATCTTTTCTTTAGACCAATTGGGTTCACTAGCTTTAACCTGATTGAACAAGCCTGGCGGAGCGGCTTGAGACCTGTACTCTACCTCCTGCTCATAGCAGTCATGTCAAGGGGGAAGTGTAGCCATCTTCTCAATATGCCAGTTCATATCCGGCCCATTAAAATTATTTTGATTGCATTCAATGTCCGATCGAGGGCAACAATGAAATCATTTCATCTTGACAAGTTCTTTAAATTTTTCCAAGGGATCATACTTCTAACACTGTGGTAGCTCTATCAGCCCCAGATCTTGCAATGTAATGGTGAGAAGCCTATTTTGTATTTTGTCCAATTTGACTCACTACTATACCACCAAACTGAAATGGCATATTACATGTAGTCTTCTTTCTGCGCCCAACTCCATATACATCATTCACGTAATCTGATTGGCGCACTACTTCCATAGCAAAAACATGCGCTGTAGTGAAATACAGTAATAAAAATGGCTTACCTGTGAAACCAAAAATTCTCATGACCACACCTTGGGTAAGTAGAAAAATGTCATCATTTTCTTGAGTAACCACTATATCTCTCAATTATCGTGTCACTCTTTCACAGGTACCGCAAAGCAACTCAATTGTCGGTCCCAAAAACAAACTATTAAAGTTATAAAAGGATTTTTTTTTCAATAAAACAAAAGTCCACTTATAAATCGGTAAAGGCTCATCCTTTTCATTTGTATTTGAAACACAATAAAAGGAAAATGACGTTGTAGTTGGAATAAGAAAAACCATACCAAAAATGAAGTATGCTTGAAATATTCATCAACTCTGGTATGCAACTTCTCCAATTGTGAATTTAATATCCATGAAATATAATCAGCCCAATCAAAGAAAATTGGATTGGTGCCCGGTTTCATGGCTGAAGGAGAATAAAATTCTATGTGACAAATGCATTGTGTCATAGCCACCTTCAAGTTGTGAATTTTATCATCTGAGGGTAAACCCACAATCCATTCTAGCATGGAATAAATATCCAAGCTTTTAAAATATTTCAGAGTCTAGGAAAGTTTGGAAGCTATCCCATTAGTGGATCTTTAATCATTTGAGTCACCATAAACTGATGCATGGTCACAGTGGAGACATATTTGTCTTCTTGTTCATCAATATGCAGCTTCTTATGGACTCCATAGTTGGGAGGTTGTAACCCACATGCAAAAGCTTCTTGGACTTTATCGAGAGTAATGGTAAAAATAATTTCCCTCTTCGCATTCTTGATAGCCCTGGTTGAAGGATCATAATATCTACCAACAAGCAACACAAGCTCGAGATAGGCATGTAATGGAGGGCATAAATACCAAAAAAGTAGTGAGTAATAAGGTATTGTTAACCAACTTTTCGATGTCAATCCCTGCTGCACTACAAATTCGACATCTTGCCGTAATTTTTCTACTCCTTTGTGAGTGATGACGTAGTCACTGATCCTAGCCATCGAATCTTCATACGGGTCCAAATCAACATAATTATTTTTTTGAGCCTTATTGGACCTCATAGTCACGTCCCTTCTTTTCAACTTCTTCAGTTTTGAATATTTTGAAACTTCTTGGGGTTCCTTGCCACGCCTTCCTATTTTTAAATTAAAAAAAAAACTTTGGGTAAATTTCCTAAACACCTTCTAAGTTCTCTGCAATGATCTCTTAAAATGCTCGATAGCAAAAAAAATTAAATTTAAATTTAACTGCAAGTGTTTACCTTGTCTTGTTTATATAGAGTTTCCTTTCAACCGTCACAATAAATTCTGGTTTATTTGGAATCCTCCTTAAAAAATGTGACCCTTGGTGCCCTCGCCTGGCACTTCTTTTGAAAATATCCTTTAAGCAGCGTGCCCTTTTTACCATGTCAATTTACTTTTAAATCATGTCCTGGCTGCTGAAAGTTGCCTTGAAAAACTAAATTGGCTAGTCAAAGTTAATTAAATGTCTTCTCATGACCGTTAAAAAACTTTCCATCAACTTGCATGTTTTCCAATAGTCGTCACGGAAGAACAGAGAATTTTTTGAATTCATGCTTTAATGCTTTATACACGCAGCGGTTATTGGAAAACATGCAAGCTAATGGAAAGTTTTTTAATGGTCATGAGAAGACATTTAATTACTTTTGACCAACCAATTTAGTTTTTCAAGGTAACTTTCAGTAGCTAGGGCACGGTTTACGATAAATTGACACGGTAAAAAGGGCACGCTACTTAAAGGATATTTTCAAAAGAAGCGCCAGGCAAGGGCACCAAGGATCACATATTTTAAGGAGGATTCCAAATAATCCAGCATTTATTGTGGTGATTGAAAGGAAACACTATATAAAAAATACAAGGTAAACACTTACAGTTAAATTTAATTTTAAATTTTTCTGCTATCGAGCATTTTAAGAGATCATTACAGAGAACTCAGAAGGTGTTCAGGAAATTTTCCCAAAGTTTTTTTTAATTTAAAAATGGGAAGGCGTGGCAAGGAAACCCAAGAAGTTTCAGAATCTTCAAAACCAAAGAAGTTGAAAAGAAGGGAAGTGACTATGAGGTCCAAGAAGGCTCAGAAAAATGATTATGTTGATTTGTACCCATATGAATATTCTATGGCTATCAGTGACTACGTCATCACTCACAAAGGAGTAGAAAAATTATGGCAAGATATCGAATTTGCAATGCAACTGGGATTGACATCAAAAATTTAGTTAACATTACCTTATTACTCACTACTTTTTTGGTATTTATGTCCTCCAGTACATCCCTATCTCGAGCTTGTGTTGCTTGTTACTAGATATTATGATCCTTCAACTAGGGCTGTCAGGAATGCAAAGAGGGAAATTCTTTTTACCATTACTCCCAATGAAGTCTAAGAATATTTTGCCTGTGGGTTACAGCCTCCCAACTATGGAGTCCATAAGAAGCTACATATTGATGAATAAGAAGATAGATACGTCTCCACTGTGACCATGTGTCATTTTATGGATACTCAGATGATTAAATATCCACCAATGGGACAACTTCCAAACCTACCTAGACCACTAAAATATTTTAAAAGCTTGGATATTTATTCCATGCTAGCATGGATTATGGGTTTGTCCTCAAATGATACAGTTTACAAGTGGTAGGTGGCTATGACACAATGCATGTGTCGCGTAGAATTTTATTCTCCTTCAGCCATGAAACCGGGCACCAATCCAATTTTCTTTTATTGGGTTGATTATATTTCACAGAGATTAAATTCACAATTGGAGAAGTTGCATACTAGAGCAGATGAATCTTTCAAGCATACTTCATTTTTTGTATGGTTTTTCTTCTTCCAACTGCAACATCATTTTCCTTTTATTGCTATTTCAACTACAAATGAAAATAATGAGCCTTTATCGGTTTATAAGTAGACTTCCATTTTATTGAAAAAATAATCCTTTTATAGCTTTAACAGTTTGTTTTTGGTAGTAGCAATTGAGTTGCTTTGCGGTACCTGTGAAATAGTGTCGCGAGAATTGAGAGATATAGTGGTTAATCAAGAAAAGGGTGACATTTTTCTACTTACCCAAGGTGTGGTCATGAGAATTTTTTGTTTCACGAGTAAGCCATTTTTATTACCATATTTCGCTAAAAAGCATGGTTTTACTATCAAAATAGTGCGCCAATCAGATTACGTGAATGATGAATATGGAGCTGGGCGTGGAAAGAAGACTACATGCAATATGTCATTTCAGTTTGATGGCATAGTAGTGAGTTAAATTAGACAAAATCAGCTTCTTACCATTGCATTACAATATTTGGGGCTGATAGAGCTATCGTAGCATTGGAAGTATGAAACCTTGGGCAAATTTAAAGAACTCGTCAAGATGAAATCATTTCATTTTTGCCCTTAGTCGAACATTAAACGCAATCAGAATAATTTTAATGGGCCGGATATGAACTGGCATATTGATAATATGGCTACACTTCCCCCTTGGCATGACTACTATGAGTAGGAGGTAGAGTACAGGTCTCAAGCCCCTCCACCAGGCTTATTCGATCAAGTTAAAGCCAGTGAACCCGATTGGTCTGAAGAAAAGATAATGAACTGCTGGATAATGAGAGTTCACTTTGGAAAATCTACAATAGCTTACGGGATCAAGCTTGATGATGTCTTTTTAGTGGTTTATGATGAATATGTTGATTCATAACAGCTAGTTTCTTTCGTCAATATTTTGTCGTACAGTTTTCAACAATTAAAAAGTGGTGAAAGCAACATAGAAGAACATCATTCGTTGATCATAGAAGAAACTCCTGAAAGAGAGGAACAACAATACGTGTTTTAGTAGAGATATCAATGGGCAAAGTAGAAGATAGAAGAAGCACCAAAGCCAAAGAAGCATGATGTACAACAGGTGCCACCATTTCCTAAGGCAGCAAAGAAACCAAGGACTGGTTCCATTACTATCTCCTCTGCTAATGTTACAATTACTACAGATGCAACGACTTTCATTGTTTCAGCAATAGTTGTTAATGCTTCTATGGAGATTGAGATTCCAACAAAGGTAGCACAAATATTTTTGATGATCCAAGGGCAAAAGGAACACCAATTGTTGGGACTACCCCAAGAGAAGGTCATGGAGACCCAAATAAATACTGATGAGGTAGTGCTAGAGCAACAAGAAGAAGATTTTGCGCAGCCCCCTCTATCACCACATCATGCAACGCTCGCACCCAAAGGTATGTTTTCTTTCCTTTATTCTTCTTATCTTTTGGAGCAAGTAGTGACTACGTCAAAAGCACTTCCATTAGTTTATGTGTCTATTTCTCCACCTTTCGGTATTCCCTTAGTTTCCCTTACAATTCTTCCACCTTCTGCTCCCAAAGTCACAGTTGCTCTTTCTTCTGTCCCCTTTTCTTCGTCCTCCCTTTCCTGAACACCTTTTGAATTCTCTGCAATGATCTCTTAAAATTCTTGATAGCAAAAAAAATTAAAATTAAATTTAACTACAAGTGTTTACCTTATCTTGTTTATATAGAGTTTCCTTTCAACCGTCGCAATAAATGCTTGGAATCCTCCTTAAAAAATGTGACCCTTGGTGCCCTCGCTTGGCGCTTCTTTCGAAAATATCCTTTAAGCAGTGTGCCCTTTTTACCATGTCAATTTACCGTAAACCGTGTCTTGGATGTTGAAAGTTGCCTTGAAAAAACCAAATTGGTTGGTCAAAAATAATTAAATGTCTTCTCATGACCGTTAAAAAACTTTCCATCAGCTTGCATGTTTTCCAATAATCATCGCGAAAGAATGAAGAATTTTTGGAATTCATGCTTTAATGCTTTATACACGCGACGGCTATTGGAAAACATGCAAGCTAATGGAAATTTTTTTAACGGTCATGAGAAGACATTTAATTACTTTTGACCAACAAATTTAGTTTTTCAAGGTAACTTTCAGCAGCTAGAGCACGGTTTACGATAAATTGACATAGTAAAAAGGGCACGCTACTTAAAGGATATTTTTGAAAGAAGCGCCAAGAAAGGGCACCAAGGATCATATTTTTTAAGGAGGATTCCAAATAATCCAGCATTTATTGCGGTGATTGAAAGGAAAATCTATATAAAAAAGACAAGGTAAACACTTACAGTTAAATTTATTTTTAAATTTTTTTGCTATCGAGAATTTTAAGAGATCATTGCAGATAACTCAGAAGGTGTTCAAGAAATTTGCTTGAAGTTTTTTTTAATTTAAAAATGGGAAGGCATGGTAAGGAAACCCAAGAAGTTTCAGAATCTTCAAAACCGAAGAAGTTGAAAAGAAGGGAAGTGACTACAAGGTTCAAGAAGGCTAAGAAAAATGATTATGTTTATTTGTATCCATATGAATATTCGATGGCTGGTATCAGTGACTGTGTCATCACTCACAAAGGAGTAGAAAAATTACGACAAGATATCGAATTTGCAATGCAGCTGGGATTGACATTGGAAAGTTAGTTAACATTACCTTATTACTCACTACTTTTTTGGTATTTATGCCCTCCAGTACATCCCTGTCCCGAGCTTGTGTTGCTTGTTACCAGATATTATGATCCTTCAACTAGGGCTGTCAGGAATGCGAAGAGGGAAATTCTTTTTACCATTACTCCCAATGAAGTCCGAGAAGCTTTTGCCTATGGGTTACAGCCTCCCAACTATGGAGTCTATAAGAAGCTGCATATTGATGAATAAGAAGATAGATATGTCTCCACTGTGACCATGTGTCAGTTTATGGAGACTCAGATGATTAAATATCCACCAATGGGACAGCTTCCAAACCTACCTAGACCGCTAAAATGTTTTAAAAGCTTGGATATTTATTCCATGCTAGCATGGATTGTGGGTTTGTCCTCAGATGATACAGTTTACAAGTGGTAAGTGGCTATGACACAATGCATTTGTCATGTAGAATTTTATTCTCCTTTAGCCATGAAACCGGGCACCAATCCAATTTTCTTTTATTGGGCTGATTATATTTCACAGAGATTAAATTCACAATTGGAGAAGTTGCAGACTAGAGCAGATGAATCTTTCAAGCATACTTCATTTTTTGTATGGTTTTTCTTCTTCCAACTACAACGTCATTTTCCTTTTATTGCTATTTCAACTACAAATTAAAAGGATGAGCCTTTATCGGTTTATAAGTGGACTTCCATTTTATTGAAAAAATAATCCTTTTATAACTTTAACATTTTTTTTTTGGTAGTAGCATTTGAGTTGCTTTGCGGTACCTATGAAAGAGTGTCGCGAGAATTGAGAGATATAGTGGTTACTCAAGAAAAGGGTGACATTTTTCTACTTACCCAAGGTGTGGTCGTGAGAATTTTTTGTTTCATGGGTAAGCCATTTTTATTACCATATTTCGCTACAAAGCATCATTTTGCTATCGAAATAGTGTGCCAATAAGATTACGTGAATGATGAATATGGAGCTGGGCACGAAAAGAAGACTACATGCAATATGTCATTTCAGTTTGGTGGCATAGTAGTGAGTTAAATTGGACAAAATTAGCTTCTTACCATTGCATTACAATATCTGGGGCTGATAGAGTTGTCGTAGCATTGGAAGTATGATACCTTGGGCAAATTTAAAGAACTCGTCAAGATGAAATCATTTCATTTTTGCCCTCAATCGGACATTAAACGCAATCAGAATAATTTTAATGGGTCGAATATGAACTGGCATATTGAGAAGATGGCTACACTTCCCCCTTGGCATGACTACTATGAGTAGGAGGTAGAGTATAGGTCTCAAGCCCCTCCACTAGGCTTATTCGATCAGGTTAAAGCCAGTGAACCCAATTGGTCCGAAGAAAAGATAATGAACTGGTGGATAATAAGAGTTCATTATGGAAAATCTATGATTGCTTATGGGCTCAAGCTTTATGATTCCTTTTTAGCAGTTTATGATGAATATGTTGATTCATACCAGCTAGTTGCTTTCGCCAATATTTTGTCGTATAGTTTTCAACAGTCAAAAAGTGGTGAAAGCGACATAGAAGAACATCATCCGTTGATAATAGAAGAAACTCCTAAAAGATAGGAACAAAAATATGTGTTTTAGTAGAGATATCAGTGGGCAAAGTAGAAGATAGAAGAAGCACCAAATCCAAAGAAGCATGATGTACAATAGGTGCCACCATTTCCTAAGGCAGCAAAGAAACCAAGGACTAGTTCCATTACTATCTCCTCTGCTAATGTTACAGTTACTGCATATGCAACAACTTTCATTGTTTTAGCAATAGTTTTTAATGCTTCTATGGAGATTGAGGTTCCAAAAAAGGTAGCACAAATATTTTTGATGATCCAAGGGCAAAAGGAAGACCAATTGTTGGGACTACCCCAAGAGAAGGTCATGGAGACCCAAACAAATACTGAGGAGGTAGTGTTGGAGCAACAAGAAGAAGATTTTGCACAGCCCCCTCTATCACCACATCACACAACGCTCACACCCAAAGGTACGTCTTCTTTCCTTTCTTCTTCTTCTCTTTTGGAGCAAGTAGTGACTACGTCAAAAGCTCTTCAATTAGTTTGTGTCTATTTCTCCACCTTTCGGTATTCCCTCAATTTCCCTTACAATTTTTCCACCTTCTCTTCCCGAAGTCACTGTTGCTCCTTCTTCTGTCCCCTTTTCTTCATCCTCCCTTTCCTTAACACCTTCTAAATTCTCTGCAATGATCTCTTAAAATGCTTGATAGCAGAAAAAATTAAATTAAATTTAACTACAAGTGTTTACCTTGTCTTGTTTATATAGAGTTTCCTTTCAACCGTCGCAATAAATGCTTGGAATCCTCCTTAAAAAATGTGACCCTTGGTGTCCTCGCTTGGTGCTTCTTTCCAAAATATCCTTTAAGCAGTGTGCCCTTTTTACCATGTTAATTTATCGTAAATCGTGCCCTAGCTGTTAAAATTTGCCTTGAAAAACTAAATTGGCTGGTCAAAAGTAATTAAATGTCTTCTCATGACCGTTACAAAACTTTCCATCAGCTTGCATGTTTTCCAATAGTCGTCGCGTGTAAAAAGCATGAATTCCAAAAACTATTCGTTCTTCAACTATTTTTCTCTTCAGAGTGCCTTCGAATTGCTTGAGAAATAAAGGGTGAATGACTCCTTTTAAAGAATTTGTTCTTTGTCCTTCTCTTCTTTAGAAAATCGGATTTTCTAAAAAAATTGCCCTTTTTTTTAAGTTTTTTAAATTTTAAATTTTTTATTTTAACTTTTAACGTGATCGCCCTCAAAGGCCCCAACTTTTGGGCGATCCAAAATTGAAAAGTTTTTTTTTTTTTTTTTGCAAAAAATGCTTTAAATTTTTTATTATTTTTTAAATTAAAGTTTGGGTGGGAGCACCCAAACCCTTGGGCGCTCCCACCTTTTAATTAAGAGGAAATGTGGGGGGGGGATTAAACCTTGGGCGCTTCTCTTTATTTGGGGACGAGCACCCAAGGTCTAGGCGAACATGATGCTTGCCTCATCGATTGGTCGTTCCCCATTTTTTAGGGAGGATCACCCAAGGTCGGGGCGAACGTGACGTTTGCCCTACCTAATGGATGCGTCCCCTTATTAAATTATTTTTTTTTATATTATTTTTTTGTTTTTTATTTAAAAAGGTTCGCCCCTCATTGGGACGAAAGTCCTTCAATGGGGCGAATTATTTTTCTTTTTTTACTTAATTTTTTTTTTTTGTTTTAAAGTTGTTAAAAGCTTTTAATATTTATTTAAATGTGGTTGCCCATTTTGTGGGCAACCATGACCGTCGCCCCATATTTGGGGCGATGCAATTTTTTTTTATATATATAAACTATTAAACTTAACGTAAAAAATTTTTTTTTTTTTTTTACTTATTAAAATACGATCGTTCAAGAGGGGTGAACGTAATGTTCGTCCCATCTTATAGACGCATGCTTTTTTAAGGGGTAAGGCGAACGCGATGTTTCCCCCTTTGTTTTTTTAGTCACCCAAGGAGAATGACGAAGGTGATGTTTGCCCAACCTTTGGGCGCTCAAAAACATTTTTCTTTTCTAAATTTTACTAAGATTTTTTTTTTCTTTTTTGAATACATATATATGGATAAATTTAAAAAATGAATATGTACATATTTACAAAGGTACCTCATTACGATTCCGTCACCGGATATAGGCTTTCAAATGAAGGTCGTTTACTGGAATTGGAAGCTCCCAGCCTTCCATATCTTGTAGATGGTAAGCATTGGCTGAATTCACAACAGAGATTTTGAAAGGACCCTCCCAAATAGCATCGAATTTATGATGTTTCTCGGGCTTGGCCTTCTTTTCATTCCACTTGAGGACCAAATCTCCAACTTGAAAATTGCATTCGGTTGTCCTCTTTCCGAACCACTTATGCATTTCCTTGTTATGTTCGGTGAACACCTGGTAAGACTTTTCTCTATCTTCCTCCAATTGTATTAACTATGCCAATCGTGCACTCATAGGATCAAATTCCTCATCTCCCTCCTAAAATAGTTGCAATGTTTGAAGGACCGAAAGCTCTATGTGGGAAGGAAGGATTGCTTCTTTCCCATACACCAAGGCATATGGGGAAGTTTTGATGGACTTTTTCACAGAAATGTGATCCACCCAGAGTGCTTGGTTCAACAACAAATGCCAGCTCCTCTTATTGTTTCCAAGTGTCCTCTTCAAAATCTGCAACAAATTCTTATTGGTTGATTCGGCCAAACCATTGCCCTGTGGGTAATAATTGGATGAAGTGTTGAGGTATATCCCATATTTGCTAGAAAACTCCGTGATCTTCGCTCCAATAAATGGAGTTCCATTATCAGTAACAATTGAGTCTAGGACATCGAAGCGAGTGATGATTCCTTCTAGGAAGGAAATAATAGTTGCTTGATCTACTTTCTTAGTAGGTACAACCTCTGTCCATCGGGTGAAATAGTTAGTAGCTATCAATATGTACTTATGCTATGTAGAGGAATGTGGTTCAATAACTCCCACAAAGTCAAGACCCCACTACTGAAAAGGTGCTTCTACTTGAATCGGGTGAAGAGGCAATGCCCCCTTTCTTATTCTTCCAACATATTGCTGACAACTATCGTAGTGAGTACTTACTTTGTGAGCATTAGAAAACAAGGTAGGCCAAAAATAGCTTTCTCGGATGATTTTTAAGGCCATGGGCCTTCCTGCATAATGACCACCCAATAGTCCAAAATGAAATTCTTCTAATATATTTTCTTTTTCGAAGTCCCTCACACACCTGAGAAGAACTCCATCAATATTTTTGTAAAATAGCCCCTCGGGCAACAAAGTATATCTGAGAGCTTGCAACCTAAATCTTCGATGTTGCGAAGCATCAAGGCGAGATGGACATTTTCTTGAGGTAAAATAATCAATTAGCTCTTCGGTCCAATCAAGATCGTTGGTGGTATGGTTTGCGCAAATGTTCTCACCCAGACTATCCTCATGCACCACATCCAATGACTCGGAGGCCGCACTTCTGGCTAGCTCCTGGCATAGAGCTCTCCCACAAACTAGCTTGGTTGGTCGGATATCCACATCATATTCTTGAATTTTTGAGACCCAACCTGCTCTCTTGTCTCCTAATTCTCCTTGGAGAATAAATTTTCTTACATCAGGGTGTATGACATACACAACCGTTTTGCTCTGAGAAATGAAGTGTCAAAATTTATTCAATGCTTTCATTATTGCATATACTTGTTTCTCAATAAAATTATATTTTTCTTGATGAGGAGCAATAACCTGACTCAAGAAAGTAATTGGCTTCTCATCTCCATCCTCTTGTCGTTGTGTCAAAACTGTAGCATAACTCTCCTGTTCGCCTATGCATAGAGAATGAAATATTTAGAATAATCAGGATTAATCAATACCGAAGCCTGAGTAATCCTCTCCTTGATTTCCTTGAAAGCTTGTCTTCTTGTCTCAGTCCATTTAAACTCAACACCTTTCTTCAAAATCTCAGTCATGGGTTTCACCACCTGAGCGAAATCAACGATAAACTTACGAATGAAATTGATTTGGCCAAAGAAATATTGCAAATATTTTTTATTGGCTAACAATGATAGCCTTAGGAGGGCTTCAGCTCTTGCAAGATCGATTGCCAATCCTTCTTGCGAGATCACATGGCCCAACAACTTCCCTTATTTAATGACAAATATTGACTTCTTCGGGTTAATAGAAATCCTAAACTCATGACACTTCTCAAACACCTACCTTAAATGAGCAATGTGGTCTTCTCTATGATGTGAAAACACAGTCATATCATCAAGATATATCACAATAATCCTATTCAATAACTCACCAAAAGCAATGTCCATGGCCCTCTGAAAAGTGGCACCGACATTTGAAAGTCCAAATGGCATCCGCTGGTAGGTGAAAGTACCCCACTTGGTGGTGAATGTTGTTTTATATTGATCCTCGTATTTCACCCAAATTTTATTATACCCAGAGAAACCATCAAGCAATGAGAATCTCTGGGTACCAACTACTACATGAAGGATTTGATCGATCTGTGATAGAGGGTAATGGTCCTTTAAGGATGCCTGGTTTAGATTGCAAAAGTCAACACACAATCGAATGTCTCCATTATTTTTCCATACTGGGACCAGGTTAGCCACCCATGTTGAGTGCTTGATTGGATAGATTATCTTGGCCTCCAACATCTTCAATAACTCTGCTTTCATAAGGACTTCAATCTTGGGATTGACAGGTCGTTGTTTCTGATGAAAAGGTTTTACCCCTTCCTGTAGTTCTATAGTATGTTGGATCACATTCTTATCGTAACCCCTCAAATTGTGGTAGCTCCAAGAAATAATATCTGGATACTCATAACACAATTTCTTGATATCTTCCAGTTCTTTTGGGGTGCCATCTATTCCAACCTTGATGATTTTCTCAGGCTCCAAATGCAACTCTTTATAATCCTTCGCATATATTCTAATCATGTGCTTCTCATCCCGATCACTCTGGTCGAACAAAATTTCAAGTGTAATCAATCCCCTAGGGATGTGATTATTTTTTAGCTAAATCATCCCTTCTCTCTCTTCTTCGACAAGAACTCTATCATCAGCCCTTGCAGTTTATTTAAGTAGGAAGTTGACTATCTGCTCATCATTATCAAACACTTTCCAATAGAGGTTTTTGTCAGGAACCGAGGGTCTATAAATTACCCTAACTATCTTAGGATTTCTAACTACTTGCTCCACAGGAGAGTAGTTAGCACCAAGAGAGGCCAGAATATCTGCATGTTTATTTAGCTCTCTCGAAATCGCCTAAACATTTAAAGTAGTGAAATATTCAAACAAGTCCCACACTCTGTTGTGATAAGCTTTTAGGTAATGCTACTTTGATACACACTTATTAGTGATCTGATTAATTATGAGTTCAGAGTCACCAAAAATCTGCAACTATTTAATACCCAACTTCTCAGCTTTCTTCAATCCAAGGCATAATACCTCATATTCAGTTGCATTATTTGTGCAACCCCAAGTTAGCCTATAATAATAGGTCTTTTGCAATCCTTCGAGAGAGATCAATACAATGCCAACTCCTACACCATTCTTGCACCTGGCATCATCAAAATACATTCTCCATAACTGGTCTGCAACAGGATCGGGAGAATCAGGAACCTTCTCTTCAATTTGCTTTGGCTTAGTTATAGTATAGCAGCCAATGTCTATTCCAACCATCACATTGAAATCCATGAGTGAAAACTCATCCTCGAGGTGAAGCTCACCCAACGCTTCTTCCATTAAATCAACCACTCCTAACTCCTCGATCATCATGTTAACTGCTTCTAGGGAACTTTCTTCTTCCTCCAACTTCTCAATGTGAAAAGGTGAGGGCTTCTCATTATGAATGTGAATCCTCTTTCCCTTGAATGGTATCTCCAAATGCGAGTAGTCTAAGGAAATATATCCTCCCATCTTAGTTGTGAACTCCCTCGAGAGGCACATGCTAAAGTATGGTTCCAGGTCAACCACTACCACTTCCTGGATGACTATGATTTATGGCATACTATGGAGGACAATGGGAATATCCTTGATTACTCCCACTGTCTTGATCAGAGTCCCATCCAACTGTAACACCCCTGGGCTACTCCTTGTATATTCCATCCCCATCACTTCACATACTGCCTTTGGCATGATAGGAGTCGCAGCTCCAAAGTCGATCATACAGTTGTGTACAATCCACCCTTCCATTCTGAGTGACAAATAAAATGGGGGAGGCATGTTCTTTCTCATAGCTGAAGTCGGTAATGTTTGCACCAGGACTATTTGAGAAGGATTTTCCTTTTGATCATTAGCAGTCTTCAAATATTCTTGCAGTAAGTCAACTTGTCCTGGCAACTGAAGTGCATCATACAAACTTACTTTAGCAGGTATCTTCTTCATCTCTTCCACAATATTGTAATTTGAAATAGTCAGAGCCTTCTCTTCTAGAACCCGCTCGTACTTATCACGATACTATTGAGTAGCTTCCACCCTTTATCGCTTGGTCAAATATGGGTACTTGAGTCACTCCTTGGCCTGCTCCCTTGTTTCATCTTGTGTTTGAGCAGTTGTCGTAGGTTGTGAGGAAGATGCTCTCATTTGTGCCCTTCCCTAAGTTTTCTTAGGCATCAAATATTTTAACTTGATAGAATCTTTCTCTTTAGCTACCCCAACAGGCACTTTCATTGGAGGCTTCCCCTTTTCATCTTTCACCTTTGGTTCCATCGACACCTTTAAGGGTTCAAGCTCAACATGATCTACTATTACTAGCTTTTTTTTGGATCGTGTGAGAACTAAAACTTGCTCTACAAATGACATCATGAAATTGTGATTGGCTTCCCTGATCATATTGACTTGTCCGCCAGTTGAACTCTCTGCTAGTGTTTGTACATAATTCATATGCACCATGCACGTTTCTTCTCCATGAGGATCATTGCATGTTGAGCACCAATACACCCTCTCTGTTGTGCTAGTTTCTTCATTTTCTTGCACCGTTGTGCTCTTCTCAGGGCCTCTACTAGTAGATGCTTGCTCTCAAGTGATCGGTGGAGTTTGGAATCTTTGTGATCAAAATTCAGCCTTTGCTTGCTTCTTCCTTACTATTGTAAGCTCATTGGATATTGTCCTTAAGGCTACATTATTAGATTTTACCTCTTGCAACAACACCATGAAAGGATCAGGATTAGACGATGCGGGAGGCATAGGTAGAGGCAAAGGCACTAGAGGCATGAGCAATGGTAATGAAACTGTGGTGCTAGCAGTGCAAGAGCGGGAATAGAAGTGGGTAATTATGGAAGTGACTGATTAGGTAGTTGTGGGAAGCTTGGAGCCGTATGTCATGGAGTAGGAATAGGTGCAATCTGAGGTGGACCCAAGCTCCATGAGGGAACTGGGTACATGGAAGGCATAGGCTATGAAAATGAACTGGAATATAAATACTATGGAAGATCAAGAATGATGGGCATAGTCATCTTCGGGGGAAGTCTACCTACAACAATCAAATCAGATTCAGCCTTTTGTGCCTATGTATACAGGTTTGGGAATGTAGTCACATTGGCTTGACGCACAACCATACCGATTTTGGTGTTAAACGCCTTGAGATAGTAGAAAGCAGCTTGCTCATGTGTGGGCCGCAAACTTTTAGGAACTCTTTTCCAAATTCTAGAAAATCTGACATTAAAATTGACTATCTCCTCTTGTGGATGTCTTTGAATCATTGTGAACTAGTGCAACAAGGAGTATGGATCAGCTTGTTCATGGAAATTTTTAATCAGCAACTCCGCTAACTGATCCCATGATGTAATAGTACCCGATTGCAATGATCGGTACCAATACAATAATTTCCCTCTCAGTGACAATACCAACAATTTTATCATCACATATTCATTTTTTATGTCATGGATGGTCGCCAAAGAAGCTACATCTTGGATATGCTCATACACAGTTTTATCGATACCATCATAGGTCGACAAAGCCTTCAAAGCAGCTTGGGGCACTGGATTTTGTGCTTGCAAGTTCAAAGCCCCTAAGCTATTCCACGCTAGGAACTACTTGGGTGGCTACTATGGTGGTGGATTTTGAGCCATGTGGACTGGTATATGAGGTGGAGCTCAAGGAATACCAGTGGTCATGTGAGGTAGAGGTTGAGGAAGACTAGTGGCAGTACTACCTGGGCTTACGGGAGCGGAAAATACACCAGCTAGTCATGATGATGTGATAGATGGTATATGGGATATATGGGGTAGTGAAGATGTAAGGAAAAAGTGGCTAATTGAGGATGTTCTCTTAGCCTTTGGATATCAAGTTCATAGAACTCAATTTGGTGATCTAGATTTTTGGCCTTCGATCTTGTATTCATGAGACACAACTTTTGTTGTACTCACGTTTGGAGATTTTTTAGTATAATCGAGTCACCAGATGTTCTAATTCTACAACATGAAGGTGAACATCAAACCTTAATACCATCAAAAGTGGAACTTTTGAGGTCCCACCAGGCGTGCCAAAAACTATTGGTACCGGTGGGTTTGTCAACTTGGGATAATACTTGTTCCACCGACTATGGATCTTACTGGGACATAAACTGTTTGTCCCACTAGGCATGCCAAAAACTGTTGGTCAAATATCTGCCTAATTATATGAAATTGTGTTTGTGCACCCTAGACATGACCAACATTGAAATACCAGAGGAAAGAGATGTCCCCCGTGTCAATCTCCAGAGAGGGTTGGTTCCCTTACTAATTCTAAATTGGTTGAAGACTAGAGATGCAGGAAAGAAATTAGAAAATACGAAAATAAATGGGAAATATGGCCACAGGCCGACTATGTAGGATGGGAATAGACTGATAGCAAGAATTTACACCAAGCAGAACATAGCATGCAAATAGATGAACAGACAATAGAATTTCCATACAACTTCGCACATGTAATCTTCAGATCAACACTCCAACACTCACTCTCTCACTTGCAATATTTAAATTCAACTTGCAAAATTTAAATTTAATAGCAAATAATAAAGCTAATTGTGTAAAAGAAATGTGTAATGTAGAAGACCACAATGCACCAAGTCATTTGCAAATCCGAATGTTTTGAATTCACTATTACTGTAGAGAACTTGAAGAATTTTCTCGTAGGATATCTATTTTTTCCAACCCCTTACAATGAAATTTTTCTTAGTATTTATAGAGGTTTGCGCCTCTTTCATTAAATACATAAAATGACCCAATGTCCATAGATCAGAGACATAATGAGTCATCATTTCTTGGAAATATTCTTTCGGTAGCCACGATCCTGAAAATGGTTTGAGATGATAGCATTCAAGCACCGTAGCATTAAATTTGAGTCACCTCCATCTTCTTGGAAATCAAACACGAGCTTTAACAATTTACTCCATATTCAATTTGCTTTGGAGAGGGAGTAAAACCTTCAAGAAGATGTTCTTGAAAATGACAAAAATCTTCCACTTCGTCACCAACATTAAATTGTAGCAGTTACTCGAAGCAAATCTTCAACTAGAAAAATCAATCTTTAAAATTGTCGAAGATGATGGCAATTAATAATTAAAATCTACCTCATTTGATTTGACTCACACCTCTGCTTCACATTTTATCTTTGGGTGTCGCAAGGAATTTGCTTTCGCAATGAAAATATTTTCACCCAAAAATATTCATAAAATTTCACCGCTTTCACTTTGAAAAATTAATCACAATTGCTCAAAAATAAGCAACATTTGTTTTCAAAATACCTTCACCGCATTTATGAAGACATTCATCCATTAAAAATTATGGTCACTTGGACCTTATCTCTCCATGCCATTCGCCTCAAAAAAACTTTGAACGAACCCGTAGCCATTTTAATTAAAAGCGACCATAACATTAAAATCGTGTTCGCCCCACTAAGGGGCGAACACTACGTTCGCTCTTTTTAAAGGGTGAACGCGAAGCGTTCATATTTTTTAACTTGGGTGCACTATTTCCTTTTGGGGGCGCGTTCGCCTCTTCATTGGGGTGAACACGACGTTCGCCCCTCCATTGGGGTGAACGCGTTCCGCTTCCGTACTTGCCGAATTTTTGTCTCTTCTTTTTTATTTTCTTTTAAATAAAATACCTTCTTTGATTTTGCGGCCTTCTTTATCTTGTTGCTGCTCATTCTCTGAGGCAAAATTATTTTTAATTTTTCAACTGCTGCTGGTAACTTCAACAAAGTGAATCCAAAGTAGATTTCCAAGTCATGTTTTGGGGTTAATTTATTTTGCAAAATGAAAATTTGTAGAGAATTGAAAAAAACTATAAAAAATAACTGAGTTAAAAAAACTCAATCTTAAATGTCTTTGGATTACAATAAAAAAAAATATGGCATGTTGCAAAATGCCAACAATACTCAAACTCTAATCTATTACATATTTACATTTGTACCATAAAGGTACCATGGGGGTACATTTGCATGTATCAAATAATGTAATATTCTCCAACATCCCCCTATATTACATTATTTGGTTATTGAAGACGTTAGTCTTCAATGTTCATCTTTAATCTTTATCTTCAATATTCAATTAGACTTTTGCTTGAATATTTAGTATACGATCTTGCTTAAGATCCATTAGGTTCTTGTACTTTTGATATGTATCTCTTTGGGCTATCTTCCTCTTATCTTTCCTAATCTTCTTCTTCTATTTCTTTATTCTATTATTTTCAGTCCTGGTCTTGATCTTTCCTTGTTGTATCTTTGAAGTCTTTTCTCCTATATCATATTTTTCTATAACATGTGCAACATTAGTATCTTCAAAATCTCTAAATAAATAATATCTTCATTGATTAAGATTTTTATTGTAAGAGCTTTGAATTCATTTCCTTCTAACGATTCTTCTAAATATTGAATTTCATAAATTTCTTGAACTAAGTTTCCTTTTTTATTTTCTTCTCTAAATTATCACCGATGTTGTTGTTGATGATTGCATCAATACTGAGGTTGATATTGATATTTCTGAAATTGATGTTGTCACTATTGATGATATCGATACTAAGGTTGATATAGTTTTTGTTGAAAATTTGTATTCATTTGATTCCCTTTATTCATATTCATCTGATTTCTTTGATTATATCTACAAAAAATTTGTACTATGACCCTTTTTCTTACATATATGATAGAATCTTGAATTCCATTTAGATCTATACTTGGATGTTGTAGCAATATTACTTGGTATATTTTCTTTAGATACCAAGGCATTGTTAGTCATTTCATCTTTGACTAGATTTTCAACTTCATATTCCTAAAGAATATTGACTAAATCATCAAATATGGTTTCCTTATTTAGTACTTATAAAGAAGTAACTAAATGTTTGTAATTTTTTGCAAGTGCTCTCATTGTAAATTGAACAAGAAATTTATCTTCTACTTTATCTCTCAAAGTCACAATTTTTAGCTTTTATATCTGCTACTTTTCAAAGAAAGAGTTCTATACTTTCTTCATTATTAACCTTTAAAGAATATAATTGAGATTGTAAATTCAAAATTGTTGCTTTGTTTTTTCCTTTGAATATTTTGCATAATGTATTCCATGCATATGTAGAAGTTTCTGCTCCACTTAAATATGGTTGTATTTCATCAATTATTCCAAATGTAATTTTTTTTTAAGTAGGGTTTTGAAAGGGTTACCTTTTCCATTTTACATCGATTTAGTCACATTGAGCTATTTGGTGTCATCGATATTTGAACCTTGGTGTGGGCTACATCAACTATTTGTCCCAAACATTGAACCAAGGACTTGTTGGCTATTCCAAATGTAATTAGCATGAATGCCTTTGCATCACTTTCTTCAAATTTTTATATTTCTCTTTCATCTTCACTAGTTTTATTTTTGTTCCATTTACTGTTATCCCATAGTTTTTCTATAGTAAGAATTGATTTCATTTTGTTTTTCCATGATGCAAAATTTGGTCCTTTCAAGAGTTGAGATTCAGAAAGGAAAATTTTATTGTTTGACATAATGGAACTCATTCAAATTTGTGAAATTTAAATTTTCCAAAAATCTTAAAATCCTTTGAAGTAGCAAACCTTTTAAATTTGCAAATCCTAAATATCATCTAATTTCAAATCTTCTAAAAACTTTAAAAATATTCAAATATTCTAAAAAACCAAATCTTTAAATTTAAAAACTTCAAAAAACTACTAACTCTTAAAACTTTAAAAACCAATTTAAAACATTATTCAAATCTTTCTAAAAACTTTAAGTAGAAAACCTTATCACTCCAAAACTTAATAAATTCAAAATTTTCAAAAATTAACTTTTGAAAAAATAAATATATTCCAAAAATCATTAAGGTAGAAAACCTTATAACTCCCACCTAAGAATTCAAATTTAATTCAACTTAATTTCCCTCCAAATAATAATATTAATGTGAAAGTTTATCATATCTTTCATCTTTTGAAGCACCTAAATCCAAAACATACTTTTTCAATGCAAAAAGTAACATTTGAACATTACCTAGGTTTACCAGCTAATTTTACTCCTTCAACTCTCAAATTTGCTTGTAATATTTTGACAGCTACAATGCTCAACTCCACTAATTAATGTCTTATTCCACCTACTACAACATTTAGGTTTTCATCCAAAATATGGTGCTTGGATTAATTTGGGAGAATGATACTCAATGTTCCTTTTAATAAACTATGTCTCTTAGATTCCTTATGAGTAGTGCTTAGGTTCCTTCTGGATGCTCTGGTTTCTTCTAATGTTAAGGCTCTCTATAGATAAAAGCTTGTTTACAACACTTTGATTTCTTCTAACGCACTGGTTGCTTGGTTCTACAATGTTCAAGTTCCTAGATGAAAAATACTTTGATAGTGCTTGTATTGCACTTTGATCTCCTTTGGATGGTAGTACTCTGCTAGCGCTTGTAGATCATTGATTTCTCTTAGATGCTAACACTTTTGTTAGTGCTAGTTTTTATTTCCTTTTGTTGCTAGTGCTCTGTTAGCACTCATGACTTTTTGATTTTCTTTGAATGCTATAGCCCTGTTAGCACTTGGAATTTTTTTATTATAACACTGTTGATAATGTTCCAGGTAGTCATTGTATAACAGCTCTTATAGCTCTCAAGTTTTTATGCTCATAGCTCTTAGATAGTTATGCTTATAGCTTTCAATTAGTTGCACTTATAGCTCTTAGATAGCTATACTTATAGCTTTTATATGATCATGCTTATAGCTCTTATACAATCATGCTTATAGCTCTCAGATAATCATGCTTATAGCTCACTTCCTTCTTACGTAGCCTCTATATGGTAGTCTCTATATGGTGGCTTCTATATGGTCACCTTTGTAGGGTAGTGCTATTGATGGAACTTTGTATATTCTACCTTCTTTTACGTTGAAATGGCTCCTAGAAGAATACTTTTTCAAAAAATTAATCCACAACCAAGACTAAAATGATATGAAGATATTTTTAGTCAACTTGATCCTTCTGGTTTGTATTTCTTATTAACCAAAACTTCCAATATTTCCTTATCTTTGAATTGTTAAATAAAATACCATAGACACAAAAGCAACTGTATGAGGGT
The DNA here is from genome assembly GCA_028583015.1 of Wollemia nobilis. Taxonomy (NCBI): domain Eukaryota; kingdom Viridiplantae; phylum Streptophyta; class Pinopsida; order Araucariales; family Araucariaceae; genus Wollemia; species Wollemia nobilis. The sequence goes on along the minus strand of JAQPPZ010001737.1, from coordinate 686,091 downwards.
TTCATTTGTATTAAGTGCAAGTGTCTCCAAAGGTTATTTTTTTGGTTTTTTGAGGCCTTTAGGCCCTAGCAACCAATACTTAAGACTTTAGTGAGATATGTTGGGGATCCAATATGGGTTAGAAATATGTCTTTCAAAAAATATTTATGTTGTAAACTTGATTGAAAATGGGTTTGAATTTGTTGCACAAAAAAAAATTGAAAATCATACCTTTTCTCAGTATCCAAGACAAAAAATTAAAGAGATATCGAAACAAGTTTCAAGCAGCTAATAAAAAAATGGTTTAGATCTCAAGTGAATCTGATGCTAAAGAGGATGATCAAGGGAGCGGGTTGGCTCTGGCGGGTTGGCCCCATCGGATTTGACCTGTCCCAATTGCTCGATCCCTTGCTCCTGGACTGCATCTTTACAGGCTTATAGGATCCACTGGCTCTTCCAGGTTTGTTCCCCGTGCTTGACTGAAACCTCACTGTTGGTGGATCATCCCAGAGACCCTATCCCAGGTGCCTTGGTTTGGTTGGTTTTTGGCCATCCTAGTTGGGGGGTTGTGGCTTCTGAAAGAGGGTTTGGCATTTTTTGTTCCTACTGCTCGAGATCACTATCTATGATTTTTTTGGCTTTAGGTGGGGCATGCTTATCATCTGTAGATGGTCATCCCTTCTTGCTCTAGATCATATTTTCATGTGCTTGTCTAACCTTGGGTGTTTTGACATAGCTATTGCTACAGTTTATCTTATTAGTCTTGGAATGGTACCTTGTGCTTTTTCTTACAGTTGTGGCTCTAACTTTCATGGTTTCTTCCCTATGTAGACTAGTGGTATTGTGTAAGTTTCTGATGCGGGTGGTCATATTTGGTGGTTTGGTCTATATTTTTAAAGGTATTGGGGTGGGATGTCTTACTTCATCATTTACTACAACTATCGAGCCATGATGGACAATCCCTATTATCAGGTTTCACTTCAGTCATGGTCCTTCTTTGTGTCTGGGTTCTCTGGATTCTTCCTCTTCAACTTGCATTCTCAGTATCTATCATAGTGAGATCTTACGATCTATTGGGTTCTCTGTTATCTACTGATCTACTTTCCAAGTCCTACTTTATTTTAGTCATTTGTGGGATGGGTCTTCAGGTTTCCCATGCCTTTCTAAACGAGATTCTTTTTTGGACCAATCTGGTTTTCTTGTGCTTTCAGACAGGATTCTCTTGCTGGGTCATTTTGTGATGGTCATGTCCCTTATTGGTTGAGATTATCCTTTTCTAGAGTCATTGACTGATGGTTAATCCCTAGTGGGATTTATTTTTTCTTGCTACCCTTCTCAGGCTTCCATAGATGGATGTTCATCTCTAGTTTTCTTATTGCTCCTTCAGCTGGTTTCTGGTTTTCCTGCTACTCCTTCAGTTTCATTTCTAGTTTCTTAAACCCCTTTGGGTGGGTTCAACCCATTGGGTTGGCTTTGTGGGATGGCCACAGCGGGAATTCCAGTTTAAATTTTAATTGTGAATTTTCTTCTCTAGTGGTCACTAGGTTTTCTACTCCCGTGGTTTTGCCAACTTAGTTTTTAGGCAGGTTTTTTAGTTTATTTTATTATTCTATTTTTTGAGTTGGTCCCATCCAGTTGGCTTGGCATGATGGTCATGATGGGTTTGTAATTTTAATTTTGTCTTTTCTGCTTTGTTTATCACTAGGTTTTCTATTCTTATGGGTTTGCCAACTCAGCTTTCAAGTGGGAATTTGAGTTTTTTTAATTTTTGTTTTTAGGGGTTATCCCTTTGGGATCCTATTTTTAACCTTTTCATTTTCCAAGTTTAGGGTGGGTCTAATGACCTGTTGGTTTTATCCTTGATGTATTAATTTTTTGGGGATCTTTTCAAAACACACTTTGAATTAAACGTTTTTACCAACCAAAAAAAATCTGATGCTAAGAAGCACACCCAAAATATATCTACTATGGAAACCCATTTCAAGGGTAGGGATTTCAAATACTGAAACCCAAGAATAAATTGTAGGGATGTCCTTCATGGTGGACAACCTCAGCCTAATGCTAACATTAATCTCATGGTTTCCTGTAAACCTTTGAGAATGCTTGAGATTGATCCTAAGAAAACTGCTTTGGGATGTCTTAGGGAAGTTGATGGAACTTTGATTGTTAAGTTAGATATAGGTGTCATTCAGACTAGCATATAAGATCTAGAAAAGAGAGGACTAATTTCTCATTTTTTGAGTTTTTGTCTGAGCCTTTTGGCTTTCAAAGTTTGGGCTACAAAAATTTGGAAAAAAAAAGGTGAATTACAAATATCTATTTATCTAAATGGTTATTTTCTTGTTTTATTTGCTAATAATGAAGATAGAGAGAAAATATTTCAAGGGATTCCTTGGTTCTTTAGAAGTGCGGGGATTTTCATGAAGTCTTGGCATACTAAATTTAAATCCAAATAAGAGATACCTTCTACAAGTCTTATGTGGGTTAGACTCTTTGGCCTCCCAGTTGAATTTTGGAATTCAACTATTTTTTCTTCAATTGGAAATTCTTTGGAAACTTTTATGATGATTGTTGATTATACTCAAAAATTTGAACATATTATTTATGCTTGGATTTGTGTTTTAATGGATTTTGAAAAACCCCTACCTAAAAATATCTCATTACAATTTGGGGAGGACACTTGGGAGCAAGTGGTGGACTATGAAAACATTCCTTTTTGTTGTAGAATTTGCTATGAATATGGTCATTTGGCTAGTGTCTGCCCAAATAAAATTCCAAATCAAAATAAAGAGGATACAAACTTACCAAGTTTTCAAATGCCTAAGAAGAAGAACACTTATAAAAACTAGTTATGAAGGATCAATCAAAGTTATCAGCTAATATGTTTGAAATTCCTTCCACAAATGATGTCCCAGGTGAGGGAATGGAAATAATAGAGACTAAAATCTTAGAAATGAAATTTCAATATGTAGGTAAGGACTCAAAGATAAACCAAAAAATTAAAGGTTTTCAACGAAAAAAAAAAAAAAAGTAAATACACACAAGAAAAACTATCTTTTAAATGTTGAGACTTCAAATAATACAGGTCCTAAGATAGACTCTGTTGAACCTTCTAGTAATACTTTGGCTTTGTACATGCATTCTTCAAGGTTATAAGCCATCCCAGATTCAATTGGGGTAATTCAAGAAAGAGGGGAAAAAACTAAATATGGATTCCAACCAAAAGGTAGGTCGCAAGATCAATCAACATCATATGGCAAAAGAAAGTAAAAATCTTGTAGAGGAAGGTAAGATTAATACCCTTACCAATATTTTTAGCCTTGGTACTAATGAAGATCATCACTTGAAATATTAGAGGACTCAAAGGGAGCATTTCAAAACAAAATAAAATTAAAAGAATGATTCAGACAAATCATCCACATCTTTTTTTCCTTCAAGAAACGGAGATGTCAATAGAGGAAATGGATTCAATTGCTGGTAAAATCTGGTCAGCTAGAAAAGTTTCTTTTCTCAGTTCCTAGGGAAATTCTGGTAGCATTGCTTTCTTTTAGGACCCAAAAGAGGTATTTATTCACCATATGGTTGGCAACTGGGTTCTTTTGGCTATAGTTATTCAATGTATACATTCTAACCAAATTATGCTTTGCATAATTGTTTATGCTTCAACTACTTTGGAGGAAAAATGAAGATAATGGAAGGATATAACTTATATTATCTGTCATTTTCTTGAAGCTTGGATCTTGATCGGAGGATATTTTAATACTATACTTTCTCTATATGAGAAAATGGGGGGAAATATAAATTTGGACAAAAGCACTAACCTCGTGAGTGAATATATTATAAACCTTCATCTTGTGGACATCCAGTCAGGTAATGGTCTATGACTTGGTCTAATATAAGGTAAGGCTTAGCTTATATCATGGATGGATAGGTTCTTGTTCTCTGATGATTTCTTAATCCATGGTCATATTCCTAAGGTGAAGACTTATAACAATGTTGGTTCAGATCACTAGCCAATCGTGGTGGAAATTTGGAAAACCAATGTGAGTTTCTTGCCTTTTTTATTTTAGTTAATGTGGCTTAGATACAGTTCCTTTAGCCCTCAAATGTAGCAATGGTGGAGGAGAGGTAAACCAAGGTATGCGACTAGGATGTTTTATTTTACCAAAATGTTGCAATACATTAAATCCAAAATCAAGATTTGGAACTAGGAGCTTGGAGATGTCAGATAAAAAAATATGAAGTTATTGCTCAGATTGAAATTTTGAATAAGAAAAATTGTTTAGATGACCTCACAAGGAGTAGAAGTATAGATGAAATTAGACTCACAACTTAGAGTAATGCAAAAAAAGAGAACTCTTATGGAAGCAAAAATCAAGGATCCAATGGCTCAAAGGAGATCGAAACAAAAATTTCTTCCACAAATCTCTTCTAGATAAAAATCTAACAACTGTATTTATTCTCTGAAATTTGATTCTAAAGACGTTGTCTACACTTTGGATAGCATGAAATTTTTTGTTGTTAATTAATTTTTCAATCTATTTACTGCTACACCTCTTGACTCTGCTTATCAACAAAATATTCTTCAAGTGATCCCTACTTTTATCACTTTTGAAGAGAACTCTATTTTGACTACTCTAGTTACTATCAATGAGCTTCAATAAGTGGTTTTTAAAATACATAAAGGAAAAACCCGTGGTCCTGATGCTATTTCCATTGAGTTATATCAAAAGTTTTGGGATATCCTTCATGTTTATTTATTAGAGGTGGTGGAGTAAGCCATGAAAGCCAAAGAAATTTTTAAGGTTATCAATAAAAATTATATAGCTCTTGTCCCAAAAGCTCAAGAGGCATATTACATCTCACCTTTTAAACCTATAGCTTTATGTAATGTTCTTCTCAAAATAATTACAAAGATCATGGTAGAAAGGTTGAAACCTCTTTTGGATAAGATTATTTCCCTTGAACAGGGTGGTTATGTGGAAGGGCATAAAATAGTGGATGAGATAGTTCTTGCTCATTAAGCCATCCATTCCATGGGAATGCAAATATCCCCATCTATGTTCATTCGTTTAGACTTATCTAAAGCTTATGATAGAGTGGATTGGCATTTATCGAAGTTTTAAGGCAATTTGGCTTCTCTCGGGATTGGATGGACTGGATTATGGGATGTATCTCTTCGGTTTCATACTCTATTCTTATCAATGATAGGCCTTCTCACCTATTTCCTACTTCTAGAGGTATTAGGAAAGGTGACCCCTCTTCCCTTATTTATTCATCATTCTTGTTGAATGCTTGGGCAGGACTATGACCAAAAATAGAGAAAATACAACCCTTGAGGGAGTCACCATTGCTCTTGGATCTAGGCCTATTTCTCATCTTTTATTTTTTGATCACTCTACTCTGTTAGGTAAAGCTACAAGTAAGGAAGCTTCTAAAATTAAGCAAATCATTAGCTAATTTTCTAATGCTATTGGAAAATTGATCAATGAAGGCAAATCTAAAGTTATTTTCTTTCACTGCTCTCCAAAATAGGAATCCATGGTATTGGATGAGTTAATATATACGAAGACCTCCCTTTTGATCACTTATTTAGGCATTCCTATCAATTTTCAAAGACAAAAAAAAGACTAGAATTGGTTGTTTGATAGAGTTAAGAAGAAAATTGTAAAGTGGACCAATAGGTGGATTTCATTTGGGGGGTAGAATTACCTTGGTAAAATCATTTCTTCAAGCTATACCTATTTATGTTTCTATTGTGTTGAATATCCCAAAGGTAGTTCTTTGAGAATTGGATCAAATAAATCATCGGTTCCTCTAGAGTGGTACTAAGGAGAAAATAAAATGGGCCTTGGTGAAATGGGATACTTTATGCCTTCCCAAGAATGAAGGGGGGTTAGGATTCCAATCTGCTATTAATAATAATAAGGCTTTAGTTGCTAAACTATATTGGAGGATTTTGCATAACCCCAATGCTCTTTGGACCAAGAATATTTGTGCTAAATATGTTGAGAATAAAAGTCCTGAAGATCTTATTCACTATCAATTACCTACCAAAGGGTCTCCCATTTCGATTCTTAAGAATAGTGAGGATTTGATTAATAAAAAGTTATTTTGGATCATTCATAATGGTCAACAGATAAATTTTTGGATAGATTCTTGGGATGGTCACCAACCTTTGATAACTCAGTTTCTTGATTGGAGGTCTTGGATGGAGGAGCTTCATCGAGTTAACTGGATAAAGGTTGCTAATTACTATCAGTACCATACTAGTAATTTAGATATTGGTAGATATTGGATCCCTGTTGAGGACTAGCCTATTCAAATGCTAGAAAGGTAAAGAAAAGATATCCAAAGCATCCTTCATATGAGATCTCTTTATTGGTCCCATGATAAATATTGTTTTATATGGAACAACACTACTAAGCATGAGTATTTAGTTGCTCAAGGTTGTTTTTCCTTATGCCATAATAATCCCAACCAATCATATGATATTTTTACTAAGTTGTGGGCTCAAAATCGTTGGCCTAAGGTGAGGTTCTTTACATGGATTTTATTGCATCGCATGGTGCTTATTGGTGAGTAACTTATGAAATATGGTTTTCATGGCCCGTTTAGATGCAAAATGTGTGGAGAGAATGTGGAAACTCTCAACCATATTTTTATAAAGTGTACCTTAGCCTCTGAGCTATGGAGTATAATGGTCATCTTACTTGGCTTATAGTGGTCCAATTTTTAGACTTTTGAACAACTTTGGAGGGATTGGCCTAATCAGGGGGGTGTTGATAATTTTATTAGGTAGCTAGTTTGGATGGGTTCTACCATTCTACCTTGGAATATCTGGAAGGAAAGAAACAATTATATTTTCAATCAAGAAATAAATTACATTCACTATATCTAGAAAAATACCATTGCCAACTTAGTTGAATTAGTCCAACAACTCCTTAAACACCCCTAGAACTCCCACCAATGATGGGATCAAGTGATGCAAAGATTGAATATTAACTCTTTTAAGGGCAACCAGCTTAAAGGGAATGTGAGTAATTGAAATATGGATAGAAAAAGGAATTAGCAGCCTCCTCCTAAGAATTTTGGAAAATTCAATACCAATGCAGCCTCTAGGGGGAACCCTGGAAAAGCTACTGTGGGAGAAATTGGTAGACTTTCAGATGGTTCCCTAGTTTTCACTTTTGTTAAAAATTTAGGTATCCTTTCCAATAACCTTATTGAGGGATGTGGTATCCTTAGAGGTCTTTGAGAGGCTACTAAGGTTGAATGGAAAAAGTTATTGGTTGAATCTGACTCTCAAGTCATTATTAATCTATTGAAGACTCTTAAGAATCATAAGGTTGATTGGAGAATAAAAAGAGTTGTTGAGAAGATTCAATTAATCTAGATGGGATTTTTAAAAGTTGAATACAATCATGTGGTCAAAGTGTTAGATTTTGATGTTTAATACTTAAAGCAAAATAATCACAAGATCTAAAATAAAGTTGTATGAAATATAAGTCAATGGCAATATTCTAAACATATAAAACTCATAAATAACTTATGCAACAACTCATAAAAGTGCCATTAACAAATACTCATAAAAATAATATCTTGATAGAATAAAGATCTCCAATACACCATACTTCCACACACTCTCACTCTACATTGTGTCACACACACACACATAGACACATATATAATGGAATGTGACTCTTCATATGAAGTACTCTTGGCCTTCACTCTTCTTTAGACTCTTCACTTTCCTACTCTATGGACTATTATGCACATTTATATTAATAAATACTTTGCACATTCTAATAATACTTGTGCATTTATTACAGATAAAGTAAATACTCACACACTAATGTAGGACACTCTCGTAATCTAAAGATGTACCCAAGATGGTACATTAGCATGTAACAAATAATGTAATATACGCTAACACAAAGAAAAAAATAGGAGTGTTGATGCTTTAGCTAATTGGGCATTGGAAAAAGGTAATCTTACTTACTATGACCACCCTCCCAGATGGTGGGATTCACAAATAAGGAAAGCTCTTCTTTCTATCCTTTCTCTGGATGGCTCTAGTACTAAGGGTACTTGGTTCCTTTTTTCTTTGCTTTTGCTTCTCTTGGGTTCGATCAGGGTATTTCAGTTCCCTTGCCTAGATTGATCATTCTTATGTTCCTTTGTTGAATCTTTACCTAAATAGCCTTTTGGCCTAGAAAGGCCAAAGTTGTTTTTTGTTTTTCCTTCTTTTTAGTTTTTTGGTGTGTGTTGTTTTGTATTGTTTTTGTTATGTTTTATTTTTGTGTTTTTTGTGTTGTTTCTGGTGTTTTTTATGTTTTTGTATTTTTTGTTTTTTGTGTTTTTTTTTTTGTATGTTTTTTATGTTTGTGTGTTGTTTTGTTGTTTTTGTGGTTTTTTTGTGTGTTTTGTGTTTTGTTGTTGTTTTTTGTTTTTTGTATTTTTTGTTGTTTTTATGTTTTTTGTTTTTTTTATGTTTTTTTTGTGTTTTTTGTTGTTTTTGTGTTTTTTTTGTTGTTGTGTTTTTTGTGTTTGTTTGTTTATGTTTTTGTTGTTTTAGGCATGTTCTTTGAGTGTGCCAAAGGGGGCAAGCTAGGTGCAAGCCTTGGGTATTTTTGGTAAAATAGATACCCTTGCCTCCTTGGGACTTACCCAAAAGTGGCATCCTAATTGGGGTACATATTGTCACTTGTATACAAGACTTTTGACTCTCTTCTTACATGCATACATGACTTTATGATGCTTGCACACTTCTAGATGACTCTTACTCTCCTACATGCATTCCTAATACAAGACAATTGTGTACATCCTCATATTACATATTTGCACACTTACATACGTAACACTTTTGCACATCCTCACATTACATATTTGTACACTTACATACATGACACTTGTGCACATTCTCTCAATACACACTTGTACTCTTACTTACATGACACTTATGCATATCCTACACATTACACTATTACATACTTATGCATATCCTACACATAGAAACTTACATAAAGGGAAAATATAAATCACTCATATAAACTACAAACTCAAAACCTAATCTATTAAAAATTTACATTTGTACCATAAAGGTGCCATGGGGGTACATTTGCATGTACCAAGTAATTTAATATTCTCCAATATTTTCTCATATGTCTTTGCATAGCATTTAATTAAAACAAAATAGAATACCTTATACCCATGTCACCAAATGTCCATGTAAAATTTTCTATAATTGATGTCCAATTTGTAACAAAATTATTTGGTAATATTATCAAGTGGAATTGGAACAAGTGGTTAGATTCCTCAACATTTAAGGAGGAGACCAAAGTTCAAATATAGGCAAGTGATACATGCATAATATCCAAGCTTTGTTGTAATACCATTATGTGGTGGTGATGTAATACGGGTGGGGCTCATTTCAATCTCATATAACCAATTGAAAATAAAATATTTTGTAATCTCCTACACCATAAAGTAACTTATACCTTATTGACTATATAAGTAAATGTGCCATGATGTCTTCCTCTTTAATGTAATAAATTGACCTTAATGTGGAGAGCTTGTTTAGGTGAACAATCAATGTTCTAGTCCCATTTCCACTAAAAGTTATCAAAGCTTTCATACCAACAATAGAAATGGGAAGATAGGCCCTCAGGTATAAATTTCTTTACTAGGTCCAATTTGGAAGTTGATTGAGGCCTAGGTGGCCAATGCCTCATTGTTTTGAGGTGGTTAACCATATTGCGTTGGATAAAGATACACCGAAAAAACTTGGGGTGGGACCACATATGCTTGATATGGAGGTATTTAAGGGATAATTTGTTGGGGAAAACCCTAAGGATATTGATGTACAACATAATATGGCTACAAAAAATAAGGATTCAAGTTTTTAATTGGTGGTGAATCAGGATAGACAAGGTGTTGATTAGATGGGGCTTGTATAATTTAGATCAGAGGAGGATGTTACAAGTATTTTTGATTATGGGTATGGAGGTACTACTATATATTTTGTACTGGCTAACTAGCTACTATTGACATTTAGTTTGAAGGTTTTCTTAAACTCCTTGCATTGTCATTTAACCAATTGACACAAATTATGAGAAATACCTTTATTCTTAATTGGAATGTAAATTTATCCTAAAGTAGTCATATTAGGTGGCATGGACTATCCCAAGGATAAGTCCATTATTTTAGAATTATTATTATGTTGATAATATTTGGGTAGGCTTTGAGTTAATACTAAACATATCGAGGGGTTTGCTTTGGATATTAGAAATTGGTAGTTGACTTACCCCAACCTGACTATTAGATAATACCAAAACTTTATTAGTCAAAGGGTTATTTACATTAATCTAAGGTATTCTATGTGAGTCGCGGTGGGTCCCATAGTGGACCATGCTTTATTTAGAGAATTTCAAAAGGGAGAATCATAACTGCAAGTTGATGGAAAATTGGAAAAAATAGTCTCTTATAACACAAGGTCTTGGCTCATTTAATCATCCATTGAACTGTTGTCTTTTGATGAAGTGAGACTCAACATTATATCTACTTTAATTTTATTTTCTTTATGTACCAATGCAACAACTTCTTCTTTTCTTTTTCCTTTTGGATTTCTTCCTAGATAATATTAATTTAGCTAGTTTAAATCATTTGCTTGATTATTACGTCTTTAATCACATATTCATAAGCCTAATCTCTCTTGTGTATGTATGTACATGGATAGAATTTTAGGGTTAAAAATATAAAAATTCTAAAAATTTGAACAGAGAAGCAAATCACTCCAAAAATGTAACTTGAAGAAAATTTGACAAAGAAGAACCAAGAAAATCACTCTAAATGAATCTCTCTTGATCCAAGATGAATTGCTCTCTCAATACTTAGGAAAATGTTTGATCTTATTCAGTGAAAATCACTTACCAAACTTTGAGTGAATTGCTCTTTAGGTTCAACTTGAAGAATTTCACATCTTCAAGTAGTTTGCTCACTAGTTTGGAGTGAATCACTAGCTAATGCAAAGTGTATCACTAGTTGATATAGAGTGAATTGCTTGATATATCAAACTTGAGATTTTCTTTGATTACTTAAGAAATTGGCCTCAAATGAGGTAAATCACTCCAATATGGAGTGAATTCCATCTTGAGTGAAGACTTGGAAAAAATTCTTCAAAATTTGGCAAATCACCTTTTGGCTATGGCAAATTTAATTTTTGTTCTAAAATTGAAGAATTTTATTAATATTACATTGCTTATCTGCTTTGTGAAAATTTAAGACTTTTGGGGTTTGTAATTGAGTTGCAATTTGCAAAGAACTTGTAAAATTAGACACCAAAAAATTAAAGATATACAAAATTAGAGTTCAAACTAGGTTTATCATTATGGAAATCAAGCCCTCCCTCCCGTCATATGTACTAGAAACGTGTTGAATTGTGGAAATTTCTAAGTTCTTATTCACCCATAATTTTTTTTAATAGATTTGAAGAAATAGGGGTGTGCCCCTCTCAACCTTCGAATTTAGGTTGGTTCTCCACTATCCTTGCTAAATTTAACTAATCTATGTTAAATACATGAAAATAACAATGGTAATTAAAATACAAAAATTAAAATGAATGAAAGTACAATTTGAATTTTAGGGTGTGAGAAACTAAATGTAAGTAGGATCACAACTGTAGAAACGAGAATGTATAATCAATCAACACATAATAAAATCAAAGAACAATAATAGATCTCATGTGCATAAAATTAAACTAACAAAGAATGACAATAGAAAGAAGGGTAGTGCCATAATTTTCATGCATCCAACAATCTAGCAGGGTAGTGCCACTAATGGAAAGCAAAAAGTCTCATCAATTTTTCACTAACCCAAGAGTAAAGAGCATTTACAATGTGTGGCTTATTGAGTGTAGCTCTAATTATCTAAAGGCAAAAATATGTCTATGATGGAGCCTATGAGCTCCATCATAGACATCTTGGATCCTATTTATTGAAAGAATTCACCCTTGAGTTACTATAGGTAAGAAATTTTTACTCAGTAACAGTAAAGATTTGGGATTATTTTTAGCAATATAATGCACCTCCAAATATTACATACCTGTAAATATTATTCTAAACAACTTAGAAGGCTTCTAAAATGCTCAATGGTGCCACTACATACCAAAATGTTGTATTTTTAATATCATATATATTTATGTATATTGTTTTTCTCTTTTATTTGTCAATGTGTGATTCGTTAAAGGAGGGGATAAAATCACTCCTACTTAGGAGTGCTTCACTTTATAGAAATCAATTGTTCCCTATTATCTAATGCTTCACTTATTAGAATGAAATCAACCACTTTGATCAAATCATACCTCTAATTAAAATTTTGTAAATTTGGGTTCCTTGGAGCCTCAACTAATCAATGTAAAAAAAAATTCTCATCTTCACAATATGGGCAATCCCTAAGGTAGTAATCGGGTTATTAAAAATAACATAAAGAAAGTATTTTGTATGTTATTTCTTGCATTTCTAGTATAGACCTATAGATTGTAAGTCATATATGAACAATCTAAATAAAATTAAAGAGACTTATGAGGATGAAACTGTTCATTTGACTGAAAAAGAGAGGATTACCCTCAAAGCAAGAACAAAAAAAGGAAACTCATAGGGATATCAATATGAAAAATAAAAATAAACATCACAAGTATTAACAAATAGCGGAGCTAAGCCCACTAATCAAATGTGAGGATGAACATGATATCTTTGAACACTATTGATCTGAATAAGACCCCTTAAAAAGAATTATAATAAAATACATTGTTATATTCCTATGTTTATTTAAATAAAAGAAATAAAATATGTAGCAAGGAATCTAAGGATACATTCAAGAGGATTTAGGCAATTGGGAATTGTCTAAGTTTCTACTATATGAGCTTCAAGAGCTATCCTAATAATATGGTACAAACACAATTAGGATGAAAATTTATCAAAAGCAAGAAATAATTGGGTTATTGATATTTTTTGTAGGAAAGAGAAATATCAAGGTTGGAGTCATAAATGTATATACACCATCTACGCATATTCTTCATGATATATGTTGGAAGGACCTCAATTTATTTATGTCAAATTTAATGATGATTCATAATTGTGATTTATGGATTTTTGGGGAACTTCAACACAATTTTTATCCTCTAGAAATGAATGATAGTACTCTTGGATGGTTTAAACTTTAAATCAATGGAGGATTTTGATTCATTTATTTATTAAAATTGCCATTGCGATGTTATTCCACTAGACATATAATATGCATGGGACAACAAAGATATTGGGAAAACCCATATAGCAAAAATACTGGAGAAGTTTTTGTTTTCTAATACATGTAAATAAAGTATACAATCACTTTAGGCATTTAATACAATATTTTATCTTAAATCCATTCTCTTGGAATATAATCTAATAAATAATGGTCATCAAAATTTATTTTGATTTTGGTCTATGTGGCTTTGAGACCCTAATTTATTCCAAATGATTATGTTATGGTGGGATGAAATAATATTTGAAGAATAGTATTTATATAAGTTCAAAAGCTGAAATATATATCATAAATAAATATCTGGGATGTCAAATAATTTGGCAACATTTAAAATAAAATAAATTTATTTCAAGCTTAATATTCTATAGTAGACTGTTAAAATTAATATAATGGACCAAGATAGGAATCAACAATGAAGGGGGAGTACGAGCAAATAGGGAGTGCGAATTGGAATTTAGTCATGGCAAAAGAGTTACAAGTTCATCCAAAGTGAAACAATGCTTCAAACCCTTACCATGAATGCATAGAACATTATTTCTAGAAAAGTTTTGAAGCGAATGTCCATTGATAAAAATAAGAGATAGGGGTGATTGCGATCTAGGAGCGAGTGTAAACTAGGAGTGAGTATGAGGCATAAGAGTGCAATTTGGGAGGGAGTGTGAGCAGAGAGAGAGTGAGCCAAGAGGGAGTACAAGCCAAGAGCATGTCCCATTAGCTAGTAAGGAAGGAAAGTCATATTTGAAAACCCTAATGGGAAGTATGGATGCCCTAGTTGGAAGTATGGAGGCCTAAGTTGAATATAAGCAAAAGAGTGAATACATTGAAGGTTCGATCTAAGTAGCAAATGTTACACTAGAAGTGAGTATCAAGGATGAGATGATTGAGCATGATATAATGGTTCTTAAAATTAAAGGGTTAATATGGAAGTTCTATAGATAATAGCTATCATTTTTGGAGATTCAAAATTGGATCAAGTGGAAGTGGGGATTGAATTCAAATTATTCTATGACTTTTATTCCTAAAGGTTTTTTCCTCACCATATTTTCTAGTTTAAAAATTAGGGATAAAATAATGGTTGGTGGCCCATGGTTTAGGGTAAGAGATGCACTTTATTTGAGACCATGGAATGAAAATTTCTATTGAGATAGAAACTATTAAGAAGCTTCCGATGTGGGTTAGGCTTTTTAGACTTCCATATTAGCTTATAAATAAGGATGTTGTGAAGAATATTGGAAATATCCTAAGGGAATTCATCAAGGAATGACTAACTTTTAAGGAGTAAAAGCATGTTATATATACTCGAATATGTGTTGCTATGGATATTTTAAAACCTTTGCCACAATCCATTAAAATTAAATTTGAATCAAGAGAATGGGATCAACAAGTAGATTATAAAAATATTGTATTTTGTTACCACAATTGTTATGAGATTAGACACATGGCAAGAGTTTGCAAAGTGAAAATTATGAAGAAAGAGACAAAAAATTCTAACCTTGAGATAAACTTCAAGACAAAGCAAGAATATCATATAGTAATAGAAGCTAGATCATATGAAGGATATTCCACTCCAAAAGAAGAGGTAAAGAAAGCTTATATATAGTGTCATTTAGCAAGTTCATAAGGAATTAAAGGTGTAAAAGAAGATGTGAAGATAAATCCTAAAACAAATATGACAAAAGAGGTCAAGTTTATTCCAAGTAAATCATCTTCATTTTTCTTAAGTAGTATATAATCTTCTCCAAGTAATAAAAGTGAAAGTGGTGAAAATATTTTCCCTTGCACTTTAAGGTTTCAAGAGAAACATAATAAAGAAATAAGGATGGAGGAAATCCATAATAATTTAGGGTTTTTAGGGTAGAATAAGAACGTAATTTCTACAAAATAGCATCCTTACACTTTAGGTTTTCTAGGGCAACATAAAGAAGATTGTGCTTTTGAGGTTATTCCTTGCACTTCAAATCCTTCAAAACAAGGTAAACCTTAAGATGATAAGTATTACTATGATTTGTGTGAGAAGATTGAAGATATTTATGAATATGAAAATATTATTGGAAATTAAAAAAGAGAGGAAGACCCAAGAAGAAAAAACAAAGAGAAAAGGAAACCCATAGGGATATTGATATGGAAAAACAAAAGCAAATATCACAAGTGTTAACAAGAAGTAAGGCTAAACCCACAAACAAAAACAAAAAATAACAATGAAAATAATATCTTGGAATATTAGGGGAATGAATAAGAACCCAAAAAAAAGGTATTAATAAATTTTGAGGTTGTTATACACAAGATATTTATAGATATAGAAGTTGGGCAACAAATTTTTTAGCCATTCGAGGTGTTGAATTTCATACATAATTTAAATTTAAAAAAGCATATGATATAAAAGGAGTTTAATATGGAAAATTAATAGTTTTAAGAAGATGGAGAATATATTTGATAGAAAGGCAAAGTTGGATATGCTTTAATTAACTTCTTATAAATGTAATGAGAGCAATGTAATGTTTTATTTTTGTAATGGGAGTGGCCCCCAATAGAAGCCACGCATAGCTTATTAGAAATATATATACAATGGACCAAGATACTATTGAAATATAAAATGGTTAAGCTTAACTTGAGGCCATGATCGGTTTTGTATTGTATTATATGTACAAGTTATTTGGGCCCTTGTAAACCTTGAAAAGGATAATTTTGTAATATTTTATTATTTTAATCCTAAATATCGGTTACTTAACCTTGACCTAAAGATAACTTGTATTTAGATATAAATATCCTATCATACCAATCATTTTATTATTGGTTGGAGTGTATTCTTTATTGCTATAGTGACATTATCAAGCACCCCTTATATCATGTGCATTTGCTTTTTGTGTATTTATTTTTAGCAATACTAGGTAATGTATTGATTCCATTTGTTTCTAGAAACTGTTGTGAAATATAGCATGGTATCAAAGTGGGTGTAAATATCCTTTACTTGATTACTTGTCTTTGGAAAATAAACTTCTATAGTGTCTTCAAAGGGCAACAATATTTAGTGTAGCCAAAATAGTTTTGCTGATAACAATTTTTTTTAATTTACATGGTGGAATCGATAGCCGCCATGAATTCGAGCAGGTTGTCCAGCTTTTATGGATGCCATAGTATTCTACAATGTCCACCCTAGAAGCTGACATACAGTTATTCATACAGTTTGCCCCTATAACCACCATGTCATAATCATTTTAAACCCTTTATGTCACTGAAAGAACCAAGAAAGGGACAAGCGTTCAGTCCGACAAGGCTCGATATTTGAACCTTGGACTTTCACCCCCAATGGATCTAAAAGGGATTATGGTAGCCAGTGTGATTTGAACCAGATTTGAATGGACTGATGGTATGGATCACAAACCTCAACTGGTAGCCTCACACCAACTCGGCTACTCACTCACCCTTAGGTAACAAATTTAAAAAAAAGGGTTTTTTATCTAGTAAAATCCTAGGTGGACTTGGATTGCAAGGATTTTACTATAGGATAAATATTCACTAATAGGTTCTTTTATTCCTCTCATTAGCTCTTTTAGATTTTTATGTCAAATAGTAGTCTAAATGAGAGGATAGACTGCTTGGCTACTTCTATAAAATAAGGTTAAAGAATTTCTAGATTCACCCTTGGTGCCAAAGAATCCATGGGTAGGATATTGTGCATGGCAATACCTCTAAGCCACTTGATAAAGTTGTTAAAATGGATTGGAAAATTTTTTGTTGCATAGGCATGAGATATTGTATTTATTGGTTATGTTCAATAAAAATGTTATAGTGTAAACCATGACATATATCAACAAACGGTCAACATTTTTGGATTCTTTGTAAAATTTTAGGTGAGCCCAAATTCAAGGATTTGAGTCATTCTACCTATATATCCTCTTTTTTCATGTCTAAAAATTCTCTAATTTCCTTCAATTGTTTGAATTTAAAATTTTTAAAAGGGAAAATATGCCTGAGAATATTCCTTACGTAAAACAAGCACTGAAATGAAAACATGTGTATGCATGTGTCACTTCAAAAACATCAATGGAGGTTTTTGGGCATGGGATTTAGTTTATATTTAATGCATATATATAATAGGGCCTTGGCCCTAGTGGCTATCAAAGCCCACTTTAGGGAATTGTGCCCTGGAGGTTCAAGGTTCAAACCTATTACCCATAACAATACAAACTTTTGATGATATCAACAACCTCCTTGATAATGTAAGAAATTATGTCATGGCACCACATGATGTTGTGGCATCTAATAATCTCACCAAATTTTTGCTTAAGAGTGATGATGTGGTAGTTCCTACTAATATTGATGTGGAAATTCATACCCAATGCTAACATGGTGACTAACTTGGTAGGTGACATGGAATCCTATACATATGATGATATGGTTTCCAATGTGGTAGGTGCTAACATTGTGGTCTATACAACTGCTAACATGGTGATTTGTATAAGTGTTAATGTGGTAGGGGTCAATGTGTTGATGATCAACATGATAAGTGGATGGTCATATTGCAGATATAAATACAAGTTTATCTAAACATATTTTACCAAGTGAACTTAGTAACCATACAATTGTATAGTCAAAAATAAACTTGGCTAAGCACAAATTTGTAAGCAAATTAACATGTGAAAAGTGGCACAACATGATTTACTAGTTATAAATTAAATTAGAGTGTGACAAGTGGTACAATCTATTTCATTAGTACTCTATTAGTGGCTTGCACAATCAATGCATAGTTGGCAATCCTTTATTTCATATTGTGACAAGTTGTATCACCTCATTCATTGGTATGTTGTCTAGTAAATGCATAATTAGTACTCCTCAACCACTCATGCAATGAATGGGATAGCTTCCCATTCTCTACAAACAATAAGTTTATTTATTTCAAACACTTTGGAGGTATTTTATGTGATTTTTGGACCAAACTTCTAGGGACCATAATTATTGCATACAAATTTGTTTTGAGCCTATTATTTTCAAATTGCATGGTTTTTTGAGATCTCTGTATTTTTTGTGTTATTTATAGTACAAGTGTATGCAAGATATTGTATTTTTATAAGGAATTTATGGATTAACATGTGCCCTTGTTGAATGGTCAAAACTATGCAACCTAAAAAAGTAAAATTGAAGATTTGCTCCAAAGTAAGGGGTTGCTCAAAAATGTGAATGAGGAACCTCATGATATTTTGAATAGATGAAAAAATATATAGGGACAAGAAGGATTAGTCTCTTGGTGTGATAATTATTCATGTTGACAATATATATGCCACTCATTTTAGTAGTATCACAAACCGTATAAAATTGCTTGGTAAAATTTAGGGATTATGTGATCACATTGATTTTATATAGATCGATAGGTTGGAGGTAGAGCTTGTTACTTTGACTATATAATATTTTAATACTATTTATGAGTACATTAGTCAATTAAATAAATTACAAGATGATATATACACTATTAGAGGAATTCCAAGGTTGATTGGAGAATTTCAGGAAGTTGTGGACAAGGAGAAGAATATTGAATTGCTCAATATTATCTTCAATAATATTTAGATATAGATGATATAATTGTAGTTATGTTTGAGATGCTTTGTATTTACTTTCCTAAATCTCCTTTAACTCCAATTAATGAGGTGTTCAAGTACTTTCTTCATCATTAGGCTAGAAGATAGAGGCGTAAAGGTAATTCTTTCATCAATCAAACCCTTCCAAAAGTTGTTAAATCTCAAAATGATAAGAAGCCAAAGCAGAATAAAAATAATACCAAGAAAATATTTAAAATCCAACATGTGATTTTTATAAGAAGGAAGTACATAAAGCAAAATTTTATCAGATTTGCATCGAGAAGCTTGAGGCATCAAAAAAGGAGATGTTGATGTTGCTCTCTTTTGTACACAAGGTAAGAACAATTTGGATGGAGAAACCTAAGAGGTACAACATATTGGACATCCACATATTCTCATGAGTGGATTATATATTGTTAGCTTTTAAGTTAATTCTCAAAATATCATAGGTCCCAAAGTAAATAAGCCAACAATATTATAGGTCAAAAATATCAATAATCAAGAGTAGAATAATATATGAGCAATCAAATATATATCAAGGCCAATATAATAATAAAATAACATTCACTTATAATATCAAATATGAATGTAAATGGCCAAAATCATTCATGTACATGCATGAAGAAATACTTACAATAATAAATTGCTCAAAATAT
This sequence comes from Wollemia nobilis, assembly GCA_028583015.1. NCBI lineage: Eukaryota > Viridiplantae > Streptophyta > Pinopsida > Araucariales > Araucariaceae > Wollemia > Wollemia nobilis. The sequence continues at coordinate 666,581 of JAQPPZ010001737.1, read as the reverse complement.
GTATACAAGCTTTATTATCAATTCTTGCTCTTTTTCTCATTTTGTGTTCACATTGTATGGAGCTTTATCTCCATAATATAGACATAGTAATGTGACTCTTCACATACTTGACTATTGCTCTCCATATGATAACTCCCATGACCTTTGGCTTATCATCTTGCCACTTGTATACTAGACTCTTCACTCTCTTCTTACATGCATACTTGACTCTATGACACTTGCACACTTCTACATGACTCTTACTCTCCTACATGCACTCCTAATACAAGACACTTGTGCACATCCTCACATTACATATTTGCACACTTACATACATGACACTTGTGCACATTCTCTCAATATACACTTGTGTTCTTGCACATCACTCTTACATGACACTTGTGCATTTCTTGCACATTGACACTTACATAAAAGAGGAAATATAAATCACTCATCTAAACTATAGACTCAACCCTAATCTATTACATATTTACATTTGTACCATGAAGGTACCATGGGGGTACATTTGCATGTACCAAATAATGTAATATTCTCCAACACCCTCTTGTATTACATTATTTGGTTATTGAAGACTTTAGTCTTCAATATTTGTCTTTGATATTCAATCTTCATGTGACCTTGCATTGTTCATGAACCTCTACTTCTCTAGAATATTCTTCATCATCTTGAATCTTGGGTTCATCCATTGCTCATGTTTGTAATCTTTGTAAGATAATCTTGGACTATGCTTGATCCAATTTCCTGTTTCTTATCTTTCTGAAAAATCAAGTAACTTATCATTAATTTGATCCTGAGGTAATAAATGTTCAATGATTTCTTGAGAGAATCCCATTGTATCTAAGGCAAATATTCCATTCTTGATTGACCCTATAGCTTTAGTTTTGCTTTGATTCTTGATAATGCATTTTCTATGTTCATTTGTATATTTGAATTCCATTGTTCTTCCTTTTTCAACTAATTGAGCAATTGAGATAAGATTAGTTGATAATCCAAGAACATATAAAACATTTTCTAGCACAAAATCTGAAAATGGCATGCTAGGTATTACTTTTCTAGTTCCTTGAACTTGATACATCTTATCATCTGCAATTTTTAGTGAAATATTATCTTTGACTTCTAAGGATTCAAACCAATGTAAGTTTCTAGTCATATGATGACTAGCACCTGAATCTATATACCAAACATATTTTTCTCTTTGCATTTTTTGATGAGATTCAAGTGATATTATTTCACATCTTTGATAAGAATTTTGAAAAATTCTTTTATGATTTTTCCCTTTGAACTCAAAATATTGTTTTTTATACAACTTTTGATTTTGAAATCTTCCTTTCATGAAATATGGTTCTTTAAGATTTCTCCTATGATGTGAAACTCCTATTTTTCTTTGCCATTTATTCATTTTCAAATTTCTTGATTCCTTTGAAGTTGAAATCCTTATATCTCCCAAGAAATTAATATGCACTCAAATAAGAAATTTGCAAATTTTTAATTTTCTCTAATCCTTTGAAGTAGAAATCCTTTTAACTCCCTACTAAATTAAATTTGCAAAATTTCAAATTTTAAAATTTTTAAAATTTGTCTCCTTGTGTCTTACCCGAAAGTGGCATCCCTTCTGGGATGTTTTCCACAAAAAAAAAATTAAAATTTTCTAATTTCAAAAACTTCAAATTAAAAAACCTTAAAAAAACTCCAAATAACTTTAAATTTAAAACTTCAAACCTTTACTCCACTACTTTCAAATATTTTAATATTCAGATAAAAAGCATTTAAATCCTAGTAGAAAACCTTTTCACTCTAAAAATTTAAATCACTTCTAAATATTTTCAAAAATATAAGCTTTTAAAATAAATAAACTTCAAAAAAATCTATTAAGGTAGAAAACCTTATAACTCCCTACTTGAAAAAACTTTGGTAAAATTTAAATTTAAAACTTTATTTTCCCTCCAAGTAATAAAGGTGGGAAAGGCTATTTTAGTGTACCTTTCCACTAATAAAGCTTTTGATTAGTAATGTATGATGTTACCTTAGATTACTCCACCTTCTCACTGAAATCCTTACTATAATGCTACACTCACTCAGTTTTCAGGCATATGAATTTCCTAAAATGATGCTTAGGTTTCCTTATATCTTGGCACCTTGCTTGATGCTCTTCAATGGTATGACATCTAGGGTTACACTTTCTATGTAGAACATTCAAAATTTTATTTAGTATCCTATTTAACATATCTTCTTCCTTGGACAACACACAATGTATTCACTACATCATTCGCTAGTTGGCTGGCTTAGTGCATTTACAATATCCTCCACTAGATAGCATGCTCATATTGAACGATACTCTTAGAAGGTGCTCAAGTTTTTTTTGCTCAAAGGTTATATCCTTGATAGTGAATGACTCTCTTTATCTATTACGATGCTCTCTTTATTTGTTAATGAATGCACCTGGATACATTCTTTCTTTGGAATAGTGCTCCCTTTCTCGGGAAGTGAATGCTCTATTTCTTTGTTATGGTACTCTTTTTCTTTTTATTGAAAAATCTCTTTCTCAATAAGTGAATGATCTCAAATACGCTATTTGTTTCTAGAGTTTTGAAAAATGCTCTTGTATGAGAGCAATGGTCTTCTCTAGTCTAGACAATTCTCTTGCTTTAAGATTGTTGGTCTTCATTGATCTGTACAATGCTCTTACTTTAAGAGCATTGATCTTCACTAATATAAGAAATGCTCTTCTAAGAGAGTTGTTCTCTGGTTTCTCATTGATATTCGCTTAGGTTGTTGTACTCTATCTCCCAATGATGGTTGCTTAGATTACTATACTCTATATCCATAGTGATGGTTGCTTAGATTGCTAGCCTCCATCTCCCAGTGATAGCTACCAAGATTATTGGCATTTATCTCCCCAATGATGGTTTCTTATATTGTTAGCCTCACTACTATATTGGTCTCTTAATATTGGCCTTCAAATTATATTGGTCACTTGAGTGTTGGTCTCTTTACTTCTGTGGTGGATGATGGCTCCACTAAATAGACACTTAATGTGTCTTAATGCTTCTTTTTTTCTCTAGACTCCACTCTAGTAGTGATATTCTATGTTTCTTGTAGGATAATGTTCTTAAAAAATCTTGTTTCAAAAATATTTAGAAAATAAGTCAAGGCCAAGACTAAAATTGCTACAATTAGCCTGATGCTTATAGTTTTCTAAATAACCAAAATTTCTCTATGCCTCTATCTATCCTTATCTCTAGAGGTTTTTTCTCTGTACTTCATAGTACTCCTATTATCTCTGTATACTGCTACTCAATCTCTATATTCATAAAGCTAGAATGCTTCTCTATCCCTGGAAGCTTTGATGGTTCTCAATTTATTGGAAACTTTGATGCTTCTCAATCTTTAGAATCTATCTCCAATGTCTTAGGTCGCACCTAAGAACAAAATGATTCTTCTCTTTTCTAGAGAATACAAAATCAATATCAAGGTTACTATGAATACCCCTGAATGACCAATTTTCTCCTGAATTTTTTCTCTCAATCTTCAATAGTGATTCTCCTATTTTTCTCTAGAGAATTCTAAATATTAGTAGGGTGACTTTGAATATCCCAAAACTTCCAACTTTCTTCTAATTTGACTATCTCTCTCAATGTCCAACTTTCTTTTGAGTTTGCCCTTCTCTCAATGTCCAACTTTTGTCTAATTTGGCCCTTAATAAATCTTAGTTGAGTCCTCATCTTCATTGGTTTTTATTCAACCAAGTGGAATGACCCTAGCATCCAAATTAGGGTGACTTATCCTTATCCCCTTAATATCTACTCAATCAGACCTTTAAAAATAGAATCCAAGTCTTCAATGCTTTCAAATTGGATCGACTCTAATATAAATCTATCAAAAATAGATAGAGTTAAATGGTGGCTTTGATACCACTATTGGATTTTAAACTTAATTATCTTAAAATATCATAGGTCCCAAAGTAAATAAACCAATAATATTATAGGTTTTAAAATATCAATAATCAAGATTAGAAAATATATGAGCAATAAAATATATATCAAGGTCAATATAATTATAAAATAACATTCACTTATATATGAATGTAAATGGCCAAAATAATTCATGTACATGCATGAATAAATACTTACAATAATGAATTGCTCAAAAATTGTATACAAGCTTTATTATGAATGCTTGCTAATTTTATCTTGTTTATGTTCCATTGTATGGAGCTTTGTCTCCATAATATAAACATAGTAGTGTGACTCTTCACATACTTAACTATTTCTCTCCATATGATAGCTCCATGACCTTTGGCTTATCATCTTGTCACTTGTGTACTAGACTCTTCACTCTCTTCTTACATGCATACTTGACTCTATGACACTTGCACACTTTTATATGACTCTTACTCTCCTACATGCACTCCTAATACAAGACACTTGTGCACATCCTCATATTACATATTTGCACATCCTCATATTACATATTTGCACACTTACTGACATGACATTTGTGCACATTCTCTCAATACACACTTGCACTCTTACTTACATGACAAATGTGCATTTACTGCACATTACACTCTTATATGACACTTGTACATATACTACACATTGACACTTACATAAAAGGGAAATATAAAATCACTCACCTAAACTATGGACTCAACCCTAATGTATTACATATTTTATTTGTACCATAAAGCTACCATGGGGGTACATTTGCATGTACTAAATAACGTAATATTATCTAACATATATTTAGGGGCAACAAGGCACAAGAGAAAGCACAAACATCTCCTATATGGGTACAACAAATCCCATTAAGGGGAGCATGTCATATTTGGAGATGAATCTTATTTATAGGTGGCAAGATGTGGAGAGCTTAGTATTGGATCATCTTCTTTTGATGAAGTTCTCCATGTTCATAGAGTTGGTCCAAATCACTTATTTATTTATCACATTACTCATACTAACAAAAAGGTAGAATTTTGATGTGATTTTTGGGTAATTAAGAATATAGACAATGAATTTAATATAAATGATTTTGATTATTTTTATGAGTAGGATCAAATGTATAAATTAGGGGAAGGTCGACTCCTTCAATTTCTTACTCTCAAAAAAAATATTGTGTGTCCATGGTGGTTCATGCAAATGATGAAATTCAATGATGACATCATAGGCTTAGGCATCTTAGGTATGGATCTTCAAGATACATGAGTCATAATTAATTGACCATTGGACTTCCTCATATTTTCTTTTTAAGTGGTGCATGTGAGGGATGCATTCTAAGGAAGTATCATAGGGATAACTTTCCAAAAGGGATAACAACACATGATACTCACTTTGTAGAGATCATGCACACTAACATATGTAGACCTACGAGTACATCCTCCATTTATGAAAATAGGTACTTCCTTCTCTTTAATGGTGATTCCTCTATATATGTGTGGTTATATACTATTTGCACTAAGAACAAGGCGTTTAAGATTCAAGGCATTAAATTACTAAATAGGAATATCAGGTGTCTTAGGTCAGAAGGTGGATATATGAGTAATGGCTTTCATGATTTTTTGACTCTTCATGGGATAGCATACCAGAGGACTACTCACTATACTATAGAAGAATGGGATAGCTAAGAGGAAGAATGGGGTAATCATGGAGATGGTATATTGCATGATTCATGCTAAGGAAATGGAGCATAATATAAGCAGCAAATCCACATCCCAGAATAAGAAGAAATGATCCTTGGATTTACATAGTTTTGTTTAGTTTTGCTCATTTTTATTAAAATGTATAAGTGTTAAAATGTACAAGTAGGAGCAAAATGTACAAGGTGTTTAGAAATAGACTATTACGTCATTTTAATAATGTAAATGTACCTTTCTTCGTACATACTTAGGATATTAGATTACTTTAGGGGGAGGTTATCTTGTTACTACATGTAATGTAATAAATGCACAAGTGTCAAAGTGCAAGTTGAACATGTGCAAGTTGTCCCTTGTACATCTAGGTAGAGTGTTGGTCAAGGAACCCATTTCCTATATAAAGGGCCATAGTCATAGACACAATATGTCAGAGAGTCATAATCATAGTCATTAGTCATTGTGTGACCAGAGTGACATGATGTAGCAGTGTGATGTAGTGATGGAGTTTAATATGCTCAATGCCTATTCTTGAGTTGTAGCTATGTTCATGGAGTGTTCATTTTCTCCATAACTACTTTTGTAAACATCTCCAAAATTTCTATTTATAGTATATTTTTAGTCATCGCATAGATTTACTTTATTTCATATTACTTTGCATCTTGTGTTTGTTATGTCCCATTACATGATGCATCAAAAGCTAACCGTGGTATCAAATCCATGGTATATCAATAGGGAAACCACCATTATTATTGACTCTGAGGTTTTGTTACAACCCTAACATAGTCGACTATGTTAGGTTCCAATTGAAATAACTATTTTCACTATTTAAATTAGGTCGATTTAATTAATTCATCATCTATCTTATCTTATCTTCATTTGCACTTGCACTATTATTATTGCCCATTGTGCAGGGACTTTGCCCTCCTAAAGTGGCAAAAGATTTATTATAATATTTATTTGCATTTCCTTCCATATTTTTTATTGTTGTCAATTACTATTGTTATTCATTTCGTATTGAATGCATGAATTAACATTATAGTCTGTAGGAGCAAGAGAGACAAAGAGGGAACTCGGTTATCTCCATGTCTTATCAGTTAATCAGGTTCTTGGAGTAGCGGTGTCTTAGACTACCTCACACACACCAATAAGATTTCATTCGCAAACAATACTGGTCAGAGAGATTGTTATTCGATATCGTGGGAAACTTAAAAACCACTAGTCCTAGCAGAAACCCTACAAAAGTAACCACCAATAATTTTGGGCAAACAATGCAGTAAATAATGAATGCCAATCGCGTTGGTATACTGGCAGTCAGCGCCACGAGGAATAAACACTAGGCCATCGGGGCACACAACGCAGTCCTGTGTCAAAAGCATAACCAAAAATTTTGTAACGAGAGATTCCTGAAGCATCGAAATGCCTACATCAAGCACAAATTAAGCAGATGTGAATCGAAGGCTAAATAGTGGACTATAACACTGAGTTGGACGGAAAAAAAAAAAGCTGCACAACACAAAGTTCACCTCGTGACCAATCATCGCCCGTGAAAAATATTATTCTCCGCCATAACCTAAGGTACATTCGTTTTAATTTTTTTTAGCTTTGAGATATTTATCCCACATTTATTGTGGGAGGATAGCAAAGGCAGTTATAATTTTTTCATAGCATCTTTAAGGGTGTGACATCGGTCACATACCCGTAAGCACCCTTCCACGCGTGTAAACCCGTTGAAGTTCGATCACCTAGTAAAGAGGTTAAGCACCATGTGTTTCATCCTCCTTGAAGTAAACATTGTTTAGTTGTGTCATGTCCTTCCTCATTAGGGTGTTAGTCAGTTAAATATCTAGAGTCTCCTTCGTGTCATGTCCTTTCTCGCTAGGGTGTCATGTCATGTCATTCCTCGTCAAAGCGTGTTAGTGTCTACTAATTGTATTTCAGTCCCACATCATTTTTTTCATCGACGATTGAGTACCATTGGTGTTCGCATCTAGTTCACGAGTGCTTACATCATAGGGTAGTCACAAAGTGGTGTCACACTTGACGTGTTCACATCTAGTTCACGAGTGCTCGCATCATAGGGTAGTCACAAAGTGGTGTCGCACCATGTCAAGTGTGGTCAAGGTGTCAAATCATTGAGTTATTTGAGTAGTTGGTTTGCTTGTGTCATAGAATAGTCATAAATTAGGGTTAAAATGTGTTAAGGTGTCAAATAATTAAGTTAGTTGTCAAACCTGGGTCAAGTCAGTGTCATGTCAAGTGTAATTAAATTGGTGATTGGTGTCAAATTACGGACGGTTAACCTGGGAAGCTACAAGGAAGGTGTTTCAATCTGCGTCATAGTTAGAGCAGTAGAGGTAGTAGAAAACAAACAAAATGTTTGCCCAAATTCATCGAAATTATTGCAAAAATTCAAGGCGATATCTGTTAAGAAAGAATTGTTAACAAGTGCATGAGTGGAAGGTGGACCAAAGGACCAAACGGGAGATTATCAATCTCGAAGAACTCCAACGAGGGGATCTTGAAGTCACCAAGAAGACCTCGTAGAAGCAAAGTTACACATAATTCTTCTCCTTTAGGTATTACTATATTTAACCATGGTCATCCATTGCTTAACAAAATGGCATCCAATCCCTCCCCAAACTCTTCCCATGAGAACCTCACACAAGAGGAAACAGGAAGCCCCATTACCACTGACAAGGCCTTAACATCGTTATTGGCTAGTATAAACACTCTGAATGACAAGATGACCCAACTATTGGAAAGATAAAGCCAACCAAATCCTCCTAGCCCAAATCACCCCCAAAGACACTGTAACATTGAGGATCAGTATGAAGGATTTTATGCACAACAAAGTGGTCATAATGGTAGTCCCCAAAATTGCTTCAATGGACAGCAAAATAATGAGGATATCAACAATGAATATGTTTTTGAACAATAAAGAGGTCCTACCCAAAATTGCTTTCATCAATATAGGCACAATGAAGACCAAGATAGAGATGAAGTTTACCAATAACCTAGAGGTCCTAGTGGGGTTAATTTTCCATGCATTGATATTCCCACCTTTGAGGTTCATGATCCATGTGGGTGGATAGCCAAAATGGAAGGCATTTTAGAATTACACTGAAATCGAGATTGAAAAAAGTTCCTTTTGCTACTTCCAAACTAGGTACTGAAGCTTATCAATGGTTTGTATGGCTCAAACACGAGAAGGAAAAAACCATTTTCTGGAATGGTAACTGTATTAATTGATTCAATAAGTACTCACAACTTTATTGACACAAGGCTTGCCAAGGCATTAAACTTGCACATCCACTCCTCCAATAAAGATAAATTTCAAGTTAGAACTGCAAGCGGGAGTAGTTCTCAATGTATAGGTAAAACATCATCAATTTCATTACAAATGGTAATTTATACTTGGCAAGATCCTCTTTTTATTATGAATCATGGCTAGAAAAAATAGAAACCACGGTCAGTTTTAATTACAAGCAACACTTTGTTGAATGGAAATAAAATGGGAAGACCATTTGCTTCCAAGGAATTCCGACACATCCATAAAAGATAGTAAGTTCGCACATGGAAAAAATATTAAGAAAAGGTAGTCATGGATTCATTGCTCAAATTAATTGTATGGAAATGCAAGCACAAGATATGCCAGAAATCCAATCAAAGGATCTACAAAACATTATGGCCAACTATGATGAGGTCTTCTAAGAACCAAAGGGACTACCTCCCAAAATATCCCATGACCATGCCATACACCTTGTTCCAAGAAGTCTTCCTCCTAATGGTCGTCCTTATCGATATCCCCAACCTCAAAAAAATAGAAATTGATAAAAATATCCAAGAACTATTAGAACATGGAGTCATCCATCACATTACTAGCCCCTATTCTTCACCAGTAGTCTTAGCCCGTCGTAAAGACAATTCTTGGCATATGTGTCCAGATTTTCATCCTCTTAAAAAAATCACCATCAAAGATAAATTCCCTATACCGATCATTGATGATCTATTAGATGAACTACATGGTGCAAAATGTTTTACCAAATTGGACTTACGTTTAGGGTTTAACCAAATTAGATTTAGGGAAGAAGATATTCCCAAAATAGCTTTTTGAATCCATGAAGGTCATTATGAATTCTTGGCCATGCCCTTTGGTCTCACTAATGCCCCATCTACATTCCAAGTTCTCATGAACCAGGTGTTCCATCCATTCCTTCACAAATTTGTCCTAGTCTTCTTCGATGACATACTCATATATAGTAAATCATGGAAGGATCATTTGTTGCATGTGGGAAGGGTTCTTCATATCCAAAGTTGTTTTTCAAACGCTCTAAATGCTCTTTTGGTGTTCAATAAGTTGAGTACCTGGGTCGTATATTATCTTAATAAGGTGTTAAAGTGGATTCTAATAATATTAATACAATTCAGGATTGGCCTTTACCTAAAACCATCAAGAAACTTCATGGTTTTTTGGGTCTCACTGGATACTATCACAAATTTATGCATAACTATGGTAAAATTGCAGCTCCTCTCACAGATCTACCAAAAAAGGATGCTTTCCATTGGTCTAAAGTAGCCACTCAAGCCTTCAAGGCTCTCAAAGAAGCCATGTGTACTACTCTAGTTTTGGAAACTCCAGATTTTCACAAACCATTTGTCATAGAATGTGATGCTTCAGTAACAGGTATTGGGGCAGTATTAATGCAGGAAGGTCATCCCTTGGCATGCGAAAGTAAACAGATTTTGAGAAATAATTTGGGAAGATCTACATATAAAAAATAAATGTTGGTTATTCTAAATTTATTGGATAAATAGAGACACTACTTAATAAGTAGTTGTTTCATTATAAAAATCGATCATAGTAGTCTCAAGCACTTTCTAGAACAACAATTTTCTTATCCATAACAAAACAAGTGGTTAACTAAATTTTTGGGATATGATTTCATTATTGAATACAAGAAAGGGAAAGAAAATGTAGCAACACATGCATTATCTATAAAATATGAAGATGAAGTGGTTATTAATGCTATTTTAGGTCCTTGTTCTCAATGGGTGTCTCAGTTACAGGAAGAATGGTTGTCCAATAGTGAAACTACTCAAATAATTTAGGAATTATCATTGGGGTCATCCAAGCACCCTCTTTTCTCCTATGAAGACAAGATATTAAGAAAGAATAATCGCATCTACATTCCACACACTTTGACAATCAAATCAAGGATTCTAGATGAGTCACATGCTTCTCCGTTAGTAGGTCATTCAGGTTTTTTGAAAACTTATATGTGGGTTAAACAATATTTTTGTTGGAAAGGATTAAAAGCAAAGGTCAAAAAATGGGTAGCTGAATGTGAAGTATGCCAATGCAATAAGGATGAAATGATCAAATCACCAGGGTTTCTTCAACCATTACCCATTCCAAATTGACAGTGGGAACACATTTCCATGGATTTTATTGAAGGTCTTCCTAATTTAGAAGGTAAAATAGTGATCTTCGTGGTGGTGGATCACCTCTCCAAATATGCTCACTTTTAGGCTCTACAACATCCATTTTCAGCAAGCAAAGTGGCTAAGGTATTTATGGACTTAATTTTCAAATTGCTTGGAATGCTCAAAAATATTGTAAGTGATCGAGATCCCATCTTTACTAGCAATTTTTGGAGGGAATTATTTTGACTTAGTGGTACCAAATTAAATGTCTTTTGCATACCATGGCCAAACAGAGGTAGTTAATAAATGTTTGGGTACCTACCTAAGATGTTTTGTTCAGGATAAACAATATCAATGGAGTCAGTGGCTATCATTGGTAGAATGGTGGTACAATACTTCTTACTATTACTCCATCAAGATGTCTCCTTTTGAAGCATTATATGGAACTAAGCCACCCACAGTAGCAAATTATGTTTTCAGATCCTCCAAAGTGGCTCAAGTAGATGATTGGTTTTAACAATGACATTCAATGCTCACCATTCTCAAAGATAATTTGGTCCAAGTACAAAATTGTATGAAGCAACAACAAGACACACATCGTTTGAAAAGAGAATTCAATATTGGTGATATGGTGTTCCTGTGTTTGCAGCCCTACAAACAATTGTCATTGAAGATCAAGTCTAGTCAAAAGTTGGCTCCATGATTTTATGGTCCTTACAAAATTTTGCGTCGCATTGGAGAAGTGGCATATCAACTAGAGTTACCTCCCTCATCATGTATACATCTAGTATTTCATGTTTCCTGTCTCAATAAGGTGATCGACTAGAAAGTGCTATTTCAATCAAAATTACCAGTACTCAATGAATAAGGGTGTATATATCTCCAGCCTGAAGCAATTCTACAAATCAGAACACGCACACTGAGATCTCATCATATCCAAGACTTTCTCATCAAATGGCAGGACCTCCTAGAATAAGATGCTACATGTGAACTTGAAAGTATTTTCTAAACATTCCTAGCTTTAAGGATAAATATTTTTGAGGAGGGGAGTCATGTTACAACCCCTAACATAGCCGACTATGTTAGGTTCCAATTGAAATAACTATTTTCACTATTTAGATTAGGTTGATTTAATTAATTCATCATCTATATTATCTTATCTTCATTTATGCTTGTGTTGTTATTATTACCCATTGTGGTGGGGACTTTGCCCTCCTGAAGTGGTGAAAGATTCATTATAATATTTATTTGCATTTCCTTCCATATTTTCAATTGTTGTTAATTACTATTGTTATTCATTTTGTATTGAATGCTTGAATTAACATTACAGTCAGTAGGATCAAGAGAGACAAAGAGGGAACTCAGTTCCCCCTAGGTTTTTGAGAACCTAGAACACTATTAGACCAATCACTATCAAAAATACTTAGTAGATTCTTGGTGGTAGAATTAAGAAGAGCCACAAGTAAGGACTAAATGCAATCTCAGATTTTGGAATACTAATATTGCATATGGCTAGTCTTTCCACTAAGTTTCAAGGGAAAAATTATGAAGACTAGGACTCAGCACCTGATCCACTAGGTTGATGAATCAACCAGTGAAGCCCATCTAAGAAATCTGGAGAAACTAACCTAAAGGTTCTTTTATTGTATGTAATTAATACTCAAATGATTGGGACACCTCCTACGATAGAAAGTTAAGATATTTCAACTTCGTTGCTCGAAGGTCAGAGTGCCTTCATAGTGTAGAGATTAGTTGTTGCAAGATAATATCACTACATAAGAGATTTTTAGAGCAAAATTACAGTGAAGTTTGGATATAGGAGATCTCCATTGATATATTGGAAACTTCACAAGAAGGAAAGGCCACAAAAGCCTTGATCCATGAGAAAAAACCATAGGAGCCTTTATCCAGAAGAAAAGACCACAAAATCCTTGATCCATAGTGAAAGGCCACATAAGCCTTGAAGAGAAGCCCATAGAAGCCTTGAAGAAAAGGCCATAGAAGCCTTGGTACTGAATAGAAGGCCATGGAAGCCTTGAAGAAAATGCCATATAAGCCTTGATCTTGAATAAAAATCTAGGAGGGAGTATCTAATTCAGAAGCAGATTTTAGTATTAATACTTTGTTTTAGGAACAGGTAGATTTAGTGAGTTGGAAAAGCTTCCTACAAAAATGTTAGGAAGAGTATATTCTTCATAATCAATCCAGAACTTCAAGCAAAAGAGATCAGGAGAATATCTCATTGATGAAGAAGGACTAGGAGAGTCCTGATCGAATACAAAGGCAGCAGAATCAGAGATCCAAGAGAAAATCTCACCACCAACACTTCTAGGAGCAAAAGGTTGAAGATAAGATCTCAAAGAAGACCAGAAGGAGCTACAAGGCCTTGGAGAGGCCTCTACAAGCATCTAGTAAAATGCTTGGAGAGCCAAACTGAAGAAATCATCAAAGGAGTTCCAAGGAGAACTCATTGGAGAAATTCACTATTGGAGATAGTGAAATATTTGGGACAATTATCGCCATCCAACAACAAGCCCAAGAAGAAGAATTTGGCAAGGAGTGCCAAATCTCATAAGACCTCAAGATATTCAAAATATTGAGAATAAGATCATGTTTGAAGTTAGAATTTGACAAGAAGCTTGAAGAAATATTTAAACAGAAGAAGCCTACCAAATCCAAGAGATTTGAAGATTACCTCTCACCGAAAGAAGGCACCACTTCAGAATCAAATATCTCTTCTAATATACAACAAAAATGAGACTACAAGAGGAGAACAAGCCACCAGAAACCTATGCTTGTGAAAGAGAGTTGTAGACCATATTTTTGTGAAGATGAATTTGTTCAAGGTAGCCTACAGAGAGCTACAGGATCTTACTCAAGATAGCAACTTCGTTATCTTAAACACCAAGATCTACATCCTCTATAGAAGTGGTGAAAAGGGATTTCAGAAAAAGGTAAGCAACTATTGGTGCAAGTGAATTTATTAAGTGGATTACTTTTTAGATTTGGTTAAGCACCCTGATTGGAGTAAAGTTACAAAAAGGAGAGTTGAATTAAGAGTCTTCAAATGTGCAAAAAGAAAGGATTATTTAAGGTTCATTTGCACTTTAGGGGTTGATTAGATTTTAGAATCTTAAACTATCTATCAACTACCTATCATCTACTTTGGAAATAAAATGAAGACTAACTCCTATTACCTTGCTTATAAAGAAATTTCAGAATAATTCTTGAAAATTCATTTCAGATTATTCTTGATTAGTTGCAGTAAATTATTTAAGTGCATTACTTTTGAGAGTTTATTGGAGTGATAAGGTGAAATTGTTAGTGCAGTATTATTAGATTCATTTTGCACTATTATATTGCTCTCAAATATTATTTTCTATGTTTCATTAGAAGGGCATAAAAATAAGATTTTGTCAAAGTGTCTATAGACACTATTAATGCACTATGATCTGCAACTTTGAAGTGGCCTAAGGAAGCCACAAAATTAACTCAATCCTCCAAGTATTGGAGAAGAATTTAACGTTGGAAATTTGAGGTAATTTGAGGCATTTTATATTGTCATTGATGTCACATGGATCACATTGAGTTTTGGTGGCCAAAATATTTCATAAATAAGCATTTATGATATTTTGGAAAGCATGGCTATTTACAGGGTTTTTGTGAAAACCAAGGCAGGCAAAATAAAAGGTTTTATTTAAAACCATGGATGGCAGATTTGAAATGGGTTTTTCTTAAAACCTAGGTTGGCTAAATTTAAAATTAAAATTAAATTTAATATTTTATTATTGTCGACGTCAAAAGAAAAATGTGGGCATATATAAATATGCCACTAAAATTTTATTTTCCCTAAGTCCTCGACGAAGATAATCCGTTCGAAGCGCTAAGGGAGCAGAAGTGTCGTATTCGTTTGAAAACCAACGAAGAGAAGAGGGAACAAAGGTAAGGGAAGTTCCTTACCTATCATCGTAGGCACTTGTGGCCTAGTGGCAAGATGAATGTGCATAAGGTTTTTAAGCGCCAGTAGATCCGAATTTTGAATCTTGCTAGCGCTGGTTTTTGCAAGGTAAAAAGGGAGAACCTTTTGCACACGTGGTTTTTGAGGGCAAGTTCGGAGGAAGCAAGAAGGAGGTCTTGCGCTCTTGGTTTCTATGTGAGCAGTTGGCTCACATGGTTGTTGGTGTCATGGTTTGAGTGGTGCAGGGGTAGTGACAGGGGATCGAATCCTGCTGAGGTTAAAGGTAAGTTATTAATTTTTTCCAAATATTTTATTTTTCTAAGGTTTCCCTAGGAGAGATAAGGTTTGTGGTGCATGTTGTGAAAAGGAAAGATTTCTGGTGATTTTCCTTTTAGAATTATATCATATTATATATCGTTGGAAAGCTTATTTTGAGGGCTATTTGATTAATTTTTTTAGAAGGAGAAATAAGGTGTACATAAAGAGATATTTCTATTTTTGTAAAAGGGTTCAAGTGAAGGTTATTTTGTTCTTTTCAAAGTGTGTTGAGTGTGGTAGATTTTCCAAAGGGGTTTCTTCATCTTCATAAAAGGTATGGGCACATTCTTCTATTGATTGTTTATGGTGGTTGATTTCTGAAATATCATTGGAGGGAAAACGATTGTTTGTGGTTTCCTTTTAGAAAGTGGTTGATTGAATGCTTCAAGGTTTTCTGAATTGAGAGTTGTGTTTAAACCTTGTTTTATAAGCATAGTTGTTGAAGCCCATTGGTTGTGAAAGAACTTGAGTTAGAAAATAACATGAGTATTATTGTTATGTGAGATTTGTAATTGAGCATTTTTGGAAAAATTTAAGTTGGTTGATACATACTTGGACTAGGGTTGTGTGAGGAATAATTGTCCCTTGTGGTGATTAGTTGAGATTGATTTTAGAACATATTGAGTCTCTAACAATTCTCTTTATGGTTATAGAAGACTTGGGTTGAGTTGAGTTGAATAAGTCAAATGATGTGTGAAGTGATTGCGGAAGTCCTATGAAACAAACTATTCCATTATTCTTATTTGAGTTGAGTTGAGATTGAGCCTAGAACATATTGAGTCTCTAACAATTCTCTTTATGCTTCTATGAGTTGATTTGAGTTGAGTTGAGTTGATATTGATCCTAGAACATATTGAGTCTCTAACAATTATCTTTATGCTTCTATGAGTTGATTTGAGTTGAGTTGAGTTGAGATCATTGTGGATCATTATTGTCATCCATTGAAGAGTACATTGCCATTCATTGTTGAGTTCATATTTGAGATTTGCCTTTATAGATTTGTGGATGAGGTTTGAGTGCTACTTGAGCATGATTGATTAAGCCTTTGAGAAGGCATTTATGGACAGTTTTGAGAAAGCTTTGTGGACAGTTTTGGGGCAGATTTGTGGGTAGATTTGTGGACAGTTTTGGGACAGTTTTAGGATGGATTTGTGGACAGATTTGGGACAAATTTGGACAAGTTCTTATTGAGCTTGTTGGAGCATATTTTGGTAAGTTCTTGGTGAGATTGCTAGAGCAAATTTGGGTAAGTTCTTGGTGAGCTTGCTAGAGCAGATTTGGGCAAGTTCTTGGTGAGCTTGCTTGAGCATATTTGACAAGTTCTGTGTGAGCTTGTTAAGCAGGTTCTGTGTGAGCCTATTGAGCAGGTTCTTAGTGAGCCTATTGACAGAGCTCTAGAGGTGATAGAGTATAGATGATAGAGTCTCAATGGATAGAGATCTAGTAGCCAATATAGTTGAAGATATATCTGAGTGAGGAGTCTTCAAGTGGAGAGAGGTCCACCAGTCGGTGCAGCAGAGAGACAAAGTCTTCTAGAAGATCACATAGCCAGAGTAGAAGGGAAAAGAGTTATCCTGTGGAAGAGATCCATGAACTTGAGATTAGGGTATCAGCATCTCCTTTGGACAGATATCCATAAACATTATAATTGGGAGTGATTTCCAAAGAGATTGATTGAGAAATTTTTAGTAAAATATTTTCTCCGTGGAGTAGCCCACATTGGGTGAACCATGTAAATTGTGGTGTCTCTATTGTTTATGGTATTTTGTACATTGCTTTGATTACTACTATTAATACTGCTATCTATACACAATATAATATTGAATTGGAAGAAAAATTAAAAATTGGTCTTATACTGTTCACCCCCCCTCTCAATATAAGCTTGTGTTCTTCATTTAACCACCATAAGAGCATCAAAAGAAGCCTCGAACGAGACTTGGTAAGTCTCAAGTTCAACACAAGAAAAAAGTGCAAAAAAATAAGCTTCTATCATATGGTTACAAGCTTGAATTCATTTATAAAATATCCAAGATAATAGGGGAAGGTGTCTAATCCAATGACAACCTCAAAAACCCCTATATTGCACTCAATATTCTGCCTAAAAGACCAGAATTTATGATCAACAAAGAGGAGTGCAAAATAAAGTGCAACAAGGTCATATTGTATTAAAACTATTGTACATGATAGTGCACTTGATCTAATCTGGTTATACAGGGAAAATAGGCAGAATAAAAGGTTCCTAAAAGGCACTACTCTTGCTGGAAAATGTTGGCAATTTGAGTTGTTTTATGTTGTCATTGATGTCACATTAATGTCACAAGGTAACATTGAGTTTTGATGACCAAAGCATTCATATTTCGGAGAGCATGGATATATATAGGGTTTTTGTGAAAACCAAGGTAGGTAAAATAAAAGGTTTTATTTAAAACCATGGATGGCAGATTTGAAATGGGTTTTTCTTAAAACCCAGGTTGGCTTTTTGTTTCATCGAAAAAGGTGCCCCGGAGATGGAGATATTCAATTTTGAATATTTGGTTTAAATTTTAATATTTAAAATTTAATTTTAAATTTTAAAATTAAAATTACCTCAGCATCGACGTCATCATCAAAAAGAAATTAATTTAAAAGCACCATCGACGTTTGCAAAATTAAAGGGAAGTTGCATATAAATGCAAAGGCTTTTATTTCAAAAGCCTTGGAATCGAATGCAGAGGAGATAAGACGAAAAGCGCCGAAATATTCGTGTGGTAGCGTGGTCCAACGACGAGCGAGGGGAGTGCAAAGGTTTTTTCTTGTGAAAGAGACGAGGTTCGATTCCCACGGGTTAGAGTTTTGAGCAAGAGAATTGGCCCACATTTTTTTTGACGTGAGCAAGGGGAGAAGGACAAAAGCGCATTCTGCGCTCTTCGTCCTATGCGAGCGCGTAGCTCGCGTGGTCTTTGGCGCCACGGTTGAGGATTGTTTGGGCAGAGACGAGGGTTCGATTCCCTCTAAGAGGCAAGTAACATTTTTATTAATAAATTTTTTATTATTGCCTAATGTTGGAGGAATAAGGTGATGAGGGTTGATTTGATTTTTTATTGGAAGGCAAGTTTAAAAGCACTTTTAGAAAAGAAGATATTTTTGGTATTTTCCTTTTATAAAAGTATATCATATTATATATCGTTGGAAAGCTTATTTCGAGGGCTATTTGACTAACTCATTTAGAAGGAGAAATAAGGTGTATGTAGAGAGATATTTCTATTTTTGTAAAGGGGTTCAAAAGTGAAGATTGTTGTGCTCTTTTTCAAAGTGTGTTGAGTGTGGCAGATTTCCAAAGGGGTTTCTTCACTTCATAAAAGGTATGGGCACATTCTCCTATTGATTGTTTATGGTGGTTGATTTCTGAAATATCATTGGAGGGAAAAGGATTGTTTGTGGTTTCCTTTTCGAAAGTGGTTGGTTGAATGCATCAAGGTTTTCTGAATTGAGAGTTGTGTTTAAAACCTTGTGTTATAAGCATAGTGGTTGAAGCCCATTGGTTGTGAAAGAACTTGAGTTAGAAAAGAACATGAGTATCATTGTTATGTGAGATTTGTGGTTGAGCATTGTTGGAAACATTTGAGTTGGTTGATACATACTTGGACTAGGGTTGTGTGAGAGAGAGTTGTCCCTTGTGATGATTGGTTGAGTTGAGTTGATTGAGCCTAGTCAAGTGATGTGTGAAGTGATTGTTCAAGTTCTATGAAACAAACTATTCCATCATTCTATGTTGAGTTGAGATTGAGGTTAGAACATATTGAGTCTCTAACAATTCTCTTTATGGTTCTATAAGACTTGAGTTGAGTTGAGGTTGACTTGAATTGAGTTGAGGTTGATTTGAGTTGAGAGTGAGATTAGAACATATTGAGTCTCTAACAATTCTCTTTATGCTTCTATGAGTTGATTTGAGTTGAGTTTAGATTGATTTGGGTTGAGAGTGAGATTAGAACATATTGAGTCTCTAACAATTCTCTTTATGCTTCTATGAAGTTGATTTGAGTTGAGATTGCCATTCATTGTTGAGTTCATTTTGAGTACTACTTGAGCATGATTGATTGAGCCTTTGAGAAGGCCTTTGGGACAGATTTGAGGATAGTGTTGGGACAGATTTGAGGACAGTTTTGGGAGTTTTGGATAGTTTTGGGCAAGTTCTTGGTGAGCTTGTAGAGCAGATTTGGGCAAGTTCTTGGTGAGCTTGCTAGAGCATATTTGGGCAAGTTCTTGGTGAGCTTGCTAGAGTAGATTTGGGCAAGTTCTTGGTGAGCTTGCTAGAGCAGATTTGGGCAAGTTCTTGGTGAGCTTGCTAGAGCAGATTTGGGCAAGTTCTTGGTGAGCTTGCTAGAGCATATTTGGGCAAGTTCTTGGTGAGCTTGCTAGAGCAGATTTGGACAAGTTCTTAGTGAGCTTGTTGGAGCATATTTGGACAGGTTATGTGTGAGCTTGTTATTCAACATTGGATAGGTTCTATGTGAGCTTGTTATTCAGCATTGGATAGGTTCTGTGTGAGCTTGTTATTCAACATTGGACAAGTTCTGTGTGAGCTTGTTAAGTAGGTTCTATGTGAGCCTATTGAGCAGGTTCTTAGTGAGCCTATTGATAGAGCTTTGGAGGTGATAGAGTATAGAGGATAGAGTCTCAGTGGATAGAGATCCAACAACCAACATAGTTGAAGATAGATCTGAGTGAGGAGTCTTCAAGTGGAGAGAGGTCCACCAATAAGTGCAATAGAGAGATAGAGTCTTCTAGAAGATCACATAGCTAGAGCAGAAGGGGAAAGAGTTCTCCTTTGGACAGAGATCCATAAACATTGTAATTGGGAGTGATTCCCAAAGAGATTGATTGAGAAAGTTTTAGTAAAATATTTTCTTCGTGGAGTAGCCCACATTGGGTGAACCACGTAAATTATTGTGTCTCAATTGTGTGGTGACTTGTGCTCTTGCTTACTATTGCTATCTGAGTTATTAATGCACACTGTTATATTTGGTTATTGTAATTAAGGACATTAATTGATATTGGTTTGGAAAGAAAGTAAAAAGTGATCTTATACTGTTCACCCCCTTCTCAGTATAAGCTTGTGTTCTTCAATTGGTATCAGAGCGGGTTCCTTCGGAAAGGCTAACAACTTGAGGGCAGATTCTACAAGAACACAGATGGCTTCACAGAATGGATTATCTTCAAATAAGGCTCCATTGTTTGATGGTAACAATTATGCTTTCTGGAGCATGAGAATGAAGAACTACTTGATATCACAAGGATATGAGGTATGGTAGATGGTTGAAAAAGAGTATAGGGTTGAAGGTGATCCCGAGGAAGATAAGACTACCAGGAAATTGGTTGAGATAAATGCAAGAGCAATGAATTGTATCTTGAGTGGGCTTCATGAGATAGATTTTGCAAAGGTCATGGTATGTACTTCAGCTAATGAGATGTGGACCAAGTTGCGGAATACTTATGAAGGAGATTCCAAGGTAAAGTTGGCAAAACTACAAACTCATAGAAAAATATTTGAGGAATTGAAAATGGAAGATTCTGAAGATATTGCAAAGTTTTTACTTCGAGTTGATGAGATTACTAACACCATGAGAGGCCTAGGTTTTGAGATGAAAGAATCAGAAGTTACTCAAAAGGTTTTGAGATCACTTCCCATGAAATATGATTCTAAGGTTTCAACAATAGAAGAGACAATGGATATCAACAAGCTAACAATGGAAGAATTGCAAGGTACTCTCACAGCTTATGAGATGAGGGTAAGTAAGCATCAGGCTCCAATAAAAGAGATTGCATTCAAGGCTTCAGAGAAAGAGAAAGGGAAAGTTTTAGAAATAGATAGAGTTGTAGAAAATGATGAGGAAGCTAACTTCATCAAAAGGAATAAGGACTCAAGGAATTTCAGGGATATAAGGAAAGTTAGATGCTACAAGTGTGGTGATCTTGGTCACTATGCATACAAGTGTCCACATGAAGAAAATAGTGATGATGAAAAATAGGGTCAAAGAAGAAAAGAAGATGGAAAGCATAAGCATGACAAAGATGACAGATTCAAGCAAAATAGGTATGAGAAGAAGAAAATTTTTTGTAAGGTAAAGAAATCTTACTACATTGTAGAAGCAAGTGATAGCTCAGATCATAGTGATAGAGACAAATCAGATGATGAAAAGGAAGAACATCTATTCCTAGGAATAGAAGGTGAAAGAGAACAATGTTTTGTGTGTGGTCAAAGAGATCACGAGATCAGGATATTGCAATGGTTTCAGTGATAGTGAAGATGAGATGACACATCAAGGAAACATGCATGGTCAAAGAAATCTTGAGAGTTTGTTTGCTATAGAAGATTATAATGATCTTAGTGATAGTGAAGATGAAGAAGGGTTTTTCTATGGAATAAGAGAAGTAGAAGAAGAACATTCACTCCAAACAGAAGAAGTTAAACAAGAGGATAATGTCTCAGTTGATCTAAAGGAAGACTTCAATGTTATCCATGAGCAACTACAAGAGGTTAAGGAGAATCTAAAAGAATTGAGATGTTCCCTACATGAGAAGTTTGATCCATCACATGACTCAAAAGGTCAAGATATTTGTACTAAGAAGGAAACATGTATTTCAGAGGCTATAGAGATGGATGCCAAGTTGCTACTTGACACAAATGAAGAGAAAGAAGAGGAAGATTCCAAAGCACCAAAGGTCCCATATTTCAGGTTTGGGGAATCACACTCAAAAGGAAAGGAAGTTCTAAAAGATGAAAGCAAAGAAGCACCTAAGATTTGTGAGGAAAGTTCCAAAGTTCATATGGCTCCAAATATTCAGTTTGGATCTTGTTTTGAGATAGGTGAATCAAGTTCAAAAGGAAAAGAAACTCTTGAAGAGAAAAGCAAGGAAGAAATTAAGGAAGAAGATTTAGATGCTACAAAGAAGGTTCAAGGATGCAATGAACAAGTTGAAGATGATCATAGGGATAATGGTCAAGAAAAGGATGAGGAACCAAGGCATGAACAAAGGGATTTTCAAGGACATTGCTTTTCTTGTAATGGATTTGGACACAGGGCTATACATTGCAGGGTCTATGGATCAAAGAAGTTTGATTTTGCTAGAAGAAACTTCAAAGGAAGAAGGTATGATTTTCAGGGACATTGCTTCTCATGTAACAGGATTGGTCATAAAGCTTTTCAGTGCAAAGGAAATGAGCAACATGGTTTTGGTTTTAGAGCTACACAATTCAGAATTCATGGTAATAATGGTCATGAAAACAGAGCTTCACAATACAGGGTTCAGGAAAGAAATGGATATGGAAATTACTTCAAGAAAGAATTCAGGACATGGGCACCATCCAAAGGCTACAATATCAAGTGTTTTAATTGCAATAACTTTGGGCATATTGCAAAATGGTGTAGGACTCAATTCCAAATAGGTTCAAGGCAAGAAGGTCAAACAGGTTCAAGGCAAGAAGGTCAAACAGGTTCTAGACAAGAAGATCAAGTAATTCATCAAGAGAAGGATATCAAAAAAACATGGAAGGAAGTTGATAGAGGAAAGAATCAATGTAATATGGGAGTAAAGGTACTCCCACCCCAAAATTAATCACCTCAAGAGAGAAGGTGGTGAGGGGGCTATGCTTAAGAGTCATATCTTTTAGCCCCATAGGTGTCCCTTTTGCCATTGATGTCAAAGGGGGAGAGATTTGAGTAAGGGGAGAGTTTTACATTGAGTTAGGGGAGCAGCCTCCAAAGAGAGTATTGAGTTAGGGGAGCAGCCTCCAAAGAGAGTATTGAGTTAGGGGGAGCAGCCTCCAAAGAGAGCATTGAGTTAGGGGAGCAGCCTCCAAAGAGATTATTGAGTCAGGGGGAGCAACTTTGATTCTCAGAGATGGTTTTTGCAGTGATTGTGGTTTTTGCTTTAGAGGTGTTGCCATCAATGACAAAGGGGGAGATTGTTGGCAATTTGAGTTGTTTTATGTTGTCATTGATGTCACATTAATGTCACAAGGTAACATTGAGTTTTGATGACCAAAGCATTCATATTTCGGAGAGCATGGATATATACAAGGTTTTTGTGAAAACCAAGGCAGGTAAAATAAAAGGTTTTATTTAAAACCATGGATGGCAGATTTGAAATGGGTTTTTCTTAAAACCCAGGTTGGCTTTTCGTTTCATCGAAAAAGGTGCCCCGGAGATGGAGATATTCAATTTTGAATATTTGGTTTAAATTTTAATATTTAAAATTTAATTTTAAATTTTAAAATTAAAATTACCTCAGCGCCGACGTCATCATCAAAAAGAAATTAATTTAAAAGCACCACCGACGTTTGCAAAATTAAAGGGAAGTTGCATATAAATGCAAAGGCTTTTATTTCAAAAGCCTTGGAATCGAATGCAGAGGAGATAAGACGAAAAGCGCCGAAATCTTCGTGTGGTAGCGTGGTCCAACGACGAGCGAGGGGAGTGCAAAGGTTTTTGCTTGTGAAAGAGACGAGGTTCGATTCCCATGGGTTAGAGTTTCGAGCAAGAGAATTGGCCCACATTTTTGTTGACGTGAGCAAGGGGAGAAGGACAAAAGCGCATTCTGCGCTCTTCGTCCTATGCGAGCGCGTAGCTCGCGTGGTCTTTGGCACCACGGTTGAGGATTGTTTGGGCAGAGACGAGGGTTCGATTCCCTCTAAGAGGCAAGTAACATTTTTATTAATAAATTTTTTATTATTGCCTAATGTTGGAGGAATAAGGTGATGAGGGTTGATTTGATTTTTTATTGGAAGGCAAGTTTAAAAGCACTTTTAGAAAAGAAGATATTTCTGGTATTTTCCTTTTATAAAAGTATATCATATTATATATCGTTGGAAAGCTTATTTCGAGGGCTATTTGACTAACTCATTTAGAAGGAGAAATAAGGTGTATGTAGAGAGATATTTCTATTTTTGTAAAGGGGTTCAAAAGTGAATATTGTTGTGCTCTTTTTCAAAGTGTGTTGAGTGTGGCAGATTTCCAAAGGGGTTTCTTCACTTCATAAAAGGTATGGGCACATTCTCCTATTGATTGTTTATGGTGGTTGATTTCTGAAATATCATTGGAGGGAAAAATATTGTTTGTGGTTTCCTTTTCGAAAGTGGTTGGTTGAATGCATCAAGGTTTTCTGAATTGAGAGTTGTGTTTAAAACCTTGTGTTATAAGCATAGTGGTTGAAGCCCATTGGTTGTGAAAGAACTTGAGTTAGAAAAGAACATGAGTATCATTGTTATGTGAGATTTGTGGTTGAGCATTGTTGGAAACATTTGAGTTGGTTGATACATACTTGGACTAGGGTTGTGTGAGAAAGAGTTGTCCCTTGTGATGATTGGTTGAGTTGAGTTGATTGAGCCTAGTCAAGTGATGTGTGAAGTGATTGTTCAAGTTCTATGAAACAAACTATTCCATCATTCTATGTTGAGTTGAGATTGAGGTTAGAACATATTGAGTCTCTAACAATTCTCTTTATGGTTCTATAAGACTTGAGTTGAGTTGAGGTTGACTTGAATTGAGTTGAGGTTGATTTGAGTTGAGAGTGAGATTAGAACATATTGAGTCTCTAACAATTCTCTTTATGCTTCTATGAGTTGATTTGAGTTGAGTTTAGATTGATTTGGGTTGAGAGTGATATTAGAACATATTGAGTCTCTAACAATTCTCTTTATGCTTCTATGAAGTTGATTTGAGTTGAGATTGCCATTCATTGTTGAGTTCATTTTGAGTACTACTTGAGCATGATTGATTGAGCCTTTGAGAAGGCCTTTGGGACAGATTTGAGGATAGTGTTGGGATAGATTTGTGGATAGTTTTGGGACAGATTTGTGGAGATTTTTGGGCAAGTTCTTGGTGAGCTTGCTAGAGCAGATTTGGGCAAGTTCTTGGTGAGCTTGCTAGAGCATATTTGGGCAAGTTCTTGGTGAGCTTGCTAGAGCATATTTGGGCAAGTTCTTGGTGAGCTTGCTAGAGCATATTTGGGCAAGTTCTTGGTGAGCTTGCTAGAGCATATTTGGACAAGTTCTTAGTGAGCTTGTTGGAGCAGATTTGGACAGGTTCTGTGTGAGCTTGTTATTCAGCATTGGATAGGTTCTGTGTGAGCTTGTTATTCAGCATTGGATAGGTTCTGTGTGAGCTTGTTATTCAACATTGGACAAGTTCTGTGTGAGCTTGTTAAGCAGGTTCTGTGTGAGCCTATTGAGCAGGTTCTTAGTGAGCCTATTGATAGAGCTTTGGAGGTGATAGAGTACAGAGGATAGAGTCTCAGTGGATAGAGATCCAACAGCCAACATAGTTGAAGATAGATCTGAGTGAGGAGTCTTCAAGTGGAGAGAGGTCCACCAGTAAGTGCAACAGAGAGACAGAGTCTTCTAGAAGATCACATAGCCAGTAGAAGGGGAAAGAGTTCTCCTTTGGATAGAGATCCATAAACATTGTAATTGGGAGTGATTCCCAAAGAGATTGATTGAGAAAGTTTTAGTAAAATATTTTCTCCGTGGAGTAGCCCACATTGGGTGAACCACGTAAATTGTTGTGTCTCAATTGTGTGGTGACTTGTGCTCTTGCTTACTACTGCTATCTGAGTTATTAATGCACACTTGCTATATTTGGTTATTGCAATTAAGGACATTAATTGATATTGGTTTGGAAAGAAAGTAAAAAGTGGTCTTATATTGTTCACCCCCCTCTCAGTATAAGCTTGTGTTCTTCAAAAAACCAATCAAAGCAGTCATACATAAGCAGTCATCCAAGCCTATCTCAAGAGCCATACGAAGGGCTCATACTCCTCACATTCAATATCATCAAACCTACAAGATACATGTTCAAAATCATGGAAGCACATCATTATTAAAGAGCAAGAGAGTCTATGTAAGGAGGGCAAAATTCAAGTAAAAAGTAAAAGGAAGTTGAAGCACCATTTGGAGTACTACTTGCTCCATGTATATTCATTGAAAGCGATACTCAAGGCCTTCATACTCCTACTCCATATCTTGATGGAAGACTTTGAAGATAAATGAAGGTAAATGAGGAGGATTGTAAGACTAAAAAGATCTTAAAGGATCCGTTCGAACCAGTAATAGGATCTACATCCATGCAAAGAAGAAAGTGACACTTTTCACTTAAGGGAAAGCCTAACGCTCAATTCAAGAGATTTCTCACTTCGAAGAGGAGTTACATATATAGCCTAGTGCATTTGGTGCATTGAGAACACTTTTCAAGAAGTAAGATCGAGTGTTTCACTAAATAACATAACGTTCTTACATTACAAGGAGACAAAGTGTTCGTTGGCACCAAACTCTCCTCAAGCACTCAAAGGTAATGGTCATGCCACTTGGTTCATAAGAGACGGATCATCCCCATTTAAGGATGTCAATGATAAAATTCAAGGAGAATTCTTCGATGTCAAAATTAATCTCACGTTGTTTGAGCAAAAAAGGGTCGAGTTGCAGTAGTCAAGAAGGTGTTCAAGCCTTTAATGCCAAGGCAACTGAAGTCAAGGGAATAAGACTTAAAGATGCCAGATTTGGAGTGCATTAAACATAGAAGGATTTCCATTAGAGGATATGTCCAAAGCATCCACAATTTCTACGTATATCGATAGTCCAAACTTCTCTAAAATCAGCATCGAACAGTGCATGAATAAAGGTAAAATCATTTCCATTAATATGTGCTTTATTTCCTTGGAGTTATAAGGGTTAAATCAAAGGAATTTATTTACATTGGAAGCCATATATATCAAGGGAAATATTTTATCAAATAAAATCAAATATTTGCAATATAAAACCTAGGAGTAATAAGATTTTCTACTTGGATAAATATTAAATATTTGCAAATATTAATTGTGATCTAATTTATCCAAATATTAGGGAGTCATAAGAGCTACTACATAAAATCATTTAATTGGAAAGTTAGATACACATAACCTAATTCCCAAAATGTTATTCATAAAGAGAGTTTTCTTGTAGGTTGGACATTCATAATATTATTGTCTCATTCCTTTCAAAAGGAGACAAAGATCCAACATTATAACCTCTTTAAAATTTGGGAACAATGCTTATTTCAATAGGAGTAATAAGGGATAATAAGAATTGATTTTGGTATTTTGCAAAAACTTACAAAATCAATCAATATTGAACTATAATTCTATAAAATCATTGTATTTAATCCATAGCATACAAGGGAGTCATAAGGAATTCTAAAAACTTGGTAATATCAAGCATGCATCATAGATTATCAAGTTATAAAATATAAGCTTTCCTCATAACCTAAAAATCCTTAGGAGTATATACTCACTTTATTTGGGAGACATACGGTAATCTACAAAACAAGGATTATTATTATAGGTTTTATCAAATCAAGCTTATATTTCTTCATCAAGTATCATATAGGGAGTCACAAGATAAACTTCAAAGATTCTTGCAAAATCTAGGAGGATCTATCATGGATGGTATCTTGAGAAATACCTTCAATAATGAAGAATTACTGCATGAAGTAGAGTACTACTCCCAAAACTTAATAGATACTCTAGAAGGATATGAGTATCTATCCATTAGTGACAAAGAGAATTTTTTCTTGTTTCTTAAAGAAACTAAAGAAGGTAACTTTACAACATTAATTGGTTATCTTCATGATATTATCTTCATAGCATGGTGGAATTAACAAATATTTGTTGTATTTTCACTAGAAGAATGTCTGATGGTGTATCTATCACTAATTGTTTTTATACTTGCTCGATACAAGCAGAAAGATAAAGAATAATATTATTGTGATGATAAACTAACTTGTCATGAAGCAGAAATTCTACCAACACCAATGTAGAATCTTAAGAGAAGAATAAAAAGGAAAAGGAAGAAAAAATATGGTAAAAATAAACCTGGCATCATGAAGACCGAACCAGTTAAACACTTATAATAGCCAGAAGAACCTCTAGCTACAAATTACTTTGCATCATATGAAGACACAAATTATCTACTGAACCTTATCACAGTAAGCAATGAAGGAGAATACAAATTCCATTATCCAATGAAAGAAGATCCACATAGAAGACTAAAGTCTTCAATATCCAAATAATGTAATACATGAGGTGTTAGAAATAGACTATTACATCATTTGGATAATGTAAATGTACCTTTCTTGGTACATACTTAGGACATTAGATTACTTTAGGGGGAATTTATCTTATTACTACATGCAATGTAATAAATGCGCAAGTGTCAAAGTGCAATTTGTACATGTGCAAGTTATCCCTTGCACATCTAGGTAGAGTTTTGGCCAAGGAACATATTTCCTATATAGAGCATCATACACAATATGTCAGAGAGTCATAGTCATAGTCATTAGTCATTGTGTGACTAGAGTGGCATTATGTAGCAGAGTGATGTAGTGATGGGGTGAATATGCTCAATGCCCATTCTTGATCTATAGGTATATTAATGGAGTGTTCCTTTCCTCCACAATTACTTTTGTAAACATCTCCATAATTTCTATTTATAGTATATTTTCAATCATCTTGCAGATTTACTTTATTTCATATTATTTTGTATCTTGTGTTTGTTATCTCCCATTACATGTTGCATCAAAAGCTAACACAAGGTTGCAAATGTACGATGTGAAATGTTAATGAAATTAGGTGAAATATACATTTGGGGTGAATTTGATAAAAATCAAATTAGACCTTAGTAAACCTTGTAAAATAATTATTTTAGAATTAGTTCAGAATGGCAGTTGTAAATATTATGATGCTTCAAAAACCACTTTGGAATGGTTTGGGCATGCATTATATAGCCCCCCATTCATTTTTTTGGTTGTTCATTCATGTTCGTTCATAGTTCATTGTTGTTCATTGTTGATGCATTGATATATAATTCATGGAGTATTGATTGTTGAGTTACATATTGTTCATTGTGATAATTGTTATGGTTGTGAGCAATGCCAATGGCTATATTGTATAGGATTACTCATAATATGGATATTACAACAATTCTCCTTATTTCCTTGCCCTTGTGAATTCCACCATATGTTTTGGTTGTTGTAGGTTGTGTAGTTAATGTTTGATGCATAACTTGGCATGTTAGATGGATGGAATTACATTGTGAATAATCTAGGTTATTTTCTAGACTTGGTGTGAGTAATGGAATTGATTATATGAAGAATTACAGCTATACCCTGATGTTTCTAGGTAGTTGTATGATTTTTGGAATTATCCATGGTGAATACAATTCATTGCTAGTGAATTAGGGTTTGCATGTTAGGAAGAATTGGAGCAATTGACACATAGAAACTTCCCAAAACCTATCTTGGAAGGATTGGTTGTGCAGAGTGATAGATCTAAATATTAGTTGTAGTAAGGGTTCGTACAAATCATACAAGTGTTGTACCAAATCGTACAAATAGTTTGTTTACCCTATTTGGTAACAAAGCTGCAACCCAAAACCTGCCAAATAAGGAAATATTGCTAGTTTGGAGAAATCGATTACAAAACTGATCGATTTAACTTGCAAAACTTGTTCCAGTGAATTGGCTAAGTACCAAATCATACAAGGTGCAGTGTTGTATGATTTGGATCATACAACTGTACGATTTGGTGATCATACAAGCTATTTTGGCAAATTGACATAGTGTACGATGGAGATCGTACAAGTTGTACGATTTGTGCAAGTTGGGTTCTGAGATTTTGGTAATCATTTCTAGAGCTTCCAAATCACCTCCCCATCTAGGAATACTACACCACTAGCTCTACATTTGACATCGTTGCCTATTAAAGTTGGATTGATGCAATTGAAGGAACCCGTTGTCATTTTGGAAGATCGTGAAGGATCTTACATGGTGCTATATATGGCATCATTATTATAGTTGAAAGGACCCATTGATCAATTAGGTAGCACCAAAGAGATCTATATTTGGCACTACTTCCTTATCGAACTTTGGTATTTTTGTTAAAATGGGTCAAAATTCTTGCAGTTAAGAAGATTTTACAAAAGTGACAAATTGTGAGTACACAAATTGGAGGTGAATGACAGACACAAGTCTACAAAGGCATAGGAGATGGGATCAAGGAGAGGATATCCCAGTTAGGAGGAGCATGAGAATTGCTCAAAGAGGAAATGTGAACAATGTTGAACACAATACACATGAACCAGTAATAGAGCAAGTATGGACATCTGATGAAGCAAACATTGAGAGGTTGGATACATTGCTGATCAATACGAAAAGAGAGGAACAAGAAGCACCCAGATTCGAGGAGAACATTGACATAAGTGAAGGTGTTAATGAGGAAACTATGCAAGATCAAGGGGAGTGGATGGTAACACCTAAGAAAGTGGAAGATAGGTTGCAAAGGAGTGTAGTGGATGGGAGTCAGGCACCAAAGCAACAACACAT
Organism: Wollemia nobilis; assembly: GCA_028583015.1. Classification (NCBI taxonomy): domain Eukaryota; kingdom Viridiplantae; phylum Streptophyta; class Pinopsida; order Araucariales; family Araucariaceae; genus Wollemia; species Wollemia nobilis. Next base: position 635,860 of record JAQPPZ010001737.1, on the reverse strand, counting down.
GAGGTCTCAGGAGGAAGAGACCAAGGCCACAACCTACACACTAGTGAAGGAGGCCATAGAGTGAATATGCACAGGAGATTGGTAGATGACTGTTTGGTGAATATAAGATTCCTCGAGTAGACGGTTTCGATGAGGACCAACAGAGTGAGTCACCTATAAGGTGGAATCAGTCAAGGATTCTAGGAGATACTTCATCAAGTGAAGAGGAAGAACCACCAGCAATGGCTAGTATAGCTATGAAGGTTGGGAAACAAATATGCCCACCCTTCATGGGTGTAAAGAGGAAGGTTATCACTAGTGATGTAGTTTGTGACACTCCTCATAGAAATAAAAGAGGTAAAATATTGTATGACATTGAGGATGTTGTTATGGAAGATGTTGTCATGGAAGATGTTGACATGGAAGATGTTGTTATGGAAGATGTTATCATGGAATATGTTAAAATAGAACAACCGATCATACAATCAAAATTGCCTAAGGAAGAATGGGATTGTACGATTTTGCAAGAGGGAACTGTACGATTGTTGGGTGAAACCATACAGTTGGTACAAATCATACAACTAATGGGTGTGATCGTACAGTTGGTACAAATCGTACAAGTAGTAAGTGAAATCGTACAGTTGATAGAGATTGTATGATTTCAAGTCAAATCATACAAGATGAAACCATTCATTGTCAAATTGTACAGGATGGAACCGTACAAGTGTAAACCATACATTTTGAAATCGTACAAGGATAAACCATACACTGTGTAATCGTACAAGATGAAATTGTACATATTAGAACCATACAAGGTGTTCCATCAGTGTTTAAGATAGGGTAGTTTGAGAAGCAAAATGGAGTCGATGGTGAGTTTTTTAAGGGGGTTGAGCAAAGAACTCCAAATTGCTAATGAAGATAAAAATTAGACTTTGACAGTGAAATTTTTAGTAGTTTTGTCATTGAGGTTTCGGGGTGGAAACCCCATGAGGGCGCTTCCCTCGACCCCACAAGGGATGTTGTCCCTTGACCCTGCAAGGGGGCTCCCGCCCCCTTGACCCCTATCATAGGTGGTGATGGGCATTGCCTATCATGTTGATGATGTTGTTCATCTTGATTATGTTTAAGGCCACAAGGTGGTGTGAGTTGCAAATTGAAGAGATGCCAGTTGTAGTAGACCTATGGAATAGGAGAAAGAGAAAGGAGCCTGATAAGTGATACTAGTACGTTGTTCAAAAGTGGGTTGAAAACAAAAAATGGTAGCCCCTTCTAAGGAAAAAAAAGAAAAGAAAATAAAAATAAAAATAAAATAAAATAAAAAGAAAAATAAAATAAAATAAAAGAAGCACATAAAAGGATAAAAAATAAGAAAAGGACAAAAATAAGAAAAGGATAAAATAGCATGCACAAGAGTGATGAGTTATCAATCATCTATATAAAAGGATAAAACCACATGCAAAGGATACTTAGGTGGCATAATTCCATGCATTAAGATGTTAGGGTTTCAAAATTATGTAAAAAAGGCACCAGGCAGAAGTTTTTTTTCCCCACTTGTAGATCATATACATGCAACACTAGAATTTGGAGAATTCGAATGCAGAAAGGGTGCAACTGGAGATAATTTTTTATATGGATGGTTGAAATACACCACATTGCTACAATTTTCATGACCCATTTTAAATATGCATGATAGGAATTTTTCTTTTCGAAAAAGCAACCCGATTGGAGGAAAAAGCTGCCAGAAATAGGGTTTTTTACTTCGAAAAAAGATAAGTTTTTAGAAATAGTGTTGCAGGTGAATAAAAGCTATTATACAAACAATTTTTTGAGGAGATAAAATTCCCAAGGAAACCCTTATTGTAGAAAAATTAGGGCTAGGGTTTGATTTTTCTAGAAATAGGGAAAGATGGAATTGTAAGGAGGCAAAAGTAGAAAACCCTAGTACAGGAATCAACCATAAAAGCATGAAAATATTTTTCTAAGTCTACACATGTGAATAGGTAGGATAATATGGTTGTACAATGCTATCATACTATCGAGAAAAATTTTTTTGGAAGAATATTGCACCAAGTGAATGGAAAATTGCATAAATTACACTAAAATTGCACTTGAAAGGGAGATTGCATGCTTCAGACAAATGGGTTTCACAAAAATAATACCAGTGTGAAAAAAATGAGATTTTTTAGCCAAGTAACATTTTTAGGGCCATATGTATGATTTGGAGGCGTGATTGTACGATTTTGAAGCACATTATACGATTACCAGGCTCCCTGAGACCCGATTTGTGCAGTTTTGAAGAGATTGTACAAAATTTTCATAGTTGTACAGATTCTGATGAGGTTGTATGGAAGGGAGGCACCCTTGTATGATTTGGTAGTAGTTGGTATGATTTTAGATTTAATATTGTATGATTTGAAACCCTATTTGTATGATTTGCTGCATTTGTATGAAATCAGGTGCGATTGAACAAATCTAGTTGGAGTTGTATGATCTGGCAAGGGTTGTACGATTTGAAAATGTACATGTATGATTTTTTGAGGTCTTGTATGATCTTGACAACCCTTGTACATTTTGGAAGTAGTCGTATGAACTTTTGGAGCGATTTTGTGCAAAGTTGTCTTGAATTTCCAAATTGAGGAGAGAGTGTGCAAACAAGGTTTCCACTCAGCGATGGTAGAAGTATGAGCTCTAGGAGAGAATCTTGAGCTCATTCTTATTGCATTGTAGCATCTAGGGTAGAAATATCACTAGGACCACTACACTAGAGATAATCATGACCTAGGAGATCTCCCTCAGTTTACCCCATTCAATACCAAGGACATCGATTTCAGTCGCATGGGAGGCGTGGTAATCATCCTTGGAGAGGGAGAGGATGTAGGCCATGGAGGGGTCAGAGATATTGGTGTGGTGGTAGAGGAGGTGCACCACTGCAATATAGAAGGGAGGAGATGGAGCCACCCAGGGCACATAGAAGGGAACTTCACAGTGAAGTTCATCGAGAGAAGACTCTAGAAGAACAAGAAGACCTACCCAGTGAAGTAGAGGAGGAGCAAGTGGACATCAAGGATGTCACTTTTGGGTAGCCAACGAGAGATTTTTGTAGGAAATGGTGGGAAAATAATGATACTAATCATCCATTGAAGAATACACTGAGGAAGGCTAGAGTGAGTATTATAGCGCAAATCCCACCGTAAGATAAAGTATTCTTCAATGAATACTTGCTATAGATTCTCCAGTCTTACGAACCCATTGAGAACCACACTATTGTGTGAGTGGGTAATAGGTATGTCAAGGTGGAGTTTTTAGCAGAGGTATTTTGATGAACATTTAGATTGCCTAGGAATGGAGCTCTAGTTTTGAAGAAGATAGTAGACCCAATTGAGACTCACAGGTTGATTACGACACTCACATTTGTGAAGTCACCTATGGCAGCCAAGATTTTTGGTATTGGAACCCATGGAATTAAATAGAGTCAGTTGAAGACTAATGATTTGGCATGCGTAATGAATATTGTCATGGCCCATCTATCTGGAGAATCATGAGCTTTAGAAATGCCAATATGGATGGCACAGTATGTGGAAGGTGTTTATAATGGCATGAAGTATGATTGGGGAACATATCTACAAGAACAGATGCAGCAGTCGCTAACAATTAGGAGGAAGATGTTCACCATGACCTTTCATGCCATTGCACTTCTATTGGATGCAATATCTGGAATGGGAATTCCCTTTCCTAGTAGGACCCAACCACGAGAATTGTCATCAGATCAGCCTACCATACTACGATGGGAAAATATTGTGCCCCTATCGAAGGCAACTTCAAAGAAATGAAGGTCAAGAAGAGCATAAAGCAACCAATACCTTCGATGTAGGAAGAGGCTGAGATTGCATCTAATGAAGATGTTCATCCATGGAGGAAGAGAAGAAGACAATTGGAACCAACCTTGGAACAACAGGCACAAGTCCAACAGCTATGGGAGTAGCCTATATCTTTTGAAGAGGAGGAGAGGGTGGAACAACAATACAGCCCTATAAGGATTTAAACATGAAGGCAATGGGAGAAACAGAAGAAACCCGTGCAGCAAGAGCAAACCGAGCCAGCAACTAGAGGAAGGGTACTCTGACTCGAAGGAGTTAAATTTACTGAATTTTAATATATCGGGTCTAAGAGATATAGGAAGAGCAATGGGATCTCCAACATTGCTCCAGACCTCTAATTTTAATTTTTTGGATTCATCGAGATATTTGGTTGGAAAGACAATGGTACCACCAGCTCCAAAAGCAAAATCTATGATGGAGGTTCCATTGGAGGAGCCCAAGGGAACAAAGAAGATAAAAATTGTGATGAGAGGTGGTAATAGCCAATGAGAGCAGAAAAGTACGTAGGTACCATAGGAAGAGGTTGCTCCTGACTAGATAGTTGCAACTCTAAGGGGAGTGCACCTGAAACCACAAGATGAAGGGTTGACAAAAATGCAACAAGAGGACTTGCCTAAGCCGCAAGAGGAAGTCCAAGTACCGATGGAAGAGCAGTAGTCTCCAAAGGAAATCATTAATGTCGAGGAGACACAATCACCATAAAAGGAGAGACAAGTAAGATAGTAGCACACATTTCACTACAAGAAGAGAAAGTAACCAGTATGACCAAGGAAGTTGGAGGAAGTTCTCATCCATAGGTAGAAGAAGAAGAAGGACAGACTCCACCACAGGATAATACCGTAGAGCTTCGTACAAGATTTCTAGTGGAAGTACCTCGCTTTGATATTTTATGGGATGAAGGGTGAAAATACTAATGATAAAGTGGAGCACTTCTTTTGATAGGCCAATGAAATATTTTCTAGTGCCAGGTTGCAGTTTTGCATTGGTGGCATTGGGCAGTTGAAACAGTGGAGGGAGCAAACCTTCACTGAATTAGAAAATATTGTGGAGTGGGTGTGCAATGAGGATCACACGAGGCAGATAGCACACATCCATGCACAACATCCATGGTTGTTCCCTAGGGGAGATGTAACCATGATGCTTGGAAAACAAGATTTACTAGAGGGAGTGAAGACCAATTATCGTGCACTTCCATGCGTGTATTTGGATAAGGACAACCTATCAGACTTGTCCTTTGAATACAATGGGTACAAAATTTCAAAGAGTACCTTCAAAATTGGCTTTCACTCTAAGGAAATTGAATTTCTTGACATACTAGATTGAGTGGCTTGGCTTGGATCTTGAACAGATTCATCAAGCCAAGGAAGCACAGTGAGAGGAAGTAGAAGCTACTCGAAAGGAGATGGTTGTGATGGAGGAAGAATTAATATGCAATAAAATAGAGGCTAAGGAAAGAGTGAAGAAGGTAGAAACATAGTTGGCTAGCATCAAGCAGGATTACGAGGATAAGCTATGCTCACATGCAGAGGAAAAATAGCTTGTGATCCAATAGGCAGAAGAGCGCATGAAGTAGTTGGAAGCTCAACTGGCAGCACAAAATGAACAGTTGGCCAAATAGGTAAATTAGTTGAAGGTAGCAGAGGAACAACTGTAGGAAAAATACCGTAAGGTTGAAGAGATGGCGAAGGATGCCAAGCACTATAATGAAATTATTATGGATCATAAGGCTTGGCTTAAGGCTAAGGATGAGAGCATGGTGGCTTATGAAGTCGACATTCATCAGAATCTACAAGTTATTATGGAGAAGAATGAGGAATTAGCCATAGCAGCCAGAACAAAAGCCCTATTGATAGAAAAGCTATGCAAGGGAGCATCTGAGTGTGAGAAGGATCTAGGTGCATTGTTGGCTATTGTAGAAGAGAAGGCTAATGAGTACGGGTTGAAATCCCTGGAAGTTAGTCAATACGCAACTCGCTTGAAGGATGAGCATACCACCTTGCATATGCAGCTTGCTGAGTATCATAAGGGTGCATCGACCAAAATGAAGAAGACTGATTTGGATGAGGACACCACCTGATTTAAAGGGGAGGGTAGATGTAGGTAGCAAATCCACCTCCCAAAAGAAGAAGAAATGATCCTTGGATTTGCATAGTTTTGTTTAGTTTTGCTCATTTTTGATTAAAATGTACAAGTGTCAAAATGTACAAGTAGGAGCAAAATGTACAAGGTTGCAAATGTATGATGTGAAATGTTAATGAAATTAGGTGAAACGTACATTTGGGGTGAATTTGATAAAAATCAAATTAGACCTTAGTAAACCTTGTAAAAGAATTGTTTTGGAATTAGTTTGGAATGGCAGTTGTAAATATTGCGATGCTTTAGAAACTACTTTGGAATAGTTTGGGCATGCATTATATAGCCCCCCATTCATTTTTTTGGTTGTTCATTCATGTTTGTTCATAGTTCATTGTTGTTCATTGTTGATGCACTGATATATAATTCATGGAGTATTGATTGTTGAGTTACATATTGTTCATTGTGATAATTGTTATGGTTGTGAGCAATGCCAATGGCTATATTGTACAATATTACTCATAATATAGATATTACAACAATTCTCCTTATTTCCTTGCCCTTGTGAATTCCACCATACGTTCTGGTTGTTGCAGGTTGTGTAGTTAATGTTTGATGCATAACTTGGCATGTTAGATGGATGGAATTGCATTGTGAATGATCCTAGTTATTTTCCAGACTTTGTGTGAGTAATGGAATTAATTATATGAAGAATTATAGCCATATCCTGATGTTTCCAAGTAGTTGTACAATTTTTGGAATTTTCCATGATGAATACAATTCATTGCTAGTGAATTAGGGTTTGCATGTTAGGAAGAATTGGAGCAATTGACACATAGAAACTTCCCAAAACTTATCTTGGAAGGATTGGTTGTGCAGAGTGATAGATCTGAATATTAGTTGCAGCAAGGGTTCATACAAACCGTACAAGTGTTGTACCCAAATCGTACAAATAGTCATTTACCCGATTTGGTAACAAAGCTGCAACCCAAAACCTGCCAAATAAGGAAATATTGCTAGTTTGGAGAAATCGATTACAAAACTAATCGATTTAACTTGTAAAACCTATTCCAGTGAATTGGTTGAGTACCAAATCATACAAGGTGTAGTTTTGTATGATTTGTATCATACAACTATATGATTTGGTGATCGTACAAGCTATTTTGGCAAATTGACATAGTGTACGATGGAGATCGTACAAGCTGTACGATTTGTGCAAGTTGGGTTCTGAGACTTTGGTAATCATTTCCAGAGCTTCCAAATCACCTCCCCCTTAAATAATACTACACCACTAGCTCTACACATAAATTATGGGGTGAGGCCATATCTTGTGTAATATGCATCATCAATAGGGTTACCACTAGAATTGTCTAGGGTATGACACCTTTTGAGAGGTTGATAGGAGATAAACCTGATGTGTCTCAATTCAATATCTTTGAGCCTTTAGAATGGGATCACATACCCAAATATCTTTGAAAAATTAAGATACCAATTAGTCACAAGTTAATTTTTATAAGATATTTGGATGCCTCTAAGGCATATAATCTCTATGACCTTTAGAGGTGTAAGATCATTATTTATATTAAGTTCATTTTTATGAGGTTCTTCCATGGGCTCTATCCAATTATCTATTCAAGATTTTGGTAGAAGATACTCTCATTTTTTATTGACTCAATAGATTCTTGTAGGTTTTATTACTATTTTAAAATCTTCTTCATCTTCTAGTGATGATCTTATGCCTATATATTTTATCCCTTCTTGGGTAGCACTACCTACAACACCTTCAGTATCAGATCTAGGGAATGTTGAGCTTGACACACTAGTTGTATGTGCTTCAATTTTATATCAAGATATGAGTGGTAATTTTGATTTAGATTCTTTAAGTTTGGATTCTAACATTTCTTTGCCATAGGATATGCCTAGTTCTTCTTCAGATCATCCAACACCCATGTGGATTCAGATACTTTTATAGTATGCTCAACCTATTTTATCTCTTGAGAAATTATATAAGTCTCCTTCTTAATTATTGCTCTTAAATATTGACCATAGATATCCTCTTACATGTTCTTAGGCTAAGGGTCGATTGGAGTGGGAAGATGATATGCTTACAGAGTATGAGTTATTGATGAAAAAAGTACAAGGGAGTTTGTTCCTCTTCTAGAAGGGAATAATGTGGTTGGATGTAAATGGATATAAAGTAAAAAGTATACTTTGTATGGTCAAGTGGAGAAGCATAAGGTATTCCTTGTTGTTAAGGCATTCTCTTTGTAGAAGGGATTTGAATATTTAAAGACATTTCTCTAGTTGCTATGATGGATTCTATCAAGATGATTATTTCTATAGTTGTTTCCTTTGGTTTGAAGGTGCATGAGATAGATTTGAATAGTGCCTTCACGGTGATCTTTAGGAGGAAATCCATATGAAACAACCACTTGGTTTTGATCTTGAGGGTGTTGAGATATATTACATTATTTGGTACATGCTAATGTTCCCCCATGGTGTCTTCATGGTACATTTGTAAATATGTAATAGATTAGGGTTGATTCAATAGTTTAGAGTGTGAGTTATATTTCCCCTTTTATGTAAGTGTAAATGTGTAGGAAATGCACAAGTTTCATGTAAGAGATAATGTGCATAAGTGTCTTGTATGTAAGAGTGCAAATATGTAATATAAGGATGTGCATAAGTATCCTAGATTAGGAGTGCATGTAGAAGTCTAAGAGTCATGTAGATGTGTGCAAGTGTTGTAGAGTCAAGTGTCCATCTAGTATGCAAGTGGTAAGTTGATAAGCCAAGAGTCATGAGACTTGGCATATGGAGAGCAATAGTCAAGTACTTGAAGAGTCACATTACTGTGCCTATATTATGGAGATAATGATCCATAGAATAGATGAACAAGAAATATAATTCATATCTTATTGTAAGAGGAAGGAGAAATATCGCTTGTATACATTTTGAGTAATTAATATTGTAAGTTTTCTTCATGCATAGTTCATGAATGATTCAGGATATTTACATTTATATTTTAGTATATAAATTAATGTTATTTGCTTTATTATATAAGCCTTGATATACATATTAATTTTCTCATATTATTCTACTCATCACATTATTAAATTGACCTTTATTATTGTGGCTATTAACTTATATTGGATCCTCTGTATTATTGTGAGATAACCTATGATATTTTGTGGTCCTAGGACTTTAAAATCCAACATAGGGTTCCACTCTCTTGATAGGTCAGTTGAGTAGATCCTTGTATGAACTTAAGTTGGCACCTTATGCTTGGTATGAGAAGATCCACTCTTTCTTTTTTGGTTGTGGTTTTCAATGATGCAATACTGAGCATTATGTTTACATCAAGCATCAATAAGAAGAGACCTTGGTGATTATTCTCTATATGGATAATCTTCTCACTACGAGCATCTCTCTTACCTTGATTTAGGCCATGAATTCATGACTTCATTCTTCCTTTGAGATGATAGTTTTGGGGGTCTTGCACTATTTGTTGGAGATTCAAATTGATTAGATTGCTTCTAGGATTACTATTTCACATCCCAAGTATACCTTGGATTTTCTTAAATGCTTTAGTATGGAGGATTATGAGTATACCCAAAATCCTTTTGCTTTAGATCTAAATATTCAAGATGATTATATGACTCTCTTGGTGGATGCTACTCTATATTGGTCCCTTATGGGAGGTCTCCTTTACCTTACTCACATACGACCTAATATAGCCTTTGTTGTTAGCTATTGCTCTAGGTATAGTAGATCCCTCAAAAGAGTCATTAGACCATGGTCAAGAGGGTTATAATAAATATCAAAGGTACTTATTAGATGGATATTCATAGTTGGTTCATTTTTTATTCTAAAAGGATCTTAAGATGCAATCTAGGCTAATGATTTTGATGAACAAGGCTACACCATAGCCTTTATGTTCCATTTGGATTTTGACCTTGTTTCATGGTGCTTCATATGATAGTCTAATATATTTTAATCTTCCATAAGAGAAAAATATTATGCTTCTAACGAGGAAACTAAGCACCATCAATAATTGCTCATGATTTTGGTGCATGTGGGTATTTTTTAGACTTACCTAGTCACTCTTTGGTGTGACAATCAAAGCACCATCCAACTTGTTTGCAATCTAGTATTTCATCAATTGACTAAGCACATTGTGATTTGGATGCATTATATGAGATGGATTTATGCCCATGGGATTCTTGATCCTATTTTCATGGTGTCAGCATAGTAGATAGTGGATATTTTGACAAAGGTTATGCTTGATGTTCCTTTTGTGTGCATGTGGAAGCTACTTGATGTTGGAGAGTGTCCCTTAAGAGGGATGACTAGTATGGGTCTCTCTCCATGTCCTCCATTTAGCATAAGGGGGATGTTAAAATTTGTGGTAATTAAGCTTCACTTGAGGCCATGATTGACTTTGTATTGTAATGTATGTATAAGCCCTTTGGGGCCTATTAAGCCTTGAAATAGGTATCTTTGTAATATATTATTATTTTAATTCTAAAGGTTGGTTACTCAATATTGATTTAAAGGTAACTTGTATTTGGGTATAAATACCCTATCATACCAACTATTTTAATATTTTTTGGACTATGTTTTTCAATATTATTGAGATTATTTGGTATCCATGGACACCTACTTATATTGTGTGTATTTATTTTTTATGGATTTCTTTTTAGCAAGCAATATTGGGTAATGTGTGTTGAAATTATAATTTGATTCATGGCCAAGGTTGACATTGTATAATGTATTGGATAGGCCTAAGGAAATTTCATCGTACAATGTATTAAATAATTACAATAAATATAATCCCTATGGGTCATGGTTAACCTTGTTATAGCTAAACCCTCTTTACAAATTCTAATTAACCTAAAGCCCTCTTATTTTATCAACTTAGGTTACACTTTATTATGTAATTAGGGTTTTGGTATTAGTATAAATAATCCCTCCCACTCCTCATTTCTTTATCAGTGTTGTGTAATCTTATCTACAGATACAATGATTATTTATGGTACCTATAGATGCCTCCATATCTCTATGTCTCTCTTTTCTCTTCTATATTTCATTTAGACTCTTTGTATAAAATTTTAGTGGATGGTTTACTTCTATTCCTTTTCTAGAAAATATTATGAATTCTAACATATTATTAAAGTGGATATGTAGTAGTGTCACTTGGTCACGCATAAGATTTTTTTGGAGCTTGTGATCCTTCTTTTGAATTCTGGGGAAAGATTGAAAAGCAATATCCAATTTGTTGATAATTCTAAAAACAATTGTTAGAAACCCTTCTTGATTTGTTGTTATCAAAGCATCTCTAATTTCATGTTCAGAAAACCATATTTTTTTTACCTTGGCCATGGCAAGATTGAGGATGATCGGGAAGAATTGTTTTAATTCAAATCACTTTGGTTTGGCACCTTTTCACCCTCGCATGCTAGTGCATGTGCCTTATGCTAGCTATCATTTAGGTTTTGTAGTGACTCTATAGTGTTCTCACGGTAGCATTGGCTTTTTTTCTCATGACAAAGCTACAGTAAGATGGTTATTACATTGGGTGATAGCAAATTGGGTCATCCATGGTTTGAATTAGCATGCAGACCTTTTTATGTCTATCTTGACATAAATGAAGGGACAAGTGGGACTTGTCTTCTTGGTTTTCTATGGCTTGCATGGCGCAACAATATGGACAAAATTCCTTATAGTATGAATGGGGGAGGTCATGTGTTCAATCCTCTGTGGGGACCATTTTATGAAGGTAATTATGTAGTATATATTTTCTATGGGACAACATTTGGCTTCATTTTAGTAGGGGCATAAGTGTAATTATCCATGCGATGCATCTTGGAGGCTAGAGGTCAAGGGTCAAATATCACTACCTTTATTTTTCACCCTCTACACTTTAGAGGTAGAGTCTTCTTTTGAATGAGAACTTCAACACCTCAAGTACTGCCTTTGCACAATGGCTAGGCTAAATTTCTTAGGTAAACTATGCCTTAGACTCAAATCACATGGATATTTTCTTTGGTATTTTCATACTCTTTTTAAAATTAATCTGACTAGGTGACCAACATAGTATAGTTGTTTACGACCAAACCCTACGTTTTCCCTATTTAAATACCCCTCTCCATAAAAAATGACCTAATGTCATAGTCCTAGTGATTTAGGGTCACTTATGTGGAAAATAATAAGTGGAAGGCATCGATATCAGAGAGACAAAAAAATTTGCTTTAGAGGAGGGACGTTTTTCGCAGGACTGCCCAAACTATCGAACTTGTTTCGGCCATATCTCACTCATCCGGACTCGGATTGAGCTAAAATTTTGAGGGTAGATGCCTAAAAAACCTAGAACGTCTCCACCAATTTTCATATCATTTGGAGCAACACAGATCCTAGCGCATCCCTATGTGTGAACGAGATTTTTGGCAAGCGGCTATGCGAGGGTTTCATCTGGGTTGAGTGCAAGCAGCTCCAGAGGTTGGTTTTAGGGCCTTCGGGCCCTAGCGGCCAATATTTTTGTGGTTTATGCTCAATATTTTAGCAGGAAATGTTGCAGGGGATCCAAGATGGGTTAGAAATTTATCTTTCAACAGATCATACTGTGAACTTGAGTGACAACGGCTTCCAATTTGCTGCACAAAAGAAAAGTGAAAACCATACCTTTCCACGGCGTCTAGGGCAAGGATTAAAGAGATCACGAAACAAGTTTCAAGCAGTTGATCAAAAAATGGCTCATATCTCAAGTGAATCTGGTGCTAAGGTGCACCCACAAAATAATTCTACTTTGAAAACCCCTGTCAAGGGTAAGAATTTCGAAAACTCAGCCCCAAAAATGAATTTTAGGGATGCCCTCCATGGTGGACAGCCTCAGCCCAATGCTAATATCAATCTTAGGGCTTCCCATAAACCTCTAAGAATGCCTAAGATTGATCCCAGGAAAATGGAGTCGGGATGTCTTAAAGCGGTGATGGAACTCCTATTGTTAAGCTTGATATGGGTAACATTCTGACTGGCATTGAAGATTTGGAAAAAAGAGGACTAATTTGTCGGTTCGTGGGTTTTCGTCCGAGCCTATCTGCTTTCAAAGTCTGGGCTGCAAAAAGCTGGAAAACTAAAGGTGAGTTACAAATCTCTATTTATCCAAATGGTTATTTTCTTGTTTTATTTGCTAATAATGAAGATAGAGAGAAAACTTTTCAAGGGGGTCCTTGGTTTTTTGGAAGGGCAGGGCTTTTCATGAAGCCCTGGCATACTAAATTTAAAGCCGAAGAAGAGATGCCTTCTATAGCTCCCGTGTGGGTTAGACTCTTTGGCCTCCCTATTGAATTTTGGAATCCTACTATTTTTTCTTCAATTGGAAACTCTTTAGGAACTTTTATGATGACTGTTGATTGTACTCAAAATTTTGAACATATTATTTATGCTCGGATTTGTGTTTTAATGGATTTTGACAAACCCCTACCTAAAAATATCACATTACAATTTGGGGAAGACACTTGGGAGCAAGTAGTGGACTATGAGAACATTCCTTTTCGTTGTAGAATTTGCCATGAATATGGTCATTTGGCCAGTGCTTGCCCAAATAAAATTCCTGATCAAAAGAAAGAAGATATAAACTCAACGAGGTTTCCAAATGCCTAAGAAGAAGAACACTCGAGAAAAACCGAGTTATGAAGGATCAATCAAAGTCATCTGCTAATATGTTTGAAATCCTTTCCACAAATGATGTCCCAAGTGAGGAAGAGGAAATAATGGAAACAAAAATCTTAGAAACACAATTTAAATATGAAGGGAAGAACTCGGAGACAAACCAACAAATCAAAGGTTTTCAACGAGAAAAAAAGGAAGAAAATTTACACAAGAAAAACAATCTTTTAAATGTCAAAACTTCAAATAATACGGGTCCCAATATAGACTCCGTTGAACCCTCTAGTAAAATTTTGGTTGTGTACGAGCATTCTTCAAGGTTAGAAGCCATCTCAGATTCAATTGGAATAAGTCAAGAAACAGGGAAAAAAAATTGAAGATGGATTCTAATCAAAAAGCAAGTCGCAAGACCAATCAATATCATATGGTAAAAGAAGGTGAAAAGCTTGTAGAGGAAGGTAAGATTAATGCCCTTCCCAACTTTTTTAGCCCTGGTATTAATGAAGATCATCACTTGGAATATTAGAGGACTCAAAGGGAGTCTTTCAAAACAAAATGAAATTAGAAGAATGATTCGGATAAATCATCCACATCTTGTTTTCCTTCAAGAAACAAAGATGTCAATGGAGGATATGGACTCAATTGCCAGTAAAATTTGGCCAGTTGGAAAAGTGGTTTCCCTCAGTTCCCAGGGGACTTCGGTGGCATTGCTTGTCTTTGGGACCCAAAAGAGGTAGTTATTCACCATATGGTTGGCAGTTGGGGTCTGTTGGCTATAGCTATTCAAAGTAGACATTCCAACCAAATTATGCTCTGCATTACTATTTATGCTCCGACTGCTTTGGAGGAAAAAAGAAGACAGTGGAAGGATATAACTCATATTATCTCTCATTTTCCTGAAGCTTGGATCTTGATCGGAGGAGATTTCAATACCATCCTCTCTCTGGATGAGAAAAGGGGGAAATAGAAATTTGGACAAAAGCACTGACCTCATGAGCGAATATATTGCAAACCTCCATCTTGTGGACATCCAACCAGATAATGGCCTTATGACTTGGTCTAACAGAAGGCAAGGCTTAGCTTGTATAATGGAGAGATTGGATAGGTTTTTGCTCTCTGAAAATTTCTTAATCCATGGTCACATTCCTAAAGTGAAGACTCTTAATAATGTTGGTTCGGATCATTGGCCGGTCATGGTGGAAATGTGGAAAACCAATGTGAGTTTCTCTCCTTTTCGTTTTCAATTAATGTGGCTTAGAGACATTTCCTTTAGACCTCATGTGCAACAATGGTGGAAGGAAGGTAAACCTAGGCATGGGACTAAGATGTTCTATTTTGCCAAAAGACTGCAATACATTAAATCCAAAATCAAGACTTGGAACTGGAAAGAGTTTGGGGATGTTCATAAAAAAACATGAAGTTATTGCTCATCTTGAAAATTTGAATAAGAAAATCCGTTTAGATGGCCTCACGGAGAAGAGAAGTGCGAGATGAAATTAAACTCACAACTCGGTTAGAGGAATGGGAAAAAAGAGAAGAAATCTTATGGAAGCAAAAATCTAGAATTCAATGGCTCAAAGAAGGAGATCGAAACACAAATTTCTTCCACAAATCTCTTCTAGCTCGAAGATCTCACAACTTTATTTCTTCCCTGAAATCAGATTCTGGAGATGTTGTTTATACTTGGGATGGCATGAACTCTATTGTTGTTGATTACTTTTCCAATATTTTTGTTGCTACTCCTCTTGACTCAGCTTCTCAACAAAATGTTCTTCAAGCAATCCCTTCTCTTATCACTTCTAAGGAGAACTCTATTTTGACTGCTCCTGTTACTATCAATGAGCTTCAACAGGTAGTTTTTAAAATGCAAAAAGGGAAAACCCTAGGTCTTGATGGTTTTCCCATTGAGTTCTACCAAGAGTTATGGGATATCCTTCATGTTGATTTATTAGAGGTGGTGGAAGAAGCCAGGAAAGCCAAAGAAATTTTGAAGGTTATCAATAAAACTTATATTACTCTTGTTCCAAAAGCTCAAGAGGTTGATCATATCTCAGCTTTTAGACCTATTGCTTTATGTAATGTTCTTCTCAAAATCATTACTAAAATCATGGCAAAAAGGTTGAAGCCTCTTTTGCATAAGATTATTTCCCCAGAGCAAGGGGGTTATGTGGAAGGGCGTCAAATAGTAGATGAGATAGTTCTTGCTCAGGAAGCCATCCATTCCATGGATATGCAAAAATCTCCTTCCATGTTCATTCGGTTAGACTTATCCAAAGCTTATGACAGAGTGGATTGGCACTTCCTTATCAAAGTTTTGAGGCAATTTGGTTTCTCTAAGGATTGGATGGATTGGATTATGGGATGTATCTCTTCAGTTTCCTACTTAGTTCTTATCAATGGCAGGCCTTCTCGGTCGTTCCCAGCTTCCAGAGGTATTAGGCAAGGTGACCCGCTATCCCCTTATTTATTCATCATTCTTGTTGAATGCTTGGGTAGGACTATAACCAAAAAGAGGGAAAACAAAACCCTTGAGGGAGTTACCATTGCTCATGGAGCTAGACCTATCTCTCATCTTCAATTTGTGGATGACTCTACTCTTTTAGGTAAAGCTAAAGTTAAGGAAGCTTCTAATATTAAGCAAATCATTAGCTATTTTTCTAAGGCTACTGGGCAGTTGATCAATGAAGACAAATCTAAAGTTATTTTCTTTCACTGCTCTGCTAGACAGGAATCCATGGTCTTGGATAAATTAAGATATAAGAAGACCTCCCTTCCAATCACTTATTTAGGTATTCCCATAAATATTCAAAGGCAGAAAAATAAATATTGGAATTGGTTGTTGGACAAAGTCAAGAAGAAAATTGGAAAGTGGACCAACGAGTGGCTTTCTTATGGGGGTAGAATCACCTTGGTAAAATCAGTCCTTCAAGCTATTCCTATTTATGTATCTTCCATGTTGAATATTCCAAAGGTTGTTCTTCGAGAATTGGATCAAATCAGTCATCGTTTCCTTTGGAGTGGTACTAAGGAGAAAAGAAAATGGGCCTTGGTGAAATGGGACACTTTATGTCTTCCTAAGAATAAAGGGGGTTAGGATTCTGGTCTTCTATTAATAACAACAAAGCTTTAGCTACTAAATTATATTGGAGGATGTTGCATAACCCCAATGCTCTTTGGGCCAATAATCTCTGTGCTAAATATCTTGAGAACAAAAGTCCTGAAGACCTTGTTCGCTATCAACTTCCTACCAAAGGTTCTCCCATTTTAGCAGTTCTTAAGACTGGTGAGGATTTGATAAAGAAAAATTTATTTTGGATCATTCATAATGGTCAACGAGGCAAATTTTTGGATAGATTCTTGGGATGGTCACAAGCCTTTGATAACTCGGTTTCCCGATTGGAGGCCTTGGATGGAGGAGCTTCACCGAGCTAACTGGATAAAGGTGGCTAATTACTATGTCGGTACCATGCTTGGTAATTCAAAGGTTGGTAGATATTGGATCCCTATTGAGGACTGGCCTATTCAAATCCTAGAAAGGCAAAGACAAGATATCCAAGGCATCCTTCATATGAGATCTCTCTCTTGGTCCCATGAAAAAGATTGTTTTGGATGGAACAACACTACTAAGGGTGAGTATTCGGTTGCTCAAGGTTATTTGACCTTATGCCATAATAATCCCAACCAATATTTCGACATCTTTTCTCAATTGTGGGCTCAAAAGCTCTGGCCTAAGGTGAGGTTCTTTAATTGGCTTTTATTGCATCGTAGGGTGCTTCCTGGTGAGCAACTTATGAAGCGTGGTTTTCATGGCCCTTTTAGATGTGAGATGTGTGAAGAGAATGTAGAAACTCTCAACCATATTTTTATTGAGTGTACTTTAGCCTCCGAGCTATGGAGGAGAATGGCCACTTTACTTGGCTTACAGTGGTCCAATTTTTTTACTTTTGAACAACTTTGGAGGGATTGGCCTAATCAAGAGGGTGTTGATCATTTTATTAGGCGGTTAGTTTGGATGGGTTCTACCATTCTTCTTTGGAATATTTGGATTGAAAGGAACAACCAAATTTTTAATCAAGATAGGAAGGATATTCACTATATTTGGCAAAAGACCATAGCCAACTTAGTTGAATCAGTCCATCAACTCCTTAATCACCCCCAAAACTCCCACCAAAGATGGGATCAAGTGATGCAAAGATTGAAGATTAAATCTTCTAAGGGCAACCAACTTAAAGGGAATGTGAGTATTAGTAAGATGGATAGGACAAGAAATTGGCAACCTCCTCCTAAGGATTTTGGAAAAGTCAATCCTGATGGAGCCTCTAGAGGGAACCCTGGAAAAGCCAGTGTGGGAGGAATTGGTAGACTTTCGGATGGCTCCCTGGTTTTTACTTTTGCTGAGAATTTGGGTATTATTTCCAATAACCTTGTTGAGGGGTATGGTATCCTGAGAGGCCTTCAGGAGGCTACTAAGGTTGGATGGGAAAAGGTGTTAGTTGAGTCTGACTCTCAACTTATGATTAATATTTTGAAGACTCCTTCCAAGAATCATAAGGTTGATTGGAGAATAAAAAGAATTATTGAGAAGATTCAATTAATCCAGATGGGATTTTTGAAAGTTGATTACAATCATGTGGTCAGAGATCAAAACAAGAGTGTTGATGCTTTAGCTAATTGGGCTTTGGACAAAGGTGATCTTACTTGTTATGGCCACCCTCCTAGATGGTGGGCTTCACAAATTAGGGAAGCTCTTCTTTCTATCATTTCTTTGGATGGCTCCAGTTCTGAAGGTACCTAGTTTCTTCTTGCTTTTTTTGCTTCTCTTTGGTTCATTCAGGTTTTTTAGTTCCCTAGCTCACTCTTTTCTTTCTTTTGTTTCCTTTGTTGTTTCTTGCCTTAATAGTCTTCTGGTCTAGATAGGTCATTGTTATGTTCAATTTTTTTCTTTTTTTTTTTTTGTTTAGTTTTTTAAGGTGTGTGTTCTTTTGTTTTGTTTTGTTTTTGTGTTCTTTGTGTTGTTTTTTGTTGTTCTTGTGTTTTTGTTGTTTTGTGTTTTTTATGTTTTTTGTTATTGTTCTTGTGTTTTTGTCGTTCTTGTTCTTGTGTTTCTCTTTGTTTGTGTTAATTCGTGTTTTTTTGTGTGAGTGTTTTCTATGTTTTTTGTTTTTGTTTATTGTCTGTTGTTGGTTGTTTTTTTTATTTTTATTTTATTTTTTAATATTTTAGGTTTTGGTTGTGTTTATTTTTCATGTTTTTTTTGGGTTATGTCTTTGTAGTGTTCTGTTGTTTTTGTCTTGTTTGTGTTTTGTTATGTGGTTCTTGTGTTTTTCTATGTGGTTCGTGTTGTGGTTTCTTTTATCTTATTGTGTGTGTGTTTGGTTGTGCTTTTGTTTTTGACACACTCAAGGAGCATGTTTTTTATTTTATTTTATTATTTTTGTTGTTTTTTATTTACTTATTTTTAAATTGGTTTTGTGTGTTTGTTTGCTCCTTGAGTATGTCAAAGGTGGTAGGCCAAGTCCGAGTCCTGGGCATTTTTGGCGGAATGGATACCCCTGCCTCCTTGGGTCTTACCCGAAAGTGGCATCCCTTTTGGGATGTTTTCCACAAATAAAAATAAATAAATAAGTGGAAGGCATCAACAAATCATGGATCACCAAGTTGTAGTAGGTGGTTAGATCTCCTTTTTCTAAGGTTTGAGGGTTTAATTTTTTTTTAGGGCTATTTGGGCAAAACTTTAAAAGGCCATAACTTTTGCATACAAAATCTTTTTGAGCCTCTTTTTTCAAATTACATGATTTTTCAAGCTCTATGCATTAGTGACATTAGTCTGCAAACATGTTTTAGTGTTTATCGCCGAATTATGTGGAATAGTTCTTAAGTCCTACTACCCTATTTTGAAAGGACACATTTATCATATTTTATGTAATTATAATCTTTTGCCTAATTTTTTGGGAGATATAGATGGATTTGTGACAATTGTAGCAAGTTTTGAGTTTTGTAGAGGCTTACAGGAAAAGGATTCAAGATTTACTTTAATCAATCCCTCTCCATCCTTTGGACAATTAATTTAGCTTATTCATGAATATTTAATCTTCCATGATTTATTTGTTCTTATATTTCTTGTACAAATGCTCTTGGAAGTTTATTACAACTCTTCTTTAAGCAAGTTCAAGCAAAGCCTCTTTTAGTGACTAAAATCTTGCGGCCCAAGGACAAGAGGAAGTCTTCAAAAAGGGTGATGTATGTTATAAGAGAAAAATTTGTGCCTTCAAGATATACCTTATACGATAATGTAAGACTAAAAGATATTATCTATAAAGGAGGTGGTGATTTTCACTTCTCTTCTTCATTTGAAGTCCTAGTAGAAGTGGTTTTTGGATATATGTTGGAGTATCTAATAATGGTAGTGGTAACTATTGTCCAATCTAAGGAGACACTTGTGTAGAAAATATTTTTATAGTAGCATATTTCAAATGATGAGGTGATCTAGATGAGCCTACCTCAAAATGCAAATGCCCACTGAAGCATCCATTATGGGAGGTGATATTATTGTTACTAATGTCTCCTCTCCTTGGCCCCTAATTTCATATTGTTGGTGATGTTAAAATTGTAATATGATTCATGGATAAGGTAAACATTGTATGATGTATAGGATAGGGTTAAAGGTATTTCATTGTACAATGTATTAATTAATTATAATATTTTATTATATAAGCCCTATGGATCATGGTTAACCTTGTTATGGTTAAATCCTCTTTATAACTTGTAATTAACCGAAGTCCCTCTTATTATGTCAACTTAGGTTAAACTTTATTATGTAATTGAGGTTTTGGTATTGGTATAAATATCCCCTCCCACTCCTCATTTCTTTATCAAAGTGTTGTGTAATTTTATCTATGGATACAATGATTATTTATGGTGCTTACGGGTGCCCCCAAATATTTTTCTATTTTTTATCTCATTTCATCCTTTTATGCTTTCTATATAAGATTTGAGTGGATGGTTTGTTTTTGTTTGCTTTTGGAAACTATTGTGAATTCCAACAACATGTTGATTCTATTAATTTCTCAAAATTGCTGTGAAATCTAGTAGATACTTATGTGGAATAAAAAAAATTAGTATTTTATTATTATAAAATTAGAGATGACACTAAGAAGGATATAGAAATACCAAAATTTTCATGCTATTACCGAAATAAATTTATCTTTTTGTTAAATAAAAAATATTTAAACTCTATCAAATGGCATTAGCTCAACCGGTTAGATTCCTCAACATTCAAGAAGGAGATCCATGTTTGAATCTTGCTAAGTGATACATGGATAACGTCCAAATTGTCATAATACCACTACGTGGTGATGATGTAATACGGGTGGGGCTCATACCAATCCCATATAACCAATTGAAAAAATATTTAAACTCTAGATCAAAGAAGTATCAAGAAAGAAGAAGATATTAGAAGGAAATAATTAATTATTTCAAATATATTTTGCCATAAGTTGGGCAAGTTAAGGAGGCTTAGAGTAAGCTTTTGCAAAATCATTTATCAATTACACGCAATAATGAAAACCTGGTTAGGAATATCTCTATAAAGGAGTTGTGGGAGGTAGTTTTCTTTTGTCATAAGGCACCTAGTTTGAATGGATTTCCTTCAATTTCCTTTTAAAAAAGTTATAATTTATTTAAAGAGTTATATGTTGGCTTTTATTAAAGAGTCCCAAAAAATAAGGCTAAAATAAGTGATATTAATGTCACGTTATTGCATTGGCTCCCATGAAAGTAGAGAAAATATTTTGATAATTTATGTCCAATAAACCTTTGTAATATTTGATTTATAAGATATTTTAAAAAATCATGACAAATATATTGAAAAAATTCTAGATTGTGTTATATCAAAGGAACAAGGTTACTTTGTTCATGGTAAATAAATTCTTGATGGTATAATAACTACATAAGAGGCCATACATTCTCTTCATTCCAAGAAAAAAATAAGTATGCTTATAAAAATTAGATAGGAATAAAGCATATGTTAGGGTTTGGTGGAGTTTTCTCATGATATTCCTAGAAAAATAGTTTTTATCAATGTTGGTGTGAATGGATTAGATATTGTTATGGTACTCCATAATATTTTATTTTGATCAATGGATACCATGCTTGATACTTTGAATCGTTCCAAGGACTTCACCAGGCTAAAACACTGGTCTCATCTCTTTATTATTTTTGTTGAGGTACATGTTTTGAGAGCTTTCCCAAAGGTAAAAATGAAAGGAAAAATCAAAGGTATTTAGATTGCAACAAATGGTCCCTTTGAATCTCATCTCCAATTTGTTGATGATATTTTTCTTTTGGATTTTCCATTAGTGATAACATGGATTTTAAGTCAATTTTGTTATGCCATGAGAAGGATATTAGACACTTGGTTATCATTATAAAATCAAGGATCATTTTTCATTAATAATATTTTTTTTATATAAGTTAACAAAATTTATATTAATAGGGGCATTTGAAAGGCATCCTAATGCCTTGATACATCACCAGGAATAAAGGATGCACCATCCACAAAAAACCTCGTGGCATCCGTATAAAACTTAAAATGTAAGAAAAAACTAGAACAAGCCTAAAGACAAGGATGAGACTAGACATAAAAGTCCTGACAAGATAGGAACCAGAGACAGCAAAAACAACAACCAATTAAGAAATTATAAAATTCTTGATGTCATCCTTCTTGACATCCTTAGGAACATCCTTAAACACATGCTTGGCAATTTCCACGACGTCGTCCTCTTTGAACTCAGGTTTGGCTTCGATGGCGATCTTTGTTGGAGTATCCTTGACGAAGTTGTCGCAAAAGAACAGGAGGTTCAAAGCATTCCTATGCTCTTTTATTTGAGTAATGGCTTTCATGATTGTGGTCATAGCACTCTCTATTGTTGAGCAAGTTGCAGGTTGTAGCAAAAGTATTGTCATTGTTGTCAACACAGTCAGACAGATCAGTTGATGAAGTGTACAGGCAGTCAAACAGATCAGTTGATGAAGTATACAGGAGTTAAGAGGTTCTTTAGAGTATGTACAGTGATTATCCAAAAAATTTGAAGTGACCCATATGCTAAAAATGCTAAAAATCAAAAGAAAATCACAAGGAAGAAAACTGTCGCGATATCGCGACATGTTGAGAAGAAAGAAAACTGTCGCGATATCGCGACATGTTGAGAAGAAAGAAAACTGTCGCGATATCGCGACATGTTGAGAAGAAGAAAAATTGTCGCGATATCGCGACATGTTCGAAGAGAAAGTGCAAGCAAGAAAAACTATCACGATTTCGTGACATGTTCGGAGAGAAAGAGCAAGAAAGCAAAACTGTCGCGATTTCGCGACATGTTCGGAGAGAGAGCAAGAAAGCAAAACTGTCACGATTTCGTGACATGTTCAGAGAGAAAGAGCAAGAAAGAAAAACTGTCACGATTTCGCGACATGTTCGGAGAGAAAGAGCAAGAAAGAAAAACTGTCGCGATTTCGTGACATGTTCGGAGAGAAAGAGCAAGAAAGAAAAACTGTCACGATTTCGTGACATGTTCGGAGAGAAAGAGCAAGAAAGAAAAACTGTCACGATTTCGCGACATGTTGGAAGAGAAAAAGACAAGTAGAAAAAGTGTCACGATTTCGTGACATATTGCAAGAGAAATAGGAGAGAGAAAAAGATGTCGCGATTTCGCGACATGTTTCATTTTTGTGGGCCAAAGCGAAGAGAAAGAGGAGAGAGAAAAAGATGTCACGATTTCGTGACATGTTTCATTTTCACGGTCCAAAGCGAAGAGAAAGAGGAGAGAGAAAAAGATGTCGCGATTTCATGACATGTTTCATTTTCGTGGTCCAAAGCGAAGAGAAAGAGGAGAGAGAAAAAGGTGTCACGATTTCATGACATGTTTCATTTTTGCGGTCCAAAGCGAAGAGAAAGAGGAGAGAGAAAAAGGTGTCACGATTTCGTGACATGTTGCATTTTTGCAGTCCAAAGCGAAGAGAAAGAGGAGAGAGAAAAAGGTGTCACGATTTCGTGACATGTTTCATTTTCACGGTCCAAAGCGAAGAAATATTGTAAGAGAAGGAAAAGTGTCGCGATATCGCGACATGTCACATTTTCGCGACTTGAAAAGAGCAGGAAGGCCGAGAAGAAAAAGTGTCACGATATCGCGACATGTCACTTTTTGCGACCCGAAGGCAAGAGAAAGAGCAAAGGAGAAAAAGTGTCATGATATCGTGACATGTCACATTTTTGTGACTAACGGAGGAGAGAGAAAGGAAGAAGGCAAAAGTGTCACGATATCGCGACAAAAGTAAAGAGAAAGAGTACGGAGGCAAAAGTGTCACGATATCATGACATGTTGTATTTTCATGGGTACATGCCAAGAAAAGCAGCAAGGAGGCAAAAGTGTCATGATATCACGACATGTTATGTTTTCATGGGTACAAGCCGAGAAGAGGACAAAGAGGTAAAAGTGTCACGATTTCACGATAGGTCACTTCGACATGAGCTAAGAAGAGAAACCAACCGAAAGAAGATATGTGACAATTAACTAAAGTCGGTACGATAGTTACAGGTGCAGTTATAGAAGAAGTCGATACGACAGTTATAGGTGCAGTTACAGGAGAAGTCGATACGACAATTATAGGTGCAGTTACAAGAGAAAAGGTTATAAAAGGAGATCTGCGTGGAGAATTACATTGCTAAAAAAGGTTGAAGAGTGCGTGCCGTAAGAGAGCATTAAGGAGAGCCGAGAGAGCAATAGACCAGACAGGGTCTTGTATAAGCGAAGGCATTTTTATGTCAATCTTATAGTTTCAAAATTACAGTCTGAGTTGGTGCTTGGAATCAGGGGTTGGTGCTCCTTTCTGTTGGTGTAGATAAATTAGGGGTTGGTGCTCCTTTCTTTGTGGATAACCAGGGTTGGTGCTCCTTCCAGTGGGTGCTGGTAAATTGTTTGTAAAATTGTTATTTTGCAAAGACTGGATTTGGACGGGAGTCCAAGCAGTCATTTTTGAGGAGTAGCCAAATTGGTGAACCTCGTTACATCGTGTGTTGTGGAATGCTCTCTTGTTATACTTGCTTTATCTGAGTTTAAGTTTTCATTGTTTCGGCATTAAGAGTTGTAGATTTGAATTTAAATAGCTACACTGATTCACCCCCTCTCAGTGTCATTGTGAAACTATCAATTGGTATCAAGCCAAGTTCCTGAACAAGCTTAATCGGCTAAGGTGATCTTGGAAGTGAGACAATGGCAGGTGGTGAAGGATTCTCATCAAACAAAGCACCATTATTTGATGAAACTAATTACGCATTTTGGAGACTCAAGATGCAGACATATCTATGCGCCTTGGGATACGACATTTGGGAGTCAATAGACAGTGGATACTCAATATCCATCACTCCTCCAACCGATGTTGTCGGTAAGAAATTGTTTGAGAATAACTCTAAAGCAAAAAATGCTATCATGTGCGGTTTAGTGGACAGCGAACTGATAAAGATTATGAGTTGTAAAATGGCAAAAGACATGTGGGATAAACTAAGGAGCATTCATGAAGGAGACGACAAGATCAAGGAGGCCAAGTTACAAATGCATCGAGCCCAGTTCGAAGCATTAAAAATGAATGACGATGAGAACATAGAGGCATACATGCTTGAGAGTTAATGGAATCATTAATGCGATTAGAGGACTCGGCGAGGAAATGGAAGATGTTGTCATAGTGAAAAAGGTACTAAGATCTCTTCCCCAAAGATTTGATTCTAAAGTTTTAGCAATAGAAGAAGCTAAAGATCTAAATATTTTTAGTATGGATGAGATGCATGGTTCTCTGACTGCATATGAGATGAGAATAGGAAAAACTAAACCCACAGACAGAGAAGCTGCTTTTAAAGCACATAAAAATATAAAAGCAAAACAAGAATCCGAGGAAGAAGAGACATCAGATGAAATGGAAGCAAACTTTGTTCGAAAACTAATAAGGGGAAAAGGAAAATACAGAGGAAAGCTACCATTTAAGTGTTTCAACTATGGAGGCATTGGGCACTTTGCAGCTAAATGTCCACTCAATGAGAAAAACAAAAGTGATGAAGGTTCACACCAAGAAAGAAGTGACTAGAAGAAGAAATCAAATTTTAGAAAAGGCAACTTCAAGAAGAAAAGTTTCATATCCAAGAATGTCAGTCCTTCAGAAGACAGCTCTGGTGAGGATTCTGAAGAAGAAATCGATGAAGCTCTTTTCATGGCATTCGAAGAAGAAAAAATAGAAGAAAAACTTGAGGCTGAGGCTGAAGTAGATCTGGAAGGTGAGCTGATCGCTGCACTTAAAGAGCTGAGTATAGAAAGGAAAAAGAATAAGAAAGTTTCAAGAAAATTTGAGGATGCCAATGAAATCATAACCAGCTTGAAAGTACAGATAGACGAATCTAAGAAAATATCTGAAGATATCGAAGTACAATTAACCATGAAAATAGATGAGTGCAACAAGTTAGAAGAAGAGATTGTTGGATTAAAGATGCATCTAGAAGAGATGAATCAAAAAGTGAGATGTTATCACAAAATTGAAGAAAGTTCTGTAAAGTTGGACAAGATTATAAATAGCCAAAGGACTACAGGCATCAAATTTGGTTTGGGCTTCATTGAAGGAGAATCATCAAATGGATCAAAGGCCATAACTATAGATCCCATAAAGAATGAAGATAAGATCAGGATTGATCAAGAAAAAATGAATCATGCTAAAGAAAGCAATAATGCCAGGCACGAGAGGAGTATTGACAATGATGAATTCACCAATGTCACTCATCAAAGGAGAAGAAGATTTGTGGCTCCTACTACAAAATGGCAAAAACCATCACCCAGGTTCACTCATTTCTTTTTTGGTTATTGTTTTAAATGCAATGGTTATGGACATAAGATTGCAGATTGCAAGTATAATGTAGGACAAAGGAATTTTGTCAGTAGAAATGTTTTTTCACCATTGATGGATTATGCAGTAGAATGTTATAACTGTCATAATTTTGGGCATATTGCAAGAAATTATCGAAGTACATTTGCAGCAAATAAACATCAGGGAAGACAATTTCAATCAAATGGTTTGAGACAAAATAGAAGATTTCTCAAAAAACATGCACAGGCTACTGACAAAGAAAAGTCAAAACAAGTGACCAAAACTATAATCAAACCAGAGTGGAAAGAAAAGGAGCGACTCAAGGAAGAAAAGGAATCCTTGATTGTACAGACAACATTTAAAGCACAGAACAAATCTACACCATGGATACTTGATAGTGGGTGCTCCAGTCATATGACAGGTGACAAACAAAAATTTGAGAAGTTATAGAAGTATGAAGGTGGTTCTGTAAAATTTGGAAATAATGATGGAGCGAAGATAGTTGGTAAAGGATCGGTTAAGATCAGTGACGGAAAAATAAAGTCAAAAGAAGTCTTGTTTGTGATTGGTCTGAAGCATAACTTGTTAAGCGTAAGTCAGATTTGTGACAGAGGTCATGAAGTAATTTTCAAGAAGCAGGGTTGTGAAGTCAGAACAACAAACTATGGAAAGTTGATAGCAACTGGATCAAGAACATCTGGAAACCTGTATACTCTCTCAGAGACTTCAGAAGGAGCGTGCTTGATTGGACATGAAGAAGAAAATTGGTTGTGGCACAAGAGGCTCGGTCATATCAGTTTTGACAATCTAGTAAAAATCAGCTCAAAAGGGCGAGTGAGAGATATTCCTACCATTGGCAAACCATTAAATAGCATTTGTGCTTCATGCCAAAAGGGGAAGCAAACTAGAGCCACATTTAAAACAAAAGAGTACTTCACAAGCAAACCTTTAGAACTAATACATACTGATTTATGTGGACCCATGAGAACGCAAAGCATAAATGGTGACAAATACTTTATGTTGTGCATAGATGACTATTCCAGGATGACATGGGTACTATTTTTGAAGCTTAAATCAGATGCTTGTGAGATGTTCAAGATTTTCAAAAAACAAGTTGAGAATCAAACAGGAAAAAGGATTAAATGTTTAAGATCAGATAGAGGAGGAGAGTTCATTTCAGAGGAGTTTGCAAAGTACTGTGAAAAGTATGGGATTAAGAGACAATTTTTAGCAGCAAGGACACCTCAGCAGAATGGTGTGGTAGAAAGAAAGAATAGGACAGTGCAAGAAATGGCAAGGACTATGTTGATTGAGAGCAAAATAGCAGACAAATTTTGGAAAGAGGCAGTCCATACTGCGGTATACATCCAAAATAGGTGCATGTTGAGAACACATGAAAGCAAAACTCCGTATGAGCTATGGTTCGGTAAAAAGGCAACAACAAGATACTTTAAAGTTTTTGGCAGCAAGTGTTACATCAAAAGAACTGAAGATAATCTTGGTAAGTTTGAAGATAGAGTTGATGAAGGTATCTTTCTTGGCTATTCGACAAAAAGCAAAGCCTATACATGCTACAACAAGAGGCTAAAGAAAATTGTGGAGAGTGTTGATGTTAAAGTTGATGAAGGTAGGGAACGAGAAATTAGTTATGAAGAAAACTACCCAATTTATGAAGAGGTTATTGAAGCAGATGAGGAAGAGGAAACGGAAAAGAAACAGAAAATTGACTCAGATGATTTAAGTAGTGTTTCGAAGAGGAAGAAAACAAGAAATTCAAAACAGAGCAATGTGTAGAAAAATCATCCTAGAGAGCAAATAATTGGAGATCCCATAGTTGGTGTTCAAACAAGAAGAAGAGTAGTAAGTAACTACTCTCTATTATCCAGCATTGAGCCCAAAAATGTTGCTGAGGCAAGCAAAGATGAAAGTTGGATGACGGCAATAAATGAAGAATTAGATCAGATTGAGAAAAACAAAACCTGGGAGTTAGTACGAAGACCTGCAAATAAAAATATAATCGGTACTAAATGGGTTTTTCAAAACAAATTGAATGAAGATGGACAGATAGTCAGGAATAAAGCAAGATTGGTCTGTAAAGGCTATGCACAAGTTGAAGGTATTGATTTTGAAGAAACCTTTGCACCAGTGGCTAGACTTGAGGCAATTAGAATGTTTCTGGCTTTAGCAGTTCACAAGAATTTCAAAGTTTATCAAATGGACGTGAAATCAGCATTTCTGAATGGAAAACTTGAAGAAGAGGTCTATATTGAGCAGCCAGATGGCTTCCAACTCGGTGATAATCCCAACTTCATCTGCAAGTTGAAAAAAGTACTGTATGGTTTGAAACATGCACCCAAAGCATGGTATGCAAGGCTAGACAACTATCTTATTGAACAAGGGTTCAAAAAGGGTATGGTGGACAGCAATTTGTATGTCAAAATAGAGAATGGCCATCTCATTGTCCTTGTTGTATACGTAGATGATATCATTTTTGGCAGCAACAATGATGAGTCATGTAAATATTTAGCAAATAAGATGTAGAAAGAATTTGAAATGTCTATGATTGGTGAACTTGCATATTTCCTCGGACTGCAAGTTAATCAAAATGAGAAGGGCATATTTATTTCTCAAATTAAATATGTGAAGGAGATGCTAAAGAAATTCACAATGGAGGATTGTAAGCTCGTTAGCACTCCCATGACGACAGGTTGCAAGTTGAGCAAGGATGAAAAATCTCCGGATGTTGATCAAACCATGTACAGATCTATGATTGGGAGCCTCATTGTATTTGATAGCTACCAGACCAGATATCTTGCAGGCAGTTTGCATGGTCGCACGATTTCAGGCTAGTCCCAAGGAAACTCATGTGATAGCCATGAAGAGGATTCTTCGGTATCTAAAGGGTACTATGGAGTATGGATTGTGGTATCCGAAAGGTAAGGATTTCACCCTTATTGCGTATTCAGATGCAGATTGGGTAGGATGTGTCGATGACAGAAAGAGTACCGATGGAGGTGCTTTCTATCTTGGAGACAAGTTGGTCGCATGGCACAAGTAAGAAACAAGAGTCGGTTTCCTTATCCACAACAGAGGCGAATATATTGCAGCATCAACATGTTGTACGCAGGTTTTATGGATGAAACAAACCCTGAAAGATCTTGGCATTAACTTCAGAGAGCCAATTTCAGTTAAGTGTGATAACACCAGTGCTATTAACATCTCAAAGAATCCGGTTATGCATTCCCGCACAAAACATATTGCTATCCGATATCACTTTCTGAAGGAGAAAGTTGCGGAAGGTGAGGTTAAGTTGGATTTTGTCCCAACTACAGAGCAAGTAGAGGATATCTTCACAAAACCGCTGCCCAAAGAAATTTTTGAGTACCTTCGCAATAAGTTGGGAGTGGTCACGCTTCCCAAGCATTGACTAGCAATCGGGACCACATTCTCGGGGGAGCAATTATATATTTCATTATCTTTTTGCTCATGTTTGTAATTTTTGCTAACTATAATAATTTATGCTTGAGAATGTTGTGCATGGACTCAGGGGAGTCTGCAGCAGCCCTTTGGTATTATTGTCAAAGGGGGAGAATTAGAATATAGGAGATTGCATGAGTGTTGCCAACAATTCCAAAGGGGGAGATTGTTGAGCAAGTTGCAAGCAAAAGTATTATCATTGTTGTCAACACGATCGGACAGATCAGTTGATGAAGTGTACGAGAATGGATAGATCAGATTGATGAAGTGTACAGGAGTTAAGAGGTTCTTCAGAGTATGTACAGTGATTATCCAAAAAATTTGAAGTGACCCATATGCTAAAAATACTAAAAATCAAAAGAAAATCACAAGGAAGAAAACTATCGCGATATCGTGACATGTTGAGAAGAAAGAAAACTATCACGATATCGCGACATGTTGAGAGAAAGAAAAACTGTCGCGATATCGCGACATGTTGAGAAGAAAGAAAACTGTCACGATATCGCGACATGTTGAAGAGAAAGTGCAAGCAAGAAAAACTGTCACGATTTCGCGACATGTTTGGAGAGAAAGCGCAAGAAAGCAAAACTATCGCGATATCGTGACATGTTCGGAGAGAAAGAGCAAGAAAGCAAAACTGTCATGATTTCACGACATGTTCGAAGAGAAAGCGCAAGCAAGAAAAACTATCATGATTTCGTGACATGTTCGGAGAGAAAGAGCAAGAAAGCAAAACTATCATGATTTCGTGACATGTTCGGAGAGAAAGAGCAAGCAAGAAAAACTATCATGATTTCACGACATGTTCGAAGAGAAAGAGCAAGAAAGAAAAAGTGTCACGATTTCACGACATGTTGGAAGAGAAAAAGACAAGTAGAAAAAGTGTCACGATTTCATGACATATTGCAAGAGAAAGAGGAGAGAGAAAAAGATGTCACGATTTCGTGACATGTTTCATTTTCGCGGTCCAAAGCGAAGAGAAAGAGGAGAGAGAAAAAGATGTCGCGATTTTGCGACATGTTTCATTTTTGCGGTCCAAAGCGAAGAGAAAGAGGAGAGAGAAAAAGATGTCGTGATTTCGTGACATGTTTCATTTTCGCGGTCCAAAGCGAAGAGAAAGAGGAGAGAGAAAAAGGTGTCACGATTTCGTGACATGTTTCATTTTTGTGGTCCAAAGCGAAGAGAAAGAGGAGAGAGAAAAAGGTGTCGCGATTTCGTGACATGTTTCATTTTTGCGGTCCAAAGCGAAGAAATATTGTATGAAAGAAAAAGTGTCACGATTTCGTGACATGTCACATTTTTGTGACTCGAAAAGAGCAGGAAGGAAGAGAAGAAAAAGTGTCACGATATCGCGACATGTCACTTTTTTGCGACCTGAAGGCAAGAGAAAGAGCAAAGGAGAAAAAGTGTCACGATATCGCGACATGTCGCATTTTCGCGACTAACGGAGGAGAGAGAAAGGAAGAAGGCAAAAGTGTCGCGATATCGCGACAAAAGTAAAGAGAAAGAGTACGAAGGCAAAAGTGTCGTGATATCGCGACATGTTGTGTTTTCATGGGTACATGCCAAGAAAAGCAGCAAGGAGGCAAAAGTGTCACGATATCGCGACATGTGTTTTCGCGGGTACAAGCCGAGAAGAGGACAAAGAGGCAGAAGTGTCACGATTTCACGACAGGTCACTTCGACGCAAGCTAAGAAGAGAAACCAGCCGAAAGAAGATATGTGACAGTTAACTGAAGTCGGTACGACGATTACAGAGTGCGATTCTGAGAAGAAGTCGATACGACGATTACGAGGTGCAGTTATGAGGAGAAGTCGGTACGACGATTCTGAGATGCAATTACAGAGAAAAGGTTATAAAAGGAGATCTACATGGAGAATTACATTGCTAAAAAAATGTTGAAGAGTGCGTGTCGTAAGAGAGCGTTAAGGAGAGCCGAGAGAGCAATAGACCAGACAGGGTCTTGTATAAGCGAAGGCATTTTTATGTCAATCTTATAGTTTCAAAATTGTAGTCTGAGTTGGTGCTTGGAATCAGGGGTTGGTGCTCCTTTCTGTTGGTGTAGATAAATTAGGGGTTGGTGCTCCTTTCTGTTGGTGCGGATAAACCAGGGGTTGGTGCTCCTTCCAGTGGGTGTTGGTAAATTGTTTGTAAAATTGTTATTTTGCAAATACTTGGATTTGGACGGGAGTCCAAGCAGTCATTTTTGAGGAGTAGCCAAATTGGTGAACCTCGTTACATCGTGTGTTGTGGAATGCTCTCTTGTTATACTTGCTTTATCTGAGTTTAAGTTTTCATTGTTTCGGCATTAAGAGTTGTAGATTTGAATTTAAATAGCTACACTGATTCACCCCCCCTCTCAGTGTCATTGTGAAACTATCATCTATTTGGACAATAGTAGTAGTGGTGGTCTTAATGACGTATTCCTAAAGAATATTCTTCATAGGATCATCTAGCTCGTCCTCGACAACACCCTACATCTTTCCCTGATTTTGTATGCACATGTTCTTTAGGCATTAAGAACTTCTGGTCGATGTAGCTTTAACTTTTTTCTTCTTCTTCACTGACTACTCAGAATCCTGGTGGCCTCCTTCCATATTCCTCCTCTTAGAACCGCAGATCCTTGAGGAATGAGTGAAGGATGTATCCTCCTTTGTTGTCTGCTTGGATTCTACCTTTTATTCTTGTGGAAGAACATTTCCTTTAGGTAATTCCTCTAGAAGATGAACATAAATTACTTTGAATAGCCCTTGGTGTGAGGGCCAAGCTTCCTCTTTCTTTGAGCGGGTCACATTAATGGAGTAATCCATGGAAAAATACAAAATTTTTGGAATATTCAATGTTTTCACCTCCCTGAAATGGTTCACAAATGCAATATGAAATATTTTGAGTTGGTAACTTGGGTCATCGACTATGATGTACTCCATAACTAGTTTCATCACCTCCTTCCAAGGGCTGGTTAAGTCCTCATAACTCATACCTAATCTAACAATATTTTGCAAGCTTGACTTTGGCTCGATCTCCTTGAGTTTGATATCCCAACCGTGCTTATCCCTTCAAATCGTTCTACCCACCAACGGTTGTCCAGTGATCTTAACGAGTATGTGTGCATCCAATTGGAACTCCAATCCATGGATGATGATGATGCCCTTCTCCTAGGTAGACGTAAAGGCCAAATTGATATCCCAATTCGACCCGAAGAAACATTTTAGGAATGGTAGGAAACCTCTTGAACTCATAATTGCTTCAGCCACCGGTTTGATCTCAAGTGTTTTTGGCTCCACAAAGCTCATGATGACCGGGAAATGAGACTGCTTGAAAATAGGGAAAATAGAGTGCTCACTGGACCTCGGGACTCAGAGTGTTCATTAATAATATTATTGATTTGCAACAAGTTACTGTGAAGGTCTTAGGTTTTAATCTTAGAAATTTACTATCAATATTTAGGTATTCATTTATCTAATAAAGGAAATAAGAAGAATATATGGGACTCAATTTTGGATAGAATAAAATCTTATTTGGTAGATTAGAAAGGTAAGTTATTAACCATGCCTAGAAGGCAACAACTTATAAAAACTACAGTGCAATTTATCTCTCAACATTGCTACTAGGTCTTGCATTTGAATTTGACAAAAATCAAAGAGATTTTCATTGGAAATGAAATGATAAAAAATTTAAGTTCCTATTTGTAAGTGGAATAGGATATGAAAAGAAAATAATATTAGAGTGGTAGGCTTGAAAAACTATAAACTTATAATTTTGGCATTAGGGAAAAAACATGGTTGGATATTTTTAAAATATTAAGAAAAGAGTTGGGTATAAATGACACTTAAAAAAGTATGAAGTTGTACTGATGCAAGAAAATCATTTAGGAAAATAACCCTACCTAGGTATTCAACAACATGGAACTTTATGTAAAAAAGTTGCAATTGATAAAGAAACATATTGGGTGGTCAATAAATGGGAGGGATCCTAAAAATTTTTGGTTTTATGCTTGGTTGAAGCCTTGTCCACTTACTTTTTATCCAAAATGGAAACCATTTACTTTGATATGTTTAGCTTGTGGAGCTTCAAAGGTTAAAATTTATTTTCATGTTAATAATAATTCCAGATCATCATTTTTTGTAGGAAGTTGGTTGAGAGTGAGGACCTTAAACAAATAGCAGATGAGCTTCAAATTATACTTTAAGAGTTCCACTTGTCCATTTTTATATAGAAGGATGAGTTGGTTTAGGATTTATCAAAGATGGTAGATACTTGGTCAAGTTCCACTAT
Organism: Wollemia nobilis; assembly: GCA_028583015.1. Taxonomy (NCBI): domain Eukaryota; kingdom Viridiplantae; phylum Streptophyta; class Pinopsida; order Araucariales; family Araucariaceae; genus Wollemia; species Wollemia nobilis. The sequence goes on along the minus strand of JAQPPZ010001737.1, from coordinate 601,609 downwards.
AAATATTTAGAGCAATTAGAGTTTGCTATTCCTAAATATTTTCCTTGGAATAATATTTTTCCCTTGATACCTTCCTAAGGCCTTGACATTTCTTTGGTTACTAGACCAAAATAAAATTCTTATACATGGGATTCTCTAAAGAAGAGTATATCATGTATCTTTTGGACATGCCTTGTGTAAGAAGGATCTAGAAACATAAGATCATTTACTTATTCATTCTCCCTTTGCTTACATAATTTAGAGCCATTTAAAAAAATATATGAGGATATTATAAGTAGCTCCATCAAAATTGAAAGAGTGGATGAAATATTTTTTTTAATTGGTTATATAGGATTGAAATGGGTCCCACATGTATTACATCATAACCACATAGTGGTATTACAACAAATCTTGGATATTATCCATGTATTGCTTGGCAAGATTCGAACCTGTATCTCCTCCTTGAATTTTGAGGAACAAAATATTGAATTTAATTACAATAAAATAAGAGAAGTGATGGGAGTTTGAGAGGGAGTTACAAAGGTTTGTATAATGGAGTAGGTGAGCAAGGAGGATAGGAAATATTATATGATTCAAGTTATGGAACTAATGCAGGTAAAAGATTAGTTTTAAACCTAGTTTGGGCCTCATAAACAAAGAGGGGCCCTCTATGGATTTAGAGTTTTCTAGGAGAAACCCTAGGAAACTATCTTTTGTAGATACTTTGAGAGGAGAAGACAAAGTTGGCAGACAAAACCCTTATTAGAACTACCATTTTAGACAACAAAGGACAACTCAAATGCTACAAGCAAAGGACAATATCCCTTTAGTTTGAGTGGGCGAGGAGGACATCTAGAATAATGTACAAGAGTAAAAAAGAGAATGATATGTAAGTTTATTGGAGCATGTACAGGTATACTGGCCATTAAAAACTAGATCTGCCTGAAATAGGCATTATGAGGTGAATATTTTAAAATCCTAATGGTCAAGAGATTTTTCCTAGTATATTTTACTAAGAAAGAAGACTGCATTAATTATTTTGAAAGTGGATCATGGTTCCTATATTGTTTAGGCTTGTACATGCAACCATGGAAATTGGGATTTAATCCAAATCAAGAGGTTGTGAATAGTGTCCTAATTTGGGCCCAAATATTTGGACTTCCAATGGAATTTTGGCTAGAAAAAATCCCTCAAGGGTGTTGGGAATGTCTTAGGGGAATATGTTATGGTAGCCCCTAAAACATAGAAAAGATCTCAAGCAACTTATACATTAATATGCATTAAGGTAGATCTTCAATGTCCACGAGTAAAGTGGTAGATTTGGATTCTATCTTTGGGAAGTATAGAGAGGATATTAACTATGAAAACCTACCATTTCATTGTCATTTTTATCATGCATGTAGACATATGGTAAATTGTTGTCCTTCTAAGGTGTAGGAAAACAAAGAAACAACAGTGAAAGGAGACAAAAGAAAAATAAAAAGTAGTCGAATAAGATGTCATAGGTAAACAACAATCATATGATATAGATATTGAGTTATCCCTCATGGAGCATTCAGTTATCTTGTATGAGAAACAAACACTAAGGGAGGAGGATGAAGTAGCAAGTGAGGAAAAACACAATCAGACAAAGTGTAGGAAAAGGAAGAATGACATGAAGAGCAGTATAAGGATGCTAGAGAAGAGGAGAAAATAGAAATTTTTGAGGGTGAAATTGTTCTAGAAACATAGCTAAAATCAAGCAAAAAATGATAGGGTAGCAATATAACCAAAAAAAAGGAAAATTTCACTAGCAACATGCTGAAGATGCATTGGTGGATGAAGGTAATTAGGAGTAATTTCAACACAAAACACGTAATAGGAAGAAGCTAGAAAACATGAGAGGCACAAATTGGGGTATATGTAGAACCCTAGGGCATATATCATAGACTATCAATGCAAAAAAAGTAGTAGATGGCAAACAAGCCCACATCAAGGAAGTATTTATAGGGGCATCAAAACCCTTGGCTAGAGGACAAAAATAATTTTGCTCTCATGGAATATCAAGGGTTTGAATACCCCTAGGAAACACAAGGTGCTTAAATCATATATATGTAGCTTGGGGGTAGAAATAGTAATGTTGCAAGAGACTAAGTTATGAGCAGAAGAAATTAAAAAAAACAACATAAAGATTTGGAGTAGATGAAAGAGTGTAGGGGTGCCAACAAAAGGATATTTTGAAGTCCTAATACTATGGAATCCAAAAAAATAATGGTGTTTTGGTGGAATAGCATCAATACATCCTTACCATTTCCCTTGAACATAGGATCACTAGTATGATTTTTTCCAGCATATACATTGCAAATAGCGATGATACTATGGGATTATATTAGATATAGTAGTCAATATCTCCTATAGCATAAATGGTTAATAGGGGAAGACTTAAATACCCCTTCAAGCCCTGGTGAAAATAATGGGGAAAATCAATCACTCAAGCCATGGGTATTTTTCGTATTTTATTACTAAAAGGGAAATTAATTGACCTTGTTATGGAGGGTAGTCAATTTTTGTAGAACAATAGAAGATTGGGAAACCAAGGAATCCAGTCTTGATTAGATAGAGTCTTGGTGACCTCGACTAGGTTCATGGAGGGCTTCTAATCTAGATTAAAATTTGATAGTAGAATAGGTTTAGACCATACTCAATTGATCATGGAGATAGATAGAGACCATAATAATAAAATATTTTTATTTTGTTTTGAGATGATATGGACAAAGCATCTAGACTTGGATAATAGGATAAGATAGTGGTGGAACACTATAGTGATAGGTAACAAAATGTTTTAGCTCTCCCAAAAGCTTAGAATTATAAAAAATAGTTAAAAATGTGGAACATGGAGGTATTTCAAAACATTTTTTAAAGAAAGTATTTTTTGGAAAATAATATTAAGGAATTGGACATATAATAGAATTGAAAGGCAATATAAAAGAATTACTTCAAGTAGAAAGAACTAATTTGTATCAATACCATGATCTTCTAGCCTTAAAGGAGATTCATTGGAGGTAGAAGTTTAAGGCATTATGGATTAATAAGGGTGGTAGAAATATAATTTCTTCCATGTATTAACCAAGATCCAATGAGCATGGAACAAGATATAGCGTATCAAATTTCTCAAGGTCTAGTTTTGGAGGAAGAGGAGAGGATTGCAAAGGAAGCAATGAACTATTTCATAAATATCCTCTTGGAAGAAGGTCAAGGGAGAGTAGAAGTAGAGGAATTTTTTCTAAGTAGCATCTCCAAGCCGATAATAGAAGAGCAATAGGATTTCTTAACTAAACTATTTTCAAAGGAAGAAATCGAAAAGGCAATGTTCACTTTGGGTAAGGACAAGACATTAAGTCTAGATGGCTTCTAGGCAGGTTTTTTCGAAAAAAAAAATTGTTGATTATGTTAGCAAGTAAGCTAGCTTCAACAATATTTAATGGTTAAAGTTCTCACACACACACACACACAAATATATTCATACCATTATTCAACATACAAACTCACTATATCTCGTGGATGATAAACAAAGTATTACAGTGCAAATGAAGTACTATAATTTCACATTACATTTTCCTCAAATGTTAACCTTATTAATAGCCTTTACAAAAGGCTCGATATTTCAACTTCAACTAACTCTTCATCTTCTCAAACTCATGGGATATATGACTCTTCATATTTCTTGTAGGAGAAATATATTTATTCTCATTAATAATGACAAACATCAAATGATTACTAAATGATAAATATTTACAAGACTTATTCACACCAAATATTTACAAAGTATTTACAATATACTTCCAAGGTACCAAATAATGTAATAATCTCCAACACCCCCCCATATTACATTATTTGATATGATGTCATTCTCTCACTCTGATTTTTACTTTCAAGCTTTGGTTTTGGCATTGACTCTGGCTCCTACTTTTTGGTTTTGGCTCTTTTAAACATATATATTTCATGTGTCAATTTGCCACAATAGCTATAATTGGTACCTGTCATAACTTTGACTTCTTTGTTTTTTGTCACAACATTCTTTGTTACAAAACCGATATTAGTGTCCCTTGTCACAAAATTACTTTCATCAACTTGTCCTATAAATTTTAAGCCTTTGTATTTAGATACAATAGATTATTTTATTCCTTGCCTTGTTTCATCAAAATCCTATTTAGTACTAATTGCTTTTGTGTGCCTTTCAAACCCATCATTACCCTGATTTTTATAACCTTCTTAAGGTAACAAGTCATCACAATAGTATTTATCACAATTTAGACCATTACTAATAAATCATGTATGACTTATACTATTATAATCCCTATAACTATTTGAAGACTTCAAACCATTATAAACATACTATCCATCAACAGTGACAATTTGGCCTACATTTTGACCACCACACTCTACATAATCAAAGCAAATATTTTATGTACAAGCATTCTTGTGAACACGTCTCAAACTATCACTATCACACTCATAAAGCCTCAAAACATTCTTCTCTAGAGACATCCATCTAGTGCCATAAATATTCTCTTTTTCTTTATTATCACAAATATTCCATATACAATCAACAATATTTGAATGTTCATCACCATCATCAACTCTAGCAATCCGACTTTCATCATGACCATTACAAATATTGACTATCCCATAGATATTTTTTGTAATATCAAAATTTTTTGATTCACAACTATTTTTTGTATCAAGAGTAATGATCAATACATTAGTGTCTATTTTCTATGGAGGATTATCACATGTAACACAATTACTATGACCAACACAAAAAAGATCAACACATACACATTGTGTACACTTTTTGTCAATGCTTAAATACTTTTTGTCACATGCTATATAAATTGACTGAACAAGATTCTTATTATCACAATATGTATTTACTATTATTTACCTCAAATCAAAAGCATCAAAACTCATACGAGCCCTCATGGGCTCTAAATTACTTGTATTGTAATAATTCTCTACCACAATGGGTTTCAAATCACATGCATTACAATTTACATATTTCTTTTGATGAAGATTACTAGTGTCACAACTCACATATTTCATCTTAGATATATTTTTTAATTCTTTTTGTTCTTGAAAATGTTATTTGTAGGTCACCAAGAGCCATTTGGGATATTTTTTCAATTATTTTGAACTATCCTTTGCTAAGGATTCTTAGTTTCACACCATGCATATGTTGATATAGCACTCATATTACAATTTTTATTTGTTTTCTAATTTGTCTTATTGGATGTACTATTCAATATTTCATCTTATTCTTGCATTTCTTTTGCCATAAGGATAGTGCTTATCCATTTTGACTAATTCTATAAGGCAAAAAAAATTTATGTTACTTGGTATCTTTGTGCTAAAACTAAAGCATTGTTTAACAATTCTTCTCTTACTTGATTCATTTATTTCATCATGAAAGCCATGTGTACTATGTTGTCTCTTTGATGATTTATACTTCTTTGATATTGCATTTGTGATTCACATTTCTCTCATGGTAGTAGTTGGTTCAAGTGTTTATGAGAAAGTGATGTCATATCTAAGGGAAAATATCCTATTTTTGATAGAACCAGTGGCTTCAAGTTTTCTTCATATTTTAATGAAGTATTTTTTTTGGTAAGTAGTGTTTGTATTTACAGCGGGTTTTAACAAGGATCCCAAAACCTGATTACATAAGCAATGGGCCTAGGGCATCAATCCCTTGAAACTGAACACCAAAACAGAAATCCCGCCTAGCGGTAACAGTAAGCATGAAACAATCCCTCTCAGCGGGAAACAAACAAATAAGAAATAAAGTAGTTTTGGAGATCCCGCCCAGCGAGGAGTAGCCAAAAACCACCATCGAGAAGATCTTGCCCAGCAGGAAGCAAAGAAAAACTGTTACAATAAAATCCCGCCTCATGGGAAGCAGTCAAAACCACCACAAACAGTCCCGCCTAGTAGGAAGCAACAGGGAAATCCCACCATTCGGGAAACCAGCAGAAAAGAAAGGATCCCGCCTCGCAGGAAAACCGACGGATTTGGCGGATCCCGCCCTGTGGAGAAACCAGCCGCCCACCGAGAAAACATTCCGTTCAGCGAGAGCCATCCTGCAGGAAGCCGACAGCCAGCACAGAGAGGATCCAACCCATCAGGAAGTGACCAGAGAGTTGCACCACAAGGAACCCGCCCCGAGAAAATAGAAGAGGATCCCAACAGAGCAGGGACCAAGAATCCCGTCCAAGCACAGAGCCTGTCGAGGATTCACAAGAAAAAAGGGGGAAGCTGTCCAAACCCTAAACCGTCACCTCCATTGCACCAAGAAATGCAGGGGACCAGATCTACGCGAATAACCTGCAAAAAACCCCAGGGGGAAGCCTGAGGGAAAAAGGGAAGGGATCCCCAACCAAACAAGGATCCCTGGGAAGCACCAGTCCGAAAAAACAACCAAGGAAACCCTAGCCGGCTGGGAGGGGCGCAGATAGTGGAGAAGGATCTCCCCCCAGGAGATCATCTGCAAACAACCACTCCCCGGGAGGGATGACTCGGGTTGAGCCAAGGACTGGGCAGGAACCAGGAGCCATGGGAGGGGGAGCAGGGGAGGGACCAGACCTCCCCTCTCTACTTTCTTCCCTCACCATCTCCCTTTAATGAAGTATTTTTATTTCCATTGACCACCCTGATTTCAACTATTTTACGCTTGTCCAACAAATTATGACACTCATATCAAGTTGTTGGTCAATCCAGGTACATATAATATATTTTCAAGTGTGTATTCAAAAATGGAAAATTGAGTGAAACATTACCTACTCCTTGAACTTGGTAAGTTTTGTCATCTGTAATTTTAAGAGGTATGCTTGGTTCTAATTAGATAGAATGAAACCAATGTAGATTACCAGTCATATGATTGCTTACCCCTAAATCAATGTACCAATATTTATCCTTTGATTATCTTATGTCATGTGTCATTTCAAACTTTTATTTTAAGTTTGATTACCCTTTTTTCAGTTGAAAGAATGTGATGGTTTGACCCAATTGACCATGTTCTTCTTTGTGATAAATTTTTCTTTGTTTTTGAGTGTCTCTTCTAATAAAACTTTGTTCTTTGTACAAATGAGATTTTGAGAGAGGGACTTTTGATGAAGACGTAATTTAGATTTGTAAAAATGGTTTTTCAATCCTTCGAATAAATGTAGAATCCTTTAATTAATGTCAATTTTTCCTTTATCTCAATTCTTTTGTAATTTGCTTGGATGAGGGGAAGTTCGAAAAAAAACTTTTAAGTAGAAAGCCTTTTAACTTCCCAATTCAATATTTTCCTTCTTTGACATTTATTTCCTTCAAATTTCTTTTCAAAGTTACCTTAAAAAATTCCTTCCATTGTTTTCAAATATTTTAAAGGATGTAGAATATCTAATGTCCTTTTCCACTTTTTCTGATTTTTCTCATTTTTTTTAATTTCAAAAGTTGCCCATCAAAAATCTTATAACTATTACTATTTTCCATTCACCAATTTCCTTTTTAATTACAACCTTCTAATTTTTTAATGGCTTTTAAATAATTTCTTAAGTTTTGATTCTTCAAACAGTTTGTCTTGTCTCCTTTCAAAAATATTTTCTATGAATTCTTTTTGTCTCCCTAATTATTTTTCTTTCAATATTTCAATAAACTTTGGAGGTAAAATCTGTACCTTATAAGGTGTGCTCAATAATCCATCCACTTTTCCTTTCTTCAATATTTCTACCTTCAAGAGTGCTCCTTTTAAATATTCCGTTCAAAAAATATTTATCCAATATACATCTCATAAAAAATACACAAGATTTCTGATTTAAATTTCTCCTTTAAATTTTATTGAATCTAAAATCTCAATTTTTCTTTTAATAAAACACTTGTTTAAATCTCCATTAGGGGTGCCAACCTTATCACCTTATTACCAAAAATTAATTTGCCATAAAAATATAGCCCACACATTTATCTTTAGGGAATAATTTACCTTCAACCTTACCCTTTTCTCACTCTGCTGTGTTGAAACTTCCTCAACTTTGTGAACCTACAACTCTTCAACTTTGTCAACCTGGAATGTTTTCACCTGTAACTTTGCAACTCCATCAACTTATGCACTTTCAATATCCTTCTTGGACATGTCATAAGCATTACTTATTCTACAATGTGTGTTTTGAACCATATTTCTTCTAGGTTTGCTTCTTCTAGCTTCTGCAACTCTTTATTTCATAGGGTCTCCTCCCTTCTTGGGCCTTCCTACACTTTCCTCTAACAAACTCTCCTTGTTAATAAAATCCTTTTTCTTCAAGCAATTTTTTCCTAGGGACACCGTCTATCAATGGACTCCCTTTATTTTTGCAATATTCTTTTGTGAACTCTCCTCCTTCCTTATGGGTTTGTCTCTTCCAAAAAAGGTTGCTTCTACAACCTTTATTCTACAAGGTATCCTCTCTTACTAGGCCTTCCTATTTTTTATCCAGTGTTTATCAACTTAATCGGACTCCTTGCTAAAAATTTCTCTTAATGGCTTCTATCTTCCCATGACTCTTTCTTCTCCTCACATAGATAACTATGGAAGCATACCTTAAAAAAATTATCTTTTTGCACCTTTCTCCTATCCTCGTGATAACGTCAATGAATTCCCCTCCTCCTTCCTGCAAATTCTTTTGGTATATGTTAAATAACTCAGTCTCTCCTTCTTCCCTTAGGTGCTTAAGACAATATAACTTGGGAAACTTTAGCTCATGAATGTAGCTTCTTTCAAGGGTATCTATCAACAACTTGGGTTCTTGCTTATCATGGTTCTCCTACCATTACACTCTCAACTTTGGATTTTCTCGATCATAGCTGGTTTCTTCACCGTACCTTGCTTAACTAAAGTTTTTCTTCACCATGGCTCTGATACCACTGTTACCAAGTAAGCTAACTTCAACAATATTTAATGGTTAGCTCTCTCACACACACACACTGACTAGCTAACTATATATATATATATATATATTTCACCATGGCTCTGATACCACGATTAGCAAGGAAGCTAATTTCAACAATATTTAATGGTTAGCTCTCTCATACACACACTAACTAACTAACTAACTAACTATATATATATATATATGAGATAAATATATTTAAACCATTTCTCAATATACAAACTCTCTATGTCCCATGGATGATAAATGAAGTATTAGAGTATATATGACATACTGCAAGTTTTCATTACCATTCACATTACATTTTCTTCACATGCTATCCTTATTAATAGTCTTTACAAAAAGACTCTTGACATTTCAACTTCAAGCCACATACTATAAAAAGTTAATGTTTAGTTTAAGATAATCATAAAATATTGATAGTTGCAAGCTTATTGTAGTGGTAAGGATTGTGGCCTCTCTCTGAGAGGTCCAAGGTTCAAACCTCACTCAGTATGAGGGAATTGAGACCCCTCATAAAAACCCCATGTAAACTCATTGAAAAAATCATATCTTGTGGATGATAAACAAAGTATTAGAGTATAGATGAAGTACTGCAAGGTGATAACTAAGAATTAGAAAACTAATTGGAGATTGCAGAGAATATGGGATAAATATTGCTGAGAATATGAGACGAAGATTGCAGAGAATGAGATAGATGGAGATACGATGGTAGGGGATTTGAATGATAAGCAAATATTGTCCTTCTAAGAGGCCCTCATGGGCTTCGGACTATCTTCTTCAAGGCATGCATTTGGAGAAAAATCATCAAGCTTAGTTGGCTCTGTTTCGGTTGGGGTTTTCAGAGCTACAAAATTGAATGGTTGTCTTGAACGGGCTCTGGATAGGCCTGTCCTGGTGATTCAACTAGATTCAATTACAAAGGATGTTGAATACCTGGCTAATCATACCTTAATTTGCAAATTTTTAGGAATTCGGGTCCCTCTCATTTTATTGGAATCTTGGGCTCAAAAATTATGGAACCCAACTAGAGATATGGAGATCATGCTAGGGACAAATTTTTTTCATGGTTTTTTTCTCTTGGATGGAGGATCAGCATTTTGTTTTTGAAGGAGGGCCTTATTTTTATAACCAGGTTGGATTGTTCATTAGGCCTTGGCATGTGGGCTTTAACCTTGCGACAGAAATTTTGTCGCGGGTGCCATTTTGGGTTAGGCTCCCTTGGTTACCACTGGAGTTCTAGCATAACGATATTCTTCACATGATTGCATTGTTGCTGGGGAAGCCAATCGGTCCTTCTCAACAAACGATGGATAAAAAGGTAGTTTCTTATGCCCGTGTTTGTGTTGAGATAGATTTAAATAAGCCTTTGCCATATTCTATGGAAATTTGTGTTGGATCCTATTCTTGGATTCAATAGTTGGACTATGAAACCCTTATGTTTCGATGTTGTTAGTGTCATCCATATGGACACCTTCAGAGAAAATACCTAAAATTACCTGGGAATTTATCATATAAGCCTCAACCTTCTATGCAGGATAGTGGGATAGATAAAGGGAAAGATCCTAAGTAGGATAATGGGTTTGTTGAGGGAAAAGCTCCAATCCAGGATAGTGGGACTGATAAGGAGGGTTTCAATCCTGTTAAATCCGATAATAAAGTTAGGGGTTTGAAGAGATCCATTAATGATAAGCAATTTGATGGGTTACATAATAGATTTGATGCTTTGGATGACTTGGACCAGCTTGTTGGGGTTACAATTGTTCCAGTTTTGGTGAATTGTATGGCACAGACTATTGAGGGAAACTGGATTTCTATTCCTTATCAGGAAAATATGGTTGTTCAAGAGGATGGTATGGTGGTAGATGATCTGTTGTTGGTTGATTTGGTGGGCTTAAATCATGTAAAGGGTTCTAAGGTGAGTTCTATGTTGGGATTGCATCAAAATAATTTTAAAAATGGGGTACCTGAAAAGTCTTCTATGGTGGGTAAGAAGAAATATGTGGAGAAAATTAAACTTGAGGGGGAGTCCTTGGTTGGGTCAAGGTTGGTTAGGCTCCTTGATTCTCACTTTTCCACCCTCATAAATGATTGTTTTATCTTGGAATGTGAGGGGATTGAATAGCATCCCTCGGCAAAAATTTATTCACAAGTTACTTAAGTTGCATAAGACTGATATTGTTTTTATGCAGGAGTCAAAATTATTAGTTAATTTTTTGTTTAGTATTGCTTCCAAATTGTGGCCTCGTGGTCAATGTTAGTGTATTGGTGCTCAGGGCAGCATTGGATGTATTGTTAGATTTTGGAATCCTCAAAAGCTCTCTCCCACATGGTGGGTTTCTGATAAATTTTCTCTCTCTCTATGGTTGCTTCTTGTAAGGAGTCTGGTGAAGTGGTCTTATCAACTAATGTTTATGCTCCTTCTGATCTTACTAGGAAAATTTGTCTTTGGAATCATATTCATGTGGTGCGATTAATGGATCCTCACTATCCTGGGATTTTTTCTAGAGACTTTAATGCTATCACCAGTTTGGAGGATAAAAGAGGTGGTGTGGGTTCTCTTGGATAGGTATTTTTGGCCCTTAATAATAATATCATTTTCTTAAACCTTGTGGATATTAAACCTGGTAATGGTATGTTTACTTGGAGCGACATGAGATGTGGTACTAAGGCTATTTCTGATAGATTAGATTTTTTTTTAGTTTCTCCTTTTTTGATCAGTAATAATTGGTAAATCAGCTCAAAAATTTTGGAATGGAGAGGTTCTGATCATTGGCCTCTAAAGCTAAATGTCATTCACTAGGGATTTTGTAGGAAACCCTACTTTAAATTTTAGTTAATATGGCTTTGGGAGCTTTCTCTGCATGACTTAATGAGAGTTTGGTGGTTACAGGGTAGGCCTGCTCATGGAACTGTTATGTTCTCTTTTGTTAAGAATCTCCAATATATGAAATATTAGCTTAAGAAGTAGAATAGGTAAAGTTTTGGTAATCTTTTTGGGGCTAAGTTGGCTGCTCAAGAGAAGTTAGATGCTATTACAAGACAGATTAGGGATTATGGTCTCACATAAAGGACTCTTAAAGAGGAATCTAATGCTCTTAAGGAGTTAGCTGAGTGGGAATTGAGGGAGGAAATTTATTGGAAACAAAAGGCTCGGATTGATTGGTTGTAGGAAGGAGACAAAAATACTGCTTTCTTTTTCAATTTGGTTAAAGCTAGAAGGTATGGTAATGTGATTTCTTCTCTTATTTCTTCTCTTGGGGTCCAGTTGATTGTTGCTCAGGATATTTCAAGGGAGGTTGTAAGGTTTTTTTCCTTTTTGTATTCTGAGGATTATCCCTTGGCAGTTTCTTAAGAAAATAGTATTTTGGATTGTATTCCTTCAGTTGTCACTGCTGAGATGAATGGGTTGCTCATGAGACCTATTTCAATCAAAGAGTTGGAGGGTATTGTTTTCCATATGAGAAAAGAGAAAGCCCCAGGATCTGATGGCTTTTCTATAGATTTTTTCCAAGAATTTTGGGAGATTGTCAAATTGGATTTTCTATCTGTTGTGCAAGAGTCTTTCATAACTAAACAGATATTGAGAGCTATGAATTCTACCTTCTTGGTGCTTATTCCTAAGCGATAAGGAGCCAATTCTTTGGATATTTTCAAACATATTGCACTATGTAATGTGGTGTACAAAATTATCTCCAAGTTGATTGCTAAGAGACTTAAGCCTTTGCTCAGTAAGGTTATTTATGATGAATAGGGAGGTTATGTGGCAGGTAGACAAATCTTTGATGGTGTGGCTATTGTTGCTGAGGCCATTCATTATATGGAAGTTTCTAAAGAAAAATCTATGTTTATAAAATTGGATATGGCTAAATCTTATGATAGGGTTAAATGGTTTTTCTTAAGTAAAATTCTCCTTGCTTTTGGTTTCGACTCCAACTGGGTTATTTGGGTGATGAGCTATATTACATCTCCATCCTATTCTATCTTTATCAATGGTGATCCTTCTACTTTGTTTCAGTCTTTGAGAGGTCTCCGTCAGGGGGATCCTTTGTCTCCTTATTTGTTTATTATTATGGCTAAGGGTTTGGGTAGACTTCTCAAATCATATGTCAGTTAAGGATTGATTCATGGTTGGAGGTGGGGTAATAGTTTACCTGCGTATTCTCATCTTCAATTTGTGGATGATACTACTATGATGGGTCTTGCCTCTATTAGGGAATCAACTAATTTTAGAAGATATATGGATATTTATTTGGTTGCTTCAGGGCAAAAGATAAACAAGGGGAAATACTCCATCTTCTTTTTCAATACTAATCCTCTTATATAGGTTAGAATTTCTCAGATTCTTTAGTTTTAGATTGGAGCTCTTCCTTTAACTTATTTGGGAATTCCTCTTTTTGTAGGTCCTCTGCCTTGAGGCATCTGGAATAATATTTTGGATAAATTTTGGGCTAAAGTCTCTCATTGGTCTGTTAAGTGGCTTTCTTTTGTTGGCAGAGTGTTGCTTCTTAAGTCGGTGGTTCAAGCTTCATGTATTTATTGGTGCATGATTCAGGTCGCTCTTGCTAGTTTTATTCATGAGCTTGAATATCTACCAAGAAGATTTTTATGAGCTAGAAATTTGGAGTCTACAAAATGGAGTCTGGTTAAGTGGGAGACTTTTTGTAGACCAAATCAGGAAGGTGGTTTGGGTCTTTGTTTGACTTCTCTTTTTGGTCAGGCATTGGCGGCCAAGCTTTATTGGAGATGGTGCATTTTTCAAGACCATGCTTGGGCTAAAATTATTTCCTTTAAGTACCTTAATGGGGTTGAGGGCTCTGAGATACCTAGATACAGTTTTTTCTGGTAAAGGCTCTTTGATCTAGATCACATTTAAGAAGGGGTCTACTCTTGTTAATCAAGGATTGTTCTCGATTTATCTCAAAGGCTCGAAGGCTATTTTCTGGCATGATTCTTGGGATGGTTTCCCTACAATTTTAACTATGTTTCCTCATCTTCAGGAGCTATGTAATTGTTTCTTGGTTATTTGTTGCTATAGGATGATGGATTATAAAGTTGCCAAAATAGTTGGGCATGTGAAGGTAGTTCAGTGGAAAGATCCTAGAGATTGGACGATAGGTGGTTCTATTCATAATAGAGAAGAGTTGGCTCGTATTTTGGCTACTAGGGAGTGTTCTTCTTTACAAGATGGTGATTTTTTGGCTTGGGTTTCGGATCCTAGAGGGATTTTCTCGGTGGCTTATGGTTATCGTGTTTTAGATAGGCAATATTTTGGGGATGAGGAAGTTCCTTGGTGAAAATAGGTAAAAAACGTTTTCCTGGCCCAAATGCAATTTCCATTTGTGGTTGGCTACTAGGAAAAACTGTCTTACCTAGGATAATATCCAAAATAGAGGTTTTAAGGGCCCTTCATTTTGTTTCCTTTGTGATAATAGTGACAAATATTTAGGGCATTTGCTCTTACAGTGTTCGTTTGCACGAGAAATTTGACATATTTAGTGGAGGGTGTGGAAACAGTTTTGTTCTCATGCCTCTTATCTTGTTGAGTTTTGGAGGAGTTTAGGAAGACCTCCTGCTAAGGCTTTCTTTCTTCAAGTTGTGTGGAGTATTGGGCCCTCATGTATTATATGGCAGATTTAGCTTGAAAGAAATTGAAGAATTTTTCAAGGTAGCTATTTATAATATTTGGCAGAGTATTATTGGTATGATTCAAGAAACTATTTCTTCCAAATCTCATATAGTCTTCCTTTGGATTAGTCTAATATTTTTATGATGCAGGACCTAGGTTTAGTGGAGAATGGCCCTCATCCTTCTTTATCGATCAGGAGGAGAGGTCTCAATAAAAAAGTACAAAGAGATGGCAGATGGTATCCTCCACCTCAGGGGGTGTTTAAGATTAATACCAATGGCTCTTCCAGAGGGAATCCTGGGTATGCAGGTATTGGTGGTGTTGGGAGAGATAGTAGTGGTGCAGCTCTTTTCATTTTCTCCTGTTATAAGGGGAAGCAAACTAATAATTATATGGAGGCCCTTGCTATTCATTTTGCTTTGAAAAAAGGTTATGCTTTGGGATGGCAAAAGATAATCTATGAGTCGGACTCTCAGATAATTATTATTTTTTTTAAGACTCGTCATATTTCTAATGTTCATTGGTAGTTGGCGTTAGTGGCTCGACATATCATTCAAATTTGTCAGCATCTGGAGTTTATTTTATTTGTTCATATTCTGAGGGAATGGAATGGTGTGGCTGATTGCTTGGCAAAATAGGCTTCTAAGTTTCAGGAATACTAGAATGTTAGGGAATGGGATCAACTCCCATTGGATTGTTCTTGTCATCTTGCTAATTTGCTTGTTGCGGATATGCCTAATTGAGGTTGTTTGTTGGGTGTCTTTTGGTCAAGTTCTAAGTGGTTTTGGGGGTCTCTTTCTTCTAGCCCTTGTAAGGGTTATTGTTTTGGGATTATTTGTTTCTTGTATGGTTTTATTGACTCAATAAATTTTTACCAACATATAAAAAAAAATACTGCAATTTCTCATTACCATTCACATTACATTTTCTTCACATGCTATCCTTATTAATAGTCTTTACAAAAGACTCTTGACATTTCAACTTCAATCCACATACTATAAAAAGTAAATGTATAGTTTAAGCTAATCATAAAATATTGATAGTTGCAAGCTTATTGTAGTGGTAAGGGTTGTGGCCTCTCTCTGAGAGGCCCAAGGTTCAAACCTCACTCAGTATGAGGGGATTGAGACCCCTCATAAAAACCGTGTAAATTCATTGAAAAAATCATAAAATATTGGTGTTTATCACATGACAATTATTTTTTTTGCTCACAACTAAATTAGTTTTCCTATAAATCAAGTTATTTGGTAAAAAAATATATTTTTATTTTTAAATTAAAAAGCTAACTTTTTTTTATTAGTAAAACCTTGTGTATAGACCCTACCATTTTGGTTTAGAATCTTAAATTTTTTCAATGAAAAGCAAAAACAAAAATTATATATATATATATATATATATATATATATATATATATATATATATATATATATATATATTGATTTGGGTAGTGTGAGAAACCTTTACAACCGACACTTAGGGTTGAGCATTCATATCCCAACCATGACCCCTCGTAAATCTTAGAGCTAAACTTATCAATAGGGGATTAACACACAACCACACACGCACACATGTCCCGATTTGAACCTTGGACCTCTCAAAGAAGATTCAAAGCCCAAACCCTTGGGATGTTCTCCTTGGACAATTATATATTTATATTTATATTATTATATTTATGATTATTAAAATTAATAAATTTAAAATAAAACGGTGTGAACTCAAATTGTTTTTTTTAATTGGTTATATAAAATTGAAATGGACCCCACTATATTATATAATAACCACATAATGGTATAAAAATAGCTTAGATATTATACATGTATCACTTCACAAGACCTGAACTTGGGTCTTCTCCTTGAAAATTGGAGAATTTAACTAGTTAAGCTATTATTATTTAATGGTATGAACTTAGTTAAAAACATATATTTTCATGTAAATATTTCATTTATAATTATTATCAAAATTTATTATATATTTTTTTAATTTATTATGTGAGATTAAAACAACTCCATTCATAGTACATCATCATCATATAATAGTGTTACAATAGCTTGGATATTATCCATGTATTGCTCAGCAAGATTTGAATTTGGATCTCCTCTCTTAATGTTG
Organism: Wollemia nobilis; assembly: GCA_028583015.1. Taxonomy (NCBI): domain Eukaryota; kingdom Viridiplantae; phylum Streptophyta; class Pinopsida; order Araucariales; family Araucariaceae; genus Wollemia; species Wollemia nobilis. The sequence continues at coordinate 584,950 of JAQPPZ010001737.1, read as the reverse complement.
AGGAATCTAACCAATTGAGCTAATGTGATTTGAATACTAAAATTATTATTATTTAACTATATTTATAATAATTATGAAATTGTATTGGAATAGTATTAGCTCAACTAATTATATTCTTTAACTTTCAACAAGGAGGCCTAGGGTTAAAGCTTTCCAAGTGATACATATATAATTATCAAACTATTAGAATACTAATTTTTTTTCTTGTAGGAGAACGTTTACAAATTACATCAACAACCACCCTCAAGGGGTTTGAACACAAGACCACTTAAGAAACAACCATCATCTTAGCCACTAAGTGGACATAATGCAATATGGGTGGACCTTGTTTTAATCTCATATAGTTGATTGGAAAAAAATAATTATGAAAATGTAAGGTTTTTTAGATTAAAAAAAAGTAAGTTTCATAGAGGATGATCCTTGCACTTTAGGGTTATAGGACAATAAAAGTGTGTGTATATATATATATATGTATGACAGAGACTATTCCTTACAATTTAGTATCTTTAGGGCAACATAAACCTATAGATAATAAGTCTCATCATGAACAATGAAAAAATAAAAGAGATTAGTGAAGGTAAAAATGGTGGTGGGAGTGGAAAAAGGAGAGGAAGACCTTCAAAACAATAACAATATATAATACCCCTATTAGGGCACCATAGTGGTATGTCTTTGGATTCTCATCCAGGGGACCGAAGTTCAAACCACTATACAAGGTATTGGGACCCTTTCAAAAACTCGTGCTTTACCCTAAAAATTTGTCCTTGTCAGAACACTAAATTGGTATGTCTTTGGACTTTCATACAAGAAACCCAAGTTCAAATCATGAGGAGGGTGGACCATGATATGTCCCCAATTGAGAAAAGGTATAGATCCTTTCAAAAAAAACTTGCATTTGCACTAACAAAACAAAGAAAAATAGAAAATGAAATTAGAGGTGATGTCAATATGGGAAGCAAGGAACAAATATCACAAGTGTTAATAAGGAGTGGGGCTAAGCCCACAAATAAAAATAAATTGTGGTGATGAAATGGTATCTTGGAATATTGGGGTATGAATAAGTCCCCCTTAAAAATATTTAGTATAAAATTGATAAGTTATAGTCATGAGTTCATCTTAATACAAGAAATAAAACAACTAGTGAGGAATGTAAGGATGCATTAAAAAATATTTGCAAGATGGGGGATTGTCTAGCGATTTATTTTACAGAGCTTTAGGGGTATTATAAAAATACAAAAAAAAAACACAAATGTAATGGACAATTATTAGAAGCAAAAACTAATTTAGTTGTTGGTCTTTTGAAAGAGGAAAATATCAAAGTTGGGACTATAACCGTATATTCTCCAAACTATAGTTACTCCTCGTGAAATATGTTTGAAAGGTCTTAATTTATCTATGTCAAATTTAATGATGATTCATAAAATGGTATATGGTCGTCTCGGAGGGAGAACACAATGGTTTGGGTTTTAGCTTTTCTTCGAGAGGTCCAAGGTTCAAACCACTTCATGGGCGAGTGTGTGAGGGGGTGGGTGTGTGTATGGCTATGTGTTTGGACCCTATTGATAAGCTTAACTCTCACCCTTATGAGATGTCATGGTTGGGATGAGGATTCCCAACCCTGAATGTCAGTTGTAGGGGTTTCTCACACTAACCTAATAAAATAATAATAATTGGTATATGATCCAACTATAGTTACTTGTCATGAAAGATGTTGGAAGGGCCTTAATTTATTTATGTCAAATTAAATGATGATTCATAATTGTGATCTATAAATTCTTGGGGGAAATTTGACATATTTTTATCTCCTTTGGAAAATAAAGGTGGTACTCTTGCATGATCTATATCAATATAGGATTTTATTTCATTTTTTAATTCAAATGGCCTTTGGGATACTATTCCTTCAAACTTTCAATGTAAATGGTTAATAAATACATTGGGTAAACACATGTAGCAGAAATTTTGGATAGAGTTTTGTTGTCCAATACATGGTTACAAAAATAGTATATAAACTTTTAAGGGATTTTATTACGAGCAATATAGGATCATAAACCTATTTTATTTATATATTATTTACTTGACATTAGTTATCCAAAGCCATTTTGATTTTAGATTATGTCATCCCGAGACACCAATTTCTTTCGGATGGTTATGTTATGGTGAGATGAAGCAAGGCTTAAAGTATCATTTATGTACAAGGGTTTGTTTAAAAGATAAAATATCTAAAGGGGCAAATGAATATTTGGAATGACAAATATTCTGGTAACATATTTAAATAAAAGGATAAAATAAAATCTAAGCTCGAAAATTTACAAGAGAGTAGAAAGTAATGGAATAAACAAGGATACTCGTGTAAGAAAAACAATTACTCTATGATTATCATAATGTATTGAAAAATAAGTGTCATATTGGTCCCAAAAATATATGGAGAAATAATTTGAAAAAGGGTATAGAAATACCAAAAAAATTATGCTACAACCAAAATAGACATGTTTCGTTTTCAAATAGAAGATATTTCAATTCCAAATGAAAGAAATATTGAGGAAAAAGAAGATACTAGGAAGGAAGTAATAAATTATTTAAAATATCCTATGTTCAATGTTGGGCAAGATAAGTAGGCTCACGGTAAGCTTTTTCAAAACATTTTATCAATTATCAAACAAGAACAAAAGTAAAGCTTGACAAGGAAAATATTTATAAAGAAGCTACAAGAGACAATTTCCTAACAAGGGACCTAGGCCTATGGATTTCTTGTTAGTTTATTTAATTTTATTTTTGGATTATTTGAAGAGTGATACGATGGATTTTGAAGAAGCAAAAATTAGAAAGCTATTGTATTTTTACATCAATATCACCTCGATTGCAATGGTTCTCAAGAAAGGTGAGACAACAAAATTGATAAGTTTTTATAAGTCTTTTTAATACAATTTATAAGATAATTAAAAAATATATGGCAAGCACATTGGAAAGCATTTTAGATTGTGTTATCTTAGACGAACAAGAAGGTTTTGTTCATGGTAAAAAAATTCTTGATGATGTAATTATTACACAAGAAGTCTACATTCTCTTCACTCTATGAAAATTCTGGACATGCGTATGAAAAACATAGATGATAGGGTTTGTTGGAATTTTCTACATGATATTTTTAAAAACAATATTTTCTATCAAGGTTGGTATCAATGGATTAGGTGTTGTCATAACACTCTAAAATATTCTATTCTCATCAATGGATCCACTATTGGATACTTAGAATCATCTTGTGAACTTCACTAGAGTGACCCACTATTTTCTGCTATATTTATTATTCTTGCCAAGGCATTAGGAAGAGCTTTCTCAAAGGTAAAATTGGATGAAAAAATCAAAGGTATTTATGTTACAAAAAATGGTCCCTTTGAATATCATCTTCAATTTGTTGATGATACTTATCTTTTGGGCCATCCCTCAATCATTGAGGCCATTAAGTTTAAATCATTATTATCATCCTATGAGAAGTTTTTTGGACAATTGGTTAATGCTACAAAATCCATGATATTTTTCATTAACACTACTCTGGATCAATGAGAGATTTTTGTGGAGGATTTTGGGTTTAAATCTAAAAAAATTCTATCAATTTATCTTGGTATTCCTTTGTCTAACAAAGGAAAGAAGACGGATATTAGGGATTCAATTTAAGATAGAATCAGATCTTGTTTGATAGGTTGGAAATATAAGTCCTTAACCATGGCTAGAGAGCTACAACTCATAAAGGCTACTTTGTAGTCAATAAATCTATGTATATATAAATATGATGTCACTTTTAATATTAACTTATGCTTTGGTTGGAAAGATAAGTCCTTAACAATGGCTAGAGGGATACAACTCATAAAGACTACTTTGTAGTCAACAAATATATGTATATATAATATGATGTCACTTTTAATATTAATATTGTTAGCTTTTGATGAATGACCCATGTGAGATAACAATCACAAGTTGCAAAATAACATGCAAGAAAGTAAATTTGCTAGATGATTGAAGTATGCTGAAATATAAAATTTATAAAATATTACAATGTAGCTATGGAGGAATGGTGAATGGCTACTCCATCCAAAACTTGCACAGTACTCAAAATCACAAAAAAAATCAACAATAACCCCACATTTAATATTAAATCACAAGAATTTTGGGTGAATTTCTCTACGACTTTCGAATATTTTCGTCTAGGCAAGGTTTGTTGCGGTGACAACAAAAATCCGAGGGCCAGTAGAGGTGTATCTCCCGCGCGATTCGGATGAGTGTCGAAGGGCACAACCATGATGACATGGGGTGAGGAGGCAGACGGGTCTAAGTCTGTGCGTGGTGTAGAGGCGAGCGGTCCTCCTTTGGGCACGGGCCCTATTTTGTTGATCGAGGATTTGGGCGTTTTGTATGACATCACCAATAATCTCGGGAGCACCAATGGAACCAGGGTTTCAACCTCAAGCGGAGGCCATGGGGGAAAAATATCGTTTGCACAGCTACTCCAGAACAAGCAAAAATTGAAACCTAACCCTGTCTTCGAGTTCGTCACTCAGGGTTGCGATGTCATATGCCCCAAAAGCCTCATGGAAGATTTCGAATCACGTGATTCTTACTCCCTGGTAGGGAAGTTCATAGGAGGTCGGCCAGATATGGATTCGATTCGTAGATGGGCAATGACCAAATGGAAAATAAGGGGAAATATGGAACTGTCGGCCATGACCCAAGGATTTTTCATGATCCAACTCAATACAACAGAGGACGCAGAATGCATTTTATCTGGGGGACCGTGGTTTTTCGGCAAAAGAAGTCTGTTTTTAAAAAAATGGCAGCCAAATTTTGACCCAAATTCCCAGAATATCAATTTCGCTCTGCTCTGGGTGAAGCTCCCAAATCTCCCAGCCCATTTCTTCTATGAAGATGCTTTGCGAGGGTTAGCTAAAGCCATCGGGGATCTCATGGCCATCGACCCAGCCACCCGAGCGAGAACGTGGTTAACTCAGGCACGAATCTGCGTCAATGTAAACTTGGAAAGTCATCTCTCGGAGCACCTGAACCTCATCTATGGAGACTTCAAATGGAGGCAACCATTGATCTACGAAAACAAACTGACATTCTACCCTGAATGCCAGACCCAAGGACATTTGCAACCCCAGTGTCCCAAGACCCGAACTAAGAGCGTGGACATCCAGGCCGAGGACCGCCCGAAGCAGATTTACAGATGAGACCCAAAAAAGCATGTTTCGAGCATCGAACATCAAGCCACATCGTGGGTGAACTCTCCTCCTCCAAAGGCAAGTCATTCTATTACTGTTGCTAATAAATTTGATGCGCTTAAATATTTTGGTATTTTTGAAGATGTTGAGGAGGGTGAAATCCCTGTTGATTCAAACCTAGACCCTAATCCTGATCATGCCCAATGCCCTAGACCCAGGTCTTCCCAGACCCACAAGGTTGTCTCCCAGTCGATCCAACCACCCAGCTCCCCCCTCCCCCGCTCCCCATGTAGCTCACCCCTGAAATTCCCTACCCAGGTGCCCACCCCTCAAGGTTCTCCTCCCCTGGAGTCCAGATCTCCAGCCTCGCCCACTTTTTATGATCCTGTGGACTCTGACAGTGAAGACCTGGATCAACCTTCCCCCAAGAAATGGAGTCCCAAACAAACTCATAGCTTCAAAAAACCTTAGATGGATGTTGGTCGGGAAAGGAAAAAAGGTAGACCATCAGAAGTAGATAGAAGAACCAGGGACACTGCAGAAGACATAGCTAATGGAACTCAGAAAACCCTTTTCCAGGAGACCAGAATGAGCACCAAGGAAGAAGCCCGAAGAACCAAACCCCCTATGCAGCAAGGAAAAGGGGGAAAAAAAAATCCCCAAAAGTTCTAAATGAGAGTCCTCTCTTGGAATGCAAGAGGACTAAATGGGGCAGCCAAGCAGAGAGTGGTTGCAGCCATGAGAAGAGAACATAACCCAACTATTTTTTTCATCCAAGAAACTAAACTCAATGATCAATGGTCACCCAGGGTGGCAAAAAATATCTGGAAAAACTGTGAGTGTATTCATTCCCCGACGTCCGGTACAACTGGAGGCCTGTTATGCATGTGGAACCCCACTATAGTGCAAGGCAACTTCATTTCAGGGCAGGAAAGACTGAGTAATATTCTTTTTTAGGATCTCAGCTCCCAGGTTTCCTGGGTAATGACTAATGTCTATGCCCCAAATTCCCCTCAGGGCAGAGTGGCTCTATGGAACTTACTCACGCGGATGAGGCAAGCCTTTGATGGAATTCCCTGGGTTTTAGCAGGGGATTTCAACTCTCCCTTGTACGGTTCTGATAAAAGGGGAGGAACCATGGTTTCCCATAGGGACACAAATGATCTCAATCATTTCATAGATTCTAATGCCCTCATGGACGTTCAGCTTCAAGGCTCTCTTTTCACTTGGAGCAACAGGAGGAAAGGAAGTAGTCTTATTCAAGAGTGCCTTGATCGTGTGTTTTTATCCCAGGAAGCCCTCCCCATTTTTGGGGATGCTAACTTGATAGGTCTCCCCAATATTGGGTCTGATCACAACCCTTTGTTGATGGAAACAGGCACCAAATCCCAGTTCAAAACCCCCTTCATATTTGAGTCCATGTGGACCCAACATCCCGACCTCCGTGATCAGATTGCACTTTGGTGGAAGAGGAAATTCCCAGGGTCAACCACCAATCAGTTCATGCAAAAACTCAGATTTATCAAAAGTAATCTGAGGATCTGGAACAAGACAACTTTTGGGAATATTTTTGAAGCAAAGAATAAGGTCAAGTCTAGAATCAGCCAGATTGAAGACAACTTCCAGAAAGGTTCAGGCAACGACCAACTCCGTCTTGAAGAACAACAATTGTTGGCTGACTATCACAACATCCTCAGCAAGGAGGAAAATTTTTGGTGATAAAAATCCTGCCAATTGTGGCTCAAGGAGGGGGACTCCAATACGAAGTTCTTCCATATATCCACTTTAAGGCACAGGGGTTCAAGCAGGATAAAAAATTTGGCCAAGCAAGATGGGTCTGTCACCTTAGACATCCTTCAGATCAGGGAAGAAGTAGTGTGTCACTTCAAAAACCTCCTTGCCTCCTCCCCGACCCAGTCCCAGAATGCCATGGAGGCCCTTCTGGACAACATTCCCTCCATCATCTCCCAGGAAACCAACCTTTTCCTCCTCAGCCCTCTGTCCCATAAAGAAATCTGCCAAGCTCTCTTCTCCATGAACCCAGATAAAGCCCCTGGGCCAGATGGCTTCCCGTCGAGATTTTTCCAAACCTACTGGGATGTTGTTGGATCTGATCTATGCAATTCTATCAGGGAAATGCAGGCCACCAAAACCATCCCCAGAGATGTCAATTCCACTTTCTTGGCTTTGATCCCTAAAGGTGAGAATCCCCATTCCCTCTCAGACTACCATCCCATTAGCCTGTGTAATGTCACCTATAAAATCCTCTCTAAGGCCTTGGCTAACCGACTGACTAGCATTCTCCCCTCTATCATCGACCCCTGCCAGGGCAACACTGTCAAAGGCCACAATATCCTTGATGGAGTAATTACCATCCACGAGCTGATTCACTCCACCCACATCTCTAAATTTGTTGCCCTCTTCCTCAAGCTAGACATGAACAAAGCCTTTGATAGAGTCAACAGGGAATTTCTTACCCAAATCCTTCTCAGGTTTGGCTTCCATGAATCTTGGGTAAATCTTATTTATAAGTGCATTTCATCCTCTTGGTTTTTGGTGATGGTGAATGGGTCTGTTGCTGGATACTTCCCCAGCCTCAGGGGTCTCAGGCAGGGTGATCCGTTGTCCCCCATTATTTTCATCATTCTGGAAGAGAGTTTAGGTAGAGCTATCAAGAAGGCGTGCTCCAACAACTTAATATCAGGCATCAAGGCTACCTCTGGTCTCATGCCTTCTACCCACCAACAATTTGTGGATGATACCCTGCTGGCCACCAAAGCAGCAATTTTCGATGCCAAAGGTATCAAAACCATTCTCAACCTCTATGAAGAGGCAGTTGGGCAGAAAGTTAACTATGTAAAAAGCAAGTTGTTCTTCATCAATACCCCCCCAAGAGACAATGCAAGATCGCTCGCATTCTGGGTTGTTCCATCACAGATTTCTCGACCACCTATTTGGGATTACCCATGTTTAAAGGAAGACCCCTCAAAGACATGTGGAGGAATGTCACCGAGAGGATTCATAAAAAGCTTTTGGGGTGGAAAGGTGCTCTCCTTTCCAGTGTCTGGAAAAGCAACCCTGGTCAAGGCTGTGTTGCAGAGCATTCCCACATTTTTCCTGTCTGTCTTCAAAATCCCAACGGCAGTGGGTGAAACCATTGAAAAAATTCAGAAGCAGTTTCTGTGGTCAGGGAGTGACAATCAGAAGAAGTTCCATTTGGTGGCCTGGGACAAGGTCTGCTCCCCCAAGGACCAGGGTGGCCTAGGAATGAGGTGCATCAATGTCTCCAATTTAGCCCTTCTGGCTAAGCAAGCTTGGAAGGTCGTCACCAATGCTAATCTCGAATGGGTGGACATAGTCAAGAGAAAATATCTCCAGCAGCAATATTTCCTCCAGATGGACATTCCTCACAACTATTCTCACTTATGGAAGTCCATAACCCTCACCCAAAATCTCTTGCATCAGGGTTCCTGGTGGCAGCTGGGAGATGGCAAAGATATCAACTTCTGGGAAGATGCCTAGGCTAGAAAAGACCCCCTCATAAAATATCAGAGGTTGGCTATAATTAAACACCTGATAGATAACAAGTATGGGACTCACGTAGCAGACTTCATCACCTCTAACCAGGGTGTCAAATTGTGGAAGAAAGTGCAGTTCAGACTCAGGAACGAATCTATCATCAATGCAGTGATAGAGATCCATGCGATCATGAGGGCAAATTTTGTCCCCCAATCCCAGATCAAAGATCAACACTTCTGGAAAGGCACGGTTGAGGGTAATTTTTCTATCAAATATGCAGCCCAGTTCATTGAGAGTAGTACCAGGGAATTCAACCTTAACAACGGTCAGACTCTAGCAAGAATTTTATGGCTTAAAGCCCTAATCCCTAAGGTCGCTCACTTCTATTGGTTGGCTGCCCATAACAAGCTCCTTACTACGGACAATCTGATGCATAGGGGAGTCATTGTCCCTAACAGGTGTTACCTGTGTGAGCAAGCTTGGGAGTCTACCCAGCACATTCTCATGGATTGTCCTTTCACAAGCAACGTGTTTTCCCTGGTGGTCAACAAATTGTAGGTTTGTTGGATTAGGCCACGATCGGTTAAGGATATGTTTATCCAATGGCCTGATATCTTCAAGAACCTGAGACTAAAATTTCTGTGGAAGTCTATGGTCCATCACACTACCTGGAAAATCTGGTTGGAATGCAACAGGAGGATTTTCAGTGAAGACTACAGGGATCACGAAGCAGTTGCATCAAGAGCCCTGATTTTTGCAATAGAAAACAACAACCTCATTCCTTGCCCAGAAATTCCCTAGGATGAAATAGAAGGCCACCTGTTCAGGGTCCTCAAGATCCCCCAAGACTGCTGCAAAGTCAAAGAGCCCCACAGTGATAGAAATGCAGCCAAATGGATCCCTCCCCCCAAGGATGGTTGAAGGCTAACTTCGACGGTGCCTCCAAAGGCAATCCAGGAAAGGCAGGAGTAGGAGGGGTGGTTAGGGATCACAATGGAACCATCATTCGAGCTTTTACCAAAAACTTGGGTACCCAGACCAACAACTATGCCGAAGCTAGAGCTCTCTGGAGATGCATCACCATATGCAAATCCATGAATAACCCCATCATCTTCGAAGGCGATTCAGAAGTTATTGTGGGACTAGTTCAAAATAACTCCAAGGGTGGGAAAAACATCCTGAACATTGTCCAGGAATGTCAAAAAGACTTCATCGACAAGAAGCAGAACTGCATCAATCATGTTTATAGAGAGGCTAACCAGGTAGTCGATGCTCTAGCCAATAAGGCCATCCTTCAAACTTCCTTAATGGTTTGGGAAAATAGTTTCCCATGCGAGATCACTGGAAAAGTCAAATATGATGCAGGGAATTATGTTAGATCGTAGCCCTGGCTATGTGAGCAATGATATTTCCTCAATACCAAGGAGGAGCAAACCCTGCCCTCAATACCATCTTAGCTCCACAAACAACGGTGGTTGTAGCCACCCCAACGGTGTCTCCTCAACACCAAAGGGCCTTAGTGCCAATAACGGTGGTCCTCACCACCACGTTAATGCTTTCCTACTCACGAGAGTGTTTTTCAACACTGGTGTAGACTTCGAGGCTAGCACAGACTCTGGTACCTCCCCCTTTCGCTTGTGTGTTCTCAGGTGATGGTATGGTCTTCCGTGTCTCTATCGAAATCCAAATTTTTCCCACTTCGTGCCCTCCTTTTTTGCCAAGACCATCACCTCTAGCGTGAGTCGTGTCCATACCTGGTTTTTCGGCCTCAAGCTGTTGTTTCAAACTCCCTCATCTGCGACCCTTCTTTTTTGGGAGTTTTGCTTCGCTCTTTTCGCATTTTTGGGAATTTTGCTTCGCTCTTTGCGCGGACTTGGTGGTCCCAATTTTTTGGATTTTTGTTTATGTGGATGATACTATATGTGGTCGGAAAGACCCCTCTATTGTTTTATGTGTTAGTTTTTGGTATGGTTTTGTTTGTTGTCATATCCATACCCCCTGGGTATTGGGCAGTGTCTTCCTAGTTAGGGATAATCCATATGTACAAAGGGGCGGGACCCTCCAACCCGTAAAGTAAATAAAGTTACTTTTACCTACCAAAAAAATATTAAATCACAAAAAAAATTAATAGAAACCCCACATCAAATATTTCTTCAATAAAATAGAATCAAAAATTACAATGTACGACCATAAGGCCGATTTTATTACAAAGACTGGAGATCTGCAAATTGGAGCCACAATCTGTGATACTGGACTACCTTCGGTAATATCTATTCCCCCTTTTAATAACTTTCCAAAGAATATTCTGGAAAGTGTAACTCATTTTCTTGCCTTTCATTTTTCCACCAGGAAAATATTCATTTGAAATTTTCATTTTCATTTTCCCGCCCATGAAAATATTCACTTGAAACTTGAATTTCCAATGTATGGGTCTAAACATATGGGTCTAAACACATGGGTCTAAGCATATATAGGTCTAAACATATGGGTCTAAATACATGGGTCTAAACATATGGGTCTAAACATATAGGTCTAAATATATATATATATATATATATATATATATATATATATATATATATATATATATATATATATATATATATATATATATATATATATATATATATATATATATTTTTATATATTTTATATATTTTTTTTTTTGTGATACAAAGAGAAGTGAAGGTCACTTCTCAATTTACCACTGGGTGTACGATGCAGGAGAATCCAATGGTGTAAGGACAATATTGCATCACCCAAAAAAAATATAAAAAATAATAATATATATAATATATATATTATTATTTTATATATAAAAAATAAAAATATATATAAAAAATAATAATATATTGATATGGTAGGTTAATGCAGTTTTCGTTGGTTTGCAGTCAAGTCCGCCATCTACCCGGACACTGTAGCCATTAAGACGTCGTACAACTTCTACCTTTGCCATCCGCCCAAAAGAACACCCCTCGCTACGTTATCGAGGAGCCAGGATGGCAAGGTACTTGCCAGCCTACTTGGCAACAAGCTGCCATACCGCATGGCAGCCGCCCATCGCATCCAACACATCGCTTTTCCAACACGCTAGGGTCGCTCGCTTCCAACACGTCGTCTCGGGGTTCTACGCTGTTGTCGCATCGCCAACCACCTGAGACACCTGCCTTCGCCCAAACGCCACAAACGACTAAGTCTCCCTATGGCACAACGGTCGCTCCCTTGGCTGGAGACTTTACCAAACCACCCAGCCCATTGCGGCATTGAGACCCATGAAATGCCCACAGTCGCGACAGGAGCAATCGGACCGACGCCCCTACCATATCAATATATATTATTATTTTTTATATATTTTTTTATTTTTTATATATAAAATAATAATATATATATTATTATTTTTTATATATTTTTTTTGGGTGATGCAATATTGCCCTTACACCATTGGATTCTCCTGCATCAGACACCCAGGGTAAATTGAGAAGTGACCTTCACTTCTCTAGTGTTGGAAGAAAACCATATATATATATATATTATTATTTTATATATATTTTTTTTTGGGTGATGCAATATTGCCCTTACACCATTGGATTCTCCTGCATCAGACACCCAGGGTAAATTGAGAAGTGACCTTCACTTCTCTAGTGTTGGAAGAAAACCAAGATGGTCAACCTCTACCTTAGACAACCATGATGAATCTTCAACAAGTCTGCCCTTCTACTTAACTAGATATTCTTCATACTGCTTGTTTCTTGTGCTTTTGCCGATGCATGTATCCATGATTTCTTCTATTTCTTCCTTCTCTAGAGTAGACGTTGGTATATTATAAAGTTATGCTACTGGTCCATCACCATTGTCTCCTTCATGATACTTTATCAAATCAAAAATGTTGAACAGAAATGATATGTTCAGCCCATTTAGCAATTCTACTTCATATGCATTCCCTGAATTTTGTTTCTTTATGATCCTGCATGGTCCAAAGTTCTTCATTTTTAGCTTGTTATAAGTTTTTGCAGGGAACCTTTCTTTTCTTAGGTGAACCATAACTTCATCTCCCACTTGGAATTCCTTAAACCAAGTGTTCATCTTAGTAATATTCTTCTTTACTTCTTCATGCAATCTCTTCAGGTGCTCTGCAAAGTCCTCAACCTCAAAACTGCTCTTTTCCCCTCTATCCATATTTCTCAACTCAAAATTTTTCCTTGGGCTACTCCCATATACAATCTGGAGTTTATTAGTACTCCTATTGACAGAATTATTGTAAGCAAATTTTTCCTATGGTAAAACCAAATCTCATCCCTTGGGCTTATCTCCTACTAAGCATCTCAGCAGGTTACCCAAACTCCTATTCACTACCTTTGTCTGTCCATCAATCTGTAGGTGGTATGCAGAACTGAATTTCAAATTTGTTTTCAACTTCTTCCATAAGGTACTCCAAAAATACCCAATGAATTTGGTATCTCTGTTTGAAATGATACTCTTTGGTAGACCATGTAGTCATACCACCTCTTTGAAAAACAACCCTACAACATGAACTGCATCATTAGTTTTCTAGCAGGGAATGAAATGTGCCATCTTTGAAAACCTATCAACCACAACAAATATGAATTCATTCCCCCTCTGTGTCCTTGGTAGACCAAGAACAAAATCCATGTTGATGTCTTCCCATGGCTTCTCTGGTACACGTAATGGCTGATATAATCCGATGTTCTGTCTCACACCCTTGGCCATCTTGCATACTCTGCAACTTTGTACAAATATATTCACATATTGCTATAATTGTGGCCAATAGCAGCTCTCACTAATGAGGGCAATGGTCTTATCCTGATCAAAGTGTCCAACCAACCCTCCACTATGCTTCTCCTTGACCAGATTCTCTCTCATCGAACTCCTTGGAATGCACAATTTGTTTCCTCTAAACAACATTCCATATTGGATTAGGAAATCCAACCATTTACTTCTGTCCAAAGTAACTTGTACCAAGCAAGCTCTCCAAGCTTCTACAAAATCTAGATCTTTAGGGTATAAAATCTTAAGTTCATCAAACCCTACAACCTCCACCTTAATTTTTTTCAATAAATTTTGCCTTCTACTTAAGGCATCTGCAACTCTATTTGACTTCCCACACAAAGGTATAACTCTGTAAAAACTCAACCCATTTTAAGTGCCTCTGATTTAACTCACCTTGACTATTAATATACTACAAGGTCTGATGATAAGTATATAAAATAAACTCTTTTGACAACAAATAATGTCTCTATTTCTTCAAAGCCTAAACTATAGCATAAAACTTCTGATCATAGACATAATACTTCTTCCTAGCATCATTAAGCTTCGCACTAAAATAGGCAACATGCTTACCTTCTTGACTCAATATAGCTCCTATGGCACTACCACTAGCATCACAATCTACCTGATATACCTTGTTGAAATCTGGAAGTGCCAAAACAGGTTGCTCTATGACTTTCTTCTTCAACATATCGAAACTCTTATCTGCTCTTGAAGTCCACTTAAACTCCTTATCCCCTCTCATTGTCTCCATTAGGGGCACACAAATACTGCTAAAATTCTTAATAAAATTTATGTAAAAACTTGCTAGACCATGAAATGATCTTACCTCTGTCATGCTCCTTGGGGTAGGCCATTCAATGATAGCCCTCATGTTTTCTAGGTCTATTTTAAGAACTTCAGCTGAGATGATAAATCCCAGGTACACCAACACCTTCTTCACAAAACTGGACTTCTTCAAATTAGTTAGCAACTGCTCCCTCCTCAGCTTATTAAAAACTCGTCGAACATGCATCAGGTGCTCCTCCAAGGTCTTACTAAAAATTAAAATGTCATCCAAATAAACAATGACAAAATTTCCTAAAAAATCCTTCAATACCTCATTCATACGCCGCATGAATGTGCTTGGTGCATTAGTTAGGCCAAATGGCATGATCAACCACTCATACAAACCCTCTTTGGTCTTGAAGTTTGTCTTCCATTCATCTCCTTCTATGACACGGATCTAATGATACCCACTCTTTAGGTCAATATTTGTGAAGTACTTGGATCCATTCAAATAGTCCATAATGTCATCCATTCTTAGAAATGAAAATCTATATTTGATGGTGATCTTGTTAATAGCTTGGGAATCTGTACACATTCTCCACTTCTCATATTTCTTTGGTGTTAGTACTGTAGGTACTGCACATGGGCTCAAGCTCTCTTGAATCAGTCCTTTTTTCAGTAGCTCTTGGACTTGTCTGTTTAGCTCCTGACTTTCTGCATGAGTCATTATATGGGCTGCCTTATTTTGTAAACTAGCTCCTAGTACCAAATTTATCTGGTGACTGATCTTCCTCACTAGTGGTAAACCCTCAAGTACATTATCTGATATAATAATTGGGAATTCTTCTAGTAAACCTGAGACTTCTACTGAGATATCTTTACATTGAACTTCCTTAACTCTAGGAATTAACACATAGCACATATGCTCGTGCTTCAGATCATCCAAAAAAATTCTACCATCAACTAAATAGATTTTGGCATTGCTACATACCTTTTCGTCCACCTCCTTCAGGGGTTTTAGCTTGTGGCGCACTCCATCCTTTGTCAGGGAGTAACTGTTGGCATGTTCATCATGTATTGCACGTCGATCAAACTGCCATGGCCTTTCCAATAGCAAATGGTAAGCATCCATAGGAAGGATATCACACAAGACCTCATCATGGTCATTCCTAATATGGAACTTTACCAAACATTGCTCGTTGATCAAAGCCCTATGGTCCTTCTGCAACCATGCAATATGATATGGATTTAGGTGCCTCCTTCTCTCTAACTATAACTTGGTAACCATCTCTTCTAAAACTAGGTTATCAGTGCTACCATTATCAATGATAACATTACACACCTTACCTGCACATTTACACCTTGTGTGGAACATACTCTTCCTCTAATTTGGATCTTTCTCCTCATTCAACAAGGCTCTCCTTGTGACCAGAACTTCTCCTTTTTCTACTTCTTCGGAGTGCTCAAATTCAACACCTTCATATACAACATTAGCTTAGGCATTACCTTCAGGTCTCTTATTCATTCCTCCTTGGTGTTGTGGGCACTCGTATGCTCGATGTCCTTCTTCCCCATATTGGAAATAGGTTCCATGAAATCCTTCTCTTGCAAGCCCTCGTCCAGACCTTCCTCTTCCTCTTTCGTAACCATTATTTTTCTCACGGGGGTGGTAAGCATTATCCCCTTTATGATCTTGACTGTTGCTAGCTTCTTCATTCTTCCTTTGGTCCTCATTTCATCCTCCATATGTTCTCCCGTTATTTTGTCCTCTATGTTCACCATGACCTCTTCCTCTCTGCTTGCTTTCAAATATTTTGTTTATCTTCTCTTCTACCTTTAAGGCAAACTGGTAAGCATCCTATGGTGGTCATCCTAACTAGAGTTAGTTCCTCTTGAATATTTGCTCTTAACCCATTCATATAACGGGCTACCTTCTCCTTATTGGCCTTAAAATGGTCTATTCTGATTAAAATCTTGTAGAACTCTTTTGTGTATTCTTTGACAGACTTGCCTGATTGTCTCAAACCTTGCATTTTATTTAGTAAATCCAAATTGTAATCAGCTAGAATGAACTGTCTCTTTAACTTCTCCACCATCCGCTCCCACCTTGTTATCCTTTCCTTTCCTCTTCTATTTTTGTCTAGTTGTACTCCCTTCAACCAGATACTAGCATGACCCTTCAGCTTGGTCTTAGCAAATTTGACCCTCTCAGGATCTTCCACCTTCGCATACTCAAAATATTCCTCCATATCATTGATCCAATCGATCAACTCTTTTGGGCTAAGATTTTCATAATATGTAGAAACGTCAAAATTTGGTCTCTTCTTAATCTAGGATATGGCTTTGTACAGTCTAGCTTGCGCAAGATCTACTACCTCTTCTTCTTCCTCAAACTGGGCTTCTTATCCTTTAGCTTCATCTTCACTCCCATATTCTTGGCTCAAACCCTCTACGCAGCTCCTCTTGCAACACTTGAACTTGCCTTTGTAGGGCTCTAAATCCTCTTTTGGTACCACAATATTTCTCCCACTACCACGGTTTCTTTATGGAGGCATTCTGGTCACTTTTCTCATAACCCTCAACCCTAGGTCCTGGTGCAAACTGCCTCACGTTCGACGATCTGTTTACACACTCAGGAAATCTTGCTCTGATACCACTTGGTGAAGGGCTACTCCACCCAACACTTGCACAATACTCAAAATCACAAAAAATATCAACAGTAACCCCACATCTAATATTAAATCACAAAAAAATTCAATAGAAATACCAAATCAAATATTTCTTCAATAAAATAGAATAAAAAATTACAATGTACGACCATAAGGCCGATTTTATTACAAAGACTACAGATCTACAAATTGGAGCTACAATCTGTGATACCGTACTGCCTTCGGTAATATCTATTTCCCCTTTTGATAACTTCTCAAAGAATTTTCTGGAAAGTGTAACTCCTTTTCCCACCTTTCATTTTCCCACTAGGAAAATATTCATTTGAAATTTTCATTTTCATTTTCCCGCCCAGGAAAATATTCACTTGAAACTTGAATTTCCAACATATGGGTCTAAACATATATATATATATATATATATATATATATATATATTGGTGATGCAAGATTGCCCTTACACCATTGGATGCTCATGTATCAAGGAAGTGAACACTCCATTAACAAAGCTACAGATCTACATCACATCCATCACCAATAAATGGTGTGGAACACAATCCACTAACCTACGCTATCTAACAATGTCTCCCATTGTCCTATCTATCTATCTAAGAGGCCATCCTTATATATGCAAAATAGAATGCTTACATAACACTCTATCTAGTTGTGCATAGGACACCTTGCACATGTACAACTTGCACATGAACACTTGTCCATTTATTACATTGCATGAAGTCACTAGATAACTTGCACAGGAAGTAATCTAGGTATATATCTTGGAGGATACATTTACATAACCCAAATTATGGAATAGATAATATTTGCAACACCCCCCTGTATTACATTATTTGGGTATTGAAGGCTTTAATCTTCAATATGGATTTTCTTCATCTTCCGATTGGTCTTTGTAGTCTTCTTCTTATGCATTCTTTGTAACTTGTTCAAGCCAATAGTTAGTGTTTTGGTAGTATGTTCCATTTGCTGATAGAGCTTTCATTTCAAAATCCTCTATGGGTTCTTCCAGTTCTTCAAGTTCTATCCTCTAAACCAGGTGACCTTTCTGATTTTTCTTCTGATATTCAAGTTGACGATAATTGCTAGTTCACTGAAATTGTTGTTGAAGAGGGTTCCTTTGGTATTGTCATAGCTCAAACTAATTCCCATGATTTGTTTGAATTATTTAGTTCTAATTTTTGGGATTATATCTACAATAGTTGGTATTGTATCCTTTCTTTTTACAGATCTGACAATACCATGTTTTTCATCCTCGTGTTGTAGAAACAATATTTCCCTGTGGATTGTCTTTTGAGGCCAATGTAGTGTTAGTCATTTCATCTTTCAAAGTATTTTCTACTTCATATTCTTGAAGTATATTGACCAAATAATCAAAAGACATCTTTACTTAGGACCTGCAAAGATGTTACCAAGTGCTTATAGTTGTCTGGAAGTGCTCTCATGGTTACTTGAGTAAGAAGTTCATCTTTAACTGTTTCACCTAAGGTTAACAATTTTACTTTAACATCTGCTACCTTCCTTAGGAACAATTCTATACTATCTGCACTATTCATTTTCAATGAGTGAAGTTGAGTTTGTAAATGAATAATAGTTGCCTTATTCTTTCCTTCAAATATTTTTCTAGGCTTATCCATGCATCTAAAGATATTTTGGCTGAATTGATATATGGTTGAATCTCATCAATGATAGCCAAAGTTATTATCATTAAGGCATTTGAATCATTGTCTTCAAAATTTAGAATTTATGCTTCTCCTATGGTAGGTTTCTGAGTTTTACCTTTGACAACTTCCCAAAGTTTTTCATATACTAAAATTGCTTTCACTTTATTTTTCCAACAAAAATAATTAGGACCCTTGAGAAGTTGAGATTCTGCTAGGAAGAATTTGTTAGATGCTATTTCAAAACTTCCTAATATCAAGCTTTATGACTCCCTAATATTTTGAAGTATGTTATAGTGTTTTTGTAAAAATATAGTTCAAATTCGGTTGATTTTATACAAGTTTTGCAAGAATCAAAAATCAACTTTTAACACCTTATTACTCCTAAATGAACTAAGAACTATTTCTGTTTTGAAGAGATTTTGATGTTGGAAATCTTTTGTTCCATTTTAGAGATTTGAGACAAGTAAAAAAATAAATTTATCCAACCTTAATAAAATCCCTAAATAGCCTCTTTTATTTCCCTTAGATTATTTATAATTTCCAAATCAAATAAATTTGATGGAGTAACCCTTATGACTCCCAAGTTTTTAGAAAATTAGGGAAATGTTAATAATATTTGTAATGTAGTTTAATCCAAGTTAAATTCCTTATACCTCCTAAGTAAGATTGCAAATATTAAAATAATAAGATAAGTCACCCCTTTATCTTTCAAAACGCTAAGTTTCAATCTTAGTTTATAATCCTTATAACTCCAACTTATGAAAGCAATAATCAATGGGATTTATACCTTACCTTATACGTAATATCTCCTTGATGTTCGATACTTTTCAACTTATGAAAGCAATAATTAATAACAACGTCTAGAATGTACCTTGAGCGCTCGGATTAATGGAGATTCGATGGAAGCTTGACGTGAATGTTGTATGTAGGTGTTGAAAATGTTGACCTTCCAAAAATGGGAAAATTTTAATGCTCCTTCCCCCTTGTCTTCCACACTACAGTTCAAACGTTTATGTTGCTTCTCTCACACCTTGACTGTGCTACGTTCCTCCTTCGAATGTCTTGATTGTGCTTCACTCTTGCATCTTGGTTGTGGACTAAAAGATACATTTTAAACAACATGGATCATAGGCATTGTGACAAGTGTCATGTCCATTATAAAAGAGTACTCCCTTCTTTACGTAATGCTCAAAATCTTTGTCCAATGCTTCTTGAAAATGTATAGGCCCTTGTGTGAAGCTTATGAAGAATACCAAGTGGCACGTCTTTGCTTGTAACTCCTTTGTAGAAGCCTCTAGAACGTTGAGAGGAATGATGACTAAAATGCCAAGTGTCATTTTTGCATGGATACCATTCTTGTAATACCTTCGAAGATGGATATTATAACTCCATATCTTTCTTGCTTGGGCAACAAGCAAAATTTCTTCTCTACGAGTGAATGGGCGATATGCTACAAAGCTTGGATGGTATTTTGAAACTTCCTTTGGTGAGTGGTCTTCTCCAAGATTGATACCACGAATGTAACACCTTTCTTCCTTTCTTTTATGCCTCCAAATGCTTTGTTTTTTCCATTGCTATTTCGACATCCTTTTGAGATTGATTTACACTTGCTTGTCTATGTAAATGTGGCTCATGGATGATCTGAAATGAGCTTTGTTTTTGTAGGTACGTACGTCCAAGATGAGCCCTTGAATGGCTCCTACTAGCTTGGGAGGAAGAGTGCTAATGTCCGACCTTTGATGGCTATTTTTTTCCTATAGGAAAACGTGCCCTAATATGGCACTTTTCAAATCTGCACTTATGTTGTCAAAAACCAAATTAGAGTAGTGCAAGATAATGTAATATATTTTGTACAATAAGGCTTTTAATAAACCTTCTTTTGCACTCTATTTCAAGATTTTTAAGATTCTAGTTTTGTGGTAGATTTCTTGCAATACAAGGGTTTGAGGTTGTCTTTAACAATAGACACACCTTTCCCTTTTTACTTGGAAACTTTTGATAACAAGTCCAAGCTTCAATAATAGTAGATAAAAGTTCTTTTATTTGATGCAAATTTTTTGCATTTTTTTCTTTGCATTCACTTGTAATGCTTTTGATTTTGAGACTCACCAAGTCTCACTTTCATAAGCTTCTATCTCTATTTTTGGTTAGTTATGTTATTCTCCAAATCTGGAGGATTCTAACCCTATTTGGTGACTTCTATTGGCCACATCAAGTTGCAGATTTTTGTGCTTCAATAGTGTCTTTAGACACTTGATACAAATTAGACTTTGTGCCTTTCATGAAACACAAAACTAATTTTCTTTTTGAGAGTGGTAGAATAGTACAAGCTCTTTTTTAATGCACTAATATTACACCTTATCACTCCAATCAACTCTCAAAGAAATGCACTAATAATCTATTGCAACTAATCAAGAATAACCTAAAATGAATCTTTAGGAGTTATTCTGCAATTTCACTACAACCAATGTTGTAGGACTTAGTATTATTTTTCAATAATAGATAATATGTATTTGATAGAAGCTAATATGGAATATAATCAACTCCTAATAAACGTGTAATTGAATCCTTAAAAAAAATCAGTTTTCCTTTGCACTTTAGAAGACTGAAATCTAATTTCATTTTTGCAACTTTAATCCAATTTCAGGTGCTCTAATAAATTTAATAAGTAGTTCAATTTAATAAATCTTTTTGTACCATAAGTTGCATACCTTTTTTTGGAGCTATTCTTTCACCTTTGTAGAGGATGTAGACCTTGGTGTCTAGAAACACCAAGTTGCTACTTCCAATAGGATGTCCTGCACAACTCCTTCTTCATAAAATAATGGTCTCGAACTTTCTTTTACGAGCCTAGGATTTGGTCGCTTGTTCTCATCTTTCTACTATATATTTGGATAAGTATATGTCTCTAGGATGGTGCCTTTTTGTGGTGAGAGGTAATCTTCAAATCTCTAATATTTGGTGAGCTTCTTTTATCTTCAAGTCCTCTTTTCCAGTTTTGACTTCAAGCAGGATCTTTTTCTAGGGTTTGGCAATCCTTTCCAAACTTCTTCTTCTCGGATTTGGCACTCCTTGAAAAATTCTCCTCTTGGGCTTGTTGTCGGATGGTGAAAATTGTCCCAAGTCCTTCACTATCAAGGACTTCACCTAGATAGTGGATTTCTCAAATGAGTTCTCAAAGAACTCTCTTAATCTTCAGCAAGGCTCTCCTAGCCTTTCTTGGATGCTCGATAAGACCTTCTCAAGGTATTTTATTTGGCAGCTTCTGATGGTCTTCCCTTAGACCTTTTCTTCAATATTCTACTTTTGGAAGTGTTGATGGTGAGATCTTCTCCTGGATCTTCTGATTCTGCTTTTTTTAGCTTCAAACGTGACTCTCCTAGTCCTTCTTCTTCTTCCAAGACTAGAAGTTCTTTAATGAGATCTTCTCCTGATCTCTTCTCTTTTGCTTCAAGATTAAGCTAATTCTAAAGAAGATGTTCTTCCTAACTTTCTTGTAGGAAGTCTCCCAACTCACTGAATCTTTTGTTCCTGCAACAAGAATATTAGTATTGAAATATTTAGTCTGCTTCTGAATCAGATATTCTTCTCAAATTCTTCTTTATGATCAATGCTTCTATGGCTTATTTTGATGTTAAGGCTTCTATGGCATTTTCAGTACCAAGGGTCCTATGGGCTTTTCAATATCAAGGCTTCTATGGCCTTTTCAGTATAAGACTTTTTTGGCTTCTTCTGCAAGGCTTCTATGGTCTTTCTTTATCAAGGCTCTTATGGTTTGTTCTTCAAGTGTGGATTTCTACAATCCAGTAATGGAGATCTTCAATCTCCTATCTGCACCATGATCCTTCACTATAAGTCTTATTTTGTAGTTTCTTCTCTCGCACGATAAACTAACCTCTACACTATGAGGGCACACCAACCGTCGGGCAACAAATTTGGAGTCTCCTAGATTTTTGTCGAAGGAGTCTCAATCCTTAGGATTAATTTTTTGCAACAAAAGAAACTTTAGGCACCAATTAGCAAACTCTAGATGACCTCGATGATCTTCACTAGATGATTTATTAATCTAGTGGATTGAAATGTTGAGTCCTAGTCTTCATGAGTTTTCATAACAACTCTATGGAAAATACTTTAGATGAAGATGATCTGAGTATTTTTTGAAATTGAGATTCCTTTCAATCCTATCTTTGTGACTCCAAAATCTACCACCTAGATACTCTTGAGATCTTTTGCTAGTGGTTGGTCCAATGACGCGTCAGTTTGACAAAACTCTTAGTCTAACCAACAATGGTGGTTCCCTAATGACCTGCATAGATTAGATCTACCGTGGCTCTAATACCACTATTAGATTTTGATGAATGAACCATAAGAGATAAAAATCACAAGATGCAGAATAAAATGCAAGAAAGTAAATCTGCTATATGACTGAAGTATGCTGAAATATAAATATATAAAATATTACAATGTAGCTATGGAGGAAGTGAGCACTCCATTAACAAAGCTACATATCTACATCACATCCATCACCAGTAAATGGTATGGAACACAATCCACTAACCTATGTTATCTAACAATATCTCTTCGCTATCCTATCTATCTAAGAGGCCATCCTTATATAAGAAAAATAAGATGCCTGCCCAACACTCTATCTAGTTGTGCAGAGGTTACCTTGCACATGTACAACTTGGAAAAGGACACTTATCCATTTATTACATTGCATGAAGTCACTAGATAACTTGCACAGGAAGTAATATAGGTATGTATCTTTGAGTATATATTTACATAATCCGAATGATGGAATAAACAATATTTCCAGCAGTTTGGTAGGTTGGAAAGATAAGTCCTTAACCATGGCTAGAGGGCTACAACTCATAAAGACTAATTTGAAGTCAAAAAATCTATGTATATATAAATATGATGTCACTTTTAATATTACCAACATATATAGCATGTGGATTTGATGAAATTTAAGTTCTTCATAAAGAATGTGAGAAAAAAATTAGGTTTCCCCTTTATAAGTGGGATATGGTTTGTAAAGGAAAAATATAAGACGGATAGACTTGCAAAATTGAAGACATGAGTTTCACATTAAGGGAAAAACATGGTTGAAAATTATCCAAATATTAAGGGAAGACTTGGACACAAATATTATTCCAAATATATATAGGTTTTGTTGATGCAATAATATTATGTAAGAAATGAACCCTGCTTAGAGGCTCAACATGATGGAATTTCATATCAAATAGTTTGCAAGTGATCAAGAAATATTTTAGATGGTTAGTCAATGAGAGGGGCTATGTAAATTTAAGGTTTGAGGCTTGGTTGCAGCTATATCCTCTTATATTTTATTCAAAGCGGTAATTGTTTAGCTCATACATGTTTAGCTTGTAAATGTTCAAAGGTCAAAAATTATATTAATGTCAGCAACAACTCTAAATCATGGATTTTTATTAGCAACCTAGGTGAAGGAAAGGACCTCAAAAAAAGAACAAATGAGCTTCAAAATATGCTTTAGGAGCTAAATTTGCCTATTTTTACATGAAATGATGAGTTGGTTTGGAATCTTTCAAAAGATGGTGGATACTCAATCGAGTTGGAATATAAGGATTTAAAGCAATAAAAATTTCCTACTCCTAAATATTTCCCTTGGAAGAATGTTTGATCACTTGAGACCCTCACTAAGGCCTCAACATTCCTTCGGTTAGTAGTCCAAAGTAGTATAGTTACAATTGAGAGTTTGAAAAATGGATATCATAGACTTTTTAGATGTGCCATGTGTAATAAGAATTTGAAAACATCACATATTTTACTTCTTTATTGTCCCTTTTGCTTATAAAATTTGGGAGTGCTTTTAAAAAATTAAGAGAATATATCGAGTATATCTATCAACATGTAAAGAGTTCATGAAATTTTGGATTAATTGTTTGAAAGCTAAAGCATTATGCAATTTGTGGAGGATTGGTTGTGCCACTATTTATTGAAATTTATAAATTGAAAAAATAATATTAATTTTAAAAAATAAATCTCAAAATCATGTCCAAGTTTAGAATCATACTATTATGCCTTGCATAATATATATAGATATAATGTTAATAAAAGGAAGTCAAGTGTGCAAAAAGAGGGGACAACCTCTTGACTATAAGATTTGAATATACATGAAGGGTCTTTTGCAACAATAAAGTTAATATAGGAAGATTTCCCAAAAGTTAGGTTTATAAAAATTTATTTTAATAATGCTTCCAAAGAAAATATGAGAAAAATTATCTTAGGTGGTATTTTTTTTAAATAACATTTTGTTATTTTACTATATATATATGGATGGAGGCAACATTAGGTATTTTTTTAATTGTCTCATATTTTAGGAGCCATATCTTTGCAAATGGTTGTCCAAATTAGATTATTCTTAGACCAACTTGTGTGGAAATTGAAGAACTATAAAATGAATGGTCATATGAAGGAATCCAAGCAATATTGAGGGAGATACGACCCTATGAAGTCAGCCATTTGGAACAAGGACAGTGATGATTTTTCAAGCTATGGAAAATGAAATTGTATATACTTGTCAACCAAGGTTTAGATGATGGAAGGAGCAATGGAGGGCTAGGGCATCAACAATATGGGGATATTCTATCTGGCCATAGAATTTTTCAACTAAGTTTCATTTATCCCTTCATTATTTTAAAATTTTTGCATGCAAATTAATGTAGGTTTATTTTCAAATAATATAATCGTTATAAGATATACAATAAATTTTACTAGATATTGAGTTATAGTTTCCTTCTCATGGATTGATTTATAAATAAATCTTTAGAATCATCCCTAATAGTAGAGGTTAGGGAGGACCTCATAAAGCAATGATCCTCGTTGTTGAAATATAAGGCAGTAATTTGTAGATTTAATAGGTTTTGACCAGGGGCTTCAACTCTAAGAAAATGGATTGATAGGATATGGAGGTCTCCAAGAGTGGGTCTATCCTTTCTTCCCAAAGACTTATTCCTAGACATTTTATGTTCCAAGGAGGAAAGAGATATAATCCTAAAAGGAGCTCTTTGGTTTATGAGAAGAGCATGACCCTTCCTTACTTGCTGGTATGGAGGCTTTGCACCTGAAAAAGTAAATCTATCCCTAGTACCAGTTTGTATCAATATGTATGGGTTTCCCATTGAATTTTGGGAAATGGATACCTTCAAGGAAATAGACAACACTCTAGAAGAATTCCTTGAGATTTTAGTAACCATAGAAGACAAATTCTTGGCTATTCATGCTTGGATATTGGTCATGATCAATATTAGTAAAGCTTTTCTAGAATCGTTCATTCTTAAGTATGGGGGTAATTTGTGGATCCAAACCATGGATTATGAAAATATATCTTTCATATTTAGAAGATGTCATGAGACAGAGCATATTGAGAGACCATGTCCTAAGAAAAGTCCAACATAAATATATGTAGAAAACCACAAGAGAACTTATAAATGGATATGGAGATGGTTTTCAACTTCCAAAACATAGGTCTAAATAGATGAAAGTTAATATATAGTGGAGACTAGTAAGGATATTGGAAGATATACCAATTCTTTTAAGACTTTAACCTATGAAAAAAATAGATCGGATATTAAAGGACATGGTACAACAAGATCAGAATATTAACAAGGAACCATCTATTCAGTATAGCATATTTTGAAGACTCTCTTGAAGTACCATGCATCATATAGGAGAAGGAAAGTGGTAGAGAAAATGCAGTGTTATATGTTAATACCTCTACCATAAAAAAGAAAATACCAAAACATGAGCAAGATAAGTCAAAAGCTTTCTTAATAGATATAAGAGAGGATAAATCTAATGAAAAAAAAGTTGTGAAATAATATTGAGGAATAGAATAATAAGACCTCTCAATACTGGCAAGGAAAAAAGAGGAAAACTTCAAATTATCAAGCGAGAGCCAAGAAAGCAAGTGTAAACATATAAAAAGGAACACAAATAAGTTGGTTGAACTTTCTTTACCAAATAACAAAATGATATTGATAATTTGCAAGAGGAGCCAGTAGCCCCTAATGAGATATGATTACCATCTCATGGAATATAAGGGGTGCTAATGACCTCTCAAAGAAGAGGTGTATCATGGACCTCTATTTAAGTAATATGATCAATATTATTTGTATCCAAGAAACTAAAATGACAAAGGAAGAGTTTCCAAAACCATGAAAGCAATATGGGCAAGATGTGAATGGTGTGCTATGGATTCAGAAGGAGTGACAGGGGGGAATTCTAACATGTTGGAATCTAGTTAAAACTTCCTATGAAACCATTCATAAAAGTAGGCATTGGATAGCCTCATTAGTCACATGCTACTTTGCAAATATTTGTTTCATCCTTATCAATGTTTATGGACCTACAACTTAGGTAGATCAAAATTATGGAGTGGGATTGAAGTCTTTATGAGAAGTAAAGACCAAGAAACCAATTCATGATCATAAGAAATTTTAATGGCATAACCAAGCTGGATGAAAAATTAGGGGAATAGGGAAAATAACCCTAAGTATGAGATATTTTTTAACGTTTATTCAAAATAATAATTTATAGGAGGTTGAGTTTGAAGAGGACAACTATACATGGATCAACAATAGGATAGGCTAAAACATGAGAGTAGAAAAATTAGTCAGATGCATACTCTCAAATCATTGGCTAGATGAAGGGGCTTATGCTAAAATTAATACTTTGACAATAATTAGTTCAGATCATTGGCTAATAGGAGTTAAAATGGGGGTAAGTGAATTCAAAAATATCATATTTTAAATATGAGTAGATTTAGGAAGACCATCCTAAATTTATTGATATTGTAGCACAAACATATAATTCTTCAGGAAATGGTGGGTTGTATACACTTTCGAAACAAATTATTCAATGACATCTATAGAAAAAGAATGGAAGAACAACACTTTCGAAAACATATTTAAAAAGAAATAATTAAAATATAAACTTTCAAAATTCCTAAAAGGTGAGCATAATAATCCAAGATCAAAGGAAAGGGAGCTACTTAGTGAATATCATAATATTTTGAGTAAGGAAGAGATTTTGGATATTAAAAATGAGATAAAATTGGTTGAGAGGTGATTAAAATACAAAGGTTTTTCATAGGACGAAAATAGTCTAGAGAACAACATCTAGAATTAGTAGAAGTAAATCAATAGAAGGGGTTTAAATAAAATACCAAATCAAACTAAATAATGAGGTAAAGTTTTTTACTATAATATTTTAATATCAAAGGAGATTGAAGTTCTTAATGATAAACTATTGCAAGAAGTACCTTCATTTATAATAGATGAAGACAATAACAAATTTATGGAACCTATTACTCTAGAATAAGTATATTCAACTCTTTTATCCTTTCATAAGGATAATTCCCTAGGTTCGAAAGGATTCTCTACAACAACATCTCAACATGACTGGGAAATAGTGAAGGATTCTTTATGGGTGGTAGTGGAATAGTCTAGGGTAAAATAATATATACCTTTTAAAATAAATGCAACATATCTTACCCTGATTCCAAAAATGAAGGATGCAAAATTGTTTGATGCATTCAATCCCATAAGCCTATGTAATATGGCATATAAGATAATCTACAAAGTGATGGTAAATCAATTAAGACCACTATTAGACAAAATAATTTTAGAATAGCTAAGAGGATTTGTGAAAAGGATACAAAATTTAGATGGGATCATAGTAGCTCATGAAGTAATGCATTCAATAGCTTCTATAAAAGAGAGAGTAATGTTGTTAAAACTTTATATGAATAAAGCCTACGATAGGGTTAAATGAGATTTTTTTGTTGTAGTATTATAAAAGTTTGGTCTTGGGAAGAAATGGGTCAAATGTATTAAAGCTTGTGTCTCTATAGTATCATATTTAGTGCTGGTCAATGGGCTAGTAACATAATCATTTAAAGTTAAGAGGGGTCTTAGACAGAGAGAACGTCTATTGCCATATCTATTCATTATGGCTAAGGTATTGGGAAGGAACTTGAAGAAGGTATAAGACATGGGCTAATAAGTGGACTTAAGGCTAGTAATAACATCGACAACATTACCATCAATAGTTTGTAGATGATACAACCCTTTTTTGGACGGTAAGGAAAAATGAGGTCAGAGCTTTGAATAACTTATTAAAGAAATATGAAAGAGCATTAGGGCAAAACGTTAAAAGGACAAAATCTAAAATTTATTTCCTAAACACTCAAACTAGAACTAAAGTAGGAATATGCAAGTTACTTCAAATGGAGGCAAATTTGTTAGCAACATATCTAGGGATGCCCTTGTTTGGGGGGGGAATATAGATAGAATTGTGGAATCCAATTATAAGTAAAGTTTATAATAAACTACAAGCATGGAAAGGTAGATGGTTATCATTATCGAGAAGAGTGTGACCAATTAAATTAGTCTTACTAGCCATTTCAACATATTATATGTCTTAAGTCCGAGGTGTAGACCAATTGGTGTAGTGAAATCTCATAAGGGAGATGGAAACCTAGGGTTCAAATCTCGAGCCTCATCGGACTGAACGCTTGTCCTATTTCCTTGTGCTTTCAGTGGTGTAAAAGGTTTAAAATGAATGTGGCATGGTGTTTATAGGGGCAGATTGCATGAAGTACTATGTGGCGGCTTTCAATATGGACAACATAAAATATCATGGCAACCATTGATATGGACAACGCACCCGGATCATCGTGGTGGCTACGGATTCCACCATATATATATATATATATATATATATATATATATTATATGTCTTGGTATATTATTCCAAAGTTGGTAGGAAAAATGTTAATCTATATTATGCGGTCATTTTTGTGGTGAGAACTACATGATAAAAGGAAATTTTCTTTGGTGAAATGGAGCAAGGTGTATAATGATAAATCTAGGGGAGGTCTAAATTTAAGAGTTCTTAAGGATGTAAACTTAGCTCTTAGGGGAAAAACAATTTGGAGATTGTATAAAGAGTCAAAGACAATGGGCAAGAATTCTTCTAAGTATTTTGAGACCAATGACCTAAGGTTAATCTTTATTACATTCTCACTACCCTATGGTTCTACACTATGGAATGGTTTAAAAAATCAATTTATCTAGTAATTAAAGATCTAAGATGGGTGGTGGGAACTAGAGAAAAATTTGTATTTGGATGGATACGTGGTGTGATAAAAAAACCACTAAATCTAGATCCAAATTTGAAACCATGGATGAGATTACTTCAAGACAAATATGGTGATATGGTTTCAAACATTATGTACAAGGATCAGGAAGGAAGAGACAAATGGAAAGAATATTTTTTTACAAGTATACCAAACATTATTGCTAGAATACAGTTGAGTAGAAAGATAACAATAGTGATTATTCTAAGGGGAGTCGATGATAAGCTGATTTAGTAGTTGAATAGCTTAGGAGAATACACAATAAGAAGCAGATATAATATAAAGCACCAACAAGATAGGATATTGCAAGAATATGGAGATATATTTAGGATATATTAAGCATTCCAAAACTCCAAATATTTGTATGGTTATTAGGTCATAGAAATTTTTTTATCTTGGGATAACCTAATGAAAAGTGGTTTTCGTGGCCCCTCTCATTGTGTTCTATGTAAAAAGGAGGAGAGGATAGACCATGTCTTGGGACACTACGCAGTAGTCTAGGAACTATGGGAATGGATTCTTCATATGTTTGGTACATGCATGGTAATGAATATCAAAATTGAAGAATGTTTAAAGCAATGACAAAGCATTTTTATTTTTTTTAAGCAAAAAACCTCTTGTGAGGCCTCCTTGGTCTGAGATACCACGAACAGGGGGTTCTACACCGTCAAAGTCACCCGAGAGTCACACCCGACCCTACCTGCACCAACATTATCAATTGGATTTTGGATACCCAATTCAGCTTTTTGGTAGGGTGGAGATTTGAACCTGGGACCTCCCTTGGAGGATTTCCCTCTCCTCTCCAACTCACCTACAACACCTAGGTTCAAAAAAAAAAAAAATGGTTTTAATGCGCGACCAATTGTGCTCGCAGGCTGGTCAACTCTGCTGGTTAATCTGACCGGTAAGGCCGATCAACTCTGTTGGTCAAATCGAAGGTCAATCTGCCGAAGAACTGCCAAGTGTAAATCTAAACTTTTCTAATATGCGGGAAAAATCTGCCTGGATGCAACCCACAACCTCCTCACGCATGCGAGTGCGTTGTGGTGTGACCACCATAAGGTGGTCACAAAGGATTTTTAAAAGTGGGACATTTTAGATAATTTTGGATATGTTGAAAGATACAATAGTTTGGATTATATGGCTAGAAAGGAATAGAAGAATTTTTAAGGAAAGGAAAAAAAATTAGAGGTAATAAAAAAGAAGATTTGTTTAGCCATAAAGGAGTCTAAACCAACCCTATCAACTCATTCAATCCCTAATCTTGAAGTAGAGAGCCTTGATAGACTCCTTCAAGTCATCAAATGGAATTATGATGTTGGGTATAGGAGAAACAAAAGGAAAGCAAAGAATAAAAAGTGGAAACCACTAGAAGCAGAGTAGGTCAAATTTAATTTTGATGGAACATCTAAAGGAAATCCATGAACAACAAGAGGAGGAATAATTATAAATAATAGGGGTAAAATTGTGTCACATTATGCTTTAAGTAGTGGATTTAAGACAAATAATGAAGCTGAAGCTTGGGCGGCTTTGAAGGGTTTAAAATATGCATACTAATGAAATGGAACAAAGTATGGATCGAAGCTGATTCACTAATAGTAATGAATTCAAATTTGAAGAAAGAAAAGGCTCCATGGAACATACAAGAGATCATTTTAGAAATACAAGACCTTGCTACAAAGTTTGAAGAAATAAGGTTTACACATGTGAAGGGAAGAGAACAAATGTGTAGATAGGCTAGCCAATAGAGGGGTTTTAATAAGGGATTGTGAAGTTAAATTCTCTTCTTCATGGTTAGAGGAAATAGTAAGTATAGTTGAAGCTGACAAATTTTTTTTGAAAGGAGCAAATTAAAAATAATGTTCCAAAGAACTATGAAATGTTTCAAGGGAACCATTTATATATTAGTGCATTGGAGGAAAATAACAATCCATATTTGGTAAAGCATACTATGATTTTGAAAAGCAAGCAAAAGTTTTGATTGGTAAAGCAAAATAAGATGACATCGAATGAACTTCATGGCTAAATGGATTAATTGAGTTATTGGTTGTTGGTGGGGTTATGAGATAGAGTATGGATTGGAACTTTTAACCTTTTGAGACTGCTAAACGATTTATTACAATTTTTATGGTTGCACTTATGCTTTAGGAAGGAAAATAATAGTCTAGATTTGGTAAAGTAGACTATGATAACACAAAGTTTTGAAAATATTACTCTACTAAGATGTAGTGTGTAGATAGTAGAGGTGGAGTTTTGGTATTGTGAAGGTTGTTGCAGGAAAATGTCAAGAAGAAGGATGTTGAATTTTGGAATATTTGTATTTACAAAGAAAATTGAAAATCTAGAAAATGAAAATCAAGAATTCATACTTTTTATAAAAAAGATGTAGGTTTCTAGCTATAACAACTCAATTGAGATGAGAATTGAATCTATTTGTAAACTCTCAAGCTCTAAAGGAGAGAGTTGTGATTTGTCAAGGGTGGGGGACTTGAGTACAAACCCTTTAGCAAAAAAGAAACTTATAACCCTTTTTATTCATCGAGTTTAAAAATATCTATATATTATGAATGTTCTCATGTTAGTCTTCACTTGATTTCTAAACATTAGTAATGTTGATTGCGTGAATCAAATAATGATTAAAATTTTCTTTAATGTTTTCTATTGGTAACATTTGCAATATTTTATAACATTAATGTGTTTTTATATAAACTATTTATTACAATATTTGTGGTTGCACTTATGCTTCAAGAAGGAAACTACAAATCTAGTAAAACAGACTATGATAGTGCGATGTTTTGGAAATATTACTTTACTAAGATGCAATGCATAAGTAGTAGAGGTGGAGTTTTGGTATTGTGAAGGCTCCTCTAGGAAAATGTCAAGGAGAAGGATGTTGAATATTGGAATATTTGTATTTACAAAAAAAATGGAAGAAGATCTAGAAAATGAAAATCAATAATTCAAATTGTTTTATGAAATATGATGTAGGTTTCTAGCTATAACAACTCAATTGAGATGAGAATTGAATCCGTTTGTAAACTCTCAAGCTCTAAAACAAAGAGTTGCAATTTTTCAAGGGTGAGGGACTTGAGTACAACTCCTTTTTCCTTAGCAAAGTGTATATGTTATTGAAGCAGGATGAGAAGAACAATTGGGATACAACACAAAACACCCCCATGTTTTGAACTTGGATTTCCTTGATGAGAGCCTAAAGACATATCAACTCGGGTGTCACGATAAGAACATAAGATAATATATTTTTTAAATGGATTATATGGGTTTGAAACAAACCTCCTCTATATTACATAATGACCACATAGTGGTATTGCAATAAGTTGAGAATTATACATGTATTGCTTGACAAGATTTAAAAACTTGATCTCCTCCATCGCTTGACAAGATTTGAAATTAGTCTCTTTAAAAATCAAGGAATATAACCGATTGAACTAATATCATTTAATTCACATAATATAATAATAGCTTGATAAGACTTAAAACCTTGGTCTCCTCCTTAAAAATTAAACAATATAAGAGATTGAGCTGATTATAACACCATTTAATTCACATAAAATAATAGTTATATATAATTTATTTAAAAAATAAATATTATCTGCCAACTACTAAAAATAGTGTGGTTGTAACCAACTCTCTTATCAATGAAATGAAATATTTTAATTACGTCCATGAGACCCAAACATGGCCTATGGGACCCCCAAATATGGAAGCATAGTTATTCAAATCATATGACCATTAATATCCTTGAGAAGGTTGTTCCTTCTCCTGCTGATTTGGGTTAGCAACTCCCCAACTTTTTTTATTTTACTGTCTTCAAATAACTTTATCATAGACCCTTTTTCAAGCGTTTATTTGTATTTGCTACGGATGTCCAAAAAACTCGGGCATTCATAGATGAAATGTTCCTTTGTCTCTATTGCTCCTATGCTGCATAGAGTACATATCCTTTCTTCCCACTATTCTTTAGGCGTTGTCCATATCCCTATTTCACATCTAAGCCTATGAGAGCTAGTCCTTATCTGAGCAATGAGAATTTTTTCCCTCCACTTGATTTCAACGCCTATATATGCTTTTTCCTTGTGGTCATACATTGGGTTAAACTTTGCAATATAGTATTGTCTTTTCTTGCTTGCATTTTTCCACATTCCACTTTTAAACTTTTTTGTTCACATAGATTTTATGTATTTATTGAAATATGGGCATTCATTTATGTTGATTTCCTAACGTTTCATCCATTTCTAATTTTGTTTCATCCATGTGTTCTTTCGCCTATGCAACTCTTCATCCCTAACTGCCCTAAGCCATCTGTTATTTTTCATGTTTTTTGTTTTTTTCAAGTAACATAACAACTTGGTCATAGCAATTGCCTTTAAAGGGAACATTCTAGTTTCATCTAGAATAATTTCATAAGGGACCGTGGCCTTAATTTTAAGAAAAATTGTAATTAGACGTTTTTGAATCCTTTTTATTTGCCTCCATTTTGTATTTGTCGTGCCACTGGCCCACACCTTGTAGCCATACAACACAATCGGTGTGACAAGTAGGCCAAATAAGAATCCTTTTTATTTGCCTCCATTTTGTATTTATCGTGCCACTGGCCCACACCTTGCACCATACAACACAATCGGTGTGACAAGTAGGCCAAATAAGACCTTGGTGGTCTTTCAGTCCCACAACTCTGTATTCCTACACCGATTTTGAAGTGCATATAGTGCTCTCCAACCACTTAGAGTTCTTTTCATCCTATGTGTATTCCAGTTGAGTTTGTCATGAAAGTCTATGCCTAGGTATTTGTATTCTACCACTACCTCAAGAGGTTCTCTTACAAACTGAAATTCAAGATGCTTTTTTTTTTGCTGAAAAATCATGTTTTGTTTTGCTCGTGTTCACTTGCATCCCAACTTCCTTACAAAAGAGTTATAGAGCGCGAAGGTGATCTTCTAGATCTTTAGTTGTTTCAACCACAAGAATTACATCATCTGCATACATGAAAAGTTTTACCACATATTTGGCTAAGTGCACACCCTCTCCCCCAAATTTGTTTATCCATTCTTCTAACTTGTCAATATACAACCCAAATAATATCGGAGATAGAGGGCAACCTTGTTTGACACCTATGTCACTCCTAAAACATTCAAATAACCCTTCTTGCATTCTGATTCTAGCCTTTACATGCTCATATAATCTATGAACTGCTGTCTTGTAGTGAATTGGAACTTCTACCTTTTCCATTATGCTCCATAATTGTTTCCTTGGCACTGTGTCAAATACCTTTTTGAAGTCTACAAAATAGCAGAAAGTCTCTTTTTTTTGTCCCATATTTTTTCCACTATGTGGTGTGATACAATGATCAACAATTGAGTGCTTGGGCCTAAAACCCACTTGCCCCTTTACTTTCTTTCTCTTTTCTTCCATCCATCTGCTGATTCCTACAGTTTATCATACTCCCAAACAACTTTGCAAAAAGAGGGTTGATCATGATAGTTCGATAGTTTGAGGGATTATTTACATCTCCACTTTTAAACAAAAGAATTGTCAAGCTAGTTGCCCATTCTGTAGGGAAGCCATTTTGTATGACCTCATTGAAAATCTCTTTGATCTATGGTGCAAGAATATCTACTCTCCATTTTATATGCTCTGCTTGAAGATTGCCTATGTCATGGGCTTTATAAGTTGCTAACTTTTTTATCCTTTGAATAATGTCTTCATTTGTGAAAAGTTATTTCTTGACAATGATAGTAGGGGGTGTCTTCTGATGGTTACTACGCTCATACAATTATTTTGAATACTCCAACCACTGACTAACTGTTATGCTATTTTCAATTTGCATTTTTTTCACGCTTAGTTCCTTCAAAAATTTCTTTGGTTCATGCTTCTCTCAGTAAATCAGTTCTTTCCTCATTGTTTTAGTATATATATATATATTTTTTGTTCTTACTAGTTTCTCATATGCTTCTCTCTTTGCTCTTGTTTTATCCGTTAGTTCTTTTAGTAATCTCCATGCTTCCTTGCAATCTTCATCCAACCACGGGTTGGTTACGAAACTATTTCTTTATTTCTTTCTAGGTTTAGCTCTCTTTCATTCTTTCCCTTTCTTATAACTTGTTTAAAAAAAAAAATATTATCTTTAAAATAACAAAATTTTAAAAATCAAAGAAATTATAAGTATTCTCTAATTATAATCTATATATTTAAAAATTAGTAAAAACTATTTACCATAAAAAGATAAAAAGATAGATAGAAATCCACCAAAAATATCTTGTGTAATGCATCGCATCTAAAAAAGAGATTTCTCCCCTTAATTTCAGGTCCTTCTGTGCATACCAGTTTGAACTTTCAGGTCCTTCTGTGCATACTAGTTTGAACTTCTGCTTTCCTAACCAGCATCCAGGTCGCGCCTCCAGTAGAGTGACCCAAGTCAGAGAGGAAGTAATGGGAGCCAGGGCAGCCGAAGAAGAGAAAGCCAGGGATATAGGCGCTGTATATCATGAGCCCACCATAAGACCAGGGCTTGGTTCAGCTCGCTGTCCTCGCTGCTTTTCTCCCATTAACAATACGGTACCATCGTTATGCCCTAAACCCTCCACACACTCAATTTTGACTTTATTTTTTCACTGAAATATCTTGATAATTTGCACCAAATTTCTTATCATATAACGAATTTGTGTTCCATAATTTCCAGCAAGTTATATTCGAACGGCCATCACAATATCAGCCTGAGAAAATTTAAATCATGCCTAGAATTAGTTGGTCATCAATTGCATAGGTGTGAAATCATTCAACGAAGACAAGGTGAAATGGAATTTGAATACTTAGAATGTAGAAGCATTGCAAAATTGCTAGCATTCGGCTAATGTGTAGGCAGTTCCATCGCAATTTTGTCATTATGTACATTACCCAAACATACTTGATGGGCACTTATCTGTGTTTGTAGAGAGCTTGTGCTGATAAAAGGAAGTACTATTACATAATGTGATTTAGTTCTATAATTTAGTCAAGGGGAAGAGTTTATGGTACGGATTGGCTTGTCTTATCAGGTTGGGTGTAATGAAGTTTGAGGTTTTGCCACGTCCAGAGGTTAAGCCATCTGGTTCAAGTTTGGCTTGGAATTCAGAGGCCACACAATTCGAGAAAAAAAAATCATTATTCCAAAACTGATATTGTAAAATTGGACATTCTGTCTCAGAAATGCAAGTATGAGAGGTTTTGTGAACTGCTTCTCTCTGGATTCGTCGGTTAAAGACAAATGTGATGGAGAATGCCTGCACGATCGATGACGAAGCTGTTAGGCATTTTCCTATATTGCCTAGGGGGCTAATGTATAGTCAAAATCTGACTTCTCCATTTGCAGTCAGATGCAGCTAGTTCCACCGAACATCCTAAACGGGTTTGTTTGTTTAAATTTTAAATTTTTCCCACACGATCGATAACGAAGCTGTTAAACATTTTCCTATATTGCCGAGAGGGCTAATGTACGGTCAAAATCTCACTTTTCCTTTTGCAGTTAGATGCAGCTAGTTCCACTGAACATCCTAAACGGGGTTTTTTTGTTTATACTTTAAACTTTAAAGATTGAAAGTATCATACCTCTTGTAGAACATAATACTAGGTGCTTATGATAAGTTGAAAGAACAGATGCATTGGTAAGATTTTCAATTAGCCTTGTTGCACTGAATTTTTGTTTTGGTCTGCAGACTACAGCGGGATAATTCCTGTACTTATTATTATATATTAAAATAGGTTATATGGATTGAAATGAACCTTCGCGGCTGCTTTATGATAATATTTTTTAACAACCAATATATGGTAGTAACACTTTGGCAATTGGCAATAATGCATATATGGCCTGACAAGATTTGAACAACCAATATATGGTACTAACACTTTGGCAATGGGCAATAATGCATATATGGCCTGACAAGATTTGAACATGGGTCTCCACTTTAAAATCTACATTTTAAACCACTTGAGCGAATGCCATTTCATAAATAAATGTTAAGGTTCACCTATGAGATTGAAGTTTTTTAATTTATTTTTAATTTTTTTTTTATGTTGGAGAATATTACGTTATTTGGTACATGCTAATGTATCCCCATGGTACCTATGGTACAATGTAAATATTAGAACAGTGTTTGAGTCTATAGTTTAGGAGTGTGATTTATATTTCTCTTTTATGTAAGTGTCTATCACGATGTGCACAAGTCTTTTGTAATTATGTGTGCAAGTGTGTAATGTGAGAAAGTGCACTAGTGTCTGTATTATGTGTGCAAGTGTGTAATGTGAGAAAGTGCACTAGCGCCTGTATTATGTGTGCATGTAGAAGTGTGTAAGTGTCATAGAGTTAAGTGTGCAAGTAAATAGAGAGTCAAGAGTCATGTATACAAGTGGCAAGATGAGAAGCCAAAAGGACATGTGAGATTCATGGAATAGGAAAGGTTGCAACTCCCAGATATGTAAGGAGTACAATAGTCAAGTATTTGAAGAGTCACCTTTCCAAGGTTATATAATGGAAACAAAGTTCCAAGTCATGTATACAAGTGGCAACAGGAGAAGCCAAAAGGACATGTGAGATTTATGGAATAGGAAAGGTTGCAACTCGGGGATATGTGAGGAGTGCACTAGTCAAGTATTTGAAAAGTCACCTTTCTAAGGTTATATTATGGAGACAAAGCTCCATGAAATGTATCAAATATATATATTATTTTTTTATTTTTATTTTTTATTTTTATTTTTAACATGGTGGAATCGGTAGCCGCCACGAATCTGGGCAGGCTGTCCAACTTTTATGGCCGCCACAGTATTCTGCGCTGTCCACCCCGGAAGCTGCCACACAGATCTTCGCGTAGTCCGCCCCTATAACCGCCATGCCACAATCATTTTAAACCTTTTACGCCGCTGAAAGCACCAGGAAATGGACAAGCGTTCAGTCCGGTGAGGCCCGAGATTTGAACCTTGGACCTCCGCCCCCCTTATGGGGTTTGGATGAATCAATTGGTCTACACCTCGGACCTTAAATGTATCAAATATTGAAGATCATATTTAAGCATTAATATTGAAGCTTGTATGCATATTTTGAGCAATTCTACTGTAAGTTTTTTTCATGTTATTGCATGAATAACATTGGCCATTTATCTTCATATTCTGTTATTTTCATAATATTATTGTTAATTATTTTGACCATTTAATATATTGATTGCTCTTATATTTGAGACTACTCAAGATCTTGAATATTGGGACCTGAGATAATCTAGCTAAAAAGCCAACTTTTTATTTTTTTAAATTGGTTATAAGGGATTGAAACAGCCCCAACCATATTACATCATGATTGCATAGTGGTACTATTACAACTTGGCAGTTATGCATATATCGCTTGGCAAGAGTCAAGCCTGGGTCTTCTGATTGGCAGTCGCGGAATTTAACTGGTTGAGCTCATGCCATTTGATATGGGATTGGAACCTTGGTGTATGGTGTGAAACTTGTTATTCCACCACTGTTGGCTCCAAACCCATGGGCTAAAATATTAAGGTTCACCCATTATATTGGAACATTAGTTTATGGTGTGGAATTTCTCACTACCCACCAATGGTTTGTCCCAAAATTTTTGGGAAAATGTTAAGGTTTACCCTCCCTTTAATGGAATCTTAAATAGATTCTTTTGGGAGTTTAACCTTTAGATTCTGTTCCTATACATGCTTTAGTTATAATAAAATTGCATACAACTAAGCAAAATCATGAAAATGTGAGCTATGGTACATCCATATCTGAAAATTAAACACCATGAGAAGAATAAGACTCACACAGAATAATATACCACATTTTAATGAGAAACCCTCTTGGGAAAAACTCCTCAGGAAATCAAGAAAGCTTTATTCACTCAATGAATGAGATTACATGACAATTTGAGCATTACAATGAGGCATTTGGATTCCCCTCTGGCTGTGGCATAGGTTACTTCAACAGCGTTTGAAATCCCCTGCTCATTCTGCCCTTTGAGTGAGATTACATGGCAATTCAAGCATTACAATGAGGCATCTGGAAACCCTCTGGCTTTAGCACAAGCCACTCCAACAGCATACCGACATTTTCTACTCATTCTGCTCTATGAACCTTTTAATCCTCCTTTCAGCTCTGGAATTCTGTAGCCTCCTCTTCTTCTGTGGCTTTCACATGGCCTCAGTGGCTGTAGCTTTTCATTTAATTTTATTGGCTTTTGGGTTGCAGTCTTTGTTTAACTTCTCTCTCCAGAATGAAATCGGTTATATAAGAAGGAAATAATGATTTTCTAATGTTGTGCACATTTAATTGGACCTATAAGACCTCCCATGGCATTGCTCTCCAGCTACCACATGTCTGGGATACAAATCAACCCATATATATTTCATCTTCAACCTGGACTGTTTTTTAACCAGTTTGGAGCAGCAAATGAAATCAAAATGAATTGATTTTTGGCTGAAAGATTCAACACAATTTGTAGAATTTACAATTTACAGCAAAAAGAACGGACTCAGTGTGAGCCTGTGTGAAAGAGAAATTGACATTACACTTCAGACTGTATTTTTCTATTTTCTAGCACCAAACAAACATATTTTGTCATTAGTTTTTTATAGAAAATACTTCTTTGAGTTATCTTCAATCTGGAAAAAGAATAACTTAAATACAATTTTGTTTGACCAAGTTATGACAAAAATATCACCTTCAGGTTTGAACTGCTTTGTGCAACATTTGGGGGCTCAAATAGTGGAATTTCATGTTGAAAATAAGTTTTGAACGTTGCTATGGATGTCAACCATATCACTTTTGAATTTCATGGATGTCAACCATGTTGAAAATAAGTTTTGGCCCGTTTGTCGGGTTTCATCTTGTATTTATCTTAGTTTTTTTCTTTGTTGGACTTTTTAGCCTGCTAGCTGGCAGTCATTATTGTCCTTCTTATAGTCCCTTGGGTCTTATTTTGGCCCACCGCGGACATTAATAATATTTCATTTCATTCAAATCCATATCATTTGAATAGTTTATGACAAAATCACCTGGTATCTTCTGGGATCACCTAAACAGACCACCACTCAACTGGCCATAAATTTTGCCCTGCACATCCAACATGAGCATACCTTAATGCATTTCCAAGGATACTAGTTTTGTTGAATGAAACTTAGCAATGCTCGTTAAACAATATATGTCTCTGTCAAAACTATGCATCCGTAAGGCCTATAACCAAGTGTCAGTTCCTGTTGTCCAAAACATAGTAGAGAAAATCGGTATCGGGAGGTAATCGGCTGGGCAATAAGACGGGAGTTTTTCAAAAATCGGCAAAAAAAAAAACCGAAGAAAACGATTTTTTTTTTATTTTTTCATGCATATTACAATGAATTAACATTATGCAAATCAGATATTGCAATAAAAACAACAATTCAAGTCAAGACATCATACAAGGCTCAAGCTTTAAGTACACATGAAAGTGACAAAACACATCCTGTATTGCTTATAATATGAAAAGGTACAAATTTACAAGTAACAATTCATTTTTTATATGCCTGCACATGGAAACAAGTAAGAACAAAGTTACAATCACTTGAAAAAAAGGAAAAAAACCTAAACCCTAAACCAAAAGGCTAGGGTTTAGGGTTTAAAATTGAAACATTGACAGCTGAGAAATGGGCTTGCATACATAGTTATCAGGCAGCAATATTTACTTAAAAAAGAGGAGGAAAAAAACCCTAAACCCTAAACCCTAGGGCCTAGACTAGGGTTTAGGGTTTAAACTTCAAGTTCAAAGTTCAAAGTTTCAAATTCAAACACTAACAGCTGAAAAATGGGCTTGCATACATAGTTAACAGGCAGCAATATTTACTTATTTACT
This sequence comes from Wollemia nobilis, assembly GCA_028583015.1. Classification (NCBI taxonomy): domain Eukaryota; kingdom Viridiplantae; phylum Streptophyta; class Pinopsida; order Araucariales; family Araucariaceae; genus Wollemia; species Wollemia nobilis. The sequence continues at coordinate 543,272 of JAQPPZ010001737.1, read as the reverse complement.
TAAAAAGAGGAGGAAAAAAAAAAACCTAAGGCCTAGCCTAGGGTTTAGGGTTTAAACTTCACAGTTTCAAACATTAACAGTTGAAAAATGGGCTTGCATACATAGTTATCAGGCAGCAATATTTACTTAAAAAAAGAAAAAAAAACCCAAAACCATAAACTAGAGTTTCAGATTTAGAGTTTAAACTTTAAACTTCAAAGTTCAAACAATAACAGCTGAAAAATGGGCTTGCATAAAAGAACCTAAATTGGCCACAGCTTGAAAAAAAAATTCCAAAAAAAATAAAAAAAATTCGAAAAAAAAAAAATTTGCAGATTTTTTTCAAAAAATCGCGAATCTTTTGAAAAAATCGCCAAAAATCGGCAAAAAATCGCCTGCATCGCGATAAGATGCCGATTTGATCGGCCCGGCATTGAGACCCGATTTTATCGCGATTTTTCCGATTTTTTGGCGATTTTCTCAACTATGGTCCAAAACATTAAATCATCAACAGAGTGGGTTCTATATGTATCCAATGATGACCCAATGTTCCAATTTGGATCAGGCTTTATGTGTGAAACCTTTTACTGCCCACTGCTTGCCTCAAACCCCAAAGGCTCAAATGTTAATTTTCACCCATAAGATTGGAACATTATTTTAGGATGTGAAACCCCATGGGCGATGTTAAGGTTCACCTATAAGATTGGAACATTATTTTAGGATGTGAAACCCCATGGGCGATGTTAAGGTTCACCCATTGGAGTGGAAGCTTGGTCCACAGTGCCAAACGCCTTGCTTCTCACCTCTTGTTCCAAACCCAATGGATAAATGTTAATAAACCCTCTCCTATTATTGTGATTGTTTTAGTTTGTTTTTTCTGATATAAGATATTTACAGGGAAATAAGAACTATGAGTACAAAGTTTTGATGCTTTTTCACAGTAGGTTGTCGGAATATGATGAATAAATCTTTGCATGGCCACTTTCCATAAAAAGAACTTGGTTAACAAATCTAGAAGACAAGGAAAACATATCATGTGGATTTTTTAATTATTAAACACTCACTAATGAGAATAGAACTGTTTCACGCAGTTGGGTTGTATGGGCAAAGAATCATCTACATTGGAAGTTGACACTTTCCATAAAAAGAACTTGGTTAACAAATCTAGAAGACAAGGAAAACATATCATGTGGATTTTTTAATTATTAACACTCACTAATGAGAATAGAACTGTTTCACGCAGTTGGGTTGTATGGGCAAAGAATCATCTACATTGGAAGTAGACTACAACTTTTTTGAACGAACATTTGCAAAGCAGAAATGGAGCAAAACATATCAACTTCCTTCATTAGATTGTGGACTTTTCCAATCTTCCATTGTGGCAGCAAAGTTATCTGTATAACTTTTCTTCCAAAATTAGTAAAATACACAACTTCTTGATCAAAAAATGTGTCCCAATTAATACCCTAAAGTTCATGCAGACACACACATGCACATGCTTACAAAAGCATTATTGAAACCCTTAATTTGCATTAAATAACTAGCTCTGATTTCTTTTACATTTAAAATATTGTTATTCAAAACAAAGAGTTGGCTGATGTCATCAATGAACTGGATGATGACTAAGTAAACACATTGGCTAGGTAGGTTCCCATTTTTGTTGTTGCATCCTCCATCACTTTGTTGTCCACAAATGGAATACATTCAACAGAAGAATGGCCATTTATCTTTGACCTCCTGTAATCTAGTAATCATTGCAAGTGCTTCATCAGTTCCTTTTTGGTCCAACAAACCTGAAATAAAGCATCCTCAGTCAATAATATGGAATTTTGTCTAGAGTGGGGTCTACAAAGGTTTTGCTGGCAAGGTCGTGATTCTCTCTCACAGGGGTGTCCTTGGCTATGAGTTCATCCTGCTTGTCCCTGAGCTGCATGTTGGTTTTAGTGAAGAAATTTTCAACGTAGCTAGTAACCTTCTATATTTTTGGGCAATCTCATTGTCAAGAATTGTATATCTTGCCAAAACTTTGTTCCTCTTTTGTAAGAGATAATCCCTGTTGGTTTAAAATTTGGTTCTTTAGACCATAGATTGAATTTCAAAGAAATGTATAAAAAATGATTAAATCCTCCACTATTTTATAGAGGTGTGGCTCCTTCTTGCAAAACATATGTTTGGAATTTAAATATCCAGAAGACAAGATAAAAACAGATGCAGAAAATGTGGCTACAAACCAGTGATCTTCAATGATTTATCACTTATCGATGAGGATCCTGAAGAAACCATTCAGATTTAAGCAATAACTTAAATAGCAGACCACATTCACATCTGAGCATAGAAATGAAGAGCTTTCAATAGCAACAACAAATTTGAAAGAGAGAAGTATCATGCAAAAGTCTCTGACAGTTTGATAATAGAAGTATTTGATTTCTTCAATAACTGTACAACAAGATGACAATAATACAATAGGCTTAGCAAAAACTGGAAATGGAGCCCATTGTTCCTTCTTTTCATCTTATTTATACAAAATTTTGTTGTGTAAGAAGAACAATCAACCTAACTACTTATCATTTATTTCTTCTAATTAATTAGTATTCTAACTAACTAATTATCTCCTCTACTTGATCATAATTAATACAATGGGCACACCAGGCCGCAAAGCAACACAGTGGTGAAACAAATATTTTTGAATTCTTTTTTTCCCCAAGGGAAAGAGGGGGTGGGCCATGAGCTTGCTAAGGGGTGGCTTCATCAATTGTATTTTCTTTGTCAACCTTCTACTAGTACTTCGTCCAGAATTTTTGCTCTGCATCAAGGAATTCCAAGTCTGGCTTGTATACGCTGAGCAACTTGGCATCAACCATGTATTTCCCATGCTCTCTTTGTTCATTGCAGGCATCTATGGCATTGATTAGCTTTGGGAGTTGGCTTTTAATTAACAGTCTTGCAAACCTGTCCAGGAATTCTTTGTTGAATCTTCCAAATTTCATTAAGATTTCGCTCCAATATGTATCGAACTCTGCAAGTGCCATGCCCCTGGTCTTCTTCACTATCTACTCTGAGTTCAATTTGAATTTAATGCCAATCCCTTGAGGTAGCTATCCATCTTGTTTATGTGGTTGAATGCCTTGTCAATTAACTTGGTATAATCCTCGACAACTTGCTCCAATGTTTTGTTCGTTATCTCAGTGTGGGCTGTCCACAATAAAGGATAAAAGAATTACCATTTTTTCCCAAATGTTCAATCCCTGCACCGTCCCATTTGGCTTTGCATAACAGTATTAGTGGCTGCCAATATGGCTTATATGTGTCAATCTTCGTGCAGGCTGCTTCATCTTGGCTTTGCAGGTTGACCAACAATTGACCGTCTTATATATATAGGCCAGGCTTTATTAGCCATCAACTTGAACTCCTTAATGAAAAAAGAAACATGGCGAAGCAGTACTCTAAAAACGTAAACTAGTTTCTGATTCACCAGATCACAGATGTGCAAGTGAAGAGCATACTCCTAGTGCTGCAAGCTTTCTGGTTCACCAGATCACATTACGTGCAAGTGAAGAGCATAATACCGGCAGCAAAAACGTATTAGAAAACAGAAGGAAAAAATGAGGGATTATAAACTTAAAGAAAGAGACGAGTTAGGAAAGGAACAAAAAACATTTGATTGAATTTTTATTCCAAAAAAAGAAGTGATACATCTACAAAACTCCGAACGCGTTTCGACCTACAGGTCTCATCAGCGGAGTGAGCTTCAAAGAGGTACAACCTCTCTTTATAAAGACCTAACTCTAGGGGGGAGCTGAAGAGTAATGCATGTGGGATAAAAACACCCAAGCATTATTACAAACCGCAGGTTTATAGACCAAGACGGTGAAAAGAAGAGAAGTCCCAAGCTCAACCCCCCAAAAAAAACACCCACCCAGAAAAGAGAAGAAACACATTAAAAAATGCGAAAATACAAGGTGGGAAAGAGTCCCTCAAACAATTTTATTTTTACAAAGATAAGATCGAAGAGGTTTTTGGTTCCTCCAACAAATGATGCCTCGAGCAATGTGCTTGAGCTCTCTATCTTTTCTCCATTTTTCAAACATTGGAGAAATAATATTTGTGCCGATTCGAAGATCTCTGACAAAATTGCAGTTGTCCAGCTTCAAAATAAGAGGAATTGTTTTTATTTTGGTTCCATGTATGCGTGTTGCTCGCTCCAAAACTCTGGCCAAAAGTGAAGGCCTACCATCAAATTTAACTTTCTCAAACAAAGGCAGGAGAAAATTAATTTGATATCCCCTAGCTCTGAGTCTGTTAAAAAAATTATTTTTAACAGAAATAAATCCATCCCTGGAGCTTTCTCTAACCAAAAATCTGTTGAGTTCACTCATGATAAAGGCCTTTTTTTGATGAACTGGATGATGGGAGGAAGCAGGGATGTATTGATAGGCATTCATCGGCTTCTGAAACAATTTGGTGCAAAGAATTCCAGTCTGAGCAAAATCAGGCCCCTTAAAAAACACAGTATCTAGAAGTGTTACTTCAGAATCAGAAACAAAGGAAGTAATTTTAATACTGTCATAGAAGGAACCGTAGGCAGCAAGAAAACCATTAAGATCCTCCTTAGGGCCATGCCAAACTCCAATGGCATCATCAATGTATCTTTTATAAAATAAAATATTTTCCACAACAACATTATTAAATACCTGTTCCTCTAGATGACAGAGAAATAAACAAGCATAAACCACAGCAAAATTACTTCCCATGGCTGTTCCTCTTATCTGCCTGTATGTTTTCCCTTTGAATTCCAAGTAGTGTTGTGTTAACACTATCTCTGCAAGCCTTACCACAAAGTTTGTCTTGGCCGGATCAAATTCGTTCCTCAAAAAATGACGGAGGGCTGCCAATCCTTGAGAGGTGGGGATGTTGGGATAGAGGCTCTCAACATCAAAAGAGAAAAGAATGATGTCCTGAGGAAAAGTACGGCCATGCAGATCTTTAATTAGAGATATGGAATCCAAGAGATGATTTTTTTGCTTCAACAAAATTGGCAAGAGCAGATGATGAAGCCATTTGGAGGCAGGTTCGAGCATGAAACCACAGTAGGAACAGATGGGTCGACCGGAAAGCCTGGGCTTGTGGATTTTGGGGAGCAGGTAAAAGACACACACTCTGGCAGAGGATGGTGTTACCTGGAGCATAAATTTCCTGTGGTTTTTTGAAAGCAGATTCCTCCTAAAAGCCCAGTCAAGCAAGTCTTGGAGCTGATAAAAAATATCTTGCCAGGGGACTCTGTTCACTTCAGAGTAAACATTTTGATCTGAAAGCTGGGAAAAGCCTTCTAAAATGTACCAGTCCATGGACAAAACACAAACACCCAAGTTTTTATCTGCGGGCCTAATGACAATGGATTTGTCATTGGCAAGGGAACAAATGGCAGACCAGATATGGGGTGGAAAGGCACGTTGGCGGGTGGGATTGGCAGCAGATAATTTGTTATTGAGGAATCTTTCACCCATGCCAATAATTTCTTCCAAAGGCTTATAAAACTGTGAGGGATTAAAACTTGGGTTGGAAACACGGAAAGGATCAATGGGCTTAGGCGGTTTTGGAGGGCCACCTCTCGGTCCAAAGAACCATTCGAGACGAAGACGTCTACAAAAGGCTGAAAACTCCTGTTTTAGAACCTCTTTGGCCATGGGAGGAGGAACAGGGAGGAACTTTAAACCCAGGCTGAGGGCCTCAATTTCATTCTGGGTAAGTTTTCTGGAGGAAAAATTATGGACAACAAGATTTGTGATTTTGCCATCCACAGCCCAGACAGGACTCCTATAAAAATACTGACGGCCAAAATCCTGTGGGCTGAAAATTGCGGACCAAGGGGTTATTTTTGGTTTCCGCTACCATTTTGGCGACGGAAGAACCCCTGCCCTTGCTGCTTCTGAACAGATGGGGCAAAACCCTTTCTTGGATTCTCGAAACCAGAGTTGCGGAAATTTCTTCCATTGTCTTGTTGCAATTGTTGCTGCACAGAGGAAGTGCGGTTCTGGAAGTTTCTCCCCTTCTTTCGTCTTCTTGGAGAAGGGCCCCAAAAGTTTAAATTATGCCCCTGTTGTTGTTGCTGCCTTTGTTGTTGTTGTTGTTTTGGCTGTTTATTCCTTTGTTGTGGCTGCCGTTGTTGTTTGTTTCTATGTTGTGGATGTTGCTGTGATTGCCTTTTCTGTGTAGTAGAGGCTCTCTGGTTTGGCCCTCTATTGTGACTTCTATTCTTGTTGTGTTGTGCAGGAAAGTTCTTTTGTGCGCTTGTGATTAGTTTTTCCAGACGATCAATTTGCTGCTTGATTTCTCTTTTAACCAAGTCAGCTACGCTTTCTGTAGCTTTTGACATATTAACTTCTGGGACTTCTGAAGCAACATTCTCTCGAGCAGCTTTGGCTTTCTCTTGTATATCTTTTTGGATTTGCATTTCAACTCTCCAGGCCTGAAGCTTTCCCTCAAAAAGCTCTTTAATATGGGATTCCCATTCCAAAGCAATTTCCTGAGAAATTGTCTTATGTTTATTAATGAAAAAAGAAACATGGCGAAGTAGTACTCTAAAAACATAAACTAGTTTCTGATTCACCAGATCACAGATGTGCAAGTGAAGAGCATACTCCTAGTGCTGCAAGCTTTTTGGTTCACTAGATCACATTACGTGCAAGTGAAGAGCATAATACCAACAACAAAAACGTATTAGAAAACATAAGGAAGAAAAACGAGGGATTATAAACTTAAAGAAAGAGACGAGTTAGGAAAGGAACAAAAAACATTTGATTGAATTTTTATTCCAAAAGAAAGAAGTGATACATCTACAAAAATCTGAACGCGTTTCGACCTACAGGTCTCATTAACAGAGTGTATAAAAACAAAGTTTCATATGTCAATGCTTAAACCCTAGTTTTTTTTTTTTCCTTTTTTAAATTTCTAACTACTTGATTATTGTTTCCATGTGCAGCCACATTAAAATAAAATGATAGGAAAAAAAGACCTAGCTTGGAAGTTGTATGCGGAAAAAAGGGGTTATCTAATATAATTATTTGAATTAATACCAGATAAACCACGATGCTAAAACTAAGATAGCAAAGTGGTAAATCAACAGCAAAGTGGTAAAACTAAGATAGCAAAGTGGTAAATAAATCGGAAGCATTCAAGAAAAGCTGCATTAAAATCATTCACAAAGCTAACAAACTAGGGCTAATCATAATGCAATGAAAAATAATTACTTGACACCTAGGGCATCAAGGACCATTCTATTCAAAGACAAAGAAGCTCATTACTACCCTATCTTGTTTGCAACCTCACCACAGTAAGGAGAGATCACACTTGGGATTTTTGTAGAGGGTTTGACCTACCTTGGAAGCTGGTCCTTGAATGGCTATCAGTGACCTTTGGCTGTTAATCCTAGTAGAGTGTCCCGTCCTCCTTCATGGAAGGCAGCAAACCAACGGTCAATGGCTTTGGTTGTACCCATAGTAGAGAAAGTCAAAATCGGCTCGGAATCAGATTGGAAAAAGAATCAGGAAAAATCGGCAAAAAGAGAACCTGAAGAAAACGCAATTTTCATTGAAAAAAGTTTTTTTTATGCATATCACAATGAATTAACATTATGCAAATCAAATTTTAATGATGTAAGATTGTAAGCTTAAAATACACGTCAAAGTGGCAGTGATCCAAGATTAAAGCCTTAAACTACAATGAAAGTGGACAAGACACATCTTAAATAAAGAAATTTTAATGCGTCCAAAATTCAAATATTCTTGTATTGCGTATAATATAAAAATGTACAAATTACAAAATGTGTCATGAGTCATGACAAATACAATGTCTCAAGATATTTGAATGCCTTTGCCCTTTGCCCTAGCAAAAGCTGTAGTCTCTCTTTGTCATTGTGCCCATGCTTCTTCTTGTGCCTTGGTTGCTAATGCTCGTCACCACGTATTTCGGGGATTAAGGGGGGGGAGCCCCCTAGCAGGGTCAAGGGGCAGAGCCCCTTGTCGGGTCGAGGGGCAGCGCCCTTCGTGCGTACCCATTCGAGACCTCAATGGCAAAACCATTAATACCTTCACTATCTGAACTGAATTTTTCTCCTTGTTTGCATTTTGGTGCAGAAAGGATGCTGCAATTACTAATATGGGACTTCAACAACTCATAGGCTGAATAAAACACCAACAAATTAACTTAAATGATGATTGTGATTGGTTTTAACTTTTTTACTATATCTTAAGACCCATGTGGTCTAATGACCTTGCTAGAATTCTGATTCGAATTTGCATAGAAATCATTTGGGTGGCTATTGGTGGTTGTTGAATTCCTTCAGATTGCAAAAAAATTGTTGTTAGGATGCCCTAATGGGTTTTGTTTGGTGTGGTAGCAGGTAGGCAGACCCTTTTATCCAGTTTGCAATAGGTAAAAATGAAGTAAATTGAAAAAAAATTAACTTTATGGTGTTTTCTCTACTAGTGCGGCTGCGGCCAATTTTTCGTTGCAGGAATCACAATTGTTTTGAAAAAATTGCGATTCCCAAATTTTTCAAAAAAACGCCAAAAAATTGTGCATTTTCGATTTCAATGCTATTTGACATAGATTTCTGGTAGACTCAGAAAAAATCGGGAAATCGGCGTTTTTTGGGTGATTTTCATAACTATGGTTGTATCTACAAGAGAGAGAGAGAGAGAGAGAGAGAGAGAGAGAGAGAGAGGGTACGTGATACAATAGCAACAGAGGTAGAAACTTGAAAACAGTGTTAGCAATAGTAATCATCAACAAGTGAATTTGTATTTTTTGAGAGCTGAATGAATGGTTATTGAATGTATGGTGAGAAAATGAGAGGGTGAAAGGGGTATTTTTAGCAGATGAAATTTAATAACTTTCTGTTTGGAGTCGACGATTGATTTTCATTCTTTTTAGGGTCATAAAATCATAATTGTTGGTTCAAACGATGCACCGTTGAAACCCTAGGTGCAAAGACATGCTAGCATCACAATTGTGCATGAAAAACCCTAAAAATAATTAGACGACCGTGAGGCACTATTGGTTTTTAGGAAGCGTGCTTTGGGGGACACGTGTCATGACATCCCTTAATCCTGCCTCTATCCTATTTATGGGTTTTGGGAAGGTTAGAAGGGAAAAATGTCATAAAATATGGCGGAAAAGTGGGAAATGGGTAAAGAAAGGGAACCAAAACTACCAACCAACATGGCTTGCTGTTGTCCTACCCAAGGACTAACAAAGTTTGTCCACCCTTTTCCTGTAAATAGGATGGGACTCTAGCACCTGCAAAGTTAGCTATTAATGCTCTTTTTACAAATACATGTTGCCTCTCCTTAAGGACTGTCGGAGACACTACAAGGGATAGCCACTCGTGAGTCCTTAGAGAAAACAAGAAAGAGAAAGAACAATATGTGATAGCCGAAGTAGTAGAAATGAAATTTCTATGTTACAGATCAGAAACACAATATTTGTAATTTTTGATTCTACTCTCTGTGCAATTTGAAATAAACAGTAGAAAAATGCAAAAACGCAGCCAAAAATGTGAGAGTACAAGAAAACATACTTGATACTTATTTGTACATGCCCCAGAAAATTTTGGCCAAAAGAATTTGATTTTACCTACTTCAAGTGGCTGGAAAGGAAATTACTTGTAAAAATGCCCAAAGCACTGAAAACCCTAGTTGGGTGCAAAATGAGCCAAAACGGAGTGTGCAGATGAGTCTGGAGCGTGCCAAAACCCCTAGAAGCACTGTCTCTGTGATATCCCTGCAAAATTAGATAAAATATTATGTAGAAAATATCTATGGCATATACTTACGATTTGTGTAGCATTTGATGACATGCCCGTTTTTGCTTGACATATGCTTAAGATTTGAGTAGCACACAACAACATGTCAAATGTATTTTTATGATGCATACTCAAGATTTGTGTAGCACATGACGACGTGCCATTTATTGAATTGCATGGATTATTTGAGTGGCATTCAAAGTCATGCATGATGTCAGACAACATGTACAATTTGTGTAGCATCCACTGACACACTCAACAAAATGCTGCCTCCCTCCAAGATTGGCCATGCATGGGCTGGTGTGCCTCTCATACATGCTACTGAAGTAGGCAAGCTGCATGCAATATCTGACAAGTGCCAATTACCAACAAACACACTTGTCACCACAGTATGGTGGATTGGGAGAAACCAACCCACTCCATGTACATACACAATTATTTGACCCCAATCCTAACATAAACCACAAGACAAGCACAAAGGGACACTATGGTAGTCAATCATGTCCACGCACTATTGCAGGGGGGCCCAGGGGATGCCATCCTATGCCTTGAATAGTATGCAAGTATATGTCTCCAAAGCTAGCTCACGCCATCCTGTTGATGATGGACGCATTGCTCGATAAGGCACGCCTACCACGACAAGGGGAGAAGAAAGATGAGAGCAAGAAAGGGTGGGCTATATACACATTGTAGCTCACCCTAGGAGAGGGAGATCTTATGTAAGGGAAAGTCATTGTGCCCCTACAACAATGGGGTTTGCCACTACAGTATTTGGTCAAGGGCGTTGTTCAGCAAGGCACACTTGCCACTATAGTAGACACCAAAATGATAGAAGTGATTAGAAATGGGCTAGATACATGTCATAGTGCGCCCGAGGGGAGGGAGATCCTATGGAAGAAAAAGTGACCGTGCCCCTACTATAATGGGGTTTGCCACTGCAGTATCCAGTCAAGTGTGTTGTTCAACAAGGCACACTTGCCACTACAATGGGGCACCAAATGATTGATTGATTGGAAAGATGGATTGTTTTTGTGTTTTATTGCATGAAAACTTAAAGAAAATGTTGACATGTTGTTCTGACCACGTACCATATGGGAGATGGCATGGGTTGAACTAAGGCGATCTGCTTTATGGCACTTAAAGCATGGTACGGACCAAGGAAGACTTTGAAGACATCATGGTGTCCCTTACTGGCAAGAGTGACACCATGATGAAGAAAAGCAAACAAAGCACAAACAACTTCAATAGTAATAAATACCAGGAAAATGTCATGTCCCCTTCCGATGTGTAACCAGGAACCGTTAGCTTACTTAATTCCCGTAAGCTAATTTGGGTGAAAGGTAATTATTTTTAAATTAATTATTTTAATATTCTCCGTTTTTGACTTTTGACGAAAATATTATTTAATTCATTTAAATGTGGAGCTCAATGATATATTTTAATAAAGTGAAATTAAATTAAAGAGCGGGAAAAAGGAGATATAAGGGAAAAAAGGAATTCATTTTGAGGTTATGCTTATGTTATTTTCTCTTATTGGAATTTTTGGAGAGCTTCTTCGAAAATCAAACCCTCGGACGAAACCCCGTGGGAGAACCAATTTCGACAGTGTTAGATTCTGCCCTAGTTGGTCAGTTGGAGAAATCACCCAAGTTTCTCAGCGAGCATTCACAGGAAAATCTACCATTGTTGGAGGGCGTTTTCTGTAGGGTCGATTAGATATAACCTAAGCCTACATCGAACTATATTTTGGGCGCCGTGGAAATTGAAGGTGACGTGGAGGACTTGTATCATACACCGCCAATTTCATTTGCTCGACCTGTATCATACACCGCCGATTTCATTTGCTCGACCTGCTTTATACTGACCACTGCCGACTTGGATAGTGGAGTCTTCCTTGGTCGACCGGTATTCATACTAGCCGCGTGGAACCTTGGGTGACCGCGGCTTTCCATATCGCCACCATTTTCTATATGCTCGGCCTCCTTGTACTAGCTGTCCAACATCTGGAATGTAAGAGGTCACAAATATTGTTTATTGTTGGCATTGAATGAATGATAAAAAAAAATATATAATATTTAGCATTAATGAATTCGGTTCTTTTTCACATAATTATCTGCACATTAGAAGTATGTGAAACTTGCAACTATCATCAATATATTTGAATATGATTGAGCACAACTTTGGTTATTGTGAAAGTTGGGAAATTTATCTATAACAGTATTAAGGGTGTCAAGACAATGAACTGTTGATGTTGGGTTTGCACACAATCCATCCATAAAATCGAGAAATTTTTTTTTTGCTTAATAAATTGTACAGGCTATTACAGAAAAATAGATAGAAAACACCAAGCAATAAAGCAACAATGCAAAAACAAACCAAAAGTAAGGCGGAAATAGATCTGAACAATCAAAGCAACTAGGATTGCTGCTTTGAGGGGCAGTCATGGTCAGACCCAAGAAACCTCATAAAATGCAAAACAACAAGCAAAGACTAACAAAAGAGATGAAAGACCTGTATGACTAAGATTGCCTCTTTAAGGGGTGGTCAGAGTCACGATCGGAAGAGACATAACAAAACACTTAAGGATGTGGCAAACTGAAGAATATACAAGACTAACAAATGCAAAGGGATAGACAAAGCAACCATAGCAAAAAACAAGGCACCAAAGTCAATAGACAAACCAAGAAGATACGAAGTCTATACAAACGAGTCAAGAGGGGGTACGCGTAAAACATTTGACATGCATGGAATTGGTGGGTTCTTCCAACTCAACTCCATCCATGGTTTGCATTAATTGCCAGGGAACTAAACAACTCTTTGACAGTAAATGGCCCAAGCCAATTTTGAATAAACTTGACCTTACACTTCTTATAAACTTGACCTTACACTTCTTATGCACATTATCAAGCTTGAGGACAAGGTCCTCGACTTTGAAATCATGATGACAAACTTTCTTATTATATTGCTTGGCAACACGACTCTTATAGGCTCTATTATGCTCAAGAGCACGTAGACTCCTCTCATCAAGAGTGGTAAGTTCGGCGAGACAGGCCTTACTATACTCCTGATGGTACTCATCATGACTTGACTAATTTCTCAAAGAAACATGCAAAGAAGGCAATTCAATTTCAAGCGACAAAACAACTTTAGTACCATAGACCAAAGAAAAAGGGGTTGCCCTTGTGGACATCCAAATACTGGTGCGGTATGCCCACAATGTAGGATAGTAAGGTGTGGAAAAACAATGTTGAATCCCTAATTGAGAAGTCATCTCTTGCATTTCTTTGTTTTTAAAAGGAGTACCGTTATTTGAAATGAGAATAGATTGGATACCAAAGTGATACAATATGATTAAACACAAATTTTGATATGGTGAGAGCTGTGTGATTTGTCAAAGGCATAGCTTCTACCCATTTTGTAAAATATTATGGCCGTGATAATGAATTTGTGCCCATCAGAGGACATTTGAGAAATAGGTCCAACAAGGTCAAGACCCCAAGTGGAGAAAGGCCAAGGAGACTTGATGGGATGAAGAACCTGGGTAGGGGCATGAATTTCATTTTTATGGAATTGACACTTATCACAAGATTTAACATAGTTATTAGCATCAACTTCCATTGTTGGCCAAAAGTAACCCATTCTTAGTAGTTTACAAGTTGTGGAATGACCACTAAAGTGACCTCCATAGTCACCACTATGGACATCCAAAAGAGCCTTGGGTACCTTGGCTTTTGTGAGGCATCACAAGAGAACACCATTTAGATTACGGTAGTGGAGGACTTTGCCAAGAACAACATATCTAAATGTTTTCTTACGAATATGAACCCGTTGCTTAGCATTAGCCGTGGGTGGGTAGGCTTGACCATTGAGGAACCGTAAAATGTTGCCATACCAAGGACCATCAAGAGGGATTTGGTAGTCAATAGGGTTGACCTCAATTGTATGCACATCCACCGGGCCATCAGTGACAAAAATTACAGGTTCATCATGAAGTTTGACAACAAAATTAGTTTTAGAAATGTTTTCATGTGGTACAAATTTACTAGTCGAAGCGGCAATGGGGTCAGCCTCAACATTTTGCCCCCTGGGGGAATGCCTAATGGTAAAGGATTCAAAAGCATTGATCATATTACTAGCCACTTGGTGGTAAGGAATCAAATGGGGAGCTTTTACAGCATATTCACTAGTTATTTAACGAACCACAATTTAAGAAATGCCTACCACTTTGATGTGCTTAACATTCATATGTTGGGTAGTCAGCAGTTCTAAAATTAGTGCCTTATAACCACAACATTATTAGTAATGTCAAAAATGTTCAAGCAAAAGGCCATAGGAACAGCTAGGCCATTTGGAGACTTGAGAAAGATACTAGCTCTTGCCCCAAGCTCGTTTTTTGCTCCATCAAAGTGAAGGATCCAATTGTCAGGTGGTCTTCGTTAGATTGTTGAGAAGAGGAAGGTGCGTCAACCTTGTATTTAGCTTTTGTGTCATGGTGGTTCTCGACAGCCTTGTGAGACTCCAAGAGGGCTTTTTCTTGCTCAGTATGTTCATAGGGAGCAGGCTCCTAAATAAGGCTAAAGGCAATCAAAGAAGGAAATATGACAGTCATGAGGGGCACAAGATAATAACCTTTATGTCCTCATCATGCAATGCCTTCTTTAAGGGCTGTTGCACTGGATCAAGAGCTGTTGCTAGTGGATCAGCAATAACCTGAGCTTTAACAACTTTTTGTGTAACAATAAGGAGATCAAATTCTTGCATCATGGTGATCCACTTTTTGTATTGCGTTTCACTAGGGATGTAAGGCTTTTGTAGCAAGTGTCTCAAGGGTTCAGTTTTAACGACCACATAGGTTGTCTGATACAACATACAATGGCGTAACTTCTTACATGCAAATAAATATCTAGGCAATATTTTTCCATGGGAGTGTATCGAGTTTCTGCCGGAAGTATTGTTTGACTAATATAGTATACGTTGTACTCCTTATTGTTATCATATTGTTGAATAAGGACAGCGCCTAAGGATACCTAAGCAGTTGAGACGTACAATACAAACAACCTATCGGGGTTGGGTGGGCGAAGAGTTGGGGACCGTAAAAGAAACTTCTCGAACTTTTAAAAGGCCTTGTTACAACTTTCATCCCACTTGAACTCAACACCTTTCGTAAGCAAGTGATTCAATGGATAAGCTTTAAAAGCTAGCTCAGGGATAAATTGCCTGATGGCTCCAAGCTTCCCCAAGAAGGATTTAATATCTTTTATAGTTTTAGGGGGAGGCATAGAGTCAATGGCTTTGATCTTATCTTGTTTGACATCTATGCCCCTATGGGACACCATAAATCCTAGTAGCATGTCGCTAGTAACATCAAATACACACTTCTTGGGATTAAGCCTAACCTTACAGTGACGTAATTGGTCAAAAATGACACGAAGGTCAGCTAGGTGGTCAACCCGCTTTTTAAACCTACCCAAGAGGTCAGTACATAAGATTCCACAATCTTTCCCATCATGTCATGAATGAACGTTGTCATAGCCCGTTGATAAGTAGCACCAACATTGTTCAACCCAAAAGGCATGACAACATGATAGGATGTTCCCCAAGGTACAATAAAGGTTGTTTTTGTTTGATCCTCAAGGGGAATCCGGATTTGGTTATATCCTGAATAGCCATCTATAAGGGACAACATTTCATACCCTACGGTAGAATCTACAATACCATCAATAAAGGGAAAAGAAAAATTATCCTTGGGAAAAGCTAGATCGATGTTTCTAAAATCATAGTAAATCTAGATAACATTATTTTCCTTTCTTTTTCACAGGCACAATGTTAGACACCCACTCCAAATAGTTAGCAGGTCTGATAAAATTGGCATCTAATGAAGAGCAAAAGGCCCCGATAAACTAAATCTAGAAAAACAGTAAATATAGAATCAAAGGAAAAAAGAAGAAGAAGATAACAGATACACACATAACACAGTATTTCACCTGGAAAACCCTTACAAGAAAAACCCAACATAGTAATATCTCCTTATTGTATAAACTTAATCGTCTCCAATACAATAATGTTCATCTCTCATCTCTCTTCAAACCCTGATGCAAGTGTAATTAAATAACAACACAAGAACGGATTTTACAATACCATAGGCGAAAAACCATGGGTTCAAAATATTTAACCCTAAACAACCCATATGGGTCTAAAAATAGCTTAAGAAACCCTAAACCCCGACGAGGATACATGGTGAGTGTCCAGTTTATTTTAGAGTTAACCCCGCTAGAATAACATGGAAAATATTCAATTTATTTCCAACATTTAACAACTTTTGGATTTCAATTTTGTAGAGGTCTTGAATGAGTGGAGAGAATCTCCTTTGCTTTTGTCGAACGGGAGTGGTGTCCTCATAAGTAACAATGTTATGGACAACCAAATCCTCATCCATTCTAGGCATGTCAGAATATTCCCAAACAAAGACATCCTTGTACTCCCTAAGCAAAGCAGTAAAGGTAGCTTGCTCTTCCCTAGATAGGCCTACCCCAATTTTAACTAAGTGTGGTTGCTCAGGGGTGCCTATGTTAACATCTGTTGTTGGCTTGGCATTCATTGCTTTCTTCGAAATGGTTTGGAGTAGGGGGAAGATTCTCTAATTCAGAATTAGTCTCAACCTAGCAAACATTGTTAGACCACTTATGCCTTCCCCATTTATGATTAGGTTCTTGAAGGAACCCTCTCATATGACATTGTTGGGGAAGCCTCTCTTCTCTAGCATATAGGAATTCTAATATAGCCTCATCATTGGGCAATGACAGAAGAAAAAGAACATTATTAGGAATTTGAATTATAAGTTCTTCCGCATGCCCCTTGACCCTAAGCTTAGAGAAGACAAGAGCATGGGATTGAGTATTGAGAAAAATAGGAATATGCTTACTAGGGTATGGTCTTGCTTGTAAAATTTCATTAAATCCTTAAAGACAACTTTAGAAACAGGCTAGTAGGTACAGTAGTGAACGCGTGGGCATTCTCTGTTTCCCTAAAATCTGTATGAAACGGGATCGCCACATTTTGGGTTTGTCGCGGTTGCCAAGAAAAATCCTCAGAAATGTCAAACAGTATGAGCATAGCAGGGGTTCTACATGTCAAATATTCCCCAAGGACTCTCAAAAAAGCAGGAACAGGACTAGAAATAGGTAGAATGTCAGAACTGACTGAGATCGCCACTTTTAGATGCGTTCCTGGCACTACTGGGAAATTTTTAACAAACAGTGAACCAATAGAGAAGTCTGGTTCAGACAGGTTAAGATGGTACTGGAATTGACATTTCCAGAAACAGAGCAGTCTACATGACAGTTTTGAGACTGATAGATTTCAGCCTTTGTTAAATGCCTATGCAAAGGAATAATTCTTGTTTCAGCTACCTATGCAAAGGTTTTGAAGTAGAGATAACAGAAACATCAGTTGTTTTATGTCTATCAAGCATAGCTTGTATTGATTACATTCAGAATTCTTAAGCATACAATAGGCAAACAAATTACTGGTATCCATAGCGCATAAGTTTTTTTCAAGCTGGTCATCATTATCATCTAGAACAGGAACTTCCATTGAGTTTACTTGATAATGCCCCCCACCCACCTCAGAAATAGTAGTAGTAGAAGGAGCATTCTCAGGTTCAACGTTAATGGCTTGACTAAAATCATTGTCTATGTCACTATGAATTTCCTCCCCCATGCTATCATTGTCTACACAAAATGTTACTTGTTTTATTTTGGCAACATCCTCATGGGCTTTATGTAATTTGGCTAACCTTTTGTAAAACAAAATAGGATCTTCTCTCTGTTTAGGCTTTAACAATGGTGGCAATTTATCTACTACCTCTTGAGGAAGGGGAGTGATAACATCCATGTTAGATTAATTATCTTCAGGTTCATACCCGTCTTGAGGGCATTTTCAGTGAAATTTAGGATGCCCCTTGTATAACTTCCTTCTAGAAGTCCATTGAGGCTCTTGTTCATAAATGAGAACTTTTTGTGTCTCATCCATAGAAGGAATAAAACATCTACCATGGCTTGGAGGAAGAGGCCCCCAAGGATCTAGATCTCCCTCTAAGGTGAAAACTTTATCATCATAGGCATACTTAACCACTTGACAAGCAAAGGAAGCTATGGCTCTCATATTACTAGTCCAAGGTCTACCTAATAGCATGTTATAATTGGTTTGAAAATCAAACACCATAAACTTCACTCTTACTTCTTTAGGCCCAGCTGAAATTGGCAACCAAATGCAACCCACAGGATCTTGAGGTTTACCATTATAAGCATAACAATGACTTCTAGTAGAAAGGACATTTTCTCTAGGTATCTTCAGTTTATCTATCAAGGACAATGACATAACACATGTACCACTCCCTTCATCAACCAAAGCCCTACGGATTGCCATATTGTTATAAACAACCATTATCATCAATGACGAATCATCAACTCTTGCTAAATAATCAACAACAATCATGTTTTTCAAAGGAAAATTTATATCCAGACCAGGGCTAGTATGTGCATCATAGACCCTGGAATGAGAGGCATAATATTAGCAATCCTTGGTTCGGGCGTCTCCATCTCATCTAGTAAGTCTCTTAACCTTTTTCTTTGATAGGGAGATGTCCGAAGTAATTCTAAGTATGGGACCTTGCAGGGAGTTGTACACAACTATTTGACACTATCCCACACTTTGGTCTTACTCATGACTGCTTTCAGTAGTCATTCTTTGGGCTAGGTGATGTCCTGTCGCGTTTCTACTATGGGTGTTGAGATCGCCGCTTTAAGCGGTGATTCATGGCGACCGCCGTTGTGCTATGAACGCCTCATTTTGGGGTGTTCACAATGGATGTTTTTGTCAACACAAAACAAGGCCCTAATGAATTTGTTACCGATTTCCACAAAAGGTGGGAAAGGCTTAAATGCCTTGCAAATATGAATTTAATTGAAGAGGCTGCTACAAACATAACAGGGTTTAAGTTTCTTTTACATAAATTATTAAAATTTCTTTTTTGTTGGCATTTTCTAAATTTATGGTGGGAGGACTTTGGTGCCTATACACCCAATCTTTAGCACTTCACCATCAAAATTTTATGTCAACCATGCAACACTTTAGGTTGTGAGTGCAACTGGGGTATGTTTGAGCACATTCACTCCAAAAAGCGCAATAGACTAATGCAACAGAAGTTGAGTGAGCTTGTATTTGTTCATTACAACCTTCGCCTCCACCACAAAAGAATTGCGGGATCAAATTATGAAGCCATTAGTTTAGATGAGATTCCATCATTTGAATGGATCATAGAGCCAGAGGAGTAGTAAGAGCCTCTCTTTTCAATGGATGATTTTGAGAGTATGGTGGAGGAGTTAGTGGCGGCAAAGGCAGAGGAAGAGGCATAGGCACGAGCACAAAGAGAGAGGACTAGAGCTTTAGCTAGGGCAAAGGGCAAAGGCATTGCTAGATGCTAGATAGATTAGTTGACTGTTGTAGTGGGCCTATTGAGGCATTTTGACACATTTTGTACCTTTTTATATGATAATCAATACAAGAATATTATGTGGAGTTAAAATTTCTTTAATTGATGTGTGTTTTGTCACTTTCATGTGTAGTTTAAGGTTGTATTGCTTACAATATTAATTTTGGATTTGTATAATGTTAATTAATTATGATATGCATGAAAAAAATTCTAATGAAAATTTGCATTTTCTTTGAATTTTTTTTGCTGAGTCCAAGTCCGAGTCAAAAACTGGCCTTGCCGAGTTCGTGCCAAGTTCGAGTTTCTCTACTATGGTAAATATGACCAAAAGCCATAGCAAGATTAGTGTTGGTACAAATGGAAAATCCAACAATGACCAAATAACTTCAGTGCATCAAGTTAAATATTTGAATAATGTGCAGTACAATGAAAGAAAGGACTAATAAGGGGAAGTAGGGCAGAGCCATTAATTCCACACATTCACGAATAAGAGGTCGTAGACACATTCAGAAAGTCATGCACAATCTTTCATTTATTGTTGTCCAAAATGACAAGTACAACTTGATTCCAAAGAGTAGCTCTAGTATGCTAGATAGCCAAAAGACCCTTACAATGAGTATGAAACTCTTATTTATACTTGAAAATGTAGCCTACTCTATTTCTAAACTGCAGTTAAAATTAACATGCAATGTACAATGGTGATAACTATGAGGTGACACATCATCCTTATCTGTTACGACGAATGGAGCACACTTGGATGGAACGTGGTGCATCGGAGCAGAGTGGGGGGGCACTCGGACTAAGCAGGGTGCACCGCTTCAAAACACTTAGCCAATTTTTGCTTTTTTATGCACTGCTCTGTCTTTTGCTTTAGCTTGTGCAACCAATCTTTGTTCAAAGTGTGAGGGTAGTATCGAGCAATTATAATACCCACGTTATGATTCCTTTCTTCACTATTTGAGTCTCTTTCATTAGAGCTACTTAAATCTAATTCACTTTTTTTTTAAGATTCTTTATAGTGGTCCTCATATTGTCGCCATTGTAGCTTTCTCTTTTTATTGGACCCATGCTAATTGGAGCTGCCTTGGACTTCCCTCGAAGCCCCCTTATTGTAGTTCCTTTGAGAGAACTTGCTCTCATCCTTATATTTTGTGAAACGAGCTTGGGACTTCAAACAAACACACTCTTCTTTAAACACCTGGTTTTGCTCTTGGAGGAGATTACAGAATCGTGGAAGTTCTTAATCTTTGTTAGATTTTGCTAACCTGGCCTGATGAAGAACATCAAAGTTGCAGCCTAATTGATCTAAGATTGGCACCATGGAGATCAAAATGTCTATCACATAACCATCTCCAATCTCAAGCTGTTTATCAGAGGCTGCCAGTCCTTGTTGGAGTTTGGTTGCTCAAGCCATGTAATCTTCAACTTCATTAATGTCAATTGGAGTGAGTGTACTAGTCTTCCTTGAAGAGTATGGCGACTTGGCAATATCAAGGTGGGTAACCAGATTTTAAAATTTTTTATTTCAAACTTCATGTTAGACATGCAAAACATTTGCTCCTGATTGATGTTTAAAGGCATTAGTCCAATAAATTGATTATTCACATTTCTTCAAGATTTATTCTTCTCCTCATGAGTCATGGGGTGGATCATCTGTAACAACATTCTATAGAACCTTGACCGTGAGCAAGTTTTGCATATCATTATCTCATCAACGATAATTCTTCCCATCCAAAGGCTCAATATGTATTTCAAACTCCATTGTTGTTGAGCCAAATACAAAAATAATGTGTGATAGATTTCTGAAAATAAATTAGACTAACTTGAAGTGCTTGAAAAAAAACAAATTCGGAGGAAAAATATTGGTCGAAACCTCCATTTGCAAAAGCTATGTCCTTTGGTGTTATGAAATCAAATCCAACTGAGAAGGCCTTTAAAAAGGCTTACATGTCCCAATTTAGGTATTAACACACTAATACAGAAGAATCTTGTGGTTTGTATAGGTATATCAAACCGGCTTAAAAAACAAATATAACAAACCTCCTAAGCAACAAATGTAAGAAGATGTCAAAGCTGGTACACTAACATTATTTCTCATCATTTGGAACCAGGTTCAATTTTACACCTAGTTAGTGTGACCAATTTGACCAAAACTTTTGACTGCTAACTTTGAGGGGCTAATTTGGCTGAACCAGGAAAACTGCAAAACTGTAACTTTTCTATTATTTTTGCACTTCTTCCACGTCTGCAACCAGATCCAAGAAATTCAGCCTGCTTTTGGGGACATTTGCATTTTCTTAAAAATGGAAAACTGCAATATTTTTGCAACTGTGAAGAGTTACAGGTCACTGTCTGAATCAAAGGCTCCTTGAGACTTCACGAATCACTAAGTGAAGCAGATAGACGGAAAATTTCAGATTTTGGTTGTCTTGCTTGGTGAGCCCCTAAAGCCAGTCTCCAATCTGAAATGGAAGCCAGTCTTCTTTAGATGACTCCTTTGAGAGGCAAAGTGTGATCCCATTGTCTTCTTGCTAGATATAGACTCCTGCTATTACATAGAAAGTAGAAAAGCTCTAAGTCCTAGGAATTGTCACCTTATGCTCTAATTATCATGTTGAAATACAACATTTCACAAAAAAGAGCATCCAATGAAAAGAAGAAATGGTATTGTTCTAAAAGAAAGAAAAAGATAAAGGATGGATGATTGGAATAAACAAATGGCATGCCTTTATATAGGCCCCAGGATGTGAGGAATATGAGAGTCAGCCTAACCATACATAATAAAATAATACTAAAATACTTCGAAAGGCACAAATACAATCCGATAATTAGTCAAGTAAATATTATATGGATTAATCTAAGGTGTCAATGGACTTGACAAGCAGGTTTATGCATTCCTCTGTAACAAGATTTGTTGAATTTAATCCATAAAGTTTGAATTTGTCATACTTAAAACCAACCAAATCAATTTTGATTAACTTGTTTGTGGAGCAACTTCAGTCAACATGAACACCAGGGAAACTTGACAATGTATATTAAGCAATTAAAAGTAAAATACTTTGAAAGGCACAAGTGCAGGCCAACCATTAATGAAGTAAATATTATTTGGTTTAACCTAACAAGGTGCCAATGGGCTTGACAAGCAGATTTATACATTCCTCCGTAACAAGACTTGGAGAATTTAATCCATAAAGTTTGAATTTTGTCACAATTTAAAACCAACCAAATAAAATTTGATTAAAATCAATAAAAGTTGCCTGTGGAGCATCTTTGGTCAATGTGAAAAGCAGGAAAAGTTGTCAATGTGTATTAAGCAACATATGTGGGCATTGGACATGTTTTCACATGCATTGCATTATAAGGAGCTTTATTTTTTTAATATTTGTTTTTAATTTAATTCTATGAAGTTATAAATTTATTTGCATATTTCTAAAATCAAACCATTTTTTAATGTCAAATTTCCTTTAAGCATGTCAAAGTTGAATTTGAACACAAACCTTGTGACTAAGACACATTTCTAACTCCCCAGATGATGAGATGTTGATCCAATGCTCCGCTGTACAACTTGAGATCAACGCAATGTTCCATAAGATAAAACCCAAGGGTCGTGAAAGTTGTGTTTAGCACAAATACATATTCTAACAAGTGGGGTGGAATGAAAGTCTGGCTATACCACAATATCTTTGCACGGAGATTTGTTAGTATGGTGTTTTTATGCCAACTCTATAGTTGCCATTCACTGCCTTTTTCAATTCCTGGTGGAGTAGTTGTGACTTTGTGTGTTTAAATCTTGATTGCAGCAATATCCATTTGCTTGCAATTTAGTTCTGTCAGTTTTTGCAGCTACTTATAGCACCAATTATGCCTGACTGCAATTTTCCTTTGACAAAGGATGACAGAATGGTTGGCCAGAAGTCATGTATTACTGCTGATGGACGATGCATATTTCATTCAGATGGTATTTTCGAGCACCTATCTCACCATTTTCCCATCACTTAGTGTTTTCGGTTGTCTGGACTTCACATTTAAGTAGGATACTGCTTGATAGGTTTTTTGACCAATCATGACATTGTGTAACCTGTTCTGCCATCTGTGTAAGACCAAGTTTCCATTCCAGCAAATATGTGGCATACAGGTGCATGAAAATCACATTAGATCACCTTTTTGCTTCCTTTCTTCGGATACAAGTGGCTTTTCTAGGCACATATTTGTTGATAACAAGGACAAATTTTATTATATTCATGGCTGGGTTGAAAGGAGTGAAAATATGACTTGTCAATTTTTAGATCAAGGAAGAATTTGCTACAAATGCGACAGGATGCATCCATAGTGACATCATAGAGGGACTTGGAAAATTTCAAAATGACCAAATGATCTCAAAGATGATTGTTTTCAGAGTTTTACACAAATTGCAGAGGACTTCTATAAACATCTTGAAAAATAATCAAATAAACTTGAGGTCCAGCTTCAACCTTTCTGAGCGAAGTCTAAAGAACTCAAAATATCTTTCCTTCCTAATGACCTAGACAGTGTTCCAAAATTATATAGAAGGGCTTTATGACTTGTGTTTTCTAACCCCTTTTTTCAAAAAATGCCTCTTAAAGCTAAGTGCAACAGGTCTATTAATTTTGGCAATTTTCAGTGAAATTTGTTTATATCTTATATTTCTGGCAAGCTGACTTAGTGCAGAGCTTGATTCTTGATTAAGGGAGTAGAGTTGCTAATTCTAGATATTGTATTTTACCCGTAAGTGATTTCTTTCATGCTTTTGGAGTCGGCTTCCATTTTGGTTTTGTCAGATTGCTCTGAGAAATGCTTGCAAGCAAGGGTTTAGCTGATGTGCATGTTCATTCCCATATTTGTGCTTCATCCTTGATTGTTATATTGTTCTGTTGTGCAACCTCTTATCTGAGCATTACATAATGAATTTGTGATTGGGTTATACTAGAATTTTGCCTTGATTATAAAATTTTAACAAGAAAATGCAAAAACATGTTAAAATAATTGAATTCTTAAGTAACTTCAAAATTTATAAACATATGTCAAAACATTTAAATCATAATAAGATGATCAAAAGTTGCAACTTTCAAAGCATGTCAAATTGCTATATTAAAAACACTTTTTCAAGAAGTGTTATTCTAAAATATCTGTGACTAAGCTCCGGAACCTCCTATGAGCTGCTGCATTCCATCTGGAGGAACAATGCAGCGATTGAGTGAATTTAATTTGGAAGGTTTGTAAACATGAAAATCCCATTTTTTTGGCAGACACTATGACTTAGATTGCAATTTATGCTTGTGTTGATTCTCATATTGCCTTATCATATCTTTTGGCGATTCTTCATTGTTGATCACATTTTAAGTTCCCTTGAGTACTTAGCCCAGTATTGTTGGCGAGAAGTATGGCATCAGCATTGAGACCAAACTCGTCATATTGTTGAACTGATTCTTTTAAGTTTTTATTGATTGTATGTTAAATTATTCTTCTCAATTCAATATGGAGTTGGCATTACATTACAGTTCAATGATTTATCATTGTTGAAATGAAAAAATGTACATTACAATGCAATACCAAAAAATATGGAGTTGGCATGGATTAAAAAACTGTTGCAGTAGGATTTCACAGAATTTCACTCTAGATCCAAACAAAGCTACTATCCAGATTAGTGGCTTAAAGAAAATTACTCTGATGTCATTTCTTGTTTGTGTTAGTAAATTTTCTATCCAATGCAAGGGTGTGTTAACAAAAAAAACCCAGATCATTCCTTGTATGTGTTAATAATTTTTCTGTTTTATGCAAGGATACGTCACCATTCAAAATGCCATAAAGACAAATATATTATGGAAGACAAGGAAGTGTATGGTACAAAGGAGCAGGACGGAGCAGATGGTTAGTCAAATTCCTTGTCTCGGGTCGCGCTATGACCCCAATTCCTTCACTTCAGGTTACAAAAATTACTTAAAGATGGAAGGATATAATGAGGAAAGAGTGATTTCCTATGGGTTCTTGAAAGGGTTAGGTCTGAAAGAAGGCAACAAGAGAAGAGAAGTAAGACAGGACATTTTTTGAAGAAAAGGAAGTAAATGTTTAAGGTAGAACTTTCATTGACATGTCAAGTGAGAAAGCATAAGCAATCTCTTTGCCATAATCTGAATCCATCATGAATCTATTAATCTAAGACACATTAACATATCATTCATTGACAATGATAAACGAGGACAGATATGCACAAACTAGACTTAGTTGGATAAATGCAAGATGAACTTAACTAATATGCATCACCATAAGGATATCAGTGTGCATTGGTATTCCAAGATAAAATTATGAAACACGTCCAAATGTCCATGTGACAATCAAAATGCATTTGGAACTCCATGAGAACTATATAAAAAAATTATTATTTGGATCTCTTGAACATATTCCTAGATTATATGCACAAAACAATAAGACTGGGAATATAAATATCTCTCTCTATATGGGCAATACAAGTTACCTTCTAAATTATAAAAATCAAAAGAAAAACTCAAACTTGTCTAGGACAATGAGTCTTCCTTGAGTGGGTATGGGGTGGATATGCCCCAAGAACATTACACCATTGCATAAGATCTTTACAATAGTATATTGCAAGCTTAGACCTAGTGCCCCAGTCCTTAGCTGCTTGAGCACGATTTAGATTTTGTACTTATGAATTGAAACATGGTTATTTTTGACAGCAGTTAGTTTATTGTGGCACATGGATATTTGTATATAGCGTTTTATTTTGATATCATAGATAGTGCCTATAAGCAGATTGTGACGGCACATCCAATGTGGTTGATTGGACTGACTGGAGTGAAGAATTTGTGGGTTGTGCATTCACTCATTAAGGCACTCAGATGTCGAACACAGATTTCAGGAAATAGAGAGGGTAAACTCGTGTCAGATTTCACAATAATTTCCAGAAACAAATTGAAGCATATCATTCACCACACATCATATGCAAAAGAATGTAGAAGTGAAATAAAAGAGCAGAAGATGAAAATAGAAGAGAGGGGTGCCCGAGGTCACCTAAACAACAGATCACATAGGCTTACATAAATAATATATCACACTTGCCCGTAGGCTTACATCAAGAGTACTCGTAGGCTTACATCACCATTGTCGGCCTTGGCTAATGGATCAGGGGTTGGGGGTAATTACAGTAGATACCTAATCCCCAATAATAATTACATGTTATATTATCCCAAGCCGATGTAACATAATGGGTTAGAGGTTAACTACAACTTAACAAGGTTAACTATACTGGTGGTTTAACTAATGCTGCTATGGCTAAATAAACAGAATCATGCCCATAGGCTTACATAAGTAATACATCACACTTGCCTGTGGCTTACATCAAGAGTGCTTGTAGGTTTACATCATCACTATCAGCCTTGGCCAATAAGGTCAAATTACTGGTCTTCCAACAACTCCCCATAATCTGAGCTAGGGGCCAAGGAGAGAAGACATTAGAGATGGTAACATATCCCATCCCAATAATGGATGCTCGAATGGGCACATGGAACTGCTATTTGCTTCTGCTAAAGACACAAAGACTAGATCAATCCTTTTGTGGACATGAAGCTGTGACTCCATCTCCTGGATCAAAAGGTGTTGAGCTTCCTGTACACCAACATGCTTGGCTGCTAATCTCAAAAGCACATAGTTGTTGTATGTAGATGTTCTCTTGAACCCTCCAAGAAGTAGGAGCAAGTCTTCTGATAGAATCCGCATAATTTGAAAGGATTTCATAGGAACAATGCTTTCCTTGTGTTGACAACCGAATGTATACTCCTTGCAGCCAATCTTGTTCTCTGGCACTGCACTAGGTCCTTGAACTGATGCCACTAGTGTGTAGATCTCATAAAACCGTGTGATATGAAAAAATGGGCTGGAAAAGCTTTCGTATGCAAAAGTTATGGCCTCGAGAAGTTTGGGCCTATTAGCAATATAAAAGGAGAAATTAAAAAATTTCAAAGATTTTGGTGAACCAAGATCTGCCACTTGTTGTGCACTAATAGGGAGGATCTCTCCCATTTTCTGCCACTGTGCATTTGGAGAGAGTGGATGAGTGATGCTTGCAAGAATGTGATTGGTTGCTCATTCATATATATAGTAAAAAATTGCAATTTAGCCACATCGACACCACATTAGCCGACTAAGCAAGAAGTGAAAAAAGTGAATTTGGAGGAGATTCGAATCAATGACTTGGGCATGGGGAATGTCCTAAGTTGGCTAAGCTATCTAGTTGCCCTCATGTGCACTTGGAGGAGATTCGAATCAGTGACTCGGGCATGGGGAATGTCCTAAGTTGCCTAAGCTATCTAGTTGCCCTCATGTGCACTTCGGTAGTAAAAGAGAGCACCTATCCCTTGGGGTGAGCGAAGGCACATGGTGCATGTTGTCCCCTTAGCAGCCAAAGCAAAAAGACTGCATGTGATTTGAACCTTCAACCTCCAACATCCAAGCCTTTTCTTGCGCATTGGCTGTCTAGAGTGCCAACAACTATTTTGTCTCTTGTTGTCTGTTGTCACGATCCAGTAAATGCTCATGGTGTAACAACTAATTTCAGTGTGTACATGACTATTTGTCCATTAGGTGAAATGGGAGAGAATCAAACCAAGGACTCCCGTTGCCCAAAAGAAGTGTCTTCACCACATTGACCAATATGCCCGATAGTGCTGGATGACAAGTGTGTGTTGCCTGGATAAAAGAAGTGGTTGTGATTAGAGGATAATATGTGCAAGGCCTAGGCAATTTGCATGAAATTTTGAGTGAACGCATAAGGGGTTTGAATTTGCTATCATGGTAGTGAGAAGAGTTCCAAAAGAATTGTGCTAGTTGGAAGAGTACTAACATAGCTAGGAATGCAATGCTAGGGCCATGATCAAGGCATAAGGCTGTAAGCAATGCTAAAAAGATTCAGCCAACCCACTTTTAGAGAGGGAATATAGGAGAAAGAAACCCAAGACCTCTTGATTGCAAAATGATTTACCAACCATTGCACCATGCTTCATTGTTGGAAGAAACCAACTTGCCTCTCCTTGAAGACACCAAGATAATTTCTTTAAGTTTTGCAAAACGAATGTGAGGAGAGGGATTTGATCTCGTGACCGGGCCATGTTGTTAGGTCCCACATTTGAGGCCATTCTTGAAGACGATGTATAGGGATCCAACAAGAAAAAAATTGCTGGAGGGTTTTGAACTTGCAACCTATGCTCAAATAAGAGCTAACAATTCATCTCCTGGCCAAAATGTCCTAGGTGTCGATCATAAATAATCACATATGCAATCCATAGAAGATGCTCCCCTCCATTGAGTATGACACAATTTTGGTGCAAAGGGAAATTTGCACACCAATTTGGCACCAGAATTTGAATTTTCAAACTAAAAATTTTCAAGATTTTCCCTCCAAAGAGGAAGGAGGAGATATCTTGTTTTACTCCTTAGGTTATTAAGATCTACTGTACAATTGAATGATGCCGCTTTGTACCCGCTCTAATACCATGCCCGATTTCACAATAGTTTCTAGAAACGAATAGAAGCATAGCATTCACCACAAATCATATGTAAAAGAATGTTGAAGCAAAACATAAGCGTAGAAGATGAAAATGGAAGAGAGGAGTGCTCATGGGCACCCAATGGAGACACACTAATGCAATGGATCAATGGTTGGAGGGTATTGATAGTAGTTACCTAATCCCCAATAATAGTTATGTGTTATATCAACCCAAGTTGACATAACATAATGGCTTAGAGGCTAATTACAAGTTTAATTACAACTTTACAAGGTTAACCATACTAGTGGTTTAACTGATGCCTCTAGGGCTAAATACATAAAATCATGCCCATAGGCTTATATAAAAAGTAGATCACACTTGCCCGTAGACTTACATCACCACTGTCGACCTAGGTCAATAAGGTCAGATTACTGGTCTTCCAATAACTTGGAGAAGAAAGAAAGAAATTTTATTAATGTTCATCAGTGACCAATGTGGTTGAGGGACTAAGAAAGTACTCCTCTCTAAAATAGCATGGAAGGAGCAAAAAGCAAGTGGTTCAAAACGAGAACTTAAAATTAGATAATAAGCTTGGAGGGATTTTGAAGTTCTTTATAAATTTTGGTGAAGTAATAAATTTTGTGGAATTTTGCACAAGGCTTGTCCATTTTACAATAGGGGTCTAATAATTTTTATAAGGAATGAAAGCATAATAGTGGTAACTTAATAGACATTTACTCTTTGTATGTGCATGTGCATTTGCGTGTGTGTGAACAGGTGTGTGTCCTGTAGGCAAATGAATTGACATGTTTGCATGAATGAATTTATATGTGTGAATGTGTGCACACAAATTGTTTGTAATAAGTTGTCATATAGTGATTGTGTGTGTACATAACAAAGTGTTTCTCATAATGTGTGCATGCAAAGAGTTTGTAATAATGTGCACGTGGCAAAATGTTTGTAATAATGTATTGTAATAGGGTATTTTTAGTGTTTTATGTAAATGAGTAGTTCAAAGGTAGTTGCCAACAGCCTATCAGTTTGGTTATAAGTACGCATCTATGTGGGAGATGCAAGTGAGGAGTGTTTGTTGTTGTTGGCCGGAGAGTGCTTGTTCATTGAAGCATGATGTATTGCAGATAGTGCAGAATACATGCTGTGTGTGCAGTGTATCCATTTGCATTTGTAAGTATTCCCATTGTGTATTTTGTTTATATAAGTGGTAATGGAATTGTATTGCAGTGTGTTGTATTCCATTTCTACATGTCCATATTTTAGTTTGACATTTGTTTTGAGAGATTATAGGTATTGTTGATTGCATGGCATAATATGCCCAAATAGAATGAAACTACCAGTTTTCAGATATTTCTCATTATTAACACTTTGATTTTGGCTTCAGTGCTTCATGTGATTATTGGAAAAAAATCTGCTAAATGATGATGAGGAAACTTTTATCTTTTTGGTACATCATATGGTGCCAAATATTAATAGCTCTTAACATCTTGCATGTTTAATAGTTTCCTTTTTTTGGCCCCTTTTTGGTAGTTTATTTTCCTAAGTGAAAGCAAACCACATGTTATTATGATCTTTGGCATGTGTTTTATTTTTTAATCAGAAAAATGTCTAATTATGTAGGAGAGAAGCGGCTGGACCATGGCACCTGTTGTACGAGATGCATTTACAATGGTATGTTACTCTATAGTTTTCTTATATTAATTTCATTTTCTCAAAATTAGTCGCCTCTTCACTTTATGTGAGGCTTAAAAACAATTTTATATTGATCATTGTGCATTAAATAATTTGGACAATTATTACTATTACTATTATCATCATCATCATGGGATTGAAAGAGGCTTCACCCATAGTACATCATCACCATGTTACCATGGTATTTCAACAAACCACGTAGTGGTGTTATATCGCCTGGCAAGATTTGAACGTGGGTCTTCCCATTGGAAGCTCACATTTTTAACCACTCAAGCTAATGCCATTTTATATAATTTGGGAAATTATTGATTTTTATGTTAAATTCTTAATTTTCAAATTTCACCTGTATATATATTTGTCAATTTGGAAAACCTCTATGTGTACCCCATAAAAATGATTTAGGAAAGTGACTAGAACACAAGACCACATATTCTTAATTCTAGACTATGTTAACTATAGTAGAGAATAATAATTTTTCTACATAGTGTTTCGATGTTTAGGAAAACATTAATGATACTATAGTAGAGAACAATTATTTTTCTACATCATGTTTTGATGTTTAGGAAACAGTAATCATTTTTCTCATATTTCCTGCCTGAAAGATATGGCTTATTGTGGGTACATAGCTTAGGTGACATAACTCCAGAATTTTTGCCTGTCATCAAATTCACTTAATTTCAAGGAGGAAAACTAATTAACTCAAGGCCCAATGTGAAAGTTGGTAGTTTGTGAAGCCAATTTTCATTCTGATATTTCTATGCCTTACTATTCTAAGGTAAGATGAATGTTGCTTTAGACCTTCAGAGTAAAACTTTGGAAAGTGAAAAAATTGTGATCTTTTGTGAGCTCTGAGTTGAGTAAAATTACTTGCGCACATTAATCAGACTTATAAAGGACAAATTCCTTTTGAATGACTTTGAGGCATGCTAGGAATTTTTCATAGAGTCCTAAAAGTTTTTGTCCCTTCAAAACATAAAACTTATTGGACCTCTAAACATAATCAATACATTCAGTGGAGAGGCCTAGCAAAATGACACATTTTTTGGCATGCGAACTGTTCTGGAAATGAACCATCCAGAAATTATGAATAGGCAAATGGGAATGTGTAATCATTAACTGAATATATATTATTGATTACATATTATATATATAGGTGGTTTCTAAGCTCCCAACCTAGCCAGTACACATAGTTGGTTTATAACACTACCTTGTACCTTGTGGCCCATAAGGTAAGTTTTCACTTTTTATATATATTGCTCAAATTTTGGATCTCCTCAGGTTTCGACCCTTCAGTCAAAGCATATGATAAAGTAGATCATGCCAATACATTAAAGACATGTAAAATGAGAGGAAGATTGAACTCAATATCTCTTCCCCTAAACCATTACCCTTTATTCCAATTGCTAACTTTCCAATTGGCCTTATTATATCATATTTAGATAAATTTGGTTTAAGGATGGAAGCCGCTTGAAAACCGACTGTTTACCATGAAACAACACACAAAATTTTAGTGAACTAGAAAATGCTTGGCCATTTCTTGGTTATTTTAATGCCCAAAATGTTTTCAATTTCCAACAACTTCCTATTGAACACAAAAGCAAAGAATTGAGGGTTATGGTTAATGTTTACTTCCAAAAATGAACTGACTAGTAGTTGATATGGCAAGAGGGAAATTACAGCTATTGAGGGCAACCCTCCAAAACTTGCCCATTTTCATGATGTCTTTATTTAAAATCCTAACATCGGTGGCTGAGAAATTGGAGCAAATGCAGAGGAACTTTCTTTGGACTGGTGCAGAAGAGAAACAGAGGATTAGTTTGGTGGCATGGGAGAAAGTTTGCAGGCCTAAGCGAGAAGGCATTCTGGGCATCAGAAAAGTGAAGCAGATGAATAGGGCTTTAATGGCCAAAGTGGGGTGGTGGCAAATGATTGAACATGATCAATGTTGGGCTCAGATCCTCTCTGCAAAATATCTTGAGAACAAAATCTCCTTTGCTTATAGCTTAAATCCACCTTTAGTATCATCTTTGTGGAATGAGTTGATCAAAACAAGGAATCTCTTATGGAAAGGTTTAAGATGGCAAGTGGGAAGAGGTGATAAGATACGCTTTTGGGAGGATGCATGGGTCACAAAGAGGCCTTTAATTTTTAATGATTACTGGAAGTGCATCATTCGGCCTTTAAAGCAAAAATATGGAAACATGGTTCAGGAGTACATCAAGGAGGAAGATAATTGCAGTGTGGCACATGCTGCAGTTGGAAGGAGCTGATGCAATTATGCGAAGTAGGCTTAATTCTCTCAATCTCAGTTTACAACATTACTATTTGCAACTCAATATAGGAGAGGATAGGTTCTTTTGGGGTCCTAATCCTAAAGGAATATTTACTATTAACTCAGCTTTTGCCTTTGAAAGGGATAAGGAGAATCAAAATTTTCCCTCACATAGAGTTTGGATTAAAGATCTCCTGTCGAAGGTGTCTTTCTTTCTTTGGCTGGCATTGCAAAATCGGATATTAATGGTGGACAATCTTAGAAGAAGAGGGATGATCATTCCTAATAGGTGTTATTTATGTTGTGGGGATGAGGAGATAGTTGATCATATTTTTGTCCATTGCTCCCTTTCTTTGGAGGTCTGGCATGCGCTTCTTCAGGCGCTTAAAATTCAATGGGTGACAACAAAGTCTTTGGAGGAATTATGGGAAAGCTGGGTTAACCCTTATCATAGCCCACGATTGAAGAAAATTTGGATCTTTGTCTTACCTCATTTCATTTGGTAAATGTGGAGGGAGAGGAATAAATGAGTGTTCTAGAATAAGGCTAATAGTGTAGAGGTCATTATCAGGAGTATCAAAGCTGCCATTGCTGAAAATGTGGTTGTTAATATGGAAAACCAAATCTATGAAAATGAATTGGATGAAGAAATAGCAGCGAATTGGGGACTGTTGAGCGCTACAGGGAATCAATTTAGCTAGCCAAATTGAAAGGTGAGCTGGAATCCTCCCTCCCTAGAGTGGGTAAAACTGAATTTTGATGGAGCCTCTAAAGGCAATCCAGGGAAGGTTGGAGGGGGAGGGGTTCTGAGATCTAGCTCAGGGGTAGTGATATCTTGTTACGCAATGAACTTTGGCCATACATCAAACCATGTAGCAGAGGCGAGAGCCATGATTACAGGAGTAAGGCTTGCAAAAAAGATGAATGTTAAGAAGCTTATAGTGGAAGGGGATTCTATAAATATCATTAATAGTTTGAATATCAAGCAAACTACTAGCTGGAGCATTGAAAGTATTATTTAGGATGCAATGAATATACTATTAGGCATGGAGGCATTTGTGATCCAACACATCTACAGGGAAGGTAATGCTTCGGCTGATGTTATGGTAAACATGGGAGTTCATATGGATGGATCCAAGGTATGGAATGATGTTTTCCCGGAGGCTTTGATGATTATAACTCTGAAAGAGAAAAACGCTTCTGATGTTGCTGAGTTAGAAGTTTCAAAGCCTTAGGGGAATTGATCACTGCAAAAGATCTATTAGCATGGGGCCAGTTTTCAAGGAAACTAAACTGAGATTTAGGAGTTGATTAAAAAAGGCTGCATATTGAATGAAGACTAGGTGGAAGCTTCCGAAGTCCTCAAGAAAGGGAGAATTGGAGATCTGAAGTTAATAGAGAACTGATTAAAGCTCCTGAAGATTCTAAGGAAACCAGATGGATTGAATTTAAGAAATACTAAATCCCCATGGGATAGAGTTAAATCAAAATTGTTGTATTTTAGACCAAATTTTGTAATATGTAGATGTTGGAAGTGATTTTTCTCTTCGGCAAATTTAAAAGGTTTGGAGCCCTTTCAAAACCCCTTCATTTACCATATAAACAAAAAAAACAAATGTGTTGAAATAGAAATCGTACTGGTATTGTCTGTGACTATGGTATCTGTTCATGCTCTTACAGATAGGGCCAAAATGATGGTTACTTGACTTGTTTTCTATTACGGTACCAAAATCATGGTTACTTGTTTATAGATTCACAGAAATACTTCTATTATTTTCATGTACTTCCATGAAACTTTATTCATTTTTTTATTTTATATTAGTTGTTATGAAAGATAGTATGAGTCCTACAACTACCCTTTTATATCCAATGTATTGGTAATAGAAGCATCCTCATTTTTCTTGTGACTTCATATCCATCTATTATATATTGCGTTTATGAAAACATGAGTGCAGTTTGCTCTCTTCTGCCAATTTTTTGAAATTGTTTTTATTTATTTAGCAGCCAATAAGACCAACATCATACTCAGACTAACAACTGTGCCTCTACCTAATGATTGGCATCCTCTAACGACTTCTTGCACCTCCTTTCTACCAACGTAGATCCGTATATATAGGTGGTACAAGACCAGTAGGTGGTTGACAACTACCTAACTATCATCAAACTACTTGTGGACATGAAACATTAATATATCCCTTAGCATTATCTATTATTTTTAACAACACATTGCCGGATACACATACTACAAGAATAAATGACAATATATACAACTCTACCTATGTTGGAGTATATTACATTATTTGGTACATGCTAATGTACCCCCATGGTACCTTCATGGTACATTTGTAAATAATAGATTAGGTTTGAGTCATAGTTTAGACTCGTAGATTGTGATTTATATTTTTCCTTTATATAAGTGTGAATGTGCAGGAAATACACAAGTTCATGTAAAGTTGTAATGTGCAGGAAATGCACAAGTGTCATGTGAGTTAGAGTGCAAGTATAAGTTGAGTCTATGTGCACAAGTGTCTTATATGCAAGAGGTCAAATATGTAATGTAAAGATGTGCACAAGTGTCTTAGATTAGAGAGTGCAAATAGAAGTGTAAGAGTCATGTATAGGTGTGCAAGTATTATAGAGTCAAGTGTTCATCAAGTATGCAAGTGTCAAGTAGATAAGCCAAGAGTCATGAGACTTGGCATATGGAAAGCAATAGTCAAGTATCCAAAGAGTCACATTACTATTGCTATATTATGGAGACAATGCTCCATAGGAAAGCAATTCATCCGAGAGTCAAGTATTTAGAATACAAAATTGTAACATAAAGAGGTGCAATAAAGCTTGTCTACATTTTGAGCAATTAATATTGTAATTTGTTCTTCATGCATAGTACATGAATGATTCAGGCTATTTACATTTATATTTCAGCATATTATTGAAGGTTATTTGATTTATTATAAGCCTTGATATACATATTAATTTGCTCATAATATTCTGCTCATATTATTATCTTGACCTTTATTATATTGTGGCTATTTCATATTGGATCCTATGTGTTATAACCTGTGATATTTTGTGGTGGTATAAGGCTTAAAAAACCATCAACCTACATATAGCACGTGTCCAAGTGCCCATTCGCTCATCTTTTAATACATGTGCACTCATTCATGCAGACGTGCACTCATTCATGCGTCAAATCATCTATTCTACATTGCATCCCTCCTTTAGACTTCTCGACATCACCGTTAACACACTTGAAACAATCACTTGGGTAGAAAAACTTAATGTGCAACTTGAATCACTTGTTGTGCTACTTTTGCTTCTTTTGTTCCATACATCTTCTACAATTGGTTGCATTACACATATCTGGTAGCAAAATAGTTTTCGCCAATTGCTTTCTACACCTCGTGCAACTAATCACATTGCAAATATGACAAGATGCTTGTTGTCGCTTTTGTAGGGGGTCAAGGGGTCCAAAGCCCCCTCATTGGGGTTCAATCATTGAACCCTTTCCTGTCTGGTCCTAGCTAGGATTTCTTTTTTGTGCTTATAGAAAAATCAAACAACCTCTTCCTTGTACTTGCAGATGGCTAGTATAACCCCTTTTTGGATGTAGATGGAAACCTCACTTAGATAAGAGCCCCACTTTCCCTTAGATGGACTACTTGAGACAACCCTCAGGCGACTTGATTAGACAATGCACAAATGGCGGGTGATGGACAATGTGAACGGTACACGAATGATGGGCGATGTGCATGGTGAATGGGTGGCAAGCAATATGCACGATGCATGGGTTGTCTGCACGGTGTATATTACAAGCAACATGTAGGGTGAATGGATGACAAATTTGAACAATGTCTTAGACATAGTTGCAAACAACCTGTAGATGTCGTTGTAGAACATGCATGATGTGGTAAAACCATTTTATTGTTTGAATCTACTCTTCGTAGGCTTGGACAACCTGCTTCTTCGCTCCAATGGCAGTTATCATGACAAAGACTTGTGCTTAAAAAAGTGTTTGCACTTAGACAACATACCTTTTCGTTTTGCCGATACCCACTTTTATTCATATGGTACCTACATCCACTCAGACAATACTTGTTTCCACTCAAATGACTGTCCTCATGTCTTAGACGAGATAGACAAGGGTTTGAATAACGATGAGCTTTCTCTAGACAACTTATTCCCTCCAGATGGCATTGACAAGTGAGACGACAAGGTCTTGTATTTAGACAATGTCTTCTATGTCCCAAATAATAGATATTTGTTCTTAGATGATGTAAACTTGCTCCTAGATGACATCAATAAATCAGATTGCAAAGGCAAGTGTGGAGGGTCTTCTCATGGAGACAACCCTCTCTTTCTCCCTATTGACTCTCTCTTTTCCAAACGACCTCTTTTGTTCTAGAGAAAGTTTGCAATTGCCTTTTTGTATGATTTGGGCAATGTGGGAAAACCCTTGCACTGTTCGAATTTGCTCGTTGTTGGTCTGTAATGTCCCTTTTTAAGAAACAACAAACCCTTACTACGAAAATGCAGAAATTAAGTACAGCAAGGAAATAACTCAGAAATTGCTCATAAAATAACACAAGTATGAGGAGAAATCAGCCAGTATCATATATTAAATATTGCCAAACCAATACAACAGCTCCCCAAGGCTGAACAGATGCAAAAACTCCTCAAAAATGACCCCAAATACAAGCGTAGGGTTTGGGGCTGCCAACAGATCTGAAACACATGACACAAATGCTCCCAAAAATGCCACGAACTCCTCACGGATGCCTCTTTTTTGTATTTTTGATATTTTAGGGCAATAACACCTGCAATGATATTGCCAAGACCCCAACCATGCACCTCCAATGCACTATGGGAATGAGCAAGACCTGCAATCTCAACTCATGGAACCTCTAGGGTTTCAATATTCAATTCTGATATCAACATAACATGCCCAAAATGGGACGTCTCACTCCCTTATATAGGGTGAGGTTCTAATTTGGAGTTGACATCTCCCAACCCTAAAATCACTTAAAGTGCTCCCAACCCTACTGCCTTATTACAACATAAAAACATAAAACATAAATAAACACAACTTAAGTTATGTCTCCTAGTCACATGAACCCCTTTTTCACTTTTATAATTAAGTGTAGGAGACATTTACAAAAATATTTATTTTTGGGACATTACAAGTCCACCCTCCTCAAATTGCTTGTCCTCAAGCAAAGTCAAAGCTGGAGCATCTAAAATTTCTGCACCTTCCCAAGTAGCATCCTCCATAGGCAAGTCCTTCCACTTCACAAGATATTCTTTGACAGTCCTACTCCTAAGCTTTCTCTCCCTTGTCTCAAGGATCAATTCAGGTTCAAGAATGAGCTTTCCTTCATCATCAAGGGGTGGCAAATCTGAAGATGGCTGAATATGTTGGCCCAAGGCCTTCTTCAAACAAGAAACATGGAAGACATTATGTATTTTACTTCCACTTGGAAGTTCCAAAGCATATGCAACCTGTCCAACCTTACTCAACACCTTGTAAGGTCCATAAAATTTGGGTTTGAGTTTTTCTGCTCCACTTCTTTTCAATGTAGACTGTTTGTAGGGCTGCAACCTAACATAAACCAAGTCTCCCACCTCAAATGAGCGCTCACTACGCTGCTGATCTGCATACTTCTTCTGCTGATTTTGTGCCGTAAGAATATTGTCCTTCAAAGCATTAAGAATATCTTGATTTTCTGCTGCAAAGTCTCTAGCTTTTTGGACCCTTGAATCACCAAAAATCAGATCTGAAAAGTGTGGGGCATCATAACCATAAAGTGCCTTGAATGGAGACATTTTTATGGACATATGATAAGTAGAATTGTAGCAATATTCACCAAGGTGCAGCCATTTAACCCATGCCTTTTGTTGACCTGAAACATAATTTCTCAAATATCCTTCAAGCCATTTGTTAACAATTTCAGTTTGCCCATCAGTTTGGGGATGGTAGCTAGTACTAGGAGTCAATTTAGTACCACATAGCTTAAACAATTCTTGCCAAAACATGCTCAAAAATCTGCTGTCCCTATCACTCACAATGGATTTAGGCAAACCATGCAATCTGAAAACTTCTTTAAAAAACAAATCAGCAACTTGTATGGCTGTACAAGTTGTTGAAATGGCATAGAAATGAGCAAATTTTGTCAATCTATCAACAACAACAAATATGCAATCCTTCATGTATACCTTGGGCAAACAAGTAATGAAGTCCATGGAGATACTTTCCCATTTCTGATTGGGAATAGGAAGTGGCTGAAGTAAACCAGCTGCAAATTCATGTTCCCCCTTGTTTTCTTGGCAAATAACACATTCCTGAACATGCAAGAAGACATCCCTTTTCAAACCCTTCCAATAGAATCTTTCTCTAACTTGTTTGTAAGTCTTGTAGAAACCTGGATGGCCTACAAGTGGAGCATCATGCATGGCTGTAATTAAAGCTTGTTTCAGCTTTGATTCAGGTACTAAAAACACTCTTCCCTTGCAAAAAATCAGTCCTTCTTTATGGCTGAACCTGTCATCTTCAACTTGCCCATTTATTAGTTTAGAACAAAAATCATTCTTTGCATATTCAGCCATAATTTTCACCTTCCAATCAGCAGAAATAATGGAAAGAGAATGAAAAGTAGGGTGCCTAGAAAGTGCATCAGCAGCTGAATTCTTCTTACCCTTTACAAACTCAATTTCAAAATCATATGATTGCAACTTTGTTACCCATTTCTGCTGTCTTTCATTCAGTTCAACTTGCCCCAAGAAGTATTTCAAACTGTTATGATCAGTTTTGACCACAAACTTGCCACACACTAAGTATTGCTTGAATTTGGTCAAGGCATGCATGATAGCTAGCATCTCTTTATCATAGATGCTGAAAGTTTTCTCCACATTTGAGAGCTTTCTACTCTCATAAGCAATGGGGCGTCCTTGTTGCATAAGTACAGCTCCAACTCCAACACCTGAAGCATCACAAGCAATAGTAAAAGCAACAGAAAAATCAGGAATAGCAAGTAAAGGAGTGGAAGTCATTACATCTTTCAGCTTTAGAAAAGCTAAAAGAGCCTCATTGGACCATGAAAAGGCCCCTTTCTTAGTTAATTCAGTAAGGGGGCAGCCAAAGAAGAAAACCCCTTAATGAACCTCCTGTAGTAACTGCATAAACCCACAAAACCCCTCAATTCCGTTAGGTTGGATGGTATAGGCCATCTTTGTACAGCTGAAACTTTAGTTTGATCAACCTTAAGATGTTTTTGTAGTAAACCTTGAATTTGAGGATGATAGGTGGCTGATTTTTTCCCTTCTGAACTGAAAATTACAGCTGCCCACTCAACGTCCTTATGCCTTATCATCTTCTCCATTCTTTTGTATGAAACCTCCAAAATTTTGCAAGAATCTTTTGACCCATTTTCCTTGATTCCTTGCAACACCACATCTTTCCCTTCAAGCACAAATTTCAGTTCTAATTTCTGATAATTAGTAACATAATCACCAAGTGAATACAACCATTGCACACCCAAAACCATATGTGGAATACCTCCTAAGGGAAAAACAAAGAATTGCTCATCTACTTCCATGTTGCCAAAATTAATTTTTATGTTTCTTACCACTTTGTTGCATGTGATAAGATCACCATTGCCAATAGCAACATTAAAACCAGGAATGATAGTTGTAGGAAGATTCTTTCTAGTGGCAAACTTCTCATCAACAAAATTGTAAGTAGCACCACCATCTATTAAAACAATAACCTTTTCATCAAAAGATCTACCCGGTACCTTAATAGTGCGAAACTGATTCAGCCCACTTAAAGTGGCTAGGGAACCTTCAGGAACTTCCTCATACTCCCTTTGTGCTTCCTCTTCCAAGGGTGTCTCATCTGCCTCATAAAAATCAGGATTATCAGAATCAGAATCAGAATGTAATTCAATGATTTTCATACCTCCTTCTCTGCATTTATGACCTCTTTGCCAAGGAGACTTGCAAATGAAACACTTGTTTTGTTTCCTTAGCTCATCTTTCTCTTCTTGTGTCAAGCGTGGGCCATTTGGGGGCTTATTAGGTGGCTGAAAACCAGATCTGAAACCTTCTCCATGCGTGGGATTCCTGCCATAAAAATTTCTCTCATTTCCACCTTGCTGCGTGAGGTTTCCTTGCTGCCCATACTGCTGTCCAAAAACTGTTTTTCTGGCTGCAAAAGGTGGTCTAGCAGGTGGATTATGTGCAAAATATTTCTGTCTAGGAGGTAAAACAGATTCTAAGCTTAAAGCTCTCTTAATGGCATCTTCAAGAGTGGCTGGTTCAAAAGCTTTAACTAATCCCTTCACGGGTTCCAACAAACCATCCATAAAAAGAAAAATTACCCTCTTGGGTGAAATATTTTGTACCTGAACTGAAAGTTGTTCAAACTCCTCCACATAGGCATGAATGGATGAAGTTTGCTTCAAAGTGGCAAGCTCCTTGAAATACTCTTCCACATTCCTCCTTTCAAACCTGTTCAAAACCCTGGTACAAAATTCATCAAATGTATCAATATCACCATGCCCTTGGGTTACTAACCCATGATGCCACCATGAGTAAGCACTACCCTCAAGGTGGAGTGTAGCAATCTGAACTGCATCAGCTTCAGAAATAGGCTCCAAGGTAAAATAAGTCTGCAATTTTTGAAGCCATGCCCTAGCTGTAAGACCATCTTGACCATTAAATGAGGGAATGGTCACCTTTTGATGCAAAAAGGGCTTCTTTTTCTCTTTTTTAGCCTCAACAACAGATTTACCCACAATCTTCAAATATTTATCAAAAGAAACTGCTGCCCTAAAACCCTCAGATTTATTACTATAAGCAGCAAACCATTCATCTAATTCATCAGTTACCTCATTTTCCTCCCGTGGAGGTGGTGGAACAAGGAACATAGGCTTGGACGGCCTAGGCAAGGGAGTGTGTGAGTTAGATGATGACTCATGCCCATTGTTGTTGCCTCCCCTTTCTCCTTCCCTCCTTGTGCCATTTGGGTTGCCCAAAGCTGCCCTCAATTCTTGCTGATTTGTCTCTTGTAAGGACACCATTCTTTGCAGCATGTCAAGTAGGGCATCAAATTTTTGCTCAGTCCTATCAACTGGCCTTTGGGGCTCCTCAACCTCTTCCCTGTTTGACATTTCCAAAGCGAGTCTGTTTCTCCTAGTAAAATACTGATGAACAGGAGGACGATGCATAAAACCCTATCAAACCCTAAAAAGATGGAAATCTGAAATTCTGAAAATTCTGACCACCAAAAAAATTTCTGAAACCACAGAACTGCAAATTGGTCAAAAGGGTATCCAAATCTGCAATTTTTATTTTCTGAAAAAAATCCCTAAAAATCCGTGAATCCCCTAAAAATCCACGATTTTCACTAGGGCACAACTTTTCACCACAGAAACACACTTATCACCACGAATAACTGAAAAAACACTGAAAATGCTGAAACTAACCACAGGCTGGCAAGATTCCAGCTCTGATACCACTTGTAATGTCCCTTTTTAAGAAACAACAAACCCTTACTACGAAAATGCAGAAATTAAGTACAGCAAGGAAATAACTCAGAAATTGCTCATAAAATAACACAAGTATGAGGAGAAATCAGCCAGTATCATATATTAAATATTGCCAAACCAATACAACAACTCCCCAAGGCTGAACAGATGCAAAAACTCCTCAAAAATGACCCCAAATACAAGCGTAGGGTTTGGGGCTGCCAAGAGATCTGAAACACATGACACAAATGCTCCCAAAAATGCCACGAACTCCTCACGGATGCCTCTTTTTGTATTTTTGATATTTTAGGGCAATAACACCTGCAATGATATTGCCAAGACCCCAACCATGCACCTCCAATGCACTATGGGAATGAGCAAGACCTGCAATCTCAACTCATGGAACCTCTAGGGTTTCAATATTCAATTCTGATATCAACATAACATGCCCAAAATGGGACGTCTCACTCCCTTATATAGGGTGAGGTTCTAATTTGGAGTTGACATCTCCCAACCCTAAAATCACTTAAAGTGCTCCCAACCCTAAAATCACTTAAAGTACCTTATTACAACATAAAAACATAAAACATAAATAAACACAACTTAAGTTATGTCTCCTAGTCACATGAACCCCTTTTTCACTTTTATAATTAAGTGTAGGAGACATTTACAAAAATATTTATTTTTGGGACATTACATTGGCTTGAACAGTTGGTTACTCTTCCTATTTGATGTCCCTTGTTTGTATGCTGCCTTGAAACCCGTGAATTCCTCGTTGTCCACTTTGCATATCTTTCTTCATTTGTACTACCCAATGGCTTCCATTTGCCTTCAAAAAGGTTGCTAGTTTCAATCTTGTTTGTCCTTTGTTTATAGAGAAAAACATTCAAAAGGAAAAATACCAAGGTCTCTGAAAATTTCCACTTCCATTTTGAGTCAGAGATAGACGACTTTGTTTGTTTCTCCATTGGCATTGTTGTTGGTGTTAGCACAATTCATTGTGCATCCACCACGACATGATTTACCTCCTCTACTGTAATCAAGTTTATAGTGCTCTCTGCTTCCTATTTGGGGCTTTGACCCTTCTCAAGATTCTCAAATCCTCATCACATCATTGGTTTGCCTTAACTTGCAAAAATTTGGCATTTGCGAAGTGCCACTAGAGATGTTTATGACACTAAACAGTGGGTCTACACTCAATATCAGATTGAATCTGTCTTCTTTGATTGCCTTGGTGGTTGTTACCAAACCCACCACTAGTGGCACCTCTTATTGGAACAGTCTCCCTGTGTGCCATGTACACCTATCAAGCATTCCTCAAATTCAAGGGGCATTCCTTCATCGACTGTCCATTTTCTTGACGATTACTGCAAACTTGGGATATTCTTGCTTCATCACACTTAATCTCTATGTCACTCTTGTTGTTGGAGTCATCGCTCTCGTCTTTCTCATCTTTAGAGTCACTCTCATCATTGACTTCCTGACCCAAAAATTGGACGATATCCTTGAATTATCTTTCGAGTTGCTCTCGTGTTCAGAATCCTTAC
Source organism: Wollemia nobilis (assembly GCA_028583015.1). Taxonomy (NCBI): domain Eukaryota; kingdom Viridiplantae; phylum Streptophyta; class Pinopsida; order Araucariales; family Araucariaceae; genus Wollemia; species Wollemia nobilis. Next base: position 499,427 of record JAQPPZ010001737.1, on the reverse strand, counting down.
TTATCTTTGGGGTCACTCTCATTATTGGAGTCACTTTCGTCTTTGGGGTCGTTGAATTTCCAACCCAACATGGAAATGATGTTTTCATATTGCTTTCCAAGTTCATGGCGTGCTCAAAGGCCTCTTGATATGACATTGGAGAGGCCACCTTGATCTACGAAGGAAGAAGGCACTCCATGAACCACCTCTGCTTCAATGCTCCTATAGATGGTTGACCAACCCGTGCAACTTTTAGTTGTAGGACAAAATAGACTCTATCTCACTTTGTTATTTTCTATGAATTTCAACAATGGAGTCCTTGTCTTTGCAGAACAACTTGAATTCATGAAAGCTTCACGCAACTTCTTCTAGGTCTCTTACTTGGCCTCTAGCACTTCCATGTACTAGTCAATTGCAGTTCCACGTAGTGTTGTACGGAATAAATTCATCCAATCTTCTTCATTCATATTTTCATTGGCCTTTAACATACACCATCACATGAACTCACCTGCGGTTGCTCCAATGTTGGACCTTGTCTCAATGACCATTGGACACACCAATTTGCAGTTGCTCTGATGTTGGATTCCTGTCCCAGTCGTCATCAGACATGAGACTCTCGTCCCACATGCCATAAGATATGCCAACCTGCAATTGCTTTAGTGTTGGACTCTCATCCTCTTTATCATTGGACATGCCAACTTACATTTACTCCAGTGTCAAACTCTTGTTTCATGCACCATCAAGGGTAAAACCTACTTCGATTGCTATTTAGCCTTTATTGCTGAACAAGGTTTTCTCTACCATCAAACTTATCACTTGGCCCTTTGTTGTGCCTTGCATCGTCATGCATGCCCTCATCATGCCTCTCGTCACGGGCGACTTCGTCACTTGGCCCTTTGTTGGCATCGACAAACAAGTTTGTGTCACTTTCTATTATAGAATCCAGCCTTCCCTCCTTCCGAAAGGGCAAGGGCACACTTGGACTATGCCACTCGTCAACCACACTGTAATGGTCCCATTGATGTTGTTGTGTACCTTCTCACGCGAGATGCTTGTCACAACTCCATGTCACCAAGTCTACCTAGCTTTGTATAGGCAACAACGCCAAAATGTGGAAATAGAATACAATACACTATAGTATACTTCCATTGTATATAAATAAAAAAAGGTACACAATGGAAGAACTTACATATACATATGCTTATATTGCACAGACAATATCTATCCTTCACAACCTACTTATCTATGACATGTCATGGTTTGGTCAAGCATACAACATACTAACTTGCCTTGACCAGCATCGACCAACATCATGCTTCAATGAACAACTCTACCACAACTTGATGATTGACATCCTTTAACCACTTCCCACACCTCTCTACCAACATAGATGCATACATATAGGTATTACGGATTTTGTAGGCAGTTGACAACTGCCTAACTACCACTGAACCACCTTCATACATAAAACATTCAAATACCCCCAAACATTACATAATGTTTATTATGAACACATAGCCACGTACACATATGACAACACTAATTGACAATACATATGACAACTCTGTTTAGACATATCACCAACATGTGGCACATGCATCTATGCACTCATTTGCTCACCTGCTCATACACTTGTCATATCGTCTGCCTACACTGCAAGCTATAATGCCACTTTGAACCAGTTATTAGTAAAAGTTGCAAATTTGAAATACATCAAAAAGCAAATACTAGATGGCTAAATATTGTCTAAGCTCTTCTTTAAAAGTGCTAATAGCAGTGCAATTGGTAGGCAAAATAACTATTCACAATGTCTGAGTTTTACTTTCACACTTATCTCTTAGAGGATGCTTATACAAACAATGAGGTGCACATCATAACATGCCCTAGTATCTACTCTTTGGATTAGAGCTCCGCATATTCCTACATGTTTAATGTAGCTGCGTAGAAAACTTATGCTTTTGAGATGGTCAACATGGGCTGTGAATTTTACTTTAAAAATACTTGTCAGCTCTACCTCCTTTGGTTGGAGTGATTGCCATTGTGTGAACATCTGTAGTAATAGTATGTAAAGGGCACTTTTCATAATCCAGACAAGCAGGTGATCGGTGCATATAAATTGGCACCCTTAGTTACTGAATCAATAATCTGATATAGTTAGACCCTGTATTTTTCGTTTTCAGCAGACATATAGGCTATTTCCATGAACAGAACCCACAACAACTGCTATAATGTAAATGACAAGGTTGAGTTGCACTGTTGTTTTATTTTAGATTTTTTTTAATCACTGAGTGCATTTCATGCCTTACATATATACATATACCTCATGGTTTGGGGATAAGTTGAAGCCATTGCCCAGTATGTGCAGATTTTTTTTCTTTTTCTTTTTTCAGTTTCTAATATGAGCACATGCTTTATAGGTTGGAACAACTGCTGGAGGAACTCTTGGGGCATTTCATGGGTTCAATAAAGGTGAACACTGGCTGGACCATTGCTACAAGAGAACAGTGATGAGTTTATGGATGATCCTTCAAATTCTATTAAATTTTAAATGAATATTGTTGTTCTCCACCATGAAAAAATATTGGCCATAGAATTTAGCTGCCAAGCTTTTTAGGTAATAAAAACAAGATTCTGCATCGAAATTATTAGGCTTATTTGAGTATGCACCTGCTATTTTTGTCCCTTAGACTTTTGGATTCTCACGGACAGTCTTAATGGACAAACCATTTTGCAGTGTTTAGATAATTTTCTAGCTATATGATTGTAAATCAATTTCAGAACCAAACTTTCCATGCAAATAAATCCCCTTGCGTGCTATTTTTTATTTCTTAGGATGAGCTCATACCGTAGCATTAGTTTTAAATCAGAATTTGTCTTCTTGTGTTGGACGCTTGCCAAAAATTCTGGAAAAACATAAGCTGAAGATAAGTAGCTGGATGAGATGTTCAATGTTTCTTTCTTCTCCAGTCAAACATGCTATTTTTTTTCCATAACAGATATGTTTCATGTGATTCTGTAGTATTATTTTTCCCCTTTATGAAGTCATGGAGCAGAAAGATTGGAGTCAAAATCAAACAAAATGTCGGGTCAAAAGATGGAACAAGGATCGGAAGATGCAATAGAACTTTTGCAATTGTTGTTGATACTTTTATAAGTTTTAACAAATTTCTCTATTTGCAAACTTTGCTCATATATGAAGGCATGATACACTATGTAAAAATTGTTAAGGCTTATTCCAACACTATTTATTTTGCAGTTATGCCTTTTGTCCAAAGCCGGGTGAGGGGTCCAATGTGGTTGCATTTCTTTGTTGGAGTAAGTTTTAACTTTTCTCTTGATCTGAAGGTTCTGCTTTTGTTTTCTAGTTATGAGATGTTTTCTTCTAGATTAACAAAGCATGGGGACTAAAGACCAAATTCTTGTTCACTGCAACCATTTGTTTTGACTAGTTCATATTAATATAAAATCTGTATACCAGTAGAACATTCTAATTCCTTTCTTCTACCTCTAGCAAGCATCAAAATTCACAATCTAGAAAAACAATATATCTATTTGGAAAACTTGGGGCATGGGTCATAAGCCTTATTTAGAGGTGGGGGGTGAAGGTCCTTTATATCCTCTGTCCTTTGCTCTCCTTTTTTCTGCTTGTAGAGGCCCTACACCTCTGTCTAATCTTTGACTTTCTGTGTGCCTACAGCCCTTTATCTGTGTAACGGATTACCCTTCCTCCATAGAGTCACATTTGGTCGTCTTTGTTGCTTCTTGGTTCCTGAGCTTTCTTGTCTCTCTGTCTCTTGAGAATTTCTCCTCTTCCTTAGCCCATAGATCATTTTGATCTGTTCTGATCTTATATATCCCTGTCTCAAAAGATTCTATCTCTATGGAAATCGTGCTATTTCCTTTTGAGTTGTGATCCTCTCTCTTTCCTCTGCTCTTACTTCTGCAATCTCCTTTTGCAGTTGTAGGATTGGTGCTGTTCTGGTCCTCCTGATATAGGGAGCAAGCCTTGCTACCTAAGCACTCTTCGTGATAGGTGTTGATCTGCTCTAGCTTTGTATCCTCCTGCCATGCTAAACCTAGTTATGGCTAACAATGATTTTACATTATCTGGTTAAAATTTCTTTTCCACTTCTTTTTTAAAGTCTGAAAGGCATTATTTTTTTTTAAGTCAAAGAAGTTAGAAGGCACTTTTAAAAATCTCAAACAGACAGACAGGGTACTAAGGTGGAACAAAATAATTTTTTCCTGGAAAGTTTTTGTAAGATTTTATGGTTTCACCTAAAAAGTCATTTGCTCAATGCATGTTGTTAATGCGATTGTGGTTATGATATTTGTTTGACAGATTCCTCCAATTATGCTTTGGTCTCTTGGTTGTGCTGCTTTTGGAGGTACTTTCTTCATTCCTTCAAATATGGGTTCTGCTTTGAGTCATCTTCTTCAGTATATAAAAGCAAGCTCGTTGATTTGACCTTTAAAGTATTTCACTGTTGGCCACATTCTGAATATTTTAAAATGCTCAGGCTGTCTTTATTCATGCAAATGTGTTCAAATTTCTGGGCATTCAGTTTCAATATCAGATTATGCAGTTTAAGAATGCTTTACTTTAGTGTCTGATTGCGGGTTTGAACTTTTACTTCTAATTGATTTTTGAAATGTCTTCCTCGCTCTTCAAGTGGGGAAGAAATTGGAGATGTCTTGCACATTTGCAATTAGCAATTTACTTGGATCAGAAGACATTTAGTTGTTTTGAAAATACAGTGTTTTTTGAAAAATAATGGGCATGAAACAAGTTCACATTTTCAATGAGCAGCAAGGCATAGAATCCTTACAGGCACAGAAGTAAAGATGTAGTTGTGGAATTGATAACTTTTCATCATGTGCAGTAAGGCATAAACTGTTAATGGCTTGGCCTACATAGCAGTAAAATAAGGGTTCACAAGATCTTTAAGATAACAGTCGCTGTTTGCTATGTTCTACAAGTTCCAACAAAGTGCATTGGTGAATTGATGGATCACCGAAGTTTGAAGTATGATATATAAAGTTTGAGTTTCATTCTGCTCATTTTCTTAACAATGAATAATTTGTTTTGTTGTTTTTTCCCCTTTCTCTTCATTTGGTTACATGGGATTGAAATGGGCCCCACCCATTTCACATCATGATGACATTAGCACCTATGATATTTCAACCAACCACGTAGAAGTATTAATACAATAACACTTTGGCACTTATGCATATATTGCTGGCCAGATTTGAACCTTGGTCTCCACCTTGGAAGTCCAATTTTCAACCACTTGAGCAAATGCAATTTGATAGAAGTTTGCTTTGTTCTTAGCCTTAGGTAAGTTAGTATTATTTAAATTTTTATGATATTGGCCAATATTTGTCCTCTGTACCACATAAAGATTCATATTATCTCATCGTACCTGTCCTTTTAATTATTTTGCCCCAATGTATTATTATCTTTGTCAGATTGTATCTTGTGATGGTTGCCCATGAAACTACTGAAGTTTTAAATATTTACATATGGAAACTTTCACATGTGGCAAGTGAAGATGCACAATGTCACTTGATAGAGGAGGATTATCAGGAGATTTAAATAGGGATGTTCAGAAGCCTAACTGCATATACTTAACAAAGAAATCAAGTGCAAAGATGAGTTTGAAACAAGATGTTTTGTCTTAAAAATGTAAGGAGGAGAAAGTGTTACCTAACTTATGAGCACCTGTTAGATCTCATAAAAACTAGCATGTAGTTATGAAGGCCAAAATTGTAAAATCAAGATGCAAAAGCAGTATCACTTGAATCTAAAATGTGCCTTCCAGTTTCAGTAATGGACTATTGACATTGAACAATGTAGTAAATTAAACACTTCAGGTGGCTTGAGTTGTTAAATAAGAGAGAAGGGGGAAAAATATTCTTTTGATGGTTAGATTTTCTTTCGCTTTCTCCTGTTCCAGACATCTTCTGCAACTGAGTTTAATTCAGTCCAGTCCTAGCAACACATTATTCTACGATTGCTCATTCCATTTCCTCAAATTAGCCACATCACCAACAAGATGGGGAATGGCCCTTGTTTATTGTGTTGAGGATTGTTGGTCAGAGATCTGCCTTAGGTAAGGGTTTGGTTATTAATGCGCCTTAGACCCGGCCAACATTGAAAGGCCGAGAGGAAGAAATTAAAACTAAACAGGCTAACTCTACTGCACGATAACTCTACTACACTCCGAATCAAATAGCCCTCAAATACAGACAACTAACAAAAATTAAAACTAAACATCTAACATGCGTAATCTCCAGGGCTACTCCAGAGGTTCACGTTTATCAGAAGCTAAATCTAGATATTAGAATTCAAGCCTACAGACAAACCAAAGAATTTAATAGAAGATAAGCAATAGAAGACATACACATAAAATAGAAGTCCAAAGTTAGAGCCGGACATCAGTTGTATTGATAGCAGAATTCGGGTTACATAAAGCTTCTAGCAAACATCCATCGTTTTACAATAAAATAGCAGGCTTATATAGCAAATTCTGCCGCTTGAAATATTAAATGCACACCTACAAAATATGGCGGTGGCAGCCAAGATAAGGGTTACAAGAGAGTACAATCATGAAATAGTTATTAGGCATGGTCGGGACTGATGACTCCTTGAAAATGCAGTTGAGCTCCTTCAATGCCCTGACAGGCTTGGCTTGCTGGCGCTGCCTCCTCACTCACGGGGACCGCTTCCGTGGAAGATAGACTTGAAATCCCGGAACGTCCAGTCTAGAAGCTTCTCAGAATGGCTGTGCTCGGACGGATAAGGATGCACCTTAACTTTGCTGATGTGGAGCGCAACTGAGAAAGACCAATGCCAGAGTTGACAGGTCCGGAGGTGAAGAGCAACTGGCCCATTGTGCAGCTGCCTGGCGCAACAGTAAGGAGCGCAAGAATGAGGCATCGAGAGGCGCGCATCGTTTGAAAAGTAAGCAGGTAAAGCGCACATGTATCGAGTGCAAATGTCTGGCGCAGCAGAAAAGGAGCGCAACAGTCTGTGCATCGGCAGACGTGCTTCTGTTGAAAAGTCAACCGATGAAGCGCACGAACTGATTGCGCATTTGCCTTGCACAGGAGAAACGGAGCGCCAGGCTTGGAAACTGTGCAGGGGTTGAATAGTCAACGGACGGGGCGCAGGTAGATGGGGCGCAACAGCCTTGCGCACTTGGAATAGTGTGCCACAGTCTTGTGCACTTGGATGGTGCGCCTTAGTCCTTGCGCACTTGGAATGGTGCGCCTTAGCCTTGCGCACTTGGAATGGTGCGCCTTAGCCTTGCGCACCGGAGATGGTGCGCCACGCCTTGCGCACTTCACCATTTTCTTGAGCTGAAGTTGGGTGTTGCGCTCTTCCTTGGTCCTTGAGGCCAAATGTATCAGGGGACTTGGCACGAAATCCCATCGTCGTCCGAAAGACGATTTTCCTGCATGGTCAGTAAACAAAAACAACTGCACATTGCTTCAGGCGTTGCAGAAAGAGTTTGACAGTAAAAACTCAGGAGAGAGAAAAACGCATTCGAATAACGAGAACAGAGTTTCTGAGGAGCAGAAATTACTAGAAAACTAAATATACACCATGTTGCAGAAGTGACAACAAGGATCAAGGGGGTAGGAGCTACCTTGCAGGGTCAAGGGGCAACACCTCAAAACTGTAATGGTGGAACCATTGAAACCCTTACTATATGAATGGATTTTTTTTTCCTGGTTTGCATTTTGGTGGCCTTTGCTTGACTCACTTAGACAATTTCTCTTCAACTTTGGACGACCTCTCCTTGTCTCCAGATGACCTCTTCTTGGCCTTAGATGATCTTGTTAAGTCTATGATGGACCTCCCTTGGCCTTAGGTGACCCTGTCTTGGCCTTTGAAAAACTACCTTCTGGGCCAAACGACTCACCTCTTGGGCTAGACGATCCACTGCCTAGGTCATATGATCCACTTCTTGGCCCATAAGGTCCCGGGGACAAGACGACCTCCCTAGCCATCCTGATAGTCCATTTCCATAGCCAAACGACTCGAGAGCTGTTTAGGGCCTAGACAACCTATCCAAATGGCCAAGGATGGTCCCAAATGCCCCCCCCCTCCCCCCCCCAAGCTTGACGACCCAAGGACTGTCTAGGGGCCACTTGCCCCTTCTAGACAGCCAGACGACCCCCCCCCTTGGCTAGACGATCTATGGGTTGTCTGGGGCTGAGTCAACTCTCCTAGACAACCAAGGAGGGGCCTTGACAACCTCTCCTTTTGGCCAAGCCATCCCAGACATCCTAGGGGTTTGATGTTCCACCCATATGGCCGTGTGGTGGCCTTTTTCACAAGCATACCCCTGACGACTTAGGTGGCCAGACGACCTACCCAGACTGCTTGGGGAATTGGTCCTCTTTGGCTAATGATGGTAGTCCTTGCTTTTCCTATTGCTGCCATCTAAACACTTAGCCGATTTCTAAGATTTTTAACTTGTTCCTCCTCTTCGTTGGCCTGGATTGCAACTATGCCTGATTGCGCTTGTCCTCCACTTTTTGCTTGATCGTTGTACTGCATGTACCTCTTCATTGGCAACACTGTTAGAGACGCTTTTGAGCCAATATTCCTGTTGCACTATGATATTTGGTGATAAACTTTCACTATCTGGCGATTCTTCTTCATTTCTTGATGACTCTACTAAGTTATCTTGAGGATGACTATTTGGCGGACAAGTTACCACTTGGTTATTGACAAACCCTCCTTTTCTCCTTTTTAAGTTCAAGCTAGAGCTGGTATTACTTTGAACTTCTTCTTCATTGCTCGAACTTGTCAAGGGTACACTGTTGCTCTTCGTCATTGACTTGCTCACTTCACTGTTTTGCGAGTGGTCGCCATGAAAAGGATTATTTGGCAACTTTCTTCCTAGTACATTGCTATCATTGGCAGACTCAATAGGTACCTTAGGCATAACCCTCTCTTGCCATGCTCGTCAAGTTGTTGCTTGCCAAGTTGGTCATCGCCAAGTTCACCACCAAGTTGTTTGCTGCCAGGTTGGTTGTTGCCAAGTTGTTCATTGCCAAGTCGGTCACTGCTAGATTGGTTGTTGCCAAGTTGTTTGCCAGATTGTTGCATGCCAAGTTGTTCACTAGGTTGCAGCTTGCCAAGTTGCTCCGCACATTGCTGCTCACCAAGTTGTTTGTTGCCAGATTGCTTGTCACCAAATTACTCTCTACTTCCTTAATTGAAATTAGGTTCATCAAGTTCACCTCATTTGCTTCCCAGCTAGGGTTTTGAGTCTTCTTTGACTCTCCAAACCCTCTACACATCATTGGTTCGTCTTGACTTAGTACGCTCACATTCACGTGAGAAGTGCCCTCACAAATAGCATCATAACATTGCACAATGGGTCTGGTCTCTATATCATACTCAATTGGCATCTTCCAATTCTCTAGCGGTTGTCACGGACCATATTGTCTATGACATTCTTCTTTGGAACAAACTTCCTTTATGTTGCATATAATTGTAGCAATGATATTGCGCTCTCCAAGTCACACTCATCTGTAATGTCATCGCTATTCTCTTCAAAGTCACCCTCTTCACTTACTTCTTGACCCCAACACTTGGATAATGCACTCAAATCATCCTCCAAACTATTGTTTTCAGAATCATCACTTTCGTTGCAAGAGTCACTCTCATTGTTAGAGCTACTTTCAACATTAGAGTCACTTCCATATTTGGGGTTGCTCTCATCTTCATTAACATGACCCCAACATTTTAATGACGTCTTTGCACCGCTCAAAGGACTTTTGACATTGTGTCAGAGGGATCATCTTGATCTTCTTCCTGTACGTAGGAAGAAGTCCCTTTATAACCATCTCTTCTTCAATGCATCTGACGGATCTTTCTCCAGATGGGTAAACAACACATTCAACCTCCGGTTGTAGGATCGAACAAACTCTTTCTCACCTTGTTCCATTCTATAAATTTCAACAATGACCTCATTGTCATTGTGGAACAACCGAAATTCCTTCACAAATGCTTCTCGTAACAATTCCCAACTCTAGCACTCGCCCTTTAGCAATCTCATGTGTCAATCCATTGTGATTCCAAGAAATGTCACAAGGAATAATCTTCTGCAATTTGCTTCATTCTTTTGCCCATTTGCTTTCCACATCATGAGGTACATTTTCCAATGTTTGATTGGGTCCTTTATTTCACCACCATGAAACATGGGGCACTTTCACGATATGCCAAAATTGGTCTTTGTCGTGACTGGTTGATTGGACAATGGCAATACTTTTTTGCATGTCTTACTCTCGTCACATGCACTATTGGATGCACCCCATTGCCATTGCTCTCATGTCAAACTCTCGTCCTATGTACCGTAGAATGTGCCAACTTGTAGTTGCTTTGATGTTGGACTTCTGTCCCACTCGCCATCGAGTACACCAACCTGTAGTTGCTCTAGTTCCGGACTCTTGTCACGTGTAGTGTCTAACATGCCATCTTGCATTTGCTTCGATGTCAGACTCTCGTCCTGCTCACCATCGGACACACCAACTTGCAATTGCTTCGAGGCCAATCATCTGTCATGTGTAATGTCTACTGGACCACCTACTCCAACCACTCCTAGCATTTCTTGCCAAACCAGGTCTTCTCCTTCATCAAACTTGTTGTCAGCTTCGTCACATCCAACTTCATTTGCACGAGCTTGTTTGTTTGCATGCATGTCTTTGCTTACGCAAACTCTTTCATCTGTGTGTGCGTCATCACCTCTGCATTACTACGCACTTGTCCGTATTTGTCAGTGTGCACTTCCATGGTGGCAAGCACGTCTTCACTTGTGCAAACCTCTTCGTTGGCATGCACACCTTCATCAGCATGCACTTCCATGTGGACATGTACATCTTCATGTACACAAACTTCTTCATCGCCGTGCGCATTTGTTTCATGCTCGAACACTTGCACATCACCTTTATGTGTGAACACTTGCTCTCCCTCGTACATGAACACTTGTACGTCGCCTTCGTGCACGTCTATTTGCACATCTGCTTGTGCATCTCTTCATTAGCATCAACAAACATGTTTGCATCTTCTTCTATTGCAACCTCCAATCTTCCCTCCTCTCAAGGGAAACTACTTTGTTCGTCAGTTGCCTTGTAATCATCTCATTGTTGTTATTGCGTACCTTCCCAATTGATTTGCTAGTCACAACTGCTAGAAATGGGATACAACACACTGCAATACAATTCCATTACCATTGAGATAAACAAAATATAAAATGGGAATATGTACAAATACAAATGGATACATTGCGCACATCATGTATCTTGCACAACAATTATTTATAATATTTCTTATTCTAACGAACAATCTACCAACAATACATTTCAGGCAACAACAACATACACATACCTCTCTCTTCCGTATCCCTCACATAGATGCATACTTATAGATACGACAGGATTGGTAGGCAGTTGGCAAGTACCCAACTACCTCTGAACTACCCCTTTACATAAAACAATACAAAGACTTTGCCACTTGCACATTATTACAAACACTTTGCATGTGTGCATTATTACAAACAATATGGCAACAGTTCGCCATTTAACACAATATGGCAACACTTCGCCATATAACACAATATGGCAACATAATGATAAATATTTTGCTTGCACACATTTGCACATATACATTCCCACGCCTAAACATGCATTCATTCATGTGGATGTGTCAATTTGTTTGCCTACAATAGGAAAGTCAATGCTAAAGTAGGGGCATTTCGTTAGGTTTTTTAGCTTGCTCCAAAATCTACTATGGAACATATCAAAGAGAAAACAAAAGTTAAAAATATGAAGGTACAATACACATAAATGAAATTCTTTTCATCAAAGAGTATAGCTTATTGTTGCAAAATGAAGGCATGGTATTATGGACTTGAATAAGATTGATGAATAAGATCTTGAGAAGCTGAGACATGAGATTTAAGATTTGAAGCATGGTGCAATATACGAGGAAAGAGCAAATATATAGAGCCTAGACAAAAAAGAGTTTTTGGATGTCAAGTTTGTATGCAATGCATTTTAAAATTAATGCTATATATTTGGAGATGCCTTATTAATAGTGCAAAATCTGAGTTGTAAAAGAAACGGTAGATGAAACTCCCCTAATTTGCACTAACAAATAGGGAGGTCAATGCTAATTGTTAAGTCTTCTTTTTTAACTTACTCCAAAATCTACTGTGGACAATGTCAAATAGGGAACAAAAGTTAAAAGTATGAAGGCATAATACTCATAAATGAAATTCTTTCTCATCATAGAGTATAGCTTATTGTTGAAAAATGAAGGCATGATATCATGGACTGGAATGAGCTTGGTGAATCAGTTCCTGACAGGCTGAGACATGAGAATGATGATTAAGGAATACCTTGATTACCTTGGTCTGAACTAGTGGTCTGAACTAGATTCTCATGGCACCACGAAGGAATGATAGATCAAAATGAAATTTGGAATGAAGCTGCCAAGTGGTGGATGATACCCTTGCTTTTCTTGAATGGCAAAGGACAAAGACATTGGATATGAGTCGTTTAGACAATTTGAAACAATTCGAATGACTTGAACCAGCTTCATAGCAACAAGGAGAGACAACAAGAACTGAAGGAACTACAATACAAAGCGAAATAAGATAGCATTTAAACCAGGCATTTTTGCTTGTTAGTGACAGCAAATCCCCATACTAGCATACAAAGATTGACCCTCCTTGAATTGACGTAATGATCAGTGTGTGCCAAGAGTTTTCAACAGAGGTAAAGGAGTGATTGAATTCTTTGCGTGTAAAATTTGAGGTGTACAAACCAAAGAAGAGACAAAGAGAACAGAGAAGAGACAAAGTTTTACAAACAAAAGGCTCTTGTAGCATAGGAAAAACCCAAAGCCAGATGGCAACGGGAAAAAAGAATGCAAGCAAAGAAGATGATGGTAAATTAGAGTATTGTTGTGGAAAACCATGCTATATAGCAAATTTTTCTACGGCTATATCCTAAAATCACAATATAGTAGTAAGCTCATTTTTTGGAGGCTTCTAGAAAATGGAAAAAGACTGTGGAAGCTGAAGATTTTGATGGTATCTTCTTTCGTTTGAAGATTTTATTTTTAGACTTCTTTCAGGCAGTTCTTTTGAAATGTCTCTAGTTTGAAAATGTTTTGTGATGTTCTTTAAGTGGACACATTAAAGGGGCGAGTACGAGCATAATGTCCATTTAGGCATGGTTTCACAATTCTTGGTTTATAACTTGCAAGTAACTTTGTCCAAAAAATGAGGTATTATTAAAGTCATTAAAATAATGGTGATTGTATACTTAATGAGTGGTGCATACCACCTAACCACAGATTTATAAATATGAGATGGCAAATGATAATTAATGTGCCTCATTTATATTGCCTTATCGGATGATTGTGTCTCTTGTACAATTGAATTTCAAATTTCCCATAGGCTCAGCTGCTCAAGTTCTAGTGATAAATCAGGATCTAATAATAAGTATTTATCAAGTTATTTCTGTTGTGGACTTGATGATTTTCATGGAATTGCAAGGGAAAGCTAATGATCTCCTACAAGGGAAAAGCAAAAGAAATAAATCATGCAAAAATAAGGGAATTATAAGAACCATATGAAGAGAAGGAAGAAGATAATGTGTTCTATGAACAAAAAATAGTTTCGTGAACAACGCTTAATGTAGTCAAGAAGAGGCTAGAATGATGTTTGTTGAGCATAGTGGTTTTAATTATTAGAAATGATCTCTAGTGTTGAGAAGAGGCTCCAATTGTATGATGAAGCCAACAGAGACTCCTAGGTACTTTTTGAAGGTTTGTAATGTCTACTTCTATAGAAGTCAAGCTAATCTTCTTGTCATCTTGTTTAAAGAGATTAAGATTGTCTTGTGTTCTATCTTTGTTACAAAACTTGGTGAGGTTTTAGAAAACTCGTTGAGTCCGAGTCTAAGTCGACCTTTTCGAGTCAATTGGAATCAAGTCGACAAGTTTTTCTTAGCTTGCCGAGTTTTTTTTTTTTTTACTTGGCGATTTTTTGGGATTTGTGAGTAAGAAAGAACTTGTCGAGTCCCCAAAAAAACTTGGCCGTTGGCACACGGGTACAAGAAACGGCATAAAAAGTCTTTTTCAAAGTCCCCTCATTTTTGCTGTTTCCATTTGGAGAGAGAGCAGAGGCAAGCTGAGATCAGACCAACAACACTAAATTTCATACAAAATCCAATTTTTTTTAGTTTTTAAAGAATCTAATAGCCACCCAACAGTTACATTTGAGGTAAAATAACTCGGCTTCAATTGTCAATGCGCTAGTCCCCTTCTCGACCTCGTATGAAGGGTACCAACAACACCTTTAGCCAGTTTCAGTAGCACCAGAGTGGGTCGAGTCAATCAATTGCACACTCGGGGAGCGGGATGAAGTCGTCCTTTTTTATGGAATGTTTCATGCTAGGGTCACAACCCATGCTTGAGGGTACGATTGCATGGAACGAGGAGAGGCACAAGGCCACAAGGAAGGCTTGTGCAACTTTTTGGGCATTCTCTTCAATCTGGCGAGGTCTCCATATTGGCGGGGAATGGTAGATGCCCTAATAGTTTGCGGCCCAAGATTTAAGCCGCCAACTTGTGATGATTTTAGGGGCCCTTTGATAGGCGAAGAAGCATTAACAAATGTATTAACAAAGTAGAATTATATAATACAAATGTAGGCCAAGATTAGCCCTGAATAAACGGATCCAGCAAACTGCATAGAACCCGAAATAAAACAAGATACTAATCTAAGGCTAACAAAAATATTCTCCCTAACAACATTATAACAATATTCCACTAACTAAATAATGAAATAACTATACGCTAACATCCCCCCTTATTACATTATTTTGAAATACAAAGGGAGTTGCGAAACAACTCAAATTTGACACGTGCAAGTGCCTTAGTAAAAATATCCGCAACTTGTTCATTGGTGGGAATGTATTGAAGCTGAATGTTGTGCCTTGGAACTTCATCTCGAATGAAGTGACATTGAGTGTCAATGTGTTTGGTACGTTCATGAAACACTGGATTCTTGACGAGCTTCAAAACACCCTGGTTGTCGCAAAACAAGTGAATTGGAGATTTGGATGGAAGACCCATACTTGTCAAGATGCGATGCAACCATATCGCCTCACACACTGCTTCTCGTGCGGCGTGATACTCTACCTCTATAGATGAAATAGCAACCACCTGTTGCTTCTTGTTGTGCCAAGAGACAGGACCGGATCCAAGATGAAAAATATATCCTGAAGTTGACTTTCGATCATCATATGACCCGACATAGTCTGAGTCCATGTATCCTTGCAAGAAGAATTGATCATTCTTCTTGTACTCTAGGCCATACTCAATAGTACCACGGACATAGTGAAGAACATGTTTTGTTGCTTTCCAATGAGTGACCTTAGGCTCCTGCATGAACCTCGAAAGATAATTTACAGCAAACACGATATCTGGCCTAGTGTTGGTCAGATATATGAGACTCCCGATCAGCTAGCGATAGAGAGTACCATCTACCTGAGGTGAATCATCATACCATGATAACTGAAGCCCTGATTCCATCGGAGTTGCCATTGGCTTACAATCAGTCATGCGATACTTTTCTAACAATGTCTTGGCATACTTTTTCTGTGACACCTTGATGTGATGCTTCTTCTGGTTCACTTCCAAGCCAAGACAATAGTGGAGAAGTCCGAGATCTGTCATCTCAAAAGATTTGCACAAGTCACTTTTGACTGCAGCTATCAATTTTTTTGAGCTGCCTGTGATAATCAGATCATCCACATAGAGTACAAGTAGCACTATTTCAGAACCTTGTTTCTTGAAATAGAGATTTGCATCTGAAGGACTTCTCTTAAATTTATGCTGCAATAGGTGATCATCCATCTTAATGTACCAAGCTCGTGGAGCTTGTTTCAAACCATACAAGGACTTGACCAATTTGCAAACTTTTTGCTCTTGGCCTTCCACTTCAAATCCTTCAGGTTGTGACATATAGACCTCCTCTTTGAGATCACCATTCAAGAAGGCACTCTTGACATCCATCTGATGTACTTTCCACCCGAACTGTGCTGCCATAGCACAAAGAACTCGAATGGTAGTCATCCGAGCAGTAGGTGCAAAAGTTTCCTCATAGTCGATGCCTTCTTTTTGTGCATAGCCCTTTGCAACAAGATGGGCCTTATGCTTATCAATTGTTCCATCTGCCTTGTACTTCACTTTGTACACCCATTTGCAGCCAATGGGCTTCTTTCCATGCGGCAGATCAACAAGCTTCCAAGTCTGATTTTTCTTCAGAGACATGTACTCTGCATCCATAGCAACCTTCCATTGTGGCTCACTAAGGGCATCTTGTACTGTGGTGGGTTCATGCTCATCAAGTGAAGACATAAAAACCCTGTCATCATCCACATCCATATCTTCTGTTTCTCTCTCTGGATCTACAGAAAGCTCCTCAAAGGATTGACAAAGATCATCAACCTCAGTAGTCTCTGCTACTGCTTTCTCTTGTCGAGCCATACTACGAGTACGAGGTCTATTCAAAGTCATATCTGGTGGTGTGGATATCTTTGAGTCTCTGATAGTACTTGTATACCACTTAGGAATATTTTTCTATGGTGAAGAAGAAGGAGACTTCTCAACCTTAGACTCCTCAAAATCAAGGTATACATTGGATGTGTTATGTGATGTGAAAGCTTCATCAAATACCACATCTCTGCTGACATGAATCTTCTTGGTGAAAGGATCTAGCAACCGATATCCTTTAGAATGCTCATCATAACCAAGAAGAACACATTGCAAGGTCTTCTCATCTAACTTCTTCCTTTTTGCTTTTGGTATGTGCATAAAAGCCTTACATCCAAAAATGCGTAGATGAGAAATGGAGGGTTTCCGACCACTCCATGCTTCTTGTGGAGTTATATCCTTTAGGGCCTTTGTGGGTGCCCTATTCAGTAGGTACACTGCTGTTGTGACAGCTTCTGCCCAAAACTGTTGCTCTAGATGGGCTCCTGTAAGCATACAACGAACCATTTCCATGATGGAACGGTTCCTCCGCTCAACAACTCCATTTTTCTATGGAGTATAGGTAGTAGTGAGTTGTCTCTTGATCCCATGTGCAATCAAATATGAGGAAAATTCTTTAGAGGTGAACTCCCCCTCGATCTGAGCGGAGGGTCTTTATAGAAGTCCCTGACTCCTCAACAGATTTCTTGAATTGTTGGAAGTAATTGAAAGCTTCTGATTTTAGATGAAGAAAGAAAACCCACATCTTTCGTGAGTAGTCATCTACAAACAACTGAAAGTACCTCTTCCCCCCATAGTTGTTTGGTATAGGACCGCACAGATCGGTGTGAATTAACTCCAAAGGTTTCTTTGCTCGTGAAGAGCTCTTTTCAAATGGTACTCTATGTTGCTTCCCTGCTAAGCAATCAGAGCACACTGGCAATGTAGAGGAAAGGGAGGGAAGGCCCTTTACCATCTCATATTTACTTAGCTCAAGTAAATATCCAGAACTTAGATGCCCGTATCTCTTGTGCCAAAGTGAAGTAGCCTCCTTTGTAGAGACTGCCATGGCAACATGAGGGGTGGAGATAGCATCTAATGCAAACAAGCCATGCTTGTATGAAGTTGTTGCGATGTGTTTACCCCTCTTGGTGATAAAGCAACACTTCTTTCCATCCTCAACATGAAAATCAACAACCATATCCTTATCCAGGATTTGAGGGACTGACAACAAATTGTTCGCCAATCTTGGAACATATAGGACTCTGTCAATCTGACATTTTCCATCTGGAAGGGTGACTGAAACTGTGCCCTCACCCTGAACCTGGTAGGTCTTATCATCAACAATAGTTACTGGTTTGCCTTCCTTGGCTTCAAATGTCTCAAACCATGACTTGTCGCCAGTCATGTGTTTACTGGCGCCAGAATCAACATACCACACATGATCCTTTTGCTTGGAGGTTGTGTTAGTCATGAGCACCTTGTGTGCCCACTCAAAATCTGAGTCTGATTCTTCAACAACAACATTCACCTTGGGTTGCTTGTTTTTGTTCTATGGTTTGTTATGGCCCTTGTTCTTAGGTTGTTTATTCTTGTACCAACACCTATTTGTGTCATGGGTATCTTTCTCACAAATTTTGCAATATCTCTTCTGTTGTTGAGGTTGTTTTCCCTTGGAATCCTTGGAAGAAGATCCTCCCTTCTGAAAATTACCTTTCTTCTTAGAACCCTTCTTGTTTGAATAGAGGGTTGTATTAGAAGCTTCATCTTTTTGAAGTTGGATGGCCTCCTCAGTTTGAAGCAAATTGACCAACTCCACAAAGGTAACTTGTCTTTGTGACACTTGAAGGGAAGTTATCAACATTCTGTATGAATCAGGTAAAGCTCTCAAAATCACTGAAGTGAGGAGCTTATCTTCTACAGTCTCTCCCATAGAATTCAATCTTGACTTCAACTCGACCACTCTACATAGAAATAGTTCAACTGTCTCTCCATACCTCATACTCAAACTGTGAAGTTGAGATTGAAGGTTAAGAATGGTGGAATCATTCTTACCCTCATAGATGGTCTTAAGTGCATCCCATGCATATTTACCATGTTCTTTGTCAGCTATGTGAGGTTGAACATCATCTGTGATAGCAAGCAAGATGAGCATTCTTGCCTTACTATCTTTCTTGTCATATGCAATCTGATCTGCACCTGGTGTTGTAGGACGTTTTGTTGTGCCAGAAACAACATCCCACAATTCTTCTACTTGTAGAATAGCCTTCATTTTCGTCTTCCATGGTGCATAATTGGAACCTTTTAGTAACTGAGTATCTGATAGATATTTGTGGATAGCGGCCATAATGAGGGTTCCTTATATCACCAAATGGTCCCCCTTTCTTTATACCTGCCAGGCCTTTATACCGAACCTCTCGATATACCCGCCCTTACGTGAGGGAGACTATAGGTACGTGAGAGCAGAACGATACGTGGAACATAGGCGGTACTGAAAGGGAATCATTTTGTTTATGACACCTACCATAGAAGGTCTTTCCTCATGCGTGGGGCGTAACTTCCCCTAAACACTTTGGATAGACACTTCGTCAGGATTTACGTCTAACAACAATAACGATTAGGGTAGTGAATGGAGTGAAAAAATAACAAAATGGTAAACTTATATCTCCCCGACGATTTATAGAGAACAAGCTCAGACATCGTTGTTGCAGCTATGTTAGGCGATAGATACAGTAGCCCAAAGCACGACAACTTTACCTGTAAGTGTGGGCCAGAGGTACCATTTATACCGAACGCTGTTGTGCAAATAAATTGCACGGATGGGTTCAATTTTTGGGGACTTAAATGTGCTTGATTTTATACTTAATGATGTAGTGCAAAAACAATAATGGAAATGTAAATGCAACATACAACAAAAAGTGCCCACAAAAAATTGAAAATTTAGGTGTCGGTTTCCACCGAAAATGCACCTAATTACAATGCCAAATTGCTTTAAAAATTTCAAATTTCACTCTCTATTCCCCCCTTTTCATCCTGATTTGAGAATTTTGCAATAAAATGACATGAAAAAATGTCCCCCCTTGGTTTTGCAAAATAGACTAGGATGAAATTTGTTTGGGGTTTGTGCTTCAAAGGTATTTAGAAATTGTTATTTGAAAGCAAAAATAAATTTTAATGAAAAATTTTTATACTAATTAAATATAAAAATTTCTTAATTAAATTTATAAAAAAAATAATTAAGAAAATAATATTTAATTAATAAAAAAAATAATCATTAAAAAAAATGCTTAAAAAAAACAATTAAAAAAATATTACCTTTGATAGGTTGGTGGGGTTTGAACCCCCAACCTGCTGACGTTCAACGACTTGGCGCACACAGGGAAACCGGTCGGGCTACCCCGATCAGCAAGCATAAAGGGAAACGATTCCCTTCTTAAACACCTTTGGGCCGTCGAGCGTTGCTCAGTCTTCACCGCGCGGCTCTTCCTCCACCTTCGGGCCGACGAGCTTTAATAGCAATTAATATATCTTGGATGGTGAAAGATATGAATCCTCAAACAAGACTTAAGATAGGAACTTGGCAAAGCTTGGAATCAATTGACACGAAAGATATTATACATAAGAGAAGACAGTCTTTCTATAAGTTCAAGTGTTCATCTATTTGGAAAGCACCTTTCTTAATTGAAAGGAATCTAATATGGGAGTCACGTTACTGTAAATGTCACATGTCTCTCATGGTTATAAATTGACTCATTGCTATTTTAGTATATTCTAACATGACCTACAATATATACTACAACATATGATGAGAATGATCCCATAAACTACAATATCACATAAACAGGCATTCATTGCTTGAATGACTCTTTAATTCTTAAATTTGAAAATAGAAGTGCTACCAAAAGCAAAAGGAAGAGAAAGAGAGCTTTCTTGCATGTTATGTTTTGTTTTTATGTTGAGTTGAGAATAATTGATGTGTTGGATATAGTTTTTAAGGGGTACATTTAAATTTTGATTAGTGTCCAGGTTGTTGGGAACATAGTTTAGAAACACAAACTTGGCATGGATGTGACAAGGCAAATTTGTGACTTGGACTCGGTCATAAAAAAACTTGGAAAATAGACAAAAAATGTAAAAAATGCAAATTTTCATTGGAAAAAAAAAAGTTTTATTTTTTTTCATGCATGTCACAATTAGTTTTTTTCAATGGGTTATATGGGATTGAAACGGCCCCACCTATATTACATCATCACCACATAGTGGTATTTCAACAAAACTTGGATATTATCCATGTATCGTTTGGCAAGATTCAAACCTGGGTCTCCTCGAATGTAGAGGAATCTAACTGGTTGAGCTAATGCCACTTGATATGCATGTCACAATTAGTTAACATTATACACATCCAAAATTAATCTTCCAAGCTCAAAAACCTTAAAATACACACGAAAAACACATCAATTAAGGATACTATTATATTAAATATCATATTAAAAGGTACAAAATATCTCAAAATGACTCCTTGGTCCATTATAGCTCATCTATCTAGTGTCTAGCAATGCCTTTGCCCGTTGCCTTTGTTCTGGTCCTCTCTCTTTGTGCCTCTTCTTGTTGCAATGTTTGTGCCGCTATCTCTTGCTCTATAGTTTTGAACTCATCCGTTGTAAAGAGAGGTAGGTCCTACAACTTTGGCTTTGTGATCTAGTTAGATGATGGATCAGTCTCATCTAAATTAATCACACAAAAATTTGACCCTATAATTTATTTATGGTAGAGAAGAAGGTTGTAGTGAATAAATATGAGGTCATTCAACTTTTGTTGCATGAGTCTATTGCGTTTTTGGGAGTGGATGTGCTCAAACATACTCCAATTGCACTCACAACCCAACGCACTGCATGGCTTAAAATTATGATGGTAAAGCATAGGAGATTGAGTATATACCCACCACAAATCTAGAAAATGCCCAAAAAAAAAAATAATTTTGAATTTATGTAAATTGGGATTATTTTTAAAAACAAAATCAAAAGCAATAATAATTGACTGAATTTTGAAGTCAATTCATATTGTTATGTGGCATCTGAGTTGTCCTTTTGCGAATGCATCGAGGGGTCTTGAAAAGGTAGCCCTCACAGACCTTGTAACTTTGCAACACGCCCATTATCAAACTGCAAGTCATCCTGGTAAGACACTCTTGAAGGCCCAAAAACAACTCATAATCAACATCAAATGATTCACTATAAAAGAATTTGGGGTTGAGGTTGAACCCGGTTGCATGTAGTGGTCTATGGAATTGAAAGGTCCATTGGTGATCAATTATGTCCCAAATGGGATGGTATTGGGACTCAACATAATTATAAAACACCTCTTTGGCCCTATCCATGGCCTCATATAGATACCCCACAAACAGATTGAAGAATAGATGGTTTATAGGTCTTCCTTCTAAGTTTAGGAAGAAGATGATCATACCTCCGACATTCTACCAAGAAGCCTTGGTTAGGCTATGAATTTGAAAAGTAGGTATAAGGTGTCAAGAGGTGGATTAAGTTGATTAGCAAGTTAGAGAATGATAGTGACAAGAAGAGAATGTTGATAAATGCCCTCTTTAAGGATATGATGCAAATGCTTTGTGAATTTAAATAAGAAACTAAGGGAAAGAAGAATAAATTTTGATGCACAAATTGTAAAGTGGAAGGACATACCAACCTGTCATGTCTAAAGCAAGCATTTTGCAATATATTATGATGTCAAGAGACGATAATAAAAAGAATGTCTCTTGGACATCAAGAATAGTCAAAATTAGGTGATGACAATTTAAATGGGAAACGCAACAACAATTTGAAAAGGGGTGTGATGAGTGGAGGATATTGGAATAACTGCCAAGGGATGAGAAGAAACTCGAACTAAAATCAAGGAGGTGGTGGTGGCAGAATCTAGTATAATGTGCAAGCGATATGGCTTGAGGAACTATGATGATAATTGATGCCTTAAGGAAATAGTAGTGAGCAAATGCAAAAATAATTAAATTAGAAGATGGGATGTGCAAAACAAAATGGCTATCATCCAGGCACAAGCAAAACAAAACTAGTATGTCGGATCGATGAAGGAAAAGCAAAGATGGGCAAAAGCTTAGGCGAACGTACAACATTATGTGGTAAATGAGAGACTAATGCAAAGGAGAGTTGTGTAGACACCAACAAAGACACAACTAGAGGTGCCTAACTCCATCATAGACATAGAGATTGTAAGACATGTACTACAAGCCTTGGAAAACTAAGTAAATAGCTCTAGAATATCTATGTTTGCAATTTAAGGATGGTCAATATGACAAGGGTAAAACCAACAACTTGTTCCCACCCTAAGTGAAGATGAAGATAAATGAGAGGGATGGGGTTTCCCAATTTTTTTAGTTTACACAATAACCAATGCACTCAGAGAAGAGAAAAGATCAAAAGAATTAAGGGTAATTTGGAGAAGCGTAGTAAACAGTGCAATATGAAGGTGTGCAATTCAAGTAATTATTATCCAAAATATTGTGGTTTGAAGAATTGCAATCATGAGTTCTTAGTCTAAGTCATGTATGTTGTTTTGGAGCATGAGGATGAAGGTTGTTTGCTTGCTAGAGTAAGAAATAAAATGAAATGAAATATTATTAATGTTTGCGGTGGGCCAAAAAAAGACCCAAGGGACTATAAGAAGGACAATAATGACTGCCAGCTAGCGGGCTAAAAAGCCCAACAAAGAAAAGAAACTAAGTTAAATACAAGACATAACCCGACAAACGGGCCAAAGAGAAGGGGAATAGAGAAGGGGGAGAAGAGGGGGGAGGGCAGCAGTCCAGAGGAGCGGAGTGCACGCCAAGAAGAACGAAGAGAGAGAGGGAGGGGGGAGGGAGCAGCCCAGGAAGGGCAAGCTCCAAGAACCCCCAGAAACTAATCTCTCCTAATAGTCGTGGCCGAAGTATTTGAGCTGAAGAAGTCCATGATATGTCTCTGTCCATCACTAGTTCGGGACCTTAACAAGCTGTGGGTGCGTTGCCTAGTGACCTTGCTTCGTCCAAACTGGAAGAAGTAGAGCGTTTTGACCGATGTCACCTGGTTTGTCGGAGTTGGTGAAGTAAGTTGTGATGAGCTGATGTTGAGGGGGGTGAGATCCATTTGGAGGAGAGCTTTTATGGTGACGAAATTGAGTTATCTCCCTAAGAAAGAGTGCGAGACACCGTTGGTCCGGGTATCTGAAGAAGGTAGTAACAGACCGAGAGTTGTATCTAAAAAGGCAATGAAATCTGCCTCGGATCTCGTAATAACTGGGACAGCAAAAAACAAAGTGATGCAAGGTTTCAACTTCACCTAAGGAGCAAAATAAGCAAACCCGCTCCTCCGTCGAAAGATGGTGATGACTCAATCCGGAGTTGGTGAGAACACACCCTGAGTTTCCCAATTGGGATCCAAAGACTTTGCATTGTGTGCTGCTGAAGGTATTGTGGAGGAACTACTCTGCCCTCTTGAAGCTGTAAGAAGTGCTCATGGTAGAAAGACATCTTGGGGTAAAGAGGGGCAACAGGAGAGATCCATGTGCATCTAGTGTACTGGAGACTAACATCCTTTCGGATCTCGTGGAGCATCTTCTCCTTACTAAGACGAGAGTGGGGTAGAACACTCGAGGAATAAGAGGGGAGCCTATCTATCCGTATCTAAATGCTGGCCAGGAGGGCAAAGACTTGAAAATACCAGCTCCTTCGAACTCCCCAAGAACTTGGAGAGAGTTCCATCAAGGAGTGAAGGGTGAGGTAAGGGTACTATCTGCAGCCCGTAGGGGTATCTCCTAGAGTATAGATCCTGTGAAGATAACCAATAATCAAGAAGATAATCTCAAGTTGGAGAGGAGAGACCCCAAACTCTACCAAAATAATAGAGCGGGGGACTGTGCACTTGCAACGAAGGAACCATCGAAGAAAGTGTCTGTACTTGTTCGACCTGTGCCCACTTAGTGGGGCCAAGACTAGGACCCCAAACCACTGACGAAACTCGACAACTGAGCCAAAGAGAAAGGGAAAAGAAAGGGGGGGAGGGAGCAGCCCAAGAGGGCCAAGCTCCAAGAACCCCCCAGAAACTAATCTCTCCTAACAGTCGAGGCCGAAGTATTGGAGCTAAAGAAGTCCACGATGTCTCTGATCAGCGCTAGTTAGGAACCATGACAAACTGTAGGTGCTTGTTGCCACATTTTGCACGGGGTGCCATGTTTTCAAAATTTTGTAAGTATGCTGCTCTTCCTTCCCTCCATCTCCTTTCCCTTTCTCCACTGTTCCCTTTCTCCCCTTGTATCAGTTGCATTCCTCCCTTTTCCCCCTGATTCTTTCTTCGGCCCAAAACAGATCTCACATTCCCTGAAAAATTCTAAGTCTAAGAGCGCAACCCGACTTCGCAGCGAAGTCGGGGTGCGCCCTTAAGTACGAGCGCACTAGGGAATGCGAAGTGCGGAAGCAGGCTGGAAATGAGCAGAATTTGGCTAAGTATGGGAGCGCAACCCGACTTCGCAGCGAAGTCGGGGTGCGCTCCTCTTCCTGTGCGCAGTTGGGAAGCAATGTCTCCAGAAATCAGCTAAGTGTCGGAGCGCAACCCGACTTCGCAGCGAAGTCGGGGTGCGCTCCCCTTCTTGTGCGCAGTCCGAGCAGCAGCCAAATTGACTAAGTGTTGGAGTGCGCAACCCGACTTCGCAGCGAAGTCGGGCTGCGCCCTCTGACCTGTGCGCAGTTGGGCAAGATCCATCAAGCAGCCCAAAACAGACTAAGGCACGGAGGCCTCCCCAACTGCGTTGTTCCCCACTTGCGCTACCCAATTGCGCTCCGTTTCTAGGCGAAGTTGGACATAAAGGAGAAGACTCGCTTTCAAGGCGGATGTGTCCCTCATCGAAATTTGACAAGTGTCCAGCCTCGGGATTCGAGCCGATATGTGATGGGAAAAGGACAAGCATGGGCCAAATCACCTCCTCCAGCTACCTCCATTCATGCTGACAGAAAGTTCTATCTACCGCAGCTACCCGCATTCATGCTGACTCAAAGTCTCATCAACCGCACTGCCACGTAGCTGCCTAGTTTTCAGGTGGACCTTGCCGCAAGACATCCTTGTCTGCAGGAGTCAACATCAGCAGCTCTTTCGCCGCTTTTGTCAGCTTTTGTCAGCTCTGGGATTTTGTGCCCAGGATTGTAATGGGGGGAAATTGCGCTATAAATAGCCGCACTACTTCATTGTAAAGGGTGGAAGGGGGATATCCTGCTAGGGAACCATTGTAGCTATACGTTTGCTTCTGAATGCAAGACACACACTTGGCTCTATTTTGTTGTTATCATTCTTTATGCTGCCTGTACTTGTCATTTCTGCCTCATGTTTCTTATTTCATTGCTTACTGTTATTTTGAATTCTGGATTCCAGTATTTGATGATTAAGTATTCCTGGAATGCATAGATAGAGGATACATAGGATGTATGACAGTGGTAGTTTCTATTGTGTGTTCTGTATTGGATTGTCGTTAGTAGTGGTGATTGATCGTTGTCGTGCTGCTTATTCCCCCCACCCAACTCAAATCACATTTGAATCTCTTTCCGCATTTTTATCTCTTTCCTGTACTCTTAGCTAAAACAATTGAGAAAACCCATAGGAAGCCGGCCTTCTCCGGAGATTGGCACGGAAGGCATTCCTTCCTTCCGGCCTTTCAATCTGGTGGGCGAATCTGGGGCGCATTTAACCAAATCCTTTCCTAATGGCAGATTCGTAACCAACAGTTTCTCTGGCACGCCCGGTGGGACATGGAAGTTTCCCACCCCAAAACAGAATCGAAGCACTGGTGTTCGCTTCATTGCTGTTAGAATCAGAACACCTGGCGACTCTGCAAGTACCTGAATATTCTCTGAGTCCGTGAAGACCGGTCCGAGCGCCTTCATGCATACAAGAAGGTGGAGAGCAAGGAATCCGGGAAACCAGCCTGATCTTTACGAAATTGACATTGCCGCTCCAGGAGAGCGCGTTAGGCTGGCCGACCACCAAGCTCGCATAGACGAATCCGAGCCCGAAATCGAAGAGGCCGAGGCTGAAGAGCAATCTACATCCTCGGACGGTACCGATACCGAGTACACTACCGGAGGAGAGGAAGAAATGGCTGCTCAGCAGAATGATGACGATCTCTTCCCGGCGGTAGACTCCACGGGGCCCTTGGCCCTAGTCGGACAACAAGCTGTGCCCCCCGCTGCCCTAAAGTCCATCCCTACTTACGATGGCTACGGCAAAACGGCGTACGAGCACATCCAGGACATTCTGGCCTTGGCTGCGCTACATTCCATCACAGACGAGAGTGTCAAGACCCGCCTACTGGCTCTTTCCCTAAGGGGAAAACTTCTCTACTGGTGGAGATCTCTGCCAGAGGGATCTATCACGGGTGGCGCCAGCTGGCTGGCAGGCTTGTAAAAGGATGCAACGAGTCTGCTGATCCCTCTTCGCTGTTGCATCAGTTCCAAAGCATCCAACGACACCCCCAAGAGGAGGTGTCGGACTTCAACATAAGGTTTGCGAGGTCTTGGAAACGAGTACCTCGCGAACTGCGACCTTCAGCGGGTCAGGCTGCGCACTACTACTTGAGGTCATTCAACTCTGACATCTGCCTACTGCTGAAGATAGCCCGAGTCGATTCATTCCCTGCCCTGTACGAAGCTGCCCAACAAGCCGAAATG
Organism: Wollemia nobilis; assembly: GCA_028583015.1. Lineage (NCBI taxonomy): Eukaryota > Viridiplantae > Streptophyta > Pinopsida > Araucariales > Araucariaceae > Wollemia > Wollemia nobilis. The sequence goes on along the minus strand of JAQPPZ010001737.1, from coordinate 472,164 downwards.
GATATAATCTCCATAGGCAGGCTCCCGCATAGGGTACAACCACCCATTTACCCTGACTTTCCTCAGTCCCAGTACCCATTGGCCTCTGGTGTGATGCCATCATCTTCAAGTCAACACCCCCAGCAGCCATGGAATCCGGCGCCAGTCGTAAACCCTTACGGCCCGCCACAAATTCATTATCCTAACCCGCCGCCTCCTCCTCCGCAATATCCCGCACTCCCAGCTCCCCTCGCACGCGCAAGATTCTCGCACCCCCGCCATTGGCCGCATTACCTCCGCCACTCGCTTGCCACCTGCAGACAATGATATTCGTAACAAAATCCTCCAAGAGGTACGGGCTCTGCATCTGGATACCATACCATGTCAAATGACATGACTATACTGAAGAAGAAGCAAGCCCAGATGGAGTTTGTTCCAAGGAGGCCATATCCTCCTCCGACACTGACAAAAGATCAAGCCGCAGAACGACAAGTTCAAAGGCACCCCCCTGCAAGAAATGCGGCCATTGAGGATCAACCTGGCACTTCTGACCAGGTTAACTGGTGCTCCACGTGCAACGACCCGCATTCAGAAGAAGATTGCACGCTGCATCAGCATTACCTCCAGACCCTGGCGGGCAGCGCCATAGAAGAGGATGAACTTTACATGATCCTGGACGATGAAGGCAACTTTGCCGTCCCAGAAGAAGATCCGGCATTGCTCCCCGCCAAGGAGGACAGAAAGCCTGTTGAAGCTGCTGCGGCCCAAGCAAAGCCATTGAAGGTATACGCCAGAAGAGAAAAGGCGCAACCTGCTGGGCTACCACCGGACAAAAGGCTATGGCATCCCGCAGCCAAAGAAAAATTTCCTGCACTCAAGCCTCCCGCAGCGAAAGCTCCCGCAGCTCCGTCTCCAGCTGAAACAAAAGAACAAGCTCAGGAGAAGCTGAGATATCCGTCTCTGACAAAGAGACAGAGAGTCGAAGCCACGCAGCAATACCGGACCAAGTATGAGCCTGCGAAAGAAACGGAGGGAGCTAGCACTTCGGGCTACAGCATAGTGGATGAGCTAAAGAGGACTCCCGCAAGGATAAGTATGTATGATGCTCTTCAGCTCCCAGGTCAAGTTGATCTGCTGCAGGAATCTTTGAAGAGCATAAAACATGGCAAGCAGACGCAGCCTGCTGTTTTGGTTCAACCCCTGACAGTCTCCGCCACTGGAAAGAACAGACCACCTCCCTTCTATCTGTCATTGCGGATGCAAGGGTATATAGTACACAACTGTATGGTGGATTCTGGTGCCTCCACGATCGTTATGCCGAGAGCCGTCTCGCGACGAGATCGGAATGGAGTATACAAGGAGCAGCCAAGGTGTGTCGCAGCCTAGACGGCACCCCTGTCAAGACAGTTGGTGTCATCAAAGATATCCCGATCCGTCTGCACAAAGCTCTTGACATAGTGGTCATTCAAGAGGTCGTGGTTGTCGACTTGGAACCTTACTTCGGCATGTGTCTCTCCAGGGAGTTCACTGCGAAGCTGGGTGGGTATCTGTCTCTGGATTACTCACATATGGAAGTGCCCTTCAAAGGAAGGAGACTGAAGATCTACAACGAAAAGCCTTCCACATTTCTAGTAGAGAAGATACCCGGAGAAGAGTCACAGAACTGCATGGTTCAGCTGACAGCGGAAGAACTGGTGGTGGTAGACATGACAGAGCAAGCTCTTGAGCTGTTGCAAGTAGAGGATGAGTTCTCCTTGCTGGACTTCAACGCCATGATCGAGACTGAGCAAGGCTGCTACACCGTCACTCAGCCTGAGAGACTTGACCAGTCAGCCAAGAAAGAGGTAGGACTTGCACCAGAAAAGCTATGGAAGCTTTTCTTTGATGGCGCCCGATGCAAAAATGGCGCCGGTGCAGGTGTACTCTTGGTTTCCCCGTCCGGGATCCAGAAGGACTACACCTACAGACTGGCTTGGAGCTGTACTAACAACGCGGCGGAGTATGAAGCCCTGTGCTTGGGTTTGAGAAAAGCGGAGAGACTGGGGATAAAGCATCTGCAGATCTTTGGCGACTCAGAGCTGGTGTGCAACCAGATTACGAATAAGTGCGCCTCCAAGAAGCATTACCTCAAGGCGTATCGTAATCGTGTCTGGGACCTGATGGAGTCATTCGACTCGTTGAATGTCAAAGCCATATCACGTGAGAAGAACAAGCACGCTGACATTCTGGCGTCTGTTGGAGCCAGGTACGTTCCGGCTGATGACACTGTCCAGAAGCCGAAGCCGGTTCGTACCATCTACAGGCCTTCTGTGCCTGATAAGGACACCCACTGGCAGGTGTTTGACTGTGACGAGGAAATCGTCACTTTTTTGGTTACCGAAGCATGTACAATCGAAGGTAGAGACCCTGATGACGAGCAATACGAGGGGTTGATACAATTGAAGAATAATCATGTCCCAAAAGGACTGATTACATTAGAGAGTCTCTTTGATCAGAACGATAGAGCAATATCCCACAGGATCAAAGTAGACCCCAAGCAGTACGTCGACCTGGAGCTTGAACCTGGAAAAACAATCAAGGTCGGGACGGACTGCACTGAAGAGGAACTCGGGCAGATCAGATCATTATGCAGAGAGTTCCCCGATATTGTAGCCTGGTGCTACCAGGACTTGAAGGGGTATGACAGACAGATGATCCAGCATACCATAGAGCTAGAAGATGGTGCGAAACCTTTCCGGCAGAAGCAGGGTGTAAACCCGAAGATTGAAGCCATGATGAAAGCCGAGCTCCTAAAAATGCCGGAAGCCAAGATCATCTACCCCATCAAGCATTCATCTTGGGTTGCGAATCTGGTTCCCGTGAGGAAGAAGAACGGAGACATCCGTCTCTGCGTGGATTTCAGAAATCTGAATCAGGCCTCGCTGAAGGACCATTACCCGCTTCCCCAAATCGATCAGATCCTCCACATAGTTGCTGGAGCGCAGAGATTCTCCCTCTTAGACGGATTCTCTGGGTACAACCAGATATGGGTGAAAGACGAAGACCAGCATAAGACAACGTTCACCACCAAATGGGGAACGTTCGCTTATCAGCGCATGCCCTTCGGTTTGTCTAATGCCGGCGCTACATTTCAGAGAGCCATGGACCTGGCCTTCCGAGAGCTGCTTAACAAGATCATTGTCATCTACTTGGATGACATGACTGTATTCTCTCACAGGAGAGAGGACCATGCTTCCCACCTGCGGCAGATATTTGAGAGATGTCGTGAATTCGGCATTTCCATTAACCCGAAGAAGTCAGTCTTCGCGGTAAAAGAAGGTAAGCTGCTGGGACATGTCATCTCCGAGAAAGGCCTTGCAGTGGATCCTGACAGAGCAGAAGCCCTCCTCCGCTTGCCCATCCCAGTCGACAAGAAGGGGCTACAGTCCTTCTTCGGCCAAATCAACTTCGTGAGGAAGTTCATACCGGACTTCGCACAAGTGATTAAGCCCATGGCCGAACTGTTGAAAAAGAATGCCGAATTCTTATGGACTGACGAAAGAAGGCAGGCCTTTGAGGAGATCAAGGCCAGAATTGCACAAGCTCCGGTGTTGATAAACCCGGATTATTCCAAGGACTTCATCCTGTACGCGGTGGGAGAACCCGAGAGTTACGCCGCAGTCCTGACACAGAAGGGAGACGATGGCGAAGAGCGCCCCATAGCGTTCTTAAGCCAGGTAATCCAGCCGCATGAAGAGAAGTACAATTTTATTGAGCGGCAGGTTCACGCAGTCATGAAATCCCTCCGAAAGTTCAGCACTTCGTCTCCCGGAGCCGGATAACCGTCTTCGTGATACATCCGGACGTCCGGAACTTCATCATACAAGGAGAGCCTGGCCACAAGAGGGCAGGATGGATTGCCAAAATCCAAGAGTTTGACATCGAGGTACGGCCAACAAAGCTGATCAGAGGCCGAGCCTTGTGCCAAGAGCTGGCCCGAAGCGCTGCAGCTGAAGTCTCCGCCTGCAAGTGGGAAGATCCGATAGCAACCACCAACCTAGCCAACTCCTTATCAGAGGAAAATGACTGGACAAATGACCTGGTGCAGTATTTCAGCACCGGAAGATGCCCAGATCACCTGAATGCCTCACAAAGAAGGAGGTTTCGGCTAAACGCCTTGAAATACATACTTCGCCCCGAGGGGCTTTATTTCAAAAACATTGACGGCATCCTGTTGCGATGCGTCAGAGATACTGACAAACCCAGGGTCCTCGGAGAGTTTCACTCCGGGATGCCTGGGGGACATCATTCTGAAGGCCTACGGCCTTGAAAATCATCGTAGCTGGGTACTATTGGACCACTCTCTTCACGTACGCACATGCGGTCCGTGTCAAATGTGATAAATGCCATAGATTTGCTGGCAGAAACAGAAAAGCACCCTTGCCCCCCTCCAGCCAATTCAAGCCGAGACTCCGTTCCAAGCAATGGGGTCTAGACTTCATCGGGGTCATCACGCCTAACTCGCAGCGGGGCACAAGTTTATCCTTACCGCCACCGATTACTTCACCCGGTGGGCAGAGGCGATCCCCACTAAGAATGCGGACCAGGAAACGGTCATTGGGTTCCTCGAGAGCCTCATCACCCGTTTCGGGGTCCCGGAGTCAATAGTGACAGACAATGGTCCGGGGTTCGCAGGCGCTGTACTCACGGAGTACACCAGCAAATACGGCATCTATCACAAGATGTCTTCTAACTACTACCCGCAGGGGAATGGCCTGGCCGAGTCCACCAACAAGAATCTACTGAAAATTGTCAAAAGGACAATAGAGAGAAACAAGAGGACATGGCACCTACTCCTGAACCGGGCGCTGTGGGCGGATCGTATATCATTCAAGAAGTCTATCAAGACATCCCCCTACGCGCTCGTGTACGGCAAGGAGGCGCTTCGCCTACCCACGTAGAGATACCCGCACTCGGATGCTGGATGAAGAAAGAGGCAACGGGGATCCAATGGATGCCGATCGTGCCAACTGCTGCAGGTTAGAAGAAGAAAGAGAAAAAGCATACCAGGCCTTTACTAAGCATGCTGAAGCGACCCAAGGCTGGTTTGCGAAAGGCACCACCGCCCGAGTTTTCAAAATCGGGGACCTAGTGCTGAAGTGGGACTCACTGAAGGCAAAGCCGGGCAACCATGGTAAATTTGATGCCCTCTGGGGAAGGTCCCTATCAGATTGCTCGGGTGAACCAATTTAATGCATTCGTGCTCCGGGACATGGAGGGACAACTTCTCCCCATTCCCCGTCAACGGGTTCCACCTGAAGATTTACCACCACCGAAGGCACCCAATGGGTCCTTCCTTGTACATATTTCTTTTCTGCATTTTAGTTTATCAATTGTATATATTTATTTCAGCATTCAGCTTTTAGTTTTCAGAGCCTAAGTGGAGCTTAGAGCAAACCCCGAACATTGCGACATCGGGAGTTTGAAAGAAAGCAGCTGACAAAAAGGGCAAAAATTTGACTAAGTGCTGGGTGCGCAACCCGACTTCGCAGCGAAGTCGGGCTGCGCACCGTCTTGGGAGCGCAGTTGGGGAAAGCAGAGCCAAAAACGGCTAAGTGTCAAAATCAGACTGCGCAATTTTTCGGGCGAAGTCCGATTGCGCAAGCAAATCTGGCCGAAGTCGGAGTGCGCCCTTTTGGGCGAAGTCCGAGTGCGCCCTCAATTTCGGGCGCACCTTGGGTGACCTGTCGCGGGAAACAAGAAAAAAATGATAAAATGTTTCTAAGTGTGGGCCCGGACAGCGTAGTTTGGCATAGTGCGAAGTTGGGTTGCGTCCCTCCTTAAAACCCTGGGCCCAAAGTTCCCCCTCGAAACGTGTGCCCAGGCGGCGGCTATGACGTCATCAAAAGCACGAAGTCCAAAGAATGTTTAATAATGATTGCGCGACTTTCAAAAAGGATGTCATTAAGAAAGCAAGGCGCATTAGGACCAACTGCAACCGGGGTACGCTTTTCAAGATTAAACCCACGCACAGCCACCAAAGAATCATAACGCTTCTACCAACTTCAGGCAAATCACCTTAACCTCTCCTCCTGCGCCATTAATGCTGTTTCCTTTGCCTAGAAAAGGAGGCTCTGGCATACTCATAACATCCAAATTGTCGAGCTGACTCCGAGCTGCAAGGTCCAGAATTAAGCAATCGCAGCAGAATCCCCGTCTCTGCCACTTCGAGCAGAAAAGAAGAGATGGACAAGGGGAAAGCGCCAATGCCAGCAGTCCAGCGACGCAGAACATGAAGCTGAAGAACAGACAGAATCCAACGCTCATGAGAGCGAAGCGCCGCAAGAGCAAAAAAGGAGAACCCGGGCAAAGAGAAGTCGAGGGCAAGCTCCACCGCCGCCCATTAATCACCTGGCCGGGTATAAAGATGGCTATTTTCTATCAACCTCACCAAGTTGCGGCCGAATATTGCGAAGTGGGCTGACAAGGTTTCGCCCTCACACCATGTCGGGGCTGCCTATAAATCGAACCTGTACTGGTTCTTGTGCCCTCCCGTCCACCAATGCCCGGAGCTGATTGAATCCATTGCGACATATTACAAGCCAGCTGCCCGGCAAGTCTGCGACAACAAGGGAAGAGTCTTGTTCACACTCTTCAGGGAGAGCGTCCAGCCAGCTTTCGCCCCGGGGCTCCAGTACGACCCCAGCGCAATTGTCAGGAGGATCAACCTGGACGAACAGACTGGCAGATTCACCTAAACCAAGCGGATGAGGGAATTCCTCGACTCAGAACTGAAGACTCCGCTTACAATGGCCCACAGGCCCAATACCCCTGGATAGATTCGAAAACAAATATATATACATCATCCCGGCATGGGTACTCGGCCGCGATTCCGACAGAGTGGTACGCCCGTACCACCGGCGGCGCAGAATGCATCCTGCATGGGGAGTTTTACGACTCCACGGCGCAAAGGAGTGGGAAGCGCCCTATTTTCTTCGACTGGGCAGACTGGCTGGCATACGCCATACATTCCAACCTAGTCAGGTTGCAGAGAAGCAGACAACGGAATTCCGACTCTGCTCGTTCCTCACATGGCTGTGCCTGTACCACACGCACTACCGGATCAGAGTTCCTAACTTGAAGAAGGTAAATGAAAAAGGAGAGCCGCTGCCCGTGTACGAATGGACCGAGATCCTGTACAGGAAAGGGTCATTCTATGAGTTCAATTTCAAATTTCTGGGTATGGTCCTGGCGCTGTTCAATGGTGAGGCATCCCGCCCACCAGAGGTCATGACAAGCTATCTGAGGAAGCACAAGTACGGGGACACCTTCCGGCTGACGCAGGGCATTGTAGTCAGAATCTACGGATTCAAGGGGAAGCCGTTCCCGCTGCCCTACTTCTGCACTGACCATCAGTTCGGGATGGAGATTTCACGCCGATGGACTATGTCGAGGAAGAGTTCGGCCAGGGAAAGAAAAAAGGCCATATTTTCCAATATCCTATTACCTGGGCGAATATTCAAGTACGCGAGATTGGACAACATGTCTACCTCGAACAAGAACTCATCGACATGGGCCTGATACAGCTTCCTCAGCTGAAGTACGACCCAATTGGGGTCAGGGGAAAATTTGCGCATATCTGCCCCAGAGCAGAGATTATGCAAGAAAGGTGCAACAAAACAGGTGCAGACCTGAATGGCACATTGAGCAGATGCAATCATGGCCTCCATGGCATGATTTTTACTGCGAAGAGGTGGCGTATGATCCAGAGCGAAACCCGGATCACCGGTTAGATTCGGCGGGCTTCAAGAAATTCCTCTCCAAGGTGGCGCCCCTCAACTGGCAAAAGGACAAAATCATTGAATGCTGGAAGATGAGATGCCGCACGCAGCACGATAAATCCAACCGGAAAACGCTGGCCGTTGATGATGAGTTTTCGGCCCTATATGATCAATACGCTGACACGTGGCGGCCTTTCGCATTTCGAGATTGCGTTCCCCGAGGCGCTAGGAAAAGGTATACAAGGAGGTCCCCGTCCCAGCAATTGTCTACTCCCGGAACTTCCAGCGCAACGCCAACGAGCAGCCAAGTGGGCCCAATGTTGCCTCCAGCTCCTGAAGCATTACCCGAAAGGGCGCAAGGGCCAGAAAAGTCAACTCCAGAGGTGGCCCCCCAAGTGGAAAAAGCGCCAGAACAGCCAGCTAGTGGAGCGGCCGCGGCGAACATCCTCCCGTCTAGACCCCGGTACAAGTTTACCGTGGGCACATCGCAGCCTGCCGCCCCAACCTCCTCTCCCTCCTTTGAACAAGCTGCAGCGCCAGAAGAAAAGAAAAGGAAGAGGAGCGAAAAGGCCAAGCGGCCTAGGGAGCCTGCACAGCAAACGGCCACAGCACGGACAGGGACAACCGCGCCGGAAATCGTCTCGCTGGACAGCCCTGAAGCAGAAGCAAAAACTTGGGCTGCAGACGTCCTTCAAACAGCGGCTCAGGCGGAGCCCGCAGGTACGTCCACTTCCCCGCTCCCCCAAATCCCGCCGGCCCTGCCATAACGCCGTCCCCCATTTTATCAGGGCAAGCCATAGTCCCATCCTCTTCATCTCAGACCACCCAACCCTCGCACAACCCCCATTCCTTCGACCAGTTCGCCCAAGACCCGAACGCTTTCCAGTCCCTCAGCCAAACCCTGGAACCCTCGCCTGCGGCCAGTGCCGAAGCTACGCATACATCGCCGCGCCGCTCACCTCCATTGTTCAAAACCCCGCCTACGCCTTCCACTCAGCCGCTCGCTTCCCCTAGGACCCGGTCGCCCTTAAAAGCGACCACGACTTCTGGAATACCTCCTGCTTCGCTGTTTGCAGGAAAAATGCCGCAGCAAGACCCAATGCTGGAAGACCTTGACTTCATGCAGATCACAGACGATCAGCCCCTCGCAGCAAAGGCCGTAGGGTGTTCCGCCTCTTTCCTTCAGGGCGTCAAACGCAGAAGAGCCGAGGAAATAGCTGCCCCGGTGAAGCGCACCAAGTACGACTTGGACAGGAGGGTGCTGAGAACTGAAAAGTTGGTTCCAAAAGTGAAGAAGCCCCTCCGGGAAATGACCGAGGCGGACTATGAGCACCAAGTCAAGGAGAAGAGCTTCGACGATATAAACGAGGAATACGAAATCAACGGTATTCGTCGTAGAACCCATAATCTCCTTGTCAAGCGACTCGAGAGTCAGGAGGCGCTGTTTCAGCTGCAAAATACTTCAAGGCAGCTGGAGGAAGATCTGGCTAGGGCCACCGCGCACGGTGAGTCCGCTCAAGAAGAGATCAACGACCTGAAAGCCCAGCTCGCCGCCTCTCAGCAAGAGGCCGTAGCGCAAAGGCAGACAGACCGAACAACTGTCAGAGGAGAAAAGGGCAGCGCTGGAGCAGGTCTCCCAGCTCCAGGATTCGTTAAGGCAGGCTAAGTCTCAGCTTGAGGAGAAAACATCCCAGACGGCGGCCTTTTCGAAGAATAAGATCAAGATAATGCGGGCTGGTTTGCTGCAGGGTTGCAGGGCCAACGTTGTCAGGTCCATATCGGTCCTGGATTTCACGTCCAGGATCCAAGAAGTATCTGCCCAGGGAAAGCCTGTGGTAGAGGAGGCCGAACGCCAAGCGAAGCAGTGGCTGGACTTGGCAATGAAACTTGAGGAGTACGAGCGCAAGGGCCTCCGATTTCCCCCTATGTCCCGAATTACCCTAGAATGGGCAGATGCAAGGGTAACCTTGCATAATTATTTTGAAAAAGTAGAGAAAATAAGGGCCGCCAGGAAAATGCTGGACGCATTAGACCACGAAATGAACATTTGCCTGGCCCCCTTCAACGCTCTTTCTGAGCACGGTTGCCCGAGCTTCATCAAGGATGGAGAATTTCTGACCCTTGAGCAGGTGAAGATGAATTGGCCGTCTTTTGAGGCAGACACGTCAGAAATTGACAACTGGGCCGAGCCAGTCCAGGAAGCTCAGGTCACCCAGATGGTGTTGAGATATTGCAAGATCAACACCTCCCTTAAGGAGTTGGGAGAAAGATACCACACCATCGACATGCATGCGGTCGCAGCATTCAGAGCAGCGCTGAAAGATGTCAACGACTTAGGGCCATTTCAGGCACTGGGACCAAGCCAAGGCCGCATACAACCTTGTCCGTGAGCGGGAGCAGCCGGCCGAGCAAGAAGGTGACAACGGCGACCATTCAGGTTCAGAAGGAGGAGAAACAGAAGAAGCAACTGCCGAAAGCGGATCTGAAGAGGAGCAGTTGCCCAAGAAGAAGCCGTCAGAGCAGCGGAAGGCGAGGGAAGGGAGTTCCTCCTCGCCCAAAGGATGAAGGCCTGGTTCTTTGCGTCGAGGCGAGCTCGACACCCCGCGAGCCGCCAGGAATGTTGCCACATTTTGCACGGGGTGCCATGTTTTCAAATTTTGTAAGTATGTTGCTCTTCCTTCCCTCCATCTCCTTTCCCTTTCTCCACTGTTCCCTTTCTCCCCTTGTATCAGTTGCATTCCTCCCTTTTTCCCCCGGTTCTTTCTTCCCAAAACAGATCTCACATTCCCTAAAAAATTCTAAGTCTAAGAGCGAGTGGGGGGGAGGGCTTCTCCGGTGCACCGATCTGTGCGGGTGCGCCCTTCTGTGCAGAGTCCGAGCAGTGCCAAATTGACTAAGTGTTGGAGTGCGCAACCCGACTTCGCAAATGAAGTCGGGGTGCGCCCTCTGACCTGTGCGCAGTTGGGCAAGATCCATCAAGCAGCCCAAAAACTGACTAAGGCACGGAGGCCTCCCCAATCGCGCTGTTCCCCACTTGCGCTACCAGTTGCGCTCCGATCCCAAGCGAAGTTGGACATAAAGGAAAGATTGCCTTTCAAGGCAGACATGTGTCCCTCATCAAAATTTGACAAGTGTCCAGCCTCGGGATCCGAGCCGAGATGTGATGGGAAAAGGGACAAGCATGGGCCAAATCACCTCCACCAGCTGCCCTCATTCAAGCTGACGCAAAGTTCCATCTACCGCAGCTACCCGCATTCATGCTGACTCAAAGTCTCATCAACCGCACTGCCACGTAGCTGCCAAGTCTTCTGTGGACCTTGCCGCCAGCATACCCCCCGTCTCAGGAGTCAACATCGCAGCCTCTTTCGCCGCTTTTGTCGCCGTTCCCTGGGATTTTGTGCCCAGGATTGTAATGGGGGGAAATTGCGCTATAAATAGCCGCACCACTTCATTGTAAAGGGGGGAAGGGGGATATCCTGCTAGGGAACCATTGTAGCTATACGTTTGCTTCTGAATGCAAGACACACACTTGGCTCTATTTTGCTGTTATCATTCTTTATGCTGCCTTTACTTGTCATTTCTGCCTCATGTTTCTTATTTCATTGCTTACTGTTATACTGAACTCTGGATTCCAGTATTTGATGATTAAGTATTCCTGGAATGCATAGATAGAGGATACATAGGATGTATGAAAGCTGTAGTTTCTATTGTGTGTTCCCGTATTTGATTGTCGTTAGTAGTGGTGATTGATCGTTGCCTGTCGCCGCTTATTCCCCCCCCCAACTCAAATCACATTTGAATCTCTTTCCGCATTTTTATCTCTTTCCTGTACTCTTAGCTAAAACAATTGAGAAAACCCATAGGAAGCCGGCCTTCTCCGGAGATTGGCACGGAAGGCATTCCTTCCTTCCGGCCTTTCAACCTGGTGGGCGAATTTGGGGCGCATTTAACCAAATCCTTTCCTAATGGCAGATTCGTAACCAACAGGTGCGTTGTCTAGTGACCTTGCTTTTGTCCGAACTAGATGATGTGGGGCGTTTCTGTTCGGAGTCACCTGGTCCGTCGGAGGTAGGGAAGTATGTTGTGATGAGCCGATGTTAAGGAGGTGAGATCCATCTGGAGGAGAACTTTTATGTTGTGGAAGCTGAGTTATCTCCCTAAGAAAGAGTGTGAGACACCGCTGGTCTGGGTATTTGAATAAGGTAGAAACAAATCAAGAGTTGTCCTTGAAAAGGCAATGGAATCTACCTTGGATCTCATAATAAATGGGACAACAAAAATAAAGTGATGAAGGGTTTCAATTTCACCCAAGGGGCAAAACAAGCAAATCCGTTCCTTTTTTGGAAGATGGTGATCTGACTCAATCCGGAGTTGTTGAGAACACACCCTGAGTTGCCCAATAGTGATCCGAAGACTATGCATTATGTGCTGCTGAAGGTATTGTGGAGGAACTATTCTGCCTTCCTGTATTTGTAAGAAGTGCTTATGGTAGAAAGACAACTTGGGGGAAAGAGGGGCAACAAGAGAGATCCAAGTGCATTTGGTGTATTGGAGACTAACATCCTTCCTGATCTCGTGGAGCATCCACTTCTTACTAAGCCGAGAGGGGGGGAGAACACCTAAAGAATAAAGGAGTCTGTCTATCTGTATTTGAATGCTGGCTAGGAGAGAAAAAACTTGAAAATACTAGCTCCTCCGGCCTCCCCGAGAACTCGGAGAGAGGTCCATCGAGGAGCAAAGGGCGAGGTAAGGGTACCACCTTCAATCCTCAAGGGCATATCCGAAAGTACGGATCCTGTGAAGATAACCAATAATCAGGAAGATAATCTCAAGCTGGAGAGGAGAAGCCCCAAACTCTGCTAGAATAATAGAGAGGGGACTGTGCCCTTACAACGAATGAATCGTTGAAGAAAGAGTGTCTGGACTCGTTCAACCTGTGACTACTCAGTCGGGCCAAGACTAGGACCCCAAACCATTGACCCATAAGTAATAGTTGGCTTGACCAAGGCATCAAAAATCCTCATCTTCACGGGTATATCCTGAAAATGTGCTTTGAAGCAATTCCTCTCTAGCAAAGACAGAGCTGCATATCCCTTACACACCCGAGCCTAGGCGGCGGGTTTCATACCAAAAGTGGGATCGGTGAAAAGAACCCCCAAGTACACATAAGAGGTGGTGATCTCGACCTCCCGACCTTGGAAAGAGAAGTGGAGATGAGATAGAGCCTCTTTGGTAGTATTGAATACCATAACCTTGGTCTTAGAGAACCAGAAGTAGTACAACATATTGCCCCAATATGTAGATATTGGGATTCGAGTGGCATCTCGCAAATCCATGAGAGAGAATAAAGGTGTCCATCTTGCCATACCAAGCCTTAGGGGCCTGTTTGAGGCCATAGATAGACTTCTGCAATCTACACACCAATGATAAATCGTGAATGAACCCCTATGGCTGCTCCATGTATGATCACCATGAAGAAATGCATTCTTGACATCCATCTGATGTACAACCCATCCATGAGTTGCAGCAATAGCAAGTGTCAAGCAAATGGAGTTCATTTTTGCCATTGGGGCAAAGGTCTCAGTGCAGTCAATGCTAGGCACCTGTGAAAAACCTTTTTTCACAAGTCGTTCTTTGAACTTATCAACAATTCCATCCACAACATATTTTGTGCGATATATCCACTTGCATCAAATTGGTTTTCTTCCCTTAGGAAGCGGGCTCAAGTCCCATGTATGATTCTTTATCAAGGAATTGTATTCTTCCTCCATGGCTGAATCCCACTCAGCAATACCAGATGCTTCCTGAAATGATTGTGGATTAGAAGCAGAGGAAACATAGACATGAGGAAGGTGTTGATGTTGTGATCGATTCCGCCTAGAGTCAGTAGGATCTCCAACAAAAGTACCTGCTGCATGAAGAGTCTTGCGGGCCCAAAGAGGCATTGAAGTGGAAGAGGATGGAGCCTTTGAATGCTGACTTGGAGATGAAGGTGGTGAAGCTTGAGAAGCTTCCTTTGAATCACTATCATCGGAATCCTGTGTGAGGAAAGGTGAAGTGTGGGAGGCCAAGCTGGGACAGCTTTCCTCGAACTGTACACTCCTCTCAATGAAGAGTTGATGAGTCTCTGGATGCAAAAGTCGATACCCTTTGACACCATCAGGATAGCCAATTAATACTAGGCTGGCTTTGAGGTTCCATTGCCTTGCATTTCTCTGAATGAATACATGCCCATGCAAGGGATCCAAAAACTCTAAAATATTTCATTGTGGGATTTCGATTGTTCTAAGCTTCAAAAGGAGTTATCCTTTTCAAGGCTTTGTGAGGGATACGGTTCTGAATGTAAGTTTATGGCTTCGGCCCAATATTGCAATGCGAGAGACCGTGAGTGAATCATGCAAGTTGCCATTTCTTTCAAGGACTTGTGCTTCTGTTCAACAACTCCATTTTGCTGTGGACTATATCGAACTAATTGCTGAAGATCTATCCCTTAAAGAGAACAAAACTGCTCAAATCTATGGTTCACATATTCCCTGCCATTGTCTGTGCAGAGAACCTTGATGTATGTTCCTGATTATTTTTCAGTAAGGGCCTTAAAGTCTTGAAAGTGTTCAAAGACTTCACCTTTCTGACAAAGGAAATAGACCCAAGTGTAGTGGGAAAAATTATGAGTACATAACAAGCTTTGTTGAAAGACAAGGTTGGAAATGGACCAACTAAGTCACTATGAATAAGTTCCAACACTTGTGAAGCTTGCCAAGACTTCCCTTTGTCAAATTTATTTGTAGGATGTTTGCCCATGGCACATCCAGGGCATACCCCATTTGAAAAACTAATGTGAGGGAGTCCTATAACCATATCCTGTTGTGCAAGTTGTTGCAAATAGTGGTAGTTGAGATGGCCAAACTGCTCGTGCCATAACTTACTCTTTGCATCAGAGTGAGTAAGCAATGCAGAGGATGGGGAATCAGGTACAAAATGAGAGAAGGCATACAAACGAGTTTGATGATCAAGCTTCCCAACTGCTACAAGTGTGTCATCCTCTATCTCACAGATTACCACTGAATCTGGAGTGAACTCAACTTTCTTTCCCTTCCCAATGTGAGTGATTTGGTAGATTGAAAGCAGGTTAGTAGACAATTCAGGTACACATAGTACATCATGGAATGCACCATCCCCTATATCAATTGAACCTTTCCCAATGACATCTATTGTTGTATCATCACCAATGCGAATATGAGGCGTAGAACATGGCTCCAAAGTTGAGAAATGATCTCTATTGGAACACGTGGTGTGAAGCACCTAAGTCAAGTATCCATGGTTTGGAGGATTCAACCATTGCAACTAGAGCCTTTCCTTTCCCTTTTCCAGAATTTGAAGAAGAAGAGGGACTTGGTGACATATATGATGGCAGATTGATGTTGTTTTTCTGTAGAAGATTCTTCAACTCTTCTATCTGTTTTGTATGACATCAATATTCCTGATAACACAACCTTTTGTAATATGTACAAGTGGGTTTTTCTTTCTTCTGTGAATCCCTCTTAGAGGATTGTTTATCTGCCTTAGAAACAGATTGTGTTCCTTCTTTTTGTGTCTTCTTTGCTTTCTTTTGTTGCTTTTTTTTTTTCTGTGTTACTGGTATTTTTGTGTCCACTGGCTTGATTAGCCACAAGTGCATGTGACTTGGAGACTTTCAAGAGGCCCATTTGAATCAATTTTTCTTGCTCTCGAATGAGAAGTTCAGAAAATGAGTCAAATGATGGCATTGTCCATGTAGAACTTGCAGAAAGTCAATGTGTGTGGAAACTAGAAACAAAGACGGAATACTCAGGACCTAGTTTAGACAACATGTTCAAAACTAGTTGAGTATCCTTTTTATCTATACCACATTCTTTGAGTTGTATTTTGAACTGATTAATTTTGGTGATATAATCTTGTATATTATCAAAATTATTTGGATCAAGATTCATCAACTCATTGTCTATTTGGTAACCCCTAATTTCATCAGTTTGAGAATACAACTTAGCAAGTGTATCCTAGGCCTCTTTAGGTGTTGTACAATTTTCAACATGAAAGAGAAGATCAAAAGAAACAAATGTACATATTACACCAAGTGCTTGCTCATGATTATCAATCCACTCCTTTTCCTTTGCATTAGTGGGTTTAGGTTCTATGTCTAATACATGCTTTGTATAGTTCTTACACCTTAAGTAATTCTAGATTAATTGTTTCCACAATGTAATTGTAAGGAGTAAGAAGTGGAATATATAGTTTACCCATAGCAGAAAGAAGGAAGAAATAACACAATCTTGTAGCAGAAAGAAGGAAGAAATAACACAATCTTGTAGAAAGAACAAGAGAACAGAACACCCCCTCCAAATTACTTAATAAAGAATGCCCCCAGAATTACTCAATAAAAAAACCCCCTAGAATTACTCAATAAAGAAACCCCCCTAGCAAAAATATTTGGCACTTTATAAATAGTGCGATTACAATTTGTGACCAAATTTTCAACAAATGGATGTACCTGAAAATATTGGCTTGATACAATAACTGCAATAAGGAAATTTCAAATGTAATCACAGTTATTTAAAAAAAATAGTTAAAAAACAGAATATAAAATACTTTTTTTTGGAAAAAAGGGTTTTTGGGTGGCGTTAATGGCCACTTTGATTTGCAACATTGGAGGCTGTGGGGCCTACAAGCTGGGTGTAGGAGTCTGTGAGGGCCGGGCAGCAAAAATGGCTGTGAGGTCTAAGATGGCCACGAGAATCTGTAGCTGGGCAGTGTTCAAGTCTACAACGCAAGGATGCACGGGTGTGCAACACGGGTTTCCTCCAATTCTGCAAAAACAAGAACTTTTATACAAAAATAACAAACTCAAAAATTTTGAACGAAGCTATAAAAAAAAAGTAACCCTTGAAGCCTATGATGACTCAACTAGAAATGAACAAGCTCCTTCTCTCCCTCAAGCTCTAATACCATGTGAGATTCACCTATGGATTGAGACGAAGATATGAGACCCAAGATCTAGGTGAAGTAAGCAAGTTACATAAGCAAATGATTAGCTATTCTAGTTAAGAAGGCAAACACAAATATGCAGAATAATGATAATATTCCACAAGTGCAGAATTACAAATGAAAACTACATACATTCTCCCATGCTCAAGTGTAAGCATGAGATGGGTATTTATAGGAAATACCCAACAAGGAATCTTCTCAACAATGTGACACATGGCATCAGTGAGTGACGAATAAGTCAACACAATGAATGAGATTGTGACACATATGTGTGAGAGACAAATAAGTCAACACAGCGAGTGGGATTGTGACATATACGTGTGAGAGATGAATAAGTCAACACAATGAGTGAGATCGTGACACGTGTGAGAGATGAAGAAGTTAACACAGTGAGTGAGATCATGACACATGTGAGAGATGAATAAGTCAACACAATAAGTGAGAATGTGACACATGACATCTATGAGAGACAAATAAGTCAACACCTACCTAAGCAAGCTTATCCTAAGTGCTAGGATAAGTAATGCATAAAATAATAAAATGCACTAACATTGTAGCACCCCAAACCTGTTTGAATTTAGACACTATAAATATGGCAACATGGGGCGTTACTTTCAAGGCCTATATCTCCTTCAAATGTCAATTTAAATTCATGAAATGCCTCCATTAGACGCGACTCGAAAAGGGCTTTTCGTTAAATGTGAATTTGCCTAGGTTTCGATAGGAATTGACCCCCCCAAATGGCCTATTTTTTAACATGTTGTCTGATTGCCCTATTGACCATGGCGCCTATCTTTTCTCCGCAATGTCCACTTTTGAGGCCAATATCTCTTTCAATACTCAATAAAATTTTATGAAATCACCTGCCTAAGCTCCTCATATCAATGCAAATGAGAATGGGGAATGGGTGCAACTCTTCTTTGCCTGAGCTCCTCATATCAATGCAAATGAGAATGGGGAATGGGTGCAACTCTTCTTTGCCTGAGCTCGTCCAAGCAACCACTTGAATCACGGGGGAGGGGAGAATTGCCATTGCAATTCTCTCTTCAAACCTGCTCTAATACCAATGATGGCAAAGAGGGATCAAACAAGAGTGCATTCGTCGACAATGATAAGCAAAGGAGTGTACACATCGAATTCTTGAGTGACATCTTGGAATTGAGGGCAGACAAGGGAAGACGCTGGGAAATCTCACCCAGCCTGAGCTACAACTCCATGGATCTCAACAACAGCCGAAGTAGCAACTACGATGCCGACACTAGCATTGTCAACATTCTATACAAGCTCCATAAGGCCAGTGAAGGAAGGTGGGAGGCCATCCATGGCCTTAGCTTGGGTTTTGTGCCCCAAGAATTAGGAGGTTCCCATGGTAGCATGCATGACATGCAGTCGAACCCTTAATCAGGATTGCACCGTCATCAAATCTCATAGAACATGGTGCGGAAGGTGACGTTGCATGGAGAAGGCTCGGACACACGTGAGGATGAGGCACCACCAAGGATGAGCCGCAGGTGGAGGCAAGAGCAATTGAGGTGCTTTTAAAATATCAAAACTTTCATTGAAAATTCATAGGGAGCCAATGTCCATCCATCTAGTGTGCGAAAAATCAGATTTTTCTATCGACAAATCAAGTTCCATTCCCTTGCATGGCAAATTTTTTTATGTTAAGATCTTTTATTTAAAGAAGTCTATGAAAACGGAGGGGGAATTATTTTTTTAGATGCTTATATTTTTTAAGAAAAAAGGAAGGCATTTTTTTAAAGAAATTTATATAAGCACATGAATTAAAAAAAAAAAATTAAGCATGCATGAAATTTTGTCACTCAGCCTTCTAGAGCCTTCTACTTCCATACATGTGGCTCCTCTTGTTTCTACCAAACATGGGAGAATGCGCATAGCATTACATCCATTATCCCATATTCACAGTAGGCATGC
Organism: Wollemia nobilis; assembly: GCA_028583015.1. NCBI lineage: Eukaryota > Viridiplantae > Streptophyta > Pinopsida > Araucariales > Araucariaceae > Wollemia > Wollemia nobilis. Next base: position 453,469 of record JAQPPZ010001737.1, on the reverse strand, counting down.
TATGTGAGCCTTTACTTATTTGTATTTTTCTTTAATAAAATATATGTGAAAAGGGAGAAACACAATATAAATTTTTTAAAACCTCGGGGAATAGGAAGATTTTGCATGGAGGGAAAATCATCCCAACCTTATTGTTTTGCCCGACAAGACATTTTTTTCTCCCAATTCGAGGCATTGATTGATTCCCATGTACAGGCTTATATATACTCATTGGAAAACATTTTCCAACGCCGATCTAGTGGAAGCAAAAATTTCCACTTTTGTCAAAGTCTACTATGGATAAAGGTGCATTTTTGATAGAGTTCGACACCTTCACCTTTCTTGCAAAATTCAATGATTGTCAAAGGTGCATTTTTAGCAGAGACCGACACCTTCACAATACAATGCAAGTAATGAGTTCACCAGAGGGGGGATAAATACTCATAGTACACGTATGAGACAACAAAGTGAACTTTGTAAGTAGTGATCTACTCTATTACACCTGGCAGTTGTAGGCGACCGATTATCCATGCATTTCGGTAGGATGAGAAGGTTACCATAAGGACACTCATAGTTGAAGAAGCAAAGTGAGGCCAATCCCACTATTGCTTAAGTGTGCTTGACATACTTGGCTGACCCAGAAGTGATAGACCTAGAGGAAAACTTTGAGGCGATACACCCAAAGGCAACAAACCTAGTGGCTGACCCAGAGGCAATAGATCCAGTGGCCATGTAGAGGGGGGAATAACCTGTGTAGACGATTCTCAGCGGATCCGTTGGGAGTCGAGGTAACCGCGGGGCTATGTTCCTTTACGCTCGGGGGCTCGAGGGATTCAATGGTTCACCAAGAGTGTTTTTTAGGACTCACTCCAAGTCCGGGATGGAGGGTTTGATGTGTTTATTGGAATACACCTAAGTTTGGCCTTTTAAAAGAAATAAACTACTATAATAAAATTCTGCTGTAAACTAAATGCAAAAAAAAAAAAAAAAACACAAATGCAAATAGACAGAACTATCCTAGAATGATTCTTATTTTGCATGCAAACTATTCCTAGAACATAATAAAATAAACTTTATTTTTATTTTAAGCAAGGGTTCAAGAAATGATACACATACAGTTTAGCCTAATATGCAAACTACATGCAATTCTTTATTCAATGCCTAAGAATTAGAGTAAAATAAATCTAAGATGAATTAAAACTAAAATGAATTGGATTTCCTTAATTAATCTCCAAAATGTGATTTATGCTGCTATATTAATTACAGAAAAACAGAAACAAGTGAAAACACACAACAAACAACCTACAAGATTAACGGAACACTTGTCCCGACGTTCGCTCCTGTGCCGAATTCACTCCCCGAAGTGTGTGACCGCGAATCCAAACAAACTTGTAAACAAAGACAGAAATTAGAAAATAGATGGTCAGTGTTTGGGGGCCTACTTAAGCCGCTATGAAGGCTAAGCTCGTAGGCGCAACAGTCAAGTCCCCTTGGTCCTTTCAACTGACCGTGTGAAGAGAGAGTATTTGACCTTTTGGAGATGAACAAATAACATGTAGCAGAAACAATATGCAAAATAGAACATAAATTGCTAGATTAAGCACATAAAGACAATGGGGAAAGCAGAGGCTTGTCCCTGAATCTATTGCAGCTGAATTCGCGCTCTCTAATGGACGACCGTGGATTCCCGATAGTAGAAGAAAACAACAAACAAAACGCAAACAATAGCTTTTGCAATGCATTTGCCGAATTCACGCCTTGTAAAGGGTGATAGTGTGTTCGTGACAGAGAGTAAAAGGGGGTGAAACAGAGGGTTTCGCCAAATTGCCGAATTCGTGCCCCATACGGACGGATTGCGAATTCGCGACAGGGTGAAAACAGATTAAAGAATGGCGTCTAAAAATGCAACCTACCAATAAACAGACAATATGCTAACAACTGAGAAGGAATGAGGAAGAAACGTAAGCAACTATGTGCAATCTAAACAATCTAAAATGCAGTCTAACAGTAAAATGCAATGTAGAATGAAAATACTCTAAGTGTAGTAAAGATGCAAAACAGTAATACAAATAACTAACAAAAATGTAGCTAATCTAGAATGCAACAGAATGTAGATGGAAATGCAAATAATACAAATGACTATATGCAGAAGAGTGTATAAATAACCTAAGTATTAAAACACAACAAATATATGTAAAAATGGATCCTAATGCAACAAGAATGCACAATAATGAACTTAAAATGTACTCTATTGTAAAAGGAATAAACAAAGATAAATCTATAAGAGATCTAATGCAAAAATGAAATAAAACCTATCTAAAACAGAAATAAGGTAAAATAGAAGAGCAATAATGCAAATAGAATTTTAAATTACTAACTACAACAAAAAATGAAGAACAATAGAGGGTTAAAGGCCACAACAAAAGAAGCAAGCCTCTCTTCCCTTTATGTTGACGGAGCTAAAGATATGCCTTGCACACAATCCGTTGTTGCAATCCTTCCACTTACTTTCCAATGTAGCTAGTTAAATATCATACAAGAGAAGCAAAGAATGGGGATAGAAGGTCATAAAATAGAATATGGGAGCTTGAAGATGTAAGATAGGATCGCAAGTAGAACATGAAAAATAGAGCACCAAACATGGGCCAAAAAGGTTCTTCATCCCCTCTATTTATAGAGGATTTGAGGGCTAGGCGGGAAAAGAAAAAATACAAAAAACTAGGTTAAGGTTGAAAAAGCAAAAATGGTGGTGCGAGGGTTAGAGTTTTGAAGGCAAAACCCTAAAGTGCCAAATTTGCGGTTGATCTAAGACGACCGCGAATTCATGAAATCTGATTGTTGGAGGTCAGATGGCGTCAAGGTGGCTTGATCGAATTCATGGTCGGTCTTGGACAACCGCGAATTCGACGAGGCTAGAAAAAAGGGGCAAACTAAAGGGGGTGGGGAACTCAAAAATTGCACTTAGCAAATTTGAGTAGTTTCTTAAGCATCTAAGGGGAAATTGACTCATTTGGCTGGCTCAATTTTCCATGTCTATAGGCCAACCCCGAGGCAAGAGAGCTAGAGGTGGCTTCAGAGTTGTTTATCCAAGAGCTAAAGTAGTTAGAGCTAGGGCAGCCAGAGCCAAGTGCCAAAGCAGCTAGAGCCAAGTGCTAGAGGAGCTAGAGCCAGAGCCAAGAGCAGAGCCAAGAGCAAGAGCCTAGACTTCTCTAAATTAAGGGGGGGTCCTAATAATTCCTAACCTGAATAATGTAATAAGGGGGGGATGTTAGGATATTTTATTACATTATTATTATTTTAACATTTCTTGCATGTAATGATCTCCTAAATCGGGAGTATCGATCTTCCAATTTGTAACCCCAAAGCATGTATTAAATAGACTATTGCCTCAATGAATGAATAGCTTTTTGCCATGGGTTTGAGGCCCGAAATTGCTTGTTTTTTGCAAGTTGTCCAAGCTGCCATGCCCAAAACCCTGTCAACCGTCCAATCTCAAATCAACGGCTCACGGAGATTGGAGGGAGTTTTAAAAATGAAACATTAAAAAATAGCGCCAACCATCCAATCTTAGATTAATGGCTCGCGAAGATTGGAGTAAGTTTTAAAAATGGAACATTAAAAAACAACGCCAACCGTTCGCTCTCAGATCAATGGCTCATGGAGATTGTAGGGAGTTTTAACAATGAAACATGAAAAAAAATGCCAACCGTCTGATCTTAGATCAACGACTCATGAAGATTGGAGGGAGTTTTAATAATGAAACATCAAAAAACAACATCAACAATTGGCTTATGGAGATGGGAGGGAGTTTTAATAATGAAACATAAAAAAAACAATGCCAACTGTCCGATCTCATTTCAACAGTTCACAAAAATTGGAGGGAGTTTTAACATTAAAAAACAACGCCAACCGTCCGATCTTAGATCAATAGCTTATGGAGGGAGTTTTAATAATGAAACATTAAAAAAACGCCACGGAGATTTGATCTTTTTTTTTTAAAGGGTAAGCCATCAACCGTTCAATCTAAGATCAACGGCTCAAAGATTCAGAGAAACATTTAAAGGGTAAGACCTCCAACCCTTTCTCATAGAGAATCGGAGAAAAATTTAAAGGATAAAACAGTTAAAAGCCCGCCAACCGTCCTATCTCAGATCAACGACTCATGGAGATTCAAAGGAAAATATAAAGGGTAAAACATTTAAAAGCCCACTAGCCGTTTGATCTCACTCAACGACTCATAGAGATTTGGAGAAAAAATTTAAAGGGTGAGCACTTTGACCGTCTAATCTCAGATCAACGGCTTACAGAGATTTGGAGAAAAATTTAAAGGTTAAAACATTTAAAAGCCCGCCAATCGTGCAATCTTATATTATCGGCTCACGAAGATTTGGAGAAAAGTATAAAGGGTAATACATTTAAAAGCCCGCCAACCGTCTAAGCTTAGATCAACGGCTTATGGAGATTCGGATAAAATATAAAGGGTAAAAAATTTAAAAGCCAACTAGTCGTCTGATTTCAAATCAACTCAAATATTCGGAGAAAAATTTAAAGGGTAAAACATTTGAAAACTTGCCAACCGTTCGATCTCAGAGTAACGGCTCATGGAGATTCGGAGAAAATATAAACGGTAAAACATTTAAAATCCTGCTAACCATTCGATCTTAGATCATTGGCTCATAGAGATTTGGAGAAAAAATTTTAAGGGTAAGCCTGCCAACCGTCCAATCTTAGATCAAAGGCTCACAGAGATTTAGAGAAAAATTTAAAGGGTAAAACATTTAAAAGTCTGCCAACTATTTGATCTCAGATCAATGGCTCGCGCAAATCAGAGAGGGGTTTTAAATAATAGAACATTGAAAAACCTTGCTAGTCGTTTGATCTAAAAATGGTCGACTCGCACAAATTTGAGAGGAATATAGAGGGTAAAAGCACACGGAAGCTCGCTAGCTGTTTGATCTAAAATCAATCAATGACTTGTGTGAATTGGAGGGAACTTTAAATGATGGAGAATTGAAAAGCCATGCCAATCGTCAGATCTTAGATCAACGGCTTGCGCGAATTCTCAACGATCAATGGCTTGCACGAATCCTCAACAATTGACGACTTACATGGATTTGGGAGGAATATATAGAGGGTAAAAGCACTCAGAAGTCTGCTAATTGTCCAATATAAAAACGGTCAACGATTTGTGTGGATTGGAGGGAATTTTAAATGATGGAGCATTGAAAAGCCATGCCAGCCATCAGATCCTAGATCAACGATTTGCACGAATTCTGAATGAGCAACAACTCGTGCGAATCCTCAACATTCAATAGCTTGCGTAGATTTGAGAGGAATATAGAGGGTAAAAGCATTCAGAGGCCTGCCAACCATCAGATTTCAACGATCAATGGCTCACATAGATTCGAGGGAAATAAAAGATTTGTGTAGCCAATGAAATTAAAATTGCAGAAACGAGCCAAAAAAACACTAAAAATGGTCAGAAAACGTAGCAAGAGACAGAAAACACAGAAAATGACCGAAAAATGCATAAAAGAGTCAAAAACATAGAAATTGGCCAAAAAACACAGAGAAGAGCCGAAAAACAGAAATTGGCCCGAAAACGCAAAGAGTTGGAAAACACAGAAAATGGCTAAAAAATGCAAAGAAGAGCCGGAAAACATAGAAAATGGCTGGAAAGTGCAGAAAATTGCTGGGAAATGGAGAAAATTATTGGAAACATAGAATGTCACTAGAAAAGGCACAAAAGAGAACTAAATAAATAAATAAAAATAATAAAACACAAAAAAAGAAGATAAAAGCAAAAATAAAAATAAATGATAGTGCCTACAATATGACTTTACCTCATGCAAAATCTTCTCTTGCAGGTTATCTAACATAGTTGCTTGGAATTCAAAGACGACAAACATGAGAATTTAAATGTCGACCATGCGAACACGGATCTACAGAGCACAAAAATGGCAGAATCAATACTTTTCCCACTTATTGTGGCTGGCAGAGCAAGAATTAAATTACTTGAAACCGGTCAGATTCAAGTCACCCTAGACTCCATGAAGGTTAAAATCTAATGAACCGTGTTGGAAGTATGGATGAAAAGACCACGAGGAGATTATGGAGGATGCCCCAGATGGTGTTAGAATACAAAAGGGGGCAAGGAGTGGTGGGAATTAATGCCTAGCCTACTTGTTGTGGCCAGAAGAGCATAATTCAGACCACTCGAGACTAACTGAGCATGAGTAAGCTTGAGATTTTGCTGAGTTTGAAATTTAACGAGGCATGGTCGAAGTGGAGCCGAAGAAATCCCAAGGACCTCACAGTAGGAGCATGCTAAAGATAAAATCCAAGATTTGATACGCCTTGTGGGAAGGAATATAGTAATAATTATTTTTCTTTTTAAAATCAGGTGATGCGAAGAGCTAGAGGGGTCGGAAACCATCCATTGTATTTGCCTTTTTAGACTTAGTCTATTTGCTATTAAATTTCTATTTAGTTGGATGGATTTTTTGAACCAAGCTTGGTACTATTTTTGAGCTCTGTTCATGTAATTCACCAAAGTGGGTAAATTTGAACCTAAATGTACTGCATGATTATCTTTATAATACAAGGCTTTGAGATTTTGTGTTCAATTTGTGCATGATGATGGTGGTTGGACTCAGTTTATTTCATAGTCTGTTCTCCTTGTAAAGATCTCATTGTTTCGGACCTCAGGCTATGTGAATACTTGTCCGGCCGAGATTGGTTTAAAATCGGATTTGTTGCTTTACAACATAGTTGAGAAAATTTGCAAAAAATCCCGCTTTTTCCTGATTTTTGCCGATTCCTGCCCTTGTTGATAAAATTCCAATTTTTTGCCGAAAAAATCTGTGGCACAAATAGCTTGTTTTTTTCATTTTGCCTCATTTTGCTTGCCTCATTTAAGCTTGTATCACTTAAATTATTAATATTTGATTTTTCATAATGTTAATCCATTGTGATATGCATGAAAAAAACTAATTGTCAATGAAAAATTGCATTTTCTTCCGTTTTTTACTGATTGATTCTCAAATTTTTCTAATTCTTTTGCCTCGCTGATTTTTTGCCGATTATGATTTTCTTAACTATGCTTTATAGGATCCGAATTGAATTCAGGGCAGTACTAGCTTGGTTTCTCTATTTGTCTTTTCTTTTGCTCTTAAACCTTTCTTTTTTTGTTTTCTCTATTTTTCTGTGAATGCTTATAACACGAAAAAACAATAAGCTTATAATCTGAATGATTAACCATTATTGTTTATACGTGTTGTAATTTAATGCAATGGGATTACTGTTTGGATAGTTAAGTGTTAAATATTAAAACTCTATGTTTAGAAATTTGTCTTTTGGATTCATACTAGCAAAGGCCCCTTGAAGGAAAAACTATCAATGACCTCTGGATTAATCCACGACGGCCAAGACCTGGTCATACCCAAACCTTGGGGGAAAATAAAATTCCCTTTCAAGAGGGAATAAAATTTTGTTCCAAGTAAGTTGGCTCACCCTTGATACACCAACAGTTTGACTCCTGCCACTTCACACCCAACAACACTAGCACTAGAGGGAAGCCAAAGTGTGTCATTTGCACACTCAAACACCACTCTGTTACCATGTTGGAATTCACAATATTTTCAGAAAGGAATAGAAACAATCCATCCACTCAAATCTTATATAGAAATCGTAGAAGAACGAAATAAAGGAAAACAAACACAAAGATTTGGGGGTACCCGTGGACACCATAAATATTAATTGTATTATCCATATATAAGAGCCACTACACTTATAGTTGCAAGCTTACTGAAGTGGTAAGGGTTTTGGCCTCTCTTTGAGAGGTCCAAGGTTCAAACCCCACTTAGTATGAGGGGATCAGGACCCCTCATAAAATTTTGTGTAAACTCATTAAAAAGAGAGCCACTACACTTTGATAATGAAATGAGGAGTGGTGGGGGGTATTTATACCAATACCAAAACCCCAATTACATAAATGAGTTTAACCTAAGCTGACATAACAAGAGGGCTTAAGGTTAATTACAAGTTATAAATTGGGTTTAACCATAACAAGGTTAACCTTGGTCCATAGGGCGTACATAATTAATATTACAATAAATTCAATAAATTGTATAATGAATGCTCTAATGCATGAAGGAGACATGCAACCAAATGCACAAATGTATACAAATGAAGTAGACATGCAAGGGTTCATGCGCGAAATATGTGATGACGGAGAGGTATGTGATGATAGAGAGTGACAATGAAAAGTTACTTGACAATAGAGAGTTACATGACCACAAAGATTATGTGACGCTGGACAATGAAGAGTTATGTGATGGTGGAGAGTTATGTGATGGCGAGGAGTTACGTGACGACGAAGAGTTATGTAGTGATAGAGTTATGTGACGACGAGGAATTACATGATGGCAAGTTGTTACATGATGAGGTTGACGATGTGCAAATTGTTGAGTGAACTTGTTGGGGAAGAAATATGTGGCGACAGAGAAATCCGTGACTACGAAGAAATACTTGATGTCGGAGAAATCCATGAGAGTGACCATGATGGCGAAGTTAGTGATGTACAAGTGTTCGCCCATTAGGTAGAAGCTCAAGTTTTTGCACAAGATGGTGATGTGCAAGTGTTCGAGCATGAAGCAGATGTGCGCGCTGATGAGGAAGTTTGTGCATGTGAAGACGTACATGTCACTATGGAAGTGCGTGTTGATGAAGGTGTGCATGCCGACGAAGAAGTTTGCACAAGTGAAGATATGCGTGTTGATATGGAAGTAAGCGTTGACAAAGAAGAACAAGTGTGAGGTAACATATGCAAAGATGATGAAGATGTGTATAGACGGATGGTTTCGAGCAAGCAAAGATGTACATGTAGATAGATGGGCTCGTGTAGGTAAAGACATGCATGTAGATATGTCTGTTCATGTTCACATTGATGAAGTTGGATGTGACGAAGCTGACAACAAGTTTGATGGAGGAGAGAAGTTGTAATGTTCCCTTCTAATCAGCTAGTGGGAGCACATAGAGATGAGAGCCTTTGGAGATATTTGAGACAGCTTTTGGATTCTTACAGCTCAGTTTTGGTGGTCGTTCGGGGTCAAACGGAGCTAGGATGCTGGAATTGCTATTTTTAGCAGTATCAGGTTTTAGGGTTTCTTACCGAGCAGACAGGGGGATGTTGTTCTACAACGAAATGGGTATCCAGAACAGGTTTCAGTTGGTCATTCAGAGTTTCATAAGGCAGAGTTTTTAAAGCGCAAAGCTTGGCTTTATTAAGTGAATTATTAAATTCATTTTATAAAGTTAAAACTTTATATTATAATTAAAGGGATGTGGGAATTAAAAAAGAAAGAAATATGTTTATCCCACATTGAGCGCGCAAAAAGGAGTTTGCCAAGGAGGAGCCTATTTATTCAGTGACTTGGTCTCATTTCGGGGGTTGGATATGTTTTTTATTTTGGAGAATTGTGCCGGTGGCTGAATTTCTTCTCCGACGGGACGGAAACCCCGAAGGTCTTCCTGAGGACGAAAACCCTCGGGTTTGGAGCTGGACGAAAACCCAGTTCTGTGCAGGTGGATTCATTCAGGGTTCACGCTTGTGCTCGAATGGTTGCAGATTTTGGTATGCATATTTTGGATGTCTGGAAATACCTTTTTGGAAATATTGTAATTTGTGCCCTAGTTATGAAATCTGAAAATTGATGCATATTGTTGCAATTTGGGTAATTTTTTATATGGCAATTGGAGTTGTTCTTGTTTTTGCAAAATTTATTTCAGCAATAAGATTCGAATCAAAATTTTTTAAAAGTACCAAATTAGGGGGGACATTACAGAAGTTGGTTTGGCAATAAAGGTCAGGAGTGGTTGGAACAAGTTATGCGATAAAATGAATGCATGACAAATTTTTGGCACTGGAGCAAATGCAAGTTGGTGATTTTTGATGGCGAGTGGGACAGGAGTCCAACAACGAAGCAAATTGAAGATGACGTGTACGAGAGTTTGCAAACTTGCAAAGTGAGAGTCTACACTCGAGTAACTGTAGTTTGATGTGCTCGATGGTGAGCAGGATGGGAGTTAGACATTGGAGCAATTTTAGGATGGCATGTTTTATGGTGCGTAGGGCAAGAGTTCGACATGAGACAATTGCAGTGGAGTGCGCCTGATGATGTGTGTGAAGAGGGTGAGACATGTGGACAACTGCTGTCCATTTCAAATCACCCTATCACAACAAAGACTAATTCTGGAATAACAATGTCCCATGTTTCATGTTGGTGAAACAAAGGACCCAATCAAGCATTGGAAAATCTATCTCATGATGTGGAAAGCAAATGGGTAGAAGAATGATGCAGATTGGAGGAGGTTATTCCTTGTGATATTTCATGGAATTGCAATAGACTAGTACATGGGATTGCCAGAGGGCAAGTACTAGACTTGGGAAGAGTTGAGAAAAGCATTTGTGAAGAAATTTCAGTTGTTCCACAATGATAATGAGGTCTTTGCTGAAATTCATAGAATGAAATAGGGTGAGAAAGAGTTTGTTTGGTTGTACAACCAAAGGTTGAGTGGGTTGTTTACCATTTGGAAGAAGATCTGTTAGATGCATTGAAGAAGAGGTGATTCGTGGAGGGACTTCTTCCTATGTACTAGAAGAAGATCAGGATGGTCCCTCCGACATCATATCAAGAGGCCTTTGAGCGGGCTTTGAACTTGGAAAGTGATGCAAAGATGTCATTAAAATGCTAGGGTCATGTTAATGAGGATGAGAGCAACCCTAAAGATGGAAGTGGTTTTGACATTGAAAGCGACTTTGATGATGAGAGTGACTCTTACAGCGAAAGTGATGATTATGAAAACAAGAGCAGTTTGGAAAATGAGAAAGTGCATCGTCCAAGTGTTGGGGTTGAGAAGTCAATAAAGGAAGTGACTTTGAAGAGATGAATGGCGACTTCAAGGATGAGTGCAATTGTAAGAGCATAAGATCGTTGCTATAGATATATGCGATAGAAAGGGAGATTGTTCCAAAGAAGAATGTCAGTGGTAGTGCGGTCTGTGTTAGAAAACAAATATTACGAGCAAGCAAAACAATAACGCAGAAAAAAACAGTAACACAGATTTTTACGTGGAAACCCTGCAGTGTGCAGGAAAAACCACGGGGCAATGGCAGCTTCGTTATTTTATTGATTTCGGCAAACTTTTTACATTCACTAAACTATTACATGCAAGGGGTCATTCCCCTTTTATAGAAAAACAAAGGAAGACTCCAAAAACTGTTCGTTTCCTCTCCCAAAGGAAGACTCCAAAAATTGTTCGTTTCCTCTCCCAAAGGAAGACTCCAAAAACTGTTCGTTTCCTCTCCCAAAGGAAGACTCCAAAAAATTGTTCGTTTCCTCTCCCAAAGGAAGACTCCAAAAACTGTTCGTTTCCTCTCCCAAAGGAAGACTCCTGTTTGTTTCCTCTCCAGGATCACTATAAACTGCACCACCATGCACCTCTCTGCTGAAGAACATTGGAGATCTGGATATTCACTTCACCTCCTAACATTCTCCCACTTGAAGTCGATATACAGGAATTCTTTGCCTATGTTTTCCATCCAAGTGCCAATTGCCCAATGCTGCCCTTATCACATTTTCAGCAAGCCCAGAGAAGTTTTGCACCACTCAAACTTCTCTGTCTTGACCGGCTTTGTAAGCATATCTGCAGGATTCACTTCAGTATCAATTTTCTCCAACAGGATCCTACCTTCTTCCACCACATTTCTTATAAAATGGTACTTAACATCAATGTGTTTCGTGCGATCATGGAATGTTGGGTTCTTCACTAACTGAATAGCACTTTGGCTATCACAATGCAACGTAATCTTCTCCTGCATTATCTTGAAGTCACCCAACAATCGTTCTAGCCAAATTGCCTCTTTGCTGGCTTCAGTTGCTGCAATATATTCTGCTTCAGTGGTTGATAAAGCCACCACAGACTGCAACTTAGAAGTCCAACTCACAGCTCCACCAACAAGAGTGAAAGTATATCCTGTAGTGGACTTTCTCCCATCTCTATCTCCACCATAATCAGAATCCACAAAACCTTTAACTTGCAAATTTGTCGATCCGTAGTAAATAGCAGCATCTGAAGTGCCTCTTAAATATCTAAATATCCACTTCACTGCATTCCAATGCTCCTTACTAGGATTTGCCATGTACCGGCTGACAACTCCCACTGCTTGGGCAATATCCGGTCTGGTGCTTACCATGGCATACATGAGGCTTCCTACTGCTGATGAATACGGTACACGAGACATGCTTGTCTTCTCTGCTTCTGTTCTAGGACACTGTTCGGAAGACAATTTGAAGTGTGAAAGAAGTGGGGTACTAACTGGTTTTGCATTCTGCATATTGAAGCGCTGCAGAATCTTTTCTATATATGACTGTTGACATAACCAGATCTTCCTTCCTGTTCTGTCCCTGTGTATCTTCATCCCTAAAATTTGGTTTGCTGCTCCTAAATCCTTCATTTCAAATGTCCTAGCCAACTGAGCCTTTAGATCAATGATTTTCTTCATGCTAGGGCCTGCAACTAGCATATCATCTACATACAACAACAAAATAATAAAACTGCCATCATCAAACCTCTTATAGTATGCACAATGGTCAGCTTCACTCTTGCTGAAACCTTGGCTCTTCATGAAGGTGTCAAATTTTCTGTACCACATCCTTGGCGCCTGTTTCAACCCATACAAAGATTTCTTGAGTCTGCAAACCAAATGCTCTTTGCCTCTTTCTTCATAGCCCTCAGGCTGATCCATATAAATCTCCTCCTCGAGATCACCATGCAAGAAAGCAGTTTTTACATCAAGCTGCTCCAGTTCTAAATCTTGTGCTGCTACAAGTGCAAGTAAAACTCTAACAGTAGTCATCTTCACAACTGGAGAGAAAATTTCATTAAAGTCTATACCTGACTTTTGCACATAACCTTTTGCCACCAAGCGAGCTTTATAGCGTTCCAACAACCCATCATTGTTCTTCTTTACTTTGTACACCCACTTGTTTCCAACAACCTTTCTTCCAGGTGGGAGATCCACAAGTTCCCACGTTTTATTCTTGCGAAGTGCTTCCATTTCCTCCTCCATGGCTTTCCTCCACTTTTCTGCATTTTCAGATTCTCTAGCTTCCTGAAATGAACTAGGCTCACCATCATCAGTTAACAAAGCAAAAGAGGACTGAAAAACAGGAGAATACCTTTCCGGACACTTTTGTGGACGTGTAGATCTTCTAACCCAATGATCTGTTGGTTGTGGCTCTTGGTCTTGTGACTGTTGTGGCTGCTCTACTTGCTGTTCTGCATGCTGATCAAAAGCTTCAGCATGCTGATTTTCATTTTCATCTTCGTTCATATCTACTTCAACTGGTACAACATTAGGTGTTTGTTGTACCTCCTTCCTTTGCATGGATTTTTCATTAAAAATGACATCCCGGCTAATAATTACCTTGTGGGCAGTAGGATCCCACAGTCTATACCCCTTCACTGTATCTCCATAGCCGAGAAAAACACATTTGCTTGACTTGGGGTCAAGTTTGGACCTTTTTTCTTTAGGCACATGGGCAAATGCATCACAGCCAAAGGTACGCAAATGAGAGTAATCAATTGGCTTACCACACCAAACCTCCTCTGGAATCTGTCCATCCAACGCAGTTGTAGGTGACCTGTTAATGAGGTAAGCAGTTGTATTAACAGCCTCTGCCCAGAACCTTTTATCCAACCTAGATGCGTTGAGCATGCTTCTTGCACGTTCCATGATTGTGCGATTCATCCGCTCAACCACACCATTTTGTTGTGGAGTATATGGTACAGTCTTCTGGTGCTTAATTCCTTCCTGCGTACAAAATTTATCAAATTCCTTGGAGCAATATTCACCCCCATTATCTGACTTGAGACATAAAATAGGCTTGCCCAAACTTTTCTCTATTCGTGCTTTGAACTCTTTAAACTTCTCCAAAGCTTCCGACTTTTTTCAGAAAATAAACCCACACTCTTCTAGAATAATCATCTATAAATGTCAAAAAATATATAGCACCATTTAAGGACTGAGTGGGGACTGGTCCAAATATATCAGAATGTATAAGTTGCAGAAAATCAGAACTCTTACCAGAGCTTGCAGTAAACCGAACCCTCTTTTGTTTACCAAAAATACAGTGCTCACACAAGTCTAAATTACAAGACTTAATCCCAGAAAGCATACCTCGGTCATGCAGAATTTTCAGACCTTTTTCACTCATATGTCCTAGGCGTTGATGCCATAGCATTACTGCATCTTGAGCATTTCTTGAAGTTGTTGTTGCATGGTTTGTCACCGTATCACCGCACAAACGATATAGGGTCCCATAAGATTCTCCTTTTGCTACTACAAGGGCTCCTCTGGTAATTTTGCAATAATTGTTACCGAAAGTGATAGAATACCCTAGCTTATCCATCATCTTGATTGAGAGCAAATTCTTCCGCAAATCAGGCACATGTCGTACATCACATAACATCCTTTCTCTACCATCGTCCAGCCTAATCCTGATGTCCCCTCTTCCCACAACTTCTAAAGGATGATCATCACCCAAGTAGACCATCCCACCACTATGTGGCTGATATTTGACAAACCAGTCTCTGTGAGGAGACATGTGGAAAGATGCACCCGAGTCCAAAACCCAGGTATATAGAACAGATCTGCTGTTGCTGATACAGAAAGCCTCACATGTTGTCGTCTCTCCTGAATCTACCGTAATGGCCTCAGCTGATGGCTGAAATTGCTTTTCACCATTCTTTTCCTTTTTTAGATGCCAACAGTCCTTCTTTGAGTGCCCTGGCTTCCCACAATGCCAACACTTCCCTTTCAACTTGCGTCCTCTAGACTTAGATTTGGATTGTGATCTACCTTGTTGACTCCTCTCGAAAGATCGACCTCTCACAGCTAGGGCTTCATTGGTTGAGGGTTCCAAAGACGTTTTCCGCCTCAACTCTTCTGCCAACAAAGCGGCTACCACATCATCAAAAGTTAGAGCTCCTGATGATGAATTGTTGATGGTCATCACCAAATGATCCCAAGTGTCCGAGAGGGAACAAAGTAGGGTGATAGCTCTGTCCTCATCCTCCATCTTCACATTAATTGAGACCAGTTTACTGATTAGGGTATTAAACTCATTCAGATGATCTGCCACAGATGAACCCTCCTTCATCCTCAGGCTATAAAGTTGTTTTTTCAGAAAAACCTTATTTGTTGCTGATTTCGTCTCATACAACTTTTCAAGCTTCTTCCAGAGGGCTTCCGCGGTCTTTTCTTCAGCAACATTGAACAAGACAGAGTCTGCTAGGCAGAGACGGATTGTAGAAACCGCCTTCCTGTCCAGCGTTGCCCACTCCTCATCTTTCATGCTGCTAGGTTTACTCGCGACCCCTTTCAAGGCTAGGGCTTGGTCGTTTTGAACCAGCAAATCCTCCACCTTCATCTTCCATAGGGCGAAGTTCCTGCCATCAAACTTCTCAATCTCGAACTTGGTTACACCTCCTATCATTGTTGCAGCTCCCACTCGCACAAAACCCTAGGCTCTGATACCAGATGTTAGAAAACAAATATTACGAGCAAGCAAAACAATAACAGAAAAAACAGTAACACAGATTTTACGTGGAAACCTGCAGTGTGCAGGTAAAACCACGGGGCAATGGCAGCTTCGTTATTTTATTGATTTCGGCAAACTTTTACATTCACTAAACTATTACATGCAAGGGGTCATTCCCCTTTTATAGAAAAACAAAGGAAGACTCCAAAAATTGTTCGTTTCCTCTCCCAAAGGAAGACTCCAAAAACTGTTCGTTTCCTCTCCCAAAGGAAGACTCCAAAAACTGTTCGTTTCCTCTCCCAAAGGATCACTATAAACTGCACCACCATGCACCTCTCTGCTGAAGAACATTGGAGATCTGGATATTCACTTCACCTCCTAACAATTTGTGACAATTGACAACCACTAGAGAACTAGAAGATGCCAAATTGAGTATAATACCGAGGGCAAACTCATTGTGCAATGTTGGCAATGCCATTTGTGGGGGCACTTCACACATGAATGTCAAAGTACTACAAGTCGAGACGAACCTATGATGTGTAGAGGGTTCAAAGAGTAGAAGAGTCATAGCCCTAGTTGAGAAGTAGAGGTGAACTTGATAAACCTGATTGCAATCGAGGAGGTGAACTTGATTACGATTGAGGTAAAGATCGAGCGAATAGTTGAAGTTGTGTAGGAAGAAGAGGTTGCATAAGTGGCTGATGTAGACGACTAACTGAATGATGCAGATGAAGTGAATGATGCAGATGGCGAAAAGGGAAGTTGTTTAGTGTTTGACTGTCTATTAGGGCCATCTGGCTATCTAGACTTGGGCCATCTGGACCTAAGCCCCGATTGTCAAGACTTAGGCCAATTGGGCCTAGTCCATCCAAGTTGGGACTTAAGCCCTTTGGGACAACTAGGGGAGGATTCCAGGGCTTGTCCCCAACCATCTGGGGGAGAGGACATAATCCAAATGGCCCATAGGTCATCTAGCCAGGGGTAGGGCTATCAGGGCCACCCCCTGGCTGTCCCAAAAGTGGGGGAGGCCATTCGATAGAGCAGGTTCATGAGGCAGTTTGCTAGGGCTGTCCAATAACTTCCCCAAGCCATTAGGAAACTTTTCTAAGCCATTTGGCAACTTACCCAGGACGCCATGCAATTCATACAAATTGTTTGGGCCATCTGAGATGAGAAGTAGGAAGTCTAGGACAAGGAGCACACCGTTTGATTGAAGAAGTGGGTCGTCTGGCCCAGGAGATGGGGTGTCTAGGCCAAGAAGTAGGTCGTTAGGCCTAGGATTGTTTGATCTAGGGGGTGGGTCAACTTGCCCAGGAGGTGGATTGTCTTGCCTAGGAGTTGGGTTGTTTGGGCGAGGAAGTGGGCCATTTGACCCAGGAGGTGGGATGTTAGAGACCAAGACAGGGCTATTTGAGGCCATGGGATATCTATTAGAGACCAAGACAAGGTCGTTTGAGGCGAAGAAGAGGTCCTTAGGAGATAGGGAGAGGTCGTCTGGAGCTAGGGAGAGGTCTTCTGAAGCCCCTTGACGTTACAAGGGGGCTCCTGCTCCCTTGATCCCAGCAAATGCGTTGATTGGCATTGTCTTTCATGTTGATGATGCGATCTATTGTAGGAAGTGGAGTGAGCAATCAGAGAACAATGTGTTGCTAGCAATATTTTGAATTGAAACTAGTTGCAGAAGATGTCTGCAATAGGAGAAAGCAAGAGCGTGACAAGAGACTCTGGTATAGTGTTTAACATAGTTGAGAAAATTGGAATCGACATGGAAAAGAATTGGGAAAAATTGGGAATCGACAAAAAAAGGGGAAAAACTTATCCCATTTATAGGTTCTTTTCCCTCGTTTGGGAAAATAAATACCACACCCCACTCAATGAATTTTGATCTTTCATCTTCAAAATCTTCATTTACTACCTCGAGTTCTATCATTGGTTGAGGGAAATTTGACTCTTGGCAAGGGGAGGGGGGATTCTTCAAAGGAATTATCAATCCGTTGATTTGAGGAATTGGCTTGACTTCTAATTTAAGTGTTGCGCCCCCAAATCTGAGTTTCAACAAGGTTGGACGAGTTTTCTCTAGGTTTCCTCCGAACTCCAGATTAAGGCCAACTCCCTGCTTTCCTCATTTGGATCTCAAATCTAAACTAACTATTGGCTTGAAATAAAATGCACACATGAAAGCAAATGCAGAAATTAAAATGCATAAATTAAAGTGCGGAAAGTAAATTCATGAAGTTTAGAGTGTGAGAGATGAAAGCAAATACGACTGTTACACCGTAGCAAGGATAGCATGCGACAATCAACACACTAGAAATCAAATAACATCAATGTCCACCCATTCTTTTGATCATAAGCGAATGACAAGATGGGCTAGAAGGGATGAATAAAGACTTGCCAATTTCTTACAACCTCCTAAGCACAAAGCACAATGTCGATTTCACAGAGGGTAACTCTGGCCAAAAGATGATTACAATGAGGGCCCTAGGCCCCTATCGAATCACTCCTCTAACCCAATTGATGGGTTTTGGAAGCGAATTGCAACTTTTCCAAAAATGAGCAAAATTTTGGATTTTTGAGAGTTTTCTTGCCATCTGGTCTTTAACTGCTGTTCCTTGCTTCAAAATGTGCAAAATTTGGCAAAGGTATTGTTGAGGTTCTACATTTATGTCGACTTCATGGGACGCCAAGCTCGTTTGGTGTATAATCCCAAATCCTACCTTTATCCTAGGGCATGAGGTCTACAAAAATGGGATCCTAGATGAAATTGGAAAAAAATTGTTTCTCCTTTTTGCTTTGGCTTTCCTTAGCTAGTCTTTGATGGAAATAGGCCCAACAATTTTCACCATTCATCGTCGTTGGGCAATTGCACTGTCCCAAGGTCTTTGGCATCCCCTACTAGGTCTTCAAAAGGATTTTTCGACAACTCTTCCCCTTTGGATGCTAGCTCCTTTAACTTGGCATGGATTGGCTATAGCTTCTTGCATACTTCTGAGGTGTTTCCTTCTTTGGCTTGACCTTTTTCTTCGTCAATCGTGACAGAGATGACATCATCATCTAGGATGTGTCTGTCATTGAAGATGTCTGGCATTCTAGCAACAATCAACACCTGAATCTCTTCTTCCATTTCTTGGACTTGGGTTTTAAGAGACTCCAGGTTGTCTTTGCAATTTTATCTCTAGACGTCTAATATTTTTTCCGATTCTTTTCACCATGTCTTTACGGTCTATCGCATGTTTCTATGCGTATGTTAGGATCATCGATGCAAGGAGTTTTAAGACTTCTTGGTGTTCACGTCTTGTAGAAAGTTGTTCTTCCACTTGTCTTATAATGTTTTAGGCTGTTTCCAAGCTTTCTCCTATAGAGGATGTTATTTTGAAGAATTCAAACGCATTCTTTATCTCCTCCTTGATCTGGTCCCATGAGCTTTAGCTGTCTGGATTTCTTGTGCCAAAGTAGGGTCAACCTCCTTTTTTGCGGGTCTTAAGGCTTCCAACTCCTTTTATCTGTTGGTCATGTCCTCTAGCAGTCTATTATGCTCCTTCGTAATCTCTTGCACAAGTTGTTCAGACTCGGCAAGTTGGGCTTTGAAGTCTTCCACTTATTTCTTATTGGAGTTGGTCTCTTTTAGCCTTGATGCTATGGTACCTAGGAATAGGTATAGGGGGATATGATATTATATTGTATAAGGGTATTATGAATAGTTGGCATGCGCCACACATAACCCAAGGTTGATTATATTATTATATTATATCATAATGAGTGTGATGAGGGTGTATAAGATGGTATATAAAGAAGGGATATTGTCATTATAATCATCATGGAGATCAATCATATGAAGTATTACTTTTAATCGTCTTTGCCTACGAAGTGGCTTATGAGACTTTGCCCTCTTTAAGAGGCGCTCTTGTCTTTGGAGATCTTGTGGAGTTGTTCCTTCCTTAAGGAGTATTATTGGTGTTGCCCTCCCCTAGGGGTATTATCTATCTTTGTCTATGTGGATTATCTTTGTGGAATATTACTTGTAATTGAATGATTTGATATATCTACATATTGGTAAATGATTTCGATTAATGAGAACAAAGGTTCATAACGCTTGACCTTTGCCAATTTTACCTCCAGTCTCCTTCTGAGCTATATTGCCTAATCCTCAATTGCTAGTCAGCCATACTTCATAGTTGTGCTCAGTGTGAGCTAGTTCGCTAACTGGACCATATAGTAAGGATCTAATATGTGTAGGTCCAACATCAACACTCTATCAATCAAGTCAGCAAGGACTGGTGCTACTTGGGAGGGGTTGATCTTAGTTGCCTTGACAAAGAATATTTTGTCAACCTTCTTGGAGATCTGAGAGGAGTTGATGTCTTGGAGGTTTTCCTACTGATTAGCTTGTACTTCTTTTTCTAGCCCTTATTTTCATCAAAGAGATCAAATGCTTTGGTGACCTCGGACTCTCCAACCTTGTATGCGTAACTTGGCCCAGGGTCTTTTGATGTACTGGTAGTTGGGGGAGCTCCTGTAGATTTAACTGCTTGAGGAGGGATAGCGGGCGTTGTTGCTTGTAGGAGGAGTTGCCTCGCATGAGATGGGGGATGAGTGGAGCTAGTGGGTATGGCGAGTGGTGCAAATTATGTGGTAACAGCTAGAAGTGGAGTTGAAGTGGAGGGAGTGGGTTGAGATACCAAGCGGACCAGGGTGACTGACAGAGGCATTTGGGTTTGTGGGACTATGGGATGTGATGCGAGGGCTTTAGCGAGTAGAGACGAAAATGACGTGATTGGGGCTGTCCCTGTTGTGGCGACGATTGTATGAGGCAGGGCGCCTCCTATTGACCTGTGGGGTGATTCATATCTAGGAGAAACATGGGCTGTGTTGGTGGAGGATGAGAGAAGCACAACAGAAGAATGGGAAAGAGGAGTGGGGATACGAGGAGTGGGAAGATATAGAGAAGTGGAAACAAAAGAAAAAGAAACAGTAAGAGTGAGAAGGTGGGATGACAGATTGTGAGTATGTAGGAAGGGGAGTTTGAACATTTATGGCCATCAGACTAGCCTATCTCTTGTGTGGAGGGCTTCCTTGAGGGATTTCCCCCTCTTCAACCTAGGTGTCTTGCTCATTTTGCTTCTTTTCTATCGTTGCTACTATCGTGGGGAACATGGACCCATACCTTTCAAACCTTTTGTCCTTTCATTGTTATTTGCTAAACTATTGTGCTAACCACTACCACTGTGGAAGGTGCAGCTGAAATTCTAATTGTCGACTTTACTTATTTCATAAGAGTGAGAAGGTGGGATGGCAGATTGTGAGTATGTAGGAGGGGGAGTTTGAACATTTATGGCCATCGGACTAGCCTGTCTCTTGTGTGGAGGGCTTCCTTGAGGAATTTTCCCCTCTTCAACCTAGGTGTCTTGCTCATTTTGCTTCTTTTATATCGCTATTACTACCTTGTGGAACATGGACCCATACCTTTCAAACCTTTCATCCTTTAATTGTTATTTGCTAAACTGTTGTGCTAACCACTATCACTATGGAAGGTGCAACTGAGATTCTAATTGTCGACATTACTTGTTTCATGGGCTTCTATTTTTGTGGGGCTGAGGTGCCTGTTGCTGTTGTCGCTTCTGTAAAAAATTTATCCTCTTGGTGCCGTTGGGATGTGTCCTGTCTCAGATGGAAGAGAACTCAGTGTCAAATGGACCATCTCTTGTATATTTAGTCATTGTATCCATCTCATACTTTATCCTCTAACATGCTAGGATCTTCTTGTTTGGATACCTTAGTTTTTGGAGAGTCCCTAGCCTTTTGTAGTTCAATTTGATATTTAGATCAAAACTGTCTTTTACCTTAGGGTAGAAGGCATACCAGTCAGGGGGGTGATCTTACCAGCTCCGGATTTTATCTTCATATTGCTTGTTGCATCCTAGAGTGGTGAGGGTTGTCTCGTCTAGACTAGCCTGCTGTTGGACATTGTATCTCTTTTCATGGCTGTAGAAAGTGTTTTTCTTATCTCTGAGGGTCTTCTTGAAGATTTCTTTTGGGTCATATAGGACCATCGGTCTCTTAGCTGTTCAAGGCCCATTTCTTTCAACTTTGCCTCTATCATTGTGTTATATTCGCGCATCTTGGGAGTAATTCTCATGATTTGTTGCTTAAGTGGGTAGAAGGTGGTCTTCTTTTGCCCTCTAAAATACTTCAAGTCTATGTAATCAAGTTGCCTGACATACTGAAGATTGAATATGTAGTTTGGCACCCTTGCAGGCAACTTGAAGGGCATGGTTGAAAAGCCATAGAGGCGTATAAAGGACCTAGTCCTCCCGAAGTAGAAGTCTTCTTGTGGCCATTTCCCCTCTGTCATCATTTTACACGCCTCATCCGTTAGTCTTGGTGCTCTACCCTTGAATTTCACCATAATTACTTCATACACTTGTCAAACCGATATGAAGACTTGGCTTCTTTCCGGTAGGGTACATCAGTGCACTCCATTCTATTAAAGGTTTTTCCATCCTTTCCCATCTAATATAGCTGGAGAGTTGTGAACCAACTTTTCTTCTGGTATAGGATTAACAAGACAAGGTAGGAAGTATATGGGAACTTCTCATCCTTAAACTTGGTTGTCCATTTGGTTAGAAATGTATTGGGCATAGTCAATCATTTGGGAGGACCCTGGGTAGGTTTGGATGGTGTGCAACAGGGCCATGTGTTCATAAATCCTCTTACCACTCTTCCATTCGAGAACAATGACAAATCTCGACAGTGTTGTCTGTATGTTGTCCTTAAATTGATCCAAATCCAGCAGGATGCTAAAGTCAAACGACAAATTAGGCTTCTTAAAAAAGCTTCTTCAAAAAGGGGATTAGGAAGCTCTGCCAATAGGTGCTTGAATGCCTATAATAGAAGTCCCTTTATGTTTTGGGACTGTAGGATATCCACATGGCAATGTCCTCGCTTGCCTTTAACATACTCCTTATGATTGTCGTCCTTATGTGAAAAGCATCTTTGGACCATTGAAGAAGCCTGAAACCCTAGAGGTAGGGTCATACCTCTCAACCACTATTTCTATGAGTTCAGGGTAGTCCCATACTTGGAGCACTACATTGATTGCCAAGTCGGATGTCTAGGCCCAACTTATGCTCCATGAGTTTGTTTGGGGGCCCATGTTGAATCTTCTCATTGCCTTCTTCCATACTTCCCTGGTGAAGTGGGTATATGTGCCCTTGACCACTTTCTAGTATGGGTTTCAAATTGCTCCTCAGGCCTCTTGGAGGCCATGGCCCCTCCCTCTTCCTCTTTCCCCTCTTCTTTTTTTGGACTTGTGCCTCTAACGACCCTGCCTCTTTAGGTGATTCAACCTCTTTTGGCGGCTCGACCGCCATGGTGGTGATTGCTATGGGTGATAACGACACAATGACAGGTGGGGCAATGGAAGTGGAAGGTGGTGAAGCTATCAGGGCTTCTGGTAGTGAAGAGTTGGCAGAGGCGGATGAAGTGTCCATGGTGGAAAAGGGCGAAAAAATAGACGAAAACGTGAAAAATGGATGAAAAATAAGCAAATTTGGGCTTTCTATGCCCAAAGCGATTCACTTGAAAATGCAAGTGATTTGCTTGAAAACACGAGCAATTCACTGGCAAAACAGGGTGGTCTACTTGATTAAGAAGGGAAGCAGCTTGCTCGAAAGTCTAAGCGATTCTTAGAGGAAAGGGTTGTTTGTTTGTTGTGAGTGTGGAACGATTCGCTTGAGAGGTTGTGTGAATCACTGGTTAGGTTGAGTGATTTGCTCAAGTTTGGCAACTTAGCAAGATTTGAGGTTTTTCTTTTCAAGTAGTATCTTGGTTACCACCAGCGAGCCCTAGTGAGTCTATGACTCACTCAGGCTTCAACACTCGTGCGGTTCATTGTGGCTACAATTTGCGTACACGGTTTTCTTTCAAGGAATGGGATCAACTTAGGTTAAGACAAGCGCAAGTGAGGGCCTTTTGGCCCCGATAGGACTGAAAAATAAGGCACACTTTATTTACAAGTTATCTTACAATATATAAGCATCAAGCTTAGGAGGGAGATATGACAAGTGTCATAAGCTCCACTCCAAGTGTCTTTCGGAAGACACCACTCCAACTCAAACTGAAGACAAGGACAAGTGGCAGAAGACAAATGTCAACCTGTCAATTATAGGCATAGTGCACATTATAACAATAATAATATTCTAACATTCCCCCTTAATGTGCACTATCCTAAAAAGATAAGTCAACATTAGATAACATTCCCCCTTAATGTTGACTTCTTTTACATAGATATAGCAAATTGCTAAACCGAGAAAACTTGTCTTTCCCAAGTGACTTGGTGAAGATGTCTGCTACTTGATATTGAGTTGGTACATACTCCATGTGTATAATGTCTTCTTGGACCATTTCTCTAATGAAGTGATGATGGATCTCAATGTGCTTTGTTCTAGCATGGAAAACTGGATTCTTGGTCATCTTGATGGTACTTTGATTGTCACAATATATATATGTTGGACCATGTATGAATAGCCCAATATCCTGAATTAATTGCCTCAACCATATTGCCTCCTTAGTTGCCTCAACTGCTGCTCTATATTCTTTTCCTGAAGATAGTGAAACTGTGTTCTGCTTCTTTGTGCTCCATGAAATAGAGCCTTGGCCTAATTGAAAGCAATAACCTGATGTAGATCTTCTAGTTTCAGGACAACTGGCCCAATCTGAATCTGTGTATCCAATCAAAGAAAAATTATCACTTGATTTATACATAAGGCCATGATGAGGTGTGGCCTTTAGGAATCTCACAATCCTCTTAGCTGCTATCCAATGGCTCTTCTTAGGATCCTGCATGAATCTGGAAATAAGGCCAACTGAATAGCAAATACCTGGTCTAGTTGAAGTTAAGTAGATCAAACTTCCAACTAGTTGCCTGTAAAGTGTACCATCAACCCTTTCTTCTTCATCATTATTTACCAATTTCAATCTAGTTTCCATGGGAGTTAGAGAGGGCTTACACTCCTCCATGCGAAACCTCTCCAAAATAGACTGAATGTACTTAGCCTGTGAGATAAAAATCTTACCAGGTTGTTGCCATACCTCTATTCCTAAGCAATAGTGGAGGAGGCCTAAATCTGTCATCTCAAAGTTCTTGCATAAGTCCTCCTTGAGCAACCTTATTCCTTCTATGTCATCACCTGTAATGAGAAGATCATCCACATACAATGTAACCAAAATGATGCGGTTCCTCCAATGTTTCACATAGAGAGTAGATTCTCGCTGCAGATCTAGTGAAACCAAGGTTGAGAAAATAGGAGTCAATCTTTGCATACCAAGCTCGGGGTGCTTGCTTCAACCCATATAGAGCTTTCTTTAATCTGAGGACTTTGTTGTTTTGGCCTTCAACTGTGTACCCCGGTGGTTGTTTCACATACACTTCCTCCTTCAAATGACCATTGAGAAATGCACTTTTGACATCCATTTGATATATTGGCCAATGTTTTTGAGCTGCCATAGCAATAACTGTCCCGATTGTAGTCATCTTAGCCACAGGAGCAAAGGTCTCCTCATAATCAATTCCCTCTTGTTGCTTATAGCCTTGAGCTACTAGGCGAGCCTTGTAGCGATCTAGTGAGCCATCTCCTTTATATTTTGCTTTGTATACCCATTTTGTGCCAATGGTATATTTTCCTTTGGGTAAATCAACTAACTCCCAAGTGTGATTTTTTCAATGGAATCTAATTCTTGATCCATGGCATGAACCCATTTAGGATCACCAAGTGCTTCTTTGACATTAGAAGGTTCAGGTTGGCTAAGGACTTTGGCCATTAGGGCATAATTCACTTGGTGTCTTAGGGCTGAAGGCCTTTTACCCGTATAGGTGGGCAAATGATTTTGGGCTTCATCTATTGTGGCTTGAACCCACTTGGGTAAAGGATTGGATGATGTTACTTGATCATTAGGAGGAGGAGATGGAGGACATGGATCATTTGTAGGAAGTTCTTCTTGTGGATGAATTTCTTGATTTATGAGTGAAGGAGAAGGACTAGATGATATTGTATGCATGAATGGAGCAACTATTTCATTAGTTATTTCTAAAGTGGGGGCCTTAGGAGGATTATATGGGGGATACTCATGAAAGGTAACATCCCTAGATAAAATGATTTTCTTGGAAATAGGTTCATATAATTTATATGCATTGGCACTATCACTATAGCCAACAAAGATGCATTTTTGGCTCTTATCATCAAACTTCTTCCTTTTCTTATGAGGAATATGAGCATAGGCATCACATCCAAAGATTCTCAAATGGCCCACATAGGGCGTCCTTCCACTCCATGCTTCTTCAGGTGTTCTTTCATGTAAGGCCTTTGTGTATGACCTATTAGTCAAGTATGCAGCAGTAAGAACAACTTCTCCCCAAAATGAGTTAGGTAATATAGCAGCATGTAACATTGATTTTGCCCTATTTGTGATTGTTTGATTCATCCTCTCAGCAACTCCATTTTTTTGCGGGGTATAAGGGGTTGTGAATTGCCTCCTTATCCCATGATACTTACAAAAATTAAAGAATTCATTGGAGACATATTCTCCACCATTATCTGATCTTAAGGTGGAGATTTGATAGCCACTTTCTCTTTCAACAAGTGCGATGAATTCTTTGAACTTATCAAGGGCTTGCCACTTATATTGAATTAGGTAGATCCATACCTTTCTGCTGTAATCATCAATGAAAGTGATGTAGTATTTAGCCCCAATATAAGATTGAACAGACATTGTCCCACAAATGTTCGAATGAACCAATTGCAAAGGTCTATTGGCTCTCCATGCCTTTCCTATTTCAAATGGTTGCCTATGGTGTTTGGCTATTACACATGGCTCACAAAAACATTTTGACTCCTTAAGATGTGGAAGTCCTTTAACTAATCCTTTTGTAGCCATCATTTGAAGATTATTAAAATTTAAATGTCCCAATATTTCATGCCACATGTACTCCAAAGAGAAAGTAGTTGTTGTATGCAAAGATGTTTGTGTTACAGATTTTGTAAGGAGGTAGTAAACACCATCCTTTTTCACTCCCATGGCCTTGACATTGCCATTGGGTTCCTTAATGTAGCATTTGTCTTTTTCAAAATAGACATTATAGCCCTTATCAGTAAGTTGTCCAATAGAAAGAAGACTCCTTTTAAGACCAGGCACATACAAAACATCTGTTGCAGGAACATTATTACCATCATGCAAAGTAAGTGGTGCCTCCCCAACACCTTCAATGGGTAGAGCACTTTCATCACCAAAAGTAATGAATTGATTTGATGTAGGTTGAACCTTGGTCAACCAATCTTGCCTTCCTGTCATGTGCTTTGCTGCTCCATAATCAATATACCAACATTCTTTATCTTCAACATTAACTTGGTTGGCTGCATACAATGTGTTCAGATTATTATTTTGTGGTTCTCCCTGTTCTCTTTGCCTTTTATAGCAATTAGCAACATTATGATTCCATTTTCCACAATATTCACACCCTTGTTGATTGTTGTTTTGACCCCCTTGAGGCCTTGTTTGCCATCTTGGCTGCTGCTGGTACTGTTGCTGATGGTACTGCTGATTTGGTTGTTGCTGGTACTGTTGCTGATTTGGTTGCTGCTGGTACTGTGTGTATCTCTGATGTTGTCTACCCCTTTGATTCTGATTATGCTGATTTTGACCCTTGTTTTGTTTAGGCTGTAAAGTTGCCTTGGTGGCAAAAGCTGCTGATGTGGCTTCAATTTCTTCATCTTTGATTAGGGCTTGCTCATGTTTCTTAAGTAGGATCTCAATATCCTCAAGTGTGGAATTCATTGTTTTACCACTCAAGTCTAACATGGTAGCATAGGAGTGAAACTTTGAAGGAAGACCATGCAACATTATTGGAATTAACTCATTATCATCTAGGGTTTTACCAACAGCTAAGAAATCATTCTTAATAGACTTCACTTCCATAAGATAATCGGTAAGTGAGCCTTTCATACATAGATTGTGCAATTTTTGTTTGAGATACAAAATATTATCTTGACTTGGCCTATCAAACAATCTATTGAGAGCATCCCATGCTTGTTTAGGTGTTTTTGCAGCCCTTACAGTTTCTCTGCATTGAATTCCTGTAGCTAGCTTGATTAGACTTAAAGCTATATTGGAATTCTTCTCAAATTGTGCTTTTTCTTTAGGGTCTGTAGGTGCAGTGAGTGGGTCTTCATTAGCCTGCCTATCTTTCACAAAGTCCCACATGTCATTCATCATTAATATTGATTCCATCTCATACTTCCAATTTGCAAAAGTTTGTGCTCCTTCAAGTTTCTTTGTAAGTCCACTTAATAGATTTGTAGTAGCCATGATTTAGAAAAGGATCAAAAGAAAAGGGAGCTCAACAAAGGATGAAGTAAGAATGACAAATGCCAAATTAGAGCCCTCAAAAAATCTAGGGTACACCATTGAAGATCCAGAGGAGGGTTCGCCTAGTTTTTCCACTCTGAATCTTCAAGTGATTCCAATAGTGGGAGGGTTAAGTTGAACATAAGTGCCTTTTTCTATCCAAAGAGAGTAAGAATTAGAATTTTGCCAGACCTTTATACCAAACTTCTCAATATACCCGCCCTTACGTGAGGGAGACTATAAGCATTTGAGCAGTTGATACGTGGAACATAGGCGATTCTAAAGGGAATAACTTGCCGGACCTTTATACCAAACTACTCAATATACCCGCCCTTACGTGAGGGAGACTATAAGTATTTGAGCAGTTGATACGTGGAACATAGGCGGTTATAAAAATGTGATGCTTGCTTTTTGTAGAATTGTTACAATAGATGTGCCAATGTATTATTGCTTTATAAGAATTTGCCTGTATGTGTTTGCTTGCTTGTATATGGCTTAGTGTCAAGTGTGTATGAAATGGAACTACACTTGATTACAATTATAAAACCCAAAGTCATGCAAGGGTAATAGCAAGCATAAAATGTAGACAAAGCCCAAATAGAAGATGCAAGCAACAAACACCTAGTGGCCAAGAGAGTGCCACAAAATGAATCCACCAGCAAGAGGCAAGGGGCCCTAAATCACCCCTTGAGTTGATGATTGTATTAGGTAAAAATGGCTCAAGGTTAGCCCCAAATGTGCCTCCAAAAAATGATACAATATCAATGCCACCAATGATGAGATTACCTCCAAACTTGCCAAATTCAATGAATAACTTGGCATAATGTCCCCCCAATGACTTAAAATTGAGATTCCCACAAGTTTGCCAAATATTTTGTCAAGGAGTGTCGGATACTACCGAAAATGCACTCCAAATTACAATGTCAATTTCAAACTTCAATTTAGCATATTAAATGATTTCAAAACTGAAAATAAACTGCACCAATGGATTCCTCTCAAAAAATCCTTTCCAACGACTATATATAAGGCTATAGTCGGTTACAATTTGACCCTTGATTTTAAGAAAATACAACAAGACTTCTTAGAGGCAAAAAATAGGACAGATTGCCCTCTACAAATTTGAAATTTGAAATTTTGGCTTGAAACTGTTTCGAGGGAAAATTTTGAAATGACCGAGCGGGAAATTTTGGAGGGAATGACTGAAAAATTTGCAATCTAGCTTATTGTTACCTACTACAGCTGTAGATGTTTCTCAATCCAACAATTGGCAACTGATGTGCCTTAACAAAAAAAAAAATTTTTCGCAGCCCCAAAACTACTGCAAACAACCAACTTTGAGCAGCTGTAACTTGCTCAATACATTACCGAATTAAGCAAGTGAGTACTTGATGTTGTAGTACTTCTCATAATCTATATGATGGTGCAAAAACATCAAGAAAAGGACTGCTAAAAAAATTAATAAAAAATTTTCCGTTTCGGAAAAAATCGCGCAGGAAAAAAATAGCTGCAACAGTCCGTCTTCAAACAACCATATCTTGCTCATTTCTTGTCGGATTTTTGCATGCGAGTACTCGATTTTGTAGTACTCCTCCTGATATACGTGTTGGTGTACTCAGATTCTGAAGATGACTGCTCTAAAAAAAATTGCCGCTGCAAAATGTGACGTTTTTTTTTTTTAAATGTGCCTTCACCCTGCAAAAAAAAAAGCCCCACATTGCCATAATCGCCAAAACTCTTAAAAAATTCTCTCCGTTTCTCATTCACAGGATCAACTTAGCAAGTGAAGAGGATACTTCGGAGAAAAAATTCAATCCTAAAAAAAACTCTCAAACCCTAAGGGTCCCCATAGGCGGATCTCACCGCTCTGATACCAGATGTTGGGACTGAAAAATAAGGCACACTTTATTTACAAGTTATCTTACAATATATAAGCATCAAGCTTAGGAGGGAGATATGACAAGTGTCATAAGCTCCACTCCAAGTGTCTTTCAGAAGACACCACTCCAACTCAAACTGAAGACAGGGACAAGTGGCAGAAGACAAATGTCAACCTGTCAATTATAGGCATAGTGCACATTATAACAATAATAATATTCTAACAGTGCCCCCGCTCGGGGTATTATAAACCTCTGGCAGGGTGCGCCTTGCCCATACCTTGGTGCATTTTGCTTGCGTTGGGGTGCGGGCTGCCTGGGTGGGGCAATTGACCCTTTAAGGGCTGATTGCCCTGCCTTGTAGTCAGTGTGGGCCTTGCGTCAAAGGCGAGCATGTCACTGCGAGTGAATTGCTCGCACTTATGTGTGAGTCGCTTGTGATCACAAGTGACTCGCAATTGTTTTTTTAAATAACATCAATGGCATTACAATGTCTTTGATGCGATTTCTGAGGGGAGGAAGAGGAAATTTGAAGAGAAATGGGACAATGGAATAAAAGGATGCAGGAGAAATCAGGGGTAGTAGAATGGATAATACTTGTCGCATTAATAATAGGTACTATGTAAATGTATGTTCTTTTGGCTGAGATCTTTTGGTTACACTAGGCAAAGGTGTTGCCCATTCATGAAGATAGGCAACATTACTCCTTTCATGGAGGCAAGTCTATAGGCATTTAGACCTACAATTTCAACAATATGGTAGGGTTTGCTCCACAAGGAATCAAAATTCTGATGAGCACTTGGCATTGCACGATGGTCATCCCATTTGAGTACAGGTTCTCCTTTGTATTCCACTTTTGTTGCTCCTTTGTCGAACCATTTTTTGATGGCTTTTTGTCGTTGAGCAATCCTTCGAAAGGCTTTTTATATTTCCTCCTTTAGGGCTAGTAATGCATTCAATATTGTTTGCTTGGGCTCAATGTTGGTGTCTTCTAGCTCAAGCTACTATGACATTTGGAGAGAAGGGAGCTCGAGGATTATTGGCAGCATAGTCTTGTTGCCATATATCATCTTGTAGGGGGATGATATTGTCGATGCTTTTGGCGTCACTTTATCTACCTATAATGCTTTACGCAATTTTGTGTGCTAGTGTCACTTTGATTCCGAAATGGTCCTCTTCAAGATCCTCATGATGTTCTTGTTGGTTGATTCGGCCAATCCATTCCCTTGAGGATAGTAATTGGACGATGTTTTGAGTGGGAACCCATGTTCAAGGGTGATTTTTCATCACCTTGGCTCCCTTGAAGGAGGTAGCGTTGTTTGTCACGATAGTAGCAGGGGTTCCAAACCTAGTGATGATATCTTCGAGGAGTTGCACCACTGTCTCTTGATTTTCCGCTTTGTCTGGGACAGCCTCAACCCATTTGGTGAAGTAATTTGTGGCGGTGAGGATCCATCCATGGCTATTGCTTGACAACGGGTTGATCTTGCCTATGAAATCAAGGCCCCATGGTTGGAATGGTTTAGTTATGACAACTAGCTTTAATGGCATCAAAGCTTTCTTCTTCTTTCCCTAGAACATGTAGCAAATTTTACATTCCTTGACCCATTGATAGTAGTTGGTGAACAAGGCGGGCCATTAGTGTCCAACCCTCCAAATTTTGTGAGTTGTAGTAGGTGTGGAGAAATGTCTTTGTCATGATACTGCTTGATTAGGGCCCCCCTTGTTTGTCTTCCTCCATGCATCGCAACAAAACACCGTTGTAGCACTTTTTGAATAAGACGTTGTCTAGCCATTGGTAATGTGTTGCCTTCGCCCTTTCCTTGGCGGATAACCCCTCAGGGACCTGTCTTGTGACCATATACCTGCACATTGTAGACAGCAGTTCGAAGAAGAAATGACAATCTCGAACTGTTTGAACTGTTTGACAAAACGTCTACATGGGCATAACAATTTTGATAATGTATAGCAATTTTGATAAAATAAGGTTTTGCAATGTAAAATCAGCCGACATAATGTATGCGGACTGATTATTAGCGTAGCACAA
Organism: Wollemia nobilis; assembly: GCA_028583015.1. NCBI lineage: Eukaryota > Viridiplantae > Streptophyta > Pinopsida > Araucariales > Araucariaceae > Wollemia > Wollemia nobilis. Next base: position 421,565 of record JAQPPZ010001737.1, on the reverse strand, counting down.
AAGTAGCCGTCATATGTAGTTAGACTAATTAATCAGTCTAGGACTGGTTGTTAATCCAGACTAGTTAATCAGTCTAGGACTGGTTTGTCATGCTGCAAAGACTGATTAGTTAAGCGCTAACGTTGGGGAAGTTGAGACGGTTGAGTCTGGTTGGTTGTAGTAACCACCAGGCCTGCCTTATAAATACCCCCCTATTCATTTTTGTAAGATCTATCCAGAGTGATCCATGATTGTCCATATGTGCAGTTCCATTGTGAATACAACAAGCATTGTTCCAGGATTGTGTGTTTCTATGTGATTGCATTGTTGTGTTACAGGTATTCAAGCAATGTTTGGTAGGAGATAGACTGGTGCAAGTTAGTTTCATGCTTTGTGCAGTTGCAGGAAGGAGCGAATATGGAGTGCAGAAGCACAAGTTACAGTACCCGTCCTGGCCTAGTCGTCATTCGTCTAGGCCCTGTCCACTGTACTACCCATTTGAGCTTGTGTGATACCCATCTGACAGTTCACCCGTCTGCAACTACCTGTCTGCAACTAACCGTCTGAGCTGGGCTACACGTCTGAGGGAACCCATCTAGGATCCTATCCATCTAGGCATACCCGTCTAGCCCAACCCGTCTGCACCGCACACGTCCAACCTGTAACCCGTCTGAACGTAAACGTCCAACCTGTAACCCGTCTGAGATCGTACACGTCTAAAATATACCCGTCTGGATTAGACATCTACAACAACTTACACATCTGGGACTGAACAATGTAAGTTAATGTCAGACTTTACAGTCAGGTTGGCTAATCCTTCCTAAACTCATGTCATTCCCTCGTCTCGAGAAGGCACTCACCCTTGTCTACACACATATTACTCATCCATCCATTGCCCCAATTGCTACCTATTTCTTTGATTAGATCAACCTGTTCTTCAAACATTGTTCTTGCTAGTCTTTTGCACAGAGCCCTCCCCCTGATTAGCTTAGTAGACTTGATCTCAATGTCAAACTCTTGTATCTTACTGATACATCTAGCCATCTTCTCTCCCAACTCGCCATGTAACACAACGGACCAGACATCAAGGTGTACTAAGAAGATAGTAGTCTTGCTCTGCAAAAGGTAGTACCATGAACTTCTTTAGGGCTTTAATGATGGCGAACATTTGTTTCTTGATTAGGGTATACTTCTCATCATAGTTGTGCAGGGCTTGACCCATGAAGGATAAGGGGTGTTCATCTTGATCATTTTTTCGAGTCAGGACAGTCACGATACTTTCATCTGTTCTAAATGGGGTTGATTAGGACAGAGGCCTTAGTGATGGCATCTTTTACCTCTTGAAAGGGTTTCTTCCCCGCTTCGGTCCAGTCTAAGGAGGCGTCTTTTTTAATCATTTTGGTTATGGGTCTAACCAGTTGTGCAAAGTTGGTAATGAATTTGGCTCCGGATCTTCCCTAAGAATGACCTAATCCCCTTGACTGATAAGGGTAATGGTAGGTCTTGAATGGCTTTGATTCTATCAGGATCTATGACAAGGCCTTCTTTAGACACTATGTGACCCAATAACTTTCCCTCTTAAACCATGAAGATAGACTTCTTAAGGTTTAGAGAGATATTGAATTCCCTGCATCTTTGGAAAAATGACTCTAGATCCTCGATGTGTTTGGTCGTCTTTGGAAAAGACCTTCATGTAGACAGTAGGTTCGAAGAAGACATGACATGCCGAACTGTTTGATAGAATGTCTACGAGACAAGCAATTTTGATAAATGTATAAAGCAATTTTGGTATTCCTAAGTTTTGCAATGTAAAATCAGCCGACAATTGTAATTCGGACTGATTATTAGAAATGCACTAAAGGACAAAACCAACCGTCATTTGTTAACATGACGTAGACTGATTAGTTAAGACGTCTAGGATTAGTTAGACGTCTAAGGTTTGTTAGATGTCTAAGACTGATTGTTATGCTATGCTAGGCTAACATAGGGAAGTTGGGATGGTTGAGCCAGGTTGGTTGCAGTAATCGCCTGGGCTTGCCCTATAAGTACCCCCTATTCATTTTTGTAATCTGTCCATTGTATGCTGAAGCAATCCATACTTGACATAAATGCAGATCCATTGTGAATACAAGTATTGTTCTGGAGCGTGTGTTCTGTGTGATTGCATTGTTGTTGTATTGTCATATTGCAGGTATTGATCAATGGCTTGTACGAGATAGACTGGTGTATACTTGTATTGCTCTTGTTGTTGTGCAGTTGCAGGTAAAACAGTTGCAGACTGGAAGATGGCGGATTACAGTAGACGTCTAGGCCCTATCCGTCTAAGCCTGGTAGTTAGACGTCTAGGCCTATCCGTCTAGACCTTGACAGATACCCGTCTAAGCCTTGTGCAACCCGTCCGAGACGTCTACCCGTCTGTGACGCCTGCAACTCGTCTGTGACGCTTGCAACCAATATGTGACGTCTGCACTACCAGTCTAGGATGTCTAGGCAGACTACACGTCTGACAGGTTACCCGTCTAAGCAGCATAGCCGTCTAGGACCCAACCCGTCTAGACCGTACACGTCTGAGCCTTACACGTCTAACCTTACCCGTCTAGACTAGACGTCTACAACAAGTACTAGTCTGAGACTGATATCGCCAATTAAGATCATGTCAAGTTGTCAGTCCCTCCCTTCCTAATTCTTGTCATTCCCTCGTCTCGGGAAAGCACTCACCCCTGTCTACATTTGGCGCCATTGCCTAAACTAACTTTGGGTCAAGAAGTATCTGTGACAAGGCAAAGAGGTGAATGATAGATTCCAGGCCACAAGGCAATCGAGGAAGGAGTCAGATACGGTTGCGACGAAGTGCACGACTGGCGAATCAAAGGACACAACCTCAAGACGAAGTTTCACAACTTGAGGTGGAACAAGTGTGGAATCCTTTGGAGGATAATAATCTGCGAGAAGCACAAGAGAGGTGGGAGACATTGTTGGTGACAACAGAAGATGAAGAACGGAATCAAATAGCAGAAGACGTATCTCACATTGGAGGTGAGGAGCGGATGGTAACACTTGAACCAGCGGAGGAGAGTTGGCCACTAGGTACAAAAGAGGAAAGCTTCGTACCAGAGCAACTACGCGAAGGTTCGTGGGGAGGAAGACCAGAACCACACCTTGTATATTCGCGAAGGAGGTCGCGAAGTAGGGACGTACGTGAGTCGGGGAGAAGGCTATTTGAACACGTATTTGACCAGGATTTTGCACCACCTACAGCAGACAGAGAGTGGAATTCAGCACCACGACAATCACCGTCAAGTGGCACGCCTAGTGGGTCAGTCCCAATGGCGAACGTTGCCAATAGAGCAGGCAAACAAAAATGCCCACCCTTCACCGGGGAAGGGAAAGAAGACCCGACACGACACATAGGAACTTGCATTACCATTTGGGGAGCAAATGGAGTATCGCAAGAAGCAGAATGGTTACAACTATTTCCGGCCACCTTGCGAGGAATGGCTATGGATTGGTACCTGAAAAAGCAGAGTACTCAACCATTTACACGATGGGACACCTTGAAAGATTCTTTCATAGAAGAATTTCGGCCATTGAGAGATAACACGGAGATAATTACCGAGATTTTTGCAACGAAACAAAAACCAGATGAAGATGTAAAGAGTTATAATAGAAGATTGAAACAATTGACAAATAAAATGCAGATGCCACCTGCAGATGGAATGATAAAACGCTGGTTTTTGGATGGATTACTGCATAAATATAGGAAGAAAATGAAAGCAGTACCATCATCTACGTATGCAGAAGCACTGGAGAAGGCAAAGAACTTTGAAAGTGAAGCCAAACAAACCATTGCAGGAATCAGAGGACATCCAAGAAATGATGATTCTGATAGCGATGCGGATGATAAAGTCCAAAGTGCAATACACTCCTTTCGAAAAGAATTTGATAAGATTATGAAAGAAGTGAAAGGAGAAGTACGAAAGGATCGGAAGGATATTTGGTGTTCGGACTGCAAAATGGAAGGACACACGAGTGTCAATTGCCCAAAGAACGCATATTGCAATATATGCGATATAGCGGGACATCCAGTGGTTGATTGTCCATTTAATTTGAAGGGGGCAAGGCATCAGACCTTGACAGTCCAACAGGAAGAACAACCAAATGTCTCACGGAATGGACAAGGTGCAACGAGCGGCGGATTCAGGAATAATCGTCGAGGAGGAAGACAAGGAGGACAGAGTCGGTTGCAGTATGACTCTGAAGGAAGACCAATTATCCAGTGCCGGAATTGCCAAGAGTGGGGCCACTTTGCGAAGAATTGCCCCAAGCCTCAGAATACAGGCAACACTAACGGTAGCAATGCTACCCAAATGTGTAGATGGTGTGGTCCAGGGAACCACAAGGAAGCCAATTGCCCGAATAAAGCAAGTTCAAGCGGAACACAAAATGTCAATTTGATTGACATAGGAGAAATGAGTGTGGAGATAGAAAAAGAAAATGAAGTACTAGCAGTGACGAGAGCACAGGCTAGAAAAATTGAGCAATACCCAAATCCTGCCAAGGAGAAGGAGCGATGGTAGGAAGCTCAAGAGTTGATTAAGATAGAGTTGGATAAGGAGAAACAAGAAAGGCTAGCTCTAGAGAAAACCTTAAAGAAAGCGGAGATCATAACAGACAAGCAGGCATCCGTTGAAGGCTTGGTGACTCAGGTACTTAATACAACGGTGGAAGTAAAAGTGGCCAATCTATTCAATATAGTACCTGAATTGTATGCTACAGTCGGAGAAGTTGTGAAAGCAAAGAAGAAAGGTGAAGTCCGACAGGTAGCCAACATCAAGCAAGAACAATTCATTGACCCCACCATACTGATGATTGAAGCAGGAAAGAAGCCCGCTTTGGTTCATATGGAGATATTGGACCATAAGCTGAATCAAGTCATAGTGGATGGAGGATCAAGCGTGAATGTGATGCCAGAGAGGACATGGCGGAGTATTGGCCAACCCGCATTGAGATCTCCGAATTTTAGACTATATGGTGCTGATCAATATGGCATCAAAACGATAGGAGTACTAATGAGCCAAAAAGTGCGCATAGCAGAACAGGACTTTGTTCTGGATTTTGTTATAATAGCTATGCAAAAGCCAACGTATGATGCACTACTGGGATGTGGGTGGTTAAGAACGGCGAAAGTAAACCACAACTGGGAGAAGGAGCATCTGACCTTCAAGAAAGGCCAGCACAAGTATATGATCAATCTTAAAAACCAGGCAGTAAGCCAGGACATTGCAACTTCGGATGAATCAGAAAACTCTTCATCAGATGAAGAAACCGGATATGAACCAGATGAAGAAGGCGTGTTGCAATTGGAAGAATGCACGGAGGACGAGAATGATGACGAAAGAGGCTTACTCCACTGGCAACTCGAGGATTATGAAATATTCTCTCCCCAGTGTTTTTGCATCAACGCAAGAAATGAAGCAGAGGAAGATGAGAAGAAGGAGCCCGAGAGAGGCGAAGGCAGTAAAAAGCAAACAACAGAGAAAAAGACAAAGAGAGGGAGAAGTGGACATTTCCCAAAAACTTCGCAGAATATACAATGGGGGATGTTGTTATTGAAGATAAGCCAGCCCACCCCATTGACGTTTTGAAGGCGGTGGAAGAACCTGAATCCATTAAATACGAAGGACCTAGAATGATCCAGGTGAATTTGGGAGAAGGAGAAGAGAAAATGATCAAATGCGGAGATGACTGGAATCCGATATTGAAAGCAACGGCATTTAAAATTTTTGCAGACTATAAGGATGTCTTTGCTTGGACATACAAGGATCTGAAGGGAGTACCACCGGAGCTATGTGTGCATAAGATCCCGTTAATTGAAGGCGCACAACCAGTAAGGAGGCGACCGTACAGGATGAACCCAAAATATGCAGCTCTGGTGAATGCCGAAATAGAAAAGATGCTAGACGTCGGCATAATATTCAAAGTTACGACAAGTGAATGGGTGTCACCGATTGTGATCACCTTGAAGAGAGAGGCAAACAAAATTCGGATTTGTGTAGACTTCCGAAGCCTCAACGCCGTAACCATCAAAGATCCCTTTCCAATTCCTTTCACGGATTCTATCTTGGAAGAAGTAGTTGGACACGAGATCTATTCATTTTTGGATGGATTCTCGGGATATAACCAAATCAGCATAGCGGAGGAGGATAAGCTAAAGACCACTTTTGTAGTAGAGAATGGGATATATGCTTACAACCGCATGCCGTTTGGACTGTGTAATGCACCAACAACATTCCAACGAATCATATTATACATCTTCGACAAAATGTCCACAGGAAACTTCAGAGCTTTCCTAGATGATTGGTCCCTCTATGGCAAGACACAGGAACATCTAAAGGCGTTGGAAGAATGTATGGGCTTGTGCAGAAAAGCTCGGATATCATTGAATCCAAACAAATGTGTCTTAATGGTGCCATACGGAAAATTGTTAGGGCATATTGTATGCCAAGAAGGGTTGAAGCCCGACCCGGATAAAATTCGGGTGATACTATTGATGGAGGAGCCACATGATGTGAGCTCAGTAAAGACCTTCCTAGGGACAATGGGCTATTACAGAAGGTTCATCAGGAACTATGCACTAACTTCTCATCCATTAGATGCTCTTACGCGCAAGGGTGTTCCTTTCAAATGGGCAGAGGAGCACCAGGAAGCTTTTGAGGGTTTGAAGGCGCACCTGGTTAAGGTGCCTATCCTAGTTTATCCAGACTGGGAGAAAGAATTCCACGTACATGTGGATGCCTCAAACTTCGCAATTGGTTGCGCATTGGCCCAAGAAGGACAATTTGGGTTAGATCAGCCCATATACTTTGCAAGTCGGTTATTGTCTAGGGCGGAGAAGAATTATAGTACAACAGAACGGGAAGCACTAGGGATGGTGTATGCAGTGCAAAAGTACAAGCACTACTTGTTGGCAAACCCCTTTGCTTTTTATGTAGATCATCAGGCGTTGTTGTACTTGATCAATAAACCGATGATCTATGGACGAGTGAGTAGATGGCTCGTCACCCTGCAGGAGTTCGTGTTTCGGGTGGTAGTAAGACCTGGGAAGAAGCACGTAATAGCGGACCAGCTATCGAGGATTCGCTCCGGAGAACCTGTAGAGGGAGGAATACAGGATGAATTCCCTGACGCACAATTGTTCATGATAAGTGCGATACCAGTTTGGTATAAACATATAGGGGAATATTTATCGACAGGAGAGCTGCCAAAGGAGATGACGACGGCTGAACAAAGGAAGGTGATTTTGAAAGCAACACCTTTTACGTTGATTGCAGGTTTGCTATACAAGATGGGGGAAGACCACATTTTGCGAAGATGTGTGATGGAGGATGAAGTCCAACAGACATTGAAGGAGGCACACGAAGGATTGGCAGGAGGCCATATGGGGCCAGACGCAACGGCTAGGAAAGTGTTGTTGGCAGGGCTATGGTGGCCTACCCTATATCATGATGCCAAGAACTATGTCAAAGCATGTGACACGTGCCAAAGAACAAGGAAGCCGTTAAAGAGGGACTTCATGCCGCTACATCCATCACAACCTCAAGAACTCTTCGAGAGGTGGGGTTTAGATTTTGTGGGCCCATTGCGAACCAGTCGTAAAAGGAAGTGCAGGTATATTGTAGTAGCCACTGAATATCTCACGAAATGGGTGGAAGCGAGAGCCTTACCTGATAACTCTGCAAGGAGCACGACTCGATTTTTGTATGAGCAGGTTATCACACGGTTTGGAATACCTCTTCAGTTGACAAGTGATAGAGGAGGACATTTCGTTAATGAGATTATTCAGAATTTGATGATGGAATTCAGGATTTTTCATTCCTTGTCAAGTCCGTATTACCCCAGGGCGAATGGGCAAGCGAAGGCGACAAATAAAGTCCTGGTTTCGATCATGTATAAAACATGCGGCGTAGAAGGAGCCGATTGGGAAGAGCGGTTGCCAGCAGTTCTGTGGGCGTACAGGACTACCTTCAAACCAACCACGAATCACACACCCTTTCAACTGATGTACGAGCAAGAGGCGGTGGTGCCAGTCGAATTTTTGGTACCAAGTTTGAGGATAGCAGTAGATAACCGCCTGAATGATGAAGATAGTATGGAGGAGAGACTCACAACATTGGTACAGCTAGGCGAGAAAAGGGTGATGGCACAATGGGCAACGAAGATAGCTCAACAAAGATGGAAATATTGGCATGATAAGCATCTCAAGAAGATGGATTTGAAGGTTGGTGAACTAGTGCTTAATATAACGGAAAGAGAGAACTTAAGCCAGGAAAGTTGAAGACTTTATGGCTTGGACCCTTCCAAGTGGAAGAGGTATTGGACAATGGGGTTGTCCGATTGAAGAAGTTGGATGGAACAATTTGCCCCGATGTTGTGAATGGTTCTAAGTTGAAGGTGTATAAGGCACAGGCACAGATAAACGTAATCAACTTAGAAACCTCAGAAGGACACTTCGGGTAAGTCTTTTTGCAATGAATTGTTTCAATCTCAGAAGCGCGAAGCAACTCTCAAGGCTGAATTGGCACAAAAGGTACCATCGTCCTCAACCGTGACAATGCAGCAGATGAAGGAGATGTTCATTCAGCGTGAATCAGAATTGTTGTCTAAGCTAGAAGGAGATGGAAACATGAGCCAACAACATGGGAGTAGAATGGGCCAAGTACTACACTTATGCCAAGCAAGTTCGAGATGAACGCGAAGCTTTCCGACTCAAGGTACAAGAATTGGAGGAGGCACTACAGGCTGCAGCACCAAAAGATGCCAACACCCCAACAGGACAACGTAGAAAGTCGCTGAGGACATCGACTTCTTTGAAGGGGAGGATAGATGTAGATAGCAATTCGAAGAAGACTTGACATGCTGAACTGTTTGACAGAATGTCTATGAGACACAAGCAATTTTGATAATGTATAAATCAATTTGGTATTCCTAAGTTTTGCAATGTAAAATCAACCAACAATTGTAAATCAGACTGATTGTTAGAAATGCACTAAAGGACAAAACCAGCCGTCATTTGTTAACATGACGTAGACTGATTAGTTAAGACGTCTAGGATTAGTTTAGACGTCCAGGATTTGTTAGACATCTAAGATTGATTGTTACACTATGAAACATAATTGTTAAGGCTAACTTAGGGAAGTTGGGACGGTTGAGCGAGGTTGGTTGCAGTAACCTCTTGGCTTGCCCTATAAGTACCCCCCTATTCATTTTTTGTAAGTTGTCCATTGTATGCTGAAGCAGTCCATACTTGACATAAATGCAGAACCAATTACAACAAGTATTGTTCTAGAGCATGTGTTCTGTGTGATTGCATTGTTGTATTGTCATATTGCAGGTATTGAACGATGACTTGTACGAGATAGACTAGTGTATGCTTGTATTGCTCTTGTTGTTGTGCAGTTGCAGGTAACATAGTTGCAGATTGGAATATGGCGGATTACTATAGACGTCTAGGCCCTATCCGTCTAAGCTTGGTAGTTAGACGTCTAGGCCTATCCGTCTAGACCTTGACAGATAGCCTTCTAAACCTTGTGCAACCCGTCCGAGACGTCTACCCGTCTGTGACGCCTGCAACCCGTCTGTAATGTCTGCAATCCGTTTGTGACGTCTGCACTAACAATTTGGGACATCTAGGCAGACTACACGTCTGACAGGTTACTCGTCTGAGCAGCATAGCCGTCTAAGACTCAACCCATCTAGACCGTACATGTCTGGGTCTCACACGTCTGAGCTCTACACATCTAACCTTACTCGTCTAGACTAGACGTCTACAACAAGTACTAGTTTGAGACTGATATCGCCAATTGAGATCATGTCAAGTTGTTAGTCCCTCCCTTCCTAATTCCTATCATTCCCTCGTCTCGGGAAAGCACTCACCCCTGTCTACACTTCAGGCCATCAAGGTATATTAGAATAATCTTGTCCACAAGCCCTGAATATGCTATATCCATCACTCTCTAGAAAGTTGCTACAACATTCGATAGATGAAAAGACATTCGTTGATAAGTTCCCCATTTAGCGGTGAAAGCTATCTTATGTTGGTCTTCATATTTGACCCAAATTTGATTGTATCTAGAGAAATTGTATAGAAACAACATTTGGGACCATGTCACCTTTTGCAGTATTTGATCAATGACAGGCAATGGGTAGTGATCTTTTAAGGATGCCTTGTTCAGGTTCCTAAAATCAAAGCACAACTTGATATCTCCATTTTTCTTGCGTAATGGGACAAGGTAGCCGCAAAAGTCAAATGTTTGAAGGGGAATATAATTTGGGCTTGTGGGAGCTTTAATAGTTCTTTCTTCATTAGGGCTTCTATTTTAGGATTGATTGGTCTTTACTTTTGGTGAAAAGGCCTAGAATTCGGCTCTAACTCGATAGTGTGTTCTATGACATTCGGTCGTAGGCTTTCAAATCTTCGTATGACTAGGCAATTATGTTCCTGTATCTACTACAAAGTTCTGTGAAAAGGTCTTACTCTTCTTGAGTGCAACCCTTTCCAAGCAGTGGGCTTTTCCCTTCGGCTACATCAACAAGGTGATATGCAAAAGACTTCACTTTGAAACTACTTTTCCTCGAGCTATCATCTGGGTTAAACAAACTTTCCAGTGTGATCAGACCCTTAGGCAACTGATTTGACTTCAACTATATGATTCCATATTTGACCTTTTCTCTGTATTCATTCTGCTCTTTAGTAGATTAAGCCTTTCTGATTAGGAACTCTATGATTTGTTCATCGTTGTTAAAGACCTGCCAGTGATCACAATTATTTGGGATTGCTGGTTTGAAACCAACCTCAAGTTCTTTCGGTTCAGTCGTAGGATCAAAGCGTGACGCCATTTCTACCAACTCATCTACTTTCGCATTCAACTCTCTGGGTATTGCTTTGATTTCGTAGGAGTTGAAACTTTTAAGTAAATCCCAGAGCCGATGTTTGTAGGACTTCACTATTCTTGGTGACACATTGGAAGTTGGCCTGATTCACTATTAATTTAGAGTTGCCATAAATTCTTAGGTCGTTGATTCCCATCTTTTTTGCTTCTCTTAAACCAGCGCGGGGGCTTCATACTTGGCTACGTTATTGGTGTAATTGGATAATAGCCTGCAGGCGTAATGAACTTGTGCTCCTTGATGTAGTATGGTAATACTTGTTCTCTAAGTCAGATTGCAAACCCTTGATATAGTATGGGAATACTTGTTCGTCATATGGCCTAATGTTCCGCAGATGTAAATTTAAGATTCTCAAGAATTTAGTATTGAAATCATGAACATTTTCTTGAGGGGCTCTTTGTATGGTATTTAATTAAAACAAAATTGAATACCCATTTCTCATACTTCCAAACCTATACATGAAAGGTTCAACTATCAATGTCCAATTAGTTACTAAATTATTTGGCAATTCCCTATACCATAATGCAGCCTTATCATAAAGAGAGTATATCAATAGATGTACCATTATGTCCTCTTGAATGCAGTGGATTGACTTAAGTGTCGACAACTTGCTGAGGTGATCCAGCGTCGTCTTGTTCCTGCTCCCATCTTAGGTAGGTAAATCCTTCATAGCAACTGGGGGAATAGGTGAGTAGACCAATAGGTTTAGGGGGCCTTGATAGGTCCAATCAGGAAGTTGGTTTGGAGGTCTAGTAGGCACGCTGAGATTATTTTGCTATGGAGGTTGGCCATACTGTTGATGAAGACGATACATCACAAAGCTTGGAAAGAGGATAATATGGTGGGTATTGAGATTGAAGATTCGAGTAGATCTACTATTGATTGGGAGGTGGTTGAATGTTCTGTTGTGCATGGGTATAGTTCAACCCTAACTGTTAGACCTGTTCATTCTGAGGGGGTGCTCCTTGCAAATTTTGCTGCGCTTGGCTGGTTGGAGGTGGTGTTAATACCTAGGTGTTTCCTTGGGACACCTACGACCCCATTTGTCCAATCTTCGCTTGCATATTTTGAGCAAGGTTCAAGTTTAAGCCTACTAATCCCATTTGGGCCAATGACTGAACTGAAAGAACGTTGAAGGTATTATATAAACTAGATACAAATGGGTTTTGTGCTAGAGGTGTACTTGTGGGAGGTGCATTTTGTGTATTTGAAGTTGTAGGCCAGTTATAGAGCTGATATGTGAAAAGTAGGTTATTTGTTAGGTTACATCAATTGGTATTTGGTATAGAGGGTTGGTGTGAGTCACTGTAGGTGCCTGATTAGCCCAAGTAGGGTTTACTAAGGTAATTGAGCAACTCATTTGCTGGCTTAGATTATCTATTTGGGGTGGCATGAAACCTTGGTTAAGTTGATCGGCCATAAGGCTTTTTCCTTTCGATGAAATGGGATTGGATATAGGGATTTCTTTGAATTTGTCCTCTTGATGTACCGATGCAGCAATTCGTTCTCTCCGCTTTCCTTTTGCGTTCCTTCGATGAAATGCAACTATGTCCACCAATTGATGTTCTTTTTGTGCTTTCCAAGCTCTAGATTGCATATTTAAATGCTTGTACCTGCATGGATAGAATCCTAGGGTCAAAATTTCAAAAATCAGGATGAAAATCTGAAAAATTCAAAATTTCCCAAAATTTGCCTCTTTTGAGCAATTTGCTTGCTAATTGGAGCGATTCACTTGCAATTTTAGGCAATTTGTTTCCAAAATGTAGTTTTTCAGTAAACTGTCAATTTGAGTGATATGCTTGTAAATCGGAGCAATTTGCTTGTAATTTCAGGCGATTTACTCGTTGTTTAAGTTTAGTCAAGCTAAAGAAACTAAGCAATTTGCTCGTTTGACTGGTCTTAGAAAAATTTTGCAAAGAAAGAAAGCTGTCTTGATAGATTGCTTTGAGCGAATCACTTGTTGGATGCATGTTGACTGGATTCCACCCTTTATCGAGCGAATTGCTTGTTGTATCAGACTTGTGCAAAATTAACTCAAAAATCTGCCTCAAGTACTTTTGCCTATGGCAGATGCAGATATGAGGTTAGATTCGAGTTGTTTAGATTGGGTGCTATCAAAGTCGTCTGTGGAAGATTTAGTTTTTTGGAGTTCTAGTCGGAGTTGCCATCCACAAAAGTACCTGCAAAATTTAAGCACAAAAATTGAAAAAATGGGTGAAATTTTGAGCAAAACTAGGTTTAGATCTGAAAAATCAAGGGAATAACTTCAATTTCAGCCTTTTGGAAGTATAGGAAAAATTGAGCGATTTGCTTGCTGAGTCGAGCAAATCGCTCGCTTTTTTGCAAAATCCTGAATTGGCTCAAAATTGAGCAAATTGCTTGTAGAGTAAAACTTAGTGAATTTTTTTCTGATTTTGAGCCAATTGCTTTGTTCATGACGGATGCGTTTTTGGTTGCGAAAATCAACAAAAATGCGTAAAAATGGGGTTTGTCCCACCGGGCATGCTGAAAACTATGTTGATCTAGGGAATTGGTCTGCTTCTAATTTAAGTGCTGAGGCCCAAAATTCAAGTTTCAACAAGGTTGAATGGGTTTGTCATAGGCTTCCTCCGACCTTTGGATTAAGGCCAACTCCCCGCTTTCCTCGTTTGGATCTCTAATCTAAACTAACTACTTACATGAAATATAATGCACACACGAAAGCAAATGCGTAAAGTGCAGAAAGTAAATTCATGAAGTTAGAGTGCAAGAGATGAAAGCAAATATAGCTGCTACACCATAGCGAGGATAGCATGCGATTAATCAACATACGAGAACTCAAAGAACATCAATGCCCACGCTTTCATTTGATTATGAAATTGATAAGTGAATGACAAGATGGGCTAGAAGGGTCATTCCCAATAGCCACACATTTGACAAACCACGAGGACGGTGCCTTTAGCGGGATGAACAAGGACTTGCCAATTTCTTACAACCTAATGAGTACAATGACAGCCCTAGGCTCCTATTTATAGCAAAAGTTAACCCCCAAGTTACCTAAGGTAAAAAAAAATTACTCCTAGTAAAAGTAAAGATTTGGGGGCAACTTTAGCAAAATGTTGCACCTCCAAATGTTACATGCCTCTAACAAGCTTAGAAGGCTCCAAAAATGCTTAGTGTGCCACAAAATGCTAAAAATGTCCCTTTCTGGGAGATTTTCCTCAAAATTCGCAATGATTTTCACTTTTGTGCCTTGTTCGAGCGATTTGCTCGCTTTTGCAAGCAATTCACTTGTGTTAGAAACTTGAGTGAATCTCTCCTTGATCAAATCAACAACTTTATTGAGCGAATCGCTCCTCTAAGCCAATCAGCTTAGAGGAGCGATTCACTCAAGTTTGGATTGCGACTTTTCCAAAAATGAGCAAAATTTTGGATTTTTGAGAGTTTTCTTGCCATCTGGTCTTCAACTGCTGTTCCTTGCTTCAAAATGTGCAAAATTTGGCAAAGGCATTGCTAAGGTACTACACAACCCATTAGAATGACTACTATACATAGAAACACAATGGGAAAAACAATTTTTGTCCATTGAGGATGTTTTAAGCATTGCATAGACTTGCATCATATTGGCCTGAGGTAAACTCACTTGACTCATCTTTGGTTGGTTCACCATTAGTTGATCAACCATTGGTTGACTGACTATAATGGGCTGATTTATTATATAGGTTTGTGCCTATCAGTCATCTGAAAGATTCCCTGCTGGGGCACCGACCAGGTCCCCTCATCAAGTTCACACTCGTATATAGAATGGCTGAAGGATTGAAATCACGTGCTTGAGTTCGTGTAATTGTGTCTGGATGTCTTGTTGGTTCTAAAGAACTTGTTGACACTGTGGAGCTTGCGGGAATTGTAAATATTGGGGCGTCTGTTGTGGGGAAGGGTGTTGGAATTGCAGGATGGGCATTTGGGCTGTATGGGCAATGTATTCTTGTTGAGTGAACATTACAAGGTTTTGTTGGTGAATGGATTGAGACGATTAAGGGACATGCCTGTATTGTAGAGATTGACCATACTACCCTTCTACTCTTGTGACAATTGGTGTATAGGCAGTTTTATAGGGGTATATACTAGTTGTTGGAAAATTTGGTGATTTGGTACCTAGGACAGCCAATATGATTGGTATTATTGATAGAACTTGTACCAATTGAGGGTTTTATCTCATACCCATAAATGAAACGAGAGAGTTCAAAAAATGGATTAAAAGAGGTCTTTTAGGGCGGGGCCCAGCTCCCTCAGAGCAGGGCACTTTTTTGCCTTAGACAAATTTTCAATGGCTGGTTTTATGGAACAGGGCACACTTCTGGTGAATGGGGCAAACTGTTTTGAAGCGGGGTGCACTTTAACACTTAGCCCGAAAATAGAGCACACTTCAGATGGACGGGGTGTATTGTTATGGAGCAGGGTGCACCAAACAATTTTTAGCTGTGAAGCCTTAGTTTCGATCAATCCTAAAAACGCAAATATTGAAAAGCAAAACGGATCTGTTGAACAAATATTTCAAATTTGGATTGGGTTAGGCAAAAATTGCAGGAACATTACAAATCAAAAACATCTCAAGGTGAGAAAAATCACAATTTGTAAAGTTTGATGCAAATCGATCATATTCGGAGCCAAACTGACATATCTAATCAAATGATTTTTGGGTTTTTGTGCATTTCGATGTGATAAACAAACCCTTTTACAGATCTAAAGAAATTCAAAGTATATTTTTGTAGATCTGAAAATTTGAATGCAAGTTGGGTAAGATCGACTTCATGTGGGATTCATGCTTGTGTTTGTGTACCCCATTGGGTGTGCTAGAACTGTTGAAGCATGTACAAAAGCTATATCTTTGTGAGATCAATCAAATGTCTTTGCTGAAAAAAACATGGATTGCCCCACTGAGCATGCCAGAGTTGTTGAACATGCAAATTGTTAGATGAGATTTGTGCCCGTGACCATAGTTCAACAAATGTAAGGCAAGGGGTTTCTCTTCTCAACCTTTGGATTTGGGCTGATTCCCCACTAATCTAACTGAAACAACTAAAGAATCTAAGCTAAGAAAACAAATGAAATCTGATTTAATCCTGTTGAGGTAAAGGGTGTGAGAAAATAAATATGGCTGAAGCTGTAGTGAGATCAGTGTTGGTCTAGTGATGATCCTAAGTGTTGGTCAAATAACTTTAGTGAATCAGCCTTAGAATTCCTGCAATAAACTAGAAAAAGGACTAGCAGAAGGTGGAAGAGTGGAGCCACTAACATCACTCTTATAAATAAAGAGGTGTAACATAGTTGATCCATGAATGCTGTGTTCAGTTTCTCATTAATTGCAAAGATGGAGTACAAATTACAAGTGATTACAAAGAGTACCTCTAGCACTCTTGAAGTTGCCAAAAGGACCCTTTACAAATAAGTCCATGGCTCTTATTTTTAGATGAAGTCTAGTACTACAGGATAAAAAATGGCATTATGATTATCAGGTCACATTTTTGATGAACGGGGTGCATCAAAACAATAATGGGGCGCATTGGACTATATTGGGGTGCATTACAATAGGAACAAGGCACACTGCTTCCGAACAAGGTGCACTTGCACCAAACTTGGCACATTGTTTTGGACTGGGGCACACTTGCACTAAATGGGGCACATTGTTTCCAAAGAAGGTGCATTGTGTCTGAAGTTAGAAAAATCAGCAAAAAAGGGCTAAGGTATCGGGGTGTACTGTCCAGAATGGGGCACACTTGCAGGGAATGGGGCACATTGTTTAACACTTAGCGAATTTTTGCTGATTTATTCATTGCTCTGTCTTCTGCCCCAACTTGTGCGATGGATCTCCATTCAGAGTTTGATGGTAGTAGCAAGCTACTACAGGTGTTATGGAGATGGGTTCTGACTATACTGTGTTATCTTAAGGACCCTTGTTCAATTCTGGTTCAGTTTACATCTCATCAATTATAATGGCTTTGATAATTTTACTCCTTTTGTTTTGCCTAAACCAGCTTTGCCAGCGGATGAGGAAAGTTAAAATGTTTAGCATTAGAAGTCACAGCCTCTTCTGGGTAAGCTGCAGATGTCTTCTACTCAAACATGTTACACTCGAAGATGAAGATTTACAAAGACAGGATTTTGCAGAAATAGTTTTTTATTTTTTTTTGGGTTGGGTTTGTTCTAAGCAAAATGTTTATGCTTAAAGCTGAAAAGGAAACTATGTTAAGGCCCAATATGGATAGCATACTTTAAAAGAAATGTATTAGTGTCCAGTATAGAGCAAAAGTTTTGAATCTCTTCAATCATTCAAAGGAGTTCTGGAAATAGCAGACTTGGCATGGTTGCAACTTTAGTAAAATATCTTGTGTGTATATAGAGTAACTACTGCCTTGTGTTTGGGAACAAAAGTTTCTTCTTCAGTGTCATGCTACTGATTAAGTTTCAGGCATACAGATTAGTAGATGAAGAATTAAGAATTGGCATGTTGGTAGACTGTCATTATGTTTGGCCAATAACAAGAAAAGATACCGAAATCCTACAATAGATGCATTATGTGTCACTTTTGACAAGCAAGTAAAACAACTCTTTGTGGTGACAGTGCTTTTCCGATCGAATGAACTTTAACTGAGACTCTGAAAAGCCCAATCAACTCTAGTTCTTAAACTATGATTTTAACTCAGCTCTAAATGAATTAATAAATATAATGTTCTGATGTGATTGGAATATTTGCATAGTTCATATAAAAGCCAAAAAAGCAATCGGTATATGAAGTAATGAAGCAGCAATTTGGGCCATTGATTAATTTACTGTTATGTATTCCTTTCCAAATAAAATGTCATAGCTAGGTTTTTTTCTAATTCATCAATAAACACTAAATGCTATTGATATACAAATCTTCAAGAGACATCTAGATCATCTATTTATTCTGTATATATATTTGTTTTTCATATTTACTGTCCTGTAAGAGTTGTGCCAAGAAAAGTTTTAAGTAATCCATTTCAGTCCTACTTGTACTGATACTCCAGAATTGTTATTGTATTTTTATTTTTATTTTTATTTTTTGGATCTATATTGATCTTTATGCAGCCATCTAACTAGTTTTAATTTTTTTGGAGGAGTGGTCTGTCATTGTAAGATGGCCCTGTGCTTAAAAGATGTTAGGGAAGGTTCCATTAGAACTAGCCTCTTAATCGTATTGCCTTTACAGACAATGCAAATGGATGAAAAGGAATGAAATTAAATATATCTTTCCTTGTCAGTTTTATACCTTTCTATCAAGAGTATGCCTGGGCTTCACATGGATTTTGCTGTTTACTTAATTTACTTTTCTGCTAAATAAATGGGAAAGTTGATCAGTGATATATTTTATTTGGTTTTACAGGGAGTGCCTTGCCTGATTTTGCCCAAGTTTCAATTTCTTCATATTATGCGGCTTCAGCGGCTTCTCACTACTCAATATCGCAGCTCACAAGGCGTGTTGAAGGTTTTGCTACTCATCTCTCCAGAGATGAATTTAACAAACAACCTGATTCAAGACAGTAATCTGAAGATGACAATTTTCTCTCTTGCCCTCGAGGATGATGAGTTATTTGCACTATTTTCTCTTTTTCAGAATTTGGAGGTTATGTATATAAGAGAGAGAGAGAGAGCTCTGTAATTTATAGCTTAAGGGTTTTCGTTTGTCTGATTAAATTTTTTATTGGGAGCAATTTTGAAGATGATCATATAAAAGGGCTAATTGACTAACATAAACATCAGCTTCTAAAAACTGCGAGATGCATTGTCTCCATTAACAATGTAATAGATGATAAAGTAGTGAGGGCAACTCGTGTAGTGCTGTGGTTTCTTTATTTGGTATAGATTAGAGTAGTTCAGTTCGTGATATTACTCTCAAGATGAAGTGACTGTGTTTGGAGTACATTTGAGATCAAGCAAAGAATCTGTCTTTATCGTGTAATTTTGATTCAATGTCACCTTGCACTTTCTTCATATGTTGAAATGTGCTAATCAGCAAGAAGGTTTAGGTTCTGTATGGTTCATTAGTTTGCTTGGAGCAGGCCATTGAGGAGCAGTAGAAATAATATTTGTTAGTTGACTTTTATTGCAAAATACTAATGTGGTCTACTGGCAAGGATGCCACTTGCATTATCAGTGATATGACCCGGGTTCAATCCCCACGGTGGATGTTTATAAGAAGTATTAAAATATATATATATAGTAATTAGGAGGTAGCAAAAATATCCGTATAATGCTCTTAAATCAAGAAAATTTACTAATGTAGGTTTGAACAACACTGCAAGTGGATAACAGACAATTTGACCATCAAGAAAATTTACTAATGTAGGTTTGAACAACACTGCAAGTGGATAACAGACAATTTGACCATGGCTTTCAAATGTTTCACAATGCTACTAAGAATGTATTAGTTACCGCATCAACTTCTGAAATGATCTTGATATTTTACCAATGGTTTGGAATAAAGTGCCTTCATGGCCCCTAGAATAATTGTTTGTTTCTCTTACAATTCTTGTTCATGTTTATGGCTTAGTTTCTGTAAAATCTTTGGTATGAAAACCTTGATGTTTGTTTTACATTGTACCATAATTCATGATTGAAGGAGAGAATTTCTACAAAATTTATTCATGTTATGCCACCATGGTATAGTATAGTTATACTCAAGGCCAAACCAGATGCTTTAATAATAAAGGACCTGTAAAAAGAAAACACATTTTTTTGGTATAAAAATTGTTACAGGTTGAGAATGGGAGGAGAAAAAGAAAAGAAAACTTGTGCGAGCTTGAGAGCCTGGTTTACATGCTTAGAGGATAGGTAGGTACCAAACAATGTAATCTAATGAAATAAGTGGGCAAAAATTATCAAATGACATAAATTCAATCTGTTGATTTCTTTGATTTTCAAGGAGACAGGTTTGAATCTTACCAAGTGATACATGCATAATTGCCGAGCTGGTAATACCAATATGTGGTCATGATGTAAAACTGGTGGAACCCATTTCAATTCCATATAACCAATTAAAAGACAGGGCAAATAATAGTTATTGGTCCACCCTCTAAAAAATATATATATATATTTTTTGATATATAGAAGCAATGGTTACAATCACGATTTTTAGTAACTACCAGCACAGCTGGTAGGGTTCAAACTATCTACGAAGGCTCCCAGGACTTCCACCGTCTCGGTACATGGTAACCTGGCGTGAGATGGGGACCGCCGGACGCACAGGGGTTGCACCGTCGTCATCAATCTGACGCACCACTCAGAGGAATCGGATCTGGGCTACTGTCTGTGCATGGGCAAGCCCGTGGGATTGGAACCTAGGTCTCCTCTCGGTAAGCGCCCCAACTTACCAATCCACCTAGACCCACGGACCCCTCTAAAGAAGATTTAACCTTCTAAAGAATTAGAGATAATTTTGTTTGGCATAGAGCAAAGGTTTGACTCTGTAGTCAATAAGAAGTTAATATATATAAATTGGTCATATGGAAGGGAATTGAAATGGGTATATGTTTGTATTATATCATTTCAATATATTGTATTATCGTGATAATGCTCACCACAATTCAAATATTTGAAATTAGGCTGCATTCATATAATTTCATGCATTTCATTTACTTGCTTTTAATGCTTTGGACAAAGTTTTAATTATTGTTTGTTTTTTAATATATATATTTTAAATATTGACATGGAGACAATAAAATACATATATCAAATTAATCAAAATGATAAGAGTACATACGGTTAAATTGATTTTTTCTAAGTTTTTTTTTTTTTTTTTTACTTATGTATTACATTCTAGATTTAAATTGTTTCTAGGTTGGAATCTGACAAATATTTAGGTTCAATATTACTGTATAAAAGAAAGATTGTGTTATGTTTTACGTCATTAAAGATGTTTTTTAAGGAACTTTTTATTTTGTTTTATTGCATTACTTTTGAAGTTTAGAATTGTGTTTATATGATTTTTTAAATTTATTATATTAATATAAACTTGTAAATCGAGGCAAGATAATTAAATGTTTGATTTTTAAATTGTTTAATTCGTGGTGACAATTATTTTTCAAGGTTATTTTTGGTAAAATATGAAGTAGTTGTTAACTTCTACAAGGCTATAAACCATATGGAAAGATCTTCAAGGAGGATGTTATTTGCCGATTTATTTTGTATAGATTAGGGTAGTTTAGTTTTTGATATTACTCTCAAGATATAGCTATTATGTTTGAAGTAAGTTCTAGATCAAGCAAAGAATTTGTCTTTATTAAGTAATTTTGATTCAATGTCACCATGCACCTTCTTCAATGTTGAAATGGGTTAATTGGCAAAAGCCATGGAGTAGTGGTGAAAGTATTTATGAGTTGACTTTTGTTGCAACGCACTAATTAGAAGGTAGCAGAAATTCTTCAATGTTGAAATGGGTTAATTGGTAAAAGCCATGGAGTAGTGGTAAAAGTATTTATGAATTGACTTTTGTTGCAACCTACTAATTAGAAGGTAGCAAAAATGTCCGTATAATGCTTTTAAATCAAGATTTTTTTTTTTTTTTTCAATTGGTTATATGGGATTGAAATGGGCCTCATCATATCACATCATCACCACTTAGTGGTATTACAACAATGTATCGCTTAACAAGATTCAAACTTGGGTCTTCTCTTTGAATGTTGAGGAATCTAGCTGATTAAGCTAATGCCATTTGATCTTATATCAACAAAACTTACCAATGTAAGTTTAAACAATATTAGGAGAGGATAATAGACATTTTGACCATGGCTTTCAAGTGTGTAACAATGCTACTAAGAATATATTAGTTTATCAATTCTAAAATGATCTTGATATTTTAATGATTGTTTGAAACAAAGTGCCTTTATGATCCCTAAAATAATTGTTTTTTCTATCAGAATTCTTGTTAATGCAATGCTGATTGATTTTGATATTTCTTGTTCTATTCAACATAGATGTTTGTGATTATGGCTTATTTGTTGTAGTCTTGATAAGGAATTTTTTTTTGATAATGCTTATTTCTATAACCTTGAGGGTACTTCCATTCATACTAATATTTATAAGTTGTATTTATGGTTTAGTTTCTCCAAAATCATGATATAGTGGTTTTACACGGTACCATAATTGATGATTAAAGGAGAAA
Source organism: Wollemia nobilis (assembly GCA_028583015.1). Lineage (NCBI taxonomy): Eukaryota > Viridiplantae > Streptophyta > Pinopsida > Araucariales > Araucariaceae > Wollemia > Wollemia nobilis. Next base: position 399,478 of record JAQPPZ010001737.1, on the reverse strand, counting down.
CATCTTAAAAAAAAAATATTGATGATTAAAGGACTAAATTGTAGTAGGTTGAGAATGAGGCGCAAAAGCAAAGAAAAAACATCCAACTTTAAGAGCATCATCTACATGCTTTGAGAATAGGTAGATGCAAAACAATGTAATTAATGAAATAAATGGACTTAAAATAGGTCAATAAATAGTTATTAGTTGCTCCTCTATAGAAGATTTACCTTTTAAAGAATTAGAGATGATTTTGTTTGACATATGCATGCCAAGAAACATTTATTAGTTGCTTCTCTAGAGGATTTACCTTTACAAAATTAGAGATGATTTTGTTTCACATATGTATGAGCTAATATTTAACTCTTATTTAATAAAAGTTATCTAAATTGGTTATTTAGGTTTATTACATCATTTCAACAATTGATTTTGTAGTAGTGTGAGGTGGTATTAGCTCAACTCCTTAGATTCCTTAACATTTAAGGAGACCAAAGTTCAAATCTTGTCAAGTGATACATGGATAATATCCAAGCTTTGTTGTGATACCACTATGTGGTGATGATGTAATACACATGAGGCCCGTTTCAATCCCAAATAACCAAATGAAAAAAAATGATTTTGTTGTACTATAACAAACTATATAATGATAATAAGAAGTTATAGATAGTCCCAAGGGCTGGGTGGATTGGTAAGTTTTGGGTGCTTATCAAGAAGAGACCCAGGTTCAAACCTTGGAGGTAAACCTAGTGGGGGCAAAGGTAGTAGTCTGCCTTGACTTTGTTAAGTACATGACGACCCGACAACGATAATAAAAATCCCAAGCCATAATAACAATCCCAAGCCATCGATGGTTCCTCTCATGTTGGGTCGTTAACAACAAGGTGGCATAGGGGTTAGAGGAGGCAACTCCAAAATTTGAACCCTAATTGGTAGTAAAAAATGTTTGGGATGTAATCGATTCCTTTATGTATCGAAAAAAAATAAAAAGCTATATATATAATCCACCTCCTATAGTGTATGATCTTAACAAACCATTTTGTAGTATTAACGAGAATACCCACCACAATCCAAAGATTTGAAGTTTGGTTGCATTCATATAATTGCCATTGCTTCACAATGCTTTGGACAAGGTTTTAAATATTAATTGTTATATATATATATATATATATATATATATATATATATATATATATGAAGTTGGGTTGCATTCATATAATTGCATCCCATTTACCATTGCTCCACAATGCATTGGACAAGGACAAGGTTTTAAATATATATATTAAAAATAGGGTTTTGAAAGGGTCCTGTCCCTTTTACATCGACAATTTGGTGTCGTCGAGATTTGAACCTTGGTATGGGTTACATCAACTATTTGTCCAACTGTTGAGCCAAGGATCCGTTGGCTGTTTAATGTATATTTTTAATATTGATCTTGAGACAACAAAAAAATATTTATAGAATTAATGTATTTGATCTTAACAAACCATTTTGTAGTATTACAATAGATTATACTACAAAATGGTTTGTTAAGATCATATACAATTTTTTAATGAGTTTACACAAGTTTTTATGAGGGGTCCTGGTATTGAGTGGGGTTTGAACCTTGGGTCTCTCAAAGAGAGGCCAAAGCCCTTACCACCGCAATAATTTTATAAATATTTTTAGTTGTCTTATATATAGAGAGAGAATAAATGTATATATATGGGGTTAAAAGGGAAAGGATTTTTGTGTACTCAAAATGCTCACCACAATTGAAAGATTTGAAGTTAGCTTGCACTTATAGGATTGCATCCATTTACTATTTCCATAATGTTTTGGAAAATTTAAAACTTTGTCCAAAACATTATGGAAATAGTAAATGGATGCAATCCTATAAGTGCAACCTAACTTCAAATCTTTCAATTGTGGTGAGCATTTTGAGTACACAAAAATCCTTTCCCTTTTAATCCCATATATATACATTAATTCTCTCTCTATATATAAGACAATTAAAAATATTTATAAAATTATTGCAGTGGTAAGGGCTTTGGCATCTCTTTGAGAAGGTTCAATATATAAAAATAATAGGCTATGTGTGGCTTCTATTGGGGGCTACTCCCATTAAAAACCAAAACAATACATTGCTCTCGTTACATTTCTAACAAGTTAATTACAACATACTTATTTTTACTGCAGCAGATAGAAGGAAATCAAACATAACAATCATCCATCAGTTCGACTATTTTTCTTTTGTAGCAAATGTGCTTACTCATGTAAAGTGAGTAGATCTGAGAATGCATTTTTGCACTTCAAGCTCCTAAGGTAATTCTAGCTATAACACATTTTGTAGGATCTTCATTTTCAAAAAACTGACCATCACCAATTGTTTCATAATTAGCTTCAAGAATACCATCTGAGGTGCTAATATTTTCCATGGAATCGTCTGGATGATCTTTAGTAACCATTTGATTTTTATCACTGATCTGATTCAAATTCTCCTTTTGGGATTGAGTTTTTTGTTGCTTGCATGATTCTTGCTGGACAATTGGTGCCTTTGGAGGATGAGTTTGTTTCTTTTGACCTGATATAATGTTTTGGAAAATTTAAAACTTTGTCCAAAACATTATGGAAATAGTAAATGGATGCAATCCTATAAGTGCAACCTAACTTCAAATCTTTCAATTGTGGTGAGCATTTTGAGTACACAAAAACCCTTTCCCTTTTAATCCCATATATATACATTAATTCTCTCTATATATAAGACAATTAAAAATATTTATAAAATTATTGCGGTGGTAAGGGCTTTGGCATCTCTTTGAGAGGCTCAAGGTTCAATATATAAAAATAATAAGCTATGTGTGGCTTCTATTGGGGGCTACTCCCATTAACAACCAAAACAATACATTGCTCTCATTACATTTCTAACAAGTTAATTACAACATACTTATTTTTACTGCAACAGATAGAAGGAAATCAAACATAATAGTCATCCATCAGTTCGACTATTTTTATTTTGTAGCAAATGTGCTTACTCGTGTAAAGTGAGCAGATATGAGAATGCATTTTTGCACTTCAAGCTCCTAAGGTAATTATAGCTATAACACATTTTGTAGGATCTTCATTTTCAAAAAACTGACTATCACCAATTGTTTCATAATTAGCTTCAAGAATACCATCTGAGGTGCTAATATTTTCCATGGAATCGTCCGGATGATATTTAGTAATTATTTGATTTTTATCACTGATATGATTCAAATTCTCCTTTTGGGATTGAGTCTTTTGTTGCTTGCATGATTCTTGCTGGACAATTGGTGCCTTTGGAGGATGAGTTTCTTTCTTTTGACCTGAGATATTTGAAGGTTTTGAATCATTCACATGCAAGGCCTTCTCCACTAAGGAGAAATCAAAACATGATTAGATGTTTGGACATCTCTTCTTTAGGTGGCCATATTGCTAACAACCATAACATCTTATGGAGAAGTTTTCATATTCAATATTTTGGATCCATTCCCCTTTGCTTGAGGAGATAGTAATGGATTGAGGTCAAGGAACTAAAACATCCATCCAAACAACCAATCTTGCTTTACTCATATTAATTTTACTAGATAAATTTTCCTTTGTTTGGGCATCCATATACTGGAATGTACCAATGGCATCACCGGATTTGGTGAAAATCTTCTCTCCCCAAAACTCCATAGGGAGAGCATAAAGATTCACCCAAACTGGGAAGCAATTAACTTCTTCTGTAAAGGGGTTGAAATTAGGAGTCCAAAGTCTTATATAGACACCTCTTTATCCAAAAATCCAATTATATCTATAATCCATTACCTCATCTCTATCTGCTAAATTAGAAAAGGAAACATACAAGAAATTTCTAGGTAGGAGAGTTGGAATTCTAAACCGGTCCACCAAAATTTAATGTATCCTTTGAGCTCCTCTAGGCTTGGTATTTTTCCATTGAGTTCGCAAATAATTTTTTGGGCTTTGTGATAAATTAAATCCAACCCAAATTCATCCTTTGAAATCTCTATAGAGGGCAGGGTTTCATTCACCCGCGAACCAAAATATCTTGAGAGATATTTCTTCTGATTGGAGAGATTTTCTCACAGACTAAAGAGACGGTTTGAGAACAACCCTCTCCTCTTCAACGCTTGAATGCACCTAGGGTTTGCACTAAGACCATCTTTGATGTTGATGCTTCTTATAATACTTTGGTTCTCCATGGGTTTCACCCTCGCCAACCTCCACATCGCTATAGGAACCCTACTGCCCATATCCATCATCTCTGACTTCACTCTCACTGTAACCTCCTGCTGTCCATATCCATCATCACCGACTTTGCGCTCACCGTAACCTCCATGGTCCATGCTCGTGGTTTGTGCTCACTGTAACCTTTGTGCACTGCGCTCGTTGCAACCCCTGTGCATTATGCTCACTATAACTTGTTGGTCGCAGCCCTTGCGCATCGCGCTCGCCATAGTAGCCTTCTCACCACAGCCCCTACGCATCACGCGGTCGTAGCCCCTGCGCATCACACTCCTTTGTGCTTTTAAATATATATATATATATATATATATATATATATATATATATATATATACTTGAGACAATGATTAATATTTATAAAATTAATCAAAATGCTCATAATATATATAATTAAATTAATTATATTTTCTGTCAAACATCATTAGCTTAGATCATGATGCAATATAAATGGGATTCGTTTCAATTCTATATAATCTATTAAAAAATGCTTTATATATATATATATATTTAGATTCTTAATTTAAATTGTTTTGATTCAAAAATCTATTAAATTTTATTAGGTTGGAATCCTAAAAATGTTGAGTCCTAATAAAAGGCAAGATAAATAAAAGAAAGTCCTAATAAAAATGTTTTTTCTCTGGTTTGGTTTATGGAGCGGTGAGGGTGTAAATACCCTGTTTTGTGCTTCTCTACGTACTTTTTGTCATATACTTATGTTTTTGATTTTGGGCACTTAAATCCATATAATATAATTTCTACCACCTTTGAGGTTCCCATGAGTCCTACTCAATAGCTTGCTCCTGAGATGTCAGGGTCAGGCTGGAACACTTACTAGCTATGGTGATCTTTCTTTAGTTTTGTTGTTAAGTCCGCCTTCTTGTAGTTTTCAAGCGGTGATATTTTGAACGTGGTCATGGCTATCTTCTCAGCCAGTTTGTCGTTTTCTTGAGGCGTGATGTTGCAGTTGAACTTTTTACTGCCGGTCTTTTCAGCCGGTTTGGCTCGTGCTTGGGGTGTGATGTGTTAGTCCACCCATTTTGTATGTTTAAGCTTTGTAATTAATATAATGCTTTTTCATTCAAAAAAAAAATTCTACCACCTACCCAAAAAAATAAATGAAAGAAAATATTATGTTTTATTTTATTTGAATTATATTGGTAGGGTGCTGAAATTTTTTGTGAAAACCAGCGTGTTGGTTGGTGAAAGGTGTGTTGTAGTTTGGCTTTAGATATGGCAGCTTTGGGGGGTCCTAGTGACCCCCGATCTTTGTCTTTTAAGGATGTTGTTTTGAATTAGGATGCCTCTTCTTATGATTATGCAAATGCCATGAATTTTTTGTTGCATGCAACCCTTGATCCTGTTTCTAATTCCTATTCGACTTCGAAGCCGAAGAATAATGGATGTTTGGAGAAAAGTAAAGATCGTCTTGTCTTGGTTATCAGTCCTGATTCTGTTGCAGATGATGTTTTATATTTGTCTGAGCATCCACTCATTTGCAAATTTATGGGTCTCAAAATTTCTATGCCTTTTTTAGAAAACTAGGTTAGTTGAAATTGGAGCCCTGAAGGTGATCTGGAGATTATTCTTGCAACTAATGGGTATTTTATTATGGTGTTCTCCCGTATGGCAGATCGTAGTAAAGTGTTTGAGGGAGGTCCTTACTTTCACAATCAGTATGGATTATTTATCAAACCCTGGAATTTAGGATTTGATTCGGTGGAGGAGAGGCCTTCTAGGATCCCTGTGTGGGTTTGTTTGCCACTACTCCCTATGAAATATTGGAGGTCAAATATTATTCATTTTATTGCAGATATTATTGGGAAATCAGTTGGTCCGTCTCACCAAAATTTGGATAGGAAATTTGCTTCTTTTGCACGACTTTGTGTTGAAGTAGATCTGAATAATCCATTGTCTGAATCATTGGAGATTAAACTGGGAAACATGTCTTGGGTCCAATAGTTATATTATGAAGCTCTCCCATTTTGATTCCACATATGCCATAAATATGGGCATCTTTAGAGAAACTGTAAGAAAGTGAATTCTCAGCCTTCATCCTTTTCATGTGACTTTCAAGATGCATCTACAAAGGCAAAAGGAAAAGCTCCTATGGTTAATGAGATGCCCAGTTCCAATGGATTTATTCCTATTAAGTCTCGTTCAAGATCTAGGTATTTTTTTCGTCAGAATAAAGGTGTTGGGAAGGGAGGTTCTGGTAACAGATTTGATGTGCTTGAGAATTTTGAGAGTCGTATGTTGAGGAGCAAGTCTGGAACGGAGGTGATATGGATGCTTGTATTCAAGAGCCAGATACTTGTTCTTTCCTAAATCCTTCTTTTGAAATGCAAACTTCTGATAAGGAAGAGATGGTGCCTAGTAACCCTCTTTTAGGAAATTAACATAAGTCCAAAGAGGTGTCGTATTGTCTTGATAAAGTTCTTGATCAATCCTCTTTGGCTAAAAACTTGATTGAGGGAAATGAGGATGAGACTAGGTTTGAACCCTCCAAGGACAGGATTGTCAGAGAGGAAGGGAAAAAGAAAGTTTCTTCTGTGTTAGGTATTCACCCAAGAACTATACAAAAATGTGGGGTGGAGAAGGTGGTAAAAGTAGGAAGAAAGAAGGATCAAGAAAAAGTAAAATTGATAGGGAAATCCTTAGTTGAGTCTGGTGTTGTTAAGACATTAGATTCTCACTTCTCTATTTCCCCAAAATAAAAGTGATATCTTGGAATGTTAGGGGTTTGGGTAGAAACCCTAGACAAAAAGCTACCTAGATTTTGATCAGATATCATAGGCCTGATATTGTTTTCATCCTTGAAACATAATTATCTTGTGAAGATAAGGTTAGAATTGCTTCTAAGATATGGAAAGGTGGTCACTGTCTTGTTATTGGAGCCCAGGGTTCGACGGGTGGTGTTGCATGTTTGTGGGATCCATGAAGCTTAACTCCCTCTTGGTGGGTGGGTAGCAGGAACTGTCTCTTTGTGGTTGCTACATGATTTTCATCTGGATCTTCTATTCTTTTATCTAATGTGTATGCCCCCAATGATTTATCAGGTAAATCCTCTTATGGAATCATCTTATATTCATTCGATCTCTTGCTCCTAATTATCCTTGGATTGTGGTTGGGGATTTTAATTATATCATGTCCCTGAAGGAGAAGAATGGTGGTGTGAAGCGTTTGGGCCCTTCTTCTACTTTGATGCAAGACAATATTTCGTTCCTTGATCTTGTTGATGTGAAGCCTCAAAATGGGCTCTTTACTTGGACTAATAGAAGATATGGAACGAATTTTATTTTTGAAATATTGGATCGGTTCCTTACTTCAGATAGTTGGTTTGATGATAGCTGGACTTCGTTCTCAGAGATTCTAGGCTGGAGGGGCTTTGATCACTTGCTCATTCCCTTTCAGTCCTCGGGATTCTCATTGCCAAGAAATATGCCATTCAAATTTAAACTTATGTGGCTCAGGGATAAGGATTTGTATGAATGTGTGGAGAGGTGGTGGATCTAAGGGAAACTCAATTTTGGCATTACTATGTTTACTTTTTTTAAAAGCCTCTAGTTTGTCAAATTCAAACTCAGGCAATGGAACAAATTTTATTTTGGAAATATTTTCAGAAGAAAAAACAACTACAGGATAGCCTGGAGGAGATCACTTTTAAAATTATTGATGAAGGATCGACAAAGGATCTGTTGGAAATAGAAGCTTCCCTTTCTATTCAGCTTGTTGAATGGGAGCTTCGTGAGGAGATTTTTTGGAAGCAAAAATCTCAAATTGACTGGTTGTTGGAAGGGGATGCAAACACCTATTTTTTAACAATTTGGTTAAAGACCGCGGGAATGGTAATGCTACTTCTAATCAGGGGGAAACTCTCTCATCCTTTGAGGATATCTCTAATGAAACAGTTAGGTTCTTCTCCTCTCTTTTCTCCGAGCAGGGTCCTCATGATGCTGTTAATATGCAACTTATTTTGGATTGTATTCCTAGGCTGGTCTCTAATGATATGAATAAGATGCTAATGGACCCCATCTCGATGGAGGAACTTAAAGCGGTGGTTTTTCAAATGAAAAAAGGTAAAACACCTGGACCTGATGGTTTCCCTATAGAATTTTTCCATGAAATTTTGGAAGTGTTATCTTTTGATCTGCTAAAAGTTATTCCGGAATCCCAAGTGAATAAGCAAATGCTTAAAGCTATTAATTCAACCTTCCTTGCTCTTATTCCCAAATCTGAAAATGCTAGCTTTTTGAGGTCTTTCCATCCTATTTCTCTATGCAATGTTTCTTACAAAATTATTAACAATATTATTGCGGATCGGCTAAAGAAAGTTCTTGGTTTTCATATTTCTCCTGAGCAAGGTGGGTTTGTTAAAGATCATCAAATTTTAGATGGTGTGGTGGTTGCTGCTGAAGCTATTCACTCTATGGATATATCTATGGAAAAGGTTATGTTCATTAAGCTTGATATGTCCAAGGCTTATGACAGGGTTAGCTGGCCTTTTTTGCATAACATCCTTCAAGCTTTTGGGTTCTCGTATAATTGGATTGAATGGGTCATGAGTTGTGTGACTTCGGCCTCCTTTGCAGTTTTAATCAATGGTTTACCGTTCACTTTCTTCTCGGTCTATAGGGGGATTCTTCAAGGAGATCCCTTGTCCCCCTATCTTTTCATCCTTATGGCTGAAAATTTGGGAAGACTTCTCAAGAGTTTTTAGAATCGTGGTTCTATCCAGGGATGGTCTTGGGCAAAGAATTATTTATCCTAGTCTCATCTTGAGTTTGTCGATGATACCGCTCTGATGGGGAGGGCAAAAATTGAGGAAGTAGTGAATTTTAGGAAGGCTTTAGATATTTACTTATCTGCCTCTGGTCAAATGATTAATGAAGAGAAATCAAATATTTTCTTCTTCAATACGGATGGTCGGATTCAATGTAGGATTGCTAATATTCTACATTTTCAAGTGGGTTTTTTGCTAGTGGAGTATCTGGGGATTCCTATTTCTTATAAAAATATTAGAACGGCTTACTGGAAAAGTATTTTGGATAGATTTCGATCAAGGGTTAATCATTGGATTTTTCGGTGTCTATCCTTTGCTGGTAGATTAACGCTTTTGAAGTCTGTCCTTCATGCTTTGCCTATTTAAAAGTTTTCTATCTTGGCTGCTCCTAAGTGTTTTCTCAAAGAATTTGATTCTCTTTCTAGAAAATTTTAATGGGCAGGAAACTTGGACTATAATAAATAGAGCCTAGTCAGTTGGGATACTGTGTGTTGCCCTAAAGAGATGAATAGTCTCAGTTTGGCTGCGAAACTTTATTGGAGGTGGTGCAGTAATCCTGATTAGCTTTGGGCTAAAATTCTTAGCCTCAAATATTTTGGTGGTGCTCCGATTGATGAGATTTCGAGATTGGAGTTGAGGGGAAAGGTTCCATTGTTTGTGACACTCTCAAAAAAGGTGCCATGCTTATTAAGCAGGGTCTCTTTTGGATTGTTAATAAGGGAAACAATACCTTATTTTAAGAATATTCTTGGGATAATCATCCTCATATCCTTTCTTCTTTCCCCCACCTTCGTCTTCTTCAGGATATTTTTCTGATGCGGGCTGGTCTAAGGTGGCTGACTTCAAACGATAAAGTCCTCTTGGTAGTTATTTTACTCACTGCTGGTGGGATTCGCAGGGCTAGCCAGAGGGTGGCTGCCCTAAGAATCGTGACACTCTGGCTTCTATTTTGGCTGAGAGATCGTGTTGTTTTGTTGAAGACTCTGATATTATTGCTTGGGGCCATAATTCGAAAGGAAAATACATTGTTGCTCTGGGTTATCAAACCCTTGTTATGCAGAGAAGAGAGGAGATTGTGTCCCCCTGTTGGAAGAAGATTTGGAATAAGTTTGGTTGACCCAAATGTAATTTTTTTCTTTGGCTTCTATGTCAAAAGAAATGTTCAACTTGGGATAATATTCATAAAAGAGGTTTTCAGGGTCCTTCACTATGTTTTCTTTGTGGAAAGAATGAGGAAACCATTCCCCATCTTTTCTTCCAATGCTCATATTCCCTGGAGATCTGGAACTTGTGGTGGCAGATCTGGAAAAGGCCCATCATCCATGCTACTTCTGTTTTTGAGTTTTGGGAAAGCTTGGGTAGACCCCCTACCTATGCTTCATGTCTTCAAATTGCCTAGGATATTGATCCTTCCTTCATATTTTGGCAGATTTGGTTGGAACGCAACCGAAGAATTTTTCAGGGATGTCAACTTGGAGCCTTACAGGTATGGCTCAGAGTCAAAAGGATGGTTAAGGAGACTATTGAGACCAAGTATGTTATGAGTTCTCCTCTTACTTCCTTTGACTAGCAGATTATCAATAGATTGGGGATTTCTTTATCATCACTAGCTGCAAACAGAAGCCCTGTTAGGGGGATTGGTTCGTTGAAGGTCAATAGATCTGGGAAGTGGGGTCCCCCCTAGGGGTGTTATCAAAATAAACACAGATGGTTCTTCCAGGGGCAACCTAGGTAATGCTGGTATAGGAGGAATTGGTCGTGATAGTGAGGGTGTGGCCCACCTCTTTTTCTTTGTGTACAAGGGAATTCATTCGAATAATCATATGGAAGCGTTGACAATTCTCCATGCGTTGGAAATAGCTTTTTCTTTGGGATGGAGAAGGGTTATTTGTGAATCTGATTCCATGATAGTGGTGTCTCTTCTAAACAACAAGCATTTTCAGGATGCTTCCTGGTTTATGGCTAGAGTAGTGAAACATATTTTGAGCTTGGCTAGGAATTTTGTTGAAATTTATTTTGTTCAAATCCCAAGAGAATGGAATAGAATGGCTGATTGTTTAGCGAAGTGGGCTTCTGAAGGATTCCCTTACTGGAAAGATGATAGCTGGGATGATCCTGATCAGGAGAAATCCAGACTCCTTAATCTGTTAATTCATGAGGACCAGGAAAGATAATTTCAAGGTGGAGGAACCCGATTGTCATGGGTTGTTGTGTCCTGTTGAAGTTGTCAAAATGATCAATGGATTTTCTTGGTGGATTTATTGTATTTCGTATGATGTGCTGGATTGGATCACTTGGAAATCCTTGTGAAATGTATTGTTTTAGATTCTGAATATTTTTTTTTTCTCCCCAAAAAATTATACTGGTAGAACATTTTGTTAAGTTTTTATAACATTTATTTTTAAGTTTAAAATGGTGTTTATATGTGTTTGTGATTATGAAATTTTCTTGAGGCTAGTTATTTTACAAGAAATAATTAAATGTATGATTTTATAAATTGTTTAATTCCTTTGAACTAGATGTGAGGCTAATTATTTTTTAAGATTATTGAAGGGTAAAAGGTAGATTAACTTTTAAGGTAACTGAGACCATCAATCATATAAAACAATATTTATAAAAAATATTATTTATTTAATAAACATAATAAATATATTTTATATTTTATACAATAAATAAATAATTATAAAAATAATAAAAAACTGTTGTTACAGTTATTATTTTTTAATAAAAAGTTAAATGCTTAAAATCATGCAATCAGACTATTAAAACACCTATACAAATGTTGCACAATAATTTTATAGCAATGAAACAGGGTTCACTCACCCGGTTGGCTAGGTGCGCGAACCCGCACCCGCATTAGGTGCGGGAACGGGTGCGATTGGGCCGAACCCTAGCCACACCCTATCTGATAGGGTTCGGTTGGGACGAACCTCGTCGGATAGGGTTTGGCTCAGCCAACCCTACAACCGGTTAGGGTTCGTCCAATCAAACCCCGCCTCTATTCGGACATTAAAATGCATATATATATATATATATATATATATATATATATATATATATATATATATATATATATATTTCTTTGAAGTTAATATGTGGGCCCAGCCTCACCGTGTCCATACGGTTCTAAAAAAATCGATTTTGATTAAGTTATATTTTAAATTTTAAAATTTTAAAGTTTTTTCTTTTTTTAATTAAATGAACTTTATATTTTAAATTTTTTTAATGTTTACGTGGGCCCAACCATGGGTCCACCCAACCCATACGGGCTTTAAAAGAAAATAAAAAATAAAACTTAAAAGTTAAAACTAAAAATCTAAAAGTTAAAAACTTTAAAGTTTAAACATTTTATTTATTTTTTTATTTTTAAAAGTTTATACTTATAAGTTTATATGTTTTAAGTTTTTTATAATAAATTTTAAATTATAATGTATAAAGTGAACTCCAAGAATTGGAGTCCACTTCTATATAAACCCTTCTATAAGGGTTTCTATTTCATTTTAACCATTTGCACAAGTGAAAGTGAAAAGGCAAGACTGAGACGCAGACTTTGAACAACAGAGAAGAGACAAGCAAGATTGAGACGCAGACTTCCGACAACAGAGAAAAGACAAGCAAGACTGAGACGCAGACTTTGTACATGCACTACTATATATTGTACATGCACTATTTGAGGAGGGCCTCTTTATTATGATTTATAAAATTATAAATTATAATTTATTTTATTATGTTGGATATATATATATATATATATATATATATATATATATATATATATATATATAATAATTAGCAGCACTTGTATCCGACGAACCTTATTTTTGGTGAAGGCTGCACCCGCACATCACCCGCAACCGCGATTCGCCACACCCACACCCCCGCACCTGGTAACCTTGCTTTATAGCCCGAACTTTACGTTTAAGCAGAATTATTAAATACATTTTAAATGTTGATAAGATAAAATATATATTTTTTAATTTCATAAAACTCTCACTAGGAGCATCATAGCTTATTACATGAGGTGGTTGGTTTAAAACATAAATTAAAAATTAGTATCATATAATTAAAAACGACTTAAAAAAGTTGTAAAATTTTCCTTTCATGGAGGTTGAAAGGAGTGGACTCGTTGGAAACAAATACACCAAAAACTTATTTGTGTACTTATTAGTTTACAAAAGAGTGTTGATTGAAAAATGAAAGAGTAACATACATGCATTATAAAATGAAACGATAGATCGATTTTAAAGGAAAATAAATTGTAATTTTTTTTTAAAAGCGAAAATTTTTTTGTGGGGTCGTTTTGGTCTGAGAGATCATGATCAGAGGTTTTACATTGTCAAAGTCACTTGGGAGTCGTGGGAGTCACGCCTGCCCACACCAACATTATCAATTGGATTTTGGGTACTCAATTCAACTTTTAAGTAGGGTGGAGATTCGAACCAGAAACCTCCTTTGGAGGATTATCCTCTCCTCTCCAACTCACCTACAACACCTACATACAATTTAAATTAATTCGAACATGTAGCATCTATTTTATTTTTTATTTTTATTTTTAAAATATATAGTAATTAAAATATATAGTTGAAATGTATTAAGGTCATTCCTGTTGTGAATTGAACCTTAAATTTATATAAAAAGAGTCCAATGTTCCAAAACCATCTATGCTATAGATACCGAGAACGAAAATTCTTATAAAACTATATAATTGAAATAAACACCAATAGAAAATAAGAAATTTAATATTGTAAACCAAATTCAATCTTAAATTATAAAGGTGAATTATCCATCATCATCATTAAAAAACAATCTATAATATGTACGTATTAATAGGAAAAAAAACTACAATAAAAAAATAAAAAAATGTTTTTTTATTAAAAATAAAAATGTATATATATATATATATATATATATATATATAATCAAATTGAAATTAGTTAGGTCAATATTGTGTCAGCCAAATATTTGAGACGAGAATATTTTGTTTACCTATCTTCTGCCAAATTTTGGTTCAACCTTTTGGTTGAGTTTGCAAAAGTCGAGGGCGCTAGTCTCCAAAGGTTGTAGGTGGAGGTTGGGTGATGGACTCAAGATTGATTTTTGAAAAGATATTTGGCTGATGGACCAATCCCTTGCGCAGATTCTAAATTTAGCATGTTTGGAGCCTAGGACCAGATTAGTCTTTGGGTCTAAGGTGGCTAACTTTGTCGGGGTGGTCAATGGCTGAAGGTTTGGAAATCGTTAGACCAGTCTATTTTCAATAATGTTGAACTTGAAGCTTGGATTCTAATTGCTAATAAGTTGAAGTTTTAGATCATTATATAGAGAAATGAAGAGAATGGGATCTTCTGGGCAGGGGAAAATAATAGATCTTTTTTAGTCAAGTCTACCTATAATCTGTTGGCTATTAGGACTCCTTTGTGGGTCCCACATTTCAAAGTATGGCTTAAGGGTCTAACACCAAAGGTGAATATCTTTTTTTGGTTGGCAAATCAAAATATTTTGACCATTAAAAATCTTAGAAAAAGAGGTTGGTCGATGCCGAACAGATGTTGCCTCTGTGGTGCTAATGAGGAATAGACAAGCCATATATTCTTTCAATGCTTGTTCTCTGTGGAAGTTCTTAACTTTGTTTTTAATTTTTTGGGATTGAGTTGGGTGGTGTCGAGTTCGCTTGTTGATGTTTGTGCTCAATGATCATCTCCTTTTTACTCTCCAAGGCTGAAATGTTTTTGGAACTTTTGCTTGCCGTATCTTTTCTGATGGGTGTGGAAGGAGAGGAATAATAGAATTTTAAAAAACTTCAAAATAGATTGCCTTTGTTTGCACCCGAGCCTTGGCTTCCACACTAGAGAATGTGTCCTCTCTGGCTTTGGAGGAGGCTAAGCTTGAAAGGAAAATTGGCTTTCAACACAGCAATAGGGTTGTTGGTCTTCTTGGTCCTAATCCCCAGACCCTTGTGAGGTGGAAACCTCCTTCTCTAGGCTGGGTTAAACTGAACTTTGATGGAGCTTCAAAGGGTAATCTTGGTAATGCTGGTGCTGGTGGGGTGCTTAGAGATGACAGAGGTGGGCTTCTCCTGGCGTATGCTGAATTATTAGATATCCAGACTTACCATGTTGTGGAAGCTATATCCCTTTACCAAGGTCTCTTGCTTATGGAGAATATGAGGTACCAAAATATTTGCATTGAAGGAGACTCGCTTAATATTATAAACTTGGTCAAAGGTGATTCAGTCCCCGATAGGAACATTGAGGTTGTGATTATGGAATCTAGGTGGATTTTTTAGGTTAGAGAGGATAGGGAGATAACACATATCTTTAGAGAAGGAAACTATCACACTGACTTAATGGCAAACCTAGGTATAAGTCTCAATGGTCTGTCTATTTGGAGAGACAATTTTCTCGAAGACCTTCTTCAATTGGATTTAGCGATGCATGCTTCTTGATGCTTTGTAAGCTTTTACTGTTTATGAAGAAAGGTTTTATGGTGCAACCATGTGGGAGTGTTGGTTGGTTGGGGGGCTCACCAACGTTGTTCTAATTTTGTTTGTTTTATCAAGTTGTAGCTAGTTCACTTGGTGATGGGTGGCCAGTTGTAGTGCTTTATAGTTGTTCTTGTCTATGCATTGTTGGTCTTAGGTCAAGTTTTGCAGGGCTTCTCCTATTGTAAAAGGTTCGGGGACCATTTCAAAACCCCTTCTATATCTAATAAAAATATATTTTATTTTGATAAAAATATTAAAAAATAAAATATATTATAAATTTTACTTATAAGAAAGTTAATTATGAAAAATTATAATTGAAAGTATGATATGATGATTTTTATTTTTATTTTTTTTGAAATGGTTATATGGGATTGAAACATGTTCCATATGTATTACATCATCATCACATAGTTGTATTACAACAAAGATTGGATATTATCCATGTATCACTTGGCAAGATTTGAACCTGGGTATCCTCCTCTAATGTTGAAGAATCTAACCAGTTGAGCTAATGCCATTTGATTCGAAGAGTTTACATAAGTTTTTATGAGGGCTCCTGGTCTCCTCCCTCATATCGAGTGGGGTTTGAACCTTGGACCTCTCAAAGAGAGGCCAAAGCCCTTACCACCGTAGTAATTTTGTAGCTTTGCAGCTTGATACGATGAAACTTGTTATTTGAATATTAAATTATATATTTTTCAAAGAAACTATGTCTAAACTTTCATATTTTATAAATGTCATATGATATGAGGTGTTAGTTTTTTTAAAATAGAATTATGAAAAATATATTTTGAGAGTTATATGTAGTTTTATTAGGATTCACTCCCATCAAAATGTAAAAGGTTACATCTAGAGTATAGTATAATGAATATAGGAGGTGGCAAGGTTGTTTTTAAATTATTAAAAAAATATTTGCTTTAAAAGAACATATATGTTTTTTTTATTGGGCACTACCTCCATCAAAATATAAAAATATTATATCTTAGGTCAAACAAATCATATTCAAAGAACACTTTGTGGATCATTCCTATTTTGCTTTCTATAAAAAAATATTTTTCAAATCCTTTGAACTGTTAAATTTTCTTTATAATATCCATATTATTTTTATTAATAAATACAATATTCTTGACCAATTACTTTTAAAAATTGAATTTCATCACAATGGAGATCAAGACCTCCCTTAGGCTAAATTATGCCACCCATTTTTCTTCTTTATAGGTATATTTTCCAACATTATAGATATGTTGACATTTCCATAATATTGTTCGGACAAAAAAACTAATGCTATGTTAATTTAACTTCCACATCTATGTTCCTTGACAACATTAATAATAATATGTGAATGCCCCTCAATGAAAACAAATATATCATTTTCAATGACAACCTTAATCCCTATATGAAGTGCTTTAGCCTCCATATAATTATTTGTTGAAGTTGTATATGACTACAATTAGATGAGGATAATTTTTCCTTCATTACTTCAAAAAATACCACCTTCAATAGCTTTTCAAGAATGTTATTTAGAACCACCATAAAAATTAAGTTTGATGAACCTAACTTATGGATATTTCCATTTTACCATGGATCGATGTAGATCCTTTGTTCAAATTCCAGTTTGATAAATCATCCCTACATGCATATTCAAATCTTGTAATCAATAGGTAATACATATGTTTCTACACTTGAGATTTCCAATGGTAGCACCATTCTTGTAAAAACTCCATAAGAGAGGCAATAACACAAATCCAAATTTGGAGATGATTTTAAGGTTTTTTCTTGATAATATTGTTATTCCCTTTTAAGCCATAATTTCCAAAAATAATAGTCAGACCAATTTTAATGCTTAGTGCTTTAGATTTAAAATATTTAATTTAACATTTTGTCAACTATTCCAATGTTGATGGAACCTAACAAAATCTTTTTTTATAAAAGCAAATCCAAGTGAAGCAAAGGACAACGAAAAATAAGATGATCTGATGTTTCTAGATCCTTCCCACATGAAATATACCTAAAAGGTCCATATTATCCTTTTCCTTGTAAATTGACACCTGTATGAATTTTTATTTGAACTACTAACTAAAGGAATGTTAAGGCCTTAGGGAGGACTTTAGGTGAGAAACTACTATTTCAAGGGGCATCATAGACAAAAACTTAATCACTTCAAATCTTTATGTTACAATGTGATTGAATATCTATCATATTTTGGTAGATTTTAAACCAATCGAACCTTCTATAAAAAATGAGCAAACAAAACTTTTGAAACATCCTTTAGAGCTCTTTCGTTGCTTACTCGATGGCCTCTCTCTCAACCATATTTCTAATGGAAATCCAAGATTTATAATTTTTTCTCACAACAATATAAGCTATAACTTTCAAACTTATATATTCCAAAGAGGCTTAAGCCAATACTGGATTATAAATAGTCTAACAAAACTTCCATAAATATAGCAACAATAATAGGAATTTAATAATGCATAAAAGTAAACATTTACTAGAATAATATATCATATTCAATGCCAAGAAATCAATAACGCAAGCAATAGATATTAGATTCCATATTAGTATAAGTCCTAGCCAAAGAGGGTAAAATATTATAGCCACTTAGAGAGGTAAAATATCATACATGCAATAGAGGTAACTTAAAATAACAAATGTATGGATGTCTCAACTACAACATAACTCCTTTATTTATAACTAAATAAAACAATAAACCTAACCCTAACGCTCAAGGGCTAACTAACGTAATCCTAGGGCTTTAGGGCTCCAACAAAAAATAATAAAGATAGTTGATGTGGCTATATTAGAGTCATTATATGGATTCCTCCTTTGAAATTTTTGTTCTCAAAGTTGGAAATGATTGGAAAATATTCTCAAGATCCTATGTTGCATCTTCTTCTGATACAATTTGATGAGGATCTTCTAAATTTGGTGAGACTATAGACTATAGACTCAAGATAATAACACAACTTTAGACTAAAGCATGATTCATTGTTCATTGAATACTAGAAGCTCCATCTAGGATTGAACCTTTTGGTCAACAACCTGTTTAAGACAAGAAATATAAAAAACAAGGTGGATGCAAGGAGTCGAAGGAAGCTCCAATTGACACGCCACCTCCCAATAGAACAAACCACCTTATAGGGGTCATAAAATTAAGGGGTCAACATATAATTTGGATTGGTATTCAAGAATAATTGCTTATAATGTTGGAGTCATAAAATAATCATATCTTATATTATAAATTATTTCTTAGAGTGATGCATGCCTTGCTACTACTTCATGTGGCTTTGGGCTTGAAACAAATTATGTTTAAGGAGTTGGAGCACAAGTTGATGCTATTAGAATAAATCATATACTTGGGTCACCTTGGAGGATCTTATAACATAGTATTTCATTGATTGAGATTTTTGAACATACAATGTCTCAAATGGGGACATCTTAAGGAAAATATGGTAAGAAGTGTTATTCAATTATTCAACCAAAAAAATCTAGTGAACTCACTAATATTGTTTATCTTAGGTCAACAAAGATAATTACCCAAACATTTTTCACAATTTTGTTTGGCCATCTGACTTAGGATGATAAGAAGAGGACATATTCAATTGAGCACCACTAAGAGTGAACAATTCCTTTCAAAATTTGATGGGAAAAACATGGTCACAATCATTGAAAATAAACTTAGGAATGCCATATAATTTGAAAATAGAATCAAAGAACATCTTGAAAACCTTATAGGCCATAAAGAGTTGTTGTAGGGCACAAAAATGAGTATTTTAAGGAAATCCACCACCACAAAATTACCAATTTCTAATGAAATCCATGATGTGCTCCTATTGGCTATTAGGAATAGGTAAAGGTTACAACAAGCCAATAGATTTAATATTTTCCTCTTGTTTCACTAGCATACCTCACATTCATTCACAAATACCTTGACATCTACTTTTATACCTTTTAAATAAAATTATTGCTTCACCTATAGAAATTAAATTTAACATACTTACACACAATTTCATTTCTACTTAAATAAATCTATAGATTTGTAGCCATTAATAATAACAATACACAAAAACAACAATAATAGTAATAGTAGAGGATACATAAATGAGTAGATTTATATTAAAAGTTAAATGTACAATTATAACATTTTATATACAATCTGCAAACCCTATGCATAATACTCTTCATGGATGCATACATGAGCTGATTGCATCATACCATATGCAAATATGCACCAAATCTCTCTCACACGTACTTATGCCCATATATCCATGCATCAACATGCTATTGAATGAATGAGGGAAGGGACTTATTTATACAACCAAAAATTAGTTACACCCTCCAACTACCTAACACCTCATCATTTCCCCAAATTAAATTTCATATGCATTTAACTTGCATTTACATGACATTTTCCACTACAAGATAAACTAAATTATAACCTATGACTTTTTTGATATATCTAACTTAACCTTACATTATCACATACAATATTACATTGCCACTTTATAATATTATTAAATATATGTATGCACATTTTTTAAACACTTTGTATACAAATACAAAATAGCGCAAATTGATAATACTTATTCACTAATTACATACACTAATTTTCCTGCTTACATCTATCCCCTCCTCTAAACTGGTTAGCATCCTCAATGACACATGAGCTTAACACTAGGAATAGAAGCACTAAACAACATAATAAAATCTCTTGTTGTGCTCCTTTTGCTTTCTCTTATTCCATACATGTTTTTCAACAGACTGCACTTCAGACTGTTTCTTGTTCTCCAATTTTGCACTCGACTTGTTGCAATTCGTTGTAACATCAACTTGATCAACATGACAATTATTCTATGAATTTTCAGTTTACTTTTTACAATTATACAAATCATTAGCTTGATCAACATGACCAACCAAACTAGCATGATGAATATGACCTTCATGACTAACATAATCAAGATGATCAACATTATGAACATGATAGGCAATGCCTATCACCACCTGTGTCGGGGTTCAAGGGGAAAAACTCATTATAGGGTTAAGGGGTAATACCTTTGATGATAGTTCCTCTAACTACACTATCTTAGATGGTATCTTCTCAAATGACAAGTTTTATGAAAATATGTTTGATAGTAGTAGGTATGATGACAACACCTTAAATGACAAGTTTGACGATAATAGGTCTGATGGCAACACCTCTAATAGTAGAATGCATGATAATATAAGGTCTAATGACAAAACCTATGATGATAGTAGATCCAATGGAAATATGTCTAAAGGCAACACCTTTGATGGTAACTTTGATGATGATAATACTTGCGATGATACCTTTCTTATAAATATCTATGATGATAATGAATATGATGACTCCTTCCTTGCCAATGCCTATGATGATAAGGACTATGATGAAAGCCTTTTATATGACAACACTTATGATGACATCTCAAATGACAACAGTTGTAATGGCAACATCTGTAACAATAACATCTCAAACGATAACACTTATGACAATAGTACCCATGATGGTAGTACTCTTAATGCTGATGGTAATGTATTTGATGTCAACATGAATAATGATAGGAACTATAATGGAAACCTTTATAACAACTCCAATGATGATAATACTTGTGATGACACCTTCCTTGTTGATTTCTATAATGGTAATGACTATGGTGGCAGTGCTTGTGATGACACCTTCCTTGCTAACATCCATAGTACCAATACGTTAGACAAGAACTCCCTAGGTAAAACTTTCTCCTAATTTATCCTATGACTATGGTCTATATCCATCCTAGCCTCATATGTCTGACCATTCTCCTAAAAATTCCCTATCATCTAGCCTTCATCCTGATGACATCTTGCCTTCTTAACTTTTTCTTGATAACACCCTGTTGTCTGGCCTTCTCCGTACTGACTGCATTCTTTTGTCTAGTGACCTAGCTAACTAAACTCTATCATTTGATCACCTTGCTAATTTAACTCTACCATCAGACCAACCTCTTGATGACACTCTTCAACTTCATGAACCGTTTCAATTTCTTGAGAGAAGTCTCCCTCAATGAAAATCAAATTCACTTGCTAAATTCAAATCAAGCTTATCAAATTCACCATCTCAAGTAGGTCCACTTACTCAAATGCAATTGGATTCACCACCTCTACTTCTTGGCAAGGGTTGTAACTCTTCCCTAACTCTTAAAAATATTGATGTATCAATGTTTTATCTCTCTTTGTAGTACTTTGACAATCACATGCAAAGTTACCTCATAACTGGTATTTCCAACATTGCATAATAGGTCTACCCTCACTATCATCCTAAATTATTTGTTTTTGAGTTCTCTAACAATTGTCAAATACTATTTCACTAGTATCCCTCCTTTGTACAATCTCCCTCGGTGTCACATATACTTGTAGTAATGATCTTGCACTATTCAATTCATACTCTTCCTCAGGTCATCATTTGTCTCTTGGGTCACATCCTTTGTTGACAACTCGATCCCAACACTTAAAAGATGAACTATTCTCCTACCCAAAATTACCACTCTCAATGTTTGAATCATTCTCAATATAAAAATCACTTTCATCCTTAGGGTCACTCTTTTCTGTATTAAAATGATGCCAATACTTCAATGATATTTTGCATCTCTTTTCCAAATAAAGGTGTAATCTAGAGCCTCTTGGTATGATATTGGAGGAATCAGTAATTTTTTGGTACGTAGGAAGAAGTTTGTCAGTGAACGATCTCCTCTTCAATGTATCTAATTTATCTTTCTTCAAATGCTCAAACAACCCACTCAACTTCCTATTGTAGGTATGAATAAACTCATTCTCACCTTATTTATTTCTATATATTTTAGTAGTGACTGCATTGTCATTGTTACACAACCAAAATTCTTGCATAAATACATTGCACAACTCTTACCATATCTAGTACTTGTCATTTGGAAATTTCATGTACCAGCCCATTATGAATCCATGAAATCTTGAAAGAAATAACCACCTTCAATTTGCTTCATTATTCTGTCTAGTCGCTTTTTGCATCATGCGATAAATTCTTTAATGCCTTATTAGGTATTTTGTTGCTTCTCCATGAAATAGTGGAAATTTACATGATATGCCCAAATTGGACTTCGGTTTTATAGGTTTACTTAAATTTGAAAGTGGTTCTTTGTATATTGCTCTCTTATGCACAAAATTAGGCGTACAAATTTGCAATTTCTCTTCCATTATTATTACATTCTTATTACTAGACAATGTTCTAACTTGCATTTACTTCAATGTTGAACTCCCCTCCCACTCATCGTCGAACACACTAATTTGTAGTTTCTCTAGTGTCGAACTCTTGTCTCATGCACTGTTAGACACGTCATATTTCATTCTCATCAATGTTAAACTCCCATATTGCACACCATAAGGCATCTCCACTTATAATTATATCAACGTCAAACATTATTTATCGACATGTAACTCTTGACATACACCTTCTATCAAATTTTGTTGTACCAAGCTTCTTCCATTTGTCCCCTTATTTGGATGACAATCTCCCTGAATAACAAGTTTTTTTAGATTATAGGTGGTGCTCCCTTTGGATGTAGATGACACTCTAAAGATGATGTTGCATTTGACTACAGGTAATACTCTATAGATGATGCTACCTTTGACTATAGACAACACTCTATAGATTGTGTTGCCTTTGAATGTAGACAACACTCTATAGACAGTGTTGCCTATGACTACATATGATATTATGTTCAAATGCTAGACTGTGTTCCTTATGACTATAGACAATAGTTTCTTCAGACAGTAGAATGCATTCCTTTTGAGTATAGATAATAGTTTCTTTAGATGATAGACTACGTTTATTATAACTAAAGAGAACAATTTATTCATATGATAGACTATGCTTTATTTGACTATAAATACTTTTCTATAATTCCTCCAACTATAGCTTCTTTATCATTTGGTCAACAAACTGCATTTGCATCAGGATGAGTCTTCAATTGCTCTAACTGTAGAGGCACCATTTGCAGATTCTTTGTCTATTATTTTTGCATCTATAAATCATCTTTATATAGAGTCTCTATCTATAAGATTTCCATCGACAATATCTACTACTAAAATATCTATTACTATAATGTCTATGTTTGTAGATCCTCTACCTATAGATTATTCATCTACATTTGGATGGCAGTCTGCCCTACATCCCATTTGCGTGTTTGTAATGCATGTCCCATTAAACGACCCTCCTAAATCAAGAAAAAAATCTATTACATCTTCACCTACTTCTTTGGATTCATTTTGTTGTTCTCGTTGCACATCTTCCCAAGTGATGTGCTTCTCAAAACTCCATGTCACCAGATTAGACCCAACTTCGTACAAGCAATGACATCAAAATGTAGAAATAAAATTTAACATACACAAAATTCTATTTCTACTTAAATAAATATATAAATATATAGCCATTAACAATAAAAATACATAGGTAAAGGAAAAGCAAAGAAAAAAAATCCAACTTTAAGAGCATCATTTACATGCTTTGAGAATAGGTAGATGTAAAACAATGTAATTAATGAAATAAATGGACTTAAAATAGGTCAATAAATAGTTATTAGTTGCTCCTCTATAGAAGATTTACCTTTTAAAGAATTAGAGATGATTTTGTTTGACATATGCATGCCAAGAAACGTTTATTAGTTGCTTCTCTAGAGGATTTACTTTTACAAAATTAGAGATGATTTTGTTTCACATATGTATGAGCTAATATTTAACTCTTATTTAATAAAAGTTATCTAAATTGGTTATTGAGGTTTATTACATCATTTCAACAATTGATTTTGTAGTAGTGTGAGGTGGTATTAGCTCAATTCTTTAGATTCCTTAACATTTAAGGAGACCAAAGTTCAAGTCTTGTCAAGTGATACATGGATAATATCCAAGATTTGTTGTGATACCACTATGTGGTGATGATGTAATACACATGAGGTCCGTTTCAATCCCAAATAACAAAATGAAAAAAAATGATTTTGTTCTACTATAAAAAACTATATAATGATAATAAGAAGTTATAGATAGTCCCAAGGGATGGGTGGATTGGTAAGTTTTGGGTGCTTATCAAGAAGAGACCCAGGTTCAAACCTTGGAGGTAAACCTAGTGGGGGCAAAGGTAGTAGTCTGCCTTAACTTTGTTACGTATATGATAACCCGACAACGATAATAAAAATCCCAAGACATAATAACAATCCCAAGCCATCGATGGTTCCTCTCATGTTGGGTCGTTAACAACAAGGTGGCATAGGGGTTATAGGAGGCAACTCCAAAATTTGAACCCTAATTGGTAGTAAAAATTTTTTGGGCTGTAATCGATTCCTTTATGTATCGAAAAAAATAAAAAGCTATATATATAATCCACCTCCTATAGTGTATGATCTTAACAAACCATTTTGTAGTATTAACGAGAATGCCCACTACAATCCAAAGATTTGAAGTTTGGTTGCATTCATATAATTGCCATTGCTTCACAATGCTTTGGACAAGGTTTAAAATATTAATTGTTATATATATATATATATATATATATATATGAAGTTGGGTTGCATTCATATAATTGCATCCCATTTACCATTGCTCCACAATGCATTGGACAAGGACAAGGTTTTAAATATATATATTAAAAATAGGGTTTTGAAAGGGTTGCCCTGTCCCTTTTACATTGAAAATTTGGTGTCGTCGAGATTTGAACCTTGGTGTGGGTTACATCAACTATTTGTCCAACTGTTGAGCCAAGGATCCGTTGGCTGTTTAATGTATACTTTTAATATTGATCTTGAGACAACAAAAAAATATTTATAGAATTAATGTATTTGATCTTAACAAACCATTATGTAGTATTACAATAGATTATACTACAAAATGGTTTGTTAAGATCATATACAATTTTTTAATGAGTTTACACAAGTTTTTATGAGGGGTCCTGGTATTGAGTGGGGTTTGAACCTTGGGTCTCTCAAAGGGAGGCCAAAGCCCTTACCACCGCAACAATTTTATAAATATTTTTAATTGTCTTATATATAGAGAGAGAATTAATGTATATATATGGGGTTAAAAGGGAAAGGATTTTTGTGTACTCAAAATGCTCACCACAATTGAAAGATTTGAAGTTAGGTTGCACTTATAGGACTGCATCCATTTACTATTTCCATAATGTTTTGGAAAATTTAAAACTTTGTCCAAAACATTATGGAAATAGTAAATGGATGCAATCCTATAAGTGCAACCTAACTTCAAATATTTCAATTGTGGTGAGCATTTTGAGTACACAAAAATCCTTTCCCTTTTAATCCCATATATATACATTAATTCTCTCTTTATATATAAGACAATTAAAAACATTTATAAAATTATTGCAGTGGTAAGGGCTTTGGCATATCTTTGAGAGGCCCAAGGTTCAATATATAAAAATAATAAGCTATGTGTGGCTTCTATTGGGGGCTACTCCCATTAACAACCAAAACAATACATTGCTCTCATTACATTTCTAACAAGTTAATTACAACATACTTATTTTTACTGCAGCAGATAGAAGGAAATCAAACATAATAGTCATCCATCAGTTCGATTATTTTTATTTTGTAGCAAATGTGCTTACTCATGTAAAGTGAGTAGATATGAGAATGCATTTTTGCACTTCAAGCTCCTAAGGTAATTATAGCTATAACACATTTTGTAGGATCTTCATTTTCAAAAAACTGACCATCACCAATTGTTTCATAATTAGCTTCAAGAATACCATCTGAGGTGCTAATATTTTCCATAGAATCGTCTGGATGATATTTAGTAATTATTTGATTTTTATCACTGATATGATTCAAATTCTCCTTTTGGGGTTGAGTCTTTTGTTGCTTGCATGATTCTTGCTAGACAATTGGTGCCTTTGGAGGATGAGATTCTTTCTTTTGACCTGAGATATTTGAAGGTTTTGAATCATTCACATGCAAGGCCTTCTCCACTAAGGAGAAATCAAAACATGATCAGATGTTCGGATATCTCTTCTTCAGGTGGCCATATTGCTGACAACCATAACATATTATGGAGAAGTTTTCATATTCAATATTTTGGATCCATTCCCCTTTGTTCGAGGAGATAGTAATGGATTGAGGTCAATGAACTAAAACATCCATCCAAACAACCAATCTTGCTTTACACATATTAATTTTACTAGATAAATTTTCCTTTGTTTGGGCATCCATATACTGGAATGTACCAATGGCATCATCGATTTTGGTGAAAATCTTCTCTCCCCAAAACTCCACAGGGAGAGCATAAAGATTCACCCAGACTGGGAAGCAATTAACTTCTTCTGTAAATGGGTTGAAATTAGGAGTCCAAAGTCTTATAGACACCTCTTTATCCAAAAAACCAATTATATCTATAATACATTACCTCATCTCTATCCGCTAAATTAGAAAAGGAAACATACAAGAAATTTCTAGGTAGGAGAGTTGGAATTCTAAACCGGTCCACCAAAATTTAATGTATCCTTTGAGCTCCTCTAGGCCTAGTCTTTTGCCCTTGAGTTTGTAAATAATTGTTCGAGCTTTGTGATAAATTAAATCCAACCCAAATTCATCCTTTGAAATCTCAATAGAGGGCAGGGTTTCATTCACCCGCGAACCCAAAGATCTTGAGAGATATTTCTTCTGATTGGAGAGATTTTCTCACAGACTAAAGAGATGATTTGAGAACAACCCTCTCCTATTCAACGCTTGACTGCACCTAGGGTTTGCACTAAGCCCATCTTCGATGTTGGTGCTTCCTATAATCCTTTGGTTCCCCATGGGTTTCACCCTCGCCAACCTCCACATCGCTATAGGAACCCTACTGCCCATATCCATCATCTCTGACTTCACTCTCACTGTAACCTCCTGCTGTCCATATCCATCATCACTGACTTCGCGCTCATCGTAACCTCCATGGTCCATGCTCGTGGTTTGTGCTCACTGTAACCTTTGTGCACTGCGCTCATTGCAGACCCTGTGCATTATGCTCACTATAACTTGCTGGTCGCAGCCCTTGCACATCGCGCTCTCCATAGTAGCCTTCTCGCCACAACCCCTACGCATCACACGGTCATAGCCCCTACGCATCGCACTCCTTTGTGCTTTTTTAAATAAATAAATAAATAAATATAAATATATATATATATATATATATATATATATATATATATATATATATATATATATATATATATATATATATATATGATCTTGAGACAATGATTAATATTTATAAAATTAATAAAAATGCTCATAATACATATAATTAAATTAATTATATTTTCTATCAAATATCATTAGCTTAGATCATGATGCAATATAAATGGGATTCATTTCAATTCTATATAATCCATTAAAAAATGCTTTATATATATATATATATTTAGATTCTCAATTTAAATTGTTTTGATTCAAAAATCTATTAAATTTTATTAGGTTGGAATCCTAAAAATGTTGAGTCCTAATAAAAGGCAAGATAAATGAAAGAAAGTCCTAATAATTTTTTTTTTTCTCTGGTTTGGTTTATGGAGCGGTTAGGGTGTAAATACCCTGTTTTGTGCTTCTCTACGTACTTTTCTTCATATACTTATGTTTTTGATTTTGGGCACTTAAAACCCATATAATATAATTTCTACCACCTTTGAGGTTCCCATGAGTCCTACTCAACGGCTTGCTCCTGAGATGCCAGGGTCAGGCTGGAACACTTAATAGTTGTGGTGATCTTTCTTTAGTTTTTTTGTTAAGCCCGCCTTCTTGCAGTTTTTAGGCGGTGATATTTTGAACTTGGTCATGGCTGTCTTCTCAGCCAGTTTGTCGTTTTATTGAGGTGTGATGTTGTAGTTTTTTTTTTATTGCCGGTCTTTTCAACCGGTTTGGCTCGTGCTTGAGGTGTGATGTGTTAGTCCATCCATTTTGTATGTTTAAGCTTTGTAATTAATATAATTCTTTTTCATTCAAAAACAAAAATTCTACCACCTACCAAAAAAATAAATGAAAGAAAATATTAGATTTTATTTTATTTGAATTATATTGGTAGGGTGCTGAATTTTTTTGTGAAAACCAGCATGTTGGTTGGTGAAAGGTGTGTTGTAGTTTGGCTTTAGATATGGTAGCTTCGGGGGTCCTAGTGACCCCCGATATTTGTCTTTTAAGGATGTTGTTTTGAATAAGGATACCTCTTCTTATGATCATGCAAATGCCATGAATTTTTTGTTGCATGCAACCCTTGATCCTGTTTCTAATTCCTCTTCGACTTCGAAGCCGAAGAATAATGGATGTTTGGAGAAAAGTAAAGATCGTACTATATTGGTTATCAGTCCCAATTCTATTGCATATGATGTTTTATATTTGTCTAAGCATGCACTCATTTGTAAATTTATGGGTCTCAGAATTTCTATGCCTTTTTTAGAAAACTAGGTTAGTTGAAATTGGAGCCCTAAAGGTGATCTGGAGATTATTATTTGAGCTAATGGGTATTTTATTATGGTGTTCTCTAGTATGGCAGATCATAGTAAAGTGTTCGAGGGAGGTCCTTACTTTCACAATCAGTATGGATTATTTATCAAACCCTGGAATTTAGGATTTGATTCGGTGGAGGAGAGGCCTTATAGGATCCCTGTGTGGGTCCGTTTGCCATGACTCCCTATGAAATATTGGAGGCCAAATATTCTTCATTCTATTGCAGATATTATTGGGAAATCGGTTGGTCCGTCTTACCAAAATTTGGATAGGAAATTTGCTTCTTTTGCATGACTCTATGTTGCAGTAAATATGAATAATCCGTTGTCTGAATCATTGGAGATTAAACTGGGAAACATGTCTTGGGTCCAATAGTTATATTATGAAGCTCTCCCATTTCGATGTCGCATATGCCATGAATATGGGCATCTTCAGAGAAACTGTAAGAAAGTGAATTCTCAGCCTTCATCCTTTTCATGTGACTTTCAAGATGCATCTACAAAGGCAAAAGGAAAAGCTCCTATGGTTAATGAGATGCCCAGTTCTAATGGATTTATTCCTTTTAATTCTCGTTCAAGATCTAAGTCTTTTTTTATTCTGAATAAAGGTGTTAGGAAGGGAGGTCTGGTAACGGATTTGATGTGCTTGAGACTTTTGAGAGTCGTATGTTGAGGAGCAAGTCTGGAATGGAGGTGATATGGATGCTTGTATTCAAGAGCCAGGTACTTGTTCTTTCCTAAATCCTTCTTTTGAAATGCAAACTTCTGATAAGGAAGAGCTGGTGCCTAGTAACCCTCTTTTAGGAAATTAACATAAGTCCAAATAGGTGTCGTATTGTCTTAATAAAGTTCTTGATCAGTCCTCTTTGGCTTAAAACTTGATTGAGGGAAATTAGGATGAGACTAGGTTTGAACCCTCCAAGGACAGGATTGTCAGAGAGGAAGGGAAAAAGAAAGTTTCTTCTGTGTTAGGTATTCACCCAAGAACTATAAAAAAATGTGGGGTGGAGAAGGTGGTAAAAGCAGGAAGAAAGAAGGATCAATAAAAAGTAAAAATGATAGGGGAATCCTTAGTTAAGTCTGGTGTTGTTAAGACATTAGATTCTCACTTCTCTATTCCCACAAAATAAAAGTGATATCTTGGAATGTTAGGGGTTTGGGTAGAAACCCTAGAAAAAAATCTACTTATAATTTGATCAGATATCATAGACCTGATATTGTTTTCATCCTTGAAACATAATTATCTTGTGAAGATAAGGTTAGAATTGCTTCTAAGATATGGAAAGGTGGTCACTGTCTTGTTATTGGAGCCCAGGGTTCGACGGGTGGTGTTGCATGTTTGTGGGATCCACAAAGCTTAAATCCCTCTTGGTGGGTGGGTAGAAGGAACTGTCTCTCTGTGGTTGCTACCTGATTTTCTTCTGGATCTTCTATTCTTTTATCTAATGTGTATGCCCCCAATGATTTATCAGGTAAAATCCTCTTATGGAATCATCTTAGATTCATTCGATCTCTTGCTCCCAATTATCCTTGGATTGTGGTTGGGGATTTTAATTCTATCATGTTCCTGAAGGAGAAGAATGGTGGTGTGGAGCGTTTGGGCCCTTATTCTACTTTGATGCAGGACAATATTTCGTTCCTTAATCTTGTTGATGTGAAGCCTCGAAATGGGCTCTTTACTTGAACTAATAGAAGATATGAAATGGATTTTATTTTTGAAAGATTAGATCGGTTCCTTACTTCAGATAGTTGGTTTGATGATACCTGGACTTCGTTCTCAGAGGTTCTAGGCTGGAGGGGCTTTGATCACTGGCCCATTCCATTTCAGTCCTTAGGATTCTCATTGCTAAGAAATATGCCATTCAAATTTAAACTTATGTGGCTCAGGGATAAGGATTTGTATGAATGTGTGGAGAGGTGGTGGGTCTAAGGGAAACCCAAATTTGGCATTACTATGTTTACTTTTTTTAAAAGCCTCTAGTTTGTCAAATTCAAACTCAGGCAATGGAACAAATTTTATTTTGGAAATATTTTTCAGAAGAAAAAACAACTACAGGATAGCCTGGAGGAGATCACTTTTAAAATTATTGATGAAGGATTGACAAAGGATATGTTGGAAATAGAAGCTTCCCTTTCTATTCAACTTGTTGAATGGGAGCTTCGTGAGGAGATTTTTTGGAAGCAGAAATATCAGATTGATTGGTTGTTGAAAGGGGATGGAAACACCTATTTTTTTCATAATTCGGTTAAAGATCGCGGGAATGGTAATGCTACTTCTAATCAGGGGGAAACACTCTCATCCTTTGAGGATATCTCTAATGAAACAGTCATGTTCTTCTCCTCTCTTTTCTCCGAGTAGGGTCCTCATGATGCTGTTAATATGCGGCTTATTTTGTATTGTATTCCTAGGCTGGTCTCTAATGATATGAATAAGATGCTAATGGACCCCATCTCGATGGAGGAAATTAAAGTGGTGGTTTTTCAAATGAAAAAAGGTAAAACACCTGGACCTAATGGTTTCCCTATAAAATTTTTCCAAGAAATTTGGGAAGTGTTATCTTTTGATATGCTAAAAGTTGTTCAGGAATCCCAAGTGAATAAGCAAATGCTTAAAGCTATTAATTAAACCTTCCTTGCTATTATTACGAAATCTGAAAATGCTAGCTCGTTGGGGTCTTTCCATCCTATTTCCCTATGCAATTCTACTTACAAAATTATTAACAAGATTATCTCGAATCGGCTGAAGAAAGTTCTTGGTTTTCTTATTTCTCCTGAGCAAGATGGGTTTGTTAAGGATCATCAAATTTTAGATGGTGTGGTGGTTGCTGCTGAAGCTATTCACTCTATGGATATATCTATGGAAAAGGTTATGTTCATTAAGCTTGATATGTCCAAATCTTATGACAGGGTTAGCTAGCCCTTTTTGCATAACATCCTTCAAGCTTTTGGGTTCTCGTATAATTGGATTGAATGGGTCATGAGTTGTGTGACTTTGGCCTCCTTTGCAGTTTTAATCAATGGTTTACCGTTCGCTTTCTTCTTGGCCTATAGGGAGATTCTTCAAGGAGATTGCTTGTCCCCCTATATTTTCATCCTTATGGCTAAAAAATTGGGAAGACTTCTCAAGAGTTTTTAGAATTGTGGTGCTATCCAGGGATGGTCTTGGGCAGAGAATTATTTATCCTAGTATCATCTTGAGTTTGTCGATGATACTGCTCTGATGCGGAGGGTAAAAATTGAGGAAGCAGTGAATTTTGGGAAGGCTTTAGACATTTACTTATTTCCCTCTGGTCAAATGATTAATGAAGAGAAATCAAAGATTTTCTTCTTCAATACGGATGGTCGGATTCAACGTAGGATTGC
Source organism: Wollemia nobilis (assembly GCA_028583015.1). NCBI lineage: Eukaryota > Viridiplantae > Streptophyta > Pinopsida > Araucariales > Araucariaceae > Wollemia > Wollemia nobilis. The sequence goes on along the minus strand of JAQPPZ010001737.1, from coordinate 367,117 downwards.
TAATATTCTACATTTTCAGGTGGGTTGTTTGCCAGTGGAGTATCTGGGGATTCCTATTTCTTATAAAAATCTTAGAAGGGCTTACTGGAAAAGTATTGTGGATATATTTCAATCAAGGGTTAATAATTGGATTTTTTGGTGGCTATCCTTTGCTGGTAGATTAACGCTTTTGAAGTTTGTCCTTCATGCTTTTCCTATTTACAAGTTTTCTATCTTGGCTACTCCTAAGTGTTTTCTCAAAGAATTTGATTCTCTTTCTAGAAAATTTTAATGGGCAGGAAACTTGGACTATAATAAATAGAGCTTGGTCAGTTGGGATACCGTGTGTTGCCTAAAGAGATGAATAGTCTCAGTTTGGTTGCGAAACTTTATTGGAGGTGGTGCAGTAATATTTATCAGGTTTGGGCTAAAATTCTTAGCCTCAAATATTTTGGTGGTGCTTCGATTGATGAGATTTCGATATTGGAGTTGAGGGGGAAATGTTCCATTGTATGTGACACTCTAAAAAAAGGTGCCATGCTTATTAAGCAGGGTCTCTTTTGGATTGTTAATAAGGGAAACAATACCTTATTTGACGAAGATTCTTGGGATAATCATCCTCCTATCCTTTCTTCTTTCCCCCACCTTCGTCTTCTTCGGGATATTTTTCTAATGCGGGCTGGTCTAAGGTGGCTGACTTCAAGCGATAAAGTCCTCTTGGTAGTTATTTTACTCACTGCTGGTGGGATTCGTAGGGCTGGCCAGAGGGTGGTTGTCCTAAGAATCGTGACACTCTGGCTTCTATTTTTGCTGAGAGACCGTGTTGTTTTGTTGAAGACTCTGATATTATTGCTTGGGGCCATAATTCAAAAGGAAAATACATTGTTGCTTTGGGTTATCAAACCCTTGTTATGCATAGAAGAGAGGAGATTGTGTCCCCCAGGTGGAAGAAGATTTGGAATAAGTTTGGTTGACCCAAATGTAATTTTTTTCTTTGGATTCTATGTGAAAAGAAATGTTCAACTTGGGATAATATTCATAAAAGAGGTTTTTAGGGTCCTTCACTATATTTTCTTTGTGGAAAGAATGAGGAAACCATTCCCCATCTTTTCTTCCAATGCTCATATTCCCTAGAGATCTGGAACTTGTGGTGGCAGATCTGGAAAAGGCCCATCATCCATGCTACTTCTGTTTTTGAGTTTTGGGAAAGCTTGGGTAGACCCCCTACCTATGCTTCATGTCTTCAAATTTCCTAGGATATTGATCCTTCCTTCATCTTTTGGCAGATTTGGTTGGAACGCAACCGAAGAATTTTTCAGGGATGTCAACTTGGAGCCTTACAGGTATGGCTCAGAGTCAAAAGGATGGTTAAGGAGACTATTGAGACCAAGTATGTTATGAGTTCTCCTCTTACTTCCTTCGACTAGCAGATTATCAATAGATTGGGGATTTCTTTATCATCACTAGCTGGAAACAGAAGCCCTGTTAGGGGGATTGGTTCATTGAAGGTCAATAGATCTGGGAAGTGGAGTCCCCCCTAGGGGTGTTATCAAAATAAACACGGATGGTTCTTCCAGGGGCAACCTAGGTAATGCTGGTATAGGAGGAATTGGTCGTGATAGTGAGGGTGTGGCCCACCTATTTTTCTCTGTGTACAAGGGAATTCATTTGAATAATCATATGGAAGCATTGAAAATTCTCCATGCGTTGGAAATAAATTTTTCTTTGGGATGGAGAAGGGTTATTTGTGAATCTGATTCCATGATAGTGGTGTTTATTCTGAACAACAAGCATTTTAAGGATGCTTCCTGGTTTATGGCTAGAATAGTGAAACATATTTTGAGCTTGGCTAAGAATTTTGTTGAATTTTTTTTTGTTCATAACCCAAGAGAATGGAATAGAGTGGCTGCTTGTTTAGCAAAGTGGGCTTCTGAAGGATTCCCTTTCTAGAAAGCTGATAGCTAGAATGATCCTGATCAGGAGAAATCCAGAATCCTTAATCAATTAATTCATGAGGACCAAGAAAGATAATTTCAAGGTGGAGGAACCCGATTGTCATGGGTTGTTGTGTCCTATTGAAGTTGTCAGAATGATCCATGGATTTCCTTGGTGGATTTATTGTATTTCGTATGATGTGTTGGATTGGATCACTTGGAAATCCTTGTGAAATGTATTGTTTTAGATTCTGAATAATTTTTTTTTCCCCCCAAAAAATTATACTGGTAGAACATTTTGTTAAGTTTTTATAACTTTTATTTTTAAGTTTAAAATGGTGTTTATATGTGTTTGTGATTATGAAATTTTCTTGAGGCTAAGTATTTTACAAGAAATAATTAAATGTATGATTTTATAAATTGTTTAATTCCTTTGAACTAGATGTGAGGCTAATTATTTTTTAAGATTATTGAAGGGTAAAAGGTAGATTAACTTTTAAGGTACGTGAGACCATCAATCATATAAAACAATCTTTATAAAAAATATTATTTATTTAATAAACATAATCAATATATTTTATATTTTATACAATAAATAAATAATTATAAAAATAATAAAAAACTGTTGTTACAGTTATTATTATTTTTTAATAAAAAGTTAAATGCTTAATATCATGCAGTCAGACTATTAAAACACCTATACAAATGTTGCACAATAACTTTATAGCAATGAAACAGTGGTTCGCGCACCCGGTTGGTTGGGTGCACAAACCCGCACCCGCACCGGGTGCGCGGGTGCGGGAACGGGTGCGGTTGGGCCGAACCCTAGCCGCACCCTATCTGATAGGGTTCGGTCGGGACTGAACTCTGTCGGACGAGGGTTTGGCTCAGCCGAACCCTCGTCCTATTCGTACATTAAAATGCATATATATATATATATATATATATATATATATATATATATATATATTTATATATATATTTCTTTGAAGTTAATATGTAGGCCTAGCCTCACCTTGGCCATACGGATCTAAAAAAATTGATTTTTATTTTTATTTTTTAGAAAGTTATATTTTAAATTTTAAAATTTTAAAGTTTTTTCCTTTTTTAATTAAATGAAATTTATATTTTAAAGTTTTTTAGTGTTTACGTGGGCCCAACCATGGGTCCACCCAACCCATACGGGCTTTAAAAGAAAATAAAAAATAAAACTTAAAAGTTAAAACTAAAAGTCTAAAAGTTAAAAACTTTAAAGTTTAAACATTTTAATTTTTTTTTTTAATTTTTAAAAGTTTATAGTTATAAGTTTATATGTTTTAAGTTTTTTATAACAAATTTTAAATTATAATGTATAAAGTGAACTCAAATTCAGTATAAAATGAATTGGAATAAATCCTTCTATAAGGGTTTCTATTTCATTTTAACCATTTGCACAAGTGAAAGTGAAAAGGGAAGACTGAGAAGCAGACTTCGAACAACAGAGAAGAGACAAGCAAGACTGAGAAAAGACAAACAAGACTGAGAAGCAGACTCTGTTAATGCACTACTATATATTGTACATGCACTATTTGAGGAGGGCCTCTTTATGATGCCAATATGTATGATTTATAAAAGTATAAATTATAATTTATTTTATTATGTTGGATATATATATATATATATATATATATATATATATATATATATATATATTAATAATTAGCCGCACTTGTACCCAACGAACCTTATTTTTGGTGAAGGCTGCACTCGCACATCACCCGCAACCGCGATTCCCGCCACACCCACACCCCCGCACCTGATAACCTTGCTTTATAGCCCGAACTTTACGTTTAAACAAAATTATTAAATACATTTTAAATGTTGATAAGATAAAATATATATTTTTTAATTTCATAAAACTCCCACTAGGAGCATTCTAGCTTATTACATGAGGTGGTTGGTTTAAAACATAAATTAACAATTAGTATCATAAAATTAAAAACGACTTAAAAAAGTTGTAAAATTTTCCTTTCATGGAGGTTGAAAGGAGTGGACTCGTTGGAAACAAATACACCAAAAACTTATTTGTGTACTTATTGGTTTACAAAAGAGTGTTGATTGAAAAATGAAAGAGTAACATACATGCATTATAAAATGAAACAATAGATCGATTTTTTTTTTTTTGAATTTACATAGTGGAATCGGTAGCCGCCACAAATTCGGGAAGGCTATCCGGCTTTTATAGTCGTCATAGTATTCTACGCTGTCCGCCCCAGAATCCACCACACAAATCTTCGCACAGTCCGCCCCTATAACCATCATGCCACAATCATTTTAAACCTTTTACGCCGTTGAAAGCACCAGGAAAGGGACAAGCGTTCAGTCCGACAAGGCCCGAGATTTGAACCTTGGACCTCCGTCCCCCTTATGGGGTTTGGATGAACCAATTGGTCTACACCTCGGACCTACGATAGATCGATTTTAAAGGAAAACAAATTGTAATTTTTTTTTTAAAAGCGAAAAAATTCTTGTGGGGTCGTTTTGGTCTGAGAGATCATGATCTTGGTTTGAAAGATCATGATCAAGGGTTCCACATTATCAAAGTCACTTGGTAGTCGTGGAAGTCGCGCTTGACCCTGCCCACACCAACATTATCAATTGGATTTTGGGTACTCAATTCAACTTTTTTTTGTAGAGTGGAGATTCGAACCAGAAACCTCTTTTGGAGGATTATCCTCTCTTCTCCAACTCACCTACAACACCTAAATACAATTTAAATTAATTCGAACTTGTAGCATCTATTTTATTTTTTATTTTTATTTTTAAAATATATAGTAATTAAAATATAATTGAAATGTACTAAGGTCATACCTGTTGTGAATTGAACCTTAAATTTATATAAAAAGAGTCCAATGTTCCAAAACCATCTATGCTATAGATACCAAGAACGAAAATTCTTATAAAACTATATAATTGAAATAAAGTAGAGAAGCCTATGGGGTTTGCACCAATAGAAAATAAGAAATTTAATATTGTAAACCAAATTCAATCTTAAATTATAAAGGTGAATTATCCATCATCATTATTAAAAAACAATCTATAATATGTACGTATTAATAGGAAAAAAAACTACAATAAAAAAATAAAAAAATGTTTTTTTATTAAAAATAAAAATGTATTTATATTTAAATAAATAAATAAATAAATAAATATAATCAAATTGAAATTAGTTAGGTCAATATTGTGTCAGCCAAATATTTGAGACGAGAATATTTTGTTTACCTATCTTCTGCCAACTTTTGGTTCAACCTTTTGGTTGAGTTTGCAAAAGTCGAGGACGCTAGTCTCCAAAGGTTGTAGGTGGAGGTTGGGTGATGGACTCAAGATTGATTTTTGAAAAGATATTTGGCTGATGGACCAACCCCTTGCACAGATTCTAAATTTAGCATGTTTGGATCCTAGGACCAGATTAGTCTTTGGGTCTAAGGTGGCTAACTTTGTCGGGGTGGTCAATGGTTGAAGGTTTGGAAATCGTTAGACCAGTCTATTCTCAATAATGTTGAACTTGAAGCTTGGATTCTAATTGCTAATAAGTTGAAGTTTTAGATCATTAAATAGAGAAATGAAGAGAATGGGATCTTTTGGGTAGGGAAAAATAATGGATTCTTTTTAGTCAAGTCCGCCTACAATCTGCTAGCTGTTAGGACTCCTCCGTGGGTTCCACCTTTCAAAGTATGGCTTAAGGGTCTAACGCCAAAGGTGAATATATTTTTTTGGTTGGCAAATCAAAATATTTTGACCATGAAAAATCTTAAAAAAAGAGGTTGGTCGATGTTGAACATATGTTGCCTTTGTGGTGCTAATGAGGAATAGACAAGCCATATATTCTTTCAATGCTTGTTCTCTGTGGAAGTTCTTAACTTTATTTTTAATTTTTGGGATTGAGTTGGGTGGTGTCGAGTTCGCTTTTTGATGTTTGTGCTCAATGATCATCTCCTTTTTACTCTCCAAGGCTGAAATGTTTTTGGAACTTTTGTTTGCCGCATATTTTCTGATGGGTGTGGAGGGAGAGGAATAATAGAATTTTAAAAAACTTTAAAAGATATTTCCTTTGTTTGTGCCAGAGCCTTGGCTTCCACACTAGAGAATGTGTCCTCTATGGCTTTGGAGGAGGCTAAGCTTGAAAGGAAAATTGGCTTTCAACACAACAATAGGGTTGTTGGTCTTCCTGGTCCTAATCCCCAGAACCTTGTGAGGTGGAAACCTCCATCTTCGGGCTGGGTTAAACTGAACTTTGATGGAGCTTCAAAGGGTAATCCTGGTAATGTTGGTGCTGGTGGGGTGCTTAGAGATGACAGAGGTGGGCTTCTCTTGGCGTATGCTGAATTATTAGATATTCAGACTTACCATGTTGTGGAGGCTAGATCCCTTTACCAAGGTCTCCTGCTTGTGGAGAAGATAGAGTACTAACATATTTGCATTGAAGGAGACTCGCTTAATATTATAAACTTGGTCAAAGGTGATTCAGTCCCCGATAGGAACATTGAGGTTGTGATTATGGAATCTAGGTGGATTTTTTAGGTTAGAGAGGATAGGGAGATGACACATATCTTTAGAGAAGGAAATTGTCACACTGACTTAATGGCAAACCTAGGTATAAGTCTCAATGGTCTGTCTATTTGGAGAGACAATTTTCTTGAAGACCTTCTTCAATTGGATTTAGCGATGCATGCTTCTTGATGCTCTGTAAGCTTTTACTGTTTATGAAGAAAGGTTTTGTGGTGCAACCATGTGGGAGTGTTGGTTGGTTGGGGGGCTCACCAACGTTGTTCTAATTTTGTTTCTTGTATCAAGTTGTAGCTAGTTCACTTGGTGATGGGTGGCCAGTTGTAGTGCTTTATAGTTGTTCTTGTCTATGTATTGTTGGTCTTAGGCCAAGTTTTGCAGGGCTTCTCCTATTGTAAAAGGTTCGGGGACCATTTCAAAACCCCTTCTATATCTAATAAAAAAAATATTTTATTTTGATAAAAATATTAAAAAATAAAATATATTATAAATTTTACTTATAAGAAAGTTAATTATGAAAAAATATAATTGAAAGTATGAAATGATGATTTTTATTTTTATTTTTTTGAAATGGTTATATGGGATTGAAACATGTTCCATCTACATTACATCATCATCACATAGTTGTATTACAACAAAGCTTGGATATTATCCATGTATCGCTTGGCAAGATTTGAACCTGGGTATCCTCCTCTAATGTTGAAGAATCTAACCAATTGAGCTAATGCTATTTGATTCAAAGAGTTTACATAGGTTTTTATGAGGGCTCCTAGTCCCCTCCCTCATATCGAGTGGGGTTTGAACCTTGGACCTCTCAAAGAGAGGCCAAAGCCCTTACCACCGTAGTAATTTTGTAGCTTTGCAGTTTGATACGATGAAACTTGTTATTTGAATATTAAATTATATATTTTTCAAAGAAACTATGTCTAAACTTTCATATTTTATAAATGTCATATGATATGAGGTGTTAGTTTTTTTAAAATAGAATTATGAAAAATATAATTTTAGAGTTATATGTAGTTTTATTAGGATTCACTCCCATCAAAATGTAAAAGGTTACATCTAGAGTATAGTATAATGAATACAGGAGGTGGTAAGGTTGTTTTTAAATTATTAAAAAAATATTTGCTTTAAAAGAACATATATGTTGTTTTTATTGGGCACTACCTCCATCAAAATATAAAAATATTATATCTTAGGTCAAAAAAATCATATTCAAAGAACACTTTGTGGATCATTCCTATTTTGCTTTCTATAAAAAAATATTTTTCAAATCCTTTGAACTGTTAAATTTTCTTTATAATATCCATATTATTTTTATTAAGAAATACAATATTCTTGACCAATTACTTTTAAAAATTGAATTTCATCACAATGGAGATCAAGACCTCCCTTAGGCCAAATTATGCCACCCATTTTTCTTATTTATATGTATATTTTCCAACATTATAGATATGTTGACATTTCCATAATATTGTTCGGACAAAAAAACTAATGCTATGTTAATTTAACTTCCACATCTATGTTCCTTGACAACATTAATAATAATATGTGAATGCCCCTCAATGAAAACAAATATGTCATTTTCAATGACAACCTTAATCCCTATATGAAGTGCTTTAGCCTCCATATAATTATTTGTTGAAGTTGTATATGACTACAATTAGATGAGGATAATTTTTCCTTCGTTACTTCAAAAAATACCACCTTCAATAGATTTTCAAGAATGTTATTTGGAACCACCATAAAAATTAAGTTTGATGAACCTAAATTATGGATATTTCCATTTTACCATGGATCGATGTAGATCCTTTGTTCAAATTCCAGTTTGATAAATCATCCCTACATGCATATTCAAATCTTGTAATCAATAGGTAATACATATGTTTCTACACTTGATATTTCCAATGGTGCACCATGCTTGTAAAAACTCCATAAGAGAGGCAATAACACAAATCCAAATTTGGAGATGATTTTGAGGTTTTTTCTTGATAATATTGTTATTCCCTTTTAAGCCACAATTTCTAAAAATAATAGTCAGACCAATTTTAATGCTTAGTGCTTTAGATTTAAAATATTTAATTTAAAATTTTGTCAACTTTCCAATGTTGATGGAACCTAACAAAATATATTTTTGTAAAAGCAAATCCAAGTGAAGCAAAGGACAACGAAAAAGAAGATGATTTGATGTTTCTAGATCCTTCCCACATGAAATATACCTAAAAGGTCCATATTATCCTTTTCCTTGTAAATTGACACCTATAGGAATTTTTATTTGAACTACTAACTAAACGAATGTTAAGTCCTTAGGGAGGGCTTTAGGTGAGAAACTATTATTTCAAGGGGCATCATAGACAAAAACATAATTACTTCAAATCTTTATGTTACAATGTGATTGAATATCTATCATCTTTTGGTAGATTTTAAACCAACTGAACCTTCTATAAAAAATGAGCAAACAAAACTTTTGAAACATCCTTTAGAGCTCTTACGTTGCTTACTCGATGGCCTCTCTCTCAACCATATTTCTAATGGAAATCCAAGATTTATAATTTTTTCTCACAACAATATAAGCTATAACTTTCAAACTTATATATTCCAAAGAGGCTTAAGCCAATAGTGGATTATAAATAGTCTAACAAAACTTCCATAAATAAAGCAACAATAATAGGAATTTAATAATGCATAAAAGTAAACATTTACTAGAATAATATATCATATTCAATGCCAAGAAATCAATAACGCAAGCAATAGATATTAGATTCCATATTAGTATAATTCCTAGCCATTCAAAGAGGGTAAAATATTATAGCCACTTAGAGAGGTAAACTCTCATACATGCAATAGAGGTAACTTAAAATAACAAATGTATGGATGTCTCAACTACAACATAACTCCTTTATTTATAACTAAATAGAACAATAAACCTAACCGTAACGCTCAAGGGCTAACTAACGTAATCCTAGGGCTTTAGGGCTCCAACAAAAAATAATAAAGATAGTTGATGTGGATATATTAGAGTTATTATATGGATTCCTCCTTTGAAATTTTTGTTCTCAAAGTTGGAAATGATTGGAAAATATTGTCAAGATCCCATGTTGCATCTTCTTCTGATACAATTTGATGAGGATCTTCTAAATTTGGTGAGACTATAAATTATAGACTCAAGATAATAACACAACTTTAGACTAAAGCATGATTCATTGTTCATTGAATACTAGAAGCTCCATCTAGGATTGAACCTTTTGGTCAACAACCTGTTTAAGACAAGAAATATAAAAAACAAGGTGGATGCAAGGAGTCGAAGGAAGCTCCAATTGATATGCCACCTCCCAATAGAACAAACCACCTTATAGGGGTCATAAAATTAAGGGGTCAACATCTAATTTGGATTGGTATTCAAGAATAATTGCTTATAAGGTTGGAGTCATAAAACAATCATATCTTCTATTATAAATTATTTCTTAGAGTGATGCATGCCTTCATACTACTTCATGTGGCTTTGGGCTTGAAACAAATTATCTTTAAGGAGTTGGAGCACAAGTTGATGCTATTGTAATAAATCATATACCTGGGTCACCTTGGAGGATCTTAGAACATAGTATTTTATTGATCGATATTTTTTAACATACAATGTCTCAAATGGGAACATCTTAAAGAAAATATGGTAAGAAGTGTTATTCCATTATTCAACCAAAAAAATCTAGTGAACTCACTAATATTGTTTATCTTAGGTCAACAAATATAATTACCCAAACATTTTTCACAATTTTTTTTGGCCATCCGACTTAGGATGATAAGAAGAGGACATATTCAACTGAGTACCACTAAGAGTGAATAATTCCTTTCAAAATTTGATGGGAAAAACATGGTCATAATCATTGAAAATAAACTTAGGAATGCCATATAATTTGAAAATAGAATCAAAGAACATCTTGAAAACCTTATAGGCCATAAAGAGTTGTTGTAGGGCACAAAAATGAGTATTTTAAGGAAATCCACCACCACAAAATTACCAATTTCTAATGAAATCCATGATGTGCTCCTATTGGCTATTAGGAATAGGTAAAGGTTACAACAAGCCAATAGATTTAATATTTTCCTCTTATTTCACTAGCATACCTCACATTCATTCACAAATACCTTGACATCTACTTTTATACCTTTTAAATAAAATTATTGCTTCACCTATAGAAATTAAATTTAACATACTTACACAATTTCATTTCTACTTAAATAAATCTATAGATTTGTAGCCATTAATAATAACAATACACAAAAACAACAATAATCGTAATAGTAGAGGATACATAAATGAGTAGATTTATATTAACAATTACATGTACAATTATAACATTTTATATACAATCTGCAAACCCTATGCATAATACTCTTCATGGATGCATACATGAGCTGATTGCATCATACCATATGCAAATATGCACCAACTCTCTCTCACACGTACGTATGCCCATATATCCATGCATCAACATGCTATTGAATGAATGAGGGAAGGGACTTATTTATACACCCAAAAATTAATTACACCCTCCAACTACCTAACACCTCATCATTTCCCAAAATTAAATTTCATATGCATTTAACTTGCATTTACATGACATTTTCCACTACAAGATAAATTAACTTATAACCTATGAATTTTTTGATATACCTAACTTAACCTTACATTATCACATACAATATTACATTGCCACTTTATAATATTATTAAATATATGTATGCACATTTTTTTAAACACTTTGTATACAAATACAAAATAACACAAATTGATAATACTTATTCACTAATTACATACACTAATTTTCTTGCCTACATCTATCCCCTTCTCTAAACTGGTTAGCATCCTTGATGACACATGAGCTAAACACTAGGAATAGAAGCACTAAACAACATAATAAAATCTCTTGTTGTGCTCATTTTGCTTTCTCTTATTCCATACATATTTTGCAACAGACTGCACTTCAGACTCAACTTCATGAACCGTTTCAATTTATTGAGGGAAGTCTCCCTCAATGAAAATCAAATTCACTTGCTAAATTCAAATCAAGCTTATCAAATTCACCATCTCAAGTAGGTCCTGTTGACAATTTTGTCACATTTCTCAAGGGGTAGAAAAGAAACAAGTTTTGTATAGTGTTGTGTAAAGTTTTTTGCTTTGTTATTTTTATTTTGAAAAGTTGTAGCAATTTTGGCTTCCAATGCCACCCATTTGTACATAAAGTAGAAAGGAAAGAACTCCGCTGCCAAACAAGCTAGAGAAAAGAGCTTCCCCAAAGGAAAATAAAATAGCTTCACACCCGAAGCATTTCCTGCACTACTTCGGGTAAAAGTTTTGCGAAGTAGTTTTCGTCGAAGTAAAAAACAAGAAAAAGAGAATGAAACTACTTCGCGCCCGAAGCGCTTCCAGCAACTACTTCGGGCGAAAGTTGAGTGAAGCGACTGTTCGAAGGAAAGAGAGCTTCGCACCCGAAGCATTTTCAACACTACTTGGGTGGAGTTTTTTGCGAAGTAGTATCACCGAAGTAGAATACAAAGGCAGCGTTCGAAAGAACAACTTTGCCGAAAAGCAAAGGCAAGAAATCTACTTCGGGCCCGAAGCATTTTCAGAAGCTACTTCGGGTAAGATTTCTACGAAGCGATGTACCAAAGAGGAGTATAAAGAAACATAATGAAACTACTTCGCACCCGAAGCATTTTCAACACTACTTCGGGTGGAGTTTTTTGCGAAGTAGTATCACCGAAGTAGAATACAAGAATAGCAATAAGAAGAACTTTGGGCCCGAAGCGCTTCTAGCAGCTACTTCGGGCAAGATTTCTATGAAGCAATATGCCAAACCAAAATTCAAAAGAGAAGGCAAGAAAACTACTTCGCACCCAAAGTATTTCCATCAGTCACTTCGGCCAAAAAATCAGCGAAGCGGAACTCAAGGAGCATTGAAAGTACTTCGCCAAAAAGTTGCCGAAGTACTCACTTCGGGCCCCTCCATCAACGAACCATTTTTACTTCGCCAAAAACTCATTGCGAAGATTTTGCTTCGGCTAATTTTGTGCGAAGTACTTCCACCCAAAGTAAAGGAATGCAACAATGCTTCGGCCAAAACCTTCCCGAATCATAGTTTTGAAAGAGGATCGCAGCGAAGCATTTCTCCAAGGCATCAACGAAGCAGTTTTGTCAGTGAAGCAACAAGGACGAAGAAGACCATTTTGCGAAGCAGATATGCTTCGGCACAAACCATCCCCGAAGCAGTTTTGCGAAGCTCAATTGTGCGAAGTATAATTCAAGGAAGAGTTTTCGCTTCGGCCCAAAACCATTGCGAAGCGAAGTTGTGAACGAAGACCTAGCGAAGCGCTTCACGGGCATGCGTTCCAAGTCGGGTATCTTCCCAAGGTGATCAAGTGCCTCATAAATGTAATTTTTCATGCCCAGCAAGCTCGCTGCTCATTTTTGGCAATCAGAAGCGAAGTATCAAGCCATGATGGAGAACCCGATGAGCATGGCGGCCACTCGAGCACCGCACCCGGAGACCAAGGACGTCTAGACGGCTCATCAATGCACCTTTCCATGGTTGACCCGGTTGCAGTTGCTAGTTTTGGTAACAGATTTGAAAACTCGATCACGAGAGCCTCGGGGAGCCGATTCTCAGGGCTCGAGGGCGTACTCTTCTCTTCTATGTAATTATGACTCAGAGGCCCGGGTCCTCTATAAAAACCCAGGCATTGTAATGGAAAAAGGGGGGGAACTATCTGCTAGAAAGTTGCTGTAACTTGATGTCCTGCGATTAATACTAAAGAGCTTTGGGCTTGATTTCTCTCTTTTATGTTGCCTTCTTTGCTTGATTCTTTTGTCTATCTTCGTTTGCATACTGAGAAAGCTGAACCCTGCGTCCGGTGTGTGATCGGGGATTGTACCCTAAAACTCGTTCTGAAGGATACATAGGAGTGGAAAAGCGTAATATTGGTTTTCTTTTATGCTACCTTCTATGCTTGATTCTTTTGTCTGTCTTCGTTTGCATATTGAGAAAGCTGAACCCTGTGTCCGGTGTGCGATCGGGGACTGTACCCTAAAACTCGCCTGGAGGATACATAGGAAGGTTGATATTACGTTTCTTTCGTTTATTCTTGGTGTTCTTTGCTTCCATTCAAGTTGTTTGTTAGTGATCGTGCTTCCTATTCTTCCCCACCTTAAATCACCGATCTCTCTTCCCTTAACCCTTTTTGTTTATTTCTCTAACCTTAACTCCTTTTATCTCTTTCCTGCACTCTTATCTTCAAACACCCAAGTAGATTAGTATAGGAGCCGACCTTCTCCGAATATTGGCACGAGGGGCATCTCTTCCCTTCGGCATTTCAATGTTGGTCCGGGTCTAGGGCGCATACACTAACTCAAAATCCTTTCCTAGGAAGATTTGATGACCAACAGTTTCTGGCACGCCCGGTGGGACCGACTGTGTATGTCTCAGTAAGATCCATAACCAATCAAGGCCCCATATTTTAAATCTCAAACCCATCTTCACTCGGGGCCAATAGTTCAAACTAGTTCTCGGTGTGACCCGGTCAGTCTCACCTAATTAGTGGTAGTGAGGACCGATGCCCTCATTACTGAAAGACTCTTAGCATCTGGCGACTCTGTTTACCCAAGAATATTTAAGTCGTAAAGACCAGTACCAAAAGTCCGTGCCTTCATGCAAACGAGATGGAGAGTTAAGAATAGAGGAGAGGAAACCGAGTTCTTTGAGCTAGATATTGACGCCTTCGGGGAACAATCAAGGTTGATCACCCCTGAGTCACTATTACAAGGAACATCCTCTATTGGCAGACAAGGCTCAACTTTTGATAGTACAACATCTAGTTTTCCTCCCAATCCTCCCAACTCTTCGAAGCGTCCTAGTCCCTCCATTCCTATTAGTTGTCCTATTAGCAGTCAAGGGGGAGCTTCGGGAATTCCTATTTCTCAAAATCCAGGAGCAAGTATGGCATAAACAACAACAACAACAACAACAACAACATGCAAATAGCCACAGCCACCCAAGTTGTGCCCAGCATGGGATTCCTTGTCACCACTGAATCTAGCAGGGCAAGGACAAGTGCCACCTGCTACCATAAAGAAGATCCCAACGTTCGATGGAACTGGGAAAATCGCTCTGGAGCATATCCAGGACATAATATCTCTGGCGACGATCCATGACATTACAGAAGAACAAATTATGGTAAAGCTTCTAGTTCTTTCCCTTAGAGGAAAACTCCTCTATTGGTACAGATCTCTACCACCCAGTAGCATTACGGGATGGGACCGATTAGCTGGGCAAATGATGGGAAACTTTAACGAGTCTTCCGATCCTACTTCTCTTCTGCATCAGTTCACTTCGATCAAGAGACATCCGCAAGAAGAAATCATAGATTTCAATGTTAGGTTCGCTCGAACCTGGCAGAGAGTGCCAGTTGGCCTTCGACCAACCGACGAAGCTGCAACACTCTATTTCCTTCGGGCTTTCAATCCCGATATCAGTCTCATGGTAAGATATTCTAACGTTAATACTTTTCCCGAGTTGTATGAGTTAGCCAAGAGAGCAAAAATGGATTTGATAGTTGTGGGCAAGCTTCCCCAAAGGATGTCGACGCCCATACTTCCCGAATTCTTACAATTCCAGTATGCAAGCGCAGCTGCTTCACAAATCTCCACAACCCCTGCACTCCCAATTTCATCTTGGAATCCGAATCCTATCGTGTCTCAAATCATCGCCCCACAAATTCATTTCCCTACATTTTCAACTCCACAGCCCACGGTCACTTCGGCTTTTCCTGTGCTGCCAGCACCACCTCAACACCCCGCTCTTCCTCCAATATCGATGATGGCTTCATTGCCGCTCGTTTCGAAATCCGATGATATACAGACTAAAATCTTACGGGAGATGCAGTCTCTGAACTCTACGATTTAGATGTTGTCAAATGACATGACCATTGTAAAGAAGAAGCAAGCACAACGGGAATTCCTACCGAGAAGACCTTATCCTGCGCCTGCACTTACCAAGGACCAAGCAGTCTAGCAAGGGAAGGCTTCGGCGAGAAATGTTGCAATTGATGAAGCTCCGAGCACTTTCGATTATGTATATTGGTGCTCTACGTGCAATGATCCGCATGAAGAGAATACCTGCACCCTGCACCAACACTATGTACAAACGCTGGCAAACAGTAGTCACAACGGTCAAGTGAACGTCATTAGGCAGATGAGTCAGAACTTGGTAATTGAGGAGGAGGAGCCCATTGCAGTACTTACCAGAGGAGGAAGGAAGGCAATAGAAGCGGATGCCACTCAGATGGCTCCTTTAAAAGCACAAGTTCAAACCGAGAAAGGACAATCATCCTCTTCGGCTCCGAACGAAGCTCTTTCGCTGGCACCAGTCAAAGAAAAGGCTCAAAAGGCCTCTGCCGAACCACCTCAGATAGAAACTAAGGAGCAGGCTAAGGAAAAGCTCAAGTTTCCTTCCCTCACCAAGCAATAAAGAGTTGAAGCTACAGAGCAATATCGTACCCGGTACGAACCCAGAAAGGAACCCGAAGTGCTCAAATCTCTAGCATACAACATCGTAGAGGAATTGAAGAAGATCCCAACCAAGATCAGCTTGTACGATGCATTGCAACTACCTGGACAGGTGGACTTGCTGCAAGAATCATTGAAGACAATTAAAGCAAAAAAGGTAGCACCGCTTGCTCTTGTGCAGACCCTATCCACATCTATCACGGGGAAGAACAGACCACCTCCGTTCTACCTAACCCTACAAATGGAAGGGTATATTGTACATAACTGCATGATCGACTCTAGGGCCGCTACAACAGTCATGCCAAGGGCAATCTACGAAGAAATAGGAATGGAGTATACGCAAAGCAGCCAAGGTGTACTCCAATTGGATGGTACTCCAGTGAAGACCGTGGGAGTGATCAAGGACATTCCTATCCGGCTACATAAGATGCCTCAGATTACAGTCATACAAGAGGTAGTTGTAGTCGACTTGGAGCCATATTTCAGTATGTGCTTGTCAAGGGAATTCACGGCTAAACTGGGTGGGTATCTATCTATGGATTACTCTCACCTAGAGGTTCCATTCAAAGGAAAGAAGGTGAAGATTTACAATGAAAAGCCTTCTTCCTTTCTTGTGCAGAAGATGTCCGAAGAAGAAAGTAGTGAACCAGTGAATGCACTAGTAGAGGAAATAGAGCAGATGGACCTGATCGAGGAGTCTCTTGCGCAATTGAGCTATGAAGATGAGTTCTCATTGGCAGACTTCAACGCCATGGTGGAGACCGAGATAGGGTGTTATGCGATCGCCAAGCCTAAAAATCACTCCCAACCAGGGAATAGAACAAGTGCCCAGGAAGAACTATGGAAGTTGTTCTTCGACGATGCCCGATGTAAAAATGGCATCGGGGCAAGGATTCTTCTAGTTTCACCATCCGGAGAGCAAAAAGAGTATTGCTACCGGTTGACATGGAGCTGCACTAACAATGCAACGGAATACGAAGCATTATGCCTAGGACTTAAGAAAGTTGACAAGTTAGGCATAAAGCACCTCCAAATATTTGAAGATTCTGAATTGGTATGCAACCAGGTCACAAACAGATGTACCTCAAAGAAACATTATCTAAAGTCATACCGCAACAGGTATGGGACCCGCTTGACCAGCTTCGAGTCTCTTAATCTACAGATCAATCCCATGAGAAAAGAACCGACATGCCGATGTCCTGGCATCCATCGCAGCCAAGTACTCTCCAGTAGAAGACATGGTGCACAAGCCCAGAGCTGTGAGGATGATCTACAGGCCCTCTGTCCCAAACAAGGAGCTGCATTGGCAAGTTTTTGATAACGATGAGCAGATTATTAATTTCATGATCCAAGAAGCCGCCACAGTCGAAGACCGAAGCTCTGATGAAGGAGAATATGAAGGATTGATTCAATTGAAGAATAACCATGTTCCCAAGGGACTAATCACCCTTGAAAGTCTCTTTGATCGGAATGATCGAGCTCTCTCTCACATGATCAAAGTCCATGAGAAACAGTATCAGGATTTGGAGCTCGAACCTAGGAAAGCAATAAAGGTGGGAACCAACTGCACTTCGAAGGAGATAGAACAGATACAGAATCTATGCAATTTTTTTTTTGATATAATCGCTTGGTCTTATCAAGATCTCTAGGGATACAATCGACAGCTGATTCAACACACAATTGAATTGCAGGAGGGGGTCAAACCTTTTCGACAAAAGCAGAGACCGGTGAATCCCAAGATCGAGGTCTTAATGAAGGCCGAACTCTTGAAGATGCTCGAGGCAAAGATCATATATCCCATCAAGCACTCTTCATGGGTAGCGAACCTGGTCCCGGTAGAAAGAAAAATGGAGATATCAGGTTATGCGTAGACTTTCGCAATCTAAATCGAGGCGTCCCTCAAGGACCATTATCCTCTGCCTCAAATCGATCAAATTTTGCACTCGGTGGCCGGAGCTCAACGCTTCTCTCTGCTCGATGGTTTTTCTGGATACAATCAGATTTGGGTCAGGGACGAAGACCAACACAAGACGGCATTCACCACCAAGTGGGGGACATTCGCTTACCAGCGAATGCCATTTGGCCTTTCGAATGCTAGGGCCACTTTCCAGAGAGCAATGGATCTCGCCTTTGGCGAGCTTCTAAATAAGGTCATCGTCATCTATCTGGATGACATGACCATTTTCTCCCAAAAAAGGGAAGATCATCCACTACATATACAACAAGTTTTCGAAAAATGTCGAGAGTTCGGCATCTCAATTAATCCAAAGAAGTCCATATTCGCAGTCAATGAAGGAAAGTTGTTGGGACACGCGATATCAAAAAAGGCCTCGCTGTAGATCCTGACAGAGTCGAGGCTCTAATGAAGCTCCCACTTCCCGCAGACAAGAAAGGACTTCAATATTTCTTCGGCCAGATTAACTTCGTGAGGAAGTTTGTCCCCAACTTCGCCCAAGTCATCAAGCCGATGTCCCAACTCTTGAAGAAGGGCGCCGAATTTAGCTAGACCGAAGAAAGAAAAGAAGCTTTTGAAGAGATTAAGACTCGAATCGCTCAGGCGCCGGTCTTGATCAATCCAGACTACAGTCGGGATTTCATCATGTATGCTATAGGAGAGCCCGAGAGCTATGCTGCTGTCCTGACACAAAAGGGAGAAGATGGCGAGGAGCATCCCATCGCATTTCTGAGTCAGGTGATCAATTCCCATGAAGAAAGATATAATTTCATAGAGCGTCAGGTGCATGCAGTAATGAAATCACTAAGGAAGTTCAAGCAATTCATCTCTCAGAGCCGAGTCACAGTTTATGTCATTCACCCCGATGTGCGTAATTTCATTATCCAAGGAGAATTGGGAAGTAAAAGAGCTGGTTGGGTGAACAAAATATAGGAGTTTGACATTGAGATCAAGCCCACAAAATTGGTTCACGACCGTGCATTGTGTCAAGAATTGGCAAAGAGCACAACGGCCGAAGTGATAGAATCTCGGAGGGATGACTTACCAGTCGAAGAATGCTTCGCTAACTATGAAGAAGATGAGAAGGATTGGGTCGGTGAGATAATCTGCTATTTCAACATCGACAAGTGTCCTTCGCATCTAAATGCATCACAACGAAGACATTTCAGGATGCGGTCCTCTAGATACACTCTGCGCCCCAAAGGCCTATTTTTTAGGAACATTGATGGTGTCCTTCTTAAGTGCATCAAAGACGATGATAAAAGGAGAGTCTTGGGAGAATTCCATTCAAGACTATCGGGAGGTCACTTTGTAGGAAGAACAACAGTGTTAAAGATCATTAGGGCGGGTTATTATTGGCCCACACTCTTTGTCGATGCCTTCGCAGTTTGCCATAAATGCGAGCAGTGTCAGAGGTTCGCCGATCGAAACAAAAATGTTGCAATGCCCCTTCATCCGATACAAGTAGAGACACCCTTTCAACAATGGGGGTTGGATTTTATAGAAGTCGTATCACCAAATTCCTTCACGGGACATAGGTTCATCCTGACAGCAACAGACTACTTCACCAGGTGGGCCGAAGCGATTCCTACCAAACATGCAGATCAAGAGACTGTAGTCACCTTCTTGGAAGGATTGATCACCAGGTTTGACATCCCCGAAGCAATCATCACGGACAATGGCCCTGGCTTCACAGGCGCTAAAATCAATGATTTCCTCTACAGATATGGGATATATCATAAAGTATCCTCCAATTATTATCCATAGGGCAACGACTTGGTAGAATCCACCAACAAGACTCTGTTGAGAATGCTAAGGAATCTCATAGAGATGAACAAAAGGACTTGGCATCTCCTTCTAGATCGGGCCTTGTGGGCCGATCGGATTTCTGTCAAAAGGTCAATCAAAACTTCGCCTTATGCTCTGGTCTATGGCAAGGAGGCCATCTTACCCATCCATGTTGAGATCCCTACATTGCGGCTATTAGAAGCAGAAGATGGAGTTAGTCCGATGGAGAACAGGTTAGCTCAACTACTACGATTGGAGGAGGATCATGAAGAAGCATACCAGGACTTCGCTAAGCATACTCAGGTCATCCGAGACTGGTTCAAGAAAAAGTCATCCGATCGCACATTCAATGTGGGAGACCTGGTATTAAAGTGGGACTCTTGGAAGGCCAAGCCTAGGAATCATGACAAGATGGACGCCTTTTGGGATGGGTCCATTTGAAATTATGAAGGTAAACTCGGCCAATTCATTCATCCTCAAAGATGCAGATGGACAAGTTCTGCCGATCTCTGTCAATGGTCTTCACCTGAAGACTTTTCATCGCTAAAGACAATTTCTCTTTCTCTCTTTCTCTTTAAAAAATATATATATATATATATGTGTGTGTGTGTATATATACTTCTGTATATAATTTGCATTTGTATATACATTCTCTTCCAAGATCACAAAGCCAAGTACCACTTCCAAATCTTCTTCGGGGACTTCTGATGTGAAGTAGCAAGTACAAAAGGTTCGCTGCGAAGAAGGTAACCAAAGGCAAAAATTCTGCGAAGCAGTTTTCAAAAGGAGAACTTCGCACCCGAAGTATTTTCAGCAGCTACTTTGGGCAGCATTCTTGCGAAGTGGATTATAAGAGGCTCCTTGTGAAGCATGTTACCCGAAAGGAAGCCAAACCAAAATCCGAACGAAGGCATGAAAAGAGCTTCGCACCCGAAGTATTTTGAGTAGCTACTTCGGGAAAATTTTTGCGAAGCAATTTTCAAAAGGGAAAACTTCGGTGACCCTCGAAGGCAAAGCGACAACACGGCGAAGAAGTACTTCGGGCCCGAAGCATCAAAAAATAGTCCGAACCAAAGGTTCGCCATGAAGCATTTTTAGCATCAAGTTTCTCTTCGTCGAGCCAAACACGTGCGAGGTGGAGAATTCAAAATGTGCCTTGGAAAACATGCCAACAATGGCCTTGAGAGGAGTACAAAGCGGACGAATTTAAGGCAAAAGGGTGGTGGAACACTGCCCGAGATGATCGAGTCAAAAAAAGAGAAGAAAAGCTCACACCAAGGTACGAGGTGGCAGCGGGTGATGTCTCGAGTACAAAGTGTAATCATCGAAGCATGCAGCCCTGTGTACCACGTCGCTACAGGATCGGTTTAAGAATACGGTAATCTCTTTCGTTCGAGGTACAAATTTAATTTTAGTAGGTGCCATAAATTTAGGTGGTTGCCTTTTTAGGCTATAAAAGCGAGTTCTTGGCAAGAGGGAAGTTATTTGTCCATCAGTTAGAACTACACTAAGAGCCTTCAGATACTCTACAACCCTCCCGTCCTTTGCATCTGGCCATTCACATTAAAGCCCTCTGTATCAAGAACCCTGCCGCTATCACTAAGCAACATGGGAAAGAAAAACTCTAAGGAGAAGGGAAAAGGGCCCGAAGTTGTAGGCCCCGAAAAGACAAAGAAGGGAAAAGAAGAGAAAAAGAGCACTTCGAAGAAGCTAAATCTTCCCCTTCGACCCGAAAAGCAGCCAATGGAAGAGGGGGACGACTCGAAAGAAGAATAGCTTGTGGAGCCACCAATTGATGGGTGGGAGAAAATTCAAGACATGCAACTCTCGAAGGGTGTATCCGATCTTCGACACACCATAGAATTCATGACAAGCAGGCTCACACCAAAAAACAAGAGAGCCACTGCATATTACTCCCAGATCTATTGGTTTCTAACCCCACCTGCTCACCATTGTCCCGAGATGATATACGCCATTGCACAAAATTACCAACCTGTGTCCAGGTAGGTGTTAGATGCTTCGGGACACAAACTATTTTCCATCTTGAAGGAAGATGTGCAAGCCGCCTTCGCGCCGCAGCAGGGTCCACCCAAGGGCTATTCTGTTCGCAATGTCATCCTGAATGAACAAATGGAGAGATTCACCTCCAACAACTACATATTGAAGTTCCTACGTGAGAATCTCAAGAGCGGGCTGCCTTCAAACAAGCTACCCCAGATGCCCTTACCCTTGGAGGCCTTCAAAAATACCGATATTTTTTCTATCATTGCATGGGTGGCGGGCTTGTCAACGGATACTTCAGTACAGCCCTGGCAAGTGTCTCTGGCCGAATGCATTTCAAGAGGGGAGTTTTATGCCCCTGATGCTTCAAGGCCGAACACCAACCCAATTTTCTTTGACTGGGCGGAATGGGTGGCCCGAACCCTACATACAAGGCTCTCCAGCATGAAGAATTCTGCAACAGGCCAGTACTTCGCACCCTGTTCTTTTCTTGTCTGGCTGTACTTCTACCAAGTGCATAAGCGGTTTCCTCATATCGCCATCTCTCCAAGCGGCAAGGATGGAAATCCTCTGCCAGTGTATCAATGGACTTCCCTCCTATTGAAGGAGGAGTCCTATTATTCTTTTAATCAACAATTTTTGGGACCCGCCATGCATTTGTTGAAAGGTTCTTCTCCTCGGGTACCCCTCAGTCTGAGAGATAGGGTGGTGCTGGGAAAAAGGGGGGATGTCTTCCAATTGACACAGGGACTGGTGATTCACATGTTCGGCTTCATTGGGAAGCCCTTCCTGTTACCAGTCTACCCCTCAGAATATCAGTTCGCATTGGAAGTCGCTCGGTAGAGCGACTCTACAAATGCAATATACGGTCACGGTCGTAAGTGGGCACATACCTGTGATTTCCCCTTCAGGATGGGGGTAATCGAAGTCTTTGCCCTAAAGCAGGGTGTTTTCCTGGAAGAAAAGCTTGCCTATTTTGGCCTACTCCAGATTCCTCAACAGTGGCTCTACGATCCTTTGGGCGTGATGAAGGATCATTTAAAATTCAAGAACTTCCACATCTGCCCTCACCCCGAAGTTGTGGAACAAAGGAACAACCCCAATGGAAAATATCCGGAGTGGCATTTAGAAAGGATGAGGACATTGCCTCCATGGCATGAGTTCTATCCTATAGAGGTCAAGTACGACCCTGATCAACATCCCCTCCCGACTCCAGGCTCCACATTTTGGAAGAAAGCAAGGGACGATTTGAAAGAGGAGGTAAAATACTGGAGCGAGGAAAAGCTTCGGGAATGGTGGACAATGAGAGTCCATCATCAAAAAATGAACTCCTATGGACTCTTAGCATCGGATAAAGACTTCACAATTCTTTATGACACCAATGTCGAAACCTGGAAGTCCATATCCTTTGTGGATTTTATTCCCCTAGCTACCCCAGGATCAGGCGAAAGCCCAGGTGGAGCTAAGGATGCTTCAGAAGAAGAAAAGGAAGCAAGCACCAAAGAAGTAGAGCAACCATTGGAGAGGAAGAAAAGGAAAAGGCAAGAGCAAGTTCAAGTGCCTCCGAGCCATCCAAAGTGCCCTCGCACAAAACTTTCAGGTACTCCTGGATCCCCTACATCAAGCCCGATTGAAGCAAACATTGGAGATGCAGGGACACCAAGTGCTGAGACGGTCCCCAAAATAGATATCATTGATGTGGAGGAACTCCTCCAACAAGAGAAGGACCCTGGAGCAGAAGTTGTAGAGGTCGAGAGTGATGAAGCCCAAGAGGGACAAGAGCCGACCACGCAAGAAGTTACCACAGCCACTTTGCCAGGAGGGCACATAGGTACGCACTCTCTTCCCTTTGCTTTGGTCTCTGACACATCCATGGCAGTCTCGGGTGAAAGCCCTCATCACTCTCTCCATTCCCCACAGGGGCAAGCCCCCACTCAGAAACTGCCCATTGCCAGTCCAATCTTGCATAGCCCCACTCCTCCCGAGTCGTCTGACCAGGATAAGCCCACTGAAACCACTTCGCCTACACCAAGCCCCGTAGCCCACTCTCCCATAGCTCAAAGCATAGTCCTACTCGCCAAATCCCCTGCTACACCCGTCCCCGAGTCATCGGGGGAACATTTCCTCGTTAGTTATTTATATTTGTTTACACCTTTGGCTAGAGATTCGGCTTTCTCTGAAACAGACCTATCTTCAATAAAGGAGCACCCTCTGGCTGAAAAGCTACTCCTAGCTCGATAGAATACAGAGAAGATGTTAAAGGAGGCGAGAAAGAAAAGAGGGAAATCTCTGGCTCAAGTTGAAAAATGTGCAATTTTTGACCTGAAGGGTGGAAAGTTGCATAAGGTGAGAAAGGTCCCTAAGGTCCAAAAGCCTCTGGATGAAATGACTCCAGCTGATTACGACTACCAGGAGAAAACCAAGGACCTGGAGCATTTAAACATAGATGACGAATCCGCATCCATGCATGTCAAGGTCAAAACTTTTAGAGCACATGCAAACATTGCCAACCAACGTAGGTTTGAAGCAGAAAATGCCAACATCAAGTTGGAAGAAGAGCTGGCTAGGATTCGCTCTGAGTTGGAGGATTCACAGAAGAAGGGAAAATTGCTCAAAAAGGAAACACATGCCCTCAAACAACAAATTCTACAATTGCAGACTTCGGCCAAGCAACAAGCACAAAAATAGGCCGAAAATGAGCTAAAAGCCAAAGAGCTCGAGAGCAAGATCTTGCAGTCCCAACAACAATTATACCAAAAGGCAAATCTGGAGTTGTTTGACAAAGGTAGGATCAAGGAAATCCGCTCTCACCTACTCAAAGGTTTCAGATCTCGGGCCTCCAATGCCTTGTCAATTTTAATTTATGTCACCGAAGCTCAGCATGCCATCGCTAAGAAGGGACCAATGGTGGACGAGGTGATTCAAAAAATTAAGAAGCGACTCAAGCTTGCCTTTGAGGTTCAAAGCATCAGATATCAAGACCTACAGGTCACTGCTATGAGTCGAACGGCTAGGGATTGGTCTACTGCCCAAGCCACTGTTCACGCTTTCTTCTCCAAGGTGAAGAAAGCGCAAAAGGCGAAAGACCTCCTTGATATATTTGAGCAGGAGCAGCGCACATCAATGAGTTACTTTGAAGACCTTTCTTCTTTGGGTTTCCCGAGTTTCACAGATGATGATGGGAACCTTCTCACCAGGGAAGAACTAAAGCCGACGTTGCTCCATTTTGAAAGTGACGTCTCTAAAATTGATGAGTGGGAAGAGCCGGTCACGGAGGGACGAGTCACGGACTTCATCCTGAGACACTACAAAATCGTGACTTGCCTGAATGACCTAGGTGCAAGAATAAAACACGTCGACATAGGGCAGATTGACCGATTCCATGTTCTGGTCAAGGCACTCGAAGACCAAGAACCATTTTAGAAAGGGGTCTAGGCTCATGTTCGCCGAACTATAAAGAAAATCCACGACCGCCTTATCCCATCATCACAACGGGAGGCCACGCCAATAGACGAAGGAGCAGAGGAGGAAGAAGAAGCAGAAGAAGAGGGAGAACAAGAACCAGCTGCAGAGGCACTCCCAGAGGAAGAAGGAGGAGAAGGATCGGGAAAAGACTCTGGCCCAATAGATCAAAGTTAAAGGGTCCTCCCACCGAGACGAGCTCGTTGCCCTGCGAGCCGCCAAGAATGTTGACAATTTTGTCACATTTCTCAAGGGGTAGAAAAGAAACAAGTTTTGTATAGTGTTGTGTAAAGTTTTTTGCTTTGTTATTTTTATTTTGAAAAGTTGCAGCAATTTTGGCTTCCAATGCCACCCATTTGTACATAAAGTAGAAAGGAAAGAACTTCGCTACCAAACAAGCTAGAGAAAAGAGCTTCACCGAAGGAAAATAAAATAGCTTCGCACCCGAAGCATTTCCCACACTACTTCGGGTAAAAGTTTTGCGAAGTAGTTTTCGTCGAAGTAAAAAACAAGAAAAAGAGAATGAAACTACTTCGCACCCAAAGCGCTTCCATCAGCTACTTCGGGCGAAAGTTGAGCGAAGCGACGTTCAGAAGGAAAGAGAGCTTCGCACCCGAAGCATTTTCAACACTACTTCGGGTGGAGTTTTTTGTGAAGTAGTATCACCGAAGTAGAATACAAAGGCAGCGTTCGAAAGAACAACTTTGTCGAAAAGCAAAGGCAAGAAATCTACTTTGGGCCCGAAGAATTTTCAGAAGCTACTTCGGGTAAGATTTTTGTGAAGCGGTGTACCAAAGAGGAGTATAAAGAAACAAAATGAAACTACTTCGCACCCAAAGCATTTTCAACATTGCTTTGGGTGGAGTTTTTTGCGAAGTAGTATCACCGAAGTAGAATACAAGAATAGCAATAAGAAGAACTTCGGGCCCGAAGCGCTTCTAGCAGCTACTTCGGGCAAGATTTCTGCGAAGCAATATGCCGAACCAAAATTCAAAAGAGAAGGCAAGAAAACTACTTCGCACCCGAAGTATTTCCATCAGTCACTTCGGCCAGAAAATCAGTGAAGCGGAACTCAAGGAGCATTGAAAGTACTTCACCAAAAAGTTGTCGAGGTACTCACTTCGGGCCCCTCCATCAGCGAACCATTTTTACTTTGCCAAAAACTCATTGCGAAGATTTTGCTTCAGCTAATTGTGCAAAGTACTTCCACCCAAAGTAAAGGAATGCAACAATGCTTCGGCCAAAACCTTCCCGAATCACAGTTTTGAAAGAGGATCACAGCAAAGCATTTCTCCAAGGCATCAACGAAGCGATTTTGTCAAGCAGCAAGGACGAAGAAGACCATTTTGTGAAGCAGATATGCTTCGGCACAAACCATCCCCGAAGCAGTTTTGCAAAGCTCAATTGTGCGAAGTATAATTCAAGGAAGAGTTTTTGCTTCGGCCCAAAACCATTGCGAAGCGAAGATTGTGAACGAAGACCTAGCGAAGCGCTTCACAGGAACGCGTTCCAAGCCGGGTATCTTCCCGAGGCGATCAAGTGCCTCATAAATGCAATTTTTCGTGCCCAACAAGCCCGCTACTCATTTTTGGCAATCAGAAGCAAAGTATCAAGCCATGATGGAGAACCCGACGAGCATGGCGGCCACTCGAGCACCGCACCCAGAGGCCAAGGACATCCAAACGGCTCATCAATGCACCTTTCCATGGTTGACCCGATTGCAGTTGCCAATTTTGGTAACATATTTGAAAACTCGATCACGAGAGCCTCGGGGAGCCGATTCTCAGGGCTCGAGGGCGTACTCTTCTCTTCTATGTAATTATGACTCAAAGGCCCGGGTCCTCTATAAAAACCTAGGCATTGTAATGGAAAAAGGGGGGAACTATCTGCTAGAAAGTTGCTGTAACTTGATGTCCTACGATTAATACTAAAGAGCTTTGGGCTCGATTTCTCTCTTTTATGCTGCCTTCTTTGCTTGATTCTTTTGTCTGTCTTCGTTTGCATATTGAGAAAGCTAAACCCTGCGTCCGGTGTGCAATCGGGGATTGTACCCTAAAACTTGTCTGAAGGATACATAGGAGTGGAAAAGCGTAATATTGGTTTTCTTTTATGCTGCCTTTTGTGCTTGATTCTTTTGTCTATCTTCGTTTGCATATTGAGAAAGTTGAACCCTGCGTCCGATGTGCGATTGGGGACTGTACCCTGAAACTCGCCTAGAGGATACATAGGAAGGTTGATATTATGTTTCTTTCATTTATTCTTGGTGTTCTTTGCTTCCATTCGAGTTGTCTGTTAGTGATCGTGCTTCCTGTTCTTCCCCACCTTAAATCACCGATCTCTCTTCCCTTAACCCTTTTTGTTTATTTCTCTAACCTTAACTCCTTTTATCTCTTTCCCGCACTCTTATCTTCAAACACCCAAGTAGATTAGTATAGGATCCGACCTTCTCCGGAGATTGGCATGAGGGGCATCTCTTCCCTTTGGCCTTTCAATGTTGGTCCAGGTCTAGGGCGCATACACTAACTCAAAATCCTTTCCTAGGTAGATTTGATGACCAACAGGTCCACTTCCTCAAATGCAATTGGATTCACCACCTCTACTTCTTGGCAAGGGTTGTAACTCTTCCCTAACTCTTAAAAATCTTGATGTATCAATGTTTTATCTCTCTTTGTAGTACTTTGAAAATCACATGCAAAGTTCCCTCATAATTGGTATTGCCAGCATTGCATAATAGGTCTACCCTCACTATCATCCTAAATTATTTATTTTTGAGTTCTATGACAGTTGTCAAAGACTATTTCACTAGTATCCCTCCTTTGTACAATCTCCCTCGGTGTCACATATACTTGTAGTAATGATCTTGCACTATTCAATTCATACTCTTCCTCAGGTCATCATTTATCTCTTGAGTCACATCCTTTGTTGACTACTCGATCCCAACACTTAAAATATGAACTATTCTCCTACCCAAAATCACCACTCTCAATGTCTGAATCATTCTCAATATCAAAATCACTTTCATCCTTAGGGTCACTCTTTTTTGTATTAACATGATGCCAATACTTCAATGATGTTTTGCATCTCTTTTCCAAATCAAGGCGTAAGCTAGAGCCTCTTGGTATGATCTTGGAGGAATCATTGCCATTTTTTGGTACATAGGAAGAAGTTTGTTAGTGAACGATCTCCTCTTCAATGTATCTAATTTATCTTTCTTCAAATGCTCAAACAACCCACTCAACTTCCTATTGTAGGTATGAATAAACTCATTCTCACCTTATTTATTTCTATAGATTTTAGTAGTGACTGCATTGTAATTGTTAAACAACCAAAATTCTTGCATAAATACATTGCACAACTCTTACCATATCTAGTACTTGTCATTTGGAAATTTCATGTACCAGCCCATTATGAATCCATGAAATATTGAAAGAAATAACCACCTTCAATTTGCTTCATTATTCTGTCTAGTCGCTTTTTGCATCATGCGACAAATTATTTAATGCCTTATTAGGTCTTCTGTTGCTTCTCCATGAAATAGTGGAAATTTACATGATATGCCCAAATTGGACTTTGGTTTTATAGGTTTACTTAAATTTGAAAGTGGTTCTTTGTATATTGCTCTCTTATGCACAACATTAGGCGTACAAATTTGCAATTGCTCTTCCATTATTATTCCATTCTTATTACTAGACAATGTTCTAACTTGCATTTACTTAAATGTTGAACTCCCCTTCCACTCATCGTCGAACACACTAATTTGTAGTTTCTCTAGTGTCGAACTCTTGTCTCATGCACTGTTAGACACATCATATTTCATTCTCATCAATGTTAAACTCCCATATTGCACACCATAAGGCATATCCACTTATAATTATATCAACGTCAAACATTATTTATCGACATGTAACTCTTGACATACACATTTTATCAAATTTTGTTGTACCAAGCTTCTTCCATTTGTCCCCTTATTTGGATGACAATCTCCCTGAATAACAAGTTTTTTTAGATTATAGGTGGTGCTCCCTTTGGATGTAGATGACACTCTAAAGATGATGTTGCATTTGACTACAGGTAATACTCTATAGATGATGCTACCTTTGACTATAGAAAACACTCTATAGATTGTGTTGCCTTTGAATGTAGACAACACTCTATAGACGGTGTTGCCTATGACTACATACGATATTATGTTCAAATGCTAGACTATGTTCCTTATGACTATAGACAATAGTTTCTTCAGAAAGTAGACTGCATTCCTTTTGAGTATAGATAATAGTTTCTTTAGATGATAGACTACGTTTCTTCTAACTAAAGATAACAATTTATTCATATGATAGACTATGCTTTATTTGACTATAAATGCTTTTCTATAATTCCTCCAACTATAGCTTCTTTATCATTTGGTCAACAGACTGCATTTGCATCAAGACGAGTCTTCAATTGCTCTAACTGTAGAGGCTCCATTTGCAAATTCTTTGTCTATTATTTTTGTATCTATAAATCATTTTGATATAGAGTTTCTATCTATAACATTTGCATCGAAAATATCTACTACTAAAATGTCTATTACTGTAATGTCTATGTTTGTAGATCCTCTACCTATAGATTATTCATCTACATTTGGATGACAGTCTGCCCTACATCCCATTTGTGTGTCTGTCATGCATGTCCCATTAAACGAACCTTCTACATCAACAAACAAATCTATTATATCTTCACGTATTTCTTTGGATTCATTCTGTTGTTCTCATTGCACATCTTCCCAAGTGATGTGCTTCTCAGAACTCCATGTCACCATATTAGACCCAAATTCGTACAAGCAATGGCATCAAAATGTAGAAATAAAATTTAACATACACAAAATTATATTTCTACTTAAATAAATATATAAATATATAGCCATTAATAATAAAAATACATAGAAAATAACAATAATAGTAATAACAGAACATAAATGAGTAGATTTGTTTTAACAATGGCATGTACAATTACAACATTATATATACAATTTGCAAATCCTATGCAAAATACTCTTTATGGATGCATACAGGATATGACTACATGGTACCATATGCAAATACACACCAAATATCTCTCACACGTACCTATGCCCATCACTCAATGCATAAACATGTTATTGAATGAATGAGGGAAGGGACTTATATATACAACCAAAAATTAGTTACACCCTCCAACTACATGACATCTCATCATTTTACTAAATTGAATTTTATATGCATTAAAATTGCATTTATATGATGTTTCCCACTATAGTACAAAATAACTTATAACTTATGACTTTGCTGACATACCTAACTTAACCTTACATTATCACATACAATATTACATTTCCACTTTATAACATTATTAAATATATGTATGCACAATTTTTCAAATACTTTGTGTACAACTTTAAAATAACACAAATTGATAATACTTATTCACTAATTGTAGATATCAATTTGCCTACCTAAATCACCCATTGATAAGTTCTTAAGAATCTAGAATGTTGAACTAGAGGAGATGCATGCAATTCTTGTAGAGTACTAGTTTTGACTTTGAAAAATAAAAGAAGATAAAGTTGATACTTATTTTGGAGAACCCCATAAACATATAATAATAAGGAAGGAGGCATAGAGCCATCCTCTATATCATGAATTATCCGAGTAGGCTCTAATTCTGAATGCCATTCCTCTTGAAGTTATGAAATTCATTGTGGGAGGGACTTGAATATGACACTAATATTAATGACGTTCTCATGTTTGTAAGATACAGCATTGAATACATATTATCCTTTTCATTATTGTAATTAGTGATAAAATAATAACCCAATAGCTTGTTCAACCATTTATTTTGTTTAGAACAAGAGAGTTGCTACTCCAAGGAATGCTTGAGGCAGTTTTAATTGGTCTTGATAATAAAGTGTCATCCCAACAAATAAGGCTTACATTTTTATATGACATAAAATTTCTATCTTCTCATAAGTTGATTTACCTAGATTTTTGTTGGAGAGATAATTTGTTTAAAAGGCCAATGGGTGTCCATATTGCATCAAAATAGCTCTAGTACATATGCCTAAATAATCAAATTCAATGATAAAAGGTTTATTGAAATCAGGAGGAGCCAAAACATGGGTGGTACACAACCTTCTTTATGGATTTGAAGGATTGGGAAGCTACTTTAGTCCAAATAGAAATATATTTCTTAGTGAAAGCAATGAGAGGGGCTATAATATTGCTATAGTTATGGATAAATCTCATATAATACCTAGTTAGATCTAAATATCTATGAATTTTCTTGAGGGATTTAGGCTTGGGCTAATATTGCATTTCTTTGATCTTGTCAGTATCCACCTTAACCCCTTCTTGATATATTCTATGTCCCAAGTATTATACCTTATGTACCCCAAAGGAACACTTGGACCTCTTTGCAAATTCTTGTTACTTCAATAATAGGTGGATAACTTGGTTAACATAAAATAAATGAGCTTGCTAAGGCTTTTTGTAAACTAAAATATCATCAAAGAATACTAGCATCAAGTAGTAGAGAAAAGGATAAAAAATAGAATTCATGAGTCTCTAGGAAGTTGAAGGTGTATTAGTAATAGCAAAGGGTATGACTAAGAACCCATAATAATCCTCATGCATGCAAAAAGAAGTCTTGGAATTATTCTTTTCTCTAAACCTAATTTTATGGAAACCAAAATATAAGTCAAGCTTAGTAAAGTATCTAGCACCATATACTTCATATAACAGATCATTTATAGTAGGAATAAAAAAATTATTTCTTATGGTGATCTTATTTAGAGGTAAAAAATTAGGACACATGAATCGATAAGTTTTCATACGCTATACCATAACCACTAAAGAAGAATAATGATTGATCCTTGGATTGATAACTACTTGCTTCAACATCTCTTGAACCAAATTCTCATTCTTAGACTTTTGGGGATGGGGATGGTGGTAAAAATAAACAATTTGGGGGTGACTTCATGAAACTAGGTGGATGGTATGATAATGTGCATGCTTAGGACGAAGACCCATGGGTTCACCAAAGATGATAGCATAGTGATCAATAATTATCTACAAGTATGAAGATAGAGCTATAAGGAGCAACTTACGATCTTTTCCATGTTGTATGAGTTGACCATATTAGGAGGAGATTTGATTACCTGGATACAAATAACTTTTTTGTCTTCCACCCATTTGACATACAACTATTATAGATTAATAATAACATCTTTGAGATATGATATTCAATATGCTCCTAAGATGAAATTTGCACTACCAAATTTATGGTAAAAATATATCTAGACCAAGTATAATTTCCTATTTAGATGCTAACCTTAGTCATATGATCCATACATAAATTTGTGTCCCCATTTGATATCTATACTTGGAATTTGTTCTAGGTCATACTATTGATATATAGAACTAAATATTTGGCTATTTTACTATTAATAATGTTATTCATGTTACCTGAATCGGTCAACACATTGAGACACTAACATTTGATGAATTCTTGGACCTTTATGATATGGTGAGCCTAGATACCCCTTAGAACCAATGTAGAAATATCCATGGTATTTGATTTGTGTTTGGAATATATTACTTAGGTCGATGTCACCTACTACAAAGAATATTGATTTTTAACCTCTAACATGGGTGCTTTCTTGGCTTCCATTAGGATTCCCATAACTTCTTTTTTGTCAATGTCATGGGATGGGATGAAATGGGATGGCATGAAATATTATAACCTTTGAGGGTATTGATATGCATGGTTGGATATCAAATATGGTAGGATTATCCATTTATACCATGTGCCTAAGGAAGGCCATGCCACATTGGCTACTACTAAATTTGAAATCCATGCTCATTGATGGTTGTTATGGGAGCTCATCCTACATAGGCATTCTCTTTTGTAGCTATAGTTCAAAGTAATTTTACTCCATAAGTTTGAGAAAGGCTCTTATATTTTGTATGTGGTCTACTCAATTCAAAACAAACAAATAGGATTAATTGAGGATTATTATAGGGATATCATGGGACTGCTCATTTATACCTATCAATTGGATCTAACAGTGGAGTTATCAATTTTTTTCTATGGTCTTAAATATTGATGGAAATTATGTAAAAATTATATCAAAGGTATATTTCTCCAGGATCAAATATCAATCACATAAAATTACATTTATAAATAGCACAAGTATTTCACAATAAGAAATATCACTATTAACAACATGGTCTTAAGGATTATGTATAGATTAGAAAGATCATGAGGCCAAGCAAGTAAATTAAAAACACCTCCTATATGGGGATCAAGATCAATAGCATAATCTAAGTTAAATCCACTCATACCTAGAAGAATGTCCTAGGAGCATAGGGATCCGTGTGATTTCCATGGGAAATTGGATGTCTATGCCCATATGATGACTACTGGTAGATGCTAATTCCATGTTACTTGTAGCACCTTAGATATAGTTATAGCTACATGTCATATGTCTATTACCTATTCATGGTTTAAGGAACACTCAATATGGGAAGGATCCAAACAACATTAGATTAGTACCAAGATCGCTTGCATGTTGTTTTGGCTATCCTTGATAGAGGATACTATGTCCAACAACTTAGAACATACCTCTTCTTAGCTCAAAATATAGGTGCATATATTTATGTTAATTGCATTAATCATAGTACTACCAATTGGAGGAGTAAGAGGGATGGTAGAAGTAGCCATGACACCTAAAAAAGAAAGGAGATGTGGATCAAAGTTAGTGATATCTATAGGGATATTATAGTGTTTTTCAAATTTTTTGTATTGGTATTTCTTTCTTTTAATGCATGCTTTGTTGGGAAGATTAGTGCATTGTAAACACCTATTTATTCACAAAAAAATAGTAGAAGCAAATGGTTCATTTAAACACTAGGAATGAAAGTGAAACCCTAAAGATACCCTTTGAACACATTAAAAAAAGTGTTACTAGAGTTATGTCTTATATTGATGAGCTTGTTCAGGTGATGACAATGATTTGGATCTCTTGCAAGGGACTTGGTGTCCATGATATTCTTTTAATTAGATTTGAGAAAAGAAAACAACAATTGCTAAATCATAATATTACAAAAGAAAAATGTATTGAAATATGGAGTCTAATTTTTTTGATGATGGTTACCTAGATAATAAGAAGTAATTCTATCTAAGATTTTGGGATGGTTCACATGCCCTTTTGTCACCTTTTTACATTGCTACAAGGATCTAAATTGATGCTTTGATACCAATTGTAATAAAATAAATCCCATAAATATAGCAAGAGTACTAGTAGTTCAATAATTCATAAAATAAAACATTCATTAGAATAGTAAATTAGATTTAGTAGTAGGAAATCAACAATGCAAGTAACAAATTCTAGATTCCATACAAGTACAAACTATCTACTTAGAGGGGTAAATCCTTATAGCAACTTGGATATGGAAAATTCTCATAAATACAATAAAGATGACTTAAGATAACAAATATGATGATGTCTCAACTACAACATAACTCCTATATTAGATTAGACCAAATAATAACCCTAACTATAATGTTGAAGGGCTGACTAACCTAATCCTAAGTCCCAAGCTAACAATAATAAAGATAACCGATGTGGCTATATTGGGGCCATTACAAATAAGAAGGAATATTTTCAACCAAGCAAAATCCTAGAAATTATAAATTCCCATTCATTGCCTAATCACCAAATATATTTCTTGAATGATTATAACTCAATGATATAAAGTTTCATGTTGTAAATTCCTCAAGTAGGGTTCATTTCCTTAATGATTTTACTACATTTACAAACCTGATATATCTTTGAAGTAATGTTTGCCTATTTTTTCATTGATATTTAAATATTCTCCACAAATTTTTGTCCTTTATGTTAAGCTCATAAATTTTTAATTTTGCAAACTTGTCTCTCCAATATTATTTGCTCTACAAACCTTATCCCACTCACAAAGAGAAGACATGAAATTCTTCTTGTATACTTTCCAAAGAAATTCTCTTTTAATCTTATAAAATTTAAAGGTTATATAAGTGCTATTAAAAATGACAACTTTATATAAATTGTAGATTACAACATAGCCTTTATGAGTAGCAGCTAGCCACGGTTAATAATTTACCTTTCCACTAGTAGATAGAATTTATTCTATCGAAAATTGAATCCCAAAGCTCCTTCTTCTTTACATTATCAAACAAGAAAATACATTTATATGTTGATGGTAAATTTTCAACTTTAAGAACTAATACCTTTGCATTTATGTTGTAAATCAAATGTAGTGACGATGATATTGAATTTTGTTGTATTAGTCAACTATCCAAAAATATTTCTATAGCATGATAATGTTAGAAATATATAATATATTTATGCACTATGATTATTAGATATAACATATTTAAGTATCTAGAAATCATGATTAGAACTATTCATCATGCCAACTTAATTTTAATAGGAGGTATTCTTGCATTATCTTCTTCTGAGGTAGGCTCTATAGTATGTGATATGTTATCCCCTTTAAATACATGGACCATCAATGTAGAAAATATTTTTAGGTTGCTTGGTATTCGAAAAGGTATGATATTCCTAATAAATATCATAGATGTTCAATGACACCATGTCATTGATAATAGAGTTGCACAATCACATAATACCATATTGGAGGGGTGCATTGGCACTAAACCTCTATGTATTTATCTAAATGAAGCTAATATACTAAATAAGGCAACGATTTAACTGTTTTTTGGAATTTGAAGTATTTGACTATGTTTTATGTGATGATGTTCTTATGGATCCTTGTGTTAAAGATGATATGAAGAGGCCTACACTTTATCTAAAATAAAGTATCAACTATATGATCTCACTTTATAGAAGTATTTGAGGTTGAAGTGTTATCAACCTATTGATTTTTGGTGGTCAAAATGTGGCATATACCTCCTCTTTACCTTCTAATTAAGAAGTATAGTCACCAATTTTTGGCTACACCACTATATTTTTATTGAACTCTATACTTAGAATCACTATGAGTGTGAGTTTTATGGTGGCCACACCACTTGTTGTTCACCTTCTATTTCACTTTATATTATGTTGTTGGAGGATAATTGAGATTAGATAGTATATTGGGGCCCTCTACATTGGTGTCATAGGTATTCATTCATCTGCCAACATGGATTTTTATGTCAATGATGTCATATAGAGAGTTGACACTAGATCCTTCTATTTTGCTTATGACCTCTCTTCCAAATTTTGTCCAAGATAGAATTATTGTACTAAGGATTCCATTGGAAGAAACTTTATTTCTACAATAGAGGCGACAATAAATAACATTGAAATACTTTAGGACTTGGTATGTATTTTCAATGTTGATGCATAACCAACTAAGAAATTTATTGAATTCATTAGTCTACTATTGAAAAAACTAGTATCTTTATTTGAGTAATTGTTGGAAGCACATGTATTCATCTTGTAGTGGTGCAACTAGTTGAAATGATCATGCACTAGCATTTGAAATGATTTCTAAGTTGTTTGGCATCTACTTCATCTATGAGCCTACATTTGGTGGCTTGCCACCAACTGTTGGAAATTTTGAGTACATTGGTTGTCATTGATGTCAAAGGTAGTATTGGTTCACAATGCACTCTTCATGGTTGTGTGAGCAAGAAAAAGACAAGGCATTCTCCATGGTGGTTTTTGCAAATAAAATGGAAAGGTTTAATTATTTATCCATAGAAATAAAAGTTTATTTATGTTCTCCATGATGGCATTGGCAAAAAGATAAAAACCTAATGAAATGGCCCAAAGTGAAAAGGTTAAATTATAATATATTTAAATCTTTCAGGATTTAAAATATTATAATAAAAAGGTTTATGAAATGGCCCAAAGAGAAAATATTAAATTATAATATATTTAAATATTCAAGATTTAAAATATTATAATAAAAATGTTTTTAAACAAAGGAGTGGCAAAAGTTTTTATACACTCTCTCCATGCACCGATGTCATGTCAAAGAACCAAAGCATGCGGTAAAATCCAAGTGTTGATGTCATGTTTTGAAGAGCCAAAACATATATAAGGGATGACTAATTTTTGCAAAAGTGAAGGTTGATATCGATGAAATAATCTGCTCGCTATTTCGATCATCAAAGGCAGAGAAGATAGAGGAAGGTGCACATTCATCCGCTCGCTGTTTTGATCATAAAGGAAGAGAAGATAGAGGATAGCGCACATTTCAAGGTAGTTATTCAGGTGTAAAATTAGGAGACAATGAAAGATGTATTCATCCGGGGGGTTAGCCCATATGACAAAGACCCCCTGTGCGAGTGTGGCAGTTGGGAGGTCGCAAGTTTGAGTCACGGGAAGATAGAGCGTTAGAAATTTTTTGTGTAATTTT
The DNA here is from genome assembly GCA_028583015.1 of Wollemia nobilis. Lineage (NCBI taxonomy): Eukaryota > Viridiplantae > Streptophyta > Pinopsida > Araucariales > Araucariaceae > Wollemia > Wollemia nobilis. The sequence continues at coordinate 329,476 of JAQPPZ010001737.1, read as the reverse complement.
TAGCGCTGAAAATTGAGCTTAAGGTAAAGAACGTGAACTTGTAGTTCTACATGGGTGGTTAGCCCACACGACGGACTAGCCAGTGCTAGGGTGTGGGCTAGCCAACGATACAGGTTCAAATCATGGCAACAACAAAGTGGGCACATTATTTTTAAAATAATTAACTTGCCAAAGTTTAAGGTATGTACCACTTAGGGAGTCATAAGGGGTTATTTTTATTTTGATTTTTCAAATAAAAAGGGACAGCGTGGAGTTTTTATTTGAGAGCCTTGAGTGGTGCAAAAATAAAATTATGTTATAATGTTCTTGTTGGATGTTTGAAGTGGATTGAAATATTTTTATTTCAAGTAGGAGGAATAAGGTGTATATGTCAAATTTGATGTGTAATTTGTGCCTTATTGTGTTGATTAATATTTTGCAAGAATAGGAGCAATAAGGTGTAAAAGTGGCTTGATAATTTTATTGTAATTCTTGCATGGTGAAAAGAAAATATGAGAGGTTTTTGTTGAGTTTTAATGCTTCATATTTGAGAAAAAAATAAGGATCCTAGAACATCATTTTCATATTTCATTGAGCACATTTTTGAAGGTGAAAGTTCATGTGGATGTTTTGAGAAAATATTTTGCAATCTAACCCTTGAAGTGGCACTAGAAAAATTAGTTGTTTGTGAGACAGGTTTTTGAGGAGATATCTTCATAAGAGAAAATTAAGAGGTATGGGCACATCATTCCTTGTTTAAAGTATTTTGTTGAGTGAATGTTTTTGGAACATAAGGTGGAGATAAAAGGGTTGTTTGGTAAGCATTGTTGAAAATATTTGAGTTAGGGTTTGAGACCTACATATGCATAAATTTTTGAGAGAAAGTTGAAACAATTGCATTAGAGTTTGAGATCTTCTTGTACTTCATTTTTGAATGATTTTAGAAACAATTGGGATAGAGTTTGAGAACAAGATTGTGCTTCCATTATTGAAAGAGATTGAGACATTTGTGCTAGAGATTGTGAACTACTTGTGCTAGGGTTGAAGACACGTTAGTGCGTTATTGTGAAATATTTTGAACATTGGTTTGAGAGAAATTGAAAGCAATTGTAAAAGTGTTTGAGATCAATTTTGCATTAGTGTGATTGATATTTGAGAGTAAATTTATAAGAAATATAGACCAGTTTTGTGAAACAAGTTATACACTATTTTGATTTGATTTGAAAGGGATTTTGCAAGAGATAGAGATTGGATTAGTTGAGTACAATATTTGTGAGTGTGAAGAACATATTGAGTTTTTGATAGAGCATATCATTCTCTATATGTTCCAGAGGTTAAACAAATTCTAAGTAGAATTTATCTATTTTAAGAAAGCTTTTATGAAAGAGATTTAAGTTGTGTTTGTATGTAAGATTTGGAAATATTTGGGCAGGTTTTCTAACCAACATTGAAAATAAATTTGAGCATGTCTTTTGAGAAGGCTTGAAGGTAGATTTGAGCAAGTATTTTGAGAAGGTTTGAAGGCAGATTTGAGCAAGTCTTTTGAGAAGGCTTGAAGGTAAATTTTAGAAAGTATTTTTAGAAAGCTTGAAGGCAGATTTGAGCAAGTCTTGTGAAAAGACTTGGAGTAGCTTTGAGGTAGACTTGATATAGTCTTGTAAGAAGACTTAGAGCAGTCTTGAGGTAAATTTGAGAAATTCTTGTGAAGAATTGAGACAACATTGAAATAGTTTTGTGAGTAGAGTTAGAGCAGATTTATGCTAGACTTGAGATAGGGTTTGGTGCAGATTTATGAGAAGAGTTACAGCATATTTGTGCTAGACTTGAGACAGGGTTTGGTGCAGATTTTTGAGAAGAGTTATAGCAGATTTGTGCTAGACTTGAGATAGGATTTGGTGCATATTTGAGATAGAGTTGAGAGCAAAATTTGGAGGTGATAAGAGTAGAGAGGACAAAGGTCTCCAGTGGATAGAGGTCCATCAGCTAGTGTAGTGGGGACAAAGGTCTCCTGTGGAGAGAGATCCACAAGCTAGAGCAATAGGGACAGAAGTCTTCTAGAAGTTCACCAACCAGAGCAGAGGGGAAAGAGTTATATTGTGGAGAGAGATCCACGAACTAGAGAAAATGGGAAAGAGTTCTCCTATGGAGAGAGATCCACAAACTAGAGCAAAGAGGAAAGAGTTCTCCTATGGAGAGATATCCACAAGGGGATAAAGTTTTCCTATGGAGAGAGATCCACAAATAAAAGTATAGGGGATTGGTGTCTCCTTTGGAAAGAGGTCCATAAACATTGTAATAGGGAATTTATTCCCAAGATATTTTTTGAGAAAATTTAGAAGAAATATTTTCTCCATGGATGTAACCCACATAGGATGAACCACACTAAGTTTGTGTCTCTTATGTGTGTGATGATTTATGCATTGCTTTGATTATTGCTATTGATATTGTCATTGATAATATTGGATAATATTGTTTGGGAAAGAAAAGTAAAAGTTGATCTTATACTGTTCACCCCCCTCTCAGTATAAGCCTATTTTCTTCAATTGGTATCAAAGTGGGTTTCTTTGGAAAATTTTAATAGCTTGAAGGAAGATCTACAAGAACACACATGGCAAGGAAAGGCAAAATAAGAACCATGAGACCTAATAAGGAAGAATAATTTGATCTTGAGACTAAAAGGAGGGAAGAGGAAAACTTTGTGAGATGTGTGGAATGTGGTAAAATTGGTCACATGGCACTCTATTATCCACAAAATGGGTATAATAGCAGTAAAGAGGAAACTAAGGAACTAAGAATACTCAAATGTTTTATTTGTGGTAACTTTGGTCACCTTGTAGATCATTGTTCAAAAGATGGGTATAGTAGCAGTGAAGAAGAAGAGGAAAATTTTGATTGTGGTATCCTTGGTCACAATGCAGCTCATTGTAATGGGTTCAGTAGTAGTGAAGAGAATGAAGATGCTCCTATTATCAAATATCTACAAAAAGAGAAAGTTTTAGAAAGGGAAGTCATAGTTGAGATAAAAAAGGAACTTGTTGAGTTGAAAAGGGAGAACTTAGAATTGAAGGTTCAAATTCAAGAGGATGAGAAAACTAAGACAAAGCTTCTACAAAATCTCTCTAACTTGAAAGGTAAAGTTGAAAATGCAAGGAGAGTTGAAGAAGGTATGGCTGAGCAACTAAAGGTAAAAGAGCTAGAATGTGAAAGACTTGTTGTTGATCTTGAAGAATTAGAAAGAGAGAACTCAATATTGAAAGCCCAAGTACAAGAGGATGAGGAAACAAAGGCAAAGTTTCTACAAGATCTCACTAACCTTAAGGTTAAGGTTGAAGAGGCAAGGAAAATTGAGGAAGGTATGGCTGAAAAATTAAAAGCGAAAGAGCTAGAGTGTGAAATATTAGAACATGAAGTAGTTTCTCTAAGGATGGAAGTGAAAGATGCCAATGATAAGCTACACAAGTTTGGAAAAATTTCAAAATCCTTGGATAGCATTACCAAAGCACAAATATCTTCATTTATCAAAATAGGACTAGGCTATGAAGAAGGACAAGAGGTATAGAAAGGGAAGTCAAGCTCAAAAGAAAAGGAAGTCTCAAAGGAAGCATCAAAAGAAGTGATTGAAGAAGAACCTAAGACTTACACTGATGTGTTGAGAAGTGATAGTATCAAAGAGGGAGCAAACAATGCACCATCAAGGAACAAATATCATCACATGAAAAGCAAAGAAAGAATTATGAGATCAAGGCAAGATGAATTTTTTTCAGGGTTATTGTTATTCATGTAATTAGTTTGGTCATAAAGCAGTGCACTGTAGGGTTCATAGAAAGAAGGATTATGGATTTACTAAGAGGAAATTCAACTCATTTGAGGATGGATATTTATTTCAAGGTCATTTCTACTCATGTAATCATTTTGGTCACAAAGCTATACACTGCAGGGTTAATGACATAAATGATTATGGCTTCACCAAAAGAAATTTCAAGATATTTGCACCATTCAAAAACTACAACATCAGGTGTTACAATTGTAATAATGTTGGGCATACAACAAGGTGGTGTAGAATAGAATTTCCAGAACTTCCAAGGACATGCAAGAAAGAGGATCCTCAAAATATTCAAAAAGGAATTACTTCAAAGGTATGGAAGAAGGTTGAGAAAGGAGAAGAGCATTGTAAGTTGGGAGTAGATTTACTCCCACACCAAAATTAATCACCTCAAGGAGAGGAGGTGGTGATGGGGCTGAGCTAAGAGTCTTATATTTAGCCCCAAAGGAGTCCCTTTGCCATTGATGTCAAAGGGGGAGATATTTGAGTAAGGGGGAGAGCATTCAGTCAGGGGGAGCAGTTCCTTAACGGGAGTAGATTTGTAATCCAATGATAGAAAGAGGAATTTTTAAAAAGGATTGCCATCAATGACAAGGGAGAGATTATTGGAAATTTTGATTACATTGGTTGTCATTGATGTCAAAGGCGGTATTGGTTCACAATGCACTCTTCATGGTTGTGTGAGCAAGAAAAAGACAAGGCATTCTCCATGGTGATTTTTGCAAATAAAATGGAAAGGTTTAATTATTTATCCATAAAAATAAAAGTTTATTTAAGTTCTCCATGATGGCATTGGAAAAAATATAAAGACCTAATGAAATATCCCAAAGTGAAAAGGTTAAATTATAATATATTTAAATATTTCAAGATTTAAAATATTATAATAAAAAGGTTTATGCAATGGCCCAAAGAGAAAATATTAAATTATAATATATTTAAATCTTTCAATATTTAAAATATTATAATAAAAAGGTTTTTAAACAAAAGGAGTGGCAAAAGGTTTTATACACTCTCTCCATGCACCGACGTCATGTCAAAGCACCAAAGCATGTAATAAAATCCAAGCGTCGACGTCATGTTTTGAAGAGCCAAAACATATATAAGGGATGATTAATTTTTTCAAAAGTGAAGGTTGATATCGACAAAATAATATGCTCACTGTTTCGATCGTCGAAGGCAAATATGATAGAGGAAGGCACACATTCATCCGCTCGCTGTTTTGATCATCAGGTCAGATAAGATAAAGGATGGTGCACATTTCATGGTAGTTATTCGGGTGTAAAAATAGGGGAGAATGAAATATGTATTCATCTGGGAGGTTAGCCCAGACGACAAAGACCCCTTGCGTGAAGGTGTGGCAGTCAGAAGGTCTCAAGTTTGAGTCACGGGAAGATAGAACGTTAGATGTTTTTCATGGAATTTTTAGCACCAAAAATCAAGCTTAAGGTAAAGCACGTGAGCTTGGAGTTTTACGTGGGTGGTTAGCCCATGTGGCAGACTAGCCAACACTAGGGTGCGGGTCAGCCAACGATACAGGTTTGAATCATGGCAGCGGCAAAGTGGGCATATTATTTTTGAAATAATTAACTTACCAAAGTCTAAGGTATGTACCACTTAGGGAGTTATAAGGGGTTCTTTTTGTTTTGATTTTTCAAATAAAAAGGGACAACATGGAGTTTTTATTTGAGAATATAGGGTGGTGCAAAAAAAAAATTATGTTATAATGTTCTTGTTGGATGTTTGAAGTGGATTGAAATATTTTTATTTCAAGTAGGAGGAATAAGGTGTATATGGAAAATTTGATGTGTGTAATTTGTGTGTTATTGTGTTGATTAATATTTTGCAAGAATAGGAGAAATAAGGTGTAAAAGTGGCTTGATAATTTTATTGTAATTCTTGCATGGTGAAAAGAAAATATGAGATTTTTTTATTGAGTTTTAATACTTCATATTTGAGAACAAAAGAAGGATCCTAGAACATCATTTTAAGATTTCATTGAGCACATTTTTTAAGGTGAAATTTCAAGCGGATTTTTTGAGAAAGTAGAGAAAGTATTTTGCAATATAATCCTTGAAGTGGCACTAGAAAAATAAGTTGTTTGTGAGACAGGTTTTTGAGGAGATATCTTCATAAGAGCAAATTAAGAGGTATGGGAACATCATTCCTTTTTAAAGTGTTTTGTTGAGTGAATTTGTTTAGAACATAAGGTGGAGATAAAAGGGTTGTTTGGTAAGCATTGTTGAAAATATTTGAGTTAGGGTTTGAGACCTACATATGCATAAATTTTTGAGAGAAAGTTGAAACAATTGCATTAGAGTTTGAGATCTTCTTGTACTTCATTGTTGAATGATTTTGGAAAAAAATGGGATAGAGTTTGAGAACAATATTGTGGTTCCATTATTGAAAGATATTGAGACATTTGTGCTAGAGATTATGAACTACTTGTGCTAGGTTTGAAGATGAGTTAGTGCATCATTGTGAAATATTTTGAACATTGGTTTGAGAGATATTGAAAGCAATTATGAAAGTGTTTGAGATCAATTTTGCATTAGTGTGATTGATATTTGAGAGAAAATTTGCAAGAAAGATAGACCAGTTTTGTGAAACAAGTTATACACTATTTTGATTTGATTTGAAAGGGATTTTGTAAGATATAGAGATTGGATTGCTTGAGTACAAGATTTGTGAGTGTGAAGAACATATTGAGTTTTTTATAGAGCATATAATTCTCTATATGTTCCAGAGGTTAAACAAATTCTAAGTAGAATTTGTCTATTTGAAGAAAGCTTTTCTGAAAGAGATTTAAGCTATGTTTGTATGCAAGATTTGGAAATATTTGAGCAAGTTTTCTAAGTAGCATTGAAGGCATATATGAGCAAATATTTTGAGAAGGCTTGAAGGTATATTTGAGAAAATATTTTGAGAAGGCTTGAAGGTGAATTTGAGCAAGTATTTTGAGAAGTATTGAAGGCATATTTGAGCAAGTCTTGTGAGAAGACTTGGAGCATCTTTGAGGTATATTTGAGCTAGTATTGTAAGAAGACTTAGAGCTGTCTTGAGGCAGATTTGAGCAAGTCTTGTGAAGGCTTGAGACAACATTGAAATAGTTTTGTGAGTAGAGTTAAAGAATATTTGTGCTAGACTTGAGATAGGGTTTGGTGCATATTTGTGAGTAGAGTTAGATCAGAATTGTGCTATACTTGAGATAAGGTTTGGTGCAGATTTGAGATAGAGTTGAGAGAAGAATTTGGAGTTGATAAGAGCAAAGAGGATAGAGGTATCCAGTGTATAGAGGTCCATAAGACAGTGTAGTGGGGATAGAGGTCTCCTGTGGAGAGAGATACACAAGCCAGAGCAGTGGGGGCAAAAGTCTTCTAGAAGTTCACCAACTAGAGTAGAGAGGAAAGAGTTCTCCTGTGGAAAGAGATCCACAAACCAGAGCAAAGGGGAAAGAGTTCTCCTATGGATAGAGATCCATGAACCAGAGTAAATGGGAAAGATTTATCCTATAAAGAGATATCCACCAATCAGAGCAAGGGGATAGAGTTCTCTAGATCCACAAATTAGAGTATAGGGGATTGGTGTCTCCTTTGGATAGAGGTCCATAAACATTGTAATAGAGAATTGATTCCCAAGATATTTGTTGAGAAAATTTAGAAGAAATATTTTCTTCGTGGACGTAACCCACATTGGGTGAACCATGTTAAATTTGTGTCTCTCATGTGTGTGATGATTTATGCATTGATTTGATTACTGCTATTGATATTTCCATTGATAATATTGGATAATATTGTTTGGGAAAGAAAAGTAAAAGTTGATCTTATACTGTTCACCCCCCTCAGTATAAGCCTGTGTTATTCACCAACATGTGATTGAATTTGACATGCTCAAGGACACTCAAGTGATTCTATCTATTTTAGAAAAGTGGTTGGTAGAAAAAGTAGGCCTCAAGCTATTGAAGTTATTTGTCCAAATATTTGAAATTGATATAGCCTAAGAATATTAGAATATAAATATGATAATGCACTCTGAGTGGACTATGGTTTCTATAAATGTATAGGATTTGAAGTTCTAGATGGGGTTCACATATTGATCTTAAAATCTAAAATCTTCTTAAGTGTGCATTTCTTTGTTCTTCTAGTATGTCTCAAATTAGTTTCTTGATGTCCTATACATTTATCTTTATTTTTTATGTATTTTCCATATCTAATATTTCCTTACAAATGTGATGTTCTTAAGGGAATTTAGAAATGAAAATTTATGTGACACCTTTATTTTTGTACCAAGAAAATCTATGTGAAAAAATTCAATATTAAACTATACTGGAGGTTCTATTCTTGGAAAAAATAACTACATATAAGATAAGATGATATTAAATAAATAAAATGAATGCAAAACTACTTTGACACCACATGATTTATACTATGGGGTCTAGTACATGGTGGCATAGAGCATAACTCCGTGAACCAACTTGTGGTGCTAGGAATGTTATACTTCAAAGTTGTAAAGCAATAAAAGGCAAAAAAAATATATATTTTTTATAACAATGCAAATTTATTTATATTTAATAAAATTGTAAATACACTTTATATCAAAAGGCACACACAACCATATTAACAATAGTAATATTTATTAGTATGTGGGATGTATGGTCTATAGGGTGCAAGGAACTATGTTCCAATGTAGTTAACATAGTAGAACAAAAGCATAGAAACTAGAGGAATATCCTTAGTCTATAGAGTGATAAAAAGGGAAGAGGAACTTAGAAAAATATCAAAAGAATAATAAAAAATAGAGATGAATATTAGGAAATCAAGAATAGAAGGAATAGCCTAAAAAAAATTGTAATAAATAACCCATAGAATTCATAATAGGAAAAAAATCATATAATAAAAATAGCAAATCCAATTAAATATCATAGATATAAATTCAATTCTTAGAAAGTAGTACAAGCCACTCAGAGAAGAAAATCTCTTAATGACAGAGATATTTATGTATCTTATGCACACCAAGGTGATAAAAGTTAGAATAATGAATTAATAATCAAACTACAATTTATCTCTTCCTATTTATAGACTGCCAACATAACAAAATCTAACATTAATGCTCAAGGATTGATTCATCCTTAATTAAAGGACTAGAGATAAAAAATAAGTATATCTAACATGGCTACATCAAGGCCATTACATGGCTTATGCCTTTAGAATATTTGTCCTCAAAGTTAGAAATTTTTGGAGAATGGCCATTGGTTCACATATAATGCCCTTATCTAGAAGATCTTGACACTTAATGAGTAGCTTCTACACCTAGTGTATATACAAATTACACTCTTGAGACTATAACATTGCTTCTAACTTCAATATGACCTCATTTGAGTAACTATAAAATCTCTATCTAGGACTACATTTTAATAAAGTACATGTTTAAGACAAGAAACATGAAAAATAAGGTGGGTTTTAGATGTAGGTTGGAGCTCCAACTGGTATACCACATCTATTATCCTATAAACTATCTTTAAGGACCATAGAGTTTGGGTATAAGACTTTGGATGGTATTGGTATTGATAGAAAATTGCTTTTATGAATGGAGCCTTAACGATAACATATCATCAACTTTAAAATAGATTGGCATAAATTCTATTGATACTTCATATTATTTTGAGCTTTACAAATATTATATATCTGGAGAATAGATTTCCTCTATTAGAGGAAAGTATCAACTTGAGAAACATGAGAGGACCATGGAAGATAATCTATCAAGGATAGAGAAGTTTAACCATACAAATACTCAAATTATTATATCTTAAAGAAAAGAGGATAAGAAGTATTGTACCACCACTCTCCTAAGGAAATCCATTTAATCTACTAATATTTCTTATCTTAATCAAATCATCTTAAATATGTACCCATACATTTATTCATAATTTTGTTTACCCATCTATCTAAGGATGGTAAGAAGATATCATATTATATTGGGTATCATCAAGGGTGAACAAATTATTCTAAAAGTTACTTGTAAATATAGGGTCATGATCCTAAGCAATTGAATTGGGTATACCATGCGATTTGAACATAGATTCAAGGAATACCTTGCCCAATTTACTAGATGTAAATGTGTGTTGTAGTGCATAGAAGTGGACATACTTGATGAGGCTCTATATGACCATAAAAAGTACTATTTTACCTTCTAAATTAGGAAGTACTTCAATTAAGTCCAAAGCTATATGATTCCATTAGTGATTAGAAATAGGAAGGGGCTACAATGATCCTAAAGTCTTAACTATTTTGCCCTTCTTCCATTAGCACACTTCATATTATACAATAAAATATTTGATATTAATATTCATTCCCTTCCAAGAAAAGGATTGCTTGACCTATTGATAAGTTTTAAGAAACCCAAAATGACCTACTAAAGGAGAGGTATGCAATTCCTAAAGGATTTTGTTCTTGAATTGGGAGTGTAAAATTAGAAATATTTGATCCTTCTTATGTAGAATGCCATTAGACCAAGATAACCATAGGTTGTGAGTGGTACTTACCTCTAGATCATGAATTAAGTTAGAAGTATTGGGAACATAATACCTCTCTTCATAATTTAATGATCCAATGAGAAATGGGGTTGGATATAAAATGAACAACTATTGAACATGTATTTATGACAATGGGCATTTGATACCATATTTCCTTACCTTTATTATATTCAATCTTAAAATATACCCCAAGATCTTGCTCAACTATTTTTTGTACTTAGGACAAGATAAACACTACTCCAAAAATTATTTGAGACTACAATGATCAATTTTAATAATGAAATGCCTATCCAACAATTAAGGCTTTCATTTTTTGACAATATATAGTATGGTTATCATATCTTTATCATAAGTATATTTACCTAGATTATTTCCAAAGAATTGTATAGTTTCATAAGATAGGGGTGACCCTATTGCATTAAAACATTACCTATAATGATTGCAAAAGCATCACACTATATGACAAAGGGCTTGCTAAAATAAAGAGTAGCCAAAACTAGAGTGGAACACAACTTATTTTAAAGCAATAAAAGATCTTGTAGCCTCTTCTATCCAAATAAAAGTATCCTTCTTGGAAAGTGTTATGAAAAACTCCAAGATTTATCACCTGCAAGAGGAAGCACAATAAAAAAAATAAAAACACGTGAAAAAAGTAACACAAGTCACACAGAGATTTACGTGGAAACCTGCAATGTGCAGGAAAAACCATGAGGTAATGGCAACTTCTTCTTTTATTATTTTCAGCGAATTTACATTCACGTTTTCATAATGTTTTTCCACCATACACACATATGCAAGGGATCAAGTCCCTTTTATAGAGCATACAAGGAAGGTACCAACCACTCATTTTATCTCCCTGAGGAGACCTCTACAAAACTGTTCATCTTCATACGAAACTAAATGATTCGTATTTTGTAAGTTGTCATCTACCTAGACATCCACTGCTCTGATGTCTACTTGGCTTAACGTCTGCTTGGTTTGACGTCTGTCCTAGATGTTTACTTGGTTAGACATCAAGCCTAGACGTCTACTAGCCTAGATGTCTGGAAGCCCAGATGTCAAGCCTAGATGTCTACCAGCCTAGACATTTGGTAGCCTAGACGTCAGGCCTATATGTCTACTAGTCTAAAATTTTAGCAGCCCAGACATCAGACCTAGATGTCTACCAACCCAAACGTCTGGCAGCCTAGACGTCAGGCCTATATGTCTAGTAGCCTAGACGTCTGGAAACCCAAATGTCTGGACTAAATGTCTAGCAGCCTAGACGTCTAGCAACCCAAACGTATGGCCTAGATGTCTAGAAGGTTAGATGTCTAGCCTGCTATCTAGATGTCTGACCCAGACATCTGGCCTACTTTGGACAACTACAGTCCTTTTTCCTAGCTACCTTTACTGCATAGTGATTTCACTTCCTAACAAAAAGATCCATTAAAAGAGCTATAATCTTCCTATAATTTTTTAAAAAGTTCTTGTAATAACCAAAAAGACTTAAAAAGCACTAAATATGGTAAGAGATTTTGGTACTAGCAAAAATTGCATTGCCTACATATTTTTAGGATCTTTGTTGACACCCTATTGCTACATTAAACCCATTATATATGTTTTTATAATGGGATTCACCTTCTCATTTTTGTCTCTATTATACATTATTTTATGGTTTTGTTTATGTTTAAATAAAAATTAGAGGTCATTTTGGAATTTTATAAGGGACTAGCTTTGTATGCATATGGCATAAAGAGTTGAGAACTATTGCATGCACATATCTTAAGACTTCAATCATCCATATCCCACTCATATGGATCCTAATATTTCATCTTACTTTCTTCATCTTTTGTTTATGCGAAGATAGAACGAGTATAATTTTTCAATTGATTAGACCCTTATGTATTCCCTATTCTTACCTCATTAATGCATGGGAAGTTTGAGTTGTCCATTTGGATACCTTAATGATGTGTCACTTATCCATCTTAAATATTCTTAATAAATTCTCCAATTTTCCTTTAATGGCTACATCATGACAATATTTAGTGTGAAGATCATGCATGATTTATTAGCACAGTTAACTTTCCTTTTAATAAATTAAAAGTCACTTTGAACCATGGGAATTTAAATTGACATAACCAAATTTAGTTTGCATATCGTAAATGTTTTATATGTTAGATTAGTATCTTGTCTTGTGCTCTAAATACTTTTATTTGCTACATTTAGACTCGATAAATGGAAAAGAGCTAAATTGTTAGCACCATATCAATTGTCAATGATACAATAGTAATAGAAATGGATAATGATGTATATAACTTCTTAGATATCTATTATAAGTGCAAGAATAACACCTAAAATAGTAGTTATAGGGACGACTAGGACTACCTAGATACTATGGAAAATATTATGGAGTTGAGGCTACCAAATATAGGCACTTAGTCTAAGATACCAAACTATGTGCATGTGGTGTAATGGATACTCCATAGAGTGGACTTGTCAAAAAGAGAGATAAGGGACTCAAATAATGAGTCGATCGCTTGTTTTGATATTGAAGCCTTGCACACTATTTATAGAATCTCTCCTAATTTTCCATTTATGAAAACCACTAAAACTAGTCACTTGCAAATAAATATAAGAGCATCAAACAAATCCTAAAGATCCGAAGAGTGAACAAGAACAAGATCCTCTATCTAAAAAATGAAAGATATGTAAAAAAATTATACTTGAAGTAAGTTATGGTATGACCATGCTTTATAGGATTTTGGGTGATTCAAACACATCCCATTTTTTTGTACATTATGTGTTGGTAGTAAATTCTATCATCCTTGAAGGAGTTAAATTTGATTGGGCTTCCTTTCTTTCAGATAATTTAGTTAGTAAAATTAAAGTAAAAATTCAAGCCCCAAAGAGGCTTGAGTTCCATATGACTACTTTTGTAGTTGATATTCTATACATGATTTCATAGGTCAAAATGAGAGAATTTTTATTTCTTAACTATCTAGAGAGGCCACCTATACATATATTTTTTAGAAATATCTAGAAAGAAAATGCCAAGAAATTATTTTTGTTTTTGTATTATATTCATTCTATTTTTTTCCATGTATTTATTCTTTATTATATAATTATTTTTGTCCCCACTTCATTGAGGAAGCTAGGAAACTTTATAGCTATACATTAGCCTAATCATTCAAGCCCATTATACATACATCAAAATTTTAGGCTTCTAAGGGAAGACTCATTTGTTACCAAAGTGTATTCCTAATAAAATGCAACTCAAAGAGGTAGCTTATCAGATGATGGAAAAAATTAATGGCTATATTAAAGAAATTTTCTGGCCCACATCCATGTATTTTCAACCTATTCCTTTTTCCATTGGAGATTTTACCATAGGAAATTTGGGGCATTGTTCAAAATTGACCTCACAATTTGATAAGCTTTAGTTAGAAGTTGTAATACCATATTTGTTGACCATGAGGGGAATTTAAAGAAATATTTAAGGTCTATCTAGAAGACTTGGAATTTTGAATGTACATGTAGGTAATTCAAAGAAGACCTCTAAAAGTGATAGAAAAAAGAAGGAAGAAGGATGCTTTGAGGTATGACTTGGGTAGCTCAAATTAGGCCCCATCCCAACTAGATATTTTGAATCCTTGAAAGATAAGTATTAAATTAAATTCAAATATTGAAGTCCCCATAGAAATAGTTGCTATGGAAGATACTCCTATACAAAAAGGTAAAGAGCCATAAAAAATAATTATGATGCTTTTGATATTTGTTAAGTGTAGGTAGTGGGAATTATGTGGGAGGAAATGTATCCTATAGGTAGGTAGATGATTAACTACCTCTTAGAATATCTATTTTAGAGAGAAAGACTTGATGATCAAGGGTTCCATTTTAGTTCAATTTAGACTTATTTACTTTTATTTGAAATTTTAAAAGCAAAGACTTGGATGCTTTAAGTTCTTTTGCATGTTTATGGTTTCAAGCTTAGTTAGGATCAATTTTAGCATTGCTTGTGAGAAAGTATTTTCTTTATTTCATGAATGTGAATATTTTCCATTTACATGAAATTAAAAGTAAACTCTTAGTGAATAGGTTTTAATGCTTGCTAGTTTAAAACTTGTTTATTGATATGCTTTATGTGATTCAAGTGTTTGATGAATGAATTATGGTATGTGGATTTCTAATTGTTATTGGTCCTATTACCTATCTTTGAAAGTAAATAATTGATGGATGAACTTGGGTATGTGGATTTCTAATTGCTATTGGTCCAAATATCTTCTATTTTAAGTGAATTATTTTATTAATTGAAATTCATGTAGTTAGTTGCATTTTATAGAAATAAATATTTTATTTTTGAATAGGAAAATGAAATCAAGTAGTGCTTTGAATTGGAGGGTTGTAAAAAACCCTTGGCTATTGCCTACATAAATAGTAGTTAACATGTTTTGAGTGACTTTGTTGCACATCGAATGGTTTGACCTAGTTAAGCCCCTAAAAAAAAACCCAATCTAACCAATCCTTGGTCACCACAAATAGACATTATGAAATAATTAAGGAAAACTGCTTAGAAAAATTTATTATGTGAACTAAATCACCATTTTCTTAAACTTATTGTAGTTTTGGACGAAGAAGAAGATGTTGCTCAAAGAAGAGACCAATTAAGAGAATGCCATATCCAAAGGTAAAGGTATATATGCAAAAATAAATGTACACCAATTAGAAATTGACATAAAATTAGACTCAGTAAGAAGACACACTAGAAGAAAATTTCCTATAGGTTTTATCCACTCAGCATTGCCATACATCCCTATACCTAGAAAAAAGAAGGAATCTCAAAAGAACAAAATAGAACCAAAGGAGGTAATTAATTCTAAATATTTAACTTTTATTAAATCTATTACTTTAGGTATAGTTATAAAAGAAAAATCTATAAGAATGGCTCATATCATTGGGAACCAACCCCTATAATGGATAACTAACACCTTAGAATGTAGAGAAGTATTTACCTATTTTAAATGATGATGGAAACATGAGCATTGATGAACATTTAATGACCTTAAATCAAGCTATAAATCTATTGAATGTATAATATGAGGATGTAGTGATGAGACTATTCCCTTTTATATTTAAAGGTTTTGTAAGGACATGGTTCTATGGGTTTCCCCATTTAACCATTCACGACTGGGATGAATTTAAAAGAACCTTTACAACTAAATTCTCTAATATAAGACTTGTTAGGAGTTTGGGGATGTAATTAGTATCAATTCATAAAGAAAAATGGGTATTGGTTCAAGAGTATAATTATCATTTCCAACAATTAAATCACCAAATACCAACAAAAAAGAGGACTCATAAAGAGTTGGATGTTGAATTCTATTTAAAAAGTCTTTGTGAAATCTATTCTTTTACATAGCATAAAGAGATTTTACATAGTCAAAAATTCAAAGCAACAATACTAAGCCAAATACATTATAACTACTATTTTTTACATGAAGGAGATAAATTTTTTTACACACACTTATACTATAGTCATTACAATATTTTTGGTGAATATGTACAACTATAGTTTTTTCTTCTCTTCAGTTATAAATTCCACCACCTAACTGACAAGAAAGAGAATATACACAACTATAATTTTATTTCCCTTTAGTGACAAATTCCACTACCTAACTGACATTAAAGAGTATATGCAGAGCTATAGTTTTTATTTCCCTTTAGTTACAAATTTCATTACCTAATTGACATGAAAGAGATTATGTAAAGCTATAATTGTTACTTCTCTTTAGTTGTAAATTCCACTACCTAAATGACATGCAAGAGAATATGCATAGTTGTAGTTACAATCTTGAAGTATGACTAAATTGACATTTTTCCAGTATAATTTTCCTTAGCATCAACTAATATGCACAACTTAGTTTTTACTTACATCACATTTCTAACATTCTACTCCTTGATACTAAGGGGTCTTACAAGTCTAGCTTTAAGTTTTAAGAGTTGAGCTTTGGTAACTACTTTTATGAACACATCGACAAACTACTATTGAGTGCTATATTACTTCAAATCTATTCTTTTCTTTTGTACCATACCCTTGATAAAATGATACTTCAAACAAAAGTGTTTAGGCCTACTATAATGGATGATATTCTTTGCCAATTGAATTGTACCCATATTATTGCAAGAATGATTGTAGGATGACATTAATTCTCGCCAATGTTCTCTAATACCTTCCGAGCCCATAAGGCTTATCCACTAGTTAAGGTGACTATCATATACTCAACTTATATGGAGTAAAGAGTAACTTATCCATATTTCTTTGAGCTCCATGTGATTAGTCAAAAACTAAGAGAAAAATAGTTGTTAGAAATAGAATATCGATCATCCAAGATATCACCCTAATCAAAATAACTAAAATAAAAAAACTCCATATCCTTAGTTGCATAATAATGAATGTCAAAATAAAGACCACATTTCACATACCTCAATATTTTCTTGGTAACCTTAAAATAAATTTGAGATGGTTCATTCATGTACCTTGAAGTAAGAGAAACAACATAAGCAATGTCTAGTCTAGTGTTAGTGAGAAATACCAAACTTCCCACAATATTCCTTAAATGGTCACATTTACTTTCTCAACTTCATTTTTCTTGCACAACACTACTTCATGAGCAATTAAAGTGGGAAATGGTTTACCTTTGTCCATATCAAACTTATTTAACATATATTTAGCATACTTTGTTTGAAAAAAAAAAAAAAATATTTTCACATTGATGAACCTCCATTCCAAAGAAGTAATGCATTGATCCCAAATATTTTATTTCAAGCATACTCATCATAGCAATTTTTAAATTTATCTTTCATTTTTGGGCTCCTATCCACATAAATCAAATCATCTACATACAAACATACAAGACAAATATCATTACCTTATTTTTTGGAGTAGAGGGTAGGCTCATTCTTGCTCCTTTTGAAGCCACTTTATTGAAAGTATCCATATATATAGGAATACTAAACCCTTGGTGATTTCTTAAATCCATACAAGGCATTCTTAAACTTGTATACAAAGTCTTCTTTATCTTTATTCATAAAATATTGTAGTTGTTTTACATACACTTCTTCTAAGTACCCATTCAAGATGGTACTTTTTACATCCAAGTGATGGACACTCCATATCCCTTGGGTGATGAACTACTTGAATAGCTTGATGAAATATCATTAGAATTGCTTGAAGAACTACTTGAAGGTGTTAATAATCAATGATTATATGATTTTATTTTGGAAATGAAGGGTATTTAAGTACATATGATGCCTATTAGGAATAACAAACCTTCAAATAACCTTGCAACTATCTTGTCCTATACTACATACATAAACCTTATGAGGGGTGGTTATACCATTTGACTTATCACATGAGCTATGTTGTAATAACTCCTAACATACCTCTCCTAATTTAATTTTAGTCATAACTCTATTTTTATATGACCAAAGAATAATTTCTAGGGTGATGGAATTTGAGAGAGAAATTCCCCCTCTTAATGTAGAATTTCTACTTTGATACTTAGGAGTATTGGGTTCCACCAATCATGCACTTCAAATATATTTATTACAAAATATTTATTCAATACTTATACATGAATTGTGCATTTTATTGAATGGATTTAAGTGAAACATTAGTTACCATGCATCCAATGTCGATTATTGAACTGATTGTATGTAGATGTCTATCTTGCATATGATGGAATAGAAGTTGTGTATGGTTTCTTTTGTTGCTTTTCCTTTCTCTGATTTTCATTGTGATCAAGTATTGGATTCTTTGCAAGTTATTATTTTAATCCTTTGAATGGTCCCATAGCTACCATAGTTTTTCCTTTAACTAGAATGTAGTAATCCATTAATTGATCTATGACCTTTATAATTGAGCCATTAGGATCCAATAGCTATTTGTTGTTGTCTAACAAATCTCCCTTTATCTCATATTATATTTTCGATCTTGAGGATAGTGTAATGCATCTTATAATTTAGTATCTTGATTGCTTTAAGTGTTGGTTATACTCCTTGATAAGAGTCTTATGAGATCTATGCTTTTATAATGATATATGTATCTCTTGTTTGAGTTGAAAAATTAAATAATATTCTTTCAATGAGATCTAGTTTGTATTATATCCCATGCTTCTTCAAAGATTTCTTCACAATAGGCCATTCATATTACAATTTTTTTTTTCATTACTTGGGAAAATGAGTAGAAAAGAAATTAACTTTGAACATACCATCTTTGTTCTAGAATGTAATGAACTTCTTGGCCTTAAGGGTATCCCATGGATTGTGATTTAATAGATCCATTTATATATATGTATTGTTACCCCCTATTTATTCCTTAGATTGAAGTGATCAACCAATGAAACTTTTCTTGTATAATAATTTGGATGATTTGAATACATCTAGTCTTATTATCCTGTCATATATTTGGATTCATACCAAATATTATTATGTTGTCTCAGTTGTGCTTGTGCAACAAACACAAATTTTTCTTATTCTTCTTGAATATTTTCTTCTTCTTCCTTGGCTTCATTTTCTTTGGCTATATTATTTTCCTGTGTCTTTCTCCAACTTTTATTTTTCTTTTAGAAGATGAACTATCTTACTACTGGTTCATCTCTCACAAAGAAGATCCATTTTTGAATTGATTATGCCAACATTCCTTCATGGTGTGTCTATTTATTCCACAATGTTCACACATTTTTTCATGTATAAAGTACTTATTTGAGAGTTATTTCTCTAATTATGATACCTTTGAAAATTATTTATTTTTTGGAAGCACTGTGGAGGTCTCATGTCTCTTCTAAATCACTACTTCTTCATTTGATTTATAAGTAGTAACTATACTTCTTCATCTATTTTATGTGAGGCCTTTAATTTTTCAAGTAGGTTCTCCAAATTTTCAAAGCTTGGTGTTTGCTCAATAATATTTAAAAATATCATAAAAAATTACACTTTTATGAGAGAGATCTCAAAGTAATTGGAACTACTATTTTATTAGATACCTGAATTTCCAATGCTTATAATGATGCTCACAACTCTAAAATTCTCCTCATGAATGATTCCAACTTTTCTCCACTATTCATCTTTAGACAATGGAGTTGGCTTTAAAGGAATAGAATATGATTTTGATTCTTGGTTTCAAATATTATTTTCAGCTTCTCCCATATATCCTTGGATGTGGTTGAACCCTAAATATATGCTTGGACCTCATCTACTACTTTGAACATGATGGTTAGTCTTTCATTTCTATCTACCTTATCAAATTTTATTTTTCTCCTTATGTAGTAGGACATGTAATGGTCCCTCCTACTAATTGCTATACTTCCTCAAATTCAAGCTTTCTCTTGATTTTGGTCTTCCAAGAATCATAATTTTTTCCTCTCAAAAGTTGGGAATTTGGTAAAAAAATTTGGTTCTCCACTAGCCATAGTAAATTTTCACAAAATTTTAATATCTTATTTTTATTGATTCAGCCTCAAAAAATACTTTTTTGATGAGTATATATAAGCTTGTACTCAATTTTTAATTGATGTTTCAAGACGTGAGAATATTGTCTTGTCAAATAAATGAATTATGAAGGAGAAAAATCTTATTTCCTTCTTTTGAAAATAATTTCTTTTTAAAATAATAATATTTATTCTTTCTATGCTTCTCTTAATAAAAAAATACCTTCAAATTTAATGTATCTTTGTCTTTCTTTTTTTTCCACTAATAAGTATTCAAATATTTTTGAATATTTTTTCTTCAACCTTTGAAAATTAAATCAACATTGACTTTGTACCTGTCCCTATGGAAATTGTACTAGTGTGTTCATCCTTTGGAAATACCTTTAGGTAAATTTTGCTTGTTCAATTTTGAAGTAACCTTGCTTGATGTTGGATTAGTATATTAGATGTTTTCTATCTTCCTTGAGTGAATAGTTCTCATGGAAGGTCATTTGATATTGTGTAGGCAATGCCCCTATTTTGATTGTGAGAATCCCTCTTAAAACTTCACTTTTCTTCTATTGAATGTTTTTTCTTTTAGATAATTATTTCGTCATCCAGACACGTTCCTTCGATATTTGGATATCCATATATTTAGTCCTTTGGGTGAGTGATTTGCATATGACCATTTCATATTTCCAGTAGGGGCCTTTTTATTTTTTTCAAGTGAGTTCCTTTCTCTTCTATTCAAATGGGGTCTTTATCTTCTGTTTGAATGAACATATTTCTCTTCTATTTTAACAAGTTCCATTCTCTTCTCTTTGAATAAGTATCTTTCTCTTATGATCAAGTGGCTTGTTCTTATTTTCAAATAGGTACCCTTCTATTTTATTCAAATGGGTGTATTTCTCTTTTGATTGGGTACCTTTCTCTTCTGCTTGAGTAGGTGTTTTGCTCTTCTTCCCAAGCAAGTGCCTTCTTCTTCCTAAGTAGATGTCTTCCAATTTTTCTTGAGTGGATGTATTTTAATTATTTTCGAACGAATGCCTTTTAATTCTTGTCAAGAAGGATGTATTTTATTTCTCTATATTTATTTTACCTTTAAATGTGTGTGTATAAATAACAAATTCCATTATATTACAAGATGCTTGAAAACTAAATTTTCTTTTTTGTATTGCCTACCTTTAACTCATATTCATGTTTTGCATGTGAGTGATTTTTTTTGTTTTCATCTCAAACTGGTCCTTCAACCAAAACACTGGGTCTTCCTTGTGTGAATGCTATCCTTATGAACATATGAAATCATATTTCTATTTTTCTATGCTTTGGATATTTGCTTTGAAACTTGTACACTATTTTGAGAATCAAAGATGTTGATTGCTCTTTCCTTCTCTTACTATTGTATTTTTTATTTAGGGTAAAGTTACTTCCCCTTGTAAATTCTATCTATATATTTTAGAATTCTAGGAACCTTTCCAAATATTTCAAGTCAAGATCTTTCCTGCTTGATGAAACTTATTAGTTTCTCTATTTTCTTTGAAAATTTTGTCCACTTGAATGTAGTGGATGAGTTAGTAGGCCCTAGTTCTTGTCTGAGCAGAAACCAAAATTTGAAAGCTCCATGGAATTTAATTCATAGAGATGTTCTTACTCTCTTTGAGGCTTACTTTGAATTTTTTATATAGGGCAATATTATCCTTGAACTTCTTTTATCAACCTAGAAATTAATTTCTCAAATAGAGTTTACTTTTGGCTTTCTCTATGTTGAAGCTAGAGGAGGATAAGAAGAAGAATTTTATCTTCCTTCTACATACTCTGACACCACATGTTAGACTCAATGTTTCAATTATTACATTATAAAAATAAAGGGTATTTAAGTACATAGGATGCCTATATCAGACATAACAAACCTTCAAAAAAATTGCAACTATCTTGTCCTATACTACATGCATAGATATCATGAGGGGTGGTTATACCACTTGCCTTCTCACATGGGCTATGATGTAATAAATCCTAATAGAAGGACTTATTGGTAGACTTAATGGAAGAGTAGGAACACTAGTGGGTTGTCCACCACCAACACTACCATTACCAACATTGGTGGTCTTACCATCGTGGTCTCTTTTATGACCATATACTCCCCTTTCATCACAAATACATCTCTAAAAATTATCACTTTGTTAGTATTTGGATTATAGAGCCTATAAGCTTTGTTAGTTTCATAAAATACAACAAAAATGAAATGCTCACTTTTTGGATCGAGCTTCTTCCTTTTCTCATCAACAACATGATCATAAGCTAAACAACTAAAAAATTTAAAATAATTAACATTGGATTTCTTCTCATACTATGTTTCATAAGGAGTCATCTTATGAAGAGCACTTGTAGGACTTATATTAATAATGTATACTATTGTAGCAACATCATCAACCCAAAAAATATTTCTTAGTGTTATTGCAGTTGCACAACCCACCCCAATAGGGGACCCACATGAAATTTTGATTTTTATCTGAATTTGCTTATGCCAAGGTTTTGAGTTTGCTTGCATTAAATTTTTATAAATACATGAATTTCAATCACATCGATCTCATTTTAATGGCTTCAATAAGAAAATTTACATTATTCTTTGATTTATGCCTGAAATAATATTTCTAACGAGTAAAATTAATGCCCCAAGTTGTTGCCTTCAACATTTTGCTCAAGATGTCATTATCAAGGTCACCCGGGAAGTTATTAGAAAATGATCGTGTGTCCATTTTTTTAAGTGCAAAGTCTCCCCAATCAAATGTATGGCCATGTAATAAAAAAATATGGAGTTAAAAAGCATGCAAGTTTAAATCTACTAGCAATAAAATGAAATTAAAAAAAATGGATAATCAAAAGAAATCATTTCTAGGTCTTAGATTTTTTTTTTGGGTAATTAAAATTCATTTTGAGTAATTGAAAATTATTTTTGGACTTAAAAAAAATCATTTCTGAGTTATTGGAAATATCTTGAATTTTTTGAAATATGAGTTAAAAACGAAAAGAGCCTCGGGAGACCGTGCAAATGAAAACTCTTAAAAGTTGATTGAACAAAGAATAACCCAAAACTAGGCAAATAAAGGCATTTAAATTTGATTGCACAAAGTCGAGAAAAAGAAACCCTAGATTAACTTGCACATGCCCAAAGCTAGAGTTTATCTTAGGGTGGAGAAATCACAGGATTTTAAAATCCTAGATATGTGCAACATCCTGAAGTAATGTTAAAAGAGAAAAACATTTAAGAAAGCAAAAAGCGAGAGCCCAAATTGTTTAAATGACTCGAGATCGATAATGTTTTGGCAGTGATGCAATTGCGAGATTTTAAACTTCTAGATTCTTGCAACATCCCAAAGTAATGTTAAAAGAGCAAAATATTTAAGAAAGAAAAAAATGAGAGCCCAAAATCATTCAAATGAAATAACCTGAGACCGAGAATATTTTGGCAATGAAGCAAGCATAGCCCGAGATCATGCCAACAAGAGCATTTAAAGTGGATTGAAAAAGTATATCCCAATATCGTGATAGCAAAAGAATTTAAAGTTTAATTGTGCAAAGTCAGGCAAAAGAAACCCTAAAAAAATTGATAATTAAAAATGAAGCCCAACAATCAAGTGGCATTAGCTCAACCGATTAGATTCCTTAATGTTTATGATACATGGATAATATCCAAGCTTTGTTGTAATACCACTATATGGTGATGATGTAATACGAATGGAGACACTTCAATCCCATATAACTAATTGAAAAAATGAAGCCCAACAACAAAAAATGAAGCTTGGCAAATAGAAAATAAAGTTTGACAATTGAAATTAAACCTGACATTTGGAAAATGAACCCCAACATGAGTTTTGAAAGAAAAATAAATATCTCATATTGAAAGCCTAAAATAAAAGCTAAAGCAATTAGAAATTGGCATCTAGCAATTGAAAGTGAGACTTGGAGATTGAAAATTTTACCAAGCACTTAGAAATTGAGCTTGACAATTGAAAACTAACTCGATTGGTGCCCTAAAAATGAGCAATATTGTAATGCAATAAGAGCATGATAAGAACCTTAAGCCCAATATGGAGTGCATCTACAAAGAAGATGACTGGCCTAGATTTGTTGAAGAAGGATTAAGAAAAATAATAAAAATAAATAAATAAATGAAGTAAGGCAAAGACTCATCGGTTAAAGGTTATTTATAAGAAAATTATAAAAATTAAAATGGTGAATGATACGGAGGTTAAAAAAACAAATTTTTAAAATATTATAAGCATTGAACAATAGGTTTAAAAAATCAATCAGAGCCCACCTTTAGGAGAAGACAAATAAAAAGTGACATAAAGAAAGATCGATGGTGCAAATTTAAAGTGATAAACAAATATAAATGGTCAAAATATTGTCTTTCAAATATTTTTCTCCCACAAAAGCTAAATTTAAAATTATTTTTGCTTGTCTTCTATGATTTACAGGCAACGATAGCAGCAAAGCGAAGGCCAAGAGGAATTGGAAAAATTCATTGAACCTAGACCTGATCCTAGCTACTCAAATACATGACAACTCAGTTACCTAACTTGAAAAGGACATGTCCAAGGAAATTAGAAGAATCCATGATAGAGAATTAAAGATAAAAATTGAGAAGAAACTAAAAAAAATAACACATCATCTAGGTAGTGACAAATAACTCATCTGTACAAGTGTAAAGCACTAATATACAATTGTAAAGTACTGAAATACAACTATTGAAATTGTAAGGCTATAAATAGCCATGAAAGGCCCATTTCAAAAGGTCAGGATCCATTGTTAGTATTAGACATTCTAGGTATTTATTTCTTATTTTTTAGTTGGTGGATGTTTGAACCTTGTCATTGTACTTGGAGAATTATCCTTGTAATCACATGATGCTAGCAAGTCTAAAATTGTAATCATTGAATATCTTTATCAATGCAAGATATTAAAATTCTTGGTGTAATCTATGCATGTTGATGGTGGTTACATTTGAGTCAATTCTAGTGTTTTTTTTCTTTCTCCTTTGACTATGGCACCATCTTGGTCTCATATTGTGTGAACGTTTGTTAGGCTAAGGCTAGTTTGATTCAAAATTGCTACTTTAATAGATTTAGTATAAGGCTTCAAGGATTCAATGGCTTGTTTTCTTTCTTTCTCTAATCCTCTTTTTTTGAATTTTCTTTGAAACTTGCTTATATTAGGTCTAGATTAGTTGAATTCCATATTTTGAAGCTTATTTTATATGATTATGTGTTGCATTTCAATAAGTTTTAGAATACATTGCAACTTGTTATAATGAATATGATTATAATGCAATGAATGGTGTATATTGATAATTTTAAGGAAACAAGCCTAGAATATTGCTTTGATTCTTTGAAGCAATACTATGATATTAAATGTTCATATTTTGATGATTAATTGAGCAATTAAATTAGATCTATGTTTCTTCAAGCTTAGACAATGAATTGGAACTCGCCCTTATAACAGTTATATGAAATTCTGAGTTATCCACCTACCTTTCCTTTTTTATTTTTTTGATCTAATATTCAACAATAACATATCCTATCACCCAAACCTTGGGGGAGAAATGTTTTCTTTCAAGAGAGAACAATTGTTGTTCTAATTGTTGGTGTATATCAATAATTGGGTTAGTTGTATCACTCAACAAAAAATAACGTTAGAAGGAGGGCCTAAAATGTTTGATTCAATTTTACTTTAAGTTTAAGCCTATAAGCTCTGAATTACCTTTGTTCTAGGTTTGAAATAGCCCAATGTTTTTGGCTTAATTGTTATAGATTGCTTAAATATTGAGTTTAATTCTTAAAATTACTTAATTCTCATTGTTATAATTTCACATATGTCATGCTTCTTGACTGTTAAAACTAGAACCTAGGATTATCATCACCAGGTTTAAGTCCTTTGAGGGTGATACTAAATTTCAGTCTTTATCTTGCTAGAAGATCCAAAAATAGTGAAATTAAATCAAGCACTCTTCCTCCCATTAATACTTCACCTCAATATATCACACTATTTGTTGATCCATTTGTCACTCCATTAAATTCACCCATGACAACATTCACACCTTGGTTAGGTGGTAGTAGTCCACTTAATGTTCCTAGACAAGCCCATGATATACTCAAGAATATTGAAAGATATTTACCTAGGTATAGACATGATGAAGCTAGAATAGTTTAAGAACACATACAAGATTATAAGGATGCTTTAGTTTGATTACTAGTTGAACATGAGGATGTGTCTTGTATAATGTTTCCTCTTACTTTGAATGAACTATAATATGATTGGTATATCATATTTCCTACAAATTCCATCACCTCTTGGATTAAAATTGAAACAACATTCATTAGCTAGTTTAGATTACCCATAGATCTTGCTATTATATACCATCAATTTACCTTAGCCAAAAGAGAGCCTAGAGAGCCTCTAAGGCTATTCAATACTAGGTTTCATAAGCTATATAATAGGTTGACTCCACCCTATACACTTAACATTGAAGCAGCTATACAAAAGTACTTTAAAGCTTTAGATCCTCTCACATCAATGTTTGTAAGAACATCTCATATCACTACTCTACCCATGGTGTATAGTGAGGCTTTGAATGTAGAACAACAATTGATATCTTAAGGTTTTGGAATTGGACAATTACCTTCCTTAGGACAACTAGGTGCATTTAAGTAGGTCCCAATTATAAATCAAGCTCTTTCACAACAACTACCTATGCTGAATACCCTAGTCATAATCAATCATTTAATGCCATTACTGCCCCTACCCATCCAATCAATCCAACATACCTTGATAATCAGTTTACTACTCATAAGAATACTGAATCCAATGTCCAAACTACACCAACATTTTTGAATGCTAATCCAACTCATACCATACCAACTATTTTTAATCCTACTTCATCTACAAATAACACAATAAAATAAGCCACTGCAGGTCAGACTAATGATACAAATTATCAGTTAGATAACCTATAGAGAATGGTTGAAAACCTCAGTAGTGATATGATCAAGTTACAAAAATAATTACCTCAGAATCCCCCTCTTAATAACCTTACTTAGAATAGAAACTTCAATTTCCAAAGAGTCAATCATCAATGGAACACACATACAAACAATGGGGGAGTACCCAATCCCATTGCTAATCCAAATCACTCTAACACCATAGTTAATATCTTAGATAGAGCTTTAAAAAATTGGTGTAGAGTGCATTCCACTACACAACACAATAAAAATGATTGATGTGAATTCAAGATAACCTTAGATATAGTCTAGAAAGAAATAGAAAATATGGAAATAATACCTAATGAAGATAATGCAAATCAAGCTAGCTCTAGTAATGGAATAACCTTAGTAGTAGAAACCTTTGAATCATTGATGAGCATCAGAAATGCTCATATTTTGTATACATTTTCTTGATTATTATGCGGTTGTATAATAAGGATTGCATATGTTTATGAATGATTATATAATTATTTGATGAAATTATGCGTGTTATCTAATTCGTGTGTTTTCAGTGTGTTTTTGTGGAATTGTAGTTGATTTAGTCAGATTTGGATCAGTCGAGGTCTTTTCATGGACCTGGCACTTTGTTTCTTTCGGAATCAACGTAGAGAAGGTAGGCGCCTTCCTCTTCCAGGAAGGCGCCAAGCGTAAGTAGGCGCCTTCCTCTTCCAGGAAGGCGCCAAGGAAAGACAAGCGCCTTCCTCTCCCAGGAAGGCGCCAATAGAAGGCCAGCGCCTTCCTCTTCCAGGAAGGCGCCAAAGGAAAATAAGCGCCTTCCTCTCATAAGGAAGGCACCGACAGGAAGGCACCACTAGAAGGCAAGCGCCTTCCTCTCATAAGGAAGGCATCGACAGGAAGGCGCCACTAGAAGGCAAGCGCCTTCCTCTCACAGGAAGGCACCAATAGAAGATAAGCGCCTTCCTCTTCCAGGAAGGCGCCAATGGTAGTAAGGCACCTTCCGCATAGAGAAGGCGCCCGACATACTTAGGCACCTTCCTCATAGGGAAGGCGCCCCTGTTCTTCGCTCGTTGACCAGACAAGCATGACGTGGACAACAGAGACTGGTGCAGTTCCAACTCTACGTCATGTAGAGTTAAATTGGGGATCGCACCGATGTATGAGAATGTCCTACCAATGCCAGGCGAAGCACAAACCAATCAGTGAACATGCCACCATTAGAAATGAATGCCAGTTTTAGCAGACGTCGATCACATTTACCAGACTGTCTTAGTTTAGTCTGGAATGAATCGACTGTTATAACTTCTTTGTAACAGAAGATCTATGGGTGTGCTATATAAACACACACAGACCTCTCTGAGGATATATAGAATATTTTGATAGTAAATGTAGAGAGATATACAGAAGAAGCATTGTAATACTTTGATAATTATAATACAGTTCTAAGAGTTTCTAAGTGCGTGTTCAGCTGGGAGGAAGCTGTTGGAGCCTAGGCCCACTCCAAGCTAGTATTTCTTCCCCTATTTTTCTTGTGTTTTCTAGATTAGTTTACCGCTTTTATAAGATTGTTTATCGCATTGTTATTTCTAGTATTGCAATAGGTTTATTTCTAGGAATGCGTGAATATTTCCTTTCTGTAGATTTAATTGTTTTTACGTAAATTATTGAGGAGTGTATGAATGATTGACGACCGTTTGAAACACCCCCAATAGTAGAACTAGCGGACTCATCTCAAGTGGTATTGTAAGCAATCTTGTTCAAGACCCTTCGCAAGTTTATGAAGCTCCCTGGGTTGATAAATTAAATGCATGGGCATGTGACAAAAGTAGGAAAGAAGTTAACCTTGTTTGGCCCACAACATTTTGGCACCGTTGTCGAGGAAGCATCTCAACTAGATTATTTACAATACCTGGAAACCTTCCATCTGACCTTGTATGAGTTCTTCGAGAAGAAGAGGACCTGACGGTCGGTTTATAAAAACCAATCCACCAGAACCTGAGTCAGCCGAACATTCTGAATTTGAATTAGACTCACCCGACCCACCACCAGCAATCCATTGGAGTGAGGATCCACACTTTGTGCAAAGTGCCTCCTCATCCCATCAACTTGGGGAAGAACGAATCATCATAAATCCCCTGTTTAATAGGACACCCTTAGAGGAAGCCCTATTGTGGAAAGTTGTAGAAGATCGGACGATAACACCAGACAACCTTAGAGCCTTGACTCAGAAAGTCTTAAATGATCGTAAGGCCATAAATACTGCATTAGAGACCACATTTCCTAAAAAAATGGCTGACAATGAAGAAGTCTCATCTGGCTTTAGTTTCTCGATTGATGAAGGAGTAGGAGATACCAAAATGAAAAACATATCCCCTGCTCACCTTTCGACCTTCAGAGGATACCCAACTGAGGACCCTGACCTATTTTTATTTAAGTTTGATGTCTTATGCAGGTCTGTGGACTACAAATCTGATACGTAGAAGCTGAAACTCTTTCCTTCCACATTGGATGATGCAGCTCTATGGTGGTTCATCGGTCTAGGAGACAAACACATTGCCACTTGGG
Source organism: Wollemia nobilis (assembly GCA_028583015.1). Taxonomy (NCBI): domain Eukaryota; kingdom Viridiplantae; phylum Streptophyta; class Pinopsida; order Araucariales; family Araucariaceae; genus Wollemia; species Wollemia nobilis. The sequence continues at coordinate 300,136 of JAQPPZ010001737.1, read as the reverse complement.
ATCAAATGAAGAAGCTCTTTTTAGAGCAATACCAAGATTTTGGGAGAGCAAGAGACTCCAGAGAAGAGGTCCTGAGCATGACGCAGAAAGAAGATGAGTCTCTCGAGGAATACTAGGAGAGATTCAACTTCAATCTTCAACGATCTCCTCACACGAAACTATCTGATAAGTCCCTCAAAAGCATATTTTTGAGAGGACTTACCAATGAATCACTGGAGGCTCTTAACATGATTTCTAGAGGTGATGTCTACCAGCACGCTATGGAAGACATCCGACAACTATGCCGAAACTACTCAAGAAGGAGAGGCAAGACCACTTCTAGAACCATGAAAGTGACTGCTTCAGTCACGAAGACAGAAATAGGTAACATGCTGGAAGATTTAAAGAGCGAAATGCTCTCATCTCTAGCATTGCAGATGGATACGTTATTGTTAGAGAAAAATAAGCAAGAAAATGAAGCAACATTGGCTTATTTCTGTCCAAAATGTAGAGGGAAGCATGCAAAGAATGCATGCCCAGAGAACAAAGTTAGAGTATGCGTAGTTTGCAGGCTGAACCATAAAACTCGATTGTGCCCACAACTGCCTAGTAATCAGGAGGATGTTGAAAGCGTGGATGCCTATTTCATAGGCAATCGAAAGAGTTGGCCACAACCCCTTGCGGGGAATATGCCAACCGAAATGTCGTCATATGGGGGAGGACCATACATGCCCCAAGGCCCACCTCAACCACCTAACATGGGGTGGTGGGGGCCATCACCCTGGTCCAATGCACCCCCAGCAGCATTCCCGAACCAGCAGCCATGGATGCCATATCCATATCCTGGGCAGTAGTGGAGAGGCCACACTGCATGGAATCAGGCTCCATAGAATGTAGCACCAACTCACCCCCAATAGAATTTATCGACGTTGCTAGTAGTGAGACCTATGTAGCTACCCGCACAACCGATGACAAATCCTAATAATAGGGTGAACCAGCTAGCATACAAAGTGGAGGGTGAGATGTATCCGATGTACCATATTCAGCTTAGGTCTGGTAGACAGCTAGGAGTAGGAACGCCTCCATTGGTAGAAGAGGAGGAAGAGGTAGGAGAAACACCTCTTGTAGAAGAGGTGATAGAAGAAATGCCTGAGAGAGCAAAGGCTCCATTTCCCAATCGGTTACAAGAATAGAGGAAAGTAACACAGTCGGAGTTTGATATCTTGTCTAGCTTGAAGAACCTCATCGTGACAATTCCATTATTTCAAGCCATCCGAGATGTTTCGATATATACCAAGGTGATAAGAGAGATGTGTCTAAGGAAGCCAGGATGAAGAGCAACCCGGACTATCAATGTCATGGGTAAACTAGCAGATTTGATGATGGGCAAAATGTGCCATCCTAAGTATGCGGACCAGGCAGCCGATGCTTGACTATAAAAATTGAGGGACATTCCCTGTCCAATACGTTGGTCGATCTCGGAGCAGCCATCAATGTAATGCCTCAGGAGACCATGCAGAGGCTACAACTCATGAACCTAAAACCCACTATGACAGTGCTACAGTTGGTCGATCGATCGACCGTGGCACTGAAAGGAATGTTGGAAGACGTAATAGTGATAGTCAATGCATGGGAATACCCAATAATTTTTAGTCTTGCAATCTAAAACTAGGTTGGGCGGTTACCCGCTCATCTTGGGAAGGCCATGGCTGGCAATAGTTGATGCTTACATCAGCTATCAGGATGGGCTGATGACCATCTTCGATGGACGAAATATTAAAAGGTTGACTATTTCACCCCCAGCGTAGTCCGTCGACTCATTAGGAGAACCCATGTTGATCGAGCATGAAAATCTTGAGCTATCCATGATCCAGTCGGTGATGACGTTGGATGAGTTGGTAGAAGAAGATGAATATGGTGCTATTGTGGAGTTCCTCCATGGGGAGTCCTCCATCTCTGCACCTGGATCATCGTTGGTTGGTGCCCAAGATCACCACGTTCAGCAGATACACGTCGGGCTAGGAAGAACGTTGAATGTCAGTAGTGGGTTGACTCCCACATAATTGATGAAAGTAGAAGAGCTCTTGGTTAGACACCAATAGGCATTTGCATGGGATTACTCAGATATGAAGGGTATCAGCCCAGAGATCTGTACCCATCGTATATACCTAGATGATCAAGCAACTCCAAGCAGGCAACCATAGAGAAGAATGAATCTGACAATGAAAGACATTGTCAAGGAAGAATTGCAAAAACTCTTGACTGTCGAATTCATCTATCCAATTTTTGACAGCGAGTGGGTATCACCGTTAGTGGTAGTCCCTAAAAAGAATGGGAAATGGTGAATCTATGTGGACTACAGAGCGTTAAACAAAGCGACCAAGAAGGACCACTTCCCGCTCCCGTTCATTGATCAAGTCTTGGATACACTCTCCGGGAGGAAGTATTTCTCCTTCTTGGATGGATTCAGTGGATACAACCAGATCCAGATAGGAGAAGAGGATCAGGATAAGACAACGTTCACCTACCCATGGGGAACATTTGCCTATCGGGTATTACCTTTCGGATTATGCAACGCACCTGCCACCTTTCAAAGGGCGGTGCTTAGCATATTTTTAGACATGATGGGAGACGCGGTCGAAGTATACATGGATGACTTCACCGTCTATGGAGAAACCTTTGATGAAGCAATGACGAACTTGGAAAGAGTGCTCGAAAGAAGCAAGGAAAATAATTTGTCCCTGAGCAACGAGAAATGCTTTATGATGATGCAAGAAGGCATCGTCCTCTGGGACACCACCTCTCCGTAGAAGGAATAAAGGTTGATAAAAGAAAAATTGAGGTCATCAGAGACCTACCCAGCCCTAGAATGTAGAGAGAGGTGAGGAGTTTTCTTGGATCAATCGGGTACTACCGACGATTTATCATCGAATTCAGCAAAATTGCAAAACCATTGCACACTCTATTATCTAAGGATGTGGAGTTCAATTGGATGGAAGACTACGAAGAAGCATTTCAGTTGCTTAAAGAGAAACTGATATCCGCACTGGTTTTAAGAGGACCAAATTGGGCCATACCATTCCATATCTATTGTGATGCATCCAACAATGCGATTGGAGCAGTCCTCGGATAGAAGGATGGCAAAGAATTTTATGCCATCTACTATGTCAGCAAAAACTTGGCAGGAGCCGAGCTCAACTACATGGTGACGGAGAAGGAGTTCCTTGCAGTTGTGCATGCCATAAACAAATTCTGCCATTATATCATCGGGTATAAGGTATTTGTCCACACGGACCATGTGGCCATCAGAATACTTGATGAGCAAGCCGGCCATTGGTGGAAGAATTATCAGGTGGCTCTTGTTATTGTAGGAATTCGACATCACAATAGTCGACAAACCAGGCAAAGACAACGTCGTAGCAGATTTTCTATCCAGATTGATATCGACAGACCATACAGTAGTGGAAGACCAGTTTTTGGATGAACATTTGTTCACCATTAGTGAGCAAATCCTGTGGTACGTAGATATAGCCAATTACTTGGCCATCGAAAGAACCTCACCTGCTCTCTCTTTTGAGAAAAGTAGGCGGTCATAGAGAAAAGTGCATCGTTCCTATGGATTGATGGCCTCCTATTCAAAATAGGACGTGACCAGATTATAAGGAGATGCGTAGTAGAACAGGAGTTCTCAGAAGTACTCAAAGCATGTCACGATGAACCATGCAGAGGACACTTTGTAGGGAAATGAACTGCCTACAAAATCCTATAGGCTGGGTACTTTTGGCCCACTCTGTTCAAGGATGCGGTTGCGTACGCCGACAAGTGCGATGAATGCCAAAGAATGGGTAGACCAACCCATCGAGACGAAATGCCCCTCCAGCCTCAGGTACACCTGAACCCTTCGATAAGTGGGGCATGGACTTCGTGGGACCAATTAATCCACCTTCAATAGGGAGGAGGTTTATTTTGGTCTGTACAGATTACGTCACCAAATGGGTTGAAGTTCAAGCGTTGAGAGATTCAAAAGAAAGAACAGTCACCGATTTCTTATTTGCCCACATTTTTACATGATTTGGGGTCCCTAGAGAGATAACAACAGACCAAGGGCCTCAATTTACCTCCAAGTTGATCAAGGAGCTGATGGAGCAATACAGAGTTTGGCACAATAAAACTACACCCTACCATCCACAGGCAAATGGGCAAGTGGAAGTGACGAACAGAGAAATAGAGAACATCCTGACGAAGACCGTGCAACAACACAAAAAATATTGGGCTACACGGTTGTCGAAGGTAGTCTGGGCATATAATACCATGTGGAAATCCACCACAGGCTTCACACCCTTCCAACTGGTCTATGGGAAGAGTGCGATGATGCCCATTGAATTTGAAATCAAGACATTGAGGACAGCTTCAGAATTGAACTTGAGCTTGGATGACGCTCAAAAAGAAAGGATTCGATAGCTAGATCAGCTGGACGAAATCCGAATGGACGCTTTGCAGAGAACGAAAATCATACAAAAGCAAAGAAAGTGGTGGCATGATCGCCACATTAAACTAAAGCAGTTCCAAGAAGGAGAATGGGTGTTGTTGTACGATTCTTGGTTCCAGGAAAGAAAAGGTAAATTAATGCAAATATGGATGGGACCGTATGAGGTGGTAGAGCTCATCAAGAATGGGGCAGTGCGCGTTAGAACAATTGATGGCAGCAACACCGTGTTAACGGTCAATGGCCACCGACTGCGCCCCTATAACACATCCGAAACCTTACAGGTGGAATCCAGAATAGACGTGGGGGAGACCCCATCTTGTTAGATCCGGACCAAACTCTTAACAGGCGAAATGGTGGGCATGGAGGTGCTCACCAAAATTAGTTAATTTAGTTTTTTTCTTACGGTGTGTTTTGCAGGGACGACGCCCGCATGCAAGCTGCAAGCATCCTAATCCAGGGCCTAACAGGCATGGAATGCATCTAACTGCCTTTATTTTTCTTTCTTTTCATTTGCTTTTTGTAGGTGGAGGACTTGAAAACATGAGGAATAGGTATCTAGGAAACCAGGCCTGATTCGGCTCAGCATTCCGACACCGACACTCGTAGGTAGAAGTTGAGGCAGCGTGAAGCGAGATTGAGAAGGCTTGATCACCCTTTCCCAGTCAATCGCAACATGATTGCCAAGAATAAAATGCCTTCCACATCAAGAAGGCGAAGAAGAAGGTGCCTTCCTTATAAAGAAGGCGCCCACGAAGAAGGCGCCTTCCTTATAAAGAAGGCGCCCAGCCAGAAGAAGGTGCCTTCCTTATAAAGAAGGCACCAAGAAGAGTGCTTCCTTATAAAGAAGGAAAAGAAGGCCTTCCTTATAAAGAAGGCACACAAAAAAAAAAAAAGTAGGCGCCTTCCACATTGGGAAGGTGCCACAAAAAAAAAGAGGTGCCTTCCACATCAGGAAGGTGCATACAGACTGAGTGCCTTCCACCCTAGGAAGGCATAGGTATTTAGCAGTGCCTTCCACATCAGGAAGGTGCACCCATTCAGAAGCACCTTTCATAGCAAGAAGGCGCCATCATCAAAAGGGCGCCTTCCACCATCGAAAGGCACATCCAATCAGAGATGCCTTCCACCATCGAAAGGTGCATCCATTCAAAGAGCATCGACAACATTGGGAAGGCACCATATAAGCGCCTTCCACATCGAGAAGGCACCACATAAGCGCCTTCCACATTGGGAAGGTACCAAAGAGCGCCTTTCACGTACAACCAACACTTAAGTCTCACGGATGCCTCGATCGGAATGAAATCACCACATGAACGAGCGACATCAGATGACCATACCCCTCCCCCATGTCACAAATCAGTGAATCAATGCTCTTCATGATGCATGAAACACCAAATAAGGTACGCGCATACTAACTCAAATATTTATATAATTATTCATAAATTATGCAGTACCAAAAAAATATTATCGTCATAAAAATCATATACCCCCATGGCCGGAACCACGTGCCAATGATATGGCTCGAAAGGTGTACCCTAGAATTAAATGCTAAGGTTAGGTGCCTTCCTGAAGAAGTAAGGACAGAAAAAAAAAGTAGTAGTAAGGGAAGGCGCCATGGGAGGAAGGTCGAAGAATCATGCGGTGAAAAAGAATGAGCCGAGTGATACGGAAGGAATCGGGGGACGGTAAAAACATAGTTCGAGGCCGAGGGATGGTTCGAATACTGTACCCTGGTCAGTCAGGGCTAGGATATGGAGGCAGCCAAGGAATTCATTGCCTCCTTGAGGGGCGACGTAGCTCAGGTGCGAGGGGTAGAAATTTTGGTCACCCTCGAATACATCTCGCAGGCGATTGGATTGCCCCTCATAGGTGAATGCATATACAAAGGCGGACTGCTGAAGTCGTACGCCGAAGTGCTGCTGCCAGGAGAAAATGTGCAGATAGATAAGGAAGGGCTACCCAAAAGCAGCCTTCCCATGAATCTGCGGAAGATATTCGAGCAGGTTGCTCGATTCTTTACATGCACCAGGAAGTATACCCATTTGCACACTAACCATGTGCAGTTTCTGAATCACCTGGTGCATGGAAGGAAGTTGAACGTGCCCTTCTACCTAGAAAATGCCCTGAAGGAAGAAGTGGCTAGGTACTAGAAGGGAGCACCATCCGCCTTGGCCCACCATGGGCTGATATCAGCATTGGTCCGCCATGCAGAAGCGTAGAGGTAGAACCTCGATGCAGAGGGAGATGGCGGCCAAGAAAGGCAACAGGATGCTGTTGCCAAAATAGGGCAAGAAGAGGGAAGCCCTATAGAGGAGATGGCAAGTATCGGGCAATTGGCATTGCCCAATTTCATGGAAGAAAGAGGGCATTCACCAGTGCCTGAATGCATAGAGGAAAGAGGGCATTCCCAGTGCCTGAGTATGAAGAGGAAGGAGCATCGCTTATTAGCAGCGAGGCCGAGTTTGGCCACTAGAACTAGTCCCTAGGAGGAAATGCTTATGGTGACTCCTCTTCGTAGAAGAAGAAGAGAATGACTCGAAAGTCGATGTTGCAGCCCAAACCCTCTGAGAATTGACAAATTGGAGCCCACAAGATGCAGGGACTTTCGGGAGCAATGATCAGGTCGACGTAGCCTTGGAGGAAGCGTTGGAGTGGTAGACCAATTGTTGGATGGCCCAAAATTTTTTGGAGGATTACCAGAAAGAGCATAGAGGGGAATTGGAAGAACGAGAAAGATGAATCACCCAGCTCGAGCAGTTGGTCCAACAGTTGCGGGAGGAGAACCAACTACTCTAGGATAGGGGAACAGAAAGAAGGGATGCATCGACCCAAATTGACTGGGCAAGAGAGGTCCGATGAATTCTCCCACATCTACAGAATGAGTATTCTCTTCGGGAGAATTTCGATCGGACGCCTGATAGAGCAGCCCGGAGGCAGGGGAGAATTCCTCTATTTTTGGGAGTGAAGGGGAAAGAAGTCCCACAACACCCCTTGTCATCGACTTGAGTGATACAGAGCAGCAGATGGAGGGGATAAGGAAGAACTCCCTGGACCTAAGGAAGAAAGAGAAGAACCTGAGGGGTCGACACAGGATAGATAGGGGGAAGAAGCACCCCTAGAGATGGCAGCACAGGTCCCCCAGAGTGAAGAGAATGCTCCAGGGACCGTAGAGCAGGCCCCTCGGAGTGAGAAGACGTCCACCAGGGAGAAAGGGAAAACCCCTATTCGAGCCATCACATTTTTTGTAGAGGCCAAAGGAAAAGGGCCCAGGATGGCTCGAAAGAAGGTGAAGGTGACCTTCGTCGAGCTAGAAGAAGATGAGTGGGATATGCAGCCATTCGTAGAGAGGCAAAAATAGTTCGAACGGTTGCTCAAAGAGATGACAGCAGCTAAGGAGACTAGGAAGGCAACCTCGAGGATGCAGGGGGACTCTGGTATCTACGTCAATCCGATAGAGGACAGCCAGTTCTAGGAGATTTATGGGTCATCTCGGGGATGACCCTCCATGATAAGAAGGTATTTTGAATGATGGGGGGTATATGGCCCTGAATTGGAAGCTGTTGCCATTGCAAAGGAGAACGTAGGGCTTACTCCTGAAGTAGCCCGATTGTACAAAGCCCAAGTAGTTCATCTCAGGAGGGATAATTCAGATATCCCTCTTGCAGTGGTCAGACCTCCGGACGCTGACCTATGGCAAGCTGTAGAAGCTGCATTTCAGGTAGCAGAGACGATGCTGGCTAGATCACCTCCGATAGCGGCCAGGATGAGGAAAGCAAAGCCGATAGCAGCACCCGTAGCCCCATATAGAAAAATAGGAGCCACACCTCCAGATGCCGATGTGCAGAAGAGGCAGACACGGGCCGTAGGTACAGCCGGATCCACCAAGAAATGACAATGATGAGGGGTCAACAGGGCTACCTACAGTTTTGATGCCATGAGGGCATGGCATATGTTAGGCGTGGGGGGATGATGAGCATCAGAAATGCTCATATTTTGTATACATTTTCTTGATTATTATGCGGTTGTATAATAAGGATTGCATATGTTTATGAATGATTATATAATTATTTGATGAAATTATGCGTGTTATCTAATTCATGTGTTTTCAGTGTGTTTTTGTGGAATTGTAGTTGATTTAGTTCGATTTGGATCAGTCGAGGTCTTTTCATGGACTTGGCACTTTGTTTCTTTCGGAATCAATGCAGAGAAGGTAGGCGCCTTCCTCTTCCGGGAAGGCGCCAAGCGTAAGTAGGCGCCTTCCTCTTCCAGGAAGGTGCCAAAAGTAGTAGTGCCCTTCCTCTTCTAGGAAGGCACCAAGGAAAGACAAGCGCCTTCCTCTCCCAGGAAGGCGCCAATAGAAGGCCAGCGCCTTCCTCTTCCAGGAAGGTGCCAAAGGAAAATAAGTGCCTTCCTCTCATAAGGAAGGCATCGATAGGAAGGCGCCACTAGAAGGCAAGCACCTTCCTCTCATAAGGAAGGCATCGACAAGAAGGCACCACTAGAAGGCAAGCGCCTTCCTCTCACAGGAAGGCGCCAATAGAAGATAAGCGCCTTCCTCTTCCAGGAAGGCACCAATGTAGTAAGGCACCTTTCGCATAGAGAAGGCGCCCGACATACTTAGGCACCTTCCTCATAGGGAAGGCGCCCCTGTTCTTCGCCCGTTGACCAGACAAGCACGACGTGGACAACAGAGACTGGTGCAGTTCCAACTCTACGTCATGTAGAGTTAAATTGGGGATCGCACCGATGTATGAGAACGTCCTACCAATGCCAGGCGAAGCACAAACCAATTAGTGAACACGCCACCGTTAGAAATGAATGCCAGTTTTAGCAGACGTCGATCACATTTACCAGACTGTCTTAGTTTAGTCTGGAATGAATCGACTGTTATAACTTCTTTGTAACAGAAGATCTGTGGGTGTGCTATATAAACACATGCAGACCTCTCCGAGGATATATAGAATATTTTGATAGTAAATGTAGAGAGATATACAGAAGAAGCATTGTAATACTTTGATAATTATAATACAAGTTCTAAGAGTTTCTAAGTGCGTGTTCGAGTTGGGAGGAAGGCTGCTTGGAGCACGGGCCCACTCCAAGCCAGTATTTCTTCCCCTATTTTTCTTGTGTTTTCTAGATTAGTTTACCGCTTTTATAAGATTGTTTATCGCATTGTTATTTCTAGTATTGCAATAGGTTTATTTCCAGGAATGCGTGAATATTTCCTTTCTGTAGATTTAATTGTTTTTACGTAAATTATTGAGGAGTGTATGAATGATTGACGACCGTTTGAAACACCCCCCAATAGTAGAACTAGCGGACTCATCTCAAGTGGTATTGTAAGCAATCTTGTTCAAGACCCTTCGCAAGTTTATGAAGCTCCCTGGGTTGATAAATTAAATGCATGGGCATGTGACAAAAGTAGGAAAGAAGTTAACCTTGTTTGGCCCGCAACAATCATCAGAAGTATATAATGGATATTTAGAAGAAGAAGTACAAGCCTACAAACAATTCAAGAAAGGAAGTAATTATATGTTTAGAAGCAAATGTAAGACATCGATTACTTCCTCTACTCCACCTAATAATACTTCTATTCCTCTTTATGCAAAAGCTAGCAATAATACCAATCCACCTAAGTCTAATGTCCCACCATAGCCACATAAAATTATAGAACATGATAGGCCTACATATAATATTATAGAAGTTTTAAAGAAAACTAAAGCAAACATATATTTATTTGAGGTTTCCCATTTAATTGACCAACAAGAATTATTATTTTTTGATCACTTAAAAATATTAGATTAAAAGGGGGTTTAGAACATGATACTAATCCACCTAAGTCTAATGTCCCACAATAGCCACATAAAATTATAGAACATGATAGACCTACATATAATATTATAGAATATTTGAAGAAAACTAAAGCAAACATATATTTATTTAAGGTTGCCCATTTAATTGACCAACAAGAATTTTAATTAAAGCATTTAGTGATCAAAATAAGAACGAATCCAAGAAAACCATTGATGCCCAAATTGTATCATGAAAATATAAAGGGAAACTCCTTTCCTCTTGACTATCAAGATTAAAAGCAAAAAATTGCATAATTGTCTTGTTGATTTAGGAGCCTTAGGTAATGTCATGCCACATATTATTTTCTAAAAGTTAGGTTTGAATCCTATATCCTCTAATCGAGTAGTAGTACAACTCAATAGAACACAACTAAATGTGGTTGGTATGCTAAAAAAAATTCATATACAATTAGGATGAGAACCAAGAATTCAAAAATACATAGACGTTCAAGTAGTAGATATCCCAAATGGATATGGAATGTTAGTAGAGACTAGTCAAGAAATCTGAATGGATATATGGCCACTGAGTTTTCTCACATATAGTTGCCTTGGCTAGGTGTGGCAAATTAGATTAGAATAGAAAGAGAACCTAGAATTAAAGAACTCATAACTTATTACAATAATACCAATGGATTTCTCTATAATGAATTATAATTAGGATTATATACTCTTGAATCTAAATAGATCATAGACAAGCCTAAAAATGAGGTTACACCAAGAAAGCAAAGGTTACACCAAGAAAGCAAAATAAATAAGAAAATTTGTTTTGGACTCTTAAGTTTGATGGATCTAAATCTAGGCAAGGTAATAGAGTAGATATTGAATTCATTAGTCCCAAAGGTAAGTCATATTTAGCTACTTAAAGACTATAGTTCCTCTACAAATACAACACTGTAGAATATGAGGCATTAATATATGGACTGTAGTTAGCCCTTAAGAATAACATTACATGATTGAAGGTGTTAGGAGACTCAAATTTAGTGGTCAAACATATTATAAGCCAATATTATTTCCATGAAAAAAGTATAATCCACTATAGAAACAATAATAAAATATATGATTAATGAATTCCATGCTTTTATCAAATTGATATCTAGAAAGAAAAACAAAACTGTAAATTCCCTTGTAGTGGCAACTAACACATTAAATCCTATGGACCATATCAAACTTATTTCTTTTTAAATAGAATTAGTAGCCTACCAATCTAGTCTAGATAATATATAGAACTTTCAAGTGTTTGAAGATGATAAACATATACTAAATTTTGTTACTAATTTTAGAATTTTTGAAAATCAGGTAATAGATGAAGATGATAGAGTACTAGATGAAGTAGATGAAGATAATAAGATAAAAATAAAAATAAATACAATTTCTAAAGGTATGGTTTCCATTGAAATATTGTTTGATATAGACTATAAGAGTAATAAATGTAGCAAATATTCATTTGAAGATAATGCATATGATGCTGTAAATATAAGGACTAGTGAAAATTCCTAAAATGTTTTGATAGGAAAAGCTTGCACTAGTCAAGAGAGAGAAGGAATCATATAGGCTCTCAAAGACTACAAAGATGTCATAGCTTGGAGCTATGAAGACCTAAAAATGTATGATCAATTTATTATATCCCATACTATTCTCTTAAAATTGGAAGCAAAGCCATTTAGGTAAAAATAGAGTTCTATTAATATATTATTAGAACCCCTCATTTAGAAGGAAGTTCAAAAGTAATTAGATGCATGTATTATCTTTCCCATTAGGAATTCCACTTGGGTAGCTAATATAGTACCTATCTGAAAGAAGAATGAATAAATTCACTTATGCATTGACTTTAGGAATCTTAATAAGGCTTCTCAAAAAGATAATTATCCTCTACCTTATTTAGATCACATTTTAAAAATGGTAAATGGATCTGAAATGATGTCTTTCTTAGATGGATATTCTGGATATAATCAGATTATGATAGACCCTAAATATAGAATGAAGACAACATTTACCACTAAGTGGGGCACATTTTCTTATAGGAGAATGCCATTTGGATTGATTAATACAGGTGCTACTTTTCAAGTATCAATGGATTATGCCTTTAGAGACATGATTGGCAAATGCATAGTCATTTATGTTGATGATATTCCTATATTTTCAAATAAATGGGTGAATCATGTTGATGATTAAAGGAAAGTATTCTAAAAATGTAAAGAACATGGTATCTCATTGAATCCTAAGAAGTGTATTTTTGGAGTAACTGAAGGAGATATTTTAGGTCATACAAAAAATTCCTCTCCCAAGTAGTAAGAAAGAATGAAGATCATTTTTTAGAAATATTAATTTTGTTAGGAAGTTCATCTAAGGATTTGTAGAGATAGTTAGGCCACTGAATGATATGCTAAAAAAATATGCTGACATTACTTGGACTTCTAAATCCCATAAAGTATTTTAAGGAATTAAAGATGCTATATCTAATGCTCCAGTATTAGTGAGTCTTGTTAGTCTTACAATGACACTGAGAGGGGGGGTGAATCAGTGTAGCTCTTTAAACTTGAATTTACAGCTCTTAATACAGCAACAATTAAAACTTATTACAAGATACAACAAGAATAACAAAAGAGCATCACACAACACAAGATTTAACGAGGTTCACCAATGTGGCTACTCCTCAAAAATGACTGCTTGGACTACCATCCAAATCCAGCCTTTGCAAAGCAACAACTTTACAATCACTTTACAAGCACCCACTGGAAGGAGCACCAACCCCTTATTTATCTGCACCAATAGAAAGGAGCACCAACCCCTGATTTACCAACACCTATTGGAAGGAGCACCAACCCCTGATGCCAAGCTGCAACCTGGACTTGAATTATGAATCTAGAAGATTAATAGAAAGATACCTTCACTTTTACAAGACCTCGACTAGTCTGCTTCACCTTTGCGATCTCTGCGCACTCTGCTCTCTCTATGAAATCACTTCGCACAATCTGCTGCATCACAGTCAAACGATCATCTTCTCCCTTTTGTGCACTCTGCTTCCTTTGCGAATTTCACACTTAGCACGATTCGACACGACTTGCACTCTGCGCTCTATGACCGAACTTCACACACATCGACACTCATAACTCTTCAAACAACCTTCCTTTTATAACAACATTTTCATGATCAAATCCTAATCTTAGTCGACTGTAAACCCTGATCTTAGTCGGCTTCAAACCCTAATCTTAGTTGGCTGCAAACCCTAATCTTAGTCGGCTATCATAGGTCTTCGTCGGCTTCAACTCAACCATGAAAAAATAACATGTCATGATATCGCGACACTTTCACTTTCTCTCTCTTTCTCCTTGCTTTGGCCCTCGAAACTACAACATGTCACGATATCGCGACACTTTCGCCTCCTTGCTTCTTTTCTTGGCTTGTACCTGTGAAAACACATGTCACGATATCATGACACTTTCGCCTCCTTGCCTCTTTTCTTGGCTTGTACCCATAAAAAAGCATGTCGTGAATGCGACACTTTCCCTCCTTCCTCTTTCTTGGTTTAAAACACCATGTCATGATATCCGACACTTTCCCTCCTTGCCTCTTTTCTTGGCTTGTACTAAAATGTCAGGATATCATGACACTTTCACCTCCTTCCTCTTTTCTTGGCTTGCTAACATGTCATGAAATCGTGACACTTTCCCTCCTACTCTTCCTCTTTACTTTTCGTGATATCGTGACACTTCTCCTTCTTACTTTCTCTCTCCTTATTTAGATCATCGAAAATGTGACATGTCGCGATATCGATGACACTTTCTCTCCTTTGCTTTTCTCTTGCCTTGGTCAATGACATGTCGTGATATCGCGACACTTTCTTTCCTTTGCTCTTTCTCTTGCCTAAAATGTACATGTCGCGATATCGTGACACTTTATTTCCTTTGCTCTTTCTCTTGCAATATGTCATGAAATCGTGACACTTTTTCTACTTGCCTTTCTCTCTTCCAACATGTCACGAAATCGTGACACTTTTTCTTCCGTACTATCTCTCTTGCAATATGTCATGAAATCGTGACACTTTTTCTACTTGCCTTTCTCTCTTCCAACATGTCGTGAAATCATGACACTTTTTCTTTCGTACTATCTCTCTTGCAATATGTCATGAAATCGTGACACTTTTTCTACTTGCCTTTCTCTCTTCCAACATGTCATGAAATCACGACACTTTTTCTTGCTTGTGCTTTCTCTTCAACATGTCACGAAATCGTGACAGTTTTCTTGCGCCCTTTCTCTCCGAACATGTCATGAAATCTATAGTTTTCTTGCTTGCTTTCTCTCCGAACATGTCATGAAATCATGACAGTTTTCTTTCTTCTCAACATGTCGCGATATCGTGACAGTTTTTCTTTCTTGCTCAACATGTCGCGATATCGCGACAGTTTTCTTCCTTGTGATTTTCTTTTGATTTTTAGCATATGGGCCACTTTGGTCTTCTTGGAAAATCACTGTACATACTCTGAGTAACCTTTGAACTCTTGTCTTCTGCATCTGAAAGGCTTTTGAACTTCCTGTCCACTTGCATCAATAGATCTATCTGACTGTGTTGACAACAATGACAATACTACTGTTGCACCTTGCTCAACAATCTCCCCCTTTGGAATTGTTGGCAACACATGTGCAATTTCCTGTAACTCTTCTCCCCCTTTGACAATAATACCAAAGGGCTACTGCAGACTCCCCCTGAGTCCATGCACAACATTCTCAGGCACACTTTATTGCATTTAGCAAAGATCATGAACATGAGCAAATAGATAATCAAATACTAAAATGCTCCCCCTGAGAATGTGATCCCTGTAGCTAGTCAATTCTTGGGAAGTGTGACCACTCCCAATTTATTTTGAAGGTACTCAAAAACTTCCTTGGGCAATGGTTTTGTGAAGATATCTGCTACTTGCTCTGTAGTTGGAACAAAATCCAACTTAACCTCACCTTCTGCAACTTTCTCCTTCAAAAAATGATACCTGATAGCAATGTGCTTTGTGCGTGAATGCATAACTGGATTCTTGGAGATGTTAATGGCACTGGTGTTATCACACTTAACTGATATCGGCTCATTGAAGCTAATACCAAGATCTTTCAGGGTTTGTTTCATCCATAATACCTGCGTACAACATGTTGTTGCTGCAATATATTCTGCCTCTACTGTCGATAGAGAAACTGACTCTTGTTTCTTATTGTGCCATGCGACCAATCTGTCTCCAAGATAGAATGCACCTCCACTTGTACTCTTTCTGTCATCTACACATCCTGCCCAATCTGCATCTGAATACGAAATAAGGGTGAAGTCTTTACCTTTCGGATACCATAACCCATATTCCATAGTACCCTTGAGATACCGAAGAATCCTTTTTACTGTTGTCACATGAGTCTCCTTGGGATTAGCCTAAAATCGTGCTACCATGCATACTGCCTGTAAAATATCTGGTCTGGTAGCTATCAGGTATAGTAAGCTTCCAATCATAGATCTGTACATGGTTTGATCAACAGGTGGAGATTTGTCATCCTTGCTCAACTTGCAACCTGTCGTCATGGGAGTGCTAACTGGCTTACAATCCTCCATTGTGAACTTTTTTAACATCTCTTTTACATATTTAACTTGAGAAATAAATATGCCCTTCTTACTTTGATTAACTTGCAACCCGAGGAAATATGACAGTTCTCCAATCATTGACATTTCAAATTCTTTCTGCATCTTATTTGCTAAATCCTTGCATGACTCATCTTTGCTGCTGCCAAATATGATATCATCTACGTATACAACAAGAACAATAAGATGCCCATTTTCTATTTTGACATACAAATTACTATCCACCATACCTTTCTTAAACCTTTGTTGAGTGAGATAGTTGTCTAGCCTTGCATACCATGCTCGGGGTGCCTGTTTTAAGCCATATAATGCTTTCTTCAACTTGCAAACAAAGTTGGGATCATCACCAAGTTGGAAACCATCTGGTTGCTCAATGTAAACCTCTTCTTCAAGTTTCCCATTCAAAAATGCTGATTTCACATCCATTTGATAAACTTTGAAATTCTTGTAGACTGCTAAAGCCAGAAACATTCTAATTGCCTCTAGTCTAGCTACTGGTGCAAAAGTTTCCTCAAAATCAATGCCTTCAACTTGTGCATAACCCTTACAAACTAATCTTGCTTTATTTCTGACTACCTATCCGTCTTCATTCAATTTGTTTCGAAAAATCCATTTAGTCCCGATTATATTTTTATTTGCAGGTCTAGGTACTAGCTCCCAAGTGTCATTTTTCTCTATCTGATCTAATTCTTCATTTATTGCCTTCATCCAACTTTCATCTTTGCTTGCATCATCAACATTTTTGGGCTCAATGTTGGATAGTAGAGAGTAGTTACTTACTGCTCTTCTTCTTGTCTGAACACCAACTTTGGGGTCTCCAATGATTTGCTCTCTAGGATGATTTCTCTGCCAGCTGCCTATTTTGAATTTCTTATTTTCTTCCATTTCTGAATCACAACTTAAATCATCTGAGTCAATTTCTTGTATCTTCTCCATTTTGTTTTCCTCATCTCCTTCAATAACCTCTTCATAAATTGGGTAGTTCATTTCATAGCTAATTACTCGTTCTCTACCTTCATCAAATTTAACATCGACACTGTCCACAATTTTCTTTAGCCTTTTGTTGTAGCATTTGTAAGCTTTGCTTTTTGATGAATATCCGACAAAAATACCTTCATCCGCTCTATCTTCAAACTTACCAAGATTATCTTCAGTTCTTTTGATGTAGCACTTGCTGCCAAAAACTTTGAGGTATTTTGTTGTTGCCCTTTTTTCGAACCACAACTCATAAGGAGTTTTGCTTTCATGTGTTCTCAGCATGTACCTATTTTGGATATACACTGTAGTGTGGACTGCTTCTTTCCAAAATCTATCTGCTACTCTGCTTTCAGCCAACATAGTCCGTGCCATTTCTTGCACTGTCTTGTTCTTTCTTTCTACCACTCCATTCTGCTGAGGTGTCCTGGCTGCTGAAAACTGTCTCTTAATACCGAATTTCTCACAGTACTCTGTAAACTCCTCTGAAATGAATTCTCCTCCTCTATCTGATCTTAGACATTTGATCCTCTTTCCTGTTTCATTCTCAACTTGGTTTTTGAAAATCTTGAACATATCAAAGGCTTCTGATTTATGTTTCAAGAAAAATATCCATGTCATTCTAGAATAATCATCAATGCACAACATAAAATATTTGTCACCATTTATGCTTTGTGTTCTCATGGGACCACATAAATCAGTGTGTATTAGTTCCAAAGGTTTGCTTGTGTAGTACTCTTTGGTTTTGAATGTGACTCTAGTTTGCTTCCCCTTTTGGCATGAAGCACAAATGTTGTTTGCAGGTTTGCTGATGGTTGGAATATCTCTCATTGCCCTTTTTGAGGTGATTTTTACTAGATTATCAAAACTGATATGACCGAGTCTCTTGTGCCACAACCAATTTTCTTCTTCCTGTCCAATAAAACAAGTTCCTTTTGAAGTCTCTGAGAGCGTGTACAGGTTACCAGATGTCCTTGATCCTGTTGCTATCAATTTTCCACTATTTGTTTTTCTGACTTCACAACCCTGCTTCATAAAAACTACTTCATGACCTTTATCACAAATCTGACTTACACTCAATAAGTTATGTTTCAACCCATCCACAAACAAGACTTCTTCTGACTTAATCCTTCCATCACTGATTTTAATTGAGCCTTTGCCGACTATCTTGGCTCCATCATTATTTCCAAATTTTACTGAACCTCCTTCATATTTCTGTAACTTCTCAAATTTCTGTTTGTCACCTGTCATATGACTGGAGCATCCACTATCAAGTATCCATGGTACATATTTATTCTGTGCTTTGAATGCTGTTTGTACGATTAAGGATTCCTTTTCTTCCTTCAGTCGCTCTTTTCCTTTCCACACTATTTTGATAGTAGTTTTGGGCTCTTGTTTTGCCTTTCCCTTATCAGTAGTTTGAGCATGTTTTTCAGGAAGCTTTCTATTTTGACTCATCCTGTATGGTTGAAATTTTCTTCCCTGAAACTGATTTGATGTAAATGTATTTCTACAGTTTCTTGCAATGTGCCCAAAATTATGACAGTTATAACATTCTACTGTATAATTCATCAGAGGAGAAAAAACATTTCTACTGGTGAAATTCCTTGGTCTTACATTATATTTGCAGTCTGAGATTTTATGTCCATAGCCATTGCATTTAAAATAGAAACCAGAGAAAGGATAATTGAACCTGGGTGATGGTCTTTGCCATGTTGTCGTAGGAGCCATAGGTCTTCTTCTTCTTTGATGTGTGACATTGGTGAATCCATCATTGTCAATTCTCCTTTCGTGCCTGGCATTAATGCTTTCTCTTGCATGAGACATTTTTCCTTGATCAACCTGTCTCTTATCTTCATTCTTTATGGATTCTGCATTTCTGGCCTTTGATCCACTTGATGATTCTCCTTCGATGAAACCCAGACCAAATTTGATGCCTGCAGGTCTTTGGTCATTTATGATCTTATCCAGCTTCATAGAACTTTCTTCACGTTTGTGATAACAACTAATTTTCTTATTCATCTCTTCTAGCTGCATTCTTAAACCAACAATCTCTTCTTCTAGCTTGCTGCAATAATCTATTTTCATTGTTATTTGCACTTCGAGATCTTCGAAGATTTTCTTAGATTCTTCTATCTGTACTTTCAAGCTGGTTATGATTCCATTTGCATCCTCAAGCTTTCTTGAAAGTTTCTTATTCTTTTTCTTTTCTATCTTCCACTCTTCAAGTGCAGAGATCAACTCACCTTCTAGATCTACTTCAGCCTCAAGGTTTTCACCACAAACTTCAGAGGTCACTCCTTCTTCCTTTTCTGATTTAATTTCTTCAAATGCCATGAAAAGAGCTTCATCTTTTTCTTCTTCAGACTCTTCACCGGAGTTGTTCTCTGATGAACTGACATTCTTGGAGATGAAACTTTTCTTCTTGAAGTTGCCTTTTCTGAAATTCGTTTTCATCTTCCAGTCACTTCTTTCTTGGTGCGATCCTTCATCATTTTTGTTCTTCTCTTTAAGTGGACATTTAGTCGCAAAATGCCCAATGCCTCCACAGTTGAAACATTTAAATGGTAGCTTCCCTCTGTATTTTCCTTTTCCCTTTTTTAGTTTTCTAACAAAGTTTGCTTCCATTTCATCTGATGTCTCTTCTTCCTCGGACTCTTGTTTTGTGTTTTTATTTTTAAGGGCTTTAAAAGCCGC
Source organism: Wollemia nobilis (assembly GCA_028583015.1). Classification (NCBI taxonomy): domain Eukaryota; kingdom Viridiplantae; phylum Streptophyta; class Pinopsida; order Araucariales; family Araucariaceae; genus Wollemia; species Wollemia nobilis. The sequence continues at coordinate 280,533 of JAQPPZ010001737.1, read as the reverse complement.
TTCTCTGTCTGTGGGTTTAGATCTTCCTATCCTCATCTCATATGCAGTCAAAGAACCATACATCTCATCTATACTAAAATAATTTAGATTTTTAGCTTCTTCTATCATTGAGACTTTGGAATCAAACCTTTGAGGAAGAGATCTTAGTACCTTTTTTATGATGGCAGAGTCTCCAATATCCTCGTCGAGCCCTCTGATCGCATTAATGATTCCATTAACTCTCAGCATGTATGCCTCAATGTTTTCATCGTCGTTCATTTTCAATGCTTCGAACTGAGCTCGATGTGTCTATAATTTGGCCTCCTTGATCTTATCGTCTCCTTCATGAATACTCTTCAGTTTGTCCCATATCTCTTTTGCAGTATTACAGCTCATGATCTTTACTAGTTCACTGTCTGCTAATCCACACATGATAGCATTCTTTGCTTTTGAGTTACTCTCAAATAGTTTCTTTTCGTCAACCTCTTTTGGAGGAGTGATGGGTATTGTGTATCCACTAACTACTGAATCCCAGATGTCATATCCCAAAGCACAGAGATATGTCTGCATCCTGATTCTCCAGAACGCGTAATTAGATCCGTCAAACAATGGTGCTTTGTTTGATGAGAAACCTTCACCACCTGCCATTGTGTTAGTTCCAAGATCACCCTAGCCGATTAGGCTTGTACAAGAACTTAGCTCTGATACCAATTGTTAGTCTTACAATGACACTGAGAGGGGGGGTGAATCAGTGTAGCTCTTTAAACTTGAATTTACAGTTCTTAATACAGCAGCAATTAAAACTTATTACAAGATACAACAAGAATAACAAAAGAGCATCACACAACACAAGATTTAACGAGGTTCACCAATGTGGCTACTCCTCAAAAATGACTGCTTGGACTACCATCCAAATCCAGCCTTTGCAAAGCAACAACTTTACAATCACTTTACCAACACCCACTGGAAGGAGCACCAACCCCTTATTTATCTACACCAATAGAAAGGAGCACCAACCCCTGATTTACCAACACCTACTGGAAGGAGCACCAACCCCTGATGCCAAGCTACAACCTGGACTTGAATTATGAATCTAGAAGATTAATAAAAAGATACCTTCACTTTTACAAGACCCCGACTAGTCTGCTTCACCTTTGCGATCTCTGCGCACTCTGCTCTCTCTATGAAATCACTTCGCACAATCTGCTGCATCATAGTCGAACGATCATCTTCTCCCTTTTGTGCACTCTGCTTCCTTTGTGAATTTTACACTTAGCACGATTCGACATGACTTGCACTCTACGCTCTATGACCGAACTTCGCACACTTCGACTTCATAATTCTTCAAACAACCTTCCTTTTATAACAACATTTTCATGATCAAAACCCTAATCTTAGTCGGTTGTAAACCCTGATCTTAGTCGATTGCAAACCCTAATCTTAGTCGACTGCAAACCCTAATCTTAGTCGGTTGTCATAGGTCTTCGTCGGCTTCAACTCAACCGTGAAAACATAACATGTCACGATATCGTGACACTTTCGCTTTCTCTTTCTTTCTCCTTGCTTTGGCCCAAAAATACAACATGTCACGATATCGCGACACTTTCACCTCCTTGCTTCTCTTCTTGGCTTGTACCGTGAAAACTACATGTCACGATATCATGACACTTTCACCTCCTTGCCTCTTTTCTTGGCTTGTACCTGTAAAAACAAAGCATGTCGCGATATCGTGACACTTTCGCCTCCTTGCCTCTTTTCTTGGCTTGTACCCACGAAAACATAGCATGTCATGATATCGTGACACTTTCACCTCCTTGCCTCTTTTCTTGGCTTGTACCTGTGAAAACATAGCATGTCGCGAAATCGTGACACTTTCACCTTCTTGCCTCTTTTCTTGGCTTTTAAAAATGTCACGAAATCGTGACACTTTCCTCCGTACTCTTCCTCTTTACTTTTGTCAGATATTGACACTTCTTCTTACTTTCTCTCTCCTTATTTAGATCATGAAAATGTGACATGTCACGATATCGTGACACTTTCTCTCCTTTGCTCTTTCTCTTGCCTTGGTCATGAAACGTGACATGTCGCGATATCGCGACACTTTCTTTCCTTTGCTCTTTCTCTTGAAATATGTCGTGATATCGTGACACTTTCTTTCCTTTGCTCTTTCTCTTGCAATATGTCATGAAATCGTGACACTTTTTCTACTTGCCTTTCTCTCTTCCAATATGTCATGAAATCATGACACTTTTTCTTCCGTACTATCTCTCTTGCAATATGTCATGAAATCGTGACACTTTTTCTACTTGCCTTTCTCTCTTCCAACATGTCATGAAATCGTGACACTTTTTCTTTCGTACTATCTCTCTTGCAATATGTCATGAAATCATGACACTTTTTCTACTTGCCTTTCTCTCTTCCAACATGTCACGAAATCGTGACACTTTTTCTTCTTGTGCTTTCTCTCCGAACATGTCATGAAATCATGACAGTTTTGCTTTCTTGCCTTTCTCTCCCAACATGTCATGAAATCGTGACAGTTTTTCTTGCTTGTGCTTTCTCTCCGAACATGTCACGAAATCGTGACAGTTTTGCTTTCTTCTCAACATGTCGCGATATCGCGACATTTTTCTTTCTTGCTCAACATGTCGCGATATCGCGACACTTTTCTTCCTTGTGATTTTCTTTTGATTTTTAGCATATGGGCCACTTTGGTCTTCTTGAAAAATCACTGTACATACTCTGAGTAACCTTTGAACTCCTGTCTTCTGCATCTGAAAGGCTTTTGAACTTCCTGCCCACTGCATCAACAGATCTATCTGACTGTGTTGACAACAATGACAATACTCTTACTGCACCTTGCTCAACAAGTCCTACTTATACACAACTCTTTTACATCTATTAATTTGCTTTTGAACACTCAACTACTAGTGTCCTAACACAAAAAAACAAAAATAATGAATAAAATACAATAGCCTTCATGAGCTCCCCTTTAAATACAACTATAGATAAATAGACATTTTCTTTAGCAAAGGCAGTAAAGAAATTTAGACATTATATGTTACATAGTAGTATTTGCAATTGTGCCAAACCCAACTATCAAAACCATGTTAATAAAAAATGAATTGTGACAACCTTACAAGAATTTAATTTAGAGATCCATCCTATAAAAATAGTTAGAATCTAAGGATTAAGTAAAAATTTAGCAAAAATTGATCCTCAAATACTTTGCTAACAATATTATATGGATAACATCACAAGTGATGAATGGTACAAAGATATAGTGTACTACTTATTGAATATTAAATGTCCAAGTTGTTTCAATGCCACTCAAAGAATAACATTACATCTAAAAAGTGCTAACTTCATGATTAAAGTAGGTGTTTTATATAGAAGAAACCATGAAGGAATTTATTTGATATGCCTAGATAAAAATGAAGCTACTCAAGTTCTTAATGAATTTCATGGAAAATATGGAATTGGATACAGTTCAACCAAAGCTATTGCACATTCGATATTGAGAGTTGGATATTTTTGGCCTCATATTTTTAAGGATGCCCATGCCCATGTTAGATCCTGTCATACCTCCCAAGTTGTTGCTAATAGAGAAAGAATGCTTACATGCATTTACAACCAATATTTGAGGCTCACCCTTTTTTCCAATGGGGATTAGACTTTGTAGGAGTCATAAATCCCAATTCCTCAACCAATCACAAATACATCTTGACCACAATTGGCTATTGCACTCAAAGGATAGAAGCTCGAACTACTAGGAATTGCACCATAGATGTTGCGATTTAGTTTATTGAAGAGCACATTGTAACTAGGTTTAGAATTCCTTACTCTTTAGTATGTGCTAATGGTTCAACCTTCACTTCACTCCAATTTGCAAAATGGGTCTACGACAACAAAGTAACTTTAAAATTTTCTTCTAACTATTACCCTCAAGGGAATAGCTGAATCTACCAATAAGAGCTTATTGATGATAATTAAGAAGATTATAGAGAAAAATCCTAGAGATTGATATAATAAACTTAAGTATGCTCTATGGGTAGACAAGACAAAAATAAAAGCTTCAATAAGTACATCTCCTTATCATTTGGTATATGGCCAAGATCCTATTTTATCTACTAACTTGAAACAGTTAAAATTGCAATTTATGAAAGACTACTTAGAAGTAGATGACAATATATAAGCAACACTGACTAATCTAATGAATTTAGATGAGAAGAGAGAGGATGCTCTTCAACATTTTAGCAAACATCAAAGGATAGTTAAAATATGGTTTAAAAAAATAGCCATGATTAAAGGCTTTAGATTGCCGACTTAGTATTACTGTGGGATAAGCACATGAAAAGAAAGTTGATCATGTTAAGTTTGATAATTTTCGATCAGGTCCCTATCAAATATATAAAATTATGGGAGAGAATACCTTTAGATTAAAGAATCTAAGTGGAGAATATGTCCCTCTACCAGTCAATGGATAGTTCCTTAAACATTATTTTCATCCTTGAAGAAATCACAGTAAGACAACTCTGTATTATAGTTTTGTTTTTTTTTAGACTTTCTTTTGTTTCTTCCTTTAGGTAAAATTCTGATTTTTTTAGAGTTAGTTTTGTTTTAGATTTTTCAGCATTTTAGTTTTGTTATTATGCTTAGTGTTTAAATGTTTGGTTTTGCTTTATTTGATTTTTGTTCACTTTTACCTATTTTGTTTGATTAGTTAGACTTCTTTGTTGTGAGTTTTATTTTATTTTATTGTTTTAGTCCCCACCTTTACTTTGCCTATTTACACTTTCTCCTCCTAATTTTGGTAGTTCATACAATTACAATTAACTTTTGGTTCCTCTAAAGTGAAATGTGCTTAATTAATTGAGGATGAATGACTTACCTTGAAATTAGGTGAAGCTAAAGACTAGTGAATCATATTATTTGGTGTCCATTATTTGATTATGGGGCTAAAATAGATGAAGCTAGAAATAGTGTAACATAATGCTAAGGCTTCACATTTATTAACAACCTTTAAATAATTCTTAGATAATAAGGAAGAAATCATATTGGTTTGATGATTAGGTAAAAATATACACTCTACTTTTAGCCTTATATATTCCTAACCCAAAAGCACATTCAATATTTGTAATTGATCAAAATATTTCTTAATCAAGAAGAAAAATACGAATAATGCAATAAACTAAAGTGTTTGGGTGATTCATATAACCTCTACCGGGGCTATAAACGCTTGGTTGGTAGTAGAGCAATGTCTAGAAGGGATCAAGGTCATCTCCACCAGAGCTATAAATGCTTGAATGGCAGTGGAGCAATGCAAAGGAAGATACTTTTTATGGGTGAAATATTTAATAGCCTAACTTCATACTAAGTGATGAATTTATAATGGATAAAAAAATGGAAATGAATGCACTAGCACACACTTTAAGTTGAAGCAACATATGATGCTTATTTCAAACAAATTTATTTAACCCCATTTTGAATATTAGAAAATGATTTGCATTTTACTAGTTAAGGTTTCATTGATTTTAAGTTGGGTTATATATCCAAAATGCTTAGGAATATTTTCTAGCAAAGTCACCATTTGTTGTTGCAGTTGCACAACCCACCCCAATAGGGGACCCACATGTATATGAATTCGCTTACGCCAAGGTTTTGAGCTTGCTTGCATTGAATGTTTTATAAATACATGAATTTCAATTGCATTGATCTCATTTTAATGGCTTCAATTAGAAAATTTACATTCTTCTTTTATTTATGCTTTAAATAAGATTTCTAATGAGTATAATTAATGCCCCAAGTTGTTTACCTTCAACATTTTGCTCAAGATGTCGTTATCAAGGTCACAAAGGAAATTATTAGAAAATGATTGTGTCCGTTTGTTTTAAAGTGTAAATACTCCCCGATGATATGTAAGACCATGTAAAAAAAATAAAGTTAAAAAGGATGCAAGTTTAAATCTGCTAGCATTCAAATGAAAAAAAAATTGGATAATCAAAAGAAATCATTTCCAAGTCTTAAAGAAATCATTTTCAAGTCTTATAAATTTTTGAATCCCAAATCCATGAAATGCTTCTCGAAGAAATTATAAAAAGAGAAAACCCTTTTAAAATAAAAATAAAAATAAAAATAAAAAATAAAAATAAGAGCCCAAGGTCGTGCAACCAAAAAAAAACTCTCAATTAAAAATGAAGCCCAACAAAAAAAATGAAGCCTGGGAAGTACAAAATCAAGCCTGACAATCAAAATTAAACCTAAAATTTGGAAAATGTACCCCAACATGAATTTTGAAAGAAAAATGAATATCTCATGCCGAAATCCTGAAATAAAAGCTAAAGCAATTAGAAATTGGCATACGACAATTGAAAGTGAAACTTGGGGATTGAAAATTTTATTGGGCACTTAGTGTAGACACCAAAATATAGCCACTTGTCATCCATCAGTAGTTTCCCACAACTCTTACCCATTATTTATGTATATTTATATATATTTTTTTAATATATATTTAAATAATAATATTTTATATATTATATTTATATATATTTAATAAATATATGTATAATTAATCCCATCTGTAGATCATTATTTAATCCCAGCCATTCACCCACCTTAATTGATGCCACATACCCATATTTAATCTCCACCCTCCGTCATGTTTTAATCTTGACCACACAAATTGTGTCGTTGAAATCCTAATGTGCCCTACGAGAGATTATAAAGAGGAGTTATTTTGATGACTCAACCACTAAGTCTTTTGCATTAATTAGTTCTCCATAAGTCTTGAGTTTTTTGAGCCCTTATACCCTAATTCCTCAAGCATCCAAGCCCCCTTGCCATTATCCATCTTCCATCTCTCACCATCACTTCCATATATGTCACCGCTTACCTCGAACGAACCGGATTTGCTTCTACAAATTTTGTTTCACTCCCAGAACGCCTCTCTGAGTTTCTTGAGCTTCTTTGGGTACCTTCTATCATCACTTAGTGCCTCTAGGCATCTTATGTCATCATTGAGTACCTCTAGGTACCTTCTGCCATCATCGAGCACCTTCGGGTACCTTTTGCCATCATCGAGTGCTCACAGGCGTTCACAACCCTAGTTATGAATCCTGTAATCCCTCGAGTGTCTCTAGGGAATCTATGCACCAAACCCTACAAAAATGATGAAGAATAGAGAATAATGATTTAATGTGACAAGGTAATTTATTTATTGCAAGTATTTTTATTATTAGATCTATTTATAGCTTCATTTCTGCAACTAGGGTTAGTAATTTTCTTATTGAGGGCCTCACATAGTGGAGCCCTTGTAGATATTATTGACCTTCTATTATTTTTTGCTATTTGTATGTTTAAGGATCAAGTTCATTGGCAACTATTGAAGCTAGAGTGGTCCTGCATAGGATATCAACAAGCCCACTCACCTTTGTTGGGATCAGATCAAACGTGAAGACTCCACCATTCTTTTTTTACTAGGGTTTTGAAGAATCCTAGTGTATTGTAATAATTATATCAAGTGTAATAAGTTCTGTAAATCCATATTTGGGGCACATTTTATTTTAACATTGAAGATCTATCGATATTATAATAAAAGTTTATTTCATTGTGCAATTTTATGTGTCACATTGCTTATTTAATTTTATAGTTCATTGTTTGGTGTTGTTCGATTTTGCATTCACAAATGACGATCATGATGGGACCCACAATGGGTTATTTAAGTTGATTATATTGTCATTAATTTGCTACCTTTTTTTCTTCTATATTGCAAGTTTTTTCAAAAAATAGGTTGCATGAATTTTGCAGAACCAGTTTATGAGGAGTTGCAAAAGTTGTAGAAGGTGCACAAACACCCTACAATGCTCGTGGGACATTTAGGAAATGTCCAGGTGTGTTTCATAGGTTTCTAAAGGCATTTCACAGAGATGAGGAACAATACATAGGCTTATATGTAAGTCTACTGTAAAATCCTAACCTCTTTGATTTATGTATTTTCATTTTTTATAGATTTACAACTAAAAAGGACATCATTAATAATTTGGTAAAAGCAAGAATTTTAATATGTATTTCTAGGCATTATAATAATTATTTGCATCCATTTTTGCATCCACATTTAATCATAAATTTCACATTTCCATTTAAAGGTTTCACTATTTTCTAGTGTGCTACAATTAAAACCCTACATTTTTATTTTCATATGAACTGCCAATTGTATGGATTAGTTTGAATTCTAGGGTTATGAATTTCTCCTTTTGCTGGTCTAAGTAGGAATAAAATTAAAATATTGGAAATTACCTCCACATTTGGTGATTCAAGGTGGAAGAGTATACTAACCCTCCTCTATTTAGAGAGCGGTATTAAGCGGTGTACTCTACTTCTTTTGGGAAAATTAATATTTCTTGTGTTGGCTTCTAATTTAGACTAGTGAAATCAGTTATTTTTGACATTGTATGTACACCATAATAAAATAGAAATATTAAAAGGAATCACACACTGCATGTATCACTTTTAATAGTAATGTGTTGGATTTCATCACTAATTATTGCTTGAGATCTGGTGATGGTGGGTTTCATCTCCATCCGCCAATCTATGCACCTAGACACCTTAGAACACCCCTGAGAAAACTACTTGTATTTCATCACCAGTAAGAATCTCATTGCCCATACAAGCCATAGTGTTTACCACAAAACCAAAAAAAAAGAAACATTAACACGAGATAATCAAAGAACCAAGTAAGATACATTTTTGTTGCATAAACATAGGATTGGATTGTTTGTTTTATTTTGTGAGTTTTTCATTCCGTATTTCATTTTCAGTATATTTATATTTGGTTCATTAGTTTATGGTATTAACAAGAAAACAAACTAAAATAATGAATCAAATATCCACCAATCAAACCACTTCAACAATGGAGTGTTCATCATCACCTTCCACCATCACTTCCATGATCAATCCCCCTAGTGTGATATAGGTAAGTCATTTAGACTTATCTGTAGGTCCCTCACACACTATGTCATCCACATCATTTCATATGGCCATGCCAAAAATTGAGTCATCCTCACCAACCATTGACCATCACATCACCCATATAGACATGGTACAAGTGGAAGCTCTTTTGAAATCCACTATGTCTTAGAGTTAGTCCTCAAATCACCCAGACATGATCCTTCTTTATAGTAGGAAATTATCTCCTCCCAACCTTCAATATTTACCCAAGTGTACAATAATCCCCTTTTTTTGAAGTATTTGTTGCACCTTCCCAACATTTGTCCATGCCCCAATCATCATGTGCCCAAAGCACATCCATACCATCCTCCTATACCTCAGTCTATGGTAACACCTTGTATAAAGCACGTGTTAATGTTGCTTCACAATTGCCCACGTCCATGCCATCTAGTGTCTCCCATGAAGTTGCAAATCCCATTGCAACTTATCCCCAACCTACCTCATCAATCCCATCCACATCCATTCCATAAACCACTGATAGGGAAATAAATGAGACATGGGAACATATCAAAAAAATACTTAATAAGTGAAAGAACGATCAACAACAAGTTTAGGTGAACCCTAAGCCTCAACCTATTTCCACTCAACCCATATTTGTTAGCCAAGGTCCATCTTGGGTACCACAATATTTTGTGGTTTCCATTCCAACACCGTCGCCAACCTATACCCATCCTATTCCCATTGGCCAACCTATCCAAAAACCTCATACATCATCTCCATATATTCATTCACCATAATTCCTTCATCAACCCCATTATCATAAACACCAATCCACTCCACCAAGTCATCATCATCTCATTACACCTCAACATATTTCCACATCACCATCACAAAATCATCAAGTGATTCAGGGTTTCCACATTCCTAGGGAGGATCCTCAAATCTAGGCTATGTAACAACAAATTTATAGTTTGATGCAACATACTCCTAGCATGATAAACCAAAAGCCTACCTTATGTCAACTGATCAATCAACCAATTCATCCTTCAGTACCATCATCGTCATATCTGGTAGATTTCACAATATCAAAGTTTGATAAATTTAAAGGGATGGAGAACCCTAAAGAGCACGTGAGCTCATTTGTTCATTCTTGTTTTAGAATTCAAAGAAATGACGCTCTAATTCTTAGAACCTTCCCTCAAACATTAGGGGGAGATGTTGTAGAATGGTATAACCATTTACCCAATCATAGTATTTATACTTTTGAGCAATTGGTTGACCAATTTATTGAAATATTATCCCTCAATATAAGAAAGAAAGTCTCATTATCTGATATCTATGATCTAAAAAAATATTATGATGAGTCTATCTATGACTTTGGTAATTTTTGGAGGGTCATTATCACCAAATTTCCATTTGCCCTACCAACGAAAGAGCTGACTCGATTGTTTGCTAAGAGTTGCTTAAAACCCATCTCTTGGTTATTGCAATTACAACAACATAGATAATTTTATGAAGCTCTTGCCCAGGATAGCACAATTGAGGAGATAAAAATCTAAGGAGTCTAGTAAAAACAAATGCTCAATAGTAGTCTAGTCATCCGCCCATACCTCCATAGGAAAGTGTGTATCAACCTACCACATCATCATATCCTATCTAATTTTTTGCCAATCCTTCCCAGCCAATCCATATTCTAACCCATCAATCTCAACCCATTCATTATTCCAATCATCCATCTAGGCCAATCATCTCATTGAGCAACCGATTAACCACAAGCTTAAAAATAACTTCAGCCAAATTATCTATATACGAGCTAATCCAAAAATCTCCTCCACATCATGAAGCATTAATGGATATTCTAAAATCCATTGACCTTCAATCTCAAGATTCTAATTATTTTAACAATTTTGTGAGAAATATTCAAATATGTATGGAATCATCCATTACTTTCTATGGTTTTGAAATCAAACCAATATCATCGAAATTAGTGGATCCTCCATTACATATCATGGCTCAAATTTATAGGAAGCCTTTAAAAAGAGTTTTAATTGAAATCGGCTCCTCCATAAACATCATCACAACATCCATTCTTCAACATCTCAAACTTCCACCAGATCACATCACCAAATACTCATTCACCTTGAAAGTATTTAAAGGTGCTCTCTGCTCCATAGTTGGGACTATTATTTTACCCATCAAAGTAGGGGTAAAAATATTGCATACTATGTTCTACATATTGGAAGGGTCCATGGCATATAATGTACTCCGTGGATGCCATTATTTGAGGGAAATGAGATGTGTTCCATCCATATTACATCAATGCTTGAAATACGTACATGAGGGACAAGTACATTGCATACCAGTGGATATTAAACCGTTTAAGTATTACAATTTTATCTCAAATCCCTATGAGTCCATGTTACCTTCCACTCATCTATTCCTCACTTCATAAGCCACTTCATCATCCACACCATCCATATCATCATATAAAGCACCTATTCTTGAGGAGATCCAAATCACCAATGTTCATCAAGAATCCACCTCCATACCCCCATATTTATCACCATTAACTACATGCACATGTGGTCAAACCCAATCAAATCCTTCCACATCATCATCATCATTTACTAAGCTAAATTCATATTCATCTACATCAACCAATGTATCACAATTCAAAATGATAGATTGTGAGATACCATCAGCCAACCATGAGTCAATTCCATACACATCCAATCCATCCACGCCACCCCAAGTCGAGGTCCACCTCACTAATCTTGGTATTGGTGAATATGTGGTCCAAGATATTATGGTCACACCGCTCAAAATTCAAAGTGATAAGGACTACATTTTCCCACACGACTTACTCATAACTATAGGAGCAGTATATAACATGGGTTCAGTGCCTAATAACATTAATTTTGTGTATGAGACACTTCATTTATCATCCAATCTAGTTACCCTAGATGAACCCAAATCACCCACATCAGCCAATATACAATATATGTCGGGTTTTCCATCTCAATATTTCCACATTGTTAATTAGCAAGGACATGATCTAGGACAAAAAGAACAGAGAGTGCATGATATTATCGATGTTTCATATCGAGAAATGCATTACCGTTTAGGTTTAGGTTATCGTCCACTTTCATCCACCTCTTCTCTTGAACAAGATTTTCAAAGTTTAAATTTAAATTCAGGAGAATATATCCATCACATAGATGACTTTGAAGATGAAGTCTATGAAGAATTTGATCTCATGTCAATTATATTTTATGAATTTTAATAGGAATGAGATCCCATCATTCCATACATTGAACAAGATGAGTTTTATATCATAACGTTCCCCATCCATCAACCCATATTTCACTTGCTTCTTCCACAAAAGTGAGCTGACCCAACCGATTAACCACCACCTCCATCTCATTAATCCATATCATCAGACACCTTGCTACTTTCTAGGTTTTAATAGAGTTCTAGCATCGGTTCTAGCCAAAAGGATCCATTCCATTCATTTTTTCCACTCATCCATTTTCCTAAATCAACATGAATCTTGTTGACTTATTCACCCTACTCCATAATCCATATGATTTGGCAAATCCAATTCCTATTGACATGAGTCTTATTGATATGGATTGGATTTCCTCACCACCATCCTTTTTTGAGTTCATCCTATCTAAGGAATTGTTAAGGGCTTCAGCTAACTACATTCCTCCATCACCTCCACCTTCACCTTCACCTTCAGATCCTAAGGTTTTCCAGGTAGACATAGATGAGGATAAGTCAGAAGAGTTTGATGACCTCATATATGAAATTCATCTAATATCAACTTCCCATCAACTTGAGGAAGGCTCTCACATGTCTATTAAATATACTATCGATGTGAACCTTAGTTCGGATGCCAATAATACCCAAATTTTTAAACTTGGCAAAAGCTTATCCGATGATGAACAAGATAAATTAATTGATCTCCTCAAGAGGAAGAAGAGAATTTTTGCATGGTATTATAAAGACATACCTAGTATTTAATATAATTTGGTTGTCCACAATATCATATTAAAGGTCAGGTTATAGTTGATCAACTTACGAAAGCTCCACTACCTAGTGATCATCCTTTGATTATTGAGCTCCTAGATTATTTGGTATTCATTGTCATTGAACAAGAAGAAGATGTCATTCTAGAGGAAGAAATCGATATGACAATATTATTTGTGGTTATAAGTGTGAAAGTTCAAGATGTTGGAGTTGTGTTTTATACACCCCAGGGGGTGCCTATCCCATTATCATTCAAACTAGAATTCCAATGCACAAATAACAATGTAAAGTATGAAGCCTTAATCTTAGGTTTTCAAGTAGCTATAGCTATGGGTATTAAGCATATTAGGATATTTGGTGATTCTCAACTTGTTTTCAAATAGGTAATAGGAGAATACCAATGCAAAGAGTTTACCATTAAGATTTACCATGAAGTAGTAATGAAATTACTCTCTAAGTTTGATTGGTATGAAATTGATAGTTTACCACGTTCGACTAATAGATTTGTAGATGTGATAGCCTCTCTTGGATCATTGTGTAGACACAAAAATCTAAGAATTTGCATTACACATCACAATTTTGCATAATAATATATTCCTAGATCTAAACTTAGGCATATAATTCCTACACATTATTCATTGGTATTGCAAATCATAATTCTGCATAATAATATAGGCCTAAGTCTAAACTTAGGCATATAATTCCTACACATTATTCATTTACATTGCACATTTCAATTATACATAAAATTATGTGCCTAAGTTTTGACTTAGGCATAAATTCCTGCACATAATTATATTTTCTAAATCTTATTAAATCTGGAAAATATCCTCCTAGGATACCCTCTCTCCTCACTTAACATGTGTCTTGGACACATCACCATCACCCCTTTGCCACCTCTCACACACCCTTGTCCCCTTTGTCCCTTCACATGGGGCAACCCTCCACAATTCACTCCACTTCCACCTACCCACTTGCCACATCTCACACCTCACTCCACACTTCACTCCACTTCCACCTACCCACTTGCCACATCTTACACCTCACTCCACACTTCACTCCACTTCCAACTACCCACTTGCCACATCTCCCTAGTTAAGTGAGACACTTCTAGTGACTCACTATAACTACCCAGGATAGGTGGCTACCTAGTCCTTGCCACTTGGAAGCCTTGAATTGCCACCTATCCTTTCCTCTAAAACCCTCAAAGGCCTATAAAGGCACCATCACATGAGGAGAAAAAAAGGGAGGGAGAGAGATGCTAATGTTATGTTGCTTGGATTGTGCTATGTAAGCCATATTCATTGTTCATCTTATTCTATTAATATTCATTTAAATTAGTCATTATCATTACATTTATCATATTCATTGTGACAGATGCTACTAAACCCTTGTCTATTTACATGTATGCAGATTGCAGGTTCCAGGTTCAACAAGCTCAAGGTCATCACGGTGGTCACGACAAACCCACCTCCCACATTGTTGTAGCATGAAGAAGAGTCAAGCACCATTTTTTATTGTAAAAGGGGATCACCCCTTTGGGCATCTTTATTGTGAAGCACCCTACAAAGGGGCTTATTGTATCACAAACTCATTTTACGAAATATAATGCAATGCTTCATTTTTAGTGCAATGGTGTTCTTTTTTATGTATACAAATTGGCGATCACGGTCTTCTTACCCCTTTTCCCCTTTTCTTTCTTTAAATATATTTTTTAGAACACTAATTTATGGTTTTTTTATGTGGTTGTAGGGTTTACAATTTGTTTTGACAATCTCCTCCACTAAAAATCCGGGTAAGTGTTCTTTAATTGCTAAACAAAAAAAAATTAAATCTTCTTTTAAATTATTTCTGATTTTAAAAAAATATATATTGTATTGTATTTTTAAAACTTCCATCTATTTTATTTCATTTTGAAAAAAAAGCAATCAACTTTTTTATTTTTTTAGATTTTCAAATTATTTTAATCTTAAAAAAAATCCCTTGAAAATTATTATATTATATATATTTTTAATTTAATTTAAAAAATAAAATATTAAAAAAAATAAAAAAAACACGTAGCGACCCCTACACAACAACTGTGCTAACTACACAATTAGCGTAATTTGTATACATTAAAAAGAACACTATTGCACTAAAAATGAAGCATTGCATTGTATTTCGGAGTTTGTGATACAATAAGCCCCTTTGTAGGGTGCTTCACAATAAAAATGCCCAAAGGGGGTGATCCCATTTTACAATAAAAAATGGTGCTTGACTCTTCTTCATGCTACAACAATGTGGGAGGTGGGTTTGTCGTGACCACCGTGATGACCTTGAGCTTGTTGAACCTGGAACTTGCAATCTGCACACATGTAAATAGACAAGGGTTTAGTAGCACCTGTCACAATGAATATGATAAATGTAATGAAAATGACTAATGTAAATGAATATGAATAGAAGAATATGAACAATGAATATGGCTTACATAGCACAATCCGAGCAACATAACATTAGTATCCTCTCTCTACCTCTTTTTTTTTCTCCTCATGTGATGGTGCCTTTATAGGCCTTTGAGGGTTTTGGAGGAAAGGATAGGTGGAAATTCAGGGATGCCAAGTGGCAAGGACTGGGTAGCCACCTATCCTGGGTAGTTGCAGTGAGTCACTAGAAGTGTCTCACTTAACTAGGGAGATGTGGAAAGTGAGTTGGAAGTGGAGTGAAGTGTGGAGTGAGGTGTGAGATGTGGCAAGTGGGTAGGTGGAAGTGGAGTGAATTGTGGAGGGTTACCCCATGTGAAGGGACAAAGGGGACAAGGGTGTGTGAGAGGTGGCAAAGGGGTGATGGTGATGTGGCCAAGACACATGTTAAGTGAGGAGAGAGGGTATCCTAGGAGGATATTTTCTAGATTTAATAAAATTTAGAAAATATAATTATGTGCAGGATTTTATGCCTAAGTCAAAACTTAGGCACATAATGTTATGCAAAATTGAAATGTGCAATGTGAATGAATAATGTGTAGGAATTATATGCCTAAGTTTAGACTTAGGCCTATATTATTATGCAGAATTGTGATGTGCAATGCCAATGAATAATGTGTAGGAACTAGACGTCTAAGTTTAGACCTAGGCATATATTATTATGCAAAATTATGATGTGTAATGCAAATGCCTAGATTTTGGTGTCTACAGATGCCCATTTTTGTATCGTGTTGTGTGAAACACAATGTGGTGAAAAAGTAAAAGACACATGGTTTTATTTGATGAAGGAATGAACTCAAATCTTCTTGATGCAAGGAATGAATGATTTTTTTTGAAATTTTTTATTTGTTTTCTTACCCCCTCAATTGGCGAATGGGTAAAGGATGAAACCCACGAGGCAATTGACCAAATGTGGATGATGAAAGGAGGTGGTTGATTGAATGATGTGGATGTGATGCAAATGTATGTCATTTTGACCAACTTGATGCCCCAAGTTTGGGATTATTTGTGTTCTTGTAAATTTACCTTTGGTTTCATTGATGTGCAAAATGTGTGGTAAAATCTTCGACCACTTTTGGAGTTCTTGTTCCACTATGACTTTAGCAATTCCTTCCAAATGATGGGTTCAAGGAACCAGTCGTTTGGGAATTTGATACTCGAGTGATTTTTGATTATACCAAAATTGATTTGATTATTTTCCGCTTTTGACCCAACGAAAGGGGTTGAAGGATAACCTTGTGCAAATTTATTTTGAATACATCCAAGCTCAAATATTAAGGGACCTAGCTGATTTAATGTCATAATGATTTTATATTGAATGTTTGAATGAGTTTTCTTATGGTGAGCTACCCATCCGACCGGATTGCATGGATTTCTAGTCATTGCAACCGCTAGGTGTATAGGATAATCCACTAGATACAAGGTTCACTAAATGATGTGATGATGATGATGATGATGTTTGTAAAAATGAATGATTTGATGTATGCAAATGTTGAAAATCAAGATCAAGTTGGATGCCCCAAGTTTGGGGTGGACCTATGTTGTTGCAAATTTCCCTTTTGGTTTGATTGACATGCAAGATGATGAATTAAAGGAACCAATCACCCTAGGAGCTCATTGTCCTAGTGACTGTTAGCAATTCCTCAATGCAAAATGATGAAGTATAAGTTTTCCATGTTTTGTAACCCCACGGAGTAGGCATCAATGACAACCTTGGATAAATATGCTTGAACGCAAGTCACTCAAAAATTGAAGGATCAACCTGATTTAATTTCAAATGTGATGATGTGAAATGATTTTGAATAAGTGCCTTATGGTAATTTATTCATCCTACTAGATTGCATGGACAACCAATCACTGCAACCACTAGGTGTCTAGAATAAATCACTAGGTACAAGGTTCACTTGAGATGATGATGATGTGAGATGATTATTTGAAGGGTTTTGCAATATTTTGTAGCTATTTGCATTTGAAGGGGAGTTGTGTAAGATGGTCACAAATAAAATTCAACTTGTGTTGCCCCAATCATGGAAAATATGCTTATTTTAATGAGTGTAATTTGCATGATTGAGAGTTTTGAGTGTTGACTTTGATTATGAAATTGAATTTGTTGATTTTGTGTTTCCATTAAAGTGATGAATTGATGGAGAAGATATAAAATGATGAAAGTTATGAAACAAATGATAATGGTTTGATGAGATGGATGTTTTTGTTTTTGTTTCAACTGTGATTTTGACCATTGTTGATAACTGTACACTTCTATCCCTTGGAGAAGTCCAGCCGTATGGCTTTCTTAGAGAATTGGGATGCTAAAAATTCATTTCTTGCATGAGGTGAATCACTTTTCAATGGCCTTATGATAAATTATCCATACTACTAGATTGCATCGATTACTAGTCATTGTAACCACCAAGTATATAGGATAAGTTACTGTATACGAGGATCACTTGAGGCTAAGTGGAAGAAGAAAATGTACACCTCTATCCCTTGGAGTAGTCCAACCGTATGGATTTATTAGGGAATTGAGATGATAACAATTCATTTCTTGCATGAGGTGAATCACTTTTCAAGGGCCTTATGGTAACTTATCCATCCTATCGGATTGCATGGATTGCTAGTCGCTGCAACCACCAGGTATATAGGATAAGTTACTGTATACGAGGATCACTTGAGGCTAAGTGGAAGAAGAAAATGTACACCTCTATCCCTTGGAGCAGTCCAGCCGCATGGCCTTCTTAGAGAGTTGAGATGAGGATATTTCTATTCTGTCCAGATCTCGTTGAATTTGTTTTTGACCAAAGGAATTGAGATATCTTTGGATTTTTTCTTGTTGTTTTTGTTTTGGAGAATGCATGATTGTTTTGTGTTTTTGTTTTGTTTTTGTATGACAAAAGATGCATGGAAATGTTTTTGGTGTTTTATGTTTTATATGAAAAAAGATTCATGGCAATGTTTTTGTTGTTTTATGGTTTTGTAAGACGAAAGATGTATGGAAATATATATTTTTTTTATGTTTTTGAAATTGAAAGAAAGCACAAGATGTTTTTTTTTTTTTTGTGTTTTTATGTATTGATGATCGACATTTTTTTTTTGACCAAAGGAATTTGAGTACCTTTAGAGCATTTTGGATTGATTTGACCAAAGGGGTTTATCCCTTTGGTGCTTTTTGAATTGTTTCAATGATAATTATCCTTATGGTAATCTACTACTCCTATCGGATTGTATGGATAGCCAATCGCTACAACCACTAGGATGCTAGAGTAAATCACTAGATACAAGGATCACTTAAGGCTGAGTGAAAGAAGGAAATGTGTATCTCTATCTCATGGAGCAGTCCAACCGCATGGATTTCTTAGGGAGTTGAGATTATAGCATTTCTATTTTTGAAAGCCTTGTTGAGATTGAATTTGACCAAAGAAATTGTGTTACCTTTGGAGCTTTTTTTTTTTTGAATTGAATGTGACCAAAGGGTTTGATTCCATTGGAGATTTTTGAATTTGATTATTTGAAATGTTAATGTTTAATGTGATTGTTGGGGTAGGTTTGAGATTTTGAATCCCTCAAAGTTTGATTATTGTTTTATGCAATTTATGGGGAAGGTGTGAGACCTTGAACCCCCCAAGTTGTTTTGTGATTTTTTTATGTACATGTGTAATGATTGATTGTTCAAATTGTTTTTTTATTTTTGTACATGTTGAATATGTTATTAATGAATGCAAATGAATGAAGGGTATTTCTTTATTAATCATTGCTCAAAGATATTTTGAACTATTTGAATGAATGGTGTTGCTTTATTGATCATTGTTCAAAGAGATTTTAAACCATTTAAATGAATGGTGTTCTTATTGATTGTTGTTCAAAGAGGTTTTAAACCATTTGAATGAATGGTGTTGCTTTATTGATCATTTTTCAAAGAGATTTTGAACCATTTGAATGAATGGTGTTTCTTTATTGATTGTTGTTCAAAGATATTTTGAATCATTTGAATGAATGGTATTTTTATTGATCGTTTTTCAAAGAGGTTTTTGAACCATTATTTAGCAAAATTTGTCTTTATTGCTTAATAAGGGGCACCAATATGATACTACTAGTATGACCACATGGATGAAATGGATAATGATATTTTTGACTATGCGATGGTGGTATGGAATGGAGGCTTGCTTATGATTTTCTTGTCCTTAGTGATAAAGGATCTAGAGTTGTTTTGCAAAGACTCAAACATCCTAATGATCTCAAACAAACTCACTAAAATTGCCTAATTCTTCTAGGACCACATGTGTGTGCAATGAATTTATTTACCGAATCAAGAGCATGGTAATGACCCGAGACAATCAAGAACCAGTGTGTGTGCAATTGAGTTTATTATATCACCTTGAGTAAATTGGGTAAACCTATTATGGTTTGAACCTAGAAGCTAGCTTGTCCATATGAGTGGTCAGAGGTCTCTTTTTAAAAGAGACATGTCGCCATGCATGAGCGTACTCCACTGACAGTCAAGCGTCTATAGCTCTGGTGGAGGATAACTCCATAGTCCATGATATTTATTTATAATTTATTGAATTTTGGGGATGACTACTTAACCGTATGACTGGAAATGTAGTATGATCCTTACAACCCAATTAATCAGTGGTGTGTGATGTAAAAGTTTTAGAGCTTTGGGAAATCAAATTCTTAACCTAAGTGTGATGAGAATTATACCCTATCCTTACTACTCTATCTTTTGAATTTGGAAGCAACTGTGATAGTAGTGAAAACCATTGTTGTCATGGACTATGTTGCATAATGGGACAAGCAAGGATGCCCGTTTTCACCTCAAGTTTCCTACCAAGTATGGTGTTATCTCTTTTTGACACAAGATGTTTTTAAGATGCGAAATTGTGCTTGGTTCAAGAATATTTTTGAAATAAATTTCCAATACTCAAGATTTGTTTAGTGTATATATGTGCAATGGTCCTAAAATAATTCAACATATTTTTTAGAGGTTTCTTAAGACACTAGCGGTGGTTGAGTGATTGAAAACATTAGGATTATGCTTAGGAAGCAATGTATTATTATGAGTGATGGGTTTGGTGATGTTTGATGTGAGGTGCCCCTGATTAAGGCAACAAGACATAGTGCACTATCAATTATTCTTGATTTTAATGAATACGAATGGTATGAATGTGCAAATGCTATGAAAGTTGGAATGTGTGAATGCAATGGAAGATGGATTGTGAAAGTGATTTATTAAAAATGCAATGTGTATGAAAATGTTTTTGTGTTTTATATTTATTATTGGTTTTTTTTTGGTATTTTGATGTTTTTGAGATGAAATGTGACCAAAGGGGTTTGGTTCCTTTAGAGCTTTTTGAATTTCATGTGACCAAAGGAGTTTTGGTTCCCTTGGAGCATTTTGAAATGGAAATTGACCAAAGGAGTGCCTCCCTTGGAGCCTTTTTTATTTATTTGACCAAAGGGGTGTCCCCTTTGGAGCCTTTTTGATTGATTTGACCAAAGGGGTGTCCCATTTGGAGCCTTTTTAATTGATTTTACCAAAGGGGTGTCCCCTTTGGAGCATTTTGATTTGAATTGACCAAAGGGGTATCTCCCCTTGGAGCATTTTGAAATAAAATTTGACCAAAGGGGTTAAGTTCCTTTGGGGCTTGTATGATTGATTTGACCAAAGGGGTGTCCCCTTTGGAGCGTTTTGAATTGAATTGACCAAAGGGGTGTCCCCCCTTGGAGCATTTTGAAATGAAATTTGACCAAAGGGGTTAGGTTCCTTTGGAGCCTTTTTTATTTGACCAAAGGGGTGTCCCCTTTGGAGGGTTTTGAATTGTATTGACCAAAGGGGTGTCCTCCCTTAGAGAATTTTGAAATGAAATTTGACCAAAGGGGTTAAGTTCCTTTGGGGATTTTTTGATTTATTTGAACAAAGGGGTGTCCCCTTTGGAGCCTATTGATTTGAATTGACCAAAGGAGTTTTGTTCCTTTGGAGTCTTTTGATTTGATTTGACCAAAGAGGTTTTGTTCCTTTGGAGCCTTTTGATTTGATTTGACCAAAGGAGTTTGGTTCCTTTGGAGCGTTTTGATTTGATTTTTTTTTTTTTTTTAAATTTTGATATGAATGTGGGAGGTGGTTCAGGTGAAATAAGGTGGCGAATGTGGGAGGTGGTTCAGGTGAAATGAGGTGGCGAATGTGAAGGTATGTGTTTTAAAATGTGATAAAAATACAAATGAATAACATACAAATCAAATAAACAAACAATGTTTTCTAAGTTTTTTCAAATTTGGATTAGAATAAAGGAGATCGATTAAGATGGTGATTAAGAACACTAGTGTCAAACATGATTTCTCAAAAGAGTCTAGGGTACACCGCTTAAATCCCAGTGGGGGGGTCGCCTAGCTCTTCCACTTTGATTCAACAATTGTTCCAACAATGGGAGACATCTTGAACACAAGTGACCTATACCAACTTAAGGAGTTCCCTATTCTATCTAAGATGTCTAGGGGGCAAGCCGGTGGAAGGAGATGAATACCAATGTCATCGGTCTGAATTGGAGGTTGGTGATTAAACCCAACCTACCAATGTTATTATGAAACGTGCAAGTGTGTGAATTTTTTTGTTTTCTATTGTGTGATGCAAGCTAGTATGTAATTCCATTTATTGCCTACAATTGCAAAAATAGAAACACACAAGGGCAAACATTATTTACACCAGTAAGCAAAGATGTGTAAAATTGAAAGTTTGTGTTTTTTTTTTTTGAAATTTTTGTTAAGTGTGATTGATTTGTTTGAACAATTTTTGTTTTATTGACAAGATGAAAATGAAAAGGAAAATGACTTGATTTTTTTTTTTAAAGTGCAAAAAAATTAAAAATAAAATAAAAATAAATAAATAAATAAATAAAATGGTTTGATTTTTTTTTTCGGAATTCTGATTTTTGATTTTTTTGTGTTGATTTTTTTTTTTTTTTTAAGTTTGATTTTTTAATTTTATTTTTTCATTTTGATATGTTGTGTGTTTTTTTTATTTTATATTTCTAAAGTTTTTATTTGTTTTCTAATGTTTATGTTTGATTGATTTTTTTAATGTTTTTTTAATTCTACGCACCAGCGGAGGGCGTGAGCAATTTTTTTTTTTAATTAAAATTTTTAATTTTTTTAAAGTTTTATTTTTTTGTTAATGTTTTATTTTTTTTTAATTTGTTTTAACTATGCAGTTAGTTAACTGCGCTAACTATGCAATTAGCACATTTTCTAACTATGAGTTAGTATAGTTAGTTAACTATGCTAACTGCGTAGTTAGCACAGTTGGTAACTACGTAGCAACTGTGCAGTTAGTGCAGTTAACTGCATAGTTAGCGCAACTGCTAACTACGCAGCAACTGCACTAACTATGTAGTTGGCACAATTGCTAACTACGCAGCGACTGTGCTAACTACATAGTTAGCGCACATTGATTTCAAAGGATACCTTAGGAGAGGTACAACCCATTATAATTACAATGATCTCTAAATCTATAATTGTTTGTGTTGAATCTAAGGATGAAAAGGATGTTTGCTTTATTCATTTGGAGTCATGTGAGCCTTGGTCAAACCAAATAATAGCCTTTCTCAAGTTTGGAACACTCCTATAAGATATGTCACGGACTGCTAAATGTAATTTCAAGCAAAAGGTAGCTCGTTTTACTCTCTTGAGGGACATGTTGTATAGATGTGGTTATGATGGAATCCTCCTTTATTTTCTCGAGTCTACTAAAGCACAAAGAGCCATATATGAAGCTCATGATGGTACTTGTCATGGTCATTTTAGTGGAATGGCCATTGCAAAGTGTATTCTATGCATGGGTTATTATTGGCCCACAATGGAATGAGATTATTGCACATATGTCAAACATTGTAAGCAATGTCAAAACATGCTAATTTAACTCATGTACCATCACAAGCATTACAACCTATTCAAAGCCTTTGGCCCTTTTCACAATGGGGTCTAGATTTAATTGGATAAATATCACCTTCTTCCTTGGGACAACACACATTCATCATCACACCCACATAATACTTTACAAAGTGGGTTGAGGCAATTCCTCTAACCAATACAACAAGAACTATAATTGTGGAGTTTATACTTCATCATATCATTTGTCATTTCAGTATCCCATCAAAAATCATCTTTGATAATGGTAAGTCTTTCAAGAACAAGGATGCTTGAGAACTTTGCGAGAAATGTAACATCCAAGATAGTTTCTCGAATCCTTATTACCCACAAGAAAATGGATAACTTGAGGCTACAAATAAGACCTTAATTGCTATTCTCAAGAAACTTGTTAAATAAAATCATAGATATTGGCATACACAAATTCCCTTGGCACTATGGGCTTATCGAACAAGCATCTGCACACCCACTAGGGAAATTGTTAGGGTAAAATGAGGTAGTATATTGCATTATACTACATTAGTTAGATTATTACATCTACTTTGATTATTTACCATGTAGATATTTATTGTTTAAAATATCTAATGGTTAACCTAGGTAAATTCCTAAATATCCTAGGTTAGTTGTTAGTTGTTGGCGCTTATTCTTCTAAGCGCGTAGGTTAGAGATATTACAGGTTAGATATTAATTTAATATCTATCCTATAGTTTGTAACCTATATAAACCTAGTTGATTTCAAAGCTAAGGTTAATTGATTAAGGTTCTAATTATTTTGTTAATCAATCGGTTAGCACTTACCTTTTTCATATCATTGGCATCAGAGCCATTCCCCGGATTTAGCCCGTAGCACTTCGAGGCACGCTACCCGAGGAGGTGGCCCGTAGTCTGGTTTTGGCACGCTTTTCGAGGCGGCCCGTAGGCTGACCGACACGCTTCCCGAGGCGGCCCGTAGGAGTAAATCAGCTCGGTTCTCGAGGTGACCTACACGTGTCCCGAGGCGATCTGGTGATGTGGCTGCACACGGCCCGAGGCGATCTGCTGACGTGGCACTCTAGCACTGGTGGCACACGGCCCGAGGTGGCCCGATCTGGTGACGTGGTGGCTCGCGGCCCGAGGTGGCACGCGACTCAAGGTGACCTGCGCGTGGCCGATTGCCCGTAGGCAATCAAAGGATTAAGTGTGGTTTTTTGTTTTTAAACCAAAAGATTGCGCCCGCAGGGCGCATGTGGGATATATCCCACGAAGTTTAAAAAAAAAAAAAAAACTGTTCGGCCCGCTTGTGCTTGATTAGCACGGGGCCAACCTTGGCTGACGGATCAGCCAAGGTAGCCCGACTGGCTAGCACAGCCAGTGCTAGGGCCGAACTCGCGGGGTCGGGAGATCCATCCCCCGCGATGCCAATTTTTTTTTGGCGTCTTCCCGCCGCGAGAAGGACGAAAGGGAAGGTTTTATCCTTCCCTTGTCGTCGGGCGGTGTAGACCGACTGGCAGGAGCGCCAGTCGGCCGATCTACTGCCGCGGGGTCGCAGGATCGATCCCCAGCCGCGGACAGGTAAATTTTTTTTTAATTTTTTTTTCTTTGCATTAACTTTAATTTCTTTTTAGTTTTTAATTAATAAATTATTAATTCTGTTAAATAAAATCATTTTAAAAAGAACTTTAAGTGATTTTTTTTCAGAATTTTTTTATTAATTAAATTATACTAAATTAAGTTAGAATTTTTTGCATTGAAATAATAAATTAAAAAAAAAAAAAAAAAAGGGCAAAAGTTTAGAGTTGTTTTCTCCTAATCAAACAGAGGGAGACAAGAGACAATCAGTAAAACGTATTTCTTTTGCAGCTTTGAGACTTCTCATAATTTTTTTAATTTCTCCAAAATTTTCTAATCAATTGTTTTGAGAGAACAAAATTTTTGTCTCATGAAGAAAAATATTTGGATCACAAAAGCCCTTCGTCGTCTAAGAGTTATTCGAAAGAGGAACGAACTTAGACGCCAGACGACAAGATCTCATTTTCGTCGTATGCTTAGAGAGCATAGAAGGAGCTTACCCCGTTTCAATACTTACACTGATCCTTGGAAGGGTTTGGATCGTAGTTATGGTCCCATGAGGATTAGAGAACCCTTTAATCCTGATGCACCTCCTATTTTTGAGTATTGAATAATTACGGGAGATAGAAAACCAAGTTGTGTGTCAACTGGTTCTGGAAGGTCTTTCAAATGCTTGTCGTGTGTCGACTTGTCTTGAAAGATATGCTCTAAATTTTACATTTTGTAAACATTAAGGGGGGATAGAATTTTTTTAGAATTCTATAGTTTTCAAAATTGTAAAGATAAAGGGGGGCTATTTCAGTTTAAAGAAAGGTGCATTCTCGATTTTACTCGACACCTTCTCTTCAAAATTGCTTGTACTAGGTGCATTTTCGGTGGAATCCGACACCTAGAGTGATATAAATTTGGGTGCTCTTATATTTTTTTGATTATTGCACTAAAAACATTTTTTTTGCAATTACAAGGTCAAAAATAAAACATTATAAGGAGCTTTTCACAAACACCCAAACTTCACTCAAAAACCATGCTAAACTTTGCATAGGTTCAAACAAGTAATTTCTCCCCATTAAAAGGTCCAACATTTCAAATCACCTTGATAAGACTCTCTTTTGTTTGGCTTAAATAAACCTCAAATTTTTTCATCTTTTTTCAAAGGTGTTAAAAGCAGGTGCCATTAAATATCTTAGAGAGCAAATATCAAAAGTTTGACAAAATCTTCCCTTGTTTCATTTGCTCTATTTTGTTTGGCTCAATATTCCTCAAACTTTTCATCTCTTGCTAAGAGTGTTAAGGCAGGTGCCATTAAATATCTTATAGAAAGCAAATTGAACCAACTTCTCTATACCTTTTCTAAGGGTATAGTGCAAGATAGCATCATATTAGTCCTCTCCAAAAATTTGAAACCTAAACCATGGCCATGATACACAAGTATCTCACTGAGAGCCAACTGCTCAAAGGTTCAAATTACTCAAGCATGGAAGACTAAGATGAAGGCTATCTTAATCGTAGAGGACTTGTGGTCAATAGTGGATGGAAGTGTCACTAGACCTCAATCTTCTGGACAATATCAAATCGACTTTGATAAAAAGGATAAGAAACTTTCCTTAATGATCTTGCTTGCTATTACTGATGATATCCAACCTCATATCAGTGAAGCTACAACTGGTAAGGCAGCTTGGGATGCCTTAAGTACCATTTTTGAGGGCAAGAATCAATCAATGATTCTTAACCTTCAAACACAACTTCATACATTACATATGAAATCAGGAGAAACAGTAGAGCTATTCCTCTGCAGAGTCATAGAATTAAAAACAAAGCTTCAATCCTTAGGAGAAAAGTTGGAAGACCAAGTCTTAAACTCAATCATTTTGAGGGCTCTTCCTGACTCCTACAGAATGTTGATCACCTCCTTACAAGTTTCTGGTAGGACAGTAACTTTTGTCGAGTTGGTAAATATGCTTCAAACAGAAGAGGCTACCCAACTCCAGAGAGATGAGGCATCTAACAATGCCCTTTTTTCACAACGTCAAGGTGGTAAGAAAAAATGGAATCAACAGAAGGGTTCTTCTTCTAGACAAGACAAGGGTAAAGCCAAAGAGGTTCCGAAGAAGAAACAACATTGTAAAATTTGTGACACAGACACTCATGAAACCAAAAGATGTTGGTTTAAGAACAAACCGCCAAATGAACAAAGAAATAAGAAGGGCAATGGCAAATCTAAGAACCAGAACAAACAACAACAAGGTCACATAGCAGCTGAAGATTCTAGTTCCGATTCTGAACGAGCACACAAGGTGCTCATGACCCATACAGATTCCTCCCACAAGGATTCTTTGTGGTACATAGATTCAGGCGCTAGTAAACATATGACTGGCGATAAAACATGGTTTGCTACTTTTGAAGCTCGAGAAGGTAGACCGGTCACCATTGCTGATGATCAGACCTATAGAGTTCAGGGCGAAGGCAGTGTTTCAGTCTCCCTTCCAGATGGAGAATGTAATATTGAAAAAGTTCTTTATGTTCCAGGATTAAAAAATAATCTCTTGTCGGTTCCACAAATCCCGGACAATAACATGAATGTCAATTTTATCGTGGACAAAGACAAGAAACGTTGCTTCATCACCAAAAAGGGAAAACCGATAGCAACAAGCTCATACAAACATGGTTTGTTTGTCTTAGATGCACTTACCTCCACTCATACTGCACTCGCAATGACCACAAAGGAGGCCACTTCTCTTTGGCATAAGAGATTTGGGCATTTGAGTTCAGGATATTTACTAGAGCTGAGTAAATATCAAATGGTGAAAGGACTTCCTCCCCTTTCGTCTATTTTGCCAGTGTGCTCTGATTGCTTGTCAGGCAAGCAACATAGAGTACCTTTTGAACCTAGCTCTTTTCGAGCTAAAGAACCTTTGGAGTTGGTACACACAGATTTGTGTGGTCCTATGTCTACAAGTTGTGGAGGAAAAAGGTATTTTCAATTGTTTGTTGACGATCATTCACGCAAAATGTGGGTCTTCTTCTTGCAGTTGAAGTCTGAAGCATTTTCCTATTTTCAGTAGTTTAAAACTCTTGTTGAGAAGGAATCAGGATGCTTTATTAAGACCCTCCGTTCAGATCGAGGGGGGGAATACACATCAAAAGAATTTTCCTCATTCTTATAGACACATGGGATAAAAAGACAGTTAACAACAGCCTACACTCCTCAATCCAATGGGGTTGCTGAGAGAAGAAATCGGTCCATAATGGAAATGGTTCGATGTATGCTTAAAGGGGCCAACCTTGAGCAAACTTATTGGGCTGAAGCTGTTCAAACTGTGATATGTCTTCTGAATAGGGCTCCCACAAGGGCACTTAGAGGTATGACTCCTCAAGAATCATGGAGTGGTAGGAAACCCTCCATAACTCATCTAAGGGTATTTGGGTGTAAGGCATTTATGCATATACCTAAGGAGAAAAGAAAGAAATTAGATGAGAAATCTCTACCTTGTATATTTCTTGGTTATGATGAAAATTCAAAAGGCTATCGTTTGATAGACCCATTTACCAAGAAGATATATATAAGTAGAGATGTAGTGTTTGATGAAGCTTTCACATCCAACACTACAACAGTATACCTAGATGATGAGGAAGAACAACAACCTCCTCCTCCTTCATCCTCTTCTTCACAACAGAAAAAGCCACCCAAATGGTATACAAGCACATTGAAAGACTCTAAACTCACTTCCCCACCAGATCTTACTCTCAATCGTCCAAAGACAAGAAGCATGTCACAGAAAGACAAGGGTAAAGCTTCCACTTCAGTTGATGATCTTTGTGCAGATTTTCAAGACCTTTCTGTAGATAGAGAGTTACCAAGGGAAGATGAGATGGAGATAGATGAGGAGAGGGTTTACTTATCAGCATGTGATGAGAATGAACCTTCTACAGTTGATGAAGCACTTAGTCTACCTCAGTGGAAGACAGCTATGGATGCAGAATATAACTCCCTCATTAAAAATAAAACATGGAAGCTAGTGAAATTGCCTAAAGGTAAGAAACCCATAGGTTGCAAATGGGTCTACAAAATAAAATATAAGGCATATGGCACTATAGATAAGCATAAAGCCCGACTTGTGGCAAAGGGCTATGCTCAAAAGGAAGGACTGAACTATGAGGAAACCTTTGCACCTACAGCAAGGATGACCACCATTCAAGTACTTTGTGCTATGGCAACACAGTTCGGATGGAAGTTACATCAGATGGATGTAAAAAGTGCCTTTCTTAATGGTGACTTAAAGGAAGAAGTATACATGACTCAACCTCCTGGATTTGCAGAGGAAGGCCATGAGCAACATGTTTGCAAATTGGTAAAATCATTATACGGGCTAAAACAAGCCCCAAGAGCATGGTACATAAATATGGATAGTCACCTATTGCAACACGGATTTAAGAGAAGTCCATCAGATGCAAATCTCTATATCAAGACCACAGGTTCTGAGATAGTGATTCTTGTGTTATATGTAGATGATCTGATCATCATTGGAAATTCAGAGAATGTGATTAAAGCCGTGAAGGATGACTTGAAAAATTCATTTGATATGACAGACCTAGGACTTCTCCACTACTGTCTTGGCCTTGAAATAGAACAGAAAAAGAATCATCTAAGGGTGACCCAGAAAAAGTATGCTAAGACTTTAGTAGAAAAATATCGTATGACTGATTGTAAACCCAAAGCAACACCGATGGAATCAGGGTTATAGTTATCACGATATGAAGACTCACCACAGGTAGATGGAACACTTTACAGACAAATGATTGGAAGCCTCATCTATCTGACTAATACTAGACCAGATATTACTTTTGCTATAAACTATCTTTCTCGGTTCATGCAAGAACCAAAGGTCTCCCATTGGAAAGCAGCTAAAAGAGTCATACACTACATTCAGGGTAGTGCAGATTATGGTCTAGAGTATAAGAAGAATAACTCATTCTTCTTACAGAGTTACACTGACTCTGACTATGCTGGCTCCATAGATGACAAAAAATCAACTTCAGGCTATGTTTTTCATCTTGGATCTGGTCCTGTCTCATGGCATAGTAAAAAGCAACAGGTTGTTGCTTTATCTTCAATTGAGGCAAAATATCGTGCTGCACGTGGAGCTATGTGTGAAGCGATATGGCTAAGTCGCATTTTAGCTACCATGGGCCTACCAAAGAATCTTCTTATTCACATGTTTTGCGACAACTCAGGTGTTTTGAACTTGGTCAAGAATCCAGTACATCATGAACGAACTAAACATATTGATACAGATTGTCATTTCATTCGTGATGAAGTTCCTAAACACAAAATTCAGCTCCAACACATTCCCACCGACGAACAAAGTTGCGGACATTTTTACAAAGGCACTTGGACGTGTCAAATTTCAACTGTTTCGGTGTAAACTTTGTATATCAAAGTAATGTAATAAAGGGGGGATGTTAGGGTAAAATGAGGTAGTATATTGCATTATACTACATTAGTTAGATTATTACATCTACTTTGACTATTTACCATGTAGATATTTATTGTTTAAAATATCTAATGGTTAACCTAGGTAAATTCCTAAATATCCTAGGTTAGTTGTTAGTTGTTGGCGCTTATTCTTCTAAGCGCGTAGGTTAGAGATATTACAGGTTAGATATTAATTTAATATCTATCCTATAGTTTGTAACCTATATAAACCTAGTTGATTTCAAAGCTAAGGTTAATTGATTAAGGTTCTAATTATTTTGTTAATCAATCGGTTAGCACTTACCTTTTCATATCAGAAATACCATTTTTATTGGTCTATGGAGTCAAAGAAATCATACCTCTTGAGGTTGAGATCCCTATTAGTATAAAAGACCACACTGAAGATAGTGAATATTTTGAAGCCTGAACCAATTTTCAATTTTTGCGAAGGAGAAACAAAGAAAAAACTAAGGCATGAAGAATATCATGATTTTGTGACATGTTGGAGTTTTGTAGGCTCGAAGGAGAAAATAGAGCCAAAGTGCCATAATGTCATGATGTCATGGCATGTTGGAGTTTCGTTGAGCCAATAAATGTAAATAGAAACAAGTGAATGCACTTTCAGAAGGACGTGTCTTGGTGACCAGTGGTAGATGGTTATTGAAGCATCAAATCCTAACCTCTTACAGTTGGTGATTTGATTCCCTCTTGAACCAATAGAAGCCATGCAAAAATATACTGGCATATTTTTAGTAACAAATTTGTTGTAACTAATTGTAGATCATAGAATTTGTTAGTCATCAAAAGATGCTTATAATAGAGTATATATAATAGGGAGTGCACCTAGAATAAGGGTTGGCTCTTAGATGTTTATAGGACTGGATGTATGTAATATGGATTTAAGCAATAATATATGCTTCTATTGGCTTCTGGTTCATTGCGTGCAAGTGTATGTATGAAAGTTTGATGCTTCTATTTACATTACTAAATTATATGTTGTATTTGTTCTATTATCTGAATTCATGTGCATTATAAATAGTATTGCTGGAGTTAATGATTTTATACATGCATGTGTTAGATTAATATCTAAATCACATTAAAATAACCATGATTTCTACATGAAGGTATAGAAAATGTTTAGATTGTGAGTTATATGTATTTATAATTGTTGTTGTTTAATCTGAACCCCGAGAAAATTTCTAGCAACAACTATATTTCCCTTTCTTTCAGTAAAATTTTCTTTTCCTTTTTCTCATAAAAACCACCAAGGAACCAACCTTCTATGGAAATTAGATGGGATCCCTCTAAACTTAGTCTGTCTACTCAATGTTGGCAAGGTCATGGGTGCAATCACAACCACAATACGATTTTATTCCAAAAAATTTTGGCACACCTAGTGGGACAAAAATCCCATAGCATTTTACATTTCAAAGGTTCGATGTTTGTATTTGTTCTGTTAAGATCCAAATCAATCACCTGACAACTCCGTTCGAAGGTATAGACCCGAGGAATACCTTATATATTTCTCTGGTTAAATATTACAAATGTCCATATATATGATAACAAAATCCAAAGCAAAAAAATTTGAAGAGCCCATTGAGTTCTTCGAGTTACACCTTGGTAGCCTCAGGGTTCATCCAGTTTTGTCTGCTAGATCAAACCCACCTCCTACCAATATCACTACCCTTGTACCTACCTTTTTACCCAACATCGTTATTGATGTGTTTTCAAGTGTGGCCACCAGTAGTTCTATGACATAAGCAAACATAGTAGCTATAATTGTTGCACCTCCTCTAGCTTACCTCACATGGAATCACACGGGTCCTTTGTACCTGACATATAATTTGATACCTACAATGGTTTTGAAGGCATTGCCATCATATTATGGTACAGGTAAGACAAATTATGAGCATTGTATAGATGTTGCCTCTTTAGTAGCCATATAAAACATCATGCAAGAATATGTAATGATTAGATTTTTGGTCATTTCCCTAAAAGGAAAAATGCTCTACTGGTACAGAGCACTTCCTATTCAAACTATTACTAGTTGGTATGAACTCGTTGGCAGGTTGGTAGATGAATTTAGCCAACATGCATATAATTTCTCCCTACTCAGTTAGTTCACTATCATTTGAAAGCATAATCAAGAGGAGATAGTATATTTTAACATCATATTCAGTCGTACTTGGCAAAGAGTGCTTGATGGACTGAGATCGACTAGTGAGCAATCTGTGTACTATTATTTAAGGGATTTTGATTCTGATATCAGTATGATTATAAGGTAATATCGAGTACTTACTTTCCCTAATATCTTTCAAGAGGTATCCAAAGTAGAGAAGGACCTCATTGCCACTGGAATATTCCCACCAAAGGTGGTAATGCCATTTTTTCTAGATATTCCCTAAGTTTCTAGTGCTAGCCCTTCAATTTATTCTCATTATCCTAGCATAAATATTCCAAAATGGGGTGGACAAACATCTATTCGAGTGATACAAATATCTCTGAATTTCCCAGCATTGCCCCCTAGTCCTACGATTTTCTTGTTACCTACACCACCCACTCAGTCAGCTCATGAACCTCATATTTCTGTCTTACTCGACAAGCAATCAATAATGAAGAATTTGACTAATGAGATCACATCGATGAAAATACGGGAAGCTAAAAGAAATTTTCAACCAAGAATATTTCCACAAGTGATGAGAGACCAAGCCTCGTCAAGTAACAAGGGTAAGGAAATATCGAGAGTGGTTTATGCAAACAATAATGAAGAACCTGCAACTCCTACAGATTCTAACTACTGGTGTTCTATGTGTAATGACCCACATGGGAAAATTTCATGTATGATTCATCAACACTAAGTACAAAAAATAGCTATCGAAAATGTGGAGAGAATATTGAAGGGACATGTGAACATGATCAGAGAAGCAAACCACGATTTCATGATGCTTTAGTAGAAAAAGTTGTTCTAACAAGATCAGGTAAGAATCCTATACAAGTAGATCCCCAGTAGCTCCAGGCTTTGAGTTTTCCCTTGGTACCTAAGGCTCTGCCTAAAAAAGATATCCCCTATGAAAATAAGCCTCAAGTTCTTGCCCAAAACACTATATTAGAAGTACGTAAATAATCCAACCCACAAAAGGAGGTTGAAACTCAAGAGCAAACTAAAGAGAAATTACGATTTCTTCTCTGACTAAGAGATAGAGAACAAAAGCAAATCAAGTATACAAAAGTAGATATGATACTTTTACTAAATAAAGAGAGAAGAATATTGATTCAACTTCCTTCAATATAGTAGAAGAGATGAAGATGACCCCTTCGAAAGCAAGTATGTATGATGCCCTATTGTTTCTTAGCCAAATTGACCTGTTGCAAGAATTTTTGAGGTCGATAAAAAGCAAAGGCAAGAATTCATCTTACTCAAATGCAGTTTAGGTAAACCTGAAATCTAATACTGGAAAGAAAAAACCAACCCTTTTTTATCTATCCCTTAAAATGGAAGGATGGGTTGTACATAATTACATGATAGATTCGGGTGTTGATACCACAGTAATACCAAAAACAATGTATGACATCATGGGAATGGAATACACTAGGAGCAACCCAGGAGTTCTACAGTTGGATGGTACTCCAATAAAAATTGTAGGGGTAATCAAAGATATCCCTATAAAGCTTCATAGAATACCTCAAATTGTAGTTATACAAGAAGTGGTAGTAGTGGATTTAGAACCATACTTCGACATGTGTTTATCCAGAGAATTCATGGCTAAGATAGGAGGATATCTATATTTAGACTATTCGCATTTGGAAATACCTTTCAAAGGTATAAGAATCAATATATTTAATGAAAAACCATCCACCTTTCACATAGAAAATATAGAAGAGGTCGGTAGTTAAACATGATGATAGAGGAAATGGAAGGCCTTGATCTAATGGAAGAGATCTTGGAGGAACTTCAAATAGAAGACCATTTATTTATAAAAAACTTCAATGCTATGCTAGAAATCGATATGGGAAGTTACTCTATTATGAAGCTAGAAAAAATCCAAGCAGCTCCTCCTCCCAGAGAAGATAAGCCTACTAATTAGCTTTGGAAACTTTTCTTTGACGATGTTAGATGCAAAAATGGAGCCAGTGTTGGCATAGTTCTAATTTCTCCTACAGGTAAAGAAAAGGTTTTCTCTTATAGATTGACGTGGAGTTGTACAAAAAATACAGTTGAGTATGAAGCGCTCTATTTGGGTCTAAGAAAAACTAAAAATCTAAGTATCAAACAATTACAAATATATGGAGATTCAAAATTCATTATGAATCAAGTCACAAAAAAATGTATAAGTAAGCAACATTATCTCAAACCATATAGGAATAAGGTGTGGGACCTCATGGAAAAATTTGAAGATTTAAACATTAAAGGGATTCCCAGAGAGAAAAATACCCATGCTAATATGTTAGCATCGGTAGGAGAAAATTTTTTCCCCATCAACAATGTCATACAGAAGTCCAAAATAGTGATAGATAAAAATATTTTCTGGAAAGTATTTGAAAGTGATGAGCAGATATTAGATTTCTTAACTTATGAAATGAATTGCTCAAGTGGCATAATGCTAGAATATGAAGAAGAAGAAGACTTAATCCAATTAAATAATAATCATATTCCAAAGGGGATGATCACTCTTGAAAGCCTTTTTGATAATAATGACATAGCAGTAGGTCATAAAATAAATGTTGATAAACGACATTACAAGGAAGTTCAACTAGAGCCAAGAAAAGTGATCAAAGTTGGGGTTAACTATACAGAAGAAGAGTTAAACCAGATCAGGGAATTATGCAAGAAATTACTAGACATTATTGCTTGGGTGTATATCAATCTCAAAGTATACAGAAAAGAAATCATACAGCACACCATTGATTTGGAAGAAGAAGCAAATCCCTTCAAGCAAAAGCAAAGACCTATAAACCTAAAGATAGAAGCATTCATGAAACATGAGTTGTTAAAGCTCCTTGAAGCCAAGATAGTATACCCTATTAAACACTCTACCTGGGTAGCTAATCTAGTCTCAGTTAGAAATAAAAATGGGGATATTAGACTGTGCATTGACTTCAAAAATTTGAATAGAGCTTCCCTAAAATATAATTACCCTCTTCCACAGATAGATCAAATTATGCATCCAGTAGTAGGGGCAGAGATATTATCCTTATTGGATGGATTGTCTGGTTACAATCAGGTATGGGTTAGATATGAATATCAATACAATACTTCCTTCACCACCAAGTGGGGGAAATTTTCTTATCAAAGGATGCCTTTTGGTTTATCCAATGTAGGAGCAATTTTTAAAAGGGTAATGGACGTGGCTTTTGGGGAACTTGCTAATAAGGTCATATTCATCTATTTATATGATATGAAAATCTTATATCACCATAAATAAGACCATGTAGAACACCTTAAGAAGGTATTTGAAAAATACAAATAATTTGGCATATCTTTGAACCCAAAGAAATCTATATTTGCTGGAGAAGAATGAATTCTACTAGGCCATGTCATCTCAAAATTTGAATTGGCCATCGATCCTGATAGAGTAAAAGCACTCCTGGAGCTTTCCCTACTAGAAAATAAGAAGGGTTTGCAATCCTTCTTTGGACAGATAAATTTTGTATGCAAGTTTATAGCAAATTTTGCACAAGTTGTCAAACCTATGATAGAACTGCTAAAGAAAGATGCCTAGTTCAAATGAATAGACCAAAGAAAATAAGCCTTCAAAAGGATAAAATAAGAGATAGCTCAAGCACCCATGCTTATTAACCCTGATTATTCCAAAAGCTTCATCCTATATGCTATCAGAGAGAAAGAAAGTTACACTGTAGTTCTCACCCAGAAAGGAGCTGACAATGAAGAAATACCTATAGCATTTTTAAGTCAGACCATGCAAGATCATGAAGAGAGATATAAATTCATTGAAAAACAAGTATATGTAGTTATGAAGTCACTAAAAAAGTTCAGGCACTTCCTTTCACAAAGCAAAAAAATTATCTATGTAATTCATCATGATGTTAGAAATTTTGTAATGCAGGGAGAACTTGGTGAGAAAATAGCAGGCTGGATAAAGAAGATACAAGAGTATGATGTTGAAATCCACATGATCAAGATAGTAAGGGGTAGAGCCTTATTCCAAGAGTTATCTAAGAAATCTCTGAATGAACATATAGCCTACCAAGGCCTAATGTTGAATTCAGAACAAGATCAAACCTTGCAGAATACTGACTAGACTGATGATATCATAGAATATTTTTAGACTGGAAAATGAACAGATAACCTGAATGCTTCACAAAGAAGAAGGTACAAAATCTAAGCTTTGAAATACACTCTTTTACTAGAAGGGTTGTATAGGAAAAACATAGATGGCATACTACTAAAGTGCATAAAGGGAGATTAGAAGCAGAGAATTCTGGAAGAATTTTATGGAGGTCTATCTGGTGGACACTACTCAGGGAGGACCACTGTACTAAATATACTCACAACAGGTTGCTACTAGCCTACCCTTTTATCATATGCTTTAAAAATAACCAAGAAATGTGAAGAATACTAGATATATGTGGGAAGAAATAAAAATGCCCCAATGCCTCTGAAATCTATCCAAGTTGAAGAGCCTTTCCAACAGTGGGGGTTAGATTTCATTGGAGTAATAGAGTCAAATTCATCATCTGGTCATAAATATATACTCACTGCTACAAATTATTTTACCAGGTGGGCTAAAGCAATTCCCACTAAGAAATCCAATCAGGAAGTTGTGATTGAGTTTTTAGAAAGCTTGATTACAAGGTTTGGCATACCAGATGCATTGGTCATAGATAATGGATCAAAATTCATCGGAGCAAAGATGATCAAATTTAATTATTGTTTATCATTAATTTATAAAAAATATAAAAAAGAAAGTAAATTCAGAGAAGCAATACAAGGGATGTGGAAAAATAGAGAATAGGAGCATAATTCGAGCGATGGTTTCGGTGATCGAAGACTGAAACTTCGAGAAGCAAGTTTCGCAGGAGGAAGAAGCCCGTAACACCATGATGACGACAAGGTTTGACTGGAGTGCAGCTAAAAATGGAGCCTCCCATAGTGACATTGAATGGGGGAGAAAACCTCATTATAAATTGGGCAGAAAAAAAAAATCTTACGTAGAATGTTTGCAACAAAATCCTAGACTGCCCCCTAGTAGATCAATGGATTTAATTCTACAAGGCAGTGATGTGTTGTGCCCTAAACACCTCATGGAAGATTATGCATCTCACGATTCCTTCTCATTAGTGGGAAATTTTGTAGGAGAGCGCCCATACATGGATGCGATTCGA
Source organism: Wollemia nobilis (assembly GCA_028583015.1). Classification (NCBI taxonomy): domain Eukaryota; kingdom Viridiplantae; phylum Streptophyta; class Pinopsida; order Araucariales; family Araucariaceae; genus Wollemia; species Wollemia nobilis. The sequence goes on along the minus strand of JAQPPZ010001737.1, from coordinate 242,835 downwards.
CGATGGGCTACTTCGAAATGGAAAGTTATGGGAAATTTGGGTTTGACAATGACCAGAGGTTTTTTTATGATTCATTTGAATACCCGGGAGGATGTAGAGCATATTATTTTTGGAGGTCCTTGGTTCTTCGAAAGACGAAGCCTATTCCTCAAAAAATGGGAACCAAATTTTGACCCCGACTCTCAGAACATCAATTTTTCTCCCATTTGGGTCCGCCTCCCAAACCTCCCTGCACATTTTTTCTATGAGGATGCTCTTCGAGGTATGGATAGGGATTTTGGAGATTTGGTATCTATTGACCCAGCTACCCATGCCATAACGCAACTAACCTAGGCCCACATCTGTGTAAATGTGAATCTGGAATTGCAACTTCCAGATCACCTCAATCTTATATATGAGGATTTCAGGCGAAGGCAACCATTGATCTTAAAAAACAAACCTGATTTTTGTCCATATTGTCAGTCACAGGGGCACCTCCCTTCTCAATGCCCTAAGCGTAGAAACCCTAATGAAGATTCCCAGCCAAGTGGGCATCCATAGCTAAGAACCAGTCAGAAGGAAACTAGCAGTCAATGGCAAGCCAGGAGGAATGCGCAGCAGAACCAACCACTTCAAGATCAAGCTCAAGCTCTCCAAAAGGCAAGTTCCTCTTTCAACATTGCTAATAAATTTGATTTACTTAAATATTATAGAACCAATGAGGTCTTTGAACAAGGTGAAATTCCTGTCCCTCCATACCCGAAACATATCAATTCTCCTTTGGGGCCCTCTGACCCCATGTCCATTCAGAATATTCCATGTTACCCCCTTCAGGAGTAGATCTCCAAGTCCAAAAATTTCCCCCAAAGCCCATCACAAAAACCCCTATGGTCACCATTATCCACAACCCTATACCCACCCCTTGAAGAGTTTGGCTTTCTGACTTCCCTATCCTCCTCTATCGATGTCAATTCTGATAGCGATCAGGCCACCCCAGAATCCCCTGACCATTGAAGTACCAAAAAAACTCGTAGCTTCAGAAGGTCCCAAATTGATGTGGGAGTAGATAGAATGAAAGGTAGGCCTTCCAACGTTGAACGCCAAAATCGAGACACAGCCGAGGATATAACAAATGGTACACAGAGAACCCTGTTCCAAGAAAATGTTAGTTCTATCAAGGATGAAAACCAAAGACCCAAAACCCATGCACAACAAGGCAAAGGGGGCAAGAAAACCTCTAAAAGTTCCAAATGAAAGTCCTCTCCTGGAATGCGAGATGACTAAATGGGGCAGCCAAGCAGAGATTGGTTGTAGCCATGCGGAGAGATTACAACCCCACAATTTTTCTCATTCAAGAAACTAAATTGGACAATCAAATTTTGCCTAGGATAGCCAAAATCATCTGGAAAAATTATGATTTTGTCTACTCCCTAGCTTCTGGCACTGCATGTGGGCTCCTGTGCCTTTGAAACCCATCCATAGTTGAGGGTAGATTTATTTCTGGTCATGACAGACTGTCTAATATCCTGTTTCATGACCTCAGCTCCTAGACTTCTTGGATTATGTCCAACATCTATGCTCCAAATACTACTTCAGGAAGAACGATGTTGTGGAACATCCTCACCCAGATGAGATAGGCCTTTGCCAATATTCCATGGGTTCTAGAAGGGGATTTTAACTCCCCTCTTCAATTCTATGACAAGAAGGGAGGAAATGTAGTTACTAATAGGGATATAAAGGACTTGAGACAGTTTGTTGATAGTAATGCCCTTATGGATGTTCTGATTCAAGGCCTCAGGTTCACTTGGAGTAACATACGTATGGGAAAAAATATTATCCAAGAGCACCTTGATCAGGTGTTGCTCTCCTAAGAAGCCCTCCCCCTCTTCGGTGATGCCAATATACAGGCTCTCCCGAAGATTGGGTCTGATCACAACCCGCTTCTCTTCATGACTAGTAGCAAGCCTCAGTTCAAGACCCATTTTTGGTTTGAATCCATGTGAATTCACCACTTGGATCTTAGAAATTGAATAGTAGAATGGTGGCAGGTAAGATTTCTAGGGATAGCCTCTAACCAGTTTATGCAAAAACTCAGATGGGTCAAAGAGAATCTCAAAGTCTGGAATAGAGAAACCTTCCAAAACATATTTGAAACCAAGCAGAACATCAAAACCATATTAGGGCAAATTGAGGATAGTTTTCAAAGAGGCTAGGGTGATGACAGTCTCAGAAGTGAAGAGAGGATACTGCTCTCTAAATACCACAACACCCTGAGTAAGGAAGAAACCTTTTGGCCCCAAAAGTCAAGACAGTTCTGGCTCAGGGAAGGAGACTCCAACTCTAAGTTTTTTCACATATCCACCCTAAGGTGCAGGGGATGTAACAGGATTAAAAGCCTTAATAAGCAGGATGGGACCCTTATCTATAATATCCACCACATCAGAGATGAAGCCGTCAGCCACTTTAAAGACCTCCTTGCCTCCCCCCCCACTTCCTCTCCTATGGCCATGGATTCCCTACTTGAGAATATTTCCAATACCATTCTTGATGAAACCAATGATTTTCTCCTCATCCCCCTATCCCAAAAATAAATCCACCAAGCCCTCTTCTCAATGCAGCTTGAAAAAGCTCCCAAACCCGATGGCTTTTCCCCAAGGTTCTTCCAAACCTTATGGGACATTATGGGACCTGACCTGTGCCTGGCCATCTCTGACATGCATAATTCTAGATCCATTCCTAGAGACATTAATTCCACTTTCTTGGTCCTCATCCCCAAGGGGTCCAATTCCCAGTCTCTGTCTAATTATCAACCCATCAGTCACTGCAATGTAATCTACAAAGTTCTGTCCAAAGCCCTGGCCAATAGATTCACTGGGATCCTTCCTATCATCATTGACCACTACCAGGGAAGTACTATCAAATGTAGAAACATCTTGGATGGGGTTATCACCATCCATGAGCTGATCCACTCTCCCTACAATGCTAAATCTACTTCCTTCTTTCTAAAACTTGATATGAATAAGGCCTTTGACTGAGTGAATCAAGAATTTTTGTTAAAAATATTCCTCAAATTTGGTTTCCATGAATCTTGGGTAAATCTGATTTCTAATTGTGTCTCTTCTTCTTGGTTCTCGGTCCTGGTGAATGGGTCCATTGCCAAATATTTTCCTAGCACCAAGGGGCTAAGACAGGGGGACCCTCTTTCCCCCATCCTCTTTATCATCCTGGTGGAGAGTCTCAGCATAACCATTAAGAATGCTTGTCACATAAACTTGATTTCTAGTATCAAGGCAGCCACAGGTTTAAATCCCATCACCCACCAACAATTTTTGGATGACACCTTGTTGACAACTAAAGCTTCAGTATCTGAAGCCAAAAACATCAAGGTTATTCTCAATCTGTATGAGGAAGCAGTTGGGCAAAATATCAACTACACCAAAAGTAAGCTTCATTTCATCAGCACCCCTACTAGACGACAGGAAAATATTGTGAGCATATTGGGGTGCTCCATTGCTAATTTTTCAACATCTTATTTGGGCCTAACCATGTTCAAGGGGAGGCATCAACAAAAAATGTGGAACAATGTCACTGAAAATATTCATAAGAAGTTGGCAGGATGGAAGGGTGCCCTATTCTCCAGTGCAGGCAAAGCAACTTTGGTCAAGTCGGTCCTACAGAGCATCCCCGCCTACTTTTTTTCAGTGTTCAAAATCCCTGCTATGGTAGGAGAAGCTATTGAAAAACTCCAAAAATAGTTCCTATGGTCGGGTAATGCTAATCATAATAAGTTTCACTTAGTAGCCTGGAACAAAGTCTGCTCTCCTAAAGACATGGGAGGTCTGGGATTGCGACGCATAACCATCAAAAATCAAGCCCTCCTGGCTAAGAAGGCTTGGAAGGTGGTTAAAAATACTAAAATAGAGTGGGTGACCATTGTCAAAAGGAAATACTTGCAACAACACTCATTCCTTGAAATGGAGACCCCTTGCTATGGGTCCCACTTTTGGAAATCCATCAGCCACAATACGCAGCTGGTTCAACAGGGATCTTGGTGGCAACTAGGATATGGTAAGACCATCAATTTTTGGGAAGATGCATGGGACAAAAAAGGACCACTCATTAGTTATCCCAACTTAGCCCCCATTAAGCACCTAATCTATAGGAAGTATGGAGCTCATGTTGCCAATTTCATCACTTCTGACCAAGGATCTCATGGTTGGAAAAAGGTTCAATTTAGAATTAAGAATGATGTGATTAAAAAAGGCCTCGCCACTCTCATGGACATATTCAAAGCTAACTTCATACGCCAGACCCTGAAGGATGATGAACGTTGTTGGAAGGGGTCGAGTGATGGGGAATTCACGATTAAAACTGCTACCCAGATGTTAGAAAACACTTTTATTGGCACCAAGAAATATGACATCCAGAATCTAGCCAAGAGTGTGTGGCTCAAGCTGTTGATCCCAAAAGTGGCACATTTTTGCTGGCTTGTTGCTCATAACAAAATTTTGACCACTGACAACTTGATTCGTAGAGGAATTATAGTCCCCAATAGGTGCTACCTCTATACTAAAGCTTGGGAATCCACACAACATCTCCTCCTAGACTTCCCCTTTGACGATAATGTGTTATCTATTTTGATCAACAAATTCCAGGTCTGCTGGACCCGGCCCAAGATTGTTGCTGAAATTTTCATTCAATGGCCAGGAATTTTCAAAAACTCTAGAATTCGATTCCTATGGAGTTCCATGCTTCACCATGCAGTCTGGAAAATTTGGTTGGAATGTAATAACCGCATATTCAAATAGGATAACAAGAATCCGAAAGATGTTGTCAATAGAGCACTATCCCTAGCTATCGAAAATAGTAGTCTGATTTTGTGTAAAGAGGTTCCCAACTATGGATTGGAATCCCTTCTTTTTGCTTCTCTTAAGATTCCCATAGACTGTAGCAGAATCCAGAAGATTGGTAACTCTCGAACCCTGGATAAATGGACCCCCCCCACAGGGATGGCTCAAAGTCAACTTTGATGGTGCTTCAAAGGGAAATCCAGGGAGATCTGGGGTAGGAGGTGTCATCAAGAGACCACACAGGAAGCATAATCAAAGCATTCTCAAAAAATTTGGGGATCCAAACCAATAATTATGCAGAAGCTAGAGCCCTATGGAGGAGCATCGTGGAAAGTAGAACCTTTCCCAAGCCAATCATCTTTGAAGGTGACTCATCTGTGATTATTGGCCACATTACCAACAATAGCTTAGGGGGGAAGAACATTCAGAATATAATTCAGGAGTGCCGATTACTCCTAAAAAAAACCCCCCAAAGTCATATCAACCATGTTCTCAGGGAAGCCAACAAAGTGGCTGACATTCTCGCTAACAAAGTTGTTAATCAGTCAAACTTGATCGTCTGGGAAGAATATTTCCCTCAAGAAGTTATCTCCCAAGCGAATTAGTATGTGGAAAGTTGAATCTCTGTTAATTAGGATGACGCTGCTCGACAGAAAAAGAACAAGAAATCCTAGTAACCTGAGAGGATTTCAGATAGATAGATGGACTTTCTGGTGTATGTCCTTCAGTTGTATCTTTTTGTTTTGTGTCCCTTATCTTAAGGGTTGTCTTTCGAATATAAGATATGTTGTATGTGGTGGAATTGTATTTGGTAAGCTAGTTTTTGGCTGTTGCCAATGGAGGCCTCAGGTGTCTCATTTTGCTACTGATGTAATAGGGACGGGACCCTTCAACCCGTAAAGCAATAAAATATTTTTTACCTACCAAAAAAAATATGATCAAATTTACTAGAAAAATGGTATATACTTGAAGACCTCCTTGAATTACTATGCATAAGAGAATGGTCTGGTAGAATCTACAAACAAAAATCTTCTCAAAATTCTAAAGAGGACTCTAAAGGATAACAAGAGAAGTTGGTACTCCTTGATAAACCAAGCTCTATGGGTTGATAGGATTTCAATTAAAAAATATATTGATACATCACCTTATTCCTTGGCCTATGGCAAAGAGGCTATTATTCCAATACATATAGAGATACCAGCTTTGAAGTTGCTCAACCAGATCGATGCTGAAGAAGGTCAACAATGGAGGCTAGATTGATGCAACTTCTATAAATAGAAGAGCAGATGGAGCAGGATTATAACCACCATTAGAAACACATTACTAACACTAAAGGGTGGTTCGATAAAAAGACTACTTTCCAGGGAACCACCAAAAATTTGAACCACCGATAAGCAGGGTGAGGTTCAACCAATTCTAGTGAATGGTTTTCACTTAAAAGTCTACTTCGAATAGATAGAAAAATGTTCTTGTATATTATGTATATTATATGGTATTTTATAAACTTTTCTAGTTTTCAACTTGTAATGATTTTTTGTTACAATTTCGTAACCATCCAAAGTCAACCAGCAAAAAGACAAAATAGAAAAAGAGCTACCTTATTAGAGGAAGTAACGGCTAAAAATTTAAATTCTACCATGTAACCTTCCAATGATTGGTGGGAAGGCACCTCCTTTATGAATTATTGAGACTTTGAAGAGAGTGATTTTTCATTTAATGCAGCAGCTAGCGATTGGCTAAAAAATTTAGCATGTGAGAAGATGGCAGAAATGATGTGTAAGAAGATCCGAGAAATCCAAGTCCACTAATTATAGTTAATACAATCCATGCATGTTCTTTCTAATCAATGTGAAAAACCCTAATTCACTCTCGAGTGAGTGTTTTTGCTACAACTTTATTTTTTTATTTTCGATCTCAAAACTAGTGCAAACAATCTCTGTAAGTGTTTTCCCATGTCCCCAAAGAAGAGTAGCCATAAGATAGCAATGGTGGTGTCATATTTTGCTTCTCGACAGTGAGACGTGAGGATGAAGCAGGCAAAAAATTCATCGATAGAGATGCCAAAAGCGGTGATACTACTGTAACATGGAAAAGCCCAAAGAGAATTCATAAGGATATCGAAGAGACAATGACCACAGGTATTACTGCATCTTCTCCCACCACTTTTGCCTTTAATTACCTACTCTGCTGGTATGTTTATATTCCTGTTTATCCCTGTACCAAGTTGATTAAGGCCATGGCAAATTTTTATGATGCAAAAGAGAGGACCATACAAAATTCCCAGGGCAGAACCCTTTTCACCCTGAGCCCAAATGCTTTCATTGTCGCCTTTGTTGCTGGTCATGTGCCTGCATTAAAACCAAAACATTTCGACCTCATAGACCAGGTGAAGTATTATCCCTTATGAGAACATAAGAAATTTCCTGGTACTACAATTGAAAAAACCACCTACTAGAGGGGCCATGCCTGAAACTCCCATTACTTTGGAGGATTTCAAAAAAACCATAGTTGTTTTCTATTTTGGCTATGGTGGTGGGTCTGAAGTATGAAAAAAAGTTCTATGGGTGGCAGATTGCATTAGTCAATTGCCTTTGAAACCCTAAGAATTATGATTCTTAAGTTATGGATAGGAGCGTCAGGCCCATGTTTTTTGACTGGCCAGGGTATAATTTTTTCCAAGTTCATGAGGGTTTGTCTTAAATGAAGAAGGGTTCTTGAGCCTATTTTAAATTTTCTTCATATTTAGTCTATATTTTCTTTTACTTTATGGCTCAAGAGCTTGTTTTTATTTCAGTGTATGATAAATATGAGCAAGGAATAACCCTACCTATGTGTGAATGGACTAATGTGTTGTATAAGACAGTCTTATTATGATTTCTTTAGGGAATTTTTAGGGCCAAACCTAAAAATTATGTACGAAGAAATAAGAAGACTGATCCCAGAAGTTGTAAAAGTTTTGTAGAACAAACATGCATAGGAGGGTGACTAGTTCATTCTCACTTAGGGGGGTTGTTATCAGACTCTATGGGTTTACAAGGAAACCCTTTTTGCTTCCCCATTATGTCACAGATAAGTTGTTCACTTTGGAATATGTTAGGAAAATATAGCAGATAAATTTTAGATATGGTATAGGTATAGGTAAAACTAGTACATGTATGATGTCGTTCCAGTTTGAAGGTATAATTATCTCCAAGAAAGGGCAAAATAAGCAAATTACTCAAGCCTTAAAAGAATTGGGGTTGTTAGAGATGCCAAAACCATGGAAATATGACCCCATTAACATATTTGTAGAGAGGTAGGCCATTTTAAACATAACCCCTATTAAGAATTACCATATGTCCCCCAAGAAGGACATTGAGAATTGCAAAAATAACACTAATGATGAGGAATTAGAGTGGCATGTAGAAAGAATGCAACCACTGCCTCCATGGTATAATTTTTATGAACATGTAGCTGGCTATGACCCCAAGAACAATCCTAAGCACTTATTAGATGACAATACTATCACTAGGATGCAAAAGAAGGGGCCAAAATGGATAGAAGGGAAGGTCCATGCATGGTAGATGCTGTGAGTCCAGAAAAATATGATTGAATTTAGGTGGCTGGTTAAAAATGACCTTGAGTTTTTGGTACGCTATGACCACTACCAAGCTACCTGGTCAGAAACCCTTGTCGGTAAAGTGCCATTGAGCATTCGTAGCAACAAAGAAGTTGACCCTGAAGTTGTTGAAAAATGAGAAGCATACCAAAGCAAAGGAAAAAATATTGCAATTGAGCAACAAAAATCCCCTACACAGACAAGGGTCAGGTCCTCTAAGAGGGGGACTACTGAAATCGTCTTTACGAAAGAGCAAAGAAAGACATATGGGAAGACAACCCAAATGATGGTAAAAATGGGATATGATGGTAGAGGAATAGGAAAGGATGGGAAAGGAATCACCAATCCCGTACAAACAAAGAAAATAAGGAAGCATATGAAACTTGGTGCAGACCTACTAAGAGGCAGAGTCGCATCTTCATAGGTCCCATAATTTATTCCCCCTTCTCCCTCAGACACTAAATCATATGAAGTACCTATTTTCGTTAAGAAAAGAAAGCTGAAATATATGTTAGGGAATCCATAGATGAAGAACAAATAAATTGAAATGACTTAGAATGTTGAGGAGGCCACTCAAAGTGGCAGATATTAGCAGTAGGAAACTATTGAACACACTGAAACTATTAAAGAAAGCGAGCAAGTTGCTCAAGATATTAGAGATGTTGAAATGATGAGAGGTGATAATACACAGAAGGAAGCCCAACATGATGTATTGATATTAATTCTAACGTTACTCAAGAAAAATAGAACCCAATAATTTTTGAAAACATAACTATTAAGAGAGATATCATTGAGCACAATAAAGACCAACATGGGTAAATTCCCAAAGACGTTGAAGTAATAGACCTAGAAGAGGATATGGATGTTGAAGAGGAAGATGACGAAAGAAGAGAAGTAGAAATATCCTCTCAACAAGATGAAATTGATAATTTTGGTGCAAATGAGACTAAAGAAGATCACATTGTAGAAGATGAACACCAACACGTGCTCTTTATGATATCAGGTATGGTCTCTCTATTCTCTCATACTTCTCTTCCTCCTCATTCCCAAGTTGAATCTCCTTCTATTTCTATTCCAAAAAAAGGATATAATATTTCATTTAAAACAACTCCCTTCTCTAGAGATATCATCATCTTCACAAGTTCAATCTAAAGCTAGCCAATATTCAAAGTTGCTCCTTTGGATGGAAATGCTGCATTGGTATTAATCCCTTTTCTCCCTGATGCATGCATCCCAACTATGAGATCCACCTCTGTCGCGTCCACTGAAAATCATCCCACTATTTCAAAATTGGAAAAAATAGGAAAGGATAATAGGAATGCTTTATATTGGTGGGAATACCACTCCGTTGAAGCCTCCAAGGCTCCAACCTACACCCAAGAGATGATAGTGCTTGATACCACCATTATGCAGTGGTAGAAGGTAAAGTTGACACTGACATTTTGGAATCCCAAAGGTAAAATTATGATAGAAGACTACCAAGCAGAAAGTATAACAAAAGATATTACTCAGCTTCATATGCAATATGAATGGGGAATGGCCTAGGCTCACCTGGGGACTATTTACTTGCATGGGGAATACTTTAAAGAAAAATTCATCAGGGAAAAAGAAACTAGAAAATAGTTAGAGTCTGCGTTGCAGGAACAAAAGCATGTAGAGAAAGCCTTGAAATTAGAGGCCAAAAGGTGGTAATATAGGTTCAATGAAGCTACAAATGAAGTAGCCAGGTATAAAGAAGAAGCTGAAAAGGTAGCTAAATAGATTTTAGTCCCTGAATAAACATATACAAGAGCTTTAAAAACAAGTATAGGAAGAAAAAAATAAATACCATGGCCTATAAAAAGAAAAGGTCAAAGCAGTTAGAAAGGAAATGTTCAAATATATCTTGCAGTTGAGTTTGAGAATGAGGTCTATGTTATTGTACATAGCCAAGGTAAAAGAAGTGCTTGTTGGAAGATGAACTTAAAGCTTCAGTGAGTTTTTTGAAGATAATGTCATACACTACAACAATAATACAAGTTCTATATGAAAACATACCAGAGTATATTTCTACCAAGATACAAAATGAAGCCTGGTCGCAGGCTAAAATTATAGCTAGGAGTTTCTTTAGGAGATTTAAACTTGTCAACCAAGGGGTAAAACTCCTCCAGGAGCTCAAATTCAAAGCTAAAGGGCTAGTAAAACATTTGAACCTAGAAAAAAATATGGACTTCCATATCTTTGGGATGAAGTTTTGAGCATTCTGAGTGAAGATGCAGTCACAATGTACCTGAGACCCTTTATGGATGATGAATTAGAGATAGAAGGTTGGGAAGAGATTGCCCAGGAAATGCATGTGTTTTCTATGATACAAGATCTCACGCAAATCAAGTCATGCTTACAAGAGTTGATTCTGAGGTAGAATATATTGTCTCATGACAAGGCAGAAGAGTTGCAATATGTGTATAATTTATTTATGGAATATTTAGACCCCAATGATGAGACTTGGAGAGAAGTTTACCTCACTTATGATGAATTTATTAAAATGATAGAAAAATAGAAAAGGTCCAAGAGAATTGAGCAGAACCAACTATCAGAATGTGGGACCAACAACCAGACATGAGGAGGTCTACAAAAATTTAAGCAAACTGGATGTTTGATGTAATATAGTAAGGTATACGTAAGCTAGTAAGAGGTATTTTGAAAGGTAATGATTTTATTATTCAAGAAGTTATTTTCTGATTTTCCAAAACTCCCTCTTCCATATTGTTTTGAATTTTTTTCCCAATGGATGAAGTTCCTGGATTCTAATATTTTTCTAGAAAAATTCCTCGAAAGGTGCCAATAATGTTAGTCTAAAAAACCACACTGAAGATAGTGAATATTTTGAAGCTTAAACCAGTTTTCAATTTTTGTGGAGGAGAAACAAAGAAAATACTAAGGCACAAAGAATATCACAATTTTATGATATGTTGGAGTTTCACGAGCTCAAAGGAGAAAATAGAGCCAAGGCACCAGAATGTCGCAATGTCGTGACATGTTGGAGTTTTTCTGAACCGATAAATGAAAATAGAAATAAGTGAATGCGCTTTCAGAAGGACATGTCTTGGCAACCAGTGGCAAATTGTGATTGAAGCATAAAATCCTAACCTCTTACCATTAGTGATTTGATTCCCTCCTAAACCAATAGAAGCCATGCAAAAACATACTGGCATAATTTTAGTAACAAATTTGTTATAACTGATTTAAGATCATAGAATTTGTTCACTGTCAAAAGATGCTTACAATAGAGTATATATAATAGGGAGCACACCCATAATAAGGGTCAACTCTTAGATGTTTATAATATTGGATGTATGTATTCTAGATTTAAGCAATAATATATGCTTCTATTGGATTTTGGTTCATTGTTTGCAATTGTATGTATGAACGTTTGATGCTTCTATTTACATTACTGAATTATACGTTGTATTTGTTATATTATCTAGATTCATGTGTGTTATAAATAGTATTGTTGGAGTTAATAATTTTATACATGCATGTGTTAGATTAATATCTAAATCACATTAAAATAACCATAATTTTTGCATGAAGGTATAGAAAATGCTTAGATTACAAGTAATATTTATTTGTCATTATTGTTGTTTAATATGAAGCCCGAGAAAATTTCTAGTAGCAGCTATATTTCCCTTTCTTTCAGTAAACTTCTCTTTTCCTTTTTCTCATAAAAACCACCAAGGAACCAACCTTCTCTGGAGATTAGATGGAATCCCTCTAAACTTAGTTCGTCTACTCAATTTTGGCAAGGTCATGGGTGCAATCACAAACACAGGTTGATTTTGTTCCAACAATCCCCTCATTGCAAATTTTACTGTAGGAATTCATAGATGACAACACTACTAGACAAACACATCTTGATCAAATCGCAATTATTTATGAAATGCGATTCAATACTTTATAGCATTTATGAGTATATCAAGACCGCCTTAAGTGTGCTTACAATACCAAAGTTAATCTATGTGAAAACCAAGTAGGAGATCTTGTCCTTAAAGAGAATAAAAAAACACCAATGCATTGTCGAACCTTCATGATAAATTCATGGCTAATTGGTTAGGTCCATACATTGTTACTCAAAGAGTGGGTAAAGGTACTTATAGGCTTGCCAGTCTAGAGGGAGTTGAAGAGCCTAAACCACTTAATGTTTTACACTTGAGAGCATTATATGCATAATGTGATTTATATATATATGTATGTATGTATATACATGGCTATTACACAAAAACAACATTGCATTGCACACATCTCATTTCACATATTGCATTCCATACACGACATTTTTCACCTTACATTTCACACATTTGCGTAAAACTCATTTTATTTCATAAAATTGCATTTCATACATTGCATTCACACCATAATTTTCACACATTTCATATTTCATATTAGGGATCATTTATCTAGTTCAGATATAAATTGATCAAATAAAATCATGTTGCCTTAATCAGGGGCACCTTCAAATTCATTTCATTTACACCATTCCAAAAAGCCAAATTGTCATTTGCAAAGCCATATTTCCATAATTCCTAGGTATTTTTGGTCACTCAGCCAATCCTAGTGTTTTAAGCAAACCATAAATACATGTCGAGCTTTCTTTAGGACCAAGACATAATTTTCACTAAGAAAATATTGAGTTCTTGGAATTGACTCCAAAACATTCTTGAACCAAACACAAATCACACATCTTAAAAACATCTTGTGTCAAAGAGAGATAACACCATACTTGGTTTAAACCTCAAAGTGAAAAGTGTAGTCCTTGCTTGTCCCATAATGCAACGTATTCCACAAAATAGTGGTTTTCACCACTATCACAATTTCAAAATAAAAGAAAAATAGGGCAAAACTCCTAAAAACTCTAAATATTTTACATCACACACCACTGATCCTTAATTTGTAAAGATAGTACTACATTTCTAGTTAGACGGTTATGTAGTCATTCTCAAATCCTAAAGGTCAAATCCTTGGACTATGGAGCTAGTCTCCACCGGAGCTATAGATTCTTGATTGGAAGTGGAGTACGCTTATGCATGGTGACACATATCTTTTAAAGAGACCTCTGATCACACATAAGGATAAGCTAGCTTCTTGGTATCATCCATAACAAGTCAAGCCCAATTTACTCAAGATGAGTTAATTAAATTACTTGCACACACATTGGTTCTTGATTGCCTCAAGTCATTTTTATGCTCATGATTTGGTAAATGAATTCAATACACACACATTTGGTCTTAGATAAATTAGATAGCCTTTAGTGAGTTTTTTTGATACCACTAGTATGTTTGAGTCTCTGTAAAACAATCTTCTTCCATATCAACATCCATATCTTCTTCCATATCAACATCCATATCTTCTTCCATGTCATAAGTTCTTTCATCCCACCTACCACCAGAGTGGTGCCCCTGATTAAACAACAATGCTATCAATGGCCAAAGAAAAATCTAAACTATGAATGATCAGTAGAACATTTGCATTCATACACTTGCATTAATCATCCATATACACTTACATTCATACACATTCCATTTGCATTAATCATCCATATACATTTGCATTATCACTTGCATTAATCATCCATATACACATGCATCCACACAAAAACATTCACACAAAAGCATAACACAAAAAGTAAAAGCCATGTATATATAAATATTGCATGTACAATGAATGCCCAAAGGCTATATACAATGAGGCACCAAGGATCATATCCAAAAAGTGCATCTATGCACTAGCTAGTACCTATAAAAGGATACCTAGACCTAGAACTATACCTAGACTAACTAGGCCTAGCCAACCCGAATATAGACAAAGAGGGAAATTTTGGAAGCCCAATATCATGCTCCATAAATTGATCCTCCAAAGCCTGGACATATCCCTCTCGAGCCCTAAGGTGATGTACATCATGTCTCTACTTACAATATCCCTCTAGAAACTCTACCTAGAGCCTTGTGACCCTCTCCTCACCTCCACCTGCTATCGGCCATGCTTCCAACTCCATCCACAACCAACCTATCTCTACCTCTAGATCCACCTCCCTACCTCATAGTTGAGCTATCTCTGTATCACAAGCTACTATCATAGCATTATGCTCTACCACCGGTTGATCTAGCCTCACTCGATCATACTCACTCTAAAAAGGAGGTCCATTTGGAACCTCCTCCCTATCCTCCATGCCATATCCACCATATCCATCCCATCCAAAATATAGATCCTACTTTGTTATCCTCCTAGTTTACCTCCTCTTTCTGCTAGATTGAAGGTACATCTGATGCTTAGGACCCTCATCGACATCCTCAACATCATCCCCATACTTAATCCCCCATACACTATTGGACTTGGTACCCATGGTGGCTGAGTCATGAACCATGCATCATACTCCTTAGTAGTCCCAGTATCATCCACATTAGGGAGATCCATCTCCTCATCATACTCAAGTGTAGCCCTCCATGCCTTGGCATAAGGGAGACTTGTCTCATCTTGATGATGTCTGTAGAATGTGGGTGCCTCAAGAACCCCTTGCCTCAATTCAAACTACCATAGAACCCATGAGAACTGGATCAACTCCACCTTATTTGTGTGCCTCCCAACCACCCATCTAGCCTATCACACCTACCACAAATACTTCCAATAACCTATCCACATGGCACCTGGCCATGGCCTCCATATCACCTGAGCTATTATCAATCCAGCCCACAAATCCTTGTACCACTAACTTTTCTGAATAGGATGACTCGGTTGCACCTCCTCTACCACTGGCCATCTCATCACATAGGATTACTCCATATCCCATCCCATAGCCTATAAACCTATAGGTTGAGCCACACTGAAGTGCTTTGAACCCTAGGATTGTAGTAGTAAACTATAACATAGTCCTTGGTGCTTCTACCTCCTCACCTCATATAGCTCCCAGTGCAGCTGCACCAATAAAGTAGGAGCCCATACGTACACCTAAGGTGTAGCGATCATATCACACACCAACCCAATAAGGCTCCAAGGGAACCGAAAACTAGTACCATTTGAGACCACTATGTTGGCCAACATGAGCATCACCAATGTGGGTAGGATATCCAACTTCTTGTCCATATACATGGACATGTACGTAATCCCTCCACTCATCACCTCCACATACTTCCACCCATATCTGAACATGTAACTCAACTCATGCTTCTTTTTGTGTTCAACCTTTACACACAAACCCTGCATTGGTAAATTAAGGATGCGGTATACATCGTCAAGTGTTACAGTCACCTCTCTAGTAGGGAGTTAAAACGTCCCCCTATATGGATCCTATATCTCTACCAAGGCAGAGAGATACCCTCATCTGCCCTCACCACATCTATCTTAGTTGCCCCAACTAGCCCAATAGCCTTCAATAAATTCTACTCATACTCTCGTAGTGCCTTCCTCACCCCAAGAATGATAATTGAGAACCAATGTCGAGCCTCCAAAATATTTAGCTGCAACACAACACAAAGAATTAATGTCACATACATTGCATTATTTCAAAAAAAATTTGCACAAGTTAAAGGCACTTACCTTGGCAAACCTCACACCTGCTCCTAATGCCGCATCCATCCCATCCACCTCCATATATTTCATAGCTCACCAACTACTCACTTCACTCCACTCACTTCACTCCACTCCCTCATACGTAGCTTCTAAAATTTGTCAACACACAAATAAGAATGATTCACTCTTTGTAGGTATTTTATAGTTGTTTCAAGTACACTGAAATGCCCATGGGTGCTTCCTAGCACACTGAGATGCCTCCCTACGTTTAGAAAGTACCAAACTCTAACTGATGTTTGCACAAGCAATAAGCGCCCATTAGTGTTTGGTATCAATTTTGAAAAAAAGAAAAAATTGATCCAAAATGGTATCTTACCTTCACAAAATCATTCCAAATTACATCCATACATCAAAATCATCATAATATCATGTTTTGTGAAAACCAAAATGGATTTGGAGTCATAATTTTTTCTTGCGACCAAAAGTCACAAAATCACATTACAAGTTACAAAACATTCCAAAACGGTCCAAATTTTCACAAAAAAACCATTTTCATCATTTGCATCCTCAATTCCATCATTACACTCATTAACACATCATATTCCAATCATTGCATTCATACATTTGCCAAGTTCACAAATTTCAAGTGAACCTCGTATCTAGTGGTCTATTCTATCTCCTTGGTGATTGTAGTGACTTGCATCCATGCAATTTGGTAAGATGAATAAATCACCATAAGGACACTTGGCCATTCTCATCATCCAATATCTCATTAATAAAAAAATAAAATCAATTTTGGTACTTTATCGTTTGAGTGAAACTATGCCAATACCAATTTGGTCTCCTGATGGCATTGATGGCCTAGTTCATGGGGTTTGAAACATGGACAAAATTATAACTCATCATTTATTTTTCATGACAGTAATCACAAAGATAGATACTGGCTAGGGTGATTGGTTCCAATTGTGGGAATTATCCGACAGTCACTAGTAGGCCCTCCAAAGTTGGCTTAATTTCGTACATTTTCATTACATTGCATATCAATGATGTCGAAAGGCACATTATTCAATAGCATGGAATTACACCAAACTTAGGGCAACCACATTTGAATTTGATTTTCCCACAACGGGATACATATTACATAATCATGGCATCTACACTTGGAAAAAATCCCTTTTCTCTATTAGGAAAAAAACAAAATAATTCACTTGTATATTTTCAACAACCCCCTTCCACCGTTGGGGAAAAAATAACATCATATTTATAGCATTCATATCATCTACAATTACACCATGAATTCTACAAAATCATATGCACATATTTTTTCAATTGGCTCATGAGATGCATATGTCACTCATTCGCCAATTGAGGGGGTAAGCTACACAACCAAAATTCTTTTGTCTTCAAGTCCATCTTTGCATTCCAACAAGAGAAAGTTGCTTCTGCATCAAGCCAAACCAGGTATCTCCTATTTTTGCACCATATTGTGTTTCACGCAACATGGTACAAACAAGGGTATTTGTAGAGACCAAAATCTAGCCAATTGTTGTCCATCCATAGTTTCTCACCATTATTACCCATTATTTTATGTATATATATATATATATATATATATTTAATATATATTTAAATAATAATATTTTATATATTATATTTATATATATTTAATAAATATATGTATATATGTATAATTATTCCTATCCATCCATCATGATTTAATCCCATCCATTCATCCGCCTTAATCCATGCCACATACCCAGATTTAATCTCCACCCTCCATCATATTTTAATCTTGACCACACAAATTGTATCATTGAAACCCTAATGTGTCCTAGGAAATATTATAAAGAATAGTCATTTTGACAACTCAACCCCTAAGTCTTTTGCATCAAGGAGTTCTCCCTAAGTCTTGAATTTTTTGAGTCCTTATGCCTTAAGTCCTCAAGAATCCAAGCCCCCTCGCAATTATCCATATTTCGTCTCTCGCTGTCACTTCCGTATATGTCACCGCTCACCTCACATGAACTAGATCTACTTTTGTAGATTTTGTTTCACTCCTAGAATACCCCTATGAGTTTCTTGATCACCTCTGGGTGCCTTCTATCATCACCAAGAACATCTGGGTACCTTCTATTATCACTGAGTGTCTCTGGGTGCCTTCTACCATCACCGAATGCCTTCGGGCATCTTCTACCATCATCGAGCGTCTATGGGCCTTCACAGCCCTAGTTCTATAGTCCTACAACCCCTCGGGTGTCTCTAGGGTTTATATGCACCAAAACCTACAACAACAATGAATGATAGAGAAGAGTGATTTAATGTGATAAGGTGATTTATTTATTGCAAGTATTTTTATTCTTAGATATGTTTATAGCTTCATTTTTGCAACTAGGTTTAGTAAATTTCTTATTGAGGGCCTCACATAATGGAGCCCTCACATATATTATTGATATTCTATTTTTGTTTGCTATTTTAAGGTTTAAGTATCAAGTTCATTGGTAGCTACTAAAGCTGGAGTGGTCCTGCATAGGATATCAAGAAGCCCACTCACCTTTGTTGGGATCAGATCGAACGTGAAGACACCACCATTCTTTGTTTACTAGGGTTTCAGAGAACCCTAGTGTATTGTAATCATTGTATCAAGTGTAATAAGTTATGTACCCTAAATTTGGGACATATTTTATTGTAAAATTAAAGATCCACTGATGTTATAATAAAAGTTCATTTCATTGTGCAATTTTATGTGTTGCATTGCTTATTTAATTTTATAGTTCATTGTTTGGTGTTGTTCGATTTTGCATTCACACTTAGAAATTGAGCTCAAAAATTGAAAGCTACCCCGATTGGTGCCCTAAAAATGAGTGATGTTGTAATGAAAGAAGAGCATGATAATAAATTTAAACCCAAAAATGAGTGCATCTACAAAGAATATGACTGGCCTAGATTGTTTGAAGAAGGATTAAGAAAAAATATAAAAATAAATAAATAAATAAATGAAGGTAAAGACTCATCGATTAAATGTTATTTACAAGAAAATTATAAACATTAAAATGGTTAATGATACAGAGGCTAAAAAATATTTTATAAAAATATTATAAGCATTGAACAATAGGTTTAAACAATCAATCAAAGCCCACCTTTTAGAGAAGACAAATAAAAAGTGACATAAAGAAAGATCGATGGTGCAAATTTAAAGTGATAAACAAATATCAATGGTCAAAATATTGTCTTTCAAATATTTTTCTCCCACCAAAGCTAAATTTAAAATTAATTTTTCTTGTCTTCTATGATTTACAAGCAATGATAGTAACAAAGCAAAGGTCGAGAGGAATTGGAAGAATTCATTGAACCTAGACCTAATCCTAGCTACTCAAATGTGTGAAAGGTCAGTTACCTAACTTTGAAAGGATACGTCCAAGGTAATTATAAGAATCCATGAAAAATAATTAAAGATCAAACTCGATAAGAAACTAAAAAAAATGACACATCATCTAGGTAGTGATAGACAACTCATCCATATAACTATAAAGCACTGAAATACAATTGTGAATCACTAAAGTTTTTGAAATTGTAAAGCTATAAATAGCCATGAAAGGTCCATTTCAAAGGGTCAGAATCCATTGTTAGCATTAGATATTCTAGGAATTTCTTTCTTTTTTTGTAGTTGGTATATGTTTAAACCTTGTCATCATACTTGGAGAATTATCCTTGTAATCACATGATGCTAGCAATTCTAAAATTGTAATCATTGAATATCTTTATCAATGCAATATATTAGAATTCTTGGTGTAATCTATGCATGTTGATGGTGGTTACATTTGAGTCAATTATAGTGTTTTTTTCTTTATCCTTTGAATATGGCACCATATTGGTCTTAGATTGTGTGAATGTTGGTCGAGCTAAGGCTGGTTTGATTTAAAATTATTGCTTTAATAGATTCAGTATAAGGCTTGAAGTATTCAAAGGCTTGTTTTATTTATTTCTCTAACCCTCTCCTTTTGTGTTTTCTTTGAAAATTTCCTAGATTAGGTTTAGATTAGTTGAATTCCAGATTATGAAGCTTATTTTACATGATTATGTGTTGCATTTCAATAAGTTTCAGAATACATTACAGCTTGTTATAATGAACATGATTATGATGCAATGAATGGTGTTTATTGATAATTTTAAGGTAGCAAGTCTATAATCTTGCTTCTTTGATTATTTGAAGCAATACTATGATATCAAACATTCATATTTTGATGATTAATTGAGTAATTAAATTAGATCTATGTTTCTTCAAGATTAGACAATGAATTGGAACTCATCTTTGTAATAAAATTTTGAGTTATCCACCTGCCTTCTATTTTTTATTCTTTTGATTTAAGAGTCAACAATAAAATATCCTATCAACCAAACCTTGGGGGAGAAATGTCCCGTTTCAAGATAGAACAAAGAACAATTGTTGTTCTAACCATTGGTGTGCATTGAAAATCGGGTCAAGTGTATCACTCAATACTTAGCCCCTTGGTTTAAAGCAGGCTTTATGCTATTTCAACTATAGTTTGGTTCTTTAGTTCATACACCTCATTTTTTTGAGGAATGTAGGTAGTTGTGAGCTACCTCTTGATTCCATTATTATCACAAAACTATGTGAACAACCTTAAACAATATTCACCACCATGATCAATCCTTAAATATTTAATTCTATATCCATATTTATTTTGTACAAAGGCTTTAAAACTCTTGAAAACATTTAAATCCTCATATTTATTCTTAAAACAATACCCAATACTTTATGGAAAAATTATTAATATATGTAATAAAAGAAGACAACTTACCCAATATTTTGGTTTACATTAGGCCACAAATATCAGAATGAACTAATTGAAGTGGATGTTAGGCCCTCCATATTTTTCCTCTTTGAAACATTTCTCTAGCATGCTTGCCTTTGGCACATCCATCACAAAATTCTTTGTGATATTCAACTTTGGGTAAACCAAAAGACAACTCTCAAGAAATCAACTTCAAAATTTAAAAGTTTAAGTAGCCATATGCCAAATACCTCAGCTAGTTATTATCTTCAATAATAATGTCTGACAAGGTTCTGCCATTACCTCCAAAATTCAAAGGAAAAATTTGAATGATTGACATGGGAACAATAGTAACAACTTTTTTCCCATGGTTCTTGTCATATATAATACATTGCTTTTCATAAAAAAACAACTCTATAATTATTTTTATAAAGTTTCCCAAATACTCAAAAAATTATTCTTAATATTAGAAGTGTAATAAATATCATGAATTTGCTTTTTACCTTCCTTAGTATTTACATCCATTATACCTTTTTTTGTCAACTTCAAGAACATGTAAACACCAAGCATGATATTATACTTGAATTTCTCATCCGTAGTATCAAATAACTCCTTGTTTCCCATCATGTGGTTGGAACAATTAAAATCATAATACCAAGTCTCTTGAAAAATATTTTAAGCCTTGTCATAATATAAGAAGTTGCTTTAAAATTCCTTATTCTCATTTTCATAATTTACTCATTTTTCATAATTTGTAGCTTTTACTCTACATTCTTTTTTAAAATGTTCATACCTTTTGTAGTAGTAGCATTGGTCATTTATCTTGTCAAGTCTTCCTATTCCTCTAGTAGTAGGTCCACCTCTTCTTCCTTATCTTCCTCTTGAAAAACTTTGATTTTTCCTCTGTCTTGTGCTTGTCCTTGATTACTTGTACTAGCACTATCATTATTTGAGACTCTTTTATTTGAGGCAAAAATACTTCTCTTTAACTTCAACAAAGGTGTCTCTTAGTATTATTCAGGTAACATAAGAGAACAAAAAATATGATCAAACTCCAATGTTGTTAAATTTTTACTCTCTTCAATAATGATAGGAACCTGATTCCATCTTGGTGTTAGATATCTTAGCACTTTCTTCACAACAACTTCATTCTCCATTGTTTCTCCAAGAGTGTTCATTTTACTAACCACATATTTTATTCTAACATAATATTCACTTACACTTTAATATTCTTGCATCCTCAAGTTATAAAACTATCTCTTTAAGTTTTGCAACTTGACCACTTTAACTTGGTCACTACCTTGATAATCCTTTTGTATATCCTTCCAATCAACCTTGGTTGATTTTGTATCTGTAATCCTTGGAAATAATCTTGTCTGGAATTGATGAATCTAGTACAACACTAGTGAATTTTTCTTCTTGGACTCATTTGCTTGTCTGTCATTATGTGGGATAATAGACCAATCTACTGACTCATAATAACTGGATTCAACAATATCCCAAAGATCTTTTCCATTCAACAATGTACTCATATTAATGCTCCAATAGGCATAATATTTTCTACTAAACTTTGGAATAGGAAGGAAGTTATTATTGGCCATGATCAATGGTTAAAAATATTAGGTACTCAACCTCACTCCAACCCAAGACCAACAATGGATTTGATACCAAATGTGAAATTTTCTCTTTTACATAGCATAGAAAAATTTTACATAGCCAAAAATTCAAAGCAACAATACTAAGCCAAACACATCATAGATTTTTTTTGTATAATAAGTAGTATTTTTTACATGCACTTACACTGCAATCATTACAATATTTTTGATAAATATGCATAGCTACAATTTTTACTTTCCTTCAATTACAATTTTTTTTGTATATTAAGTAGTATTTTTTTTACATGCACTTATACGGCAATCATTACAATCTTTTTGATAAATATGCATAGCTACAATTTTTGCTTTCCTTCAATTAAAAATTCCACTACCTAATTGGCATGAAAAATAATATGCATACCTATAGTTTTTACTTTCCTTCAATTATAAATTCTACTACCTAATTGACATGAAAGAGAATATGCACAACTAAAACTTTTACTTCCTTTCAGTCACAAATTCCACTACCTAATTGACATGAAAGAAAATATGCACAACTATAGTTTTTACTTCTGTTTAATTATAAATTTGACTAACTAACTAACATGAAAGAGAATATGCATAACTATACTTACAATCTTGAAGTGAATGACTATATTGATATTTATCCATTGAGCTTTTTATTAGCATCAATTAATATACATACCTTAGTTTTTTATCATTATCACATTTCCAATAGTGTTGACCAATAAAGTATGTTTCAAATTAAGAAGACATAGCAATATAACAATCTCATTAATTCATACAAAGAAGCACTAAGAATATAAAATCAAACAATCTCAACGAGAATTGCTCTTGACTATTAAAGCAATACCCTTACAAAGTTGTCATTCCATTAGTTCAAAAGTTAATCAAGAACCCTAGAAATACTATTGTTTAGGAAAATCAAAAGAGAGATAATTTAAATTGAAAAGCATGCAATAAGTTATTAAAAAACTTAATAATAAAATGATATCCATGTAGAGAAGGATGGGTGAAGGTCCTAGTAGTGACATTCAACTATAAAGAGATTTTAAAGATAGAAAATTTCAAGATAATGATTTATTTTAAAGAAGAAAAATTATATGGAATACGAAAACCCCTATCACTGAGACCCACATGAAAAATTGGATAATATGGCTACAAATCATTGGTGTTGTGTACATGAAACTATATATCATAAAGAAAACTTATGTCTAGAATTTTTGAGGGCATTCATCACCTTTATGGACAAATCCAATACACCTCAAGAAAATTATCAATAAAAATGTTTGTTTGAACACCCTTGAGAGGATCCAAATGTTACTATGATATTATGGTAAAATTTACCTATGGAAAATGTAGAAGATTTAGAGAGAGATGAGAAATATGAGGCTTACATAGGTACCTTAGCTCAATGCTTTTTAAACTAAAGGAAAGAATAGAAACCTATGACAACTTCTACCCCACCAAATAATAATCCATCTCTTGATCCAAAAGCATAAAATCAACCCACTTCTTAGTTACCACTAATCCATCAACAAGAATGATTTAATGGAAAGAAAAAAAAATTATATACAATATTGTAGAAGATTTGGAAAAATTAAAGGTAAATATTTTTGTACATGATTTATTATGCATTTATAAAGCAAACACAACTCTTAAATTATTTAAATGAATATCATGCTACCAATCACTTGAGACAAAGTGAAAAAAGAAAAAAATACCCAAAAGAAAAAAATAAAAAGGTCCCCTTTGCTTATCACACACTATTAATGGACAAAGGTTACATAATTGTCTAGTTGATTTTGGAGCTTCTACAAATGTAATACCCATATTGGTATATATAATATTAGGTTGAAAATTTAGAGGACATCGATAATAATCAATAAACTTGATAGGTCATAGGTTAAAGTAATCAAAAAGTTATCTAACATCCCATTACAACTTCTAAACCTTGAATACAACATTGTATTGACATAATGGTGGTGAATATATCATAGACCTATGGATTGATATTAATTAGAGAATGGGTACATGGTTTGAATAAATACATAGCCATCAAATTTTCACACATTTCGTTATCATGGAGAAGAGTAGCAAATCAAATTAGGATTGATAAGAACCCTATTATAAACAAATTGTGACTAAATAGCCTAGTAATATACTCAGACTTAGAGATGAGTACTTATTTCTTCACAAGTAAATAAAATATGCCACCAATTGATTAATTAGAATTAGATGATTTATGGAGAATGTATCTTGAAGGAGCCAAGTCAAAGGAAGGAGTCGTTTATAGGATACTTTTAATTTCTCCAAAGGAAGTAATGTAGCAAGGATCAATGCTATGTGCCCAATCTCAACCACATGAAATAAGAAAAAGGAGAATATTTACAACAATGGAGAGAATGAAAAATCACATCTCTTCCTTTGTGTTATGGAATTATATATTGATAAAAATTAGATTAGGGTTAGGTTTCCCATATCCATATTACATGAAATTCAAATGAACATGAAAATACATTACACATTAAAATAACCTTTTCTAATGAGGTCTTATTAAATCCTCATAACAATTAATTTTAAATTTCACTAATAAACATGACCTTGTAGGATTAACATGTCTTCAATCCCCCCTTAATGGTAGAAGGTCATTTTATTTCAGTAGATGAGTGGCTTAGGTGGCTCTTTGTGTATCCAATTAACCAATTATCCATAAAATGTGGTTCCAATCCGTTGGATCTCCATATACCATTTGGTCATTCCCCATGCCCTTTTATTTTTCATAGGTTTTTATTTTCCAAAACTAGTACAACCCTTATCCTTTAATACAAATAAGGGGTTTTCATGAATGAGATAGAGCAGATACCGACCAATACTTTCTGCCCACATGTATGTGGTATTATGAATAAGCATTAGCCTTACTAGTCATGTTGCATCTCCATCATTAGGGCGATATGAAGGCTCTCAAGCCTATCTACTATCTAAACTATTCAAAATTCACCCTCTAGAGTGGCTTGGTGAAGATGTTAGCAATATGATCTACTATTGGATAATAGTGCATTTGTATTGTGCCATATTGAACAAGTTCTCGGATCCTATGGAATTTTGTACTGATGTGTTTGGTTTTATCGTGAAACACAATATTCTTTGTCATGTGGATTGTTAATTGATTGTCCACATGTAGTCTTGTAGGACCTTTTTGAGTGATATTGAGAGTGTGTAACAACTTTCTCAACCATACCACTTCTTTGCTTGTCTCAGCTACAACAATATATTTGGCTTCTACTGAAGAATTTGCTATAGTATTTTGTTTCTTTGATATCCATGAAATTGGTATTGAGCCAATAAAAACCAAGTACCTAGACGTAGATATCCTAGCGCCTTTATCTCTTGTAAATTTTGAGTCTATGTATATGATGATTTTGAAATATATAATCTTTTTATACAACAGACCATAATTACAGGTTGTCTTTAGCTCTTGTTACTTCTTGCCAGTGACTCTCCTTTGGCTTGGTCATGTACCTTTCCAGAATCCCTACTACATAAGTGATTTCAAGTCTTGTGTTAGTAACATAGATGAGACTACCAACCAACATTATGTAGAGTGTTGCATCTACCTCTAGTGTGTCATTATCCATTGTGAGTTTCAAATTTGATTCCATTGGTGTTGTCATAAGACACACATCTTTGAGTTGAAACTTCTCTAAAATATAATTGATGTACTTCTCTTAGGTCAAGAATATTTTACCATTTTCTTGAGTTACTTATATGTCCAAATAGAATTTCATAAATCCCAGATCAGATATATCAAAAGTCTTTGCAAGGTCCTTTTTCACTATGTTGATGATGTTTTCACTGTCACTTAATAGAAGCATGTCATTCATAAAGACTACGAGTTATGTGACTTTATCTTTGTTGTGCTTGATGAATAGTGTTGCATCAATATCTTAGTAATCACACACTTTAACTTCAAGTTGCTTCATTTGATATAAAAGTTTGTTGAACCAAGCATGAGGGGCTTGCTTCAATCCATATAAAGACTTTATGAGTTTTCATACCTTGTGCTCCTATCATAAAATATCAAAACCTTATGGTTGTGCCATGTATAAACAAAATAAATACACCCAAAAAAATAATAGGAAACAAGCAAATACGCTAAAATAATTGAAATTTATATTTAAACTTGATGAACATAAATCTCCATTTACAATACCTTTTTGCCCCCAATTGTAGGGGTTGCAAAAATGTATGCTTGTTCTCAAATTACAAATGAACATAAAGGGCCATAAAACCCCTTTGGTAGAATATGATGTGGGTGTATTCGATCTTCTCTCTCTATAATTGATTTGTGGATGGTCTTTAGTTATCCTCATAGACCATTCATTGCTACAAAAACTTCCAATAACTTATCACCTGCATCTGCAAAAGTACAAACAACACAAAAGGATTAGTATCATATGAGGGACCTCCACTATGTGAGGCCATCTTTGATATAAATGGAAATCTACAAACCCTAATATGAATGCTTGCAAAGAGTATAACAAGATGATGTAGAAGACGTAAAACAAATAAATCAAACTACCTCACTAATACCTTATTCAATCTATATCTTTCAAGGCCAAAAAAATCATCGAGCAGATGTGAGACTATGCCTGGGGACTAGCTAGGTGTACTCCTACTCCTCTATGGATGTAGACCCACATCTAAAATTGCATAGGTGTCCTTCCATATTTGGATCTGATTAATATAATTGATGTGAATTGATTCAACCTCTAAAATTTGGTCAGGGTTCCTCTCACAATTTTGCTACGGATTTTTGGCTCTTTGTTGTCGTATTTTTCATGCCAATTCACCAAAGTGAACAGAGTTTTATAATATTTTGAAAGTTTAAGGTTAGGGTATGATGGTGCGAGCTAGCATTACCAAGTGGTAAGCTAGGATTAAGGTACAATTAGCAGCTAGGATTTGTCTATGCATATATATAAATATAAATATATAAAATGTTTTTATATTTATATATAATTAACAAATGGTTAGGATTTGGTGTCTATAGATGCACCTTTTTGTATTGCATTGTGTAAAAAACAATGCAGTATGAAAAAAACAAGAGACACCTAGTTTTATTGGATGGAGAAAATGAACTCTTTCCTCAACTGACAAAAAATAATTTTAGCTTACCCCCTCAATTGGTGAATGGGTGAAGAATAAAACCCACGAGTCAATTGAATGAATATGGATGATGAAAAGGGGTGGATGTGATGGATGCAAATGTTGAAAATCAAGATCAAGTTGGTTGCCCCAAGTTTGGGGTAGATATGTGTTATCAAAATTTTGCCTTTTCTAGCATGAGGTGCAATTCGTTATGGTAAATGAACTAGTCATTAAGGGTATGCATGTGATACTAAAATCATTCAGAGGTTATTTTACCTTTATTATAGTCACCGCATGTTAGAACTATCTCAAAATGATGTAGTGCATACCAATTTACAATTTGTGAAAATGTTTTTGCTTTTTGTGACCTTGTAGAGAGGGTTTTATGATAACCTTGAGCAAATTTCTTGAACATAGTTGCATTCCAATATTGAGGGACCAAACTTATTTGATTTCAAGTGTGATGATATGGGATGATATTTTTGATGCATTGATGGGCTGATTTGATGGTTTTGTAAAATTTTGGATTGTTTTGGGATGTTTTGAAGCGTTTTGGGGCATTTTTTGACTTTTTATCGAATTCAAAAATTAAGCACCTAAGGGTTTCGAGTTATTGGTTCCATACTACCTCTCCACTCTAGAGTGTGTTCGGGACACCTCTTAGGGTATTTTTTGCTGCTTTCACTAAATTTATTCCATTATTTGGTGAATTGAACCTCTTTTATGGATGGAGTTCAATCAAAAGCTCAAAATTCTATTGAAGATATAGAAGGGAGCAATGGCGTTAAAGGTGAACAAGCAACCACAAAAGTTCATTCCCAAAGTTTATCATGACGTAATATTTCTTCTTTGGATGCTATTATCCCATTGAGTGAGTTTAATACTACTTGTTCTTGGTTGGAAAGTCATACGTTGGTAGGGTATTTTCTAGATCACATCCCTAATGACACCCTCCTTCGAAACTAGATCCAACAAGCTTGGAATGGCATCAAGGTTGATGGTATATAGAAACTCACCAAAGGTTTTTTTTTTGTTTCATTTTGCTGACCTTGCTCAGGCCAAAGCAGTCCTCAACTGTGGACCTTGGTCTGTTAGTAGCTCCTTGTTGATTTTTTAGCCCTAGATCAAGGATTTTTCAGTCACTAATGATGTTTCCTTGTGGGTTCTAGTTTAGGTTGAATTCCCTGGTCTTCCTCTATCGCTCTGGTCTTAATATAAAAATATTGTGGTCCCCATTGGTGAATTTATCTATTGTGAAATGAATAAATTTTATGCCTCACACCCTCAAAAGTGTTTTTGTGTCAAATTTGATCTTTCTAAAGACATCAGGGAGACTATTGATGTCCAAGTTTGTGACTATAGGTTAAGGCAACGTGTTGTATACATAAACATGCCTAACACATATTACCGTTGCGAATCATATACCCATAAGATAAAATATTGTCCTTAAATAGTGGATAAGATTAAAGCTAAGGAGATGGCTGCAAATCCTATTGCTACTAGCTCTATCCCTGCTTCCAAAGGGAGACAAGATGAATGGAAGGTAGTCCAAAAGAAGGGTAAAAATGGGAAAAAAGTAAATCCTACAGTTGCTCCAAGTAGCTCACCTCAAACCCTTGTGTCTTCTACACCAGTTGGGCATGGTGTGGTGATGGAGCAACATCCCACACAAACAGTAGCACCTAGTGCTAGGGCTTCACAGATGGTTGCTAATGTACCATCGACTAGTGATTCCTTTGTCAAATTTATTACTTCTACTCCTACTTAGTATTCAGATTATATAGCTCTGCATATCAATGGGTAGTCTTCCTTAAGATTAATTGAACCTGAATGGAATTTTATCAATGTCCAAAGATCCCATAGCCCACTGTGGGGAGACTCCTTGGTTCACCATGATCAAAGGTATCAAATAGAGTTTTGGAAAGCAGGTCAAGAGTATTTTCTTAGTAATATTTATGATTCTCTTTTAAACCTCAAATATTCTAAAGATGTAGATGGACATATGAGTCTTGATTGATCTCCATGATTTTTTATCATGGAATGTCAAAGGGTTGATCGACCCAATCCACAAATACTTGGTTTCAGATGAGATTGCTTTATGCTCCAGGTTTTATGGTAATCCTGACTTTCTCTATCTTCAAGAGATTAAGATTTTTGACTTTATTCTACAATGTACTTACCAATTTTTTTGGCCATGTTGCTTTTTTATGCCACCAGTCGTTCCCTTGGCAGAGGGAGAGTTTTCATTCTTTTGGAAACTAGGTGGAAATATAGTTTTGTCTCATAGGGTGTGGACCCCTCCAATCATGTAGTTTAATTTTTTTTTAGGTTGGTGGGTTGTATTTTGGAATTATTAATGTCTATGACTCCAATGATGCTCAGGAGCGTTGTAGCCTCTAGTGATGGTGTGCTTTTTTTTACCACCTGTTGTTTGGATTATGTGTAGATATTTTAATATGATTGAAAAGCCTGCATACAAGATAGGACAACTTCCCATGCAGTGGGCTATTGGGGAAAGAGAGACCTAGTACTTCATGAAAAATAAATTGTATTTGTGAGACCCCAATTCTTGTTTTCTCCCTAGGATTTTCCTAAAAATTTGTGGTATACATGGTCCAATTTCTAGGTTGGCCATGCAAGAATCCTGAGAAGGTTGGATAGAGCCATGCTTTCAGATCATGTGCAATTTTTCTTTCATAGGAGAAATGCTTTAGCTCCATTTGTGGAAACCATTCTTGGTACCACTACTTCCAACCATTCACCCATCATGTTTAATGTGTTGATGAAATCCTTGCCTTAGAGACACTATAAGTCATATTTTTTTTCAATACTTTCTTTCTTCAGCACCCTTCCATGGTTTGTCATATTCGTAGAGTCTAGAATCTAGTTCCTAGACCTACTAAAGAGTTGGATTGGATAGAATAGTGGAATTATGCCATTTTTTGTACAACTATTTTGCTTCGTACTTTGGGATAAAATGTGGTGTAGTTCAGAATATGTTCCAATGTTGTCCTTCATGATGAGCTTGCCAAAGCTTCTATCAGGCTTGAGGCCTATCTGTTTAATCCTAAACTTTAGTCTCATGTTGCCCAGGTGAGGCATGAACTTAAACTTTCTAAATTAATGAGGCTTGGGAAGCTCAAATTAAAGCTTGACTTCATTAGCTTAAAGTTGGTGACAGGGTCACTAAAGATTTTTTTTAAAGGCTTCGCCTTCCCAGGCAAGCTACTCAATTGAAGGTCATTCAAGACAATGGAATAAGGTTTACCTCTCTTCCTAAAATGATCGATTCTTTTGTCAAGCACTATACTAATATTTTTTCTAATCAAGCTTATTTCCCTAAGCGAGAGCAAGTACTGGAATCTTGCATGGTAGTTGTACCAGTTAAGGTTTCAGAGTCTCAAAGAGCAAAGTGTGATAAACTAGTCTCCCTTATAAATATGGAGGATGCATTGTCTCAAATGGAAAATAAAAAAGTACTAGGTCTGGATGGTTTTACCTGTGACTTCTACAAAGGCATTTTGGATTTTTTTGGTCCTGATCTGCATAAATTTTATCTGGAGGCTCGTCAAGTAGGCTCTTTGGGAGCAATTATTAACAGGGCAATATCAAATTCATACCCAAGCAAGGGGACTTGAAGTTGATCACTAATTGGAGGTCTATTACTTTGTTGAATTTTAGTTACAAGATCATTGCCAAAACTTTGGATCTTCACCTTAGGCCTCTTATTCCTTTGATAGTCATATCAGAGCAAACTTGGTTTATTCAAGGAAGATACATCCTCGACAATGTTTCTAGAAGGGCATGGAATGGGCCCAGATGTCAAACCAGAACATGCTTTTTATTAATATTTATTTTGAGAAAGCTTATAACCACATTGAATGGATATTAATTCTTGTTATGCTCAAAGTTTTAGGATTCGATCCAGTTTACATTCAGACTATAGCTATGCTATTCAGAGATGCTTCGGCTATTATCAATCTAAACAATTCATAGTCTAAAGCAATGGGATTTTTTAGGTTTGTTTAGCAAGGGTGTCCTATTTATTTATCTTTATATGTGCTTACTGCTAAAGCCTTCAGCTATATTTTATCTACTCAAGCTTCTGCAGGTCTAATTAAAGGAATTGATCTTCCGAATGATCAGGGACAACTTATTAATGGTCAATTTTCTGATGACTCCTTTCTTACTATAAGGGAAGAGGAGCAATCTATTTCTAATGCTCTATTTTATATAAACACCTTTTGCATAGCCTCTAATTCTAGCATACAATGGAGGAAGACCTCCTGCTTTAGACAACCTCCCTTGCATATGTCACCTTGGATTCAAGGGTATCATTGTAATTGGATCTTTCCTAGAGAATTTTTTAAGTTTCTTGGTATTCCTTTTGCCTTTCAAGGCCCCCCTACTCAACTTTGGAATTATGTTCTTCAAATATTTGAAAAGAAACTTGATTTCTATCTTACTAAGAAGCTATCATTAGCAGGTAAATTTTAGATTTGATCTAAATTTTTAGCTTCCACTCATGTATACTCTTCCTCTTGTTGGGTTCCTTCACAAGATTGCTATAATAAGCTTGAGAAACTCCTTCGATATTTTATTTGGAATAATTATTCTAAAATAAAAGTATTTCATAGAGTTGCCTGGGATATTTTCTATCTTCCCAAAGAATCTAGTGAAATGGGTCTGTTGGACTATAGATGACAAGGTATTGCTCTGTATGCTAAGTGGGTGGTCAGGGCTCTAAGGGGAGCTGAATCTTAGAATGTTTTGGTTTGACATTTCATTTCCTCTAGTCTTCCCTTAAATCGTAAAGCATGGAGAGGGTTGGATTTTCCCTCTAATTTTTTTTTTTTAATTTGGTGAAAAACCCCTTACCGGACTACCTTGATCTGAGAAACCATGACCAGGGGTTCTACATCATCAAAATCACCCAAGAGTCACGCTCAACCCTGACCGCACCAGCATTATCAACTAGATTTTGGGTACCTGATGTGCATTTTTTAGGGTGGATATTCGAACTAGGGATCTCCCTTGGAGGATTGCCCTATCCTCTCTAACTCACCTATAGCACATGGGTTTCCCTCTCATTGTTGCTCCAGTTTTTGTTAAGATTTTTGGCTCCTTTGTTGTTAAAAGTATATAGAAATCCTGGCATCAGCTCACTCCTTAGATCTGTTGGATAGGATATGGATTCCATAAATGCTTATCCATAAATTCTATGAATATTTGGTGGCCCTCATGTTTCTTCATCAAGGTTCTCCCTTAGATTGGGTGCAATGGATTCATGCTCAATAGTTTTTCAAAAAGGATATTGTTACAATAGCTGATTTATTTTCTTGCCAGACTAGGGATTGGATCCCATGGAATGAGTTCAAATATACCTTAAGGTTGAATGGTGCATATAAATATACGTATGATGTTGTTATTGATCTCACCCCTTTTTCTATGTTTCACAATATTGGTGTACGTGTTAGGGTAAAATAAGGTAGTGTATTGCATTACACTACATGGGGTTATTACATTTACTTTCTATGTAATTATGTAATTACCATGAGATATTTTCTTTATGGTTAAACTAGGTAAGTACCTAAATATCCTATGTTAGATATTTAGGTTAGTGTTATGGTTAGAACTCTCTACCTAGGTTAGTAGTTAGCTACACGTCTCTCCTACCATGTTGGTTAGCGAGATAGACTAGATTAGTTAATTATTTTGTTATATATATTTTGTAACACCAATTTCCTATGCTAATGTTCAATTTATCATTTTGGACTTACCTTGGACCTACATTGGTATCATTCGCCTATGAGCTCTCGCTCGTTCCCCATCGCTGCGGACTCCCACGAAGTAGCTGAGGTGCTCAACATGGTCACTTCATCATCGGGAAGGCCCACAAACCTCGACCCATGTGTTAGGTCGTAGATCTGGCCATTATAGCTTGCAGGCCCGTAGTACTGGCCGTCGTAGTCGACGCAGCCTGTAGGCCCGCCAATCTGGCCATCGGAGTCGACATCACCAGCCAACCCACAGACTTGGCCGTCGCAGATGACACAACCAAAGGGCCCATGGATTCGCCCATCGACCTGGAAAATAGGTCGAGCTGAGGGCACGCGACTCCCTAGACTAGCCGTGATCAATGAGCCAAGGCCATTCAACCTTAGCTCCTGCATTGGCCCTCGGGTCCGTAGAGGCCCGCAGGCCACGTGGCCCAATCACGAGAGAGCCAAGAGGGCAGGAATGCCCTCACCTCCCTATGGGCTGACCCAAAATTTAGGATTTGATAGGGCAGGCGATCCTCCAATGCCTGATCGACACGTGGACTAGATCGATGCAGATAGGCCTTGGCACGCATCTCGAGGGACACGTGGACTCGATCAACATAGATTGGACCCTGGCATGCACCCCAAGGTGTTGACTTAATAGGACATGTGGTGGACAACCACTGGTGGACACGTGGCGGATATCCACTGGACAGGGACCGAAAAAGTGGCAGACAACCACTGGATGCGACTCGACACGTGGCACATCACCACAGGATTGATTCGATGAGGACTTGCCTACCCCTGGCACCACATGGCGGTGACCAAAAGGGCAGGCAACGGTAGTCGATTACCCAAAGGCAATCGATGGATAAGGGAGGACTTCCCCCTTATCAACCCCACAACATTCCACTATGGGATGCATGTGGGATAAACTTCCTACAATTTTTTTTTTTTAAAATTGGTCGTCGCAAGGGAGTATAAGGCACATACTATGCCTTCGTTCCCATCAGGCGTTGTAGCTCGACCGGTTGATCGGGTTGAGATAAGGCACACAACGGGGAGTCTAGGGTTCGACTCCCATCGGGAACAAAAGGCCATTATTTTGGCCTTCGACGCTACCAAGGTATTTTTTTTAATTTTTTTTTATTTCTGCATTTTTTAATTAAAGTTTTTTTATTAAATTATTATTTTTTAATATTTTAAACTTCAAAATATTTCTTTTGAAAATCAATTTTTGTTTAAATATTTAAATTGATTTATTTCAAAGATATATTTTTTAGTTTTTCATTATTAATTAAAATGATTTATTAAAAACTTTTCTTAAACTATAGCAAATTAAAAAAATTAAAGAAATATTTTTGCAACTTTGATATTTGAAGGTGCTAATGTTTTCTCACACAATGGAGATATAAGACATAGCAAAAGCACATTTTTTTTGTTGCAAATTAGCCAACTCTTCTCAAACCTTGTTCATTTAGCATACAAAGAAAGAATCACACTGATTTTTTTTTTGCAAATTAGAAAACAAGGAGCCTGAATTTTTTTTTTGTAAAGATCAAAAGTACAAAGAGTGCATTTGTTTTCTCCAAGGAGACATAATACATAAAATTGCACATCTATTTTTTTTTGCAAATTTGAGAAGACTTTGTAACCTTGGATCCATAAAAACTAAGTCGTGTGTCGACTAGTTCTGGGAGCCTTTCAAAAACGGGTCGTGTGTCGACTTGTCTTGAAAGGAGTGCTCTAAATTCTACATTTTGTAAACATTATGGGGGGATAGAATTTTGATTCTATAGTTTGCAAAATTGTAATATTTCAGAGTAATAAAGGTGCATTTTCGATTTTACTCGACACCTTCTCTTAAAATTTCTTGTACTAGGTGCATTTTCGGTTGCATCCGACACATAGAGTGATACAAATTTGGGTTGCTCTCATGTTTTGATTATTGCACTAAACACTCATGTTTTTTTTGTGCAATTAAAAATTCAAATATAACATTAAAATAAGTATTTCACAAAACCCAAACTTCACTCAAAAACCATGCTAAAATTTGCATAGGTTACAACAAGTCATTTTTTACTCCCCATAAAAAGGTCAAAACTTCAAATCACCTTGATTCACTCTCTTTGTTTGGCTTAATAACCTCAAAATTTTCACCCTTCTTTAAAGGTTGTTAAAGCAGGTGCCATTAAATATCCTAGAGGGCAAAATCAAAAGTTTTACAAACCAACCCCTGTTTCATTTGCTCTATTTTGTTTGGCTTAAAATTCCTCCAACTTTTCATCCCTTGGTAAGGGTGTTAAGGCAGGTGCCATTAAATATCTTATAGAGGCAAATTTAAAAACAACTTCCATATACTCTTTTGAGGGTATAGTGCAAGATATCACCATCTTAGTCCTATGATATTTGAAACCTAAACCATGGCCATGATACACAAGTATCTCACTGAGAGCCAACTGCTCAAAGGTTTAAATTATTCAGCTTGGAAGACTAATATGAAAGCTATCTTAACTGTAGAGGAATTATGGTCAATAGTGGATGGAAGTGTCACTAGACGTCAATCACCTGGAAAATATCAAAGAGGCTTTGATAAAAAGGATAAAAAACTATCCTTAATGATCTTGCTTGCTATTACTGATGATATCCAATCTCATATCAATGAAGCTACAACTGGTAAGGCAGCATGGGATGCCTTAAGTACCATCTTTGAGGGAAAGAATCAATCAACAATTCTTAACCTTCAAACATAGCTTCATACTCTACATATGAAATCAGGAGAAACAGTAGAGCTATTCCTCTGCAGAGTTGCAGAATTGAAAACAAAATCGCAATCCTTAGGAGAGAAACTGGAAGACCAAGTCTTGAACTCAATTATTTTGAGAGCTCTTCCTGATTCCTACTGAATGTCGATCACCTCACTACAATTTTTTGGCAGGACAGTAACTTTTGTCGAGTTGGTAAACATGCTTCAAACAGAAGAAGCTGATCAACTCCAAAGAGATGAGGCATCTAACAATGCTCTTTTCTCAAAAAGACAAGGTGGTAAGAAAAAGTGGAATAAAAAAAAAGGTTCTTCTTCTAATCAAGAAAAGGGTAAAGCCAAAGAGATTTCGAAGAAGAAGCAGTATTGTGAAATTTGTGACAAAGACACTCATGAAACCAAAAGATGTTGGTTTAAGAAAAAATCGCCCAATTAACAAGGAAACAAAAAGGGCCAAGGCAAACCTAAGAACAAGAACAAACAACAAAAGGGACACATTGCAGTTGAAGATTCTAGTTCAGATTTTGAGAGAGCACACAAAGTGCTCATGACCCATATAGATTCCTCCCACAAGGACTCTATGTGGTACATAGATTCAGGTACTAGTAAACATATGACTGGCGATAAATCTTGGTTTGCAACATTTGAGGCTGAAGAAGGTAAACTGGTCACCATTGCTAATGATCAGACCTATCGAGTTCAGGGAGAAGGAAGTGTTTCTGTCTCCCTTCCATATGGAGAATGTAATATTCAAAAAGTTCTTTATGTTCTAGGATTGAAAAATAATCTCTTTTCAATTCCACAAATCTTGGACAATAACATGAATGTCAATTTTACAGTGGACAAAGAAAAGAAACGTTGCTTTATCACTAAAAAGGGAAAACAGATAGCAACAAGTTCATACAAACATGGTTTGTTTGTCTTAGATGCAATTTCCTCTACCCATACTACAATGGTAGTAACCACAAAGGAGGCCACTTCTCTTTGGCATAAGAGATTTGGGCATTTGAGTTCAAGATATTTACTAGAGTTGAGTAAATATCAAATGGTGAAAGGACTCCCTACTCTTTCATCTACCTTGCCAGTGTGCTTTGATTGCTTGTCAGGAAAGCAACATAGAGTACCTTTTGAACCTAGCTATTTTTGAGCTAAGGTACCTTTGGAGTTGGTTCACATAGATTTGTGTGGTCCCATGTCTACAAGTTGTGGAAGAAAATGGTATTTCAATTGTTTGTCGATGATCACTCATGGAAGATGTGGGTATTCTTCTTGCAATTGAAGTCTAAAGAATTTTCCTATTTTCAACAGTTAAAAACTCTTGTTGAGAAGGAATCATGATGCTTTATTAAGACCCTCTGTTCAGATCGAGGGGGGGAATACACATCAAAATAATTTTTCTCATTTTTACAGACACATGGGATAAAGAGACAGTTAACAACAACCTACACTCCTCAATCCAATGGGGTTCTTGAGAGAAGAAATCGATCCATAATGGAAATGGTTCGATGTATGCTTAAGGGAGCTAACCTTCAGCAAACTTACTGGGCTGAATCTATTCAAACTATAGTATATCCTATGAATAGGGCTCCCACAAGGGCTCTTGAAGGTATGACTCCTCAAGAATCATGGAGTGGTAGGAAACCATCCATAACTCATCTAAGGGTATTTGGGTGTAAGGCATTTATGCATATACCTAAGGAGAAAAGAAATAAATTAGATGAGAAATCCCTACCTTGTATATTTCTTGGATATGATGAATTTTCAAAAGGTTATCGGTTGATAGACCCATTTACCAAGAAGATACATGTAAGTAGAGATGTAGTGTTTGATGAAGCTTTCACATCCAACACTACATCAGTATACCTTGATGATGAGAAGTAACATCAACTTCCTTCTACACAACAGAAAAATCCATCCAAATGGTATACAAGCATAGTGAAAGACTCTAAACTCACTTCCCCACCTGATCTTACTCTCAATCGTCAAAAGACAAGAAGCATGACATAAAAAGAAAAGAATGAAGCATCCACTTCAGTTGATGATCTTTGTGCAGATTTTCAAGATCTTTTAGTTGATAGAGAGTTACCAAGGGAATATGAGATGGAAATAGATGAGGAGAGGGTTTACTTATCAACATGTGATGAGAATGAACCTTCTATAGTTGATGAAGCACTTAGACTACCTCAGTGGAAGGCAGCTATGGATGCAGAATATAACTCCCTCATAAAGAATAAAACATGGAAGCTAGTGGATTTGCCTAAAGGAAAGAAACCCATAGGTTGCAAATGGGTTTACAAAATAAAATATAAGGCATATGGCACTATAGATAAGCATAAATCCCATCTTGTGGAAAAGGGCTATGCTCAAAAGGAAGGACTTGACTATGAGGAAACCTTTGCTCCTACAACAAGGATGACCACCATTCGAGTACTTTGTGCTATGGTAGAACAATTCGAATGGAAATTACATCAGATGGATGTAAAAAGTGCCTTTATTAATGGTGACTTAAAAGAAGAAGTATACATGACTCAACCTCCTGGATTTGTAGAGGTAGGCCATGAGCAACATGTTTGCAAATTGGTCAAATCATTATATGGGCTAAAACAAGCCCCAAGAGCATGGTACATAAAAATGGATAGTCACCTACTGCAACATGGATTTAAGAGAAGTCCATCTAATGCAAATATCTATATCAAGAACACAGGTTCTGAGATAGTGATTCTTGTGTTATATGTAGATGATCTGATCATCACTGGCAATTCAGATAATTTGCTTAAATTTGTGAAAGATGACTTGAAAGAGTCATTTGATATGACAGACCTAGGACTTCTCCACTACTGTCTTGGCCTTGAGATAGAACAAAAAAAGAATCATCTAAGGGTGACTCAGACAAAGTATGCTAAGACTTTAGTAGAAAAATATCGTATGACTGATTGTAAACCCAAAGCAAAACCGATGTTATCAGGGCTAAAAACTATCATGATATGAAGACTCACCACAGGTAGATGGAATACTTTATAGACAGATGATTGGAAGCCTCATCTATCTGACTAATACTAGACCAAATATTACTTATGTTGTAAACTATCTCTCACGGTTCATGCAAGAACCAAAGGTCTCCCATTGGAAAGTATCTAAGAGAGTCTTACACTACATTCAGGGTAGTACCGATTATGGTCTAGAGTATAATAAGAATAACTTATTCTTCTTACAGAGTTACACTGACTCTGATTATGTTGGATCCATAGATGACAAAAAATCAACCTCAGGCTATGTTTTTCATCTTTGATCTGGTCCTGTCTCATGGCATAGTAAAAAACAACAGGTGGTTGCTTTATCTTCAACTAAGGCAGAATATCGCACTGCACATGGAGCTATGTGTGACGCGATATGGCTAAGTCGCATCTTGGCTACCATGGGCCTACCAAGGAAACTTTCCATTCACATGTTTTGCAACAACTCAGGTGTTTTGAACTTGGTCAAGAATCCAATGCATCATGAACGAACTAAGCATATTGATACAGATTGTCATTTCATTCGTGATGAAGTTCCTAAGCACAGAATCAAGCTCCAACACATTCCCACCGATGAATAGGTTGTAGACATTTTTACAAAGGCACTTGGACGTGTCAAATTTCAACTGTTTCGAAGCAAACTTTATATATCAAAGTAATGTAATAAAGGGGGGATGTTAGGGTAAAATAAGGTAGTGTATTGCATTACACTACATGGGGTTATTACATTTACTTTTCTATGTAATTATGTAATTACCATGAGATATTTTCTTCATGGTTAAACTAGGTAAGTACCTAAATAACCTATGTTAGATATTTAGGTTAGTTTTATGGTTAGAACTCTCTACCTAGGTTAGTAGTTAGCTACATGTCTCTCCTACCATGTTGGTTAGTGAGATAGACTAGATTTGTTAATTATTTTGTTATATATTTTTTGTAACACCTATTTCCTATGTTAATGCTCAATTTATCATTTTGGATTTACCTTGGACCTACAGTACGCTCACAGCGTCCTTGGTGGTCAGACTGGAGATGGCATGTTGATGCTCCTTTGCTTAATTATAAGGCTCGCTTGGCATATAAATGGTTATCTCCTCATATTACTTTGGTTCCTAAGCTCAATCAACATTGAGACTTATTTTATACAAGGACTAGATGTAATTCTAGATTTTAGAATGTTTGGGCTACTTCTGTTGAGCCCAAGCAATATTTTTTTGTGTGGAGCTTGTTGTGTCCCCTTGGGGGAACGTTTGAAGCACCTTGGAATTCTTGATCCTAAATGTCCTTTTTATGGTGTACCCAAGTATTGTAATCACATATTTTAGAATTGCAGAAGATATGGGTAAGCTTCAGAATGGATTCTTTCCTTTTTTCCTATTTACAGCTACAAGAGTTTCTTGGCCCTAAGCTCTTCTTGGGGACTCTTTTACTTTGTCTCTCCTACTTTTTGAAGTGTGGCATGTTTTTAGGATTAGCCTACTCTTTCATATTTGGAAGGTCCATAATAGAATTATTTTAAAATAGTATACACCTTCTATCACATTTACTCATACTAACAAATTAGAAATTTTTAATGACATGTGGCTACATATATGTACTCAAGCCAACAAAGTTGTTATGGAGTTGGATCACCTGCAAGTTCTTCTGGTGCACTAGACCGATGCTTCATGTATAGTCAATTGAATCCCCCTAAATAACTCTTATCAAGAGTATTTTTTATCCTTATATCACCGTTGGTATTCATCATATGCAAGAAGTGCTCCCACAGATAGGTATTGGTCCCAACCCTCGCAAATCAGGAAGCAACCTAATTTTGACATTGCTTGTTTGTCCCCCTTAGGTTGGGGGTGGGATGATGTTAAACCAGTTTCACCTGGACCACTATTTGGTTGGAGTGACACAGGTACTAAAGGCCTTAATCACAATGCAGAGGGGTGGATTACCATCCCATAATTACTACCAGTTTATGCAAGACAACACATCAGGGCACATTACTCCATATGATATATTTTATTTGATGTAATGATCATCAATGATCATGATTGGTAAAATTATGTTTTGTTGGTGGATTTGTTTCTTAACCCTTTTCAATGAGGGTTAGTTTGATTTCCCATGGGGCATGTTAACCCACCCACTTTTTTTTATTGTAAATGCTTTTATCTTAATTCAATGTAAATTTACTTTTTTTTCATAATAAAAAATTAAGCACCCAAATCAATCCAATTTATCACAAAATACGATGAAATGATGTAAATGATGCTTAGATGAGCTGATGTGATGATTTTGTGAAATTTTGAATTGTTTTGGGATGTTTTGAAGCATTTTGGGGCATTTTTGTGACTTTTGGTCGCATTCAAAAATTAAGCACCCAAATCAATCCAATTTTCCACAAAATGAGATGTAATGATGGGATTGATGCTTGGATGAGTTGATGTGATGATTTTGTGGGGTTTTGCAATATTTTGGAGCCTTTTGAAGCCTTTTG
Organism: Wollemia nobilis; assembly: GCA_028583015.1. Lineage (NCBI taxonomy): Eukaryota > Viridiplantae > Streptophyta > Pinopsida > Araucariales > Araucariaceae > Wollemia > Wollemia nobilis. Next base: position 201,281 of record JAQPPZ010001737.1, on the reverse strand, counting down.
CAACATTTTGAGAACAAACGCAGGACTATGTCTATGCCTTCCCAGATGCAAAGGTGTGTTTGGTCATTTGCAAACATAGAGGTGTGTCTGCATGCACCTTCCAGATGTAGGGCCACATTTGGATACACCTACCAAACATGGGGGTGTGTTTGTGAGTGAAAAATCAACTATAAAAGTGTTGCAGGGATAATTTTCACTTCATTCTTATGTTTGAGAGCTTTGAAGTCAACATTTGAGAGGAGAAGAGTGAAGGAGCTGGGTGATGGTGATGGAGGGAACTGGTGCAATGGCTAGAGTTTGTGGGTGGGTGATGGAGGTAAGTTATTCTAGCCTTCTTGTTCATTTTTGCAATTTTATTTTTCAAGTTGCTTAGTTTTATTATTATTAATATTATTATTATTTTGACAACGGAAATGAGAGAAGGTGAAAATTTTTTTTTTGAATAAAATTGTATGGAATTTGAAAATATTATTTTTACACATGTATGATATACTAATGTGTATTTATTTTTTTTTGTGTTGTAGTTGAAGATTTTGGAGGCTCGACACAAATTTTCACCTATCCTGCCTGGGGTGAAGGAGTTGACAAAGGTTGATTGGGAGTGGCTGGGGAAGGTGGGATTGGATGGGTGTGCATGGGTTGAGGTGGTGAGGGTGGATGAGAGGTACCTCTCCACCTTAGTAGAGAGGTGGGATCCAGATAGGGGGACCTTCCAGCTCTCGACAAGGGAGATGATGGTGACACTTGAGGATATCTACCACATATTTCGTGTACCTATGGAGGGATTGCATGTTTGGGTTGGATGGGATAAGGGGTATGAGCTCAGTCACATTTATGGTGATGCTTGGGAGGATGAGGATATTGGGAGAAGCATCAAGTATTTGGAGATGTACTCAAGGAAGGAGTTGGAGGTATTACCAACCTATGTGATGTTCATTTTAGCCAATATGTTGTTGCCAAACAACATAGGATGCAAGTTCCCTTGGAACCTGATTAGGTTGGTGTACAACATGATTGATGAGCCTTGGGTGTATGCTTGGGCACATGCCTTACTAGCTCAGGTGTACATGGAGTTGTATGAGGTGAAGAGACAAGGGTGAAAAGGATTAGGGTGCAATTTGCTTCTTTAGATCTAGGGTTGGGAGCACTTCAGTGTAGCTCATCCTATGGGCTTACCTTACGAGTGGGATAGGGTACATCCCTATGCACTCAGGTGATGAGCAACCGAGGAGATACAATCGAGCCATCCTAATCATAGTGATCAGGAGTACAGGGACTTATGGGTGGGATTGAAACCTAATCAAGTGTGTTAGTAGTTTTGGTGAGGGGCTATATGGGTTGTCAATCACCACAATAATAAGTTAGAGTTGATCTAGTTCTCACGTATCTTGTGATAGTTTGGGATATGATAGGGGGTTCCCGATACCCCAATGATCTATAGACACCATGGTGATGAGCTAGGATTACCCTATGTTGATGATTGGGTAGTGGAGTCAGAGGATGATGTCGATATGGATATCCCAGATGTGGAGGATGTCAGGACTACAACTGACTATGGTGCCTGGTTTATCTCTCAACCTCCATGGGCACCGAGTCAGGTGGTGGATGAGGTTAGTGGCAATTATGGGGAGACTACGACTGAGATAGAGGAGACTCCCTGATGATAGAGACATCGTCGAGCTAGTGGTGGTAGGAGGTAGTCGAGGGCTGAGGTGGATCAACCTCCTGAGATTGGAGGTGATGGCGAGGGTGGAGGTGATGGTGGGGGTGATATGGGAGAGGTTTCAAAGAGGCCTCCAACATGGAGTGAGGAGGAGTGGGCTGTGCTCTAGGCTAAGCGAGATAGCCTAGTTGAGGAGTGGGATCAACTCCTACAGGTTGTGGTAGAGTAAGATGCATAGGGATATGGATGCTCGGGATGCCAAGATTGCATGACTACGGAGGGAGGTGGAGGGACTACGGAGTGCCCCGGGTGGAGGTGATGATGCAATTGTGATAGCTACCCTTCGTGCAGAGATAGTAGAGAAGGATGGGTGGATGAGATAGGATTTATCTCTCCTTTATGTAGAGGAGGATCGTATGTGGTCATAGGAGGTATACATTCGATTGTTGGAGGATCGACTTGTGTAGGGAGGTATGTCACTACCTCTATGACCCTCTTCTTTGAGATCCAACACTAGAAGGTGGAGCAAGTCCAGGCACAACAATTCTTGCTCTAGAGCTCCATGGCATCCTGATCCATCAGTGTCATAGGGTTTTGGCCATGGGCCTCATTTTGTACCTCCTAGGGATCGTGGTGGTGCTAGCTAGTAGCGCTTATTTTGTAGTTTTTATTTTTTTGTATATGAGCCTTAGTGCTCTATTGTATACAGCCTTCGAGTGTACTTTGTACTTGCAATTCATATATATACATATACACATATTTTCTTTTGTGTATCATTTTGTGTTGCACTTTTTATGTTCCTTTTATTGTGGATGTATGTATGGATGCATATGTATATGGTGGTATGAATGCATTATGAATGATGTATGTAAATGAATTGATGGTATTATGCTCTAATGATCATTCATAGAGATTTTAGACTCTTGCTTGACCAACTTTGTCTTTGTTGCTTAATCAGGGACACCAACATATAATGGTGAGATATGAAGTGGATTATGAAACTTATGTAATGATGCGATGATGATATGGAGTGTAAGATTTCTTATGACTTTGTTTACCTTAAGGATAAAGAATCTAGAGTTGTTTTGTAGAGACTCAAACATCCTAGTGATTTCAAACAAACTCATCTATTTATCTGGCAAAGTGGAGTCAAATTTTTCAAGGACCAATTGTGTGTGCAATGGATGTTCATTTACCAATCATGAGCATGGTAATGACTCAAGCCAATTAAGAACCATTGTGTGTGCAAATGATGAATTCATTTACCCATATTGAGTAATGTGAGATTAAACCAGTCATGGAGAGAACCAAAAAGCTAGCTTGTCCTTATGTGCGTTTAGAGGTCTCTTCAAGAGAGACGTGTCACCATGCATGAGCATAGTCCAATATTAGGGTCTTCAAGCTTTGGGGAATTGGATTCTCAACCACTCGAATCGAGTCCTGATGAGAATTAAACCCTATCCTTACTACTTGAAGGCCTACTATTATTATTGTGTTCATAAAGAGAGAGCTTTGGGGAATCATATTCTCAACCACTTGAATCGAGTCTTGATGAGAATTGTATCCTATCCTTACTACTCACTCTATTATGAGATTATTGTTGTGATAAGAATTAGAGCTTTGGGGAATCAGATTCTCAACCACTCAAATCGAGTCCTGATGAGAATTTTTCCCTTATCCTTACTACTCTTTCTATCATTTTTGTAAATTGAGCAAAGATGTATATTTAAAGTGGTGAAAACCATTGTTTTCATTGTTTTATTTTTGGACTATGTGCATAATGGGACAAGCAAGAAGAACTTTTCGCTTCAAGGTTCAACCCAATCATGGTGTCATCCCTCTCTGACACAAGATGTTATTAATAAGTGTGATATGTGTTTGGTTCAAAAATGGTAGAGTCAACTCCCAGAACTCAATATTTTCTTAGTGAAAAGTGTGTTTTGATCCAAGAGGAAACTTGACGTTCAATGGAGGTTGCTTGAAACACTAGGAGTGGTTGAGTGATCAAAAACACCTAGTAGTGTAATTTTTTTTTGACATGATTTTTGGATTGCAAAATGGGACTGATGCTAGACCAAAGGTGCCCCTAATTAAGGCGATAAGATTTGTTGGACTAAGAAGTGACCTGAATGTATGCAACTAATACAAATGCATGTATGCAATGTAGGTGGAATGCATGAATGGATGCATGAAATGCAATGTGTATGATTGAGTAGTAATGAATTTTTTTAAGCCATGTATATATGTACATATATAATTCGCATTAAGCATAGAATGCTCTCAAGTGGATAATATTCAATGGCTCGGGCTCTTCTATTCCCTCAAGACTAGCAAGCCTATATGTTCTTGGACCCAATTTTTGTTTGACAATATATGGACCCAACCAATTAGTTATAAATTTATCGTGAAGATGTGACAATGCATTGGTATTTTGTTGATTCTATTTAAGTATGAGATCCCCTACTTGGAATTTGTGTGGATGGACTTTTGCATTGTAAGCACGCTTGAGATGATCTTGATACACTCATAAGTGCTCCAAAGCATTGATTCACCTTTCATCGAGGAGTATGAGTTGGTCAAAATATGCTTGTCTAGCGGTATTGTCATCCATAAATTCCTATAATAAAATACGTAGTGAGGGGATCTCGAGCTCAAGAGGTATGATTGCCTCGGCACCATAGACTAATGAGAATGGAGTTGCTCCTATAGGCATATGAATGCTCATTCGATAAGCCCATAATGCCAAGGGGATTTGAGTATGCCAATCTTGATGATTTTCTTTGACTAGTTTTTTTAGAATGGCTATTAATGTCTTATTGGTTGCCTCAGCTTGTCCATTTTCTTGTGGGTAGTAAGGAGTTGAGAAACTATGTTGGATATTATATTTCTCGCATAGTTCTCAAACATCCTTATTTTTAAAATACTTACCATTGTTAGAGATGATCTTTGAGGGAATGCCAAAATGATAGATAATATGTTGGAGTATAAACTCCACAATTCGAGGTCTTGTCGTGTTGGTCATAGGAATTACTTCGACCCACTTCGTGAAGTACTAAGTGGTAGTGATGATAAATGTGTGTTATCCCAATGAGGGAGGTAAGATTTTTCCAATCAAATCGAGGCCCCATTGTGAGAAGGGCCAAAGAATTTGGATGGGTTATAACTCTTGCGATGGTACATGAGTTAAATTAGCATGCTGTTGATATTTCTAATATTTCTTGATATAATTGTAATAATCGTTTTCCATGGTGGGCCAATAGTAACCCATGCACAAGATGCACTTTATGATGGCCATTCCACTAAAGTGGCCACCACAAGTACCATTATGAGCCTCAGATATGGCTCGTTGTGCCTCTGTAGGCTCTAGACAATGAAGTAGGACTCCATCATAACCACGTCTATACAACACATCCCCCAAGAGAGTGAAACGAGCTACCTTTTGTTTGAAAGTTTGTTTGGTAGTTTGTGACAAATCTGGTGGGAGCATACCAAACTTGAGAAAGTCTTTCACTTGATTAAGCCAAGGCTCATATGGCTCTGCTTGAATAAAACAAACATCCTTCTCATCCTTAGACTCAACTCATGAGATTGCAGATTTAGAGATTATCATGATAATCAGTGGTTGGACCTCCCTTGCAAAGTTCTTTGGAATCAATGATCCTAGGGAAGCCATCGTATCTACAAATCTATTAGTCGAACAAGGCAAGTTGTCAATCTTGTACCAATCAAATTTTGCTAGCAATTTCATTGCTACTTCATTGTAAAGTTTTAAGATTGGTTCTCTGCATTGGTATGATCCCTTCACTTGATAAATGACAAGCTAGGAATCACCAAATATTATTATATGCTTTATACCCATAGTTATAGCTTCTTGAAGTCCTAATATTAGGGCTTCATATTCTACATTATTATTTGTGCATGGGAAGTCGAGTTTGAATGATAAAGGGATGGGTATCCCTTGTGGTGTATGAAACATGACTCCTGCACCTTGTCCTTTCTCACACTTGGAACCATTGAAGAATAAGGTGATATCAACATCATCTTTAGGGAGAACATCTTCCTCCTATGCAGTGATATTGAATACCGAATCATCTGGTAGCTCAATAAACAAAGGTTGATCGTTAGGAAGTGGAGCTTCCATGAGCTGATCGACTATCACCTAACCTTTAATGGACTTTTGGCTAATGAATTCAAGGTCAAATTCCGTTAAAAGCATTATCCATTTTGTGGTATGGGTGTTGTTATGTGTGAGTCATCATATAGCGCAGAGGATTTTCTCGAGCTATGACATAAGTGGTGTGACTTAGCATATAATGTCTAAGTTTCTTAGTGGTGAAAACCACTACTAAACACAATTTTTCCACATATGCATATCTGGTTTCATAACTTACCAATGTTTGACTAATATAATAAACTGCTTGCTCTCGATTGTTTTCATTCTTCTATGCAAGCATTGTCCCTAATGCAAAAGTTGTTGTTGAGATATAAATATGAAAAGGGACCCTCGAGCGAGGTGGCGTTAGGACTGGAAAAGAGGCTAAATATTGTTTGATGTCATCAAAAGCCTCATGATATTCCTTGGTCCATGAAAATGTGATCCCCTTTTGTAGTAGGTGATTGAATGGCCTGCATTTGTCTGAGAGTTACATGATGAAGCGATGGATTGATTGGATCTTTCCTTGTAAGCTATGCAACTCCTTCAAGTTTGTTGGGGGAGGCATTTCCATAATGACCTTGACCTTTGTTACTACAACTTTCTTGTGTAACTCCAAAAACACATTTCTTAGGGTTCAACCTCACGTTATGCTCAAGAAGTCGATCAATTTTTTTTTCCAATACATCGATGTGATCCAGATGTGTTTTAGATTTAGCTATCAAATCATCTACATAGTCTTCAATGATCTTATGCATATAATAATGGAAGATGTATGTCATGGCATGTTGGTATTTAGCTCCTACATTTTGAGGTCAAATGGCATCACCTTGTAGTAGAAAGTCCCCCAAGATGTTGTGAATGTTGTTTTGTGTTGGTCATTAGGATTAATTTAAATTTGGTTATATCCTAAAAAACCATCCATTAAAGAAAGCATTTCATGGCCCATAGTAGAGTCTATGAGAGTGTCAATGTTTGGTAAAGGAAATTCATCCTTAGGACATGCTTTATTGAGATCTCGAAAATTCAGTGCAAATGCGAATCACCCTATTAGACTTGCAAATGGGTACCATATTTGAAAGCCACTCGGGGTAGTCAATGGGTTGAATGAAACCCACATCTAATAAATTCTGAAGTTCTTCCTTGACCATGAGGGCTATGGTAGGATGTAACTTTCTTAACTTTTTCTTAACCAACTTAACGTCAGGATCCAAGGTGAGGTTGTGAACTACCACATTAGGGTCAAGGCTAGGCATATATTTATAGGACCATGCAAAGATGCCCTTCTTTCTCATGAGTATGTCTATGAATCACTCTTTCTCTTCAATAGATAGACTTTGTCCAAGTTTTATAATTTATGGGTTGTCTACATCTGTGCTTAGGTTCACATCTATAGTGTCTTCAATTGCCATGTGTGAACCTTCTTCTAGTTGATGGGGCATCAAGATTAAATGAATGTCATCGGTGACAATATTAACAAACTCTACTGGCATAGTCTCTTCTATTTTAGCATGAAAAATAGAAGAAGCGAAGGTTGAAGGTGAAGGTGAAGGTTGCGAAGGAATGTAAGTGATAAAATATCTTAACAATTCCTTTGAAAGGATGAATTCGAAAATGGATGGGGGTGATGAGATCCGATCCACGTCGATGAGGCTTATGTCAATAGGAATTGGTTTTGCCAAATCGTATGGATTGTGAAGGGGCATCATCAAGTCAACATAAATTATATTAACTTAGTGGATAAGTGGTGATTGCGATGTGGAGGGTGGGTTTTCTTGTTCCCGCTCTTGAGGTAGCAGCTTGACCTAGGATTGGTGGATTATCATTATGTCTTTGAGGTCACCAAGGTGGATCTGGTGGGTCAACTAGTGCATCAGGTTGGTCAACTGGTGCATCTGGTCACTCGTGGGAGAAGGAGATAAAATATGTATTGGTATATAGAAAACACATGAAGGTAAAACTCATCATCATTGGTTAAAGGCGCAATGGGGATTAACTCTTCTTCAAAGCTATCTGAGGTGATTGACACTACATCATATTTCTCATAAAAATCTTCCTTAGAGTCATCATTGAAAATGGAGTTTATCATAGCAACGTGTGGTCACATTTCCACAAAAATCTCATATAAAAGAGGCATGAACTCAGGGTCTATGTATTCATCCTTACTATCATCGCTATCTTCATCCTCCTCACCATCCTCTTTAGGATCTATAGTGAGTTGTTGAAATGCTTACTCAAAGGAGGTAGTGGAGGATAGTGGCCTGTATCCTAGGCCAGAGTGATCATGCACCTCTCGATAGTGAGGTTCAATGATATCATAAATACCTTGTTCATGTCATCCTAAGCCATATCCCTACCAGTTAACCCGATGAAAGTATCTCATTGGGAAATCTAGGTTGGACATATATTCTATATTGGCACAAACTTGTTGTTTGGGTTCATCGAGAGGAGGTTGATCGGATGAAGAATTTATTCCCCCATATACAAAATTTATCTTGTTTGGAGCTGAACCCATGTTATAAACTACACCTATGGCTAGGGGTGGGTCACGTGGGTGACCGTAGTATCTAATAGTCTCAATAATAGGTGGGTTGATTTTGATATTCTAAATTATGTACTCACCAATGCTTGGATTGGTGAGATGGACTGCAACTTGGGTTGGAATGGATTTAGATGAAGCGAGTGCAAATATGGAGGCTTTTGGGATGACTTGTGGTTCTGGTGAGGTAAAATGTGTGTATTGCAATGGATTCTCATGATCTACATGTGATATTGGATGGTTGAGGTGGAGATGGATCTTGATAAATAAAGATGCTAATGGCTAGAGGTTTAGGCTGAGATGAGATGATGGGAGGTGCTTGTGAAATTGAAGGTGTGGATGATGAAGGATTATTAATGATTGGTGATGCGGATGATGTAGATACTTGTCCCCCTTGTGTGGATGTTTGATGTGATGATTGGACCTAACCAAATGTAAATGGTGCAGGTTGTGATGAAGGGTGAGATGTGGAAAGAATGTGATGAGATGTTGAAGTGGAAGCCTGATTTGGATTGGTGATTGGGAGTGCTTCCAAAATGGGTGCTTTGGATGATGTGTTTGTGTTTGAGGTGGATCTAGTGGTGAGTGGAGTGATGGATAGATGAGTGGATGGGAGTGATGGTTCATACGGGTTCTAGTGTCAATTGGTATGCAATGGATATATCCCTCATGCACATATTTCAAACATTGGTGCAACGTTGAGGGAACACATCTCATGTCTCTAATCTAGGGATGCCCAAGGAGTATGTTATATGCCATGGCTCCCTCTAGAATATGGAACATGATGTGGATAGTCTTAACCCCCACTATCATAGGTAGGACAACTATTTTGATTGTAGAACATAGGGCATCATTGAAAGCCTGTAAGGTGAAGGTTGATTTTGTGATATGTGAATATGGGAGGTTAAGGTGTTGAAGTGTTGTGGTGGTGATGATATTGATAGAGGAACCAGTGTCGATCAACACTCGCTTAAATGGTTTTTGATCAATATGAGCAATGATATGCAATGGAAATTTAGTAATAACTGCCCTCCAATGATTTCCAAAATCATACACCGACTCATCTTAAAAATTTTGTAAGTTGAATAAGTCAGTGAGTTTAGTTTTATTTCTAAAATTTAGAGAGAAATTCTCTAGAAATTGGTCTACCAATTGCTCAAATGTATAGATGCTATGGTGTGGTAAATGGTTGTACTAGTCTAAAGCATCCCCTCTAAATGTTTGAGGGAAGGTTTAGAGCATCAAAGGATTATTCTCTTGTATTCTAAAGCACGCATGGATGAATGCGTCTAAATGCTCTCGAGGTTCCTCATCCCATTTGAATTTTTAAACTTTGGTAAAGTGAAATCTATATGGTAAGGTGATGATGGTACCGAAGGATGAATTGGTTGATTGACCAACTACTGTAGAGTGGGTTTTTGATGTAGCATTCTAGGTATCTACATGGCCAAGCTGTTAAACTGGTTCTTCAAAAATTAAAACTTAGGGTCTTCCAAAGGTGGTTGAAAGTCTTGATTTGCTTGTTGTGTGTAGGTTGGGTGAGTTTGGTGTGTGGTGAAGTGGTTTTATGGAATGAAGTTTTGACTGGCTAATGGGTTAGTGTTGTTTGGGAATTGATGTTGATGGATGTTATGTTGACTATGATTATGAAATTTTTGTTATTTATTATGATGTGGAGATGGGTGGATGATAGTCGTTGTGGCCATTGCACAACTTGCTCCAAATTTGGGGACCCACCTTAAATTTCAAGGTTTCTAGAAATTTTGATTTCTTTGCATGATAATTTTGATAGGTTAGTGTGTTGTTAGTGTCTCCTTTTAATTTTGTTAAAGGTGGTTAGTGTTTTTGTTAGGTTGGTAAGATTTTTCAATTTTAATATTTTGAACTAAACCAATTTAGACATAAAAAATATTTAATTAAAGAAAATAATAAGATAAAATATATATATACATAAAAGGATAAAAAAATAAAAAAGAAATAATAAAAAGATTAAAAAAAAGGTAAAAATAAAAATTTGTAATATATATATATATATATATATATATACATTGAAGTAAGGCTTTCCCTTATTTTGAGAATATGTAATTCAATTGTGTCGATGGTTTGGGATGGTATTATGTTGAAATTTATTTAAAATTTACCTTTAATTTGGGAGGTTTAATTTAGGTTTATGAATAGAGTTTAACTTATGTAACTCTGTGTTTTTGTTTACAACAGGTTGTTTGGAAGGGCTTGTTGATGCAGATTTCAAGGATTTTCTAACCAGCATACATGTGGTCGACTCAAATCTGGATCATGTCAGATTTATTGGATCGGGGATGTGATGACAATGATGAGGAAGGATATGGGCCCATGCTTACATGACTCAAACTTCAGGAAAACCATTGTGCATTTTGCTTAATGATGTGGCCATGCAGTGGACCCTACCGATAGATAAAGACAACGAAGGATGTGAATGCTTTGAAGCCGACTAACATGAACCAACGAGGGGTAGGCTATGGGCATGTGGACTGACCTGCACAACAATAGAATACCACGATAATGTGATAATGTTGAAACACAACTATTACCATGTAGTGAGAAGATCATAATAGTTGCAATTTAGAAGACGGAGGTGATGATGAGCATAGTCACGTCATGATCAATAGAAAACATCACTGAAGGATGTAGATTTTTTAGATTAAAGTGATGCAGGCTTTGTTTATCCATGTCAACGTCCATTTGCACTCATTTTAGACAATATTTTCTTATCCATGACAAAGAATTTCAGCATATGGTGGGGGTCAATTAACAGTACAGATCTGCATTAAATTGGTTTAAGGAGATCGCAGTCTCAGTGTCGTTTCCCAATACTGAGGTGGACTACATGCTCAAAAAATGTAGAGAATATGTCATATATGGTGGGTATGATCCTGACTACATTCAATGCATTTATTATAACAACTCATTTCCATATTTTATGGTTCAACATCTCCAATTCGTTGGTTCAAACATAAGATTTTAGTCTGCATGGACCAGCGCACCCAGTCCAAGCCTATTGGTGGGAGCAGTGGTGGGTGGTCCATATAGCATTGACTATTTTCTTGTTGAGAGAAATTCTTATGAGTTGTTGGAATTGGTGTTTAAATTGATACATAGCTTGGAGGCTCCCCTCTTCTATACCCTCTTCACCACTTACACCAACGTGGGTCAATAACACCTTGCTAAAAGGGAAATAAAGTATATAAAAGAAAAATCAGAAGAATGTGAGTCCACACGCTCTGTTGTTGCATCCATTACCATGTTCCTCGACACATCCACCGTGGCAAGTTAGGCAATATATGTATTGTTTTATGTGTAGCGAACATATTGTTTTATGTCCAACAAACGTTTTGTTTTATGTCCAGATAAAGTCTTGTTGTATGTCCATCAGACATTTTCTCTTGCCCTCCCTGCTAGGTTTACATGTGAGGTCTTTTGTATTTTTTTTAATGGTGAGGGCCATATAAGGACAAAGGCTAAAATATAGAATAAAATGCCTAGTGGAATTGACCTTCCTATGGCATAAATTTTTCTTTAATATACTCATATAGGGGATAATGAGAGTTATTAAGCAAAGCAGTTACAAACCAAGTAACGAGAAAGTAAGTCATCATGAGATGTAGTGAAATGGCAACGAATTTTAAATTGCGTTAAAAAGAAAAAAGAAAGTGAGTGGAAGGAGAATGGACTCATTTTAAGAATGTAGTTGGAAATAAAATAATAATAATGAGAAACGAAGGGTCTTATGGAGATTTTAAAAAGCCCATGCAAAGGCAGAATAAAGGCTAGAAGGAACAGGACGTGTCAAGAAGGATTGGAAGTCTCCTAGCTGCTGTCAACATTTGGTCTCACCTTGTATGCAGAAAAAGAGAGGTTTTGAACATAATGAAAGCTTTATTGCATATTTTTTCTACATGTATTGGATACATTTAATGATGTTTTATGCATAGATGTGGTAGCATTTTTAAGTGTTTTTAATACATGTTTTACTCAGACTCTTGCACTTAACCTATTTTAGATTGTGTGGATGCAGGTCTAACCTGATTTTGTTTAATGTTCATGATCTAACGTTTTCTTTAGAATATGAGGGATTATTTTTCAATAGTCTCCATTGATAATTTTTAACATTCTGTTCCATGTTCCATATTTTTAAAAAAAATTTCTTTAACCCTAGCTTTGTTCATTTATTTTATCTTTCATTTTATTTTCTTTAAAATTTCATTAAGCAATTAAAATTCTAACAAGTTCGTAATTTTTAACATTAAAATTAGGGGTTTTAAGTAACAAGACATCCAAGTAATTTTGTTGTTTAAGGCTAACATATTCAATTATTTGGATATTTTTTTAATTAAGGCATTCATTTTAAGGTTTCAAAGCATTTTTATTCACACTCCATAGGTTATATTATTTTCAGATTAGCTTAACAGAGTTCATTTTTGTTTAAAAGGAGTTTTGCAATTTTCAAGTTTTCACACAAATTCACATTACTAAGAGAAAATTTGCAATCTAAGTTCTGCACAAATTCACTTTAAAAGGGAATACGGAATCCAAAATTTGCACTATTAAAGACAAGAAAATTAATTTCATTTAATGTGAAAGAGGAAATTTTTTCCAATATTTCATTAAAATGAATCATTAAGGTGCTATTCTAAAGCTACTACTACATTGCAAAGTTAGATTTTAGTTATTTTTCTTTTATGCTTAAGTAGAGCTTAACAAAGCAAGATACAATTCATTCACAAAATAAGATAAAATGAATCCAATTTTCATTCAAGATTCACATTTTAGAGATAGATTTTAGTCTTTTCTTTTACGCTCAAAGCAACATTTAACAAAGAAATATAAAATTTGTTAAAATCTGCTTTAAAAAAAGAAGATAAAATCTATCTAAAACACTTCAAGATAAAATGAATTAAATCACCGTTTCAATATGGTCATATGAGGGCCAATCACATCACATTTTATTTTCTTTTAAGTTTCATGAACAATAAAAAGCAAGGTAAAATCAAAGTAATACCAACACAAGCCCCTTGTTAACAATTACTTGCACCTCTAAGGTATTTCAACACTCATTTTGACACATTTTCACAAGCACACATTAAGTAAAAGGAACCTTGGAGAAATTTGAATTTTTTTGCAAGAGAGGGTTTTTCTAACAATACCTTGACTGTAATGGTGATTTTGCAAGTGGGAAAAATTATCATTCAACAGAATTTGAGCTAGGAGGGACTGAATTGTTTATTTCATTTATGTTGTAAATGCTAACTTGTTCATTGTTACTTGAATGGCTATTTTGAAGATATTGGTTTGGACTAATGAGGTTTTGTTGATAGGTGATTGTATTCATTGATTGGAAATTGCTTTAATTGATAATGCATTGATGCTAACCATTTTTTAGAATATTTCTTATTATGATGGTTTAATTGATGCATTGTTAACAAACATTTTTTTTTCAGTGTTAAGCTAGAACCTGAGGGTATCATTACTAGGTCTAAGGCTACAAAAGATACCATCTTCCAAAGCCTATCTCCTACTCAAAGACACAAAAGATCCAAGAGTGAAGCAATTGTTATTCCATCTAGTGGGATTTTAGTTGGACCACCTATTGTCCCTATTCTTCCTATTGTTCCTTTAGTCACCCCACAACCTAATCCAATGGTTGCAAATGTTGCTTGGTATGGGATGCACAATAATCCTTTGAATATTTCTGGAGTTACCCATTACTTACCCAAGAACATAGAGAAAGTTTTGCCCAAATACAAGCACAATGGCACAATACTTGCATAGGAACATATTCGGGCCTATAAGGAAACCTTAATTATATTGCAATTTAAACATGAATATGTGGCTTGTAGATTTTTTCCTTTGATCTTAGATGACCTGGCGTATGATTGGTACATCAGTCTACTCACTAGCTCTATTACTTCCTAGGACTAGTTAGAAACTACTTTTGTGAACCAATTTAGGTTACCCTTGGATCTGACCATAATTTATCATCAATTCATGGCTTGTAAAAGGGGATATAGTGAACCAATAAGAATGTTTAACACCAAATTTCAAAAGCTCTATGCGAGATTGACTGGTCCCTTTGTTGTCACTATCGATGTCTGATACAGAACCCAAGGATGAAGTTGGATTTTTATTCAACATAATGCAATATATAGTGATACAAATAAAATTAGTCGGTAGAGGATTGTAATAACCTATAAAAAAATGCTAAACATGGATAACCACTCAACCATAATAGAGTGCACACAAACCAATCACTGGTAGAAGACAAATTCTATTTAACAGTCCAACAACAATAACATCCTAAAAACAAAGCAATGTAATCCTTACGTGGGCATACTATACCTCACATATTACATCATATGCAATAAAATAATAATCATATCCTAAGTATCCTCAAAACTCCTCCCAACCATAGAATCATTGGACACCAATGCTCTCAATAAATGTGGAAAGTCATGGGCCAGCTCATGGTAAGGAATCCAATGATCCATATGTGGAAAGTGATCGCGACGGGTGATAAGGTAAGTAGTGGAAGAACCCTATAAAGTGTGATGAGTCTTCATCTCAAAAAATATATCTGAAATGAGCGAAAGTTGATGATAAGGTGCCACTACTACTATAGGGCTGATGACATATGCAAGTACCAAAGGAGGATACTAAAATGGTATCTCTAAAAAGTGTCGCTTATCCAAAGGAAGCCATACTCTATCTCCAACCTTAGATGAATGAGTATTGTGATGCTTGCATACCATGATTTGTTGCTCCTGCAAAGTATACTACAAGTCTTGTGTTATATTACCCTAAAGACTCTACTGGTGTTGAATGAAGGAAGTGTCCTTAGCTTGCTCCTCCATGTGTGCAATGGTGGAAGAGGGCAAAGCCAAAGGAAAATTCTATGGAGCAAGTGGTTGTGTGTCCATAGGTGTACCTAAAATTATACCAATAGAATGAATGGAATCTTTCTCATGTGTGAGAGTGATGGGTTACTTAACCATGAGCTCTTGTGATTGTTCATTTTATGGAAGTGAGGCTTCTTATTTATCATGTGCCTTTTATGGTACTTATTCTTCATTATGTGTAGAACTTATGCAAGTAGGATCTAAAATGAGTGCTTTACTTAGTGGCTTACAAAATTGCCTACAAATTAGCATCAAGTTTGATGTCGGTGTAGTGCTTTGTATCAAGTATGTTTTATCATGCAAATCCAATGTCTATGTGTTATTTTTAGCATGATAAAAAACATTCCTATCAAATTTGTAGGATTTACCTAGGAATAGTCCACAAAAATCCATCTTTGTGACATCACATATTACTTTATCCACAAACTTATTACCAAAAGCAAAATTCAAGATGCAAGTGTGTGTGATATTAGATGTGGAGTCTACATCTTTCCACCCAAGTGCATATGGTTGGTGATGTGGCTTTATGGGAAGCTTCAACTTCTCCACAATGAACTTCACAATGAGGTTCTTTTATGATCCGTTATCTATGATACAATCCACATAAAAATCATGTGTAAGGTGGGCTCTAGTGACAAATAAATGGTCACGAACCCATTTGTTGCTCCTGCAAAGTATACTGCAAGTCTTGTGTTATATTACCCTAAAGACTCTACTGGTGTTGAATGAAGGAAGTGTCCTTAGCTTGCTCCTCCATGTGTGCAATGGTGGAAGAGGGCAAAGCCAAAGGAAAATTCTATGGAGCAAGTGGTTGTGTGTCCATAGGTGTACCTAAAATTATACCAATAGAATGAATGGAATCTTTCTCATGAGTGAGAGTGATGGGTTCCTTAACCATGAGCTCTTGTGATTGTTCATTTTATGGAAGTGAAGCTTCTTATTTATCATGTGCCTTTTATGGTACTTATTCTTCATTATGTGCAGAACTTATGCAAGTAGGATCTAAAATGAGTGCTTTACTTAGTGGCTTACAAAATTGCCTACAAATTAGCATCAAGTTTGATGTCGATGTAGTGCTTTGTATCAAGTATGTTTTATCATGCAAATCCAATGTCTATGTGTTATTTTTAGCATGATAAAAAACATTCCTATCAAATTGGTAGGATTTACCTAGGAATAGTCCACAAAAATCCATCTTTGTGACATCACATATTACTTTATCCACAAACTTATTACCAAAAGCAAAATTCAAGATGCAAGTGTGTGTGATATTAGATGTGGAGTCTACATCTTTCCACATAAGTGCATATGGTTGGTGATGTGGCTTTATGGGAAGCTTCAACTTCTCCACAACAAACTTCACAATGAGGTTCTTTTACGATCCATTATCTATGATACAATCCACATAAAAATCATGTGTAAGGTGGGCTCTAGTGACAAATAAATGGTCACGATCCCCTTGAGCAAACACATTCGACATGAGGGTAACTTTGTTTAGTTTACCCCTTAAAGTTGGATATTCTTCTTTTGTCCCTATAGTCACAATGGGACCATCATGTGGTTCCTCATTTGTAGGTTGTACAATTAGGGACTTCTTCTTCTTCATTCTTTCAATAATAAAACATTTAGCTTTTGTATGACCTTATTTTTTACAATAATCACAATACATTGTTGAAGAAAAAGGTTCTTTAGAGTCAAAAGAAGAAGAATGTGCTTTAGGAGAAGTAGGAGGAGAAGAATAATGTGGTGAAGAATGAGATATGTTCTTCACCTTTTTGATGTTGATTCTTGCCTCTAGAAGATCTCTCTTGTGATGAATGATATTTGTGATATGCACCAAATTTCTCCTCTGCAAGAATGACATGGTTGAATGTCACATCCAAGGTGAGGAAAACATTGAACTTGATTTCCCTAAAAATTTGGTCTTGCAAGCCACAAGTGAACTTATTAATCAAATCCTCTTCTAAATATTTCACACCAAGAAGTACCCTAAGCCTATTAAATTGAAAAATATAGTAAAAAAAAGACATACTATAGGCTTACCTCAATCTATACCATTTGGTCGTGAGGTCACTTTGGTAGTTTGCTGGAAAAAATGTGTTTTTAGAATTTGGATCAATTATTTTGAAGTCATGAAGGCATTATGGCTTTGTATTTCTACAATTAAAACTTTTGCTAAGCATGTGAGTTTGACAGTAGCAAATGCAACTTGTTCATCTTCAGGAATTTCAGCATAAACGAACCAAGTTTGCATATCTAAAATCCATGTAGATAAGACATCAGGATCCCTAGATCCGTCATACAATTTGACCTCACATTTTGCTTTATTGGCATGATTGTGATGAATTTTGATATCACCAGGAGTTAATTGCACCACAATATATTTGACCTTATCTACCAAAATGTCTACTACAATAGTAAGGTTTTCCATGTTTGTTTTGAGATCTTGAGCCATATTTTTCCATGTATATGCCAGACTAGGAGGATTACAAAATGGTTTTGCAAGACTATCTAGGCTATTGCTTAGGATAAATTGTGACACTCCTAAAGCAAAATGGACCTAGATTACAAAATTTTGCCTTTTAAAATTTGCAAAAATAGGGTGAGTTAAGTGCTTTACAAAATCAATGCTTTTTCCAATTTCACAAGTAAAATTGCACTTAGAACTCTAAAATTTTAACCCTATATGCAAATTCTTGATCTTTTTGGGGTAAAAAAATGGTTAATTTCTGCAAAAATTGAAAAATTTCACCTCCAAAGTAAAAAATGTCCTTCGCAACAAAATTTGGTGGGTCTAATAAGCGGTCAACTACCCAAATTCAAAGTCGTCCGATGGGTCATCTACAAATTTAAAGTGGTATAATGGGTCAACTACAAAGTCAACGTGGTTCAATGGGTCAATTGCAAAGTCAAAGGTTTGCGCAGGAATGCCAAGTGTCCAACAATCAACGGCGTTGCAACAACTGCTTGGTGGAGCGCACGAGTGCCCGTATGATTACCACAAGGTAATCAAACATTAAGGTGTGTGTCACACATTTTAAGTTAGCCCGCTCATTCCACACAATGTGTATGGAAAAAATGCATAAAATATTTCCGCATCTTCCTCCTTCTTGGTTGTTGACGATGATTGGAAATTTTCATGGTGATGTTTTTTTGATTAAAAACCTTTGCAACTTTTTAAATTTTGCCACCAAAAATTGAAATTCTCATCAGGGATTTTATCGTGCCAAGAGAAGAGTTTCGCGAACATCGAGAAAGAGTTTCACAGATGCCAAGGATACTCTGATGTCACCAAAAACTGCTTTCTTTGGATGTAGTTTCACCAGAATTTGACGGGATCCATGCCGAAATAATTAAATAACCTTATAACTTGATTTTATTAGTCATCGGAGTACCTTGTGACATCGTTGGAAAATATTTTAATGCACCGGAGAATGGCTATGCATGCCAGGAAGAATTTGTATTCCCGATTTCGCTTTCTTTGGTCGATTTCTTCACGCATAAGGCAAGGATTTTTGTTGCTACCTATCGTATGTCATCAGGATGCCTAGAAAATAGAGGTCACTATCAAACTTAACCTTAGTAAAATTTAAATATTTCTTATTGAAAATGTGACTGCTTCACCATGAATAAGAGTTCATATTTTTGAGAAGGAAGGGACCACTTAAACCATGATTGTCACATCAGGGAGGTGAATCAAAAAACGTAATTCACCACAAGAATTTGATGTGATCATGCATTCTGTATCGATCACCATGAAGAATTATCATGATGTCATCGATGTCTTCGTTGAGGACCGATAATGAACCACCTATCAAAATTAAAATGTCAGCTGAAAGGACATCATCATGGTTGGGGAACGATGTCACTAGAAACCTAAGGAATCTGACAATAAAAATCAAAATGAAATCTTAGTTTAACTTAGGGTTTCATCGTCAGGACAACTAGCTCGCACTGGAGAATTTATCTAACGCTTACGAATGTGGATAAATTTCTCCACAGAATGTGATTCTACCAAAATGGAGGTGGAAAAATAAAAACTTTGGAAGGACCAAGTTTCTCTTCATGACGTAAAAATATTTATTCATGTCGAAACTCTCAAACTCGTTGTCGCTGTAACTGCTACGAGCTAGATCTGATCTCTAGGAACTAGGAATTTTTACCTACAATTGAGGTAAAGGAGGTTACCCATCCAGGTTAACCCTCTAACATTTCTATCAAGAAAAATGCTGTAAGGAAAAATTTCTACTTATCACCTCGAGAGCTTCTAAAATTATACGGCTGGCAATTAAGCCAATTTCATGCAGTCACCAATAGGATCTATGTCCTTGTCTCTGAATACTAGTAATATAGAACCCAAGGATGAAGCTGGATTTTTATTCAACATAATGCAATATATAGTGATACAAAGGAAATTGGTCGATAGAGGGTTGTAACAACCTATAAAAAAATGCTAAATAGGGACAACTGCTCAACCATAATAGAGTGCACACAAACCAATAACTCATAGAAGATAAATGCTATCTAACAATCCAACAACAACATCATCCTAAAAAATAAACAATGCAATCCTTATGTGGGAATCCTATGCCTCATGTATTACATCATATGCAATAAAATAATAATCATAGCCTAAGTATCCTCAATAATGTTGCTCTTCAGATATACTTTGGGGCATTAGGTCTCTTGACTATCATGTTTTCTAGGAGAAATCCTTTGATCACTACTCTTGTCTTTGCATACATGGAGGCCATGATTTTCGAGCAACAATTGATGCCACAAGGTTATGGGATAGGATAATTACCTATGATAGGACAACTAGGTGCATACAATCATATTCCTATGATAAAATAGACTTTATCACAATAGAATCCAATGTTGAACACTTTGCCCCACAATAAGTTTTACCCTACCATACCCACTTATCCTCCCACAATCACTTATTCGAACACATATGTCCATCCAACCACTCCATTACTGTTTGAGAACCAATTGGCCACTCATGGAGTCACAATAATGAATGCTTAGGCCTTGCCTACATATTTCAATCCAACACCCATACAGAGCTTGAATCCATTTCCAAATCCAAATTTTCAAGCTCAAAACACCTTACAAGATCAAAATGTTCAAAATCAAAACATGGTACCAAATCAAAATATTCTAGGTTTCAAGAATCCAACTAATCCTACCACTACTACTGCTCAACCCAATGAGCTTAATTCAGAGGTAAAAGACCTAAAGAGGTTGATATAGAATCTAAGTAGTGATATAGTTCAGTTCCAAAAATAGGTACCACAAAACCCACAACAAAACAAAAAATATAGTTTTTATAAGAAACAGTGGAACACACGACCAAACAATGGGGGTGTACCTAGTCCCATTGCTAATAAGAATAATTCTAGTTCTAGCCAATCTCAAGCAATTATTAATATTTCAGATTTTGCTATGAATAATTGATGTAGGATACATTCCACTAAAGAGCACAATGAAAATGAATGCCCAGTGCTTTAGAAGACCATAGGTATTTTTCAACAAGATATAGATAATTTTGAAATAGTGCTTAATGAGGATTATTCCCATCAAGCTAGTCCAAGAAAAGGTAAGAGAATTGTGTTAGTTGTTGAAACTTTTGGTTTAGAAGATAAGGAAGAAGAGGAGGATTATAATCCTATAGAAGAAGAAATTTGGGCCTTTAGGTAGTTTCAAAAGGGAAATCACAACTACCACTTGAGGAATAAGAGTAAGACCCCAAATACTTCTACTCCAAATAATTCCATTATTCCACCAGACACTAAGGCAAATAATAATCCTGCACCCCCATCCCGGATTGATTCATCCAAGCCACCTCAAAAGGTGCGAAGTCTTGATAAAATACTTATAACATTATTGATGATTTAAAGAAAACAAAAGCTAATATCACTTTGTTTGAAGTGGCACAACTAACTAATCAACAAGATTATTTGATTAAGGCCTTGGGTGGATCAAGCAAAAATGATACTAGGAAAACTATAGAGTCACATTTTGCCTTGTGAAAGGAGAAAGGAGAGGTTCCTCCTTTTCTCCTGACAATCAGAATTGTAGGAAAGAATCTACACAATTGTTTGGTAGATTCAGGTGCATCGGGTAATGTAATGCCTTATGCTATTTGTAAGAGGTTGGGTTTGAAACCTAATCCTTCAAATAGAATGGTGGTACAATTAGACAGATCTGAGGTAAATGTGGAAGGCATGCTTTATAAAATCCATATTCAGATTTCATCAAAACCTAGAAGTCAACAATATATTGATATTCATGTTGTTGATATTCCTAACAAATATGGTATGTTACTGGCTAGGGATTGGAGAAGACACTTGAATGGCTATTTGGCCATGGATTTTTCACACATGTGGTTACCTTGGAAAGGGTTAGCCAATAAAATATGAATTGAAAGAGAGCCTAGACTCAAGGAGTTGATCACGGAGTATAATAGAACAAATGAAACCCTTTATAATGAGTCTGAGTTGTTTACACATTGGATACCAATTTGGTCACAGACTAATCTAATGCTGAAATTCTATCTTGTAACCCACTTGATGATGATAATATTGTTTGGATACTTAAATTTAATGGATCTAGATCCAAATAGGGTAGTGGATCTGGGGTTGAGCTCATTATCCCTAAAGGTAGGTCCTCTCTTGTTGCATTTAGATTACAATTTCCATGTACTTGCAATGCAGTGGAGTATGAAGCATTAATTTATGGACTACAATTAGCCCTGAATAAGAACATTAAATGTTTGAAAGTCTCAGGGGATTTAGTGCTAGTTGTTAGGCAAGTAAAGGGGGAATACATGTGTCATGACAAAAGGCTAACTCACTACAGAACTAGAGTTAGAAACTTAATAGATGAATTTGAATACTTTAACATTTCTCTGATTTCTAGAAAGAATAATCATGCTGTATATTCTTTGGTAATTGTTCCAAGTACGCTAAATCCCATTGATAGAAGAAAATTAAAGTTTTCAATAGAATTGGTTCCTTGTCCTTCTATACCTAACAATATTAAAAAGTTACAAGTAATTGAAAGTTACAGACATATCATTGACTTTGTAACTAACTCAGGTGTCTTTGAAAATCAAGTGATTGATGAAAACCAAAGGGTATAATAAGACAAAGGTGAAGAAAATGAGGTAACGAAGAGAACTATTGTTATACAAAAAGGTATTGTTTCTCTTGAAATGTTTTTTGATATTGACTACCAAAGCAAAAGGTGCGATAAAATATCACTTTCAAATCATGCATATGATGTAGTTAATATTGGAAATAATGAAGATTCACATAATGTACTTATTGGGAAAGCATGTACACATCAAGAAAAAGAAGGAATAATACACACACTTAAAGATTACATGGATTGTATTGCATGGACTTATGAGGACCTAAAAACTTACAATCAAGATATTATCATGCATAACATTCCTTTGAAGCCCGATTCTAAACCATTCAGGCAGAAACAACACCTAGTTAACCCATTGTTGGAACCTATCATAGAGAAGGAAGTTAAAAAGCTATTAGATACAAAAATTATATTTCCTATCCAACATTCCACATGGGTTGCAAACATAGTTCCTGTTAGAAAGAAAACTAGAGAGATTCGATTATGTATTGATTTCAAGAACCTTAATAAAGCTTCACAAAAATATAACTACCCTCTTCCTTCTATCGATAACATTTTACAAATGTTTAATGGATCTGAAACGGGATCCTTTCTTGATGGATATTTGGGATATAATCGGATTATTATTGATCCATGTGATAGAATGAAGACTGCATTTACTACTAAATGGGGAACATTTGCTTACAAGAGAATACCTTTTGGTTTGCTCAATGCAGGTGCTACTTTTCAGCATGCCATGGACTATGCTTTTAGAGATATCATTGGTAAATGCATAGAAATTTATGTAGATGATATCCCTTTTTTCTCAAAAAAATGAGAAGATCATATTAATGACTTGAGAAAGGTTCTTCAAAGGTGCAGAGAACATAGAATTTCACTTAATCCTAAAAAGTGCATCTTTGGAGTAACTGAGGGAAAATTGTTGGGACATGTCATATCAAAATATGGCATTTCTATAGACCCTACGAGGATAGAGGTAATTCAAAATATTATTTTTTTGGTAGTAAAAAAGAGCTTAGGTCATTCTTTGGA
Source organism: Wollemia nobilis (assembly GCA_028583015.1). Classification (NCBI taxonomy): domain Eukaryota; kingdom Viridiplantae; phylum Streptophyta; class Pinopsida; order Araucariales; family Araucariaceae; genus Wollemia; species Wollemia nobilis. The sequence continues at coordinate 177,807 of JAQPPZ010001737.1, read as the reverse complement.
AAAATTAATTTTGTTAGGAAATTAATTTTTAGATTTGCAAAAAATTTTAAACCATTGAATAACATGTTAAAAAGGGATATTAATATTAAGTGGACATGTGAGTCTAGGACTGCTTTTCAGAGTGTTAAAGATACCATTTCCAATGCACCTATTTTGGTAACTCCTTATTACAAGAAACCATTCTTCATCTATGCTTTTGCATCTGATCATTCATTTGTTAGCATGCTAACTCTGAAAAGTGAAGATAATTCTGAAAACACTATTGCTTTTATGAGTTCACCTTTGAAAGATGCACGGTTAAGATATATCATTTTAGATAAACAAGTGTATGCCTTATTTAAAACTATCAAAAATATTAGGCATTACATTTTGCATAGTAGAGTTTTTTCCATTGTACCTGACCCTACTGCAAGGTTATGCATAGTGGTGAATATTCACCAATTGGGCAAATATTAGGATTTTCAAAATTGAAAATTGGTGAATATGAGGACCCTCGACGTCGGCCCATTCACCTAAAATTTTTAGGACCAATGTTTTTCTTAGGGTCAATTCACCACAATATATATCTAAACATAGGTATATTTGTACCCGTTGGAAAGCTCTTTTTGAGCTTGATCTAATGGTGGTATTATTATGAAGTTATAAGGTGATTTAATAGGTCAAAAGTTATCCCAAATATGACCTTAATGTTTAGGGCTTCAAATGCCCCAAATTTTGGTGTGAAGATGATTGATTTGATTTGCTTTGGATTCGCCATGATTCACCTTGATTTTGATTAGGATTCACCATTTTTTTACAAGTACATTTTGAGTCCAACCCTTTATGCATAACCCTAATAATGAGGGATTCTCCTTGTTTCGGATCATCCATGTGTCTTGGGGAAGAAAAAATTTCCTCATCTGCTATTACAATATGGTTCCTAATATCCTTTCCTTTCCTACCACTTTCTTGTGCACATGGACATTCAAATACCAGATGACCATCTTCTCCACACCTATAACACCTTCCAAAGAATCCTCTATCCCTTCCCCTACCAAAACTACCTCTTCCCCTTGAGAAATATCCTCCTATAGAATTTTGGGTAAAGTTATTATGAGAAGTACTAGCTTCTTCTTCATGTTTTGTTGTCCTCTTCCACTGCTTGCTTGTCCTCGTCCTCATGAATACCACCCTCTTACTCTTTGATTATTTTGTTGTCTTTGCGACAACTTTTATTTAGTCTTCAAGGCATATTGGTAGACTTCCTATATCATCCTTATATTTTTCTTGCTAATTTTATCTTGTATGGACAATCATAGTCCATTGATATACTTATAAACCCTCTCCTCATCACCTTCCACATGGCCGACCTGAATGGTGAGCTTATAGAATTCTTGTGTGTAATATTTTATAGTCATTTCTTTTTATCTCAAATTTTGCAACTTTTTAAAAAGGACCAATTGGTAATCTAATGGGAGGAATTTGACCTTCAACCTCCTAACCATTTTATCCCATGTCTTTATCTTCTCTTTTCCTTTTCTTTTCTTTTTAGTTTGGACATGGCCCCACCATAATAACGCGTACCCTTTCAAATTTGTACAAGAAAATTTCACTCTCTTGGGGTTTACAATTGATTCAAAATCAAAATATTTTTCCATATTTGCAATCCAATCGATGAGTTCTTTAGGGTTTAAATTTCCATCATATGATGGGGTTTCTAACTTTAGCTTTCTACCCATGTTAGCAATTTCTCAGATTAACCTTTCCCCTAGATCTATTTCTTCTTCTTCATTGTAAACTTCTGCTTGGTTTGTTCCCTCTTCTTCATCTTCTTCACTATCGCTCACATATTTGACTTGGGTGCCCCTCTTCTGGGCAATTTCCAATGCATCCAACCGAGTAATGATTCCTATCATCATCTCCACCAAATTTGTAGTTCGAGGCCCTTGAGATCTCCCTCTTCCTTTTTGTGCTATCTCTTCTTAAACATGTATCACCCCTTGCTCCTTAGAGATATTTTGGCTCTAATACCAAATGATGTAGTGACCAACACCACAACTCCCAAGAAAACTTCAATGATAATTAATTATTGTTCATAATAAAATCATAATCACACAATCTAATGGAAAATCCTTTGATCTAGCTAATTGTTCACTCCAAGCAAATTGTACAACCTAGAAGTAAATTTTTACAACCCAACAACAAATAGTACAACCCAAAAACAAATCATACAACCCAATGATAAATCATACAATCTAGTAGAAAATTGTACAACCTAGGAAAATCATACAATATAGTAGCAACTATTCAATCAAGTTGTAACTTTTCAACCAGGCAGCAACCATTAAATATGGGAAGTCATACCATTTAGGTAGCAATCATACAACTGAGCAATCATTCAACCTTGACAAGCATACAATAACTAGGTAATTGCTCAATCCAAATTGTACAATCCAAACAAATAGTTGTGTATATCAGACAAATTTTCATTTGTATGATCATTTCCTCATTAGAAATTATTTTTTCATCAAAAATTGCCAATTTTAGTAATTACCATTTTTGGTAAACTATTTTTTCGTCAAATTTCCATTTTTAATAATAACAAATAAATTTAAAACTTCTTAAAAAAACCCTATAAAATATAGGCTCCTGCATCATTCTCCTCTGGTTGAAAAGAACTCTGCTCCTGCGAGTTCCTCTGATCAAACTCATAATTGCTCTCCATAGAGCACCACACATCTGCAAGCACTCCTTAGAGTACCAATGTCCTTCTTCCAAGGTTTTATATCTCAAACCTCCTGCAAGCACTACACATAGTGCCAATTTCTTTCTTCGATATTTTACATAGCAAACCTCCTGCAAGCACTATGCAAAGTGCCAATTTCTTCTTCTCAGGATTTACAAAACAAACCTCCTGCAAACACTGCATAAAATGCCAATTTCTTTCCTTTGAGACTTCATATAGGAAAACATCCTACAAGCACTACACAAAGTACCAATTTCTTTCTTCCGAGGTTTTATATCTCAAACCTCCTACAAGCACTACACATAGTACCAATTTCTTCCTTTGAGGTTTTACATAGCAAACCTCCTGCAAGCACTGTGCAAAGTACCAATTTCTTCTTTTGAGGCTTTACATAGCAAACCTCCTGCAAGCACTGCACAAAATGCCAATTTATTTTCTCTAAGGCTTCATATAAGAAACCTTTTGCAAACACTACACAAAGTGCTAATTTCTTTCTTTCGAGGTTTTATATCTCAAACCTCCTACAAACACTACACATAGTGTCAATTTCTTCCATTGAGGTTTTAGATAGAAAACCTCCTGCAAGCACTGTGTAGAGTGCCAATTTCTTCTTTTGAGGCTTTACATAACAAACCTCTTGCAAGCACTATACGGAGTGTCAATTTCTTTCCTCTAAAAGGTCTCTCCACTCAAAAACTTCTCCATGTTATTAAACCAATCTATCAACTCTTCTAGTTTCAACCCTCCTATATATTCAGGGACATCAACCTTGATCTCATATCTATTTCCTTCCAAGGCCCTAATCAACCTGTCCTCAAAATGATGCTCCGTTGACTTCCCCTCCAATTATTCCTCTACATGAACCTTTGATTTGTTGTCTTCTCCCATAGTCTCATTATTAGAATCTAGACCTTCTCTCCTCTAATAAGAATATTCATATTTACTCTTAATAGATTTTTAAATATTCATGAAAACACATATTCATATATAAAATCATTTTTTCCCTCTTAATAGCTAATCCCTTTTGTATGTATTTCTTTAGAGTGTTATCAACGTTATTCAAAAACTCATTATTAATTAGTTTATAGAGTGATCCAAGAAGCTCAACCCCTAGCCAAAGTTTATGTAGAGTTTTTGTATTCATAAAAAATCTCTATGACCTTAAATATAAGTCTTTTCTTCCTCCAAGATATTTTTTTTCATAGGGGTGTTGGTTACAACCACACTATTTTTTAGTAACTGTCAAGCGTAGGTTCAAACCACAAGGGCTGCTCCCACCAAACCTATTTCACCTCGTTGTTTTTGACCCGAGATGAGGGGAACCATGTTCTTCCTCCACAATATGAGACACTACCTTTTTCATCTTTGATTTTTGAACTAGAGAAGAACATGAAAGAAAAAAATCCTTGCAAAAGAAAAGTCATCAAACAATTTAACCAAATTTTTACTTTAATTTAATATGCTTTTGAATCTCTAAAAATCCTTGATAGTACCTATTAAAATTTCATATTTATCCTTTATTTTTAAGAATTGTTATATCATGTTTGATCATATTATAATTAATAATAATAATTAATTAGATAAAGAATATCATAGATTCATTATTATTATTATTTTATTTGGTTAGTGTGAGAAACCCCTAGGACCAACCCATATGTATGAGCAGTCTCTTCCCAACCATGACCCTTTGTAAATCCAAGAGCTATGCTTATCAACAGGGAATTTAACACGCAGTCACCACACACCCATCCCCTCACACACTTGCCCACGACATGGTTTGAACCTTGGACCTCTGGAATAAGAGCCAAAGTCGAACAATTGGGTTGTCCCTCTTGGAAAAATACTACTTTTCCCAAATATAATATTATTACGTTCAATTAAAAGTTCTTTAAATGCTAAAAATATTATTTATTATTTATTTTTTCTCATCAAAATCCTTTATTTATTTATTTTAAAATTCTTCAAAAATCTAATTCGCTCACTCTTAATTAAAAATTTATCTTTTATCAATATTTTTTTAGCTAAATAAAACAACTATATTCAAAAAATAAAATGTTCTTAATGTAACCCCTTAGATCTTAATTAATATATAAATCCTAGTTTAAAAGAAAATTTATCACAAATTAAATTCAAACAAACATAATAGTTTTAAAGTATATTTGTTTATGTATTAAGCTTGATAACTTCCTTGAGATTTTTTTTTTTTGTTTGAAAAAAATATTGTTTAAAAGAAAATTTATCGCAAATTAAATTCAGACAACAATGCTATTTATTTTTTCTCATCAAAATCCTTTATTTATTTATTTTAAAATTCTTCAAAAATCTTATTCGCTCACTCTTAATTAAAATTTTATCTTTTATCAATATTTTTTTTTTGCTAAATAAAACAACTACATTCAAAAAATAAAATGTTCTTAATGTAACCCCTAGACCTTAATTAATATATAAATCCTGGTTTAAAAGAAAATTTATCACAAATTAAATTCAAACAAACATAATAGTTTTAAAATATATTTGTTTATGTATTAAGCTTGATAGCTTCCTTTGAGATTTTTTTATTTTTTTATTTAAAAAAAATTGTTTAAAAGAAAATTTATCGCAAATTAAATTCAGACAACATACATTTTTTAAAATATATTTGTTTATTTATTAAGTTTGATGACTTCCTTAAAATTTTTTGTTTATATATATATATATATATATATATATATAAACTTAATTCATGTTTATATTCATTTTTAAACTAAACTTAAATTTTATATAAACTTAATCTTTATGTTTATTGAAATATGTATATATTTTTGTTGATATATATATAAATATATATATAAAGCATAAACTTAATTCATGTTTCTATTCATTTTTAGTTTAAATTTTATTTATTTCATCAATCAAATTTTTAACTAAATAAAACAACTATATTTCAATAATTAAATTTTCTTAATGTAACCCTTTAGACTTTAATTAATATATAATAAAACCTGGTTTAAAAGAAAAACTATCACAAAGGAGGGGGCTTGGGCTCTAGCTCTGGAGTGCTATTTTCTTTGAGCGGGAGTTTCCTTGTTTCTCTGGCTCGATCTGGTTGCTTCTCATGGTCTATATGCTTTGATGTGGTGGATGGTGGTGCCTATTGCTGGATGGGGGGTCTCTCTAGTTCTTTTTGGTTTTATTGGGTGCTCGGTTAGCAATTGTTTATCTACATGTGGTCCTTGAGGAGGATAAAGTTATATACCGACCTAACCCACGGGGATGATTTGGAGCCTTTGTTGTGCACTAGAATGTTCTTGCTGATGTTTCCTTGCTTTGGGACTGCATTTTGGGGTGGCGAGCGTCTGTTCCGTTTAGTTTAGATTTCAGTTGAGGGCCTTGGTCAATCGACTATTCATTTTTTCTGGTTTCGATTTGCTTCTGAATATCTGGTCTAGGTCCTGGGGGATAGGGTCAAATACCGATCCAAACCCGTTGTGGTGATTATGGGTTGTTGTTGTAATAGTTGTTGGCTGATTCGCTTGGTTACCTCTGAGCCGGGTCTTTGGGTGCTTGGGTGGTTTTGTTGGGGTTTGTGGTTGCAAAGTTACTTTCTCCATATCTGTCACTAGTGGAGTTACGAGCTGGCGGACTCGTCGGTTTGGCATCTGGGGTCTTTTTGTTAGGGTTTTTGTGATCCACTATGTTGTAAAGTGGTCTTTGCTTATGGGTCTTGGTCCCTGGATTTTGTTTATTTCATAAATTCCTCTTATCCATTCGTGTTTCGTGGTTGGGTGTTGCATGGGTGCTGCCAAATTCTATTTTTTATTGTTTTTCGTTGGAGATCTCTGTGTACCTCCCCGAAGCTTAAATGTTTCTGGAAGTTCCTTCTTTCTCATGTGCTTTGGGGGGGTTTGGAAGAAACGTAATGCTAGAGCATTCAAAGATGTGAAGAATAATCTAGAGCATGTTAGTTTTGGAATTCTTTGGAAGGCTGTAGAGAATGTTTCATGAGGGTTCAAAATTTGATCTCTCCTCAAGCTTGCTCCCCGAACGAAGCTAGGCTTGAGGAATGATTAGGTTTCGTGTTGTTGGCTCAACCTCTACCTGACCCGTGAAGACATGTTCGTTGGCCCCTGCTGCCTTCTCTTCTCTGGTTTATATTAATCTTTGATGGAACTTCTAAAGGGAATCCCGACCTTACTAGTACGGGAGGAGTGATGATGGGGACCACCGGTGACACATGGTTCGTACCGTCTTCGTTGGTCTAGCGCATCACTCAGAAGAGTCGGATCAAACTACTATGTGCCCGCGATTTTTGAACCTAGGTCTCCTCTTGATAAGTGCCCAAGCTTACCAATCCACTAGCCCATGCACTTATTAAAATTAAAATTTGGGCAAGTTTTAAAAATATATTTATTTATGTGTAAGTTTGATGATTTTTTTAAGAATATATATATATTTTTTTTAAATCTTTATAATGATTGATTTGTTCGGTAAAAAACCAAACAAACCCTTCGAATAATTAAACCGGTCAGCTCACCACGGCTACGCTCTACCAATCAAGGCCCAATTAGTTGAGTGATGCATAATCGCTCCGTACCAAGGACTAAGGTAGCACATACGAACCACGCGTAAGATGAAGACAAACCAGCGAATGAATCTCGTAATCTATTGTCGGGACTGCTTTGCACCTACTGGAGGTACTGCGATGGAATGTACAGATTTCTATTTATACTTTCACCACTTGTAAACAACACCATACTTGAAAAGGGTTTGGGAAAACAGTTGCCTTGAAAGTATTGATTAAGAAGATCTGTGCTGAGCGAGTGCGTGAGATACAAGTATGGGCTGCCAAACTTGTTGCCGCCAACAGAAACCTAATAAGGGATTATGGTCTCCTGACGAGGACAGGAAATTAGTGGCTTGGTAGGTATCTTCTCGTAATCTAAATGGTCGATGTTGGAGCATGATGCCCAGGTTGGCAGGTATCTTCTCGTAATCTAAATGTTATTGGATTTACGTTTCTAAATTTAAAGATCAACGAGGTTCCACTCATAGAAATATATTATATCTATTCTATCCTTCGTATCATAGGCATATATTAGATCTCATAGAAATCCATTTTTATGAACTTTTAAAGTTATGAATTTTTGTTATATTTCATATTTGAAATTTCATCTATCATAACATTAACTTCTGAAATGCAAGATGCATTGTATTTTAAAATTAATGCTTTGTTGTGGAAGATGCATTGTACTGAATATCTAGTGCTTGTTTGTTGAGTCGTATTTATTCAGGTTTGCAGAGATGCGGGAAGAGTTGCAGACTAAGATGGCTCAACTACTTGAGACCCGGCCTGAAACGCGGTGCCTTCTCCCATATAGAAGAAAAGCTTATCATCCAAGCCCGTACAACCCTTGAAAACAGGTAGAAATCTTCGAGAGCCATAACATCTTATTTCAGCTTAGTAAAACGTAGCAAATTGTACAACCTAGGAAAATCATACAATCTAGTAGCAACTATTCAATCAAGCTGTAACTTTTCAACCAGACATCAATCGTTAAATATGGGAAGTCTTACCATTTAGGTAGCAATCATACAACTGAGCAATCGTTCAACCTTGACAACCATACAATAACTAGGTAATTGCTCAATCCAAATCGTACAATCCAAACAAATAGGTGTGTATTTGAGACAACTTTTCATTTGTATAATCATTTCTTCATTAGAAATTATTTTTTCATCAAATATTGCCATTTTTAGTAATTACCATTTTTGGTAAACTATTTTTTCGCCAAATTTCCATTTTTAATAATAAAAAATAAATTTAAAACTTCTTAAAAAAAACCTATAAAAGATAGGCTCCTGCATTATTCTCCTCTGGTTGAAAAAAACTCTGCTCCTGCGAGTTCCTTTGATCTAACTCATAATTGTTCTCCATAGAGCATCACACATCTGCAAGCACTCTTTAGAGTACCAATGTCCTTCTTCCAAGGTTTTATATCTCAAACCTCCTGCAAGCACTACACATAGTGCCAATTTCTTTCTTCGAGATTTTACATAGCAAACCTCCTGCAAGTACTATGCAAAGTGTCAATTTTTTCTTCTAAGGCTTTACATAACAAAACTCCTGCAAGCACTGCATAAAGTGCCAATTTCTTTCCTCTGAGACTTCATATAGGAAAACATCCTACAAGCACTACACAAAGTGCCAATTTCTTTCTTCCGAGGTTTTATATCTCAAACCTCCTACAAGCACTATACATAGTACCAATTTCTTTTTTTGAGGTTTTACATAGCAAAACTCTTGCAAGTATTGTGCAAAGTACCAATTTCTTCTTCTGAGGCTTTACATAGCAAACCTCCTGCAAGCACTGCACAAAGTGCCAATTTCTTTCCTCTAGGCTTCATATAAGAAACCTCTTGCAAGCACTACACAAAGTGTTAATTTCTTTCTTTTGAGGTTTTATATCTCAAACCTCCTACAAGCACTACACATAGTGCCAATTTCTTCCTTTGAGGTTTTATATGACAAACCTCCTACAAGCACTGTGCAAAGTGCTTCTTTTGAGGCTTTACATAACAAACCTCTTGCAAGCACTATACAGAGTACCAATTTATTTCCTCTAAAAGGTCTCTCCACTCAAAAAATTCTCCATGTTATTCAACCAATCTATCAACTCTTCTAGTTTCAACCCTCCTATATACTCAGGGACATCAACCTTGATCTCATCTCTATTTCCTTCCAAGGCCCTACCCAACCTGCCTCAAAACGATGCTCCGTTGACTTCCCCTCCAATTATTCCTCTACATGAACCTTTGATTTGTTGTCTTCTCCCATAGTCTCATTATTAAAATCTAGACCTTCTCTCCTCTAATAAGAATATTCATATTTACTCTCAATAGATTTTTAAATATTCACATATTCATATATAAATATCAGTTTTCCCCCTTAATAACTAATCCCTTTTGTATGAATTTCTTTGGAGTGTTATCAATGTTATTCAAAAACTCATTATTAATTAGTTTATAGAGTGATCCAAGAAGCTCAACCCCTAGCCAAAGTTTATGTAGAATTTTTGTATTCATAACAAATATCTATGATCTTAAATATAAGTCTTTTCTTCCTCCAAGATATTTTTTTGCATAGGGGTGTTGGTTACAACCACACTATTTTTTAGTAACTGTCAAGCATAGGTTCAAACCACAAGGGCTGCTCCCACCAAACCTATTCCACCTCGTTGTTTTTGACCCGAGATGAGGGGAACCATGTTCTTCCTCCACAATATGAGACACTACCTTTTTCATATTTGATTTTTGAACTAGAGAAGAATATGAAAGAAAAAAATCCTTGCAAAAGAAAAGTCATCAAACAATTTAACCAAATTTTTACTTTAATTTAATATGCTTTTGAATGTCTAAAAAACCTTGATAGTACCTATTAGAATTTCATATTTATCCTTTATTTTTAAGAATTGTTATATCATGTTTGATCATATTATAATTAATAATAATAATTAATTAAATAAAAAATATCATAGGTTCATTATTATTATAATTTTATTTGGTTAGTGTGAGAAACCCCTAGGACCAACCCATAAGACTGAGCACTCTCTTCCCAACCATGATCCCTCGTAAAGCCGAGAGCTATGCTTATCAACAGGGAATTTAACACACAGTCACCACACACCCATCCCCTCACACGCTTCCACAACATGGTTTGAACCTTGGACCTCTGGAATAAGAGCCAAAGTCGAACAATTTGGCTGTCCCTCTTGGAAAAATATTACTTTTCCCAAATATAATATTCTTGCGTTCAATTAAAAGTTCTTTAAATGCTATTTATTTTTTCTCATCAAAATCCTTTATTTATTTATTTTAAAATTCTTCAAAAATCTAATTCGCTCACTCTTAACTAAAATATTATCTTTTATCAATATTTTTTTTAGCTAAATAAAACAACTATATTCAAAAAATAAAATGTTCTTAATGTAACCCCTTAGACCTTAATTAATATATAAATCCTCGTTTAAAAGAAAATTTATCACAAATTAAATTAAAACAAACATAATAGCTTTAAAGTATATTTGGTTATGTATTAAGCTTGATAACTTCCTTGAGATTTTTTATTTTTTTGTTTGAAAAAAAAATTGTTTCAAAGAAAATTTATCACAAATTAAATTCAGACAACAATGTTATTTATTTTTTCTCATCAAAATCCTTTATTTATTTATTTTAAAATTCTTCAAAAATCTAATTAGCTCACTCTTAATTAAAATTTTATCTTTTATCAATATTTTTTTTGACTAAATAAAACAACCATATTCAAAAAATAAAATGTTCTTAATGTAACCCCTTAGACCTTAATTAATATATAAATCCTGGTTTAAAAGAAAATTTATCACAAATTAAATTCAAACAAACATAATAGTTTTAAAATATATTTGTTCATGTATTAAGCTTGATAACTTCCTTGAGATTTTTTATTTTTTTTGTTTGAAAAAAAAATTGTTTAAAAGAAAATTTATGGCAAATTAAATTCAGACAACATACGTTTTTTAAAATATATTTGTTTATTTATTAATCTTGATAACTTCCTTGAAATTTTTTGTTGTTATGTAGAGAATATTTATAATCTCTTACTTGATTGATATATATATATATATATATATATATAAACTTAATTCATGTTTATATTCATTTTTAGTTTAAATTTTATTTATTTCATCAATCAATTTTTTAACTAAATAAAACAACTATATTTCAATAATTAAATTTTCTTAATGTAACCCTCTAGACTTTAATTAATATATAATAAAATGTGGTTTAAAAGAAAAACTATCACAAAGAAGGGGGCTTGGGCTCTAGCTCTGGAGTGCTATTTTCTTTGAGCGGGAGTTTTGTGAAAGCACGAGATTCCGGTCAAAAGAAACACCAAGTGCAATTGCATTCAAAATTAAGCACGCTTAAGTCCTAGGAATGTACATTGCATGAAACGAAAAGAGACATGTTGGAAGAGACGCAATCGGATAAAGAAAAACAGCCCTTTCATTAATTTCTTTCGATCTCTGTTACAATAATGCCTCCTCCCTTTTCAGGGGCTAGGAGCGCAAATAAGGTTTGATTACAATCGTTGAATGGTTCCTCCTTCCGCGTGCCCACGATTGCAATGGGCGGGCTAAGATGATGCCGCCGCTGATGTTGATGGGTTCTTCGCCTCTGCTGCTTCTCCTGCAAACAAAGAAATGATCAAGACGTTAGTAGCACTCGTTGCAAATGAAAATCATTCTCTCTCTAAAACTAACAAAATATGCATACGAATATTTGCCTGAAACCATGAAAACAGTGAATCCAAATTGCTTCAAAATCGACGTGAAGGTAAGAACAAGTCACCGAAGGCCACCGCCACCGAGGCAGCTGGCCAATCCACCTTAAACTGGAATTCGTCCCCGGGCGGGACGAATTCGACCGTAATTCGTCCCCGGGTGGGACGAATTCTTCTGAATAGGAGAAATCGACCTGCTGCTGCTCCAATTTCGGATCCTGGGACCTGCAAAACTCTTGAAAACAGGGGGTTAGGTAATTGGGGCCATTTTGGGACGACCCAGATGGTCGGATTTTCCCAATTTGGCCTCCTCCCTCAGGAATTTGACCTTGACACCTGCAAGTTAGCGAAACGATAAAGCAATACAAAACACCCTAAACTCCGACCAAAAGCTACAAAATTGCAATTATAGACTAATCGGACCTAGTAACACAGAATGCAATCTAAAAATTAATCTAAAGTGCTCAAAAACTGAAATTAGAACTTGGGGGTGCGGGGGTGCCCAAGTGGGCCTCCCACCGTTGGCCCTCGATTTTGGAGCCAATCCACCAAGGATGGGCCCAAAACCTTTTAGGATTGGGGGGTCGGCGAATTGGTAGGTTCAGATGTCCATGCGTCGGATTTGAGTAAGGTTCGAGCTTCCAAAGGCCACCCAACAACCTCCCTTGCAAAAGAGATTGATGGATGTAGGAAGGTGAACAAAGGGGGATGCAAGTGAGTCTTCGATTCGGCAGCACTTCGTTGCTTGAACACTCCTTCCACCTGCATGTTTTGGGTGAGAAAAGTCCCACCTTTTATAGACCCAAGGGGTCTCTTTTGGGAGGGAAGCACAAAAGCCAAGTGTTGGCCATGGGCGCCATGTGGCAGTCTTGTCTTCCCATGAGGGAGGGGAGTCCTCCATTGACTTGAACTTTGATAAATGCTTCTTGTAACAGTCCTCTAACGGCCCCTCTGTCCACTTACACATGCGTGCAAGGTAGGAGCCCTTAACTGACTGTTTCGGGCTGCCACTTGGCACCATTTGCCTTTTTGCCCGTTAAGCTTAGAATTCGTCCCACCCAGGGACGGATTCAGAATTCGTCCTGGGGTGGGACGGATTCTATTTTGAATTCGTCCCTGGGTGAGACGAATATCGGGCAAAGTGTCCAAGTGTGCCAAATTGCTCCTTGACCTTACAAAATTGCTATGAAAGTGGTTAAGACCACTGTTTAACCTCTCGAGGGCTGCCCCGGGGGCTGTGTTTGTCAAAGCGATCGGTGTTTGCAGTCACATAATCGGATTGGTGCTGTTTTGGTGTCTACGGATGCCCCTTTTTGGGAAGCGCTGCGGGTGACGCAGATCGTTGAGCAAAAATAGATAACCAAAGCACTAATGATTAGGGTTTCTTGGTAACCTAACCAACTTTTGATGCCCCAAGTATGGAAAGGGCATGCATTCTTGAATCCTTGCTTCGACGAGCTAAGGAATTTGATTTCAAGTATTAACCTGTTTTGGTGAGGTGTGACTTGAACTCAGACATCGATCAGTCATGAACAAGTGAAGGGCGTTTTTATCCTCAGGGGGAACCTTGTGTTCATGATTCACGAAATCTTGAACTTAGACATTGATCAGTCATGAACAAGTGAAGGGCGTTTTTATCCTCAGGGGGAACCTTGTGTTCATGATTCACGAAATGCCAAGTGTTTGATTGATTTGATTGTTGCTTGTTTACTGCCCCAAGCAGGAGCGTGATTGTCTTTGTCAATGATTCTTTGAATGCATGTCATTTTCCTTAATTGGGTGTGTGATTGTTGGTTGGTGACTAAGTGTGACTACCCCCTCAAGCGACGAATCGATGAGGGAATGACCTTCGTGAGAGAAGCGACGAGTCGCTTGACCCAAGATGACTTGTGCAAGGTTTGCCTTTAGAGGGTTTACCGTTAAGCGTGTGCAATTTTTCCAACATATGGACCTATTTTTGGTGGGTGTTAACCCTTTTGGTGATGTCATAATGAGGTGAAATCGTCGAAAACCTATTTCCCGTGGAGCGGTCCGGCTATGATAGCCTTCTTGGGGAACTAGGAGAGCGATAATTTGGACCTCGACATCGATTTTCTTTGCCTAGAGGTTAAGTGCATGAGCACTTATGCCCGGCAATGTTTTTGTTGTGTTTTTGTTGAATTTTGTACTATTTTTTGTTGTTTTTGTGACACCATTTGGTGATTGAATTGTCGGCAATCCGTCCTCCCGTGGAGCGGTCCGGCTATGGTAGCCTTCTTCGGGAGTAGGATAGTGACAATGCAAACCCCGACATCAATTTTTCTATGCCAAGAGGTTAAGTGCAAGAGTACTTGTGTCTGGCAATGTTTATTGCTTGTTTTGTGTTGCATTTTTGTTGTTTTGTTGTTTTTGTGACACCATTTTGGTGATTAAATTGTCAAAAATCTGTCTTCCCGTGGAGCGGTCCGGCTATGGTAGCCTTCTTAGGGAGTAGGATAGTGATAATTTGTGACCCCGATGTCAATTTTGCTATGCCAAGAGGTTAAGTGCAAGAGCACTTGTGTCTGGCAATGTTTATTGCTTGTTTTGTGTTGCATTTTTTGTTGTTTTTGTTGTTTTTTTTTTTGTGACACCATTTGGAGATTAAATTGTCAAAAATCCGTCTTCCCGTGGAGCGGTCCGGCTATGGTAGCCTTCTTAGGGAGTAGGATAGTGACAATGTAAACCCTGACATCAATTTTGCTATGCCAAGAGGTTAAGTGCAAGAGCACTTGTGTCTGGCAATGTTTATTGCTTTTGTTTTGTGTTGCATTTTTTGTTGTTTTTTAGTTGGTTTATTTTGTGACGCCATTTGGGGATTAAATTATCGAAAATCCGTCTTCCCGTGGAGCGGTCCGGCTATGGTAGCCTTCTTAGGGAGTAGGATAGTGACAATGTAAACCCTGACATCAATTTTGCTATGCCAAGAGGTTAAGTGCAAGAGCACTTGTGTCTGGCAATGTTTATTGCTTTGTTTTGTGTTGCATTTTTTGTTGTTTTGTTGTTTTTTGTGACACCATTTTGGGATTAAATCCGGCTATGGTAGCCTTCTTAGGGAGTAGGATAGTGATAATTGTGACCCCGATGTATTTGTATGAAAGAGTGAAGAGCACTTGTGGCAATGTTTATTGTTTTGTTGTTTTGATTTTTTGTTGTTTTTTTGGACCCTTTTGTGATGTCGTTTGGGGATTAAATTGCCAAAAATCCGTCCTTCGTGGAGCGGTCCGGCTATGGTAGCCTTCTTAGGGAGTAGGATAGTGACAATGTAGACCCGACATTAGTTTTGCTTATGCCAAGAGGTTAAGTGCAAGAGCACTTGTGTCCGGCAATGTTTATTGCTTTTTGTTTTTGTGTTGCATTTATTTGTTGTTTTTGTTGTTTTGATTTTCTTTGATCTTGTGCATGATGGTTGATGAATATGGATGTATGCATGTTGATTTATTTTGATGGATGCATATGCTATGATGAATGCAAATGGTTTTGATTTATATGTGATATGCAGATATGAAATGGATGAATGGGGTTTGTGATGTTTGGCTATGGCACCATAGACTGTTTAGAGCTCTGTTATTTTGTTTTTAGGTGTTTTTTTGTTTTTGTATTTTTTGATGGTATTTGCAAAGATGAAAAGTAGCGTAGTTTGGTTTAGAAATGTAGCTAAGGTTTTCTGAGACTCAGACGGTTTTAACTCACTAGCCATGATTGTACTTTATCTTACAAGACTTTTGAACAAGGTATGAATCGGACTTGTTTTTGACCAAGTTATTTCACATCCCTGTGTGTGCAATTGATTTCATTTAGTGGTATTTGTTAGGATACCGCCGATTGCAGATGGGCTTTCAACCGAACCTGTATCGAGGATCACCTAATTAGCTCCACGAATTCCTTTGTTGTATGTACTAAGATTAATCTGCGTTGTAATCCAGGATGCCATAAGCTAGCTCATCCACATGCAAACATTGATCTGTACGCAAGTTAATGTGACAGATATATCGTCATGCGGGAGGTTTACTTCATTACCGATAGGCTATCAACCAAATTGGTATTGAAGCTTGCCTTATGACCTATAGAATGTTGAGAGTTCCAGGGATTCAAGGTCAACTCCCTTCTTTTCTTCAATTGTATTGGGATACTTGCTCATTTGTAGTGATAAGATCACTGTTTATTTTGATTTTTTTTTTTTTTCTTTTGAGCAAGGGATTGGGGATATGGAGTGATGAAAATCACAGTTGTTTGTGCCTTTTGATGTTTGCACTGTAGTTTGTCAAATTTGGAGTTTTGACATTTTGCAAATTTTTGTGTTTTGCAACTATTGAGAACTTTAGGGATTCTTAGGGAATTGGGTAGGGAGGATGCTTGTCCTTTTGCCAACTCTCAGCATTCTAGGGGTCATTCGCACCGGGGGATGAGCAAGATAACCGTTTCGCTTGTGGTGACCTAGATTATTTTGCAGGTTTCATCTTTCGTTCACACAATTTTGGGAATTTTAGTGTTTTGATTTGTGTTGGGATGTTACGTAACAAGGTGTATTTCAAGTATGACTCTACCTTCGTAAAATCTGTTCGACTTGGTACACTACATGGCTAAAGAGGAAAATGATGACTGAATTACTTGAAACTCTTGGTACATTCCCAGGACCACTTGATGGTAGTGTTGTAAAAGTTATGCTTGGTGTTTTTGTTGTTTTTGTAAAATGAAACAGTGTGGAGCAAGATGGTCTATTAGAGCTATTGCAGCTTATGGTGCCTTTGACCTGTATGACTACAAATATGCAATGTATGGATGCAATGCTTAATGCAGCTATATATTTTTGTAATTTTGATGGATTGTTTTTGGTGAAGGTGAAGATGAGGTGCGAGAATTTGAATTTTTTTGATGAATTTGAGTATGCCTAGAATTGAGATGCAAATGTTTGTTGTTTTTGATGATTTCTTTTGTTTTTTGAATTTCTTGATTTTTTTGACCAAGCGATTGTGATAATCGTTGGAGCTTTTTGGGTTGACCAAGAGATTGCGATAATCCTTGGAGCTTTTTGGTGACCAAGAGATTGCGATATTCCTTGGAGCTTTTGGTGACCAAGAGATTGGATAATCCTTGGAGCTTTTTGGGTGACCAAGAGATTGCGATAATCCTTGGAGCTTTTTGGGATTGACCAAGAGATTGCGATAATCCTTGGAGCTTTTTGGGTGACCAAGAGATTGCGATAATCCTTGGAGCTTTTTGGGTTGACCAAGAGATTGCGATAATCCTTGGAGCTTTTTTGGGTTGACCAAGAGATTGCGATAATCCTTGGAGCTTTTGGGTGACCAAGAGATTGCGATAATCCTTGGAGTTTTTGGGTTGACCAAGAGATTGCGATAATCCTTGGAGCTTTTTGGGTTGACCAAGAGATTGCGATAATCCTTGGAGCTTTTTGGATGTACCAAGAGATTGCGATAATCCTTGGAGCTTTTTGTGGACCAAGAGATTGCGATAATCCTTGGAGCTTTTTGGGTGACCAAGAGATTGCGATAATCCTTGGAGCTTTTGGGTGACCAAGAGATTGCGATAATCCTTGGAGCTTTTTGGGTGACCAAGAGATTGCGATAATCCTTGGAGCTTTTTGGTTTGGATTATGGTTCTTCAAGGGATAGAGGTACCCCCAGCTTGATGGTCTTTGCACTCCGGATCTGGCTCTAGAGGTATGGGCATGAATGGATCATCCCTATGCACGGAGATGAGGACAGGGTCCGCCCGTGGCACTGATGTTGCTATGATGTCTCTTGGTGGAAGTTGCTCTTTGTGTGCCCAAAGTTGTGGATGTAATGCTTGGTCCCACTGCGGTGGGTTAACACGCCACTCATGCCCTAGTATTATGTTTATCTGTTGACATGCTTCCTCAAATTTTATGGGATGCCGATGTTGTCGCATGTGATTGTTGTGGGCTATGTCTGTTTCATCCTCACCTTCGGACAATGTGTATAGCTTATCGGAATCTGGAGATTCTGAGACATGGAGGACTGCATCATCAGGTAGCCCTATGGTTAAAGGTTGATCCTCTTCGAAAGGAGCCTTATGTAAGTTGGGCCTTGGGAGCTCCAAAATCTTGGTCTCTACCAACTCTAAGTGCTCTAGTGCTTTGCATGTATCGGGAGATTTGAACTCCTCCTCTTTGGTTGGTTCTTGTTGAGGAACTTGGGGCTTATGGAGGGGTGGCCAGATGGCACCCCCATGCCTTGGTAGGGCAGTTCATCCCGCTCTTCTTCGCGCTCTGATTCCTTAGAGGCTTCTTGATGAATTTCTAAGGGTGGCTCATAAGCTTGGGTGGATGTCCGAGGAAGGCACCCGTCATTGGTTATAGGAGCGGCCTCCCATTCATGTCTAGGAGGCGTCGGGGGTGGTGCTTCAGGAATCGGGAGAGTAGCCTCCCGCTCTTGTCTAGGAGGTGTTGGGGGTAGCTTTTGATGAGGTCGCGATGACCTATCTTCCCCCCATGGGTTGTGCCACTCAAAATATTTTGTCTTATGCATGTGAGGGGTTGGAGTCTTCTCTTGCATAGTGTGTTGGAACAGCTCATCCTTCTGGCGCTGAAGGTGCTCTTCGTTAATATGGTACGGTTCCTCTAACGGTAGTCGTTCGAGCTCAAGTTGCGTGAGTTGCTTGAGATGTGTGATATATTCGATAGATTCTACGATAGTTGGTCCCACCGCCTCATGTCTAGAAGGCCTAGACGCCTCTCTTAGATAAAAATCTCGGTCGTAGTGATCCAAGATCTCTATAGGACACATCCCTCTGTTAGGGGTAGCAGCATTCTCTCGGGGCTTTGGCCTCAGTGATTGGTCCTGATAGATAGCAGGTGCGAAGGCATATTGCTCTCGCACTGTATATTGCTCTCGAGGAAGGTAGAGGTCTTCCTCGTGCTCTCTTTCATAAGTGAAAAAGGGATGGACGGAGCTATCTCGCCCTGCCCAAAGAGCCTTGTGCTCTGGATTTGTCTTTGTAGTCTAGAGGGGGTGAAGGAGGGATAATGTAATCATGTGGTTCCTCCCATCGAACCCTATGTTGACTTAGCACTTCATCGCGCGATGACCGCTCATAGCGAGCATCTAAGGGAGCTCTCATTGCTTCATGTCTAGAAGGCCTAGATGCCTCTTCTAGATATCTATCTCGGTCGTAGTGATCCAAGATCTCTATAGGCGACCTCCCTCTATTGGGGGTAACAACATTCCCTCGAGGCTTTGGCCTCAGTGAGTGTTCTTGATAGATAGCAGGTGCGGAGGCATATTGCTCTCGCATTGTATATTGCTCTCGAGGAAGGTAGAGGTCTTCCTCGTGCTCTCTTTCATAAATGAAAAAGGAATGGGTGGAGTTGGCTCGCCCTGCCTGAGGAGCCTTGTGCTCTGGATTTGTCTTTGTAGTCCTGACAACTAGAGGGGGTGAAGGACGGGTAGTGTAATGATGTGGTTCCTCCCGTCGAACCCTATGTTGACCTAGCGCTTCATCGCGCGGTGACCGCTCATAGCGATCATCTAAGGGAGCTCTCCTATGACTGTACCCCTCATGGAAGGGTGTGTGATGAGTGCTATGTTGAACAGGAGTGCTCCTCGAAGAGGTGTCCCTGTAGTCTCTTTCCTTTAAGGTGTGGAGGGGACTGCATTGTGTGTTAGGTCGCCAAGGTGGTATGACCAAATCCTTGGGATTGTAATGGAGATGACTTGTTCTTCCTTGGATATTCCCCATAGCATCCGCCCGTGATTGGGCTTGGCTATGGGTGAGCACCATGACGATGTCTCTCTAAAAAGCCCTAAAATTGAAAATGAGTCAGATGGGGCCCAAAATTGGTGTGCGCATCCCTCTTATAGTAGATAAGACAAAAATGAAGTTTCAAGTCCTAGCTCTAAATACATTAGGAGATATTGACATCCGAACAGCTCAAAAAGTGCATAGAATTGCGTGTCCAATTTTAAAACCTAATTTCGGGGCACTAGATGATGGAATTTGGCCCCGAAAACTGACTTTTTTGGGCAAATAGAATTCTAGGGAATTATATTTGTTTAAAATTATCCCACCTAACTCCCTGTAAAATTTCAAGTCAATCGGAGCTACGGTTGAGAAGTTATGGCCCCGACAAGATGCACTAAAATTTAGGGAAAAATGTAAGATTTCCCATATTTTGTTGGATGGTCCTGCATCACTTATGGGCACATTTGGGGTGATTTTGGGTTGACCAAAGGGTTCATGGACACCTTTGGGGCATTTTGGAGTGACCAAGCGATTACGGGAATCCTTGGAGCTTTTTGGAGAAAATGACAAAATGCGTAGATTTTTTTATCTTTGTTTTTAATGATTTTTTTTTTGTCTACACTAAACAAAATTAAACACACACATTCACAAAACCGTGATTATCTCTTTTAAGGATTCTTGGTGTGCCCTAGACTGGTTTAGTGCATTTTGATGTTTTGTTTTGTTTTTGTAGGTTTTGTAGAACGTTTAAATGCATCATGTAGGCTCTTATAACTCCAAAAAGGTCGCCCCTTCAATATACCAACCAGGCCGATATACCAACCTCTCTATATACCCGCCCTTACGAGAGGGAGACTATAGGTACGTGAGAGCAGAAGGTACGTGGTACATAGGCGGTACGGAAGGGGGATTGTCCTGTTAATGGCACCTACCATAGAAAACTTATCCTCGCGCGCATGGGAATCACCCCAGCTACGCTCGGTCTGTCTTCATCAGGATTTACGCCTAACAACAGTTGACAATCGGGAAATGGATGCAAATCAAGCCAAGGTGGTGATTAAATCCACCAATGGTCTTGATCAAGGGCTGGGGTCTTACGACCAGCTCCTTGGTTTAAAGTTGTTTCGTGATGTGTGTGGGATTCGTTTTATTCAACAAAATGAAACTAGCATACATGACTTTTCCTAATGCAATGCAAGATTAAATGAAAACAATTAACGAAACAGAAACGAAACAGAAAATTATAACGAGAGATCATGAAAATCCCTACCTCTTCTCTGCTTGCTCCTGTTGTCTCTGAATTTCTGCTCTGAAAATCCACAGACAAGAATTCGTCCCTCTGGGAGACGAATTGCAGAACAGAATTCGTCCCACCCAGAGACGAATTTGAATTCGTCTCAGGGTCAGACGAATTGCAGAAAAGGATTCGTCCCTGTCAGAGACGAATAGCAGTCTGCAACAAAAAAAGTGTACCTGTCAAGCACAAACACAAAACTTTAATCAGTTTCTGTGATTTCAAAAACCAGGGAACAGGGTCCCACCGTGATCGCCACTGAAAGCACGAGATTCCGGTCAAAAGAAACACCAAGTGCAATTGCATTCAAAATTAAGCACGCTTAAGTCCTAGGAATGTACATTGCATGAAACGAAAAGAGACATGTTGTAAGAGACGCAATCAGATAAAGAAAAACAGCCCTTTCATTAATTTCTTTCGATCTCTGTTACAATAATGCCTCCTCCCTTTTCAGGGGCTAGGAGCGCAAATAAGGTTTGATTACAATCGTTGAATGGTTCCTCCTTCCGCGTGCCCACGATTGCATTGGGCGGGCTAAGATGATGCCGCCGCTGATGTTGATGGGTTCTTCGCCTCTGCTTGCTTCTCCTGCAAACAAAGAAATGATCAAGACGTTAGTAGCACTTGTTGCAAATGAAAATCATTCTCTCTCTAAAACTAACAAAATATGCATACGAATATTTGCCTGAAACCATGAAAACAAGTGAATCCAAATTGCTTCAAAATCTGACGGAAGGTAAGAACAGTCACCGAAGGCCACTCGCCATCGAGGCGGCTGGCCAATCCACCTTAAACTGGAATTCGTCCCTGGGCAGGACGAATTCTGACTGTAATTCGTCCCTGGGTGGGACGAATTCTTCTGAATAGGAGAAATCGACCTGCTGCTGCTCCAATGTCGGATCCCGGGACCCGCAAAACTCCTGCAAATAGGGGGGTTAGGTAATTGGGGCCATTTTGGGACGACCCAGATGGTCGGATTTTCCCAATTTGGCCTCCTCCCTCGGGAATTTGACCTTGACACCTGCAAGTTAGCGAAACGATAAAGCAATACAAAACACCCTAAACTCTGACCAAAAGCTACAAAATTGCAATTATAGACTAATCGAGACCTAGTAACACAGAATGCAATCTAAAAATTAATCTAAAGTGCTCAAAAACTGAAATTAGAACTTGGGGGTGCGGGGGTGCCCAAGTGGGCCTCCCACCGTTGGCCCTCGATTTTGGAGCCAATCCACCAAGGATGGGCCCAAAACCTTTTAGGATTGGGGGGTCGGCGAATTGGTAGGTTCAGATGTCCATGCGTCGGATTTGAGTAAGGTTCGAGCTTCCAAAGGCCACCCAACAACCTCCCTTGCAAAAGAGATTGATGGATGTAGGAAGGTGAACAAAGGGGGATGCAAATGAGTCTTCGATTCGGCAGCACTTCGTTGCTTGAACACTCCTTCCACCTGCATATTTTGGGTGAGAAAAGTCCCACCTTTTATAGACCCAAGGGGTCTCTTTTGGGAGGGAAGCACAAAAGCCAAGTGTTGGCCATGGGCGCCATGTGGCAGTCTTGTCTTCCCATGAGGGAGGGGAGTCCTCCATTGACTTGAACTTTGATAAATGCTTCTTGTAACGAGTCCTCTAACGGCCCCTCTGTCCACTTACACATGCGTGCAAGGTAGGAGCCCTTAACCGAGCGTTACGGGCTGCCACTTGGCACCATTTGCCTTTTTGCCCGTTAAGCTTAGAATTCGTCCCACCCGGGGACGGATTCAGAATTCGTCCTGGGGTGGGACGGATTCTATTTTGAATTCGTCCCTGGGTGAGACGAATACTGGGCAAAGTGTCCAAGTGTGCCAAATTGCTCCTTGACCTTACAAAATTGCTATGAAAGTGGTTAAGACCACTTTTTAACCTCTGAGGGCTGCCCTGGGGGCTGTGTTTGTCAAAGCGATCAGTGTTTGCAGTCACATAATCGGATTGGTGCTGTTTTGGTGTCTACATTTTCTTGTTTCTCTGGCTCGATCTGGTTGCTTCTCATGATCTATATGCTCTGATGTGGTGGATGGTGGTGCCTGTTGTTGGATGGGGGTCTTTCTAGTTATTTTTGGTTTTATTGGGTGCTCGGTTAGCAATTGTTTATCTGCATGTGGTCCTTGAGGAGGATAAAGTTATATACTGACCCAACCTGCAGGGGTGATTTGGAGCTTTTGTTGTGCACTAGAATGTTCTTGCTAATGTTTCCTTGCTTTGGGACTGCATTTTAGGGTGGCGAGCGTCTGTTCCGCTTAGTTTAGATTTCAGTTGAGGGCCTTGGTCAGTTGACTATTATATCTTTTCTGGTTTCAATTTGCTTCTGAATATCTGGTCTAGGTCGTGGTGGGATAGGGTCAAATACTGATCCAAACCCGTTGTGGTGATTATGGGTTGTTGTTGTTGTAATAGTTGTTGGCTGATTCCCTTGTTTACCTCTGATCCGGGTCTTTGGGTGCTTGGGTGGTTTTGTTGGGGTTTGTGGTTGCAAAGTTACTTTCTCCATATCTGTCACTAGTGGAGTTATGAGCTGGTGGACTCGTCAGTTTGGCATCTGGGGTCGTTTTTGTTAGGGTTTTTGTGACCCACTATGTTGTAAAGTGGTTTTTGTTTATGGGTCTTGGTCCTCGGATTTTGTTAGGGGGTTTTTCCTCTCCGAGCGCACGTGTTTATTTCATAAATTCCTCTTATCCATTAGTGTTTCGTGGTTGGGTGTTGCATGGGTGCTGCCAAATTCTATTTTTTATTGTGTTTCATTGGAGATCTCTGTGTACCTCCCCGAAGCTTAAATGTTTCTGAAAGTTCCTTCTTTCTCATGTGCTTTGGGGGATTTAGAAGAAACTTAATGCTTGAGCGTTCAAAGATGTGGAGAATTATCTAAAGCATGTTAATTTTGGAATTCTTTGGAAGGCTGTAGAGAATGTTTCATGAGGGTTCAAAATTTGATCTCTCCTCAAGCTTGCTCCCCGAACAAAGCTAGGCTTGAGGAATGATTAGGTTTTGTGTTGTTGGCTCCATTAATCTTTGATGGAGCTTCTAAAGGGAATCCCGACCTTACTGGTACGGGAGGAGTGATTCAGGATAATTATGGTGATCTTAACGTTAACCCGATGTGAGATGGGCACCACCGGTGACAAATGGTTCGTACCGTCACTCAGAAGAGTAGGATCAGACTACTACGCGCCCGCGATTTTTGAACCTAGGTCTCCTCTTGGTAAGTGCCCAAGCTTATCAATCCACTAGCCCATGAACTTATTAAAATTAAAATTTGGGCAAACATAAAAGTTTTAGAAATATATTTGTTTATGTGTAAGTTTGATGATTTTTTTAAGAAGAATTTTTTATTTATTTTTTAATCTTTATAATGATTGATTTGTTCGGTAGAAACCAAACAAACCCTTCGAATAATTAAACCGGACAGCTCACCACGGCTACGCTCTACCAATCAAGGCCGAATTACTTGAGTGATGCATAATCGGTCCGTACCAAGGACAAAGGTAGCTCATACGAACCACGCGTAAGATGAAGACAAAAAAGCGAATGAATCTCGTAATCTATTGTCGGGACTGCTTTGCACCTACTGGAGGTACTGCGATGGAATGTACAGATTTCTATTTATACTTTCACCACTTGTAAACAACACCATACTTGAAAAGGGTTTGGGAAAACAGTTGCCTTGAAAGTATTGATTAAGAAGATCTGTGCTGAGCGAGTGCGTGAGATACAAGTATGGGCTGCCAAACTTGTTGCCGCCAACAGAAACCTAATAAGGGATTATGGTCTCCTGACGAGGACAGGAAATTAGTGGCTTGGTAGGTATCTTCTCGTAATCTAAATGGTCGATGTTGGAGCATGATGCCCAGGTTGGCAGGTATCTTCTCGTAATCTAAATGTTATTGGATTTACGTTTCTAAATTTAAAGATCAACGAGGTTCCACTCTATTCTATCCTTCGTATCATAGGCACATATTAGATCTCATAGAAATCATTTTTATGAACTTTTAAAGTTATGAATTTTTGTTATATTTCATATTTGAAATTTCATCTATCATAACATTAACTTCTGAAATGCTTTGATTTGAAAGATGCATTGTATTTTGAAAGTAATGCTTTGTTGTGGAAGATGCATTGTACTTTGAAATTAATATATTTTCCTAAAGGACGGCACGTTTTGTAATGTGTTTTTTTAGGAAATTGGTAATTGACCAATTAAATAAAATTTTGGGTTCTACTCTTTAGTGGTCTTTAGTGGTTAAGTTGATTATGTAATTTGATTTTTGTTTTCCCTCTTTTCTATATCTGCAAAGAAATACACGCGGAAATCCTCGTAGACCATTGTAACAGATAGGTTTTCCGAGTATATTTAGATAAGGATAGGTTAGATGATAGGAGTTGAGTGTTTGTTGGTTAGTTGAGAGTTAGGATCTGGTTGACTTTGTCTAACTCCACAGTTATAGCAACAACTTCCAATAGTTTTACTGATTCCCTTGTGTATTAAAAAAACAATGTTTAAGTATTTGTTTAAAAAAAAATGTTTGATTGCATATTTAATATAGTTGTTTAAAAATAATAATTATTATATAATTGCATTAAAATTGGTTAAAATTATAAGTCATGAGAGGTAAGTGGCAAGTCATCAGGTTTTCATTTAGGAGATTCAAATTCAAACCTAGGTATAAGGGTATAGATCCAAATTCAAACCTAGGTATAAGGGTACAAGGGTTGACGCTGAGACCCCTCATAAAAATTCATGTTTTACCCTAACACTTTGACAATGGTTCAACAGTTAGAACAAATAATTGACATAATTGGCAAAAAAATGTTAAAAAGAGAACAACCCTTTTAAAAGCCTATTTTTTAATTTAAAAAAATAATCCAAAAATTGAGTTTGATATTTTGTCCGTTTAAATTGGTTCAAATTCAACCTACAACGAATGTATATAAAAATATTGGTAAAAAAATTAACAATTTGTTTCACATTGTAATAATACAAGTTATAATTAAACTAAATTAAAAAGAAACTCTACGGAGTATATTTTATCGGATTGATCAGAAAACCATGTAATGGAAAGCTCTTTCTTCATTTTTCATATGACGACATATGCTATTCATTTTGATATATACTTGTGTGTATAACGTTCAGCTGTGCGACTGAATATCTAGTGCTTGTTTGTTGTGTCGTATTTATTCAGGTTTGCAGAGACGCGGGAAGAGTTGCAGACTGAGATGGCTCAACTACTTGAGACCCGGCCTCAAACGCGGTGCCTTCTCCCATATGGAAGAGAAAGCTTATCATCCAAGCCCGTACAACCCTTGGAAACAGGTACAAATATTCGAGAGCCATAACATCTTATTTCAGCTTAGTAAATTGTAGTGTAATTTAAACGTGTTCGGATTAAACAGATCGTCCATGATTGCGAAGCTTCTTCCGGGACGAACAGATAACGAGATTAAAAACTTTTGGAATTCGCGCATTAAGAAAAAGGGGATTAGTTTGGGAATTCTTTCAAGCTGTGACAGACATGATGATTCCTTGTCCGCATGGCAGATCGATGAGAAAGCTGCAACTTGTACGAAACAAATGTCATCTGAGAATGAGTTTGTAAATATTAACAATTTTAAAACTTTTCCAGGGGCTACTCGGGCTCTCGATGTAGAGGGCGCTGACGGAAGTTTGAGTAACAATCAATGTCTTCTTTCTTTGGATTCCTATTTTGAGATAGCAGGGGCACAGAAGTTACCGGAAAGAAACGAACCTTATAATTTCAATCCGTTACAACCATCATCATTTATCCCTCCTCCAAAGCCAGAAACGGAAGTTTTGTCTAGGCATGGCACAAATTTTCCAGTTGAAGGGTGTGACAAAGGAGATATCAGCGAAATATTGACATGTGAAAATCTCCCTTCGATATAAGATTCAAATCATAGGGCTACTCCCACCAAACTTATTCAAGTTCAAATCATAGGGCTACTCCCACCAAACTTATTCAAGTTCAAATCATAGCTACTCCCACCAAATTTATTCAAGTTCAAATCATAGGGCTACTCCCACCAAACTTATTCCACCTCGTTGTTGTTGACGGGACATGAGGGGGACCTACTACCTTTGCAAATAGGATGCCCCAAATATTTGAACTTGGCTGTCTTCTTGGTCACACAAGCAACTACCAATCCACTTAACCCTCATGTCCATTTTCAATGATAGTTACTTTATTTAAATAAGTAGATGGTTTCATAAATGATGGATAGTATTTTTATATTATCGTTGTCCTTAAAAAAATATATATATATATACAATTCTGGGTTTGGCTCTTCTGTAGGAGGTTAAAGGTTCAAGTTGCATTGAATTATAAATACATATAATAAAATAAAAATAAAGTATTATAATTTTTTATCGACTGGATTTTAGGTACCTAATATGCGTTTGGTAGGGTGGAGATTGGAGGGTTATAAAGTTTTATTATTAAAAAATATTTTTGAATACATTTGTATTTTAAAGTGTTGATTTATCATATTAATAATGGTTTTACAATAAAATGGTGTTTAGACATAAACATTAAAAAAAGTTTATAATTTCTTTTAACATAGTTTTGAGTTGTCAAATAAAATAAAATAATAAAAAATATAAATATTAATAATTATTCTCTTTTAAAAACACACTTCTAATAATAAAAATACATTTAGTTTAGAAGTTTTGAATTATGTATGTTTGTAACATCCAAAACCATAGGCTTATTTTCTTTTTTCTTTAATGATGTTTTTCTAACAATTACTATGTAATTTTCATAGGATGACATAATGTGGTGTAACATCAAAATTATGTGTCAATGTAACATCATGGAAATGTTTAAAGACACTCATATAGGATTAATTGGAAGGAATGACATAACGTAATATGCACACGTAACACTACATAATAAAATATAAACAATTTAAAATGTTATTAAACTTATTGATTATATTAATTAATATTAATTCAAATTGATAATAATAATAAACAATTGAAATTTTATTAAA
Organism: Wollemia nobilis; assembly: GCA_028583015.1. Taxonomy (NCBI): domain Eukaryota; kingdom Viridiplantae; phylum Streptophyta; class Pinopsida; order Araucariales; family Araucariaceae; genus Wollemia; species Wollemia nobilis. Next base: position 149,715 of record JAQPPZ010001737.1, on the reverse strand, counting down.
CTTATAGTAAATGTCAAATAATTAGAATTAGTAATTTTAATTAATTGATTATATATAGAGGGACTATATAGGTTATATGGAATTGAAATGGTCACATCCATATTACATTAATGACTATATAGTGGTATTACAATAGTTTGGTAATTATGCATGGATCAATTGGCAAGTCTCCTCCATAAAGTTTGGTTGAGCTAATTTTATTTGATGATTGATTATTCTTTTTATTTTCTTGTTGTTGAAGTAATGTAAAGTACAATGGGCAGCACAACTAGGGCATCTCGAGGGCATAACAATGGGAGGCCTCCCTTCTCATGATTCGTACATAGGTCACTAAAATAAAATGCTAACAATATACCATTGGGGTGCCCATGTAGGGACATAATTGATTATTATATCTTATTATCAACAAGATTGGTCACGTGTTGTAATGACTAATCAAGTTATTATCAATTCCATTATTATCTCCATCATTAATGTCACAATAATCATGGTCATTTCCATGATCACCATCACCATTACCACCTTTCTTATCTAATATAAGAATTATTACTATTGTTATCATCAGTATCCTTGTATTTGCCCAACTTATCATCTATTTATCCATCATAACCTTGGCCTTTATCTTAATTTTTCTCTTGAAAATCTTGTCACTCTTATCACCATTGTTATCTGTCATTCAGAGCATATGGAGGACTTGGGAGAAAATTAAGCCCTGGTTGTGTTGGCAAGGGGATGGGCATCAGAAAGGTGCTTCTATTTCCACTTATAATGTCTGGTGGTCACCTTTTGTTACTTTTCAAGGTTTCCCTCTTGCTTCTGTGTAATATATTCATGCTCAACGGTTCTTCAGGAAAGGGATTTAAATAGTGGCAATTTTTTTTGAGATATTCTAGGGATTGGATCCATGGGATGATTTCAGGATATTGTTTGGTCAGCGACCAGATGATAAGAATACTTATGACATTTTTTTGGATTGTATCCCTTTTTCTCTTTGACCCATGATCTGTAGAAATTCTCCAAAGCCTTGGTGGTCTGACTGGGGATGATTTAAGAAAACCTCACTTCTTACTTACAAACCTAAGTGAGGGTATGCTTGGCTTACTCCCAATGTCCCTCTAGTTCAAAGACTCAATGAGAGGTGAGATCTTCTTTCCACTCAGTCTCGTTGGAGTCTAAGATTTAAAATGGCTTGGGCAGGATATATTGAACCCAAACATGCTTTCTTTTCTTGGAGCTTTGTTGGTCAAATATCTGCCTAATTATACAAACCTACGTTTGTGCACCCTAGACATGGCCAACATTGAAATGCCGGAGGAAAGAAATGTCCTTCGTGCCAATCTCCAGAGAGGGTTGGCTCCCTTACTAAATCCTACATGGGTTTAAGACTAGAGTTGCAGGAAAGAAATTGGAAATAACAGAAAGAGATGGGAAATATGGCCATAGGCCGAAGGTGTAGGATTGGGGACAGACTAGCAGCAGGAAATCCACCCAAGCATTGAAGCAACATGTAATAAAATAAAACAACAGAATTTACTTACAACCTTGCAGAAACAACCTCCAGGACCACATTCCAGAACTCATTCCCTCACCAACAATGTTCAAATTCAGATGCAAAATTTAAACTAAACAACAGATAATGAATATGAGCAAAAAATAGAAATGCATAAAAATAGAAGGAAATCACACACAAGATCACTTGCAAATTTAGAAGTCAAGTATCTTCTATTGATGCAGAGAACTTGAATAGTTTTTCTACAGAATGTCTAACCTCCCTTATTACAATGAAAATTGATTAGTATTTATAGAGGATTTTGCCTCTTTCATTAAATACACAAAAAGATAAAATATTCTTGGATCAGGAACCTACAAGAGGGATTTCCTCCTTGAAAATCTTCCTTCGGTGACAATGATCCAGTTTTAATGGGAAATACCTTGAATGGTCGATCATCTTGGGTACAAGTGTGTCAGAAAGCGTTGAGAGCAGAGGAAAATAGGGGAATAATCATTGAATTTTGACCACCTTCGTGCTTCAAAAATCTATGTGCATCCCGAAAATTTACTCAACATCGAACCCATTTTGAAAAGAGGAGAAACCAATAGGGGGAACCTTTGGAAATCATGAAAATCATCCATAAATTAGGGAACATAACCTCCTTTTGCCACGACCATTAAATTTTTGTATTCATCTGACCCAAGCACTTTGACCAATTCCCATCAACGTTCACACTTTTAAATTACTTAGAATGGAGCTATAAGGGAAAGTGCTCTCTTTTACTCTTATTTTTTTCCTTATTCGCACCTTTTCCTACAACGCGTGTGCCATCGCGCTTCACCAATGGTCCCTGCCTTGACGTCTTCTTCTCCTTGATTTCACATTCGATGCTTCGAATCATTGCTCTTCATTTTAGCCCTCTAAGAAGGCAATTAGGAACTTCAAATACCTCCCAAGGAGGAAGCGCTTCACACAAAATATCTCTTTCCTTTTGAAACATACGTTCACCCCAAATAAGGGTGAAATGCGTTGTCGCCCTTTACTCTGGGTGAACACATCTTTGACTTTTCAACATCACCTACTTAGTACTTGGTCCAAAATGAACCTTGGCGCATTAGTGAAGCATTTTCATGTAGGTTCACCCTAGAGAGGGGTGAATAGGACTTTCGACCCTCACCTGGGGTGAAAGCCTATTTGACTTTTCAATGTCGTTGGCTAACAACTAAAAATCCACATGACTCCATCTTTGGTGAGCGTTCGCCCCAAGGAGGGGCGAATGAGACTTTCGCCCCTCTATTGAGGCGAACGCACCTTTGACCAGTCAAGGCTTTGGTTGGGTGCACCTTTTAAATTTTTTGAAGATGTTCACCCCAAAGTGGGGTGAACGATGCTTTCGCCCCATCCTTGGGGCGAACGCATTTTTTGACAACATCGTCGTCTCTACTTTGATTCCACCCAAACTTGCAATATTTTTTGGGCGAAAGTCATTATCTCTTCAACACTCGGCCTTATTTGTTTACATTTGCCCCGAACGAGGCGAATGATAATTTCACCCCAAACTTTGGGTGAATGCACTTATCAACCAAAATTTGGGCGAAAGGACCGTTACATTTTTCCCTCTCCATTTTCTTTTCAAGCACATTTTATTTTCAAGTGAGGAGGAACAAAAAGGAACATTAATTTCAAAATGTTGTAAATATGGGCCGAAAATAATGTATTATAGATTAATATATTCTGATATTACATCAATAAAATTCATCAAAAATTTTAATGTGGCATATTACAAAACTGCCAATATTTTTGGTGGCTCATGGGGTATCCAGCTCGTATGGATGCAAGCGATCCCAGGCCTTTATCCATTGGGCTTCTATGGAGTCTTCTTGTCGATGGCTTTGGCTGGCGCTTTTGATGTAGATGCTTTTCTTTGTGCCTACTCTTCTGCCTTCTCAGTGGCTTCAGCCTCTACTGCTACTCGGAGTACTTTTGCCCGCTCTACTTCTTCTGCTACCTTTTCTGCCATTGCGTGCTCTGCTACTGCTCGTTCCTCCTATTCCTTGAGGCTTTCGGAGGTTACCTCATAGACTGTGACTACCTCCTCCCAAGCATGAGTGGTGAACAAATAGGGAACACTCAGTGACTCATAAACAAAGCGTAGATTCTGGACGTCTTCCAGGCTGAGGTGCTTCGCTCGTTGGGCTAACTCAAACAATGCTAGCTCCATGCGGGTGAACTTTTGCATAAGAGGCAACACCTATGCTTCTATGATGGGCTCCTCCCATGCATCAATTTCTGAGGTATCCTCCATGAACTTCTTCCAAGCCGCTATCAATTGTTCTTTCGGTAGAGGTTCACCCCATTCATCTGTAAAATCCAGAAATCCCATATCGGCAAGAGCATCAAAATGAGTCATGGAAATAGTATGCTCTCGCTCGATTGCATTAAGAATATTTTGGCCTTCTCTCACCAGGTCCATCCTTTGAAAGTAGCTATGTAGTGTGACTTTTGCAGCAGACCAAGCGTGATCCATTTCACTCAGGGGGTGAATATGTATGTTGGAATGCGCCAAGGCCTAAATTTTTACTACCATCTCCATGTAGGGTTCTAGCATCTCCTCAGTGTTATCTATCAATTGCTGCCCCATATGAATCTATATTCAAGCTACCCAGAGGTAATGCAATACTTGAACTACTTGTACGACCAACTTTTCATAGTTCTGGGCCGAGCGAAGGCGTGCCTCCTTGATGCTTTTCGAAGAAAAACCTATAGCCTGTGCGGCCTTCTCCACTAGTTGATTCTGTATGGCCTCTAGCTGCGTTCGGAGTGCTTGCATCTCTATTCTTGTTGCATCCCTTTATTTCAAGTGCACTCCTACCTATCGGTGCAAGTGTTCATTCTCTGTGGTTGTCTTCTCCTCTTGCACTCTACTTTTGGCCAAGGCACTTTCGAGTTCGATAATTTTATTCTCATGATCAAAATATTTCTGCTTATAATACTCGCCATGCAAGTATACCGAACTCATATCAACCTGTATGTTGCCCATTTTCTTCGTGGGATCAATCTTGGTCAGGTCTTCTATTATAGTCTCACAAACATAATCACTCGACATCATTTCTCCTTGTGGCTTCTGGACTAGGGGAGTGATTTTAGTTGTGTGAGCTTCCATGGCAACTAGATCAAAAGCAACCTTCTTGAGTGGTCGAGCTAGAGCTAGAGCTTCTTTTTACCTTTTTATTTTCAACCATTATGATGAACTAAGGTGCACTCAATTGATTTTCTCCACGTCAGGCTACTTTGATGCCACCTCAACTTTAGGTAGTACTTGCAACTCCAAAAATGGTGTGAAAGGTATCAAAACTTGTGAGCGGTCAGGCTCAAAAGAAGTGGATGAGATGGCTAGAAGGGGAGGGACCAAAATGGTGGAGTGGGTGGAGGAACCAGGTTTGGCTGTAGTTACGCTCACTCTAGGAGGAGCTTGCGTACTTATAGCTTCGGTGAGAGTGGTAGCGGCAATGGAAGGGGAAGGGCACAAAAATGGATTTGGCCCTGATGCAAATGAACTGAAAGAAAGGGAGGTCAAAGAAAGGGGAATAGAAGAAGGAGTAGTAGTGACTTGCAAAGGGGAATAAGAGGGAAGCAAAATGGACATGGAGGGCATACCAAAAGGTGGAGAGATAGATGTAGAAACTAAGGGAAATAGGCTAACAACCACTACATGCTCCGAAGAAGAAGAAGAGGGAACAAAGGATGTACCTTCGGGCATAGGTGTCATGTGCTCTGGTGATGGAAGCGGTTGCAAAATAATTTCCTCCTATTGCTTCTTCACTTCCTCCTCAATGTTCATGACCTCCACTTGAGGGCTCTCTATCTACTGGTCCTCCTCCTATTCATGAATCATCGAAAATATTTGTGCAACCATCATTGGAGCATCTATCATCATTGGAGAGGAAATAATAGTCACCAAAACAACTAGAACTATGGGAACTATAGCAACCAAAACTTTAGTAGTAGAGGAGGAAGTGGCATCGGTCCTTGGTTTCTTCATAGCTTTTGGAAATGGGGGTGCATCTCGGATAGTCTGCTTCTCTGGCAAAGGTGCCTCCTCAACTTTATGCTTCATCCACTGTGACCTTCATTTAAACACATACTATTGTTCTTCCTCCTCTGGAGTCTCTTCTTCAACTGTCGGGTGCTCTCCCTTTGCCCCACTTTCACCACTATCGGAATATTGGAAACTTTGAGGTAAGATCTTGGTGAAAGTGATGGGTTGATAGGCATTAACAAACTCATCGTAGGTATCCAAAAATACCTCATCCATCTTCAACCCATAAGGAGACATGGTTTTTCCTCGATGGACCCGCATTATCCACCAGTTCATAATTTTCTCCTCGGTCCACAGGGGCTGACTTTCTTTTACTTGACTAAACAACCCAGGTGGAGGAATCTAATTTTTGTACTTCATCAGATTATACTCAACCTCCTGTTCGTAGCAGTCATGCCAAGGTGGGAGTGACATCATATCTTCAATGTGCCACTCCAAGTCAGGTCCATCAAAATTATTTCACCTTTTCTCAATGTCGGGTCATGGACAACAGTGAAATATCTTGGCCTTTATTATCTCTATAAATTTTCCCAATGGGTCATACCTCCAACGTTGCGGTAGTTCTATCAACCCCAAGTCCTGAAGTGTTACTGTGAGTAACCTATTCTGCCCTACCTGGCTCACTTCTATACTACCAAACTTGAAAGGCATATTGCAAGTCATCTTCTTACCATGCCCTACTCCATATACATCATTCACATAGTCTGATTGGTGCACCACCTCCATAAAAAATGTTTCGATGGTGAAGTATGGTAGTAGGAATGGCTTACCCGTGAAGCCAAAAATTCTTACGACCATACCTTGAGTAAGCAGAAATATGTCTCCCTTTTCTATTGTAACTACTGCTTCTCTCATCTCCCGTGGCACTCTTTCACATGTACCACAAAGCAGTTCTATTGCGGGCCCCAAAAACAAATGGTTAAAACTATAAAATGACTCCCTGCTCGATAGAGCGAAAGTCCACATGTATACTGGTAGAAGCTCATCCCTCTCATCCATTTGCCTCACTATAATGAATGAGAAATGTTGGTGTATATGGAAGAAGAAATACCATACCAGAAAGGAGGTATGCATGAATGACGTCTCTTCCCTAGTTTGCAACCTCTCCAGCTGAAAATGCAGTTTTCAAGAAATAAAATCGGCCCAATCGAAGTAAATCGGATTGGTGCCCTACCTCATGGCTGATGGAGAGTAAAATTCCACCTGGAATATGCATTGTGCTAGGGCCACCTACCACTTATGAATGGTAGAATATATCGGTAGACCGACAACCCATACCAACATTGAATAGATGTCTAGGCTCTTAAATTTTGTGAGCGGCTTTGATAGGTTCGGAAGTTGCCCTAGCTATGGTTCTTTAATCAACTGCATCTCCATGAATCGATGCATCATTATAGTAGAGACATATCTGTCCTCCTGCTCATTGGTATGTAACTTCTTGGTAATCACATATGAAGGAGGCTTCAAACCATAAGCAAATGCTTCCCACACTTCCTCTAGGGTAATAGAAAAAGTACTTCTCTATTTGCCTTCTGCACCATCCTAGTAACCGGATTATAAAATCGAGCAATTATCTTCACCAGCTCTGGACATGGGTGTATGGGTGTACACAGATACCAAAATAATTGTGAGTGATATGGCACCATCAATGGGCTCTCTATTGTTAACCCTTGATTTACTATGAACTGCACATCCTACCATAGTTTCTCCATGCCCTTGTTAGTAATTACACAGTCTCCAATTTCTGCCATTGTGTCAGCGTACGGGTCCAAATCCACATTTTCGTTCCTTCGGGCCTTTTTGGATTTTGACCCACCTTCTTTCTTTCTAGACTTCTTGGGCTCTGTAGCCTCTATCACCTCTTTGCTTCTTTTTCCCATTATTTCTCTCTGGTGGTTACCCTGAAATCTCTCTGTAATTTCTGCAACAATAGCTTGAAAACACAATGATAGTAAAAATTTAAAAATTAAACTGGGTAGCTTTTACCTATTCCTTTATATAGAGCACCCTTCCAACCACCGTAGTAAATTTTGAATTTCCCTTGAGTGATTTTGGAAGAACGTGCGCTTTGTTTCACTTCCCACCACTATTTTTGATGTTCTAATGGTATCAACTATTACTCGCTACAAGATCATCCTTGGAACGTGTGCCTTTCTTGCCATGTGTTTTCATCAAAACATGCCCTAGCTTTTAAAGCTTCCTTGGGATAATAACCCTACCACCTATGAACCAATAAACGCTTCTCTTTTGATGGTGTGAGATTTTGCTCCTCGGAACCCTCAAATCTCCCTCCAACGCAAATTTGGGTGCACATTTTAAATTAAATACCTCAGGAATGCATCATTTAATGCACCCACTTTTCTAAACTTTGTTACATTTCGGGTGAAATCACTTTGAAGAGCATTTTAATTTTTTGATCATGGCTCAAAGAATAATGAGGGAAAAATCTTTAAAGCACACTTTTCTTTTTCTCTTTCATCCCGAAAGTGTTCTCTACCTGCTTGATGGAATTCCATGGTGAATATCCTTCTTTTAAAATGACTTTGGCTTTTCCTTTTCACCCAATTTCAGAAAAAGCATGATTTTCTAAAAAACTCAATTTTTTAGGGTTTTCTTTTTTTTTCCTTTTACATTAAATTTAAAATTAAAAGAGGGGTCTTTTTTCCTTTGAGTTGGCGATAGCATTTTAATCGCCACGTTCGCCCCAACGAGGGGTGAACGGACGTTTTGTCCCTTCTTTGGGGCGAAAGCGATTTTGACCATTTCCATAGCGCATTGACTTGGTGCTTTTGTTCTTCTTTGTACGTTCACCCTCAAAGGGGGCGAATGGGGTTTTCGCCCCTTCCCTTGGGCGAAAGCGCCTTTCCATGTAATTGTTGTCTTATGTTTTAGAATGAGGCGAAAAGGCCTCATGTTTTACTATGTGCCTTTGGAATGAAAAATATTTTCTCGAAGGCACCTTCTTACCAAGGACTTTGTAATGTCATTTTTGGAACTAGCCAAATTATTTCAACACAATAATAAATTTTGAAGGGAATCTCAGGGTGAAACTGATTTTTAAAAGAACATTTCTCTTCATTTTTTTATATATGTTATTTTATAAAGCAAATAAAATACTGAAAATAAAATTTGTACATATTTACAAAGTGGTACCTCTTTTAATCAAATCATTGAACATAGGCCTTCAGATGAAGGCCATTAACTGGAATCGAAAGATCCCAACCATCCATGTCTCGAAGATGATATGCATTTTCCGAATTCACTATAGAGATCTGAAATGGACCTTCCCAGATCACATCAAACTTGTGGTGCTTCCCTGGCTTGGCTTTATTTTCATTCCATTTGAGGACTAAGTCTCCCACCTAGAACTTGCGCTCTGTTGTCTTTTTTCCAAACCACTTTTACATTGCTTTAGTGTGTTCAGTGAAAGCTTGATACACCTTTTCTCTTTCTTCCTCCAACTACAATAATTGAGCCAACCTTGCACTCATTGGATCATACTCCTCATCTTCATCTTTGAACAATTGTAAGGTCTGGAGGACAGGGAGCTCAATATGAGTGGGTAGAACTACTTCTTTTCCATACACGAGAGAATAAGGAGAGGCTTTAATAGACTTCTTCATAGATATGTGGTCTACCCACAAATCCTGATTCAACAATAAGTGCCAACTCCTTTTGTTGCTTCCTAGTGTCCTTTTCAAGATTCATAACAAGTTTTTGTTGGTGGATTCGGCCAAGCCATTCCCTTACGGGTAATAATTAGATGATATCTTGAGATAGATCTCATACTTACTTGTAAATTCGATAATCTTGGCCCCAATAAATGGAGTCCCATTATCTATTACAATAGCATCTGGGACACCAAAGTGGGTAATGAGTCCCTCTAGGAAAGAGATGATAGTAGCTTGATCTACTTTTTTGGTAGGGATGGCCTCTACCCACCTGGTGAAATAATTTATTATTGTCAAGATGTATTTATGCTCTATAGAGGAATGTGGGTCTATGACTCCAATGAATTCAAGGCCCCACTACTGAAATGGTGCTTCCACTTGAATCGGGTGTAGGGGCAATGCTCCTTTCCTGGTCCTACCAACATACCACTAATAGTTATCACACTTTTGACTCACTTTATGTGCATCTATGAAAAGAGTAGGCCAATAATATCCAGCTAATGATCTTCAAAGCCATGGGCCTTCCTGCATAATGGCCACTGGATAAACCAGAATGAAATTCTTCCAATATTTTCTCCTTCTCTGATTCCTTCACACATCTGAGGAGAACTCCATCAATATTCTTATGGAATAGCCCACTTGGCAATAAGACATATTTGAGTGCTTGCAGCCTGAACCTCTAATATTGTGAAGCATCAAGGTGTGATGGACATCTCCTAGAGGTAAAGAATTCGACAAGGTCCTCTATCCAGTCATGACCTATCATAGCACGATTTGCACAAATGCTTTCGTCGATATCCTCTTTTTGTACTATAGCCAATGATTCAGATGTTGCACTTTTGGCTAATTCTTGGTAAAGAGCTCATCCATAAACTAGCTTTGTTGGTCGGATCTCCACATCATACTCTTGAATCTTTGAGACCCAACCTGCTCTTTTGTCACCTAGTTCCCCTTGGAGAATGAAGTTTCTGACATCTGGGTGTATAACATAAATGACCATTTTGCTTTGTGAGACAAAGTGTTAAAACTTCTTTAGGGATTTCATCACTATGTACACCTATTTCTTGATGAAATTATACTTCTCCTAGTGTGGTGCAATAACTTGGCTCAAAAAAGCAATCGGCTTTTCATCTCCATCTTCTTGCTTCTGTGTGAGAACTGTGACATAACTCTCTTGCTCACCCACTGCATAGAGAATGAAGTCCTTGGAATAATCTGGGTTGATTAATACTGGTGCTTGAGTGATTCTTTCCTTGATCTCTCAAAAATCCTATCTTCTTGCCTCGGTCCATTTGAAATCTACATTCTTTTTTAAGAGCTCGATCATAGGTTTCACTACCTGAGAAAAATCAGCAATGAACTTTTGAATGAAATTTATCTGATCGAAGAATGATTGCAAGTCCTTCTTGTTAACTAGTAGTGGTAGTTTCAAGAGCGCTTCGGCCCTTGTAGGATCAATCACTAGTCCTTCTTGTGAGATCACATGACCTAACAATTTTCCTTCTTTGATAGTGAATATAGACTTTTTAGGTTAATGGAAATCCCAAATATTGATATTTTTTGAACACCTGTCTCAAATGAGAAACATGCTCTTCTCTGCAATGTGAAAACATAGTCATGTCATCAAGGTAAATCATAATAATTCTATTTAATAACTCATCAAAAGTGATGTCCATGGCTCTCTGAAATGTAGCACCAACATTTGAAAGACCGAACGACATCCTTTGATAGGTGAACGTGCCCCACTTAGTAGTGAATGCCATCTTGTGTTGGTCCTCATATTTTACCCAGATCTGGTTATAACTAGAGAAACCATCTAATAATGAAAATATTTGTGCTCTAGCAACCACATGGAGAATTTGATCAATCTATGGTAGAGGGTAGTGATATTTTAATGATGCCTGGTTCAGATTCTAAAAATCCATGCATAGATGGATATCTCCATTCTTCTTCCGAACTGGCACTAGGTTCGCCACCCATGTTGAGTGCTTAATTGGATATATTATCTTTGCTTCCAACATCTTTAATAGTTTCACCTTCATGAGCACCTCGATTTTGGGATTGATAGGCCATTGTTTCTATCAAAAAGGTTTTACTCCCTCCTGCAATTCAATGGTATGTTGGATGACATTCTTGTCATATCCCTTCAAATCCTGATAGCTCCATGCAACGATGTCAAGGAATTCGTAACACAAGTTCTTGATATCTTCCAATTCTTCTGACGTGCAATCAGTTTTGATTTTGATGATCTTCTCAGGCTCCAACTGCAACTCCTTATATTCCTTCGCATCTACCTTGATTTTATGCTTCTCAGCCCTATCATTTTGGTCGAATAGACTTTCAAGCGAAATCAATCCCCTAGGAATGTGATTATTCTTCAATTGAATCATTCCTTCCATCTCCTCTTTGACAAGTACTCTATCATCTACGCTTGCAGCTTCCTTAATCAAAAAATTGACTATTTTCTCATCATTGTCGAACACTTGCCAATAGAGGTTCTTATCAGGGACTGAGGGTCTATAGATTACCCTAACAGTCTTGGGTTTTCTGACTACTTGTTCCATGAGAGAGTAATTTGCACCAAGAGAGGCTAAAATATCTGCATGTTTGTTCTGCTCCCATGAAATCGCTTGAATGTTCAAGGCTGTGAAGGACTCAAATAAATCCCATACTTTGTTGTGATAGGCTTTCAAGTAGTGTTGCTTTGACACACACTTGTTTGTGGTCTGGTTGATAATGAGCTCAGAATCTCCAAATATTTGCAGTTGTTTGATGCCTAATTTCTCAGCCTTTTTCAAGCCAAGACACAATGCTTCATATTCAACTACATTATTCATGCAACTCCAAGTTAATCTATATGAATAGGTCTTCTGTAACCCTATAGGAGAAACTAGAACAATACCAGCCCCTGCACCATTCTTGCACCTTGCACCATCAAAATACAACTTCCATAATTGATCTGCAACAAGGTCTGGAGAATCAGGGACCTTTTCTTCAATCTGCTCAGGTTTGGTTATAGTATAACAACCAATGTCAGTTTTGACCATCACATTGAAATCCATGAGTGAGAATTCATCTTCAAGGTGAAGTTCACCAAGCGCTTCTTCCATCAAGTCAGCTTCTTCTAATTCTTCAGTCATCATGTTGATTGCTCCAGTGGGTTTTTCTTCTTCTTCCAACTTTTCTATATGAAAAGTGGATGGCTTTTCATTATAAATATGGATTCTCTTTCCTTTGAATAGAATATCCAAATGCAAATAGTCCAAGGAAAGGTATCCTCCCAATTTCATTGTGAACTCCCTTGAGAGACACATGCTGAAGTATGGTTCCAAGTCAACCACCACTACTTCTTGAATAATAATGATTTATGACATGCTATGTAGAATAATAGGAATATCCTTGATTACTCCCACTATTTTGACTAGGGTCCCATCCAACTACAATACTCCTAGACTACTTCTTGTGTATTCCATTCCCATTACTTCACATACTACCTTTGGCATGATAGTAGTTGCAGCACCGGAATCGATCATACAGTTGTGCACAATCCACCCCTCCATTCTGAGTGACAAATAGAATGGGGGTGGCCTATTATTTCTAGTGGTAGAAGTCGGCAGCGTCTACACCAACACTATTTGAGAATGACTCTTCTTTTGCTCTTTTGCAGTCTTGAGAGACTCTTGCAGTAGGTCAACTTGCCCAGGTAACTGTAGTGCATCATATAAACTCACTTTTGTAGGTATCTTCTTCATCTCTTCCATAATGTTATAATTAGAAACACCAGGAGATTTTTCTTCTATAACCCACTCATACTTGTCTTGGTACTGTTGAGTAGCTTCCACCCTTTGTCGCTTAGTCAATGATGGGTAGTGAAGGCATTCCTTGGCTTGTTCTTTTGCCTCATTTTGTGCTTGAGCAACTATGGGCTGTGAAGTTGATGCCTTTGTCTGTGACTTCTCTTGAGCTTGCTTGGGTAGTAGATCTTTCAATAGGATAGAATCCTGTTGCTTTGACATCGCACCAGGTGCTTTCACTGGTGGTTGCACTTTTTCATTTTGCACCTTTGGTTCTGCAGGAACCTTCAAAGGCTCCAACTCCATTGGATCTACAATCACCAGCTTCTTTCTAGATCTTGTAAGAACTGAAACTTGCTCCAAAGATGGGACCATAAAATTATGATCAGCCTCCATTATCATATTAACTTGGCCATTAGCAGAACTTTCTACTAACGTCTGTACATAGTTCAGATGCACCATGCATGTGTCTTCTCCATGAGGATCATTACAAGTTGAGCACCAGTATGCTTTTTTTGATGTATTAGTTTCTTCATTTGTCAACACAATTGTGTTCCTTTCAGGGCCCTTGCTAGTGGTTGCTTGCTCTCGGGTAATCGGTGGTGTTTGAAATCTCCTCGACCAAAAATCAGCCTCAACTTACTTCTTCCTTACTATTGTGAGTTCGTTTGACATTGTTCTTATGGCTGAATTAGCAGATTTCACCTCTTGTAACAACTTCATGTAAGGATCAAGATTCGAGGGTGTAGGAGGTGTCAGTAAAGGTAGAGGTATTGATGGGGTAGGCAATGGTAGTGGAACTGGTGGTGCTGGTAATATTGGGAAAGGAACGGGTGCTGGAAACTATGGTGTTATTGGTGTGGGTAACTACGGAAATCTTGGAGCAGGAAGTTGTGGGATAGGAATCAGAGCGACTTGAGGTGGACCCGAGCTCCATGAGGGAACTGGGTACATAGAAGGCATAGGCTATGAGAATGCACTTGAATATAAGTGTTGTGGAAGATCAGGCAAAATGGGCATAGTCACTTTTGGGGGAAGCTTACCTATGGCGATCAAGTCTGATTCGACCTTCTGTGCTTGTGTGTATAGATCTAGGAATGTATTCACATTGGCTTATCGAACAACCATGCCAATGTCAGAGTTGAATGCTCTGAGATAATAGAATGCAACTTGTTCATGCGTGGGCCAAAGACCATCAGGAACCCTTTGCCAACTTCGGGTGAACCTGACATTGAAATCAACTATCTCCTCTTGTGGATGCCTTTGAATCATTGTAAATTGATGTAGCAAGGAGAATGGATTGGCTTGTTCATGAAAATTCTTGATCAATAGTTTTACCAACTGATCCCATGTGGTGATAGTGGCGGGTTGCAAGGATCGGTACTAGTATAATAACTTTCCTCTAAGTGATAACACTAACAATCTTACCATAATATCTTCATCTGCTATATCATGGATTGTAGCCAAAGAAGCCACATCTTGAATATGCTCATAAGTGGTTTTACCAGTACCATCATAGGTAGGCAAAGCCTTCAAAGCTGCTTGGGGGACTAGATTTTGTGCTTGTAAATTCAAGGCTCCTGAGCTATTCCATGTTGGGAACTACCTTGGTGGTTGTGGCTGTTGTGGTGGTGGGTTCTGAGCCATGTGGATTGGTGTGTGTGGTTGAGCTTGGGGAATGCTAGTAGCAGTACTAACTGGACTTGTAGGAGCAGAAAACACACCAGCTAATCATGAGGATGTTGTGGATGATGTATGAGGTGTATGAGGTAATGATGATGTACGATGTAGGGTAACTAATTGAGGATGCTCTCCTAACCTTTGGGTATCAAGTTCATAGAACTCAATGGGATTTTCAGGATTTTTGGCCTTCGATCTTGTAATCATGAAGCACAACTTTCGTTGCCCTCACGTTTGGAGGCTTCTGGGTAGAATCGAGTCACCATATGTTCTAACTATACAACATGAAGGTGAACATCAAACCTTAATACTATTGAAAGTGGAACTTTCGGGGTCCCATTGGGTATGCCAAAAATTGTTGGTCAAATATCTGCCTAATTATACAAACATGCATTTGTGCACCCTAGACATGGCCAACATTGAAAGGCTAGAGGAAAGGAATGTCCTCCATGCCAATCTCTAGAGAGGGTTGGCTCCCTTACTAAATCCTACACTGGTTAAGACTAGAGTTGCAGGAAAGAAATTGGAAATAATAGAAAGAGATGGGAAATATGGCCACAGGCCGAAGGTGTAGGATTGGGGATAGACTAGCAGCAGGAAATCCACCCAAGCATTGAAGCAACATGTAATAAAAGAAAACAATAGAATTTACTTACAACCTTGCAGAGACAACCTCCAGGATCGCATTCCAGAACTCACTCTCTCACCAACAATGTTCAAATTCAGATGCAGAATTTAAACTTAACAACAGATAATGAATATGAGCATAAAATAGAAATGCATAAAAATAGAAGGAAATCACACACAAGATCACTTGCAAATTTAGAAGCCAAGTATCTTCTATTGATGTAGAGAACTTGAATAGTTTTTCTACAGAATGTCTAACCTCCTTTACAATGGAAATTGATTAGTATTTATAGAGGATTTCACCTCTTTCATTAAATACACATGAAGACAAAATATTCTTAGATCAGGAACCTACAAGAGGGATTTCCTCCTTGAAAATATTCCTTCGATGACAACGATCTAGTTTTAATGGGAAATACCTTGAATGGTCGATTAGCTTGGGTACAAGTGTGTTGGAATACATCAAGAGAAGAGGAAAATATGGGAATAATCATTGAATTCTGACCACCTTCATGCTTCGAAAATCTATGCATGCATCTCAAAAATTTACTCAACATCGAACCCATTTTGAAAAGAGGAGAAACCGATAGGGGGTGCCTTTTGGAAATCATGAAAATCATCCATAAATTAGGGAACATAACCTCCTTTTGCCATGACCATTAAATTTTTGTATTCATCTGACCCAAGCGCCTTTGACCAATTCCCATCGATGTTCACACTTCAAAATCGCTCAGAATGGAGCTATAAGGGAAAGTGCTCTCTTTTACTCTTATTGTTTTCCTTATTCGCACCTTTTCCTACAATGTGCATGCCATCGCTCTTCACCAATGGTCCCTGCCTTGATGCCTTCTTCTCCTTGATTTCGCATTCGATGCTTCGAATCATTGCTCTTCATTTTAGCCCTCTAAGAAGGTAATTAGGAACTTCAAATACCTCCCAAGGAGGAAGCGCTTCACACAAAATATCTCTTTCCTTTTGAAACATACGTTCACCCCAAAGAAGGGTGAAAGGCGCCATCGCCCTTTACTTTGGGCGAACACATCTTTGACTTTTCAACATCGCCTGCTTAGTACTAGATCCTGAAATGAACCTTGGCACATTAGTGAAGCATTTCCATGTAGGTTCACCCCAGAGAGGGGTGAATAGGACTTTCACCCCTCACCTGGGGTGAAAGCATGTTTGACTTTTCAACTTTCGTTGGCTAACAACTGAAAATCCGCACGACTCCATCTTTGGTGAGCTTTCACCCCAAGGAGGGGCGAATGAGACTTTCACCCCTCTATTGAGGTGAACGCACCTTTGACCAGTCAAGGCTTTAGTTGGGCGCACCTTTTTAAACTTTTTGAAGATGTTCGCCCCAAAGTGGGGTGAACGATGCTTTCACCCCATCCTTGGGGTGAACACATTTTTTGACAACACCGTCATCTCTACTTTGATTCCACCCAAACTTGCAATATTTTTTGGGTGAAAGTCATTATCTCTTCAACACTCGGCCTTCTTTGTTTATGTTCACCCCAAAGCGAGGTGAATGAGACTTTCATCCCAAACTTCGGGTGAACGCACTTATCAACCAACATTCGGGCGAAAGGACCATTACATTTTTCCCTCTCCATTTTCTTTTCAAGCACATTTTATTTTCAAGTAAGGAGGAACAAAAAGGAACATTAATTTCAAAATGTTGTAAATATGGGCCGAAAGTAATGTATTATAGATTAATATATTGTCGATCTTACATCAATAAAATTCAACAAAAAATTTAATGTGGCATATTGCAAAACTACCAACAAGCTTATTATCCTATGGTATTCCTCTTGGAAAAATATTAAAATATATTGGAATAGATAATATTTCCTACAATTGTTTTGGTGCTCCACAGGATCCCTGTCATATTTTTTGGTAGTGTAGGAAATCTCGAATGGCCTGGGATTGGCTTGAGTCCTTTCGGCCTCATATGGCCATTTCATTCACCAGGCATCATGCTTTGCTTGGTGACACACCAAATATTTCCTTGCCCTTGTTGGAAGTGTGGAACATTCTTCGCATAAGTGTGCTCTTTCATATTTGGAAAACTCATAACAAACTTCTCTTTTCTTAGCAACATAGTTTAGATGATTTTCAATTACTGATAAGTGCTCCAAATTTTAGTTCAAGTGGAGAAAGTTCATATGGAGGTGGAGCATCTTCATGCTCTTATGCAGAACTGGGGTAATACCCCATGTACAATCAGTCGAATGCCTTCTACAGAGCCTTCTTGATCTCATAAAGTTTATTGATCATGCTCTTGTATATGACTTCCCTCCCATTTGTAAAAATATATTGGTCTTAATCATATATTGTTCACCAACCCCAAGGAAACATTGGTAATAATACATCTCATCATGGTAGTGGCTAGGAATTTTTCTAGGTAGAGCCAGATCCAGTTGTTGGTTGGGGAGATCCCATTCCCACATTTTGAGTCGCTCCAACTAATGTGGTGGGTTGGGGTGTATCTGATGGTATTGATACCTCTGATATAGGTGATAATATTCACATGCCTAGGGAGGGTGGTGGCTCATTTTCATTCCTTCTAATACTAGTTGGTAGCATATGGAGGGTGAGGGACATTCACCTCGTGAGCATACCCCCCATGATTGACATGATTTAATGCATGTTTTTTGGTGATGTGGTTGGTGATGGGTTTAACCCTATTTTTGTTGTTTTGAGTAACCGCTTCCTAACTCAACCTGAGTTAGTGTGACTACCTATTGGGGTGTGCCTATCCACCCATTGTTTTATTGTAAAGACTTATATTTTTAAATTAATTAAAAGTTAGGCCTTTACATTCAAGGGTAGAAATAAATTCCTCTATTTTATCAAATAAATCATTATCATTATCTTCATTATTTAAAATAATGTTCTCTTCATAAACAATCCTAGATCCAATTGCTTTCTCTAATCATAACAAATAAATTACATGTATTACATAAATAAAATTTAAAATAAATTATTACTATGTAACTGTAAGTGAAAGACAAAAATAATTGCATTGAACATAACAAATAAATAATACATGCTATGCCTAATTAGTCCATAGAAACCAGATCTAACACACCCACAATAGTATGCAATTCGAATAGTAGCTAACAGTTCGGACAGTAATACTAACAACTAACTTAATAATGTAATAATAGATAGTATATACGCTAGCTAACGGTAACAATATGTAAGCTCAATTAATTCAATATTACAAGATAAACCAAATGATAAGTTATTTTTTATTTGGATAATATTTTAAAAACATTGTATCCAAGTTCTCTAACCATAAAATTTTGCCATTTTGTGATCTTTTCACATAAATCATTCTTCGTACAATAACAAAATTATTATAATTTTTTATGACATACATAAATTTTAATTATTATAACATGTTTGATAGTAATTTTCCATGTGGGTCACTAATTTTCTAAGCAAGGTCAAGGTCAAAACATTTCATCTTTGTTTATCACTAAACACGGGACATTGATTCTATTCCAATTGATCATGGATTATTCATCATTTTTGTTGAATAGTTAACCTTGGTCGTTGAGTTTTTAATGAGTTGGAAACTTCTGCTTTTGCGATCCATAGATCTGATGTGACTTACACGAGCCATTGATTTCATGGAAACTTTCATGACCCTTAACATAAAGTAGAATTTTTTATATTTGATAGATCTGACACATAGATTATGTAGGCCATTAGTTTCCCTAATAATTCTGACAAATCCCGGCTTCTGATAAATCTATCGATATTTCTAGATAATTCATCTATGTAGATGGATAAAGGTGAATCGTTGATCTCTGTTTAAGCTCTAATCTTGACTGAAGAATAAGAGACACACAAGAATACACAAATACTTCTCTTTTTTTTTTCTTTTAAATATTTTTAGTCCCTTGGTGCAAAATGATATATTTTTAGGTGTTGGTCATTGATAGGAATTGGAAATTATTTACCATCTAAAATCTACAATTTGTAAGTATGCTGATATAGGCCAAGCCATTTGGACTTCAATTTCTCTTTTACACCATGTTTATCATTTTTTGGGTCCTAGTATAGCACTATATCACCTTCCTGAAAAGGCTTAGCCTTGGCTTTCTTATTGAAGACCTGTGTTGTCCTCTAAGCTTTCTCAATGATTTTTGACATTACACTTCTTCTATCTTGCAACTGTGCAATCTAATATTACCTTCTCTAAAGGATATCTAGATTTTCATGATTTTGAAGAAGTAGAGATAAAGAATAGATGCCTACCTAAGGATGTAATAAAGCATTATATCCATTTACTAGCTCATAAGAGGATCTCCATGTACTCTTTTTAATAGATATTCTATCAACCAATAGAGCAAATTTGAGTTCAGTATCCCATATTCTTTTTTTGCCTAATGCTCTTTTGATTTTTTTGATCAAATTATTATTTGAATATTCTGCTAGAACATTACCTTGAGGATAATAATTAGTAGAATGAGAAAGCTCTATACCATACTTAGTACAAAATTCAATCATCTCAAAAGAAGTGAAATAGTTACCATTATCAATGACTATATTTTTTGGGACCCCAAATTTGGTCAAGATATTTTCTTCTAAAAATTTAATAACTACCTCTACGATTTATTTCTTGAGGGGTGTCACCTCTATCCATTTGGTAAAATAATTTATTGGAGTTATTATTCATCTGTGAATCCAATAAGAATTTGGATTAATTTCACCAATCAAATCTATTCCCCACTTTGCAAGGGAAGAATATACAACTACTATCTTCAGATGCATTGCTAACAAGTTTTTCTTCCCTACAAAAATCTGATAATTATGATAATTTCTAAAAAATTCATTGACATATTTAAATAGAGAAGACCAATAGTAGTCAGCCCTCATGATTTTGTTAGTTGTGGATTTTGGTGCAAAGTGGCCTCCATAGAATTCAAAATGATATTCTTTCAACACCACAGGAACCTTTTTTTCAAATAAATAGAATAACAATACACCATCTAGATGTTTCCAATATAATTTGCCTTCCTAAACATAATATCATTGAGTTAATTGTTTGATAGATCTCCTTTTATTTTGGGGCATGTTACTTGGGAATGATAAGTTTTGAAGATAGAACACAATATCATTATACCATTGACAATCAGAATTATCAGCCATTCTAACTTCATGTTGTTCATCTACTATGATAATATTATTTATGACTTTCTCTACCATATACTTTGCTAATCCCTAACCTCTGATAATATAAACTACTTTGAAATATACATCATACTGTAACAACTTTATCATCCACCTCACAGAACTCCTTGAAGGTTCAAACTATGTAAAAACATCTTTTATGGTAATGTAGGGAATATAAGCTATTACCTTATTTGATCCAAAAATACTTTTAAAATGTTTTAATGCCCTTATTAAAGCATAAACCTATTTTTTTATTATATAATATTTCAATTAAGCACCTTTTAGCCTACAATAAATCTTTCAATTTTTTCTTCATCCTTCTAAGATAAAACTACAACAATCAATAAACAAACAAATAAATAATCTTCTAGGAAGTAAGAATCGTTAGTTTATCTTTTAAAACAATAGAATACAAAAAAAAAAAAAAAAACGTGATTAAATAATTGTAACACATAAAAAGGTTGATATATCCTTTAAAGCAATGCAATAAACAAAACAAACTTGATAAAGTAATTCTAACACTTACAAAGGAAACAACACTGAAGCTATTTGCAATGTTAATGAAACCAGACATTCTTTTTCATATTAAGAAGAAAATAGCCTCGTTAAAATGTGGGAAAAGGTGAAAAGGTTATTTAGGAATGTCAATACCATGGAGTTCTATGTAGTGGAAATGTACTTGTCCTCCCTCAAGATTAATGTGTTTAATATATACTATTCAATTTTCAAAACTTTTCAAAGTTCGTTCAGGGGTCCATTTGAGTTGGATGCAAAGTTCGATGGTACGTGCACTAAACAACACACGACACCACGAGAAATAGGACTTTAAGAACACTTGATTTGCAAATATTATTATATTTATGAATATCTATGGTGAAATAATGAGGATACAGAAACAAAAAGGAAAAGCCAAGATGCGATGTAAATGAACAAAAGATAATGCTAAATCCTATGAATTGAAAGTGCATGAAAGGAAAAAGGCATGAACGAATCAAAACAAAATAAAAAGCCAATATGAAAGACAGCCATTTTTATTAATATGCTTTAGAACTCAGTTACAATTCGCCTCCTCCATTTTTAGGGGCTAGGAGCGTTAAATCTGTTCTTGTCACACCCATGGATGCTATTCCTTCTTCCGCGTGCCCACATGTAAAATGGGTGGACCAAACGTCGTCGCCACTTGCGTTGATGAATCTTGACTCCTTGCTGCTCCTCTAATGTCCAGATCCTATGTTCAAGGAAACAAAAAATAGTCAGTAGCACCTGTAGATAAAATGAAACATGCAATCCCCACGCCTTCAATTAGCACATGCAAAATATAAATAAAACGATAACTGAAATAGATCCAAATGAACTAAAAACTTGAAAGGGGCATCAAAACATCACCGGGAAGGCACTACAAAAATAACAGTAAAAAAATTCACCATAGATTCGTATTCGCTCCGGGGCGGGACGAATAGACCTGCAACAAAGCGTCAAAAAGCACTGTCCCAAATGTCACACCCGGGAAGCTCCAAATCACCTGAAAAGTTGGGGGTTAGCTAAAAGGGGGTATTTTGGGAAGACCCAGAAGGACAATTTTTTCCAATTTGGCCTCTATCACCAAGAATTTGATGATGCTACTTGCATGTTAGTAAAGGCGGGAAATGATAAAAACATGATAAAAAATGCTCAAAACGATGTGAAATTTGAATGACAACCTATCTAAGAAGCATTGAATCAGATGAAAAAATAATAGAAAGGAAATCTGCCACATATTTCTAATCGCTTCGGGGCGGGGCGATTAGGACTGCAATAGTGTGGGGGGTGCCCGGGGGCAGGACGCCCGTCGCTTGGGGCCCGATTTTGGCACCAATCCACTTGGGATGGGTCCAAAACCTCTTATGGAGTGTTGCCAGAAAATTTGGTAGGATTTTGTGGCCAAATTTCTGAATTTGGATCTGGATTTGTGCTTCCAATAACCACCCTGTGACGTCCCTTCCAAAAGAGATCAAGGATGTGAAAGACACAAATCAAAAGGTGTGTGTGGATGTAAAACGATAGCACTTCGTTGCTAAAAATGCTCCTTCTATATATATTGTGGTGAGAAAACTCACCAATTTATAGACCTGGAGGTCTCTTATGATTGAGCATGCAAAGGCACCATGTGGCAATCATGCCTTCCCAGGGGGGAGAAGATTCCTCCCTGATTAGGGGCTCCATGACTGCCCCTGTAATTGCCTCTAACGCTCGAAAATGCTCACTCACACTCCCATGCAATGAAGGAAGAGTTAAGTGGTGGATCTGAGCTACCATTTTTCAATATTTGACTTTTTGCCTATCAAACCTGCTATTCGCCCCACCCTGGAGTGAATACTACTAATCGTCCCTGGGTGGAACGAATACCAGTTTGTAATTGTCCCTAGGTGGAACGAATAAGGAGCAGAGTGCTTGAAGGTGCCAAATTGACCTCTGACCTTCCAAAACTACTGTGTGAGTGGTTAAGACCACTTTTTAACCTCGGGGGGCTGTGTGTGTCAATGCGATCAGTGTTTGCAGTCACATAATCAGATTAGTGATGTTTTGGTGTCTACAGATGCCCATTTTTGGGATGCATTGTGCGTGGCGCAGTGTTGAGCAAAAATAGATAACCAAAGAACTAATGATTAGGGTTTCTTAGTAACCTAACCAAATTTTGATGCCCCAAGTATGGAAAGGGCACTCATTATTGAATCTTTGCTTCTGACGAGCTAAGGAACTCAATTCAAGTGTTAACCTTTTTCGGTGAGGTGTTACTTGATCTTAGACATTGATCAGTCATGAATAGGCAAAGGGCGCAAACTTTTGTCTATGGGAACCTTGAGTTCATGATTCATGAATACCAAGTATTTGATCAGCTTGTGATTATTGCTTGTTTGCTGCCCCAAGCAGGAGCGTGATTGTCTTTGTCAATGATTCTTTGAATGCATGTCATTTCCTTAATTGGGTGTGTATTTGTTGATTGGTGACTAAGTGTGACTACCCCCTCAAGCGACGAATCAATGATGGAATGACCTACATGAGAAAAGCAACGAGTCGCTTGACCCAAGATGACTTAGGTAAGGGTGCCTTTTAGTTGTTTATCTTTGCATGTGTGTGCAGTTTCCCAACATTTAGACTTGTTTTTGGTGGGTGTTTAACCCTTTTTGTGATGTCGTTTGGAGATGAAATTCTCGACAATCCGTCCTCCCATGGAGCGGTCCGGCTATGGTAGCCTTATTAGGGAGTAGGATAGTGAGGATTTGTGACCCCAACATCTTTTTTGCATGCAAAGAAGCAGAGGCACAAATGCGCCTTGTTCGACAATGTTATTGCTATTTTTGGGTGGGTTTGGACCCTTTTTGGTACGCTGTTTGGGGATGAAATTCTCTATAATCCGTCCTCCTGTGGAGTGGTCCGGCTATGGTAGCCTTCTTAGGGAGTAAGATAGTGGGGATTTGTGACCCCGATGTTTGTTTGGTATGCTAGTGAATGGCGGGCACAAAGGCGCCTTTATTTATCAGTTAAATTTTTGAGTTAAAAACCCACAGGACTGAAAAAAATATAAGCCTCAAAATATTAAGAGGTATAAAGAAAATATTCTAGGTAAAACAAGACTAACTAGAAATAATACATATATTTCATTCTTGGCCTTTGATTAAGTAAGAATAAAAAATAGAACGAACACGATGGCGGGAGTGGGAGCAAGAGCAGGAGCAGGAGCAGGTATGGACGCAGGGCTAGGGACAGGCTCAAAGAACGGTGCAGGTTTTTGGGTGGGATCGGGTTCGAGATCGGGGTCAGGCACGTCAGGGCCCGGTCCCGGGCCAGCAGGACCCTCGGCGGGCCCAGAGGATGGCTCTACGCTTGATCTAATTGGCGGCCAGGGTGGGGTCGACATCTTGGGCCCTGGCCCCCAGGCCAGCCTCGATGCGAGCACAGGCCTAGGGAAAAAGCCCCCCGATCCTGGGCAGGGCTCTGTCTCGGGTGGGAACAAACCCTCCTATCAACAGATCTTGGCGGGCACCAGGGCCCCTTCTCGGGCCCTGGGGTTAGGGCTTTCCCTCGAGGGCACCCACATTTCTATTCAGGAGGAGGTCTATGCCTCCTTGGTAGCTGGTTCCTCTACCTCCCTGGTAGGGAAATTCTTGGGAGGGCGCCCAGACATGGAAACCGTCCGCAGATGGGCGGCTACCAAATGGAAGGTGTCCGGGCATATTCAGCTGGTTGCCCTGACCAAGGGTTTCTTCATCATCAAGCTAAATAACAATGAGGACATCGAAAAGATCCTATCGGGCGGGCCCTGGTTTCTGGGGCGCAAAAGCCTCTTCCTCAGGCGTTATGGAGCTGACTTCCACCCCAGCACCCAAAGCATCAATTTCACCCCGATCTGGGTTCGTCTCCCAGACCTTCCCTTTCACCTGTGGCACGAAGACGTCCTAAGACTCATTGCTCAATCGGTCGGGGACCTGGTGGCCTTCGACCCCGCTACCAAGGTCGGATCCCGTATGGTGCATGCCGATTTTGCGTCAACGCCAATCTCGAATTTCTCCCCTCTTCGGTGACCATCTCGTCTGGGTCCTTCTTGTGGCGCCAGCCCCTGATCTACGAAAACAAACCTGCCTTCTGCCCCACCTGCTGCACTCAGGGCCACCTCCCCCACCAATGCCCGGTTTCCAAAAAGGTTGATGGCCCTGTCCCCAAACTCCCTTCCCGATCAGGTCGGGCCCCGTCTCGAGGGCCCCCTCGTGATGACCACAGATCCCAGGCCTGGACCAGCAAGGAGGCTCCCCCTCCTGCCCCAAAGGACTCTCATGTGGACCCCGATCTGGAGGGCGGTCTCCCCCAGGTTTCCCCTTCCACTGCTCCCTCCCCTGGGTCATCTTTCGGGGCCCCGATCCCAGGTTCTCCCTCCTTGCCCGCTTTGAATCCCGCCCCGCAGGCCCCTACTTGCGCCCCCCTCCAGGCACGCGAGCTGCCCGGGCTCCTTTCCCCGTCGGCTCCCTCTGTCGGGGCCCCCTTCTCCCCCCCACTCCCGCTATCCCCCCCTCGACCCCCCCCGGCCCTCCCGGTGATCCCTGCTGGGCTTCCTCCCTTGGAGTGCGGATCTGAGAGGTCAGATGAAGAGATCGAAGCTAGTTCTCCGTTCGGGCCCGATGAAGTCAGCCCCAAGATGACCCGAAGCAGGACTTTTGCCATAGACTTTGGCAGCAAACTCAAAAGAGGGCGGCCCACCCTGGGTGACCAGCGGACAAGGTTCACTGAAGATGACATAGCCAATGGCTCCCAGGCAACTCTCTCTGACGTTGGCGCAAGCTTCTCCAAGACGGACGCCATCCGACCCAAACCCCCTGCTCAGGCCGGGAAGGGGGGCAAGCGACCCCACAAGGGTGTCAAATGAAGCTCATCACCTGGAATATCAAGGGGCTCAATGGGGCCCCCAAGAAAAGGATCCTCGACCAACTTCGTAGGGATCACCGCCCGTCCTTCCTCCTTCTTCAGGAGACCAAAATAGATGACGTTGTTGCCCGACGTGTAGCCCAAGCTACCTAGCGCAATTGCGAGTCCCTGTCTACCCCGATGGCTAGCTCAGTCGGGGGTTTGTTGTGCATGTGGGACCCCCGGTATTTTGAGGGAAGACTCATATCTTCGTCTCCCAGAATAATCAACATTCTGGTCCATTGCGTGAAGTCAAGGCGCTCGTGGATTTTGTCCAACGTCTACGCCCCTAACAACCCCGTCGAGAAAGTAGCCTTATGGAAGGAAATTAGCTTGATGAGAGAAGCCTTTGCCCCCCTGCCCTGGATCCTGGCCGGGGACTTCAATAGCCCCCTATTCCTTTCTGATAAAAGTGGGGGCTCAACGGTTCAGGGCAAGAGCATGGAGGACTTTGGAGCCTTTACCGCCCTCAATGAGCTCATGGACGTCAATCTGAAAGGAGCCAGGTTTACTTGGTCCAATAGAAGAGCGGGAGCAAATCATATACAGGTCAGACTAGATAGAGTTTTCTTGTCCAAGGAAGCCCTTCCCATGTTTGCCGATGCCACCCTGTTGGCCCTCCCCAAAATCGGGTCTGATCATAGCCCCCTCCTCCTCGAAACCGACCATCGCCCCTCCCCCAAGAGGCCTTTTCGGTTCGAGTCTATGTGGCTGCATCACCCTGACTTTCGGGCCCAGGTAGGCCGTTGGTGGGCTCCCCCAGTCCCTGGTCGCCCCGTTGAACAAGTTTTTCACAAGCTGAGACGCCTCAAAGAGCAACTCAAGGTTTGGAATAAGGAGGTGTTCGGTAATATCTTTGAAAACAAAGCAATTCTTAAAGATAAGCTCGAAGACCTCGAGTCCAGATTTCAAGCAGGCTCCCAAGACCCGGGGCTCAGGGAAGAGGAACGCCTTGCTCTCAGTGAGTATCACAACATTCTGGCCAGGGAAGAAACCTTTTGGAGGCAGAAGTCGAGAGCCCTATGGCTCCAAGATGGCGATGCAAACACTAAGTTCTTCCACGCGTCGACTCTCAGGAACAGGGGTTCCAACAGAATTGCTGAGTTGGTGGGCAACGATGGCAGAATCATCAAGGAAGAAGAGGACATCCGGGCTGAAGCCACCCACTTCTTCCAGGAGCTCCTAGGTGACAGCCCCCCATGTCCCCGAAAGTAGTTGAATCCCTTCTGGAACACATTCCTTCTTCTGTCTCGGCCATGGCAAATGAGATGCTTGTGCAGCCCTTGTCTGACTCCGAAATCCATGCTGCCACTTTTTCCATGAAGGCGGAGGCGGCCCCGGGCCCGGACGGATTCCCCCTCGATTCTTCCAATATTTCTGGGACATCGTCGGGCAAGAAGTGTGCGCAGCCATTCGGGACCTGCAGACTGCCAGCTCCATCCCCAGAGGTATCAATTCCACTTTCATAGCCCTGATCCCCAAGACCCAGGCAGCCAGATCCCTCTCAGATTTTTGCCCCATCAGCTTGTGCAATGTACTGTATAAAATCCTGACTAAATCCATGGCCTCCCGCCTTAAGGATATCCTTCCCCTGATTATTGCCCCCTATCAGGGCAGCTCGGTCAAAGGCAGACTGATCACAGATGGTGTTATAATCATGCACGAGGCCATTCACTCGGCCGTCCTATCCAAAAAATTCTCCTTTCTGCTCAAGCTGGATATGAACAAGGCCTTTGACAGGGTTGACTGGGCTTTCCTGTCCAAGGTCCTCCTTAAGTTTGGGTTCCACCCCTCCTGGGTCAGGCTCATCAGCAACTACGTGTCCTCCCCGTGGTTCTCCATCCTCGTCAACGGGTCCCCTGTCGGGTTCTTCCCCAGTTCCAGAGGCCTCCGCCAAGGTGACCCCCTGTCCCCGATCCTCTTCATAATCCTGGCTGAGGCCCTGGGGCGTACCATCTCAGGCGTTGTAACCCGTGGTCTCATCTCGGGCATCAGGCCTGCGTCGGGCCTTCCCCTTGTGTCCCACCAGCAGTTCGTGGATGACACCATCCTCGCCACCTCTACCTCAATCCCTCAAGCCAAGACCCTCAAGCATATCTTGACCCTGTATGAGGAGGCGGCCGGGCAAAAAATCAACCTCCAAAAAAGCAAGATTTTCTTCATCCATACTCCCTTGGCTAGGCAGATCAGAATCGGGCGGATTTTGGGCTGCACTCCTGGTTCCCTTCCCTCCTCCTACCTCGGGCTTCCCCTGTTCACAGGTGCATCCTCCAAGGCCCTATGGGGCGGGGTGATTGAACGGATTCAGAGGAAGCTGGCCCCCTGGAAAGGTCACCTCCTCTCGCAGGCTGGCAGAGCCACCCTCCTGGCGGCAGTCCTGCAAAGCATTCCGATATATTTCATGTCGGTCTTCAGAATCCCGGCTTCCATTGCAGCTCACATCGAACAAATTCAAAAATGATTTCTCTGGTCGGGCAGCGAAGATAAGAAGAGGATTCCCCTGGTCTCCTGGCCCCTGGTCTGCCGCCCCAAAGGTGAGGGAGGGATCGGGCTCAGGCGGGTGGTCCCCATGAACAAGGCCCTCTTGTCCAAACACGCCTGGAAGGTGCATACCAATACCCCTGATGAGTGGGTCAGCATCGTGCGCAGAAAATACTGTCATAACCACCCCTTCCTCAGTGATTCTCAGCCCCGTGATGGATCAGCCTTCTGGAAGTCCCTGATCTCCACCAAAGACATAATCCGAAAAGGGACCAGATGGATTCTCGGGGACGGAGCCAAGATCGACTTCTGGGAAGACAGATGGATTCATGATGAGGCCCTGACTGCTGACAGAGAGCTTCTCGTCCTCAAACCAGGGCTTGCGGACAGAGGGCCCAGAGTGTCGGGCTATCTTTCCCAGAACTAGGGGTGAGCTACCTGGAAACCCATCCTGAATCCCAGGCACCCGCTCCAAGCTGCCAGGCTTCAGCGCCTCCTCAAGGTGACTGTCATCCCGTCCTCCAGAGGAAACGACAGATGCGTTTGGCATGGCACTCCCAGTGGAGTCTTCTCTGTCAAATCTGCTTACAATCTCCAAAGAGTCCCTGACGAGGCTCCCTTTCCAACCCGTCAGGTGTGGGCCAAGAGGCTGATCCCCAAAATCAGTCACTTCGTTTGGGCGGCCATCCAAAACAAGATCCTGACGCTCGAGAATCTGATCAGGAGGGGCTTTCAGATCTCGAATAGATGCTTCCTTTGTTGTGCTTCCTGGGAGTCCACTAATCACCTCTTTATCAACTATCCCTTTTCGTCTGAAGTCTTGGGCCTCATTCTTTCCCAATTCTCCATCCAGTGGGTGGCCCCCAACTCCATCCCTGATCTTCTGTCTCAGTGGCCCAACCCCTTTGCCCATCCCTTCATCCGCTTCCTCTGGGGCTCCTGCCTTCCCCATATGCTCTGGAAACTCTGGCTGGAGCGCAACAGCAGAGCCTTCTCCTCCCCGGCCCGTTCCCCCCAGTGGATAGCGACCAAGGCGGTGTCCTTCGCCCTCGAGAATTCCCGTTCCATCCCCTTGATCGAGGTGCCCCGGCGGCTGGGCGAGGTCACCCTCCTATCATCCCTTGGAGTTCAGCTTCCCCCCCGGTCCCCCCCCGCCCCCTCCCGGCGTTCTATGACGAGGTGGATTGCCCCCCCTGGATGGGTCAAGCTTAATTTCGACGGAGCTTCTAAAGGAAATCTCGGGCCCTCTGGAGCGGGCGGGGTCATCAGAGACTGTCACGGGGCCCTGATCATGGCGTACGCTGCACCGCTTGGCATCCAGACTAACAACTTCATCGAAGCAGCAACTCTCCTCAGCGGGTTGACTGCCCTCAGGGAGTCCACCTCAAAAGTCATCATCGAGGGTGATTCCCAAGTTATTATCAAAGCCGCCCGTAGCCCGAGAAACTGCTCTTGGCGCATTCACAACTCCATCCAGGAAAGCCTCACCATTCTCCAAGGACTCCCCGACCACGCCTTTCGGCATGTGTACAGAGAAGGCAACAGGGCTGCCGACTTCATGGCAAATCAAGCCATCTCAGCTGAAGACTCCATCTCCTGGATCACGAACTTCCCTGAAGCTCTGGTCCAAATAGCTTTGCAAGACTATACTAGCATCGATGAAGGCCCTGGTGCTTAGCCTGCCCCGAGTCGGGGCCCCGAAGTCTCGCTGCAGCGCCCCTCAGTGGCCAGGGGATTTTCTTGTCTGTTCCACCACGTCGACTGGCCCCGTCCTTTTCTTGCTCGTGAGGCAGGAAGGACGATGGCGATGGCGAGAGTGGGAGCGGGAGCGGAGCAGGAGCAGGACTGGGAACTGGTTCAGAGACTGGTGCAGGTTTCTGGGTGGGAGCGGGATCGGGATCGGGGTCGGGCACGTCAGGGCCCGGACCCGGGCCCGCAGGGCCCTCTGCGGGCCCTGAGGAGGGCTCAGAGACCGAGCAGAATGGTGGCCAGGGTGGGGACGACATCTTGGGCCCGGGCCCTCAGGCCAGCCTCGATGCATCACGTCGACTGGCCCCCATCCTTTTCTTGCTCGTGAGGAGTGGAGCTGATCTGACAGGGTGGGCCCCGTCTAGGCCAGGCCCGGCTGCAGGACCTCTCGGAGTGACGGCGTTCAGTTTTTGCGATCTTGGCGTTTGTCGTTTTATGGCTTTTTCTTGTTTTGGTGGCCACAGGCCAAATTTTGTTGTTTTGTTTCTTAGTTGGCCCGATTTTTGTAGGCACCAGGGCCCTGGGCCCCGGACCGTTGCCTAAGGTTTTCAATCTTAATTTCAGCCTCGGCTGTCTATGTAACTAAGGTTTTGGGATCCTTCTTTAAAAAACCCACTGTAAATATATTGCTACTTATAAAAAAAAAAAAACCCACGGGACTGAAAAATTGCTTTTGAATTTTTTTGTATTTTTGTTTTTAATTTATCAGTTGACCGTTTAGATTTAAAAACCTTAGGAACTGAAAAATTATTTTTGAATTTTTTTGTTTTGAATTTATCAGTGTAGATGTAGAGTTAAAAACCCTAGGACTGAAAAATTGGTTTTGAATTTTTTTTGTATTTAATTTATCAGTTTAGACTTAGAGTGAAAAACCCTAGGGACTGAAAAATTATTTTTGAATTTTTTTTTGTTTTGAATTTATCAGTGTAGACGTAGAGTTAAAAACCCTAGGACTGAAAAATTGGTTTTGAATTTTTTTTTGTATTTAATTTATCAGTGTAGACGTAGAGTTAAAAACCCTAGGACTAACAAACGGTGTTTTTGAATTTTTTTGTTTTTAATTTATCAGTTTAGACTTAGAGTTAAAAACCCTAGGACTAAAAAATTGGTTTTGAATTTTTTTGTATTTTGTTTATCAGTTTAGACGTAGAGTTAAAAACCCTAGGACTGACAAACTGTTTTTGATTTTTTTGAATGTTTTGATTTTTGTTTTTTTTAATTTATCAGTTTAAATGTAGAGTTAAAAACCCTAGGGACTGAAAAATTGTTTATTTTTTTTTTGAATTTTTTTGAATTTTATTGTTTGTTATTTGTCTGTTTTTAGTTGTACATTGTTTTATGCATTGTTGTATATTCATGTTATTGTTGTACAGTTTATCATGTTTTTTAATGTTTTTGTCTTGTTTTTTTTTGCAGATTGTGAAGAGCCGGTACCGTGTGCCTACGATTTTCTCAAAAGCACGGGAGGCACTGACTTTGGCTGACTAGGAGTGGCTTGATGCCCTTGGGCTCAAGCAGGTGACTCGGTTGGAGCCTGTGGTCGGGGATCGGGCCTATCTGATGGCCCTGATCAACTTGTGGGATCCCTGGACCAACACTTTCCATCTCCCAATAGGGGAGATGACAGTGACCTTGGAGGACGTCTATCGGATTCTGCAGATTTCGATAGACGGACTGTCGATCAGGACGACGCCACGGGATCAGCGAACAGTAGTGCTGACACACTACTTTGGGCATGGGGAGGAGGTGGGTGTGGATAGCCCAGTGGAGAGGGCAAAGGGCGACTGCCAGATTGGTGGAATTCTTGTACGATGGTGGCTAGAGAGGGGCGTGTTGGGAGTGAGGCACACAGTACTGATGGGCCTCATTTCCAACATGCTGCTACCCAACTCTTTGGGTGCGAGGTTCCCATGGAACCTGTTGGAGGTGGTCTTTCGGCTGGTGGAGTGTCCGACGCATGAGCCCTTGATTATGAGGTGGGGGCAGACACTGCTGGCACAGCTCTATGATGAGTTGTATGAGGTCCACTACCGGAGGCGGAAGGGGATTGGCTGCAGCTATCTGTTGCAGAGTTGGGCTTGGCAACACATAGCGATGGAGAGGCCGGTGGGGTTGCCATGGACTACTCGATCAGAGATGGTGGACAGAGATATAGGATATGCGGCTCTGTGGTGGTGGTCGGAGGAGCAAGGGCAAAGTCGGTGGTGGGCAGGTGTCGTAGGGCACTATGTCGATGCCTTCGCTCGGCTTACTCTAGGGGAGGTGTTCTAGCGCCCCTACCGAGACTGTCCAGCCTGGCCTGAGGCTGGAGAGTGGCTCCGATGGGTGCACAGGGGGAGATGGATGATCGGGCGACATGGGACTGAGTAGGAGTACTTCTCATACGTTCGGGTGACACGATAGTTTGGGGTGCACCAGGGGTTGCCTGGTGAGCCCTTGATCTATCGACATCGGGGGATGAGAGGACTCTAGCCTGGCCGATCATCGCGCCACTGGGTGAGGAGTCAGATACAGTTATTGACATCCCAGACGTGGATGACGTCGGGGTTACCACTGAGTATGACCAGTGGTGGACACTACGATGATGGCGAGGAGAGGGACCACTGGGAGGCGCAGAGGTAGCAACAACAGGTGGGGAGGGTGGAGAGGCACCAGGAGAGGGTTGGGGAGCTCCATTGGAGGATGCGAACATGGTGGAGGTGGATGATGTGGGTGAGGATTTTGGGGTTTCGGATCAGCCAGAGATGCAGGACATCCCGAGAGCAGTGGGAGCTAGAGCAAACTGCTATTACAGAGATGCCAATGCCCTAGGCAGTCTCGGAGGACGTGGAGGCGAGGCTTATGCTGAGAATGCACGATTGGAGGGGCCTCTAGGAGGCAGGATGAGGAGCTAGGGGAGGCTCTGCAGAGAGGGATCTCCTACGGACTCGGCTGCAAAGTCGGAGAATGCATGGGTTGCGTACCACCGATAGGATGGGGATACCGATGCTGCATGGGAGAGGGATCTCCTATGCGGACGTAGTTGGCATAGAGGGAGAAGGCATTGGTCAAGACGATGTAGTACTATGTATCGTCAATGGGAGATGGATTTTGGCATCGGTTGGATCTGGAGGGAGAGATTAGCCGCCTCGGGGGGTGGATCCCGACTCTAGAGGTGGGTCATCGCGCTAGCCGAGGGGGAGCGATATTGAGAAGTCAGCATCCTCTTATCATAGGCGACTGGATGAGGGGGTGCTAGTAGGCATGATGCGGGGGCTAGCAGCAGCCGCCCTGAGGGGTCCCATAGGACCCACACCACGGGGGGTAGTTCCCGTCGCATCGATCCTGCGTGATCATGGTGGCCGATGCCCTAGGCTTGGGGGTTTTTGAGGTTTTGCTTTTTTGTGGGGTCAGAGGACCGGTTATTGTAGCCTGTGGGCATTTTTGATGATATATATACAGATGACTTTATTTTGTTTATACACTTGTCGTGATTTGATGTTATGCTCAATGATTGTTGAATGTGTATGTATGCATGTTAATTGATGTTGATGGATGCATATGTTATGATGAATGCAAATGTTTCTAATTTTTATGATATGCAAATGGAATGGATGAATTAAATTTGTGATTTTTGGTGGTGGCACCATAGACTGTTTAGAACTTATGGCTTTTTGTCCTAGGCGATTGTTGTGGTAAATGAATTTTTATGTATACATGCTATTTTTGTATTTTCTGATGGCAATTCGAGGATGAAAGATTGCACAGTTGGTTTAGAATGTAGTTAAGGTTTTCTGAGACTCAGATGTTTTAACTAACTAGCCACTACTGTAATGTTATCTTACAAGACTTTTGGACAAGGTATGAATCAGACTTGTCTTTGACCAAGTTATTTCACATCCCTGTGTGTGCAATTGAGTTCGTTTATGTGGTATTTGTCAGGATACCACCGAGTGCCAAATAGGCTGTCAACCAAACCTATACTGAGGATCACCTAATTAGCTCCACTAACTCCTTTGTTGTATTTAGTCAAATTAATCTACGGTGCTATCTAGGATACCATAAGCTAGCTCATCCACATGCAAACATTGATCTGTACACAAGTTAATGTGATAGATATATCATCATGCGGGAGGTTTACCACCAGTGACCGATAGGCTATCCACCAAACCGGTACTGAGGTTTACTTCATGACCTTCTGAATGCTGAGAGTTCCAGGGATTCAAGTTCGACTCCCTTCTTTTCTTCAATTGTATTGGGATACTTGCTCTTTTGTAGTGATAAAAATCATTGTTTATTTTTATTTTTATTTTTCTTTTGAGCAAGGGATTTGAATATTGAGTGATGAGAATCACTATTGTATGTGCCTTTTGATGTATGCACTTTGGTGGTGATGTCAAATTTTTTGGAGTTTTGACTTTTGCAAATTTTTGATGTTTTGCAATTTTTTGAGAACTTGGGATTCTTGGGGAATTGGGTAGGGAAGATGCTTGTCCTTTTGCCAACTCTCAGCATTCTTGGGGTCATTCGCACAGGGGATGAGCAAGATAACCGTTTCGCTTATGGTGACCTGGATTGCTTTGCAGATTTCATCTTTCGTTCACACAACTTGGGAATTTTTTATGTGTTTTAATTTGTGTTGGGATGCTACGTAACAAGGTGTGATCCAAGTAGAACTCTACCTTTGGAAAATCTATCTGACTTTGTAAGTATGTGGCTAGAAAGCTAATGACAATTGAATGACAAAAACTCTTGATACATTAGAAGACAACCGACTATGATATGGTGAAAAGAATGTGAATGGCGTTTATTTTGAATGGACTATTTATAGAATGGAGAAATGTGGAAAATGATGGATTTGCTGAGTAATTACAGTCTATGGTGCCTTTGACCCGTATGACCACAAATATGCAATGTATGGATGTGATGCTTAATGCAACTATTATTTTTGTGTTTTTGATGGATTTATTTTTGTGAGTATGAAGATGAGATGCAAAAAGAGCTCTTTATTGTTGTGATGATTTTGAGCATGCATGGAAATGAGATGCAATTTTTTGTTATTTTTGATGATTTTATTGTTTTTGAATTTTCTTATTTTTGACCAAGCGATTGTGGGAACCCTTGGAGCTTTTGGTTTGACCAAAGGGATGATGGGCACCTTTGGGGCATTTTGGGGTTTGACCAAGCGATTGTAGGAATCCTTGGAGCTTTTTGGTTTGACCAAAGGGGTAAGCGATTGAGAATCCTTGGAGCTTTTGGGTTGACCAAGTGATTATGAGAATCCTTGGAGCTTTTGGTTTGACCAAGGTGTTTATTAATAAGGTTGACCAAGCGATTATGGGAATCCTTGGAGCTTTTTGGTTTGGGCTATGGCTCTTTTAAATATGGAATGGCCTTAAATGACTGATGTTCAAGGGTTCTAGTTCCTTGATTCCATCAAGAGAGGCTAGCCGGTATGTTCCAGGTCCTATTTTACTGTCGATGACATAAGGACCTAACCAGTTTGCCATGAACTTGTCCCTTAGATGGGGTGGCAAGTTAGAGTTTTGTTGGTTCTCTTTTAAGACCAAGTCACCAACCTGAAAGTCCCTCAGGTGAACCTTCATGTTGTATGCCTTCTTAAGTCGCTCTTGATAGATACGTAAATGCTCGAGAGCATTAACGCATCGTTCATCGAGCAACGTAAGCTGGTCTAACCGGGCCTGCTGCATAGTGTCATCATCGATGAACTCTTGCATTGATATGCATAGGGAAGGAATTTCCAACTCGAGAGGCATGACAGCCTCGGAGCCATACACGAGCGAAAATGGAGTTGCCCCAGTGGGCGTCCGAATGCTAGTGCGATAAGCCCACAGGGAAAGTGGGATCTGAATGTGCCAATCCTTATGACTGTCTACGACTATCTTTTTGAGGATGGCAACTAGCATTTTGTTTGATGCCTCTGCTTGCCCATTTGCCTATGGATAATAGGGTGTCAAAAAACTGTGCTAAATTTTGTACTTTGTGGTCAAAGCACGCACGTCTTTGTTCTTGAATGACGTCCCATTATCCGAGATTATCTTGGATGGAATACCAAAAAGACATATGATATTATGTAAAATGAACTCCAAAATGTGGGTTCCAGTCGTAGAGGTAAGCGAAATTGCTTCCACCCATTTGGTGAAGTACTCTGTGGCCGTTATGATAAATGTGTGACGACCTGACGATGCAGGGGAGATCTTTTCGATTAGATCTAAGCCCCACTACAAAAATGGCCAAGCCAATTGGATTGGCTGCAAGGCCTGAGAAGGTACGTGTGTCAAATTGGCATGGTGTTGACACTTCACGCACTTCCTTACATATGCGCAACAATCTCGCTCTAAAGATGGCCAATAATAGCCCATGCGAAGAATGCACTTTGCGATGGCCATACCACTGAAGTGGCCACCGCATGTACCATCGTGCGCTTGGGTGATCGCCCAAGTGGACTCCTGCTGGTCCAAGCAATGAAGGAGGATTCCTTCGTAGCTATGATGGTACAAAATGTCTCCTAACAAGACATGCTTTGCCGCTTTCTATTTGAATGATCATTTTGTGGCATGCGTCAATCCAAGTGGGAGGTTACCTAACTTGAGGTAGTCCCTTATGGGTGTATACCAATCCTGTTGATCGGAAACCTCGATGGTATGAACAACCAATCCCTCTTGAAGTTCATCCCTAGCAAAAGCTGAGCGGGAAAGAACTTGTAAGAATAGCGTTGTGTTGCTATTAAGGGGAGTAGGGGAGAACAAGGACCCCCAGTTGGCATGATTCAGACAATCATGGATTCGAGAGAACTTGTTCGGGGATGGTTCAATCTGGATCAAGTGGATTCTTGGCGTTAAGTCAGAGCTTGCACGCTCCATCGCTGATTGTGATAGTGTTTTGACTTGAATGGTTGTCATATCACCAAAAATGTCTTGCGGGATTAGTGACCCCAAGGAGGCCATAGTGTCCGCAAAATGATTCGATGATCGAGGGAGTGCCTCGATGTCGTACCATTCAAGATTTTCCAGGAATTTGTCCACAAGGGCTTTGTAGGCCTACAGAACTGGGCATTTACATTGGAATACCCCTTTGACTTGGTTGACAATTAACAGCGAATCACCAAAGATGTTCAATCATTTGATGTTCATGGTGATTGTTGTCTGAAGACCTATGAGCAAGGCTTCGTATTCTGCATTGTTGTTGGTGCACAGGAAGTCTAATTTAAATGATAGAGGCATTGGAGCCCCTTGTGGTGTGAAGAATACAATTCCCATGCCACCCCCTTGCTCACATTTAGAACCATCAAAAAATAGGGTTATGTCGGCTTGTGACTCAGGCTCATCAGAATCTGGCGATTCTGAGACATGGAAGACCCCATCATCGGGTAGTTCTATGATCAGAGGCTGATCGTCTTCGAGAGGAGCCTCTACTAGTTGATCGGCTATGACTTGACCTTTGATGGATTTATGTCCAATAAACTCTATGTCAAACTCCATCAACAACATGATCCATTTCACCGTGCGGCTACTATGATAAGTACGACTCATCATGTACCGCAATGGATTCTCCTTAGACACAACATATGTCATGTTGCTTAGCATGTAATGGCATAGCTTTTTGGTAGCAAACACCACTGCCAAGCATAGCTTCTGACGTATGCATAGTTAAGTTCATAATCGACTGGGTGCGGCTAAGATAGTAAGTAGACTGTCTTTGTGAAGTTCATTCTTTTGGGCTAACATGGCGTCCAGTGCCACCTCAGTGGCTGAGATGTATAAGTAGAATGGCACTCCTGGTCTAGGTGGTGTCAACTTGATTATCTATGGATTCATTGGATCCGAGCCGATGTCTATGTCAGTCGTCTCCTCGACCGACATGTGGGATCCGTCCTCCAACTGGTGTGGAGTTGGGATCAAGTGGATATCATTTGCTAAGTTTAGATCATCGTTAGGAACCTCGGGTCCCTCTTCAACATGGAAGATATCCTGAGTTGGCTCTAGGGTGAAATGAAGCATTTCACCGAAATGCCAATACTCTGATGGGGATGGTGGTGAATTGACACGATCCCAATCTATGGCATCTATGTCTAGATACAATGACTGTGTTGGATCGGTCGGATTGTGGATGGGGGCGGTTAAGTCAATGGAGATCATGTTGATGAAATGATTTTGGTCTCCATTACCATGGGTGTGGTGACTCGGACATTCTGGATGTTCTTTGTGCTCCGGATCTAGCTCTGGAGGTATTGGCATGAATGGATCGGCCCTATGTGTGGATAGGAGGATAGGGTCTGCCCTCGGCACTGATATCGCTATAGGGTCTCTGGGTGGAAGGTGTTCTCCATATGCCCAAAGTGGTGGATTCAACACTTGGTCCCACTACGCTGGGTTTACGTGCCACTCATGCCCTGGAATTATGTTTAGTTGTTCAAATATGTCATCAATCTCCAAGGGGTATTGTTGCTGCATCTATCGCATGTGATTAAGATATGCCATCTCTGTTTCATCTTCATAATCACTGTCGGAGATCCAAAGGCCTTCGTTGGTTCCAACAACTATTTGCGACATTAGAGGCTCGTCTTGCTCGAGCAAATTGATCTGGCCCCATTGGGGTTGTTCCGCTCTCTATGAGGGGACTTGATTTTCTTGAGGTGGCACTTGCTCGATTGGAGCATCCAAAGGGAACATTGCCAAGAGGCTTTCTTGATAATCATCCATGGGGGTCACTTGTGAGTGATTGCTATCTGATTCGAAGGGGTCCCATGGTGCTACCTCATATTCTGACTCATCTTCTGAAGATCCTTCTTGACCTTGTCTATACCTCTCTTGTAGGTGAGTTCTCGAACTTTCTCCTCTCTCGAGCGAAGGGAAAGGGTTGTTGAGGTCAACAAGGTTGGTTGTCAACAATGGGAGATAATCCCCCAGTGTATATGTCATGTTAGGGTTGGCATATGGATCTAATGCCAATCCCCCCTTGTTGCCTATCCCTAGGCCTTGCATGTTCTCTACCAAGATGTCCAAGGGCAGGGGGTGGTTGAACCCTACTCCTGACTTGTCGTATGGCATTTGGTATCTTGGTTGGCAAAGAACACGCACTCCTTGCTCATATCTGCCTAACCCATATCCATGCCAATTGCATTGGCCAAGGTATCTCAAAGCAAATTCTAGGTTGGACAAATAGTTGACATCTTCTACAAAGGGCTCTTCATCTTCGTCCTCTTGCATGTATGGTTCAATACCATGATCAAGGCCCCCATACACAAAGTTTGTCTGATTCGGTGGGTAGCCTAGAGGAACAATGGTACCTATGGGGAGGCGAGGTCTCCCCATGTCCTGCATGGACTCTAGTGCGGGTGTTGCTACAATATTCCACACCAGATACTCCCCCAGGCCCGTATTGGCCATTTCAACGGTGATTGTTGGCGGTTGAGGGGGAGGGAACGGAAGTTCTTCCTGAGTCCACTCCATGTCGGGTGAACTAGGAGCCTCGAATTCCATTCTGCTAGGCATCTCCTTAGTAGAGATAGTTGAGACTGATGGCGGTGCCTCTTCTAGGGGTTTCTTCCCTTTGTCCTTTTGTGTGGCCACCATAGGTGGCATCGTTGGTGAAGGACCAGACGATGAAGATGGACCCGGCTAGGGTTTTGATGGACTTGTCAATGGGGATGCCTATGAAATCAGACCTTGTTTAGATGGATTCAACTGAAAATCCAAATGCATTGATGGAAGGGTCGATTGCGGCATCAGCTGCACCGCATTGCAATACTTGAAGGGTTCCAAGTCCATCGGGACTACATGCACCTCCCCTTCAAATGTATACTTTAAGCACTGATGAGCTATCGAAGGGACACACTTCATGTCCCTAATCCATGGCCGACCCAACAAGATGTTATAGGCCATCTCACCCTCCAAGATGTGGCACAATGTAGGTATAGTCTTTTGTCCCACTTGGATGGGTAGGATAATTGTGCCAATTGTTGAGCATATTGCATCATTGAATGCTCATAGTGTATAGGTGGAGGCCACTATGTGAGATGCGGGCAACTTCAGGTGCTTCAAGGCCACTATTGTAATGATATTACTAGACGAGCCAGTGTCCACCAATACCCTCTTGTATGGAATCTCGTTGACCCGCGCGATGACGTGCAGGGGTGGATCCGCCATGTCACCAGCCACTAATTTCAATTCGTCTTCTCGAAAGGTGATGACTGGCTCAGTGCATCGTTTGACATGTCCCACAAAGTTGTTGAAGGAATTTGCTTCATGGGGCTGCAACTCGATGGCTTTTAGTATCTCCATTAGAGCCTCCCGATGGGGCGTTGATTGTTGTATGAGCTCGTAGATGGAGAGCCTAGCCGATGTGGTCCTCAAGCTCTGGGTGAGTTTGGTTTGAATTATGGCCATTGGTCTAGGCAGAGGAGGTTGTGTAAGGTGCTATTGTGGTTGTGACGTTGTTGGCACCTCTCCTGTAGCTGCCATGGGGGCAGCTGTGCTCGGGTACCTCTTGTTTCGAGTCACTATACTGATCATCCCTACATACCCCTGCATGGGGCAATTCTGTGTGACCTCATTGACTTGTAGGGTCTTTGCCTGCACATCATGGGTAGGCAAGGGGTCTTTAAAGACCTCCATTTGTTGATTGCTTGGTGCCACGGGATTATCCACCGCTAATGTCTTGTTATCTATTAGGTCTTGCACCAAGCCTTTAAACTTCCAACATGCATTAAGGTCATGTCCCTTCCGTCTATGGAACCTGTAGTACAAGTCTTCCCTGTAGCCCTTAGGTTTTGGTGCATTGGGGTCTATGGGTTGAATCTCGGGTAGGTTGATCAAGTTTGCCACTGACAAGCGATCAAACAGGGAGTCTCTGGACTCTATGTAAGGTGTGAATTATCGCCTAGGGCGACGCTACTGATTTTGTTCTTGCCTCTGATTTTCTTGGTCATAACTATTAAGAGGCACTGCCTGATAGTTAGCCTTTTGGGGCTGTGTTGCTTGTGCAGGCTTAGGGATGTTTATAGCAACCTGATTGACCACAACGGGTTTCTATTGTGTGGTCCCTATTTTGGTGTTCTTAGACCATTCTTTCTTCTTTGGCTTGGCTATCTCGCCATCCTGAATCTTGATCTCCTCAATGATTCTGGCTTGCGCTAGAGCTTCCTCTAAAGTGGCATATTGCTGCAGCTGCAATAGCACAAAGATCGATCTCAAACAGCTCTTTGAGAACATTTGGGTGAGGTCGGACATAGGAGGGAGGTAGGGTAGCTTTGAAAGCAAAGTCCTCCACCGGTTCCCATAGGCCACCATGGTTTCTTCCTCATACTGCTTGAGGCTGGCTAGGTCGCTTAGTGATGCCTTCTTCTTGGTGTTGAAGGTGAAGCATTCGAGGAACGCATCCACTAGCTGATCTAAGTTACTAATGTTGTGCTTTGGCAATTGAGTGAACCAATCCGAGGTAGGGCCTACGAACGTGGTTATAAATGTTCTTAACAACAAAGCATCATTGTCCTGAATGCCAAAGCATTGGCTCAGGAATCTAGTCACATGCTCTTGGGCATCTTCCTCACCTCTAAAGATTGCCAACTAAGGCAGTTTAAAGTGTTTAGGGTAAGGGGGTGCCGACACTGACGGATGCACAGGATGACTACGGAGTTGGCGTAAAGTGGGATTTTGGGGCCCAGAAGTCTTGGTCTCCATAGACTCCAAGTGCTCTAGCAATGCTTTATATGCATCAAAAGATTTAATCTCTTCCTCCTTAGTTTGCTCCCATTGTGGGTTGTGGGAAACTTGAGGCCTATGGAGGGGTGGCCGGATAGCAGCCCCTCCGCCTTGGTAGGGCATTTCGGCCTGCTCTTCTTCTTGCTCATACTCCTCATAGGCTTCTTGAGGAGTTTTTGGATGAGACCTATGACCATGGGTGGGTCCCCGCGGGGGTGCCCATCGTTGTTCCTGGGAGTGGCCTCCCGCTCAGGTCTAGGAGGTCTCGAAGGCAGCACTTGGTAAGGTCATGGGGACCTGTCTCGTACCAAGGGGTTGCGCCTCTCATATGGTTCTGCTCTTTGGGTGCGAGGGGTTGGAACCCTCTCAGGCACAGTGTTATGGAGCAGCTCATCTATTTGGCACCGAATGCGCTCTTTGCTAAGGCGATATAGATGCTCTAGCTGCTGTTGGTCTTGCTCAAGCTACGTGATCTACGCTTGGTGGGCGGCATGTCTGGCGACTGCCAGGTCGATTTGTTCCACCATATTGAGTCTAGGAGGCCTAGATGCCTCTCCTATGCATTTATCTCGATCATGATGATCCGAGATCTCTA
Source organism: Wollemia nobilis (assembly GCA_028583015.1). Taxonomy (NCBI): domain Eukaryota; kingdom Viridiplantae; phylum Streptophyta; class Pinopsida; order Araucariales; family Araucariaceae; genus Wollemia; species Wollemia nobilis. Next base: position 107,202 of record JAQPPZ010001737.1, on the reverse strand, counting down.
TAGGTCACTTCCCTCTATCGAGGTTGGTGGCATTCACTCGAGGCTCTGGCCTCGATAGGTGATTCTAGTAGATAGCAGGTGCGGAGGTGCATTGCTCCCATGCTATGTATTGCTCTTGAGGAATGTAATGGTCTTCCTCATGCTCCCTTTCGTATATGTGAAAGGGGCGGGCAGAGTTGGCTCGCCCTGTTTGAAGAGCCTTGTGCTCTGGATTTTGCCTATTGTTCCTAACAGTGATGGGGGGTAAAGGAGGGATGACATAATCATGTGGCCTCTCCTCATGGACCCTATGATGTTCTAGCGCTTCATCATGTGGTGGCCACTCATACCGAGCTTCTAAGGGAGCCTTACCATTTATATTGAGTGCCACGTGTAAGGACTCCTCCTGAAAGGGTCTATGTTGGATGGGAGTGCCCCTCGAAGGGGTGCCTCTATAGTCCCATTCTGAAATGGCACGATGTGGACTCTCTTGTGGGTCGGGCCGCCAAGGTGGTATGACCAAGTCCTTGGGGCTATAGCGGAGGTGACTTGTGCCCCCTTGTACACTCTCTACATCTCCTACCCGTGATTGGGCTTGGCTACGGGTGTACACCATGGTGGTGTTTTCCTACAAGATGCATAGATTTTTATTTCTTTTTATGATTTTTATGCTACACTAAACAGAAAATATCACACACACAAAGCAATGATTATCTCGTTTAAATATTAAAGGTGTGCCCTAAACCTGGTTTAGTGTGTTTTGATTTTTGTTTTGAAAGCTTTTGTAAAGAATGTTTAAATGCAATATGATGGCTCTTATGACTCCCAAAAATGGTCGCCCCTTCGATATACCATTGCCGGGCCGATATACCAACCTCTCTATATACCCGCCCTTACGTGAGGGAAACTATTGGTACGTGAGAGCAGATGGTACGTGGAACGTAGGCGGTACGAAAGGGGAATCACCCTATTTTTGACACCTACCATAGAAGACTTATCCTCATGCACTGGGAATCACCCCAGCTACACTTGGTCAGCTTTCATCAGGATTTACATCTAGCAATAGTAGCGATCGGGGTTATGGATGCAAAATTTCAAGCCAAGGTGGTGATGAAATCCACCGTTGGTCTTGATCAAGGGCTGGGGTTTTACGACCAGCTCCTTGGTGTTTATATTGCCATGTGATGTGTGGGGTTATTTTTATTTTGCATAAAATAAAGCAAACATGCAGAAAACTTTCCCTAAGCAAGCAAATAACCAAAAAACAAAAAACAAGAAACAGAAAATGATAGAAGGAGTTCAGGACCCCTACCTCTTCTCTGCCCAAATCTGTTGGTTCTGAGTTTCTATCCTAAAACTACATAGAGAGCTATTCATCCCTGGGTGGGATGAATAATAGAACTATATTCATCACAGGGTGGGGCAAATGCCCATTCGTCCCTGGGTAAGACGAATTCCAGCTCTGTATTCGCCACAGACTGGAACGAACAACAGTCCAGCGTTTGAAAACTTGGTACCTGCAAGCAAAAAAAATCAAGTTTTGATCATATTTCTGATCTTAAAAATAGAGGACAAGGGTCCCACCGTGATCACCACTGAAAGCATGAGGATACAAAAACAAAAAGGAAAATCCAAGATGCGATGTAAACGAAACAAAAGATAATGCTAAATCCTATGAATTGAAAGTGCATGAAAGGAGAGAAGCATAAACGAATCAAAACCAAATAAAAATCCAATATGGAAGACAACCCTTTTTATTGATATGCTTTAGAACTCGGTTACAATTTTCCTCCTCCCTTTTTAGGGGCTAGGAGCGTTAAATGTGTTCTTGTCACATCCATGGATGCTATTCCTTCTTCCGCGTGCCCACATGTAAAATGGGTGGACCAAACATTGTCCGCCACTTGCGTTGATGAGTCTTGACTCCTTGCTTCTCCTCTAATGTCTAGACCCTACGTTCAAGGAAATAGGAAATAGTCAGTAGCACCTGTAGATAAAATGAAACATGCAATCCCCACGCCTTCAATTAGTGCATGCAAAATATAAATAAAACGATAACTAAAATAGATCCAAATGAACTAAAAACTTGATAGGGGCATAAAAACATCACCAGGAAGGCACTGCAAATGGAACAGTCAAAAAATTTTCCACAGATTCGTATTCGCTCCGGGGTGGGACGAATAGACCTACAACAAAGTGTCAAAAAGCACTATCCCAAATGTCACATCCAGGAAGCTCCAAATCACCTGAAAAGTTGGGGGTTAGCTAAAAGGGGGTATTTTGGGAAGACCCAGAAGGTCAGATTTTCCCAATTTGGCCTCTATCACCAGGAATTTGATGATGCTACCTACATGTTAGTAAAGGCGAGAAATGATAGAAACATGATCAAAAATGCTCAAAACGATGTGAAATTTGAATGAAAACCTATCTAAGTAGCATAGAATCAGATGCAAAAATAATAGAAAGGAAATCTACCACAGATTTCTAATCACTTCGGGACGGGGCGATTAGAACTACAGTAGTGTGGGGGGCGCCCGGGGGCAGGACGCCCACCGTTTGGGGCCTGATTTTGACACCAATCCACTTGGGATGGGTCCAAAACCTCTTGTGGGGTGTTTTCAGAAAATTTGGTAGGATGTTGTGGCCAAATTTTGGGTTTTGGTTCCGGATTTGCGCTTCCAATAACCACCCTATGACCTCCCTTCCAAAAGAGATCAAGGATGTGAAAGGCACAAATCAAAAGGTGTGTGTGGATGTAAAATGGCAGCACTTCATTGCTCAAAATGCTCCTTCTCTGTATATCTTGTGGTGAGAAAACTCACCAATTTATAGACCTGGAGGTCTCTTTGGATGAGCATGCAGAGGTGCCACTTGGCAATCATGCCTTCCTAGGGGGGAGAAGATTCCTCCCTGATTAGGGGCTCCATGACTGCCCATGTAACTGCCTCTAATGCTCAAAAATGCTCACTCACACTCCCATGCAATGAAGGAAGAGTTAAGTGGTGGATCTGAGCTGCCATTTGTCAAGATTTGACTTTTTGCCCGTCAAACCTGCTATTCGCCCCACCCTGGAGCGAATACTGCTAATCGTCCCTGGGTGGGGTGAATACCAGTTTGTAATCATCCCTGGGTGGAATGAATATGGAGCAGAGTTCCTGAAGGTGCCAAATTGACCTCTGACCTTCCAAAACTGTTGTGAGAGTGGTTAGGACCACTGTTTAACCTCTGGGGGCTGCCTTGGGGGTTGTGTGTGTCAATGCGATCAGTGTTTGCAGTCACATAATCAGATTGGTGTTGTTTTGGTGTCTACATATGGAAAACAAAAATAATCATTTACAATCATTTTAGGTTTTTAGCTTCTTTAGACTAGGGATTGTTGTTTTTGACGAAACAATCGACCCCATCACGTATTTTCGGGAAAAAAAGTCATTGCAAACAAACAACCCAATCACCTCCTATGTCATAAAAGAATAAACAAACGACCCCATCACATATTTTTCCAAAAAAAAATCATTGTACATTTTTAGCTGCTCTACATCAGGTATTATTTTGGTTTTTGTGGGATACCTTAGTAGTTAAGGTTTTGAGCTTTCTTTTAAGAAACCTAGGTTCAAACTAAGGTAAAGCATGATGTGTATGTGCATATGAGTGAGTTTGTGTAAAAAAAATAAAAAATAAAAATAGCATGAGAATACCAAGAGTTATAATTCAGTATTTTGTTTTTAGTGTGGTTTATGTTACTCACTCTAATTTGGACTATTAAAGTGCATGATATTCTAATTAAGAATACTAATGATGTAATAAAAAACTTTAATGAAGTAATTGTGATATAAGGAAGAAAAATTAAGGCTAAGAATACGAAGTAAGAGTTATAATTATATATTTTGTTTTCCCGCATGGTTTTATGTTACTCACTCTAATTTGGACTATTAAAGTACATAATCTTCTAAAAAGTAAGAATACGAGCCATGTAATAAACAACCTTAAATGAAGTAATTGTGATATAAGGAAGAAACATTAAGGCTACTTGTAATGATAGTGCAACGGGATACAAATTTTTATATTAGATAAGAAGGTAACCCCTTTAAAATGTAGGTAAGGAGATTAGAGTCCTGTAAGGAAAGGAAGAGAAGATTTTACTTGGTTATATTATGTTTCTATGTTTAAGGATATTTCATAAATTATTATTTTTGGAAATTTAATAATATAAAATTTTGAAAATACAAAATTTATTAGGTTAATTTTTTAAATTTAATTTTTTTATTGTTTAGAAATATTATTAAAAATTGTGTAATAATAAAATATATTAATAAATTTTGAGAATATATATATATATATATCTTCACAATATTTTAGGTATTCTTTTATATTTATATAATTACTATGAAATTCTTGAGAAAATTTATTTCCTCTAAAGTATTGATTTATATTAACATATGCTTAATATTCTTAATATAATGGTTCAAAAGCATGATTAAAGTATACTATTTGTTCGATAAAAAATTTAATCTTTTTTCTCAAGCTTAAGATAATATTTATTATAACAATATTATAAGTACTTTTTGTCTCCTAAAAATAATTTTAAGATACAAAATATGTATTAAGAACTACAAAATAAATCTTGAACTTTTTTTTTTCAATTATATTTATTAATTTCATGAAATTTCAAAATTATAGCTTATATTATTAACCGATATTTTAAATTATGTTGAATTTTATTTTATTTTAAAGATATGTTTATGTTATGTATTTGATAGTTGGACTTGGATATTAAACATGTAACAACTTGTGGTAGACACTAGCAATGGAAGAGGTATGAATTGTATTCCCATCGTATTTACCCTTCACATTCTATGTACTTAATGGAAGAGGTATGAATTTGATTCCCATCATATTTACCCTTCACATTATATGTACTTCATGGATAGTGAAGACTAGATTGATGTGATAATCTATGTGGCATAAACCCTTTTTCTATAAATATATTAGAGAATTCCAATCCCAAAAGGATAAGTAGATTTTTATTATTCATAATCAATCATAATCATAGTAGTAGATAGGTGGATGCATAGTGGTAGAAACCCCTATCATTGCATTATAGGTGGCATTTTTTTGCTTGGTATAAACTTTTATAAGGTTTGAAGGAATTTATTTTCTTGCTCATATTATTGTTAATATTCCTAAACTTCTAAAGGTCATAACATTTGTATACAAAAACATTCTAAATATTTATTTTAGGTCATAGGACTCTTCTTTAGGAGGTTCAAGGTTCAAACCGCATTGAACTATAAATTAATATAATAAAATAAAAATAAAGTTTTATTATTATTAATTTTAAATTTAGTGAAAACCCCTTGAAGGGCCGCCTTGGTTTGATAAAGCACCCATCCCCTAACCGCACCAACATTATCAACTGGATTTTAGGTACCCAATGTGCGTTTAGTAATGTGGAGATTCAAACCAGGGACCTCCCTTGGAGGATTGCCCTACCCTCTTCAATTCACCTACAACACGGAGGTTATAAATTTTTATTATTAAAACATATTTTTGACTACATTTATATTTTAAACTATTGATTTATCATATTAATAATGGTTTTCCAATAAAATGGTGTTTAGACATAAACATTAAAAAAAAATTTATAATTTATTTTAGCATAGTTTTGAGTTGTCAAATACAATAAGATAATAAAAATTAGTAAAATAAAAATAAAATATTAATAATTATTATCTTTTAAAAACATACTTCTAATAATAAAAATACATTTAGTTTAGAAATTTTGAATTATGTATGCGTGTAACGTCCAAAACCATCGGCTTATTTTTTTTTCTTTAATGTTGTTTCTCTAATAATTACTATGTAATTTTCATATGATGACATAATGTCAGGCTAATGGTGTAACATCAAAATTGTGTGTCAATGTAACATCATGCAAATGTTTAAAGACACTCATATAGCATTAATTGGAAGGAATGACATAATATGCACACTTAAAACTATATTATTAAACTTATTTATTATATTAATTAATATTAATTCAAATTGATAATATTAAAAAATAATTGAAATTTTATTAAACTTATGGTAGATATCAAATTTAATTAGAATTAGTAAAGTTAATTAATTGATTATATATAGAGGCTATATAAGTTATATGGAATTCAAATGGCCCCATTGTATTGCATCATGACCATATAGTAGTATTACAATAGTTTAGTAATTATGCATGGATTAATTGGCAAGTCTCCTCCATAAAGTTGATAAAAATAATTGGTTGAGCTACTTTTATTTTATGATTTATTATTCTTTTTTTTCTTGTTGCTGAAGTAATGCAAAGTACAATGGGTGGCACAACTAGGGCCTCTCTAGGATATAACAATGGGAGGCCTTCCTCCTCATTATTTGTACTCAGGTCACCAAAATGAAATACCAACAATATACCATTGGCGTGTCCATGCAGGGACATAATTGATTATTATATGTTATTATCAACAAGATTTGTCACATGTGTTGTAATGATTAATCAAGTTATATCAATTCCATCCTTATCTCCACCATTAATGTCACAATAATCATGGTAATTTTCATGATGGCCATCACCATTACCACCTTGCTTATCTAATATAAGAATTATCACTATTGTTACCATTTGTATCCTTGTATTTGCCTAACTTATCATATTTTTATCCATGATAACCTTGGACTTTCTCTTAATTGTTCTCTTGAACATCTTGTCACTCTTTTCACCCTTGTTATCTAAGATAGAAATAAATTCCTCTATTTTTATCAAATATATCATTATCATTATCTTCATTATTTAAAATAATGTTCTCTTCCTAGACAATCCTAGTTCCAATTGTTTTCTCTAATCATAACAAATAAATTACATGTATTACATAAATAAAATTTAAAATTAATTACTACTATGTAATAATATGTAAGCTCAATTAATTCAATATTAAAAAATAAACCAAATGATAAGTTATTTTTTATTTGGATAATATTTTAAAACCATTGTATCCAAGTTCTCTAACCATAAATGTTTGCCATTTTGTGATATCTTCACTTAAATCATTCTCCATACAATAATAAAATTATTATAATTTTTTATGACATACATAAATTTTAATTATAACTTTATTAAAGACAAAATCATCACTTGCATTTTCACAATTGTTTGGTCTTACTCATCATCAAACTAAGAGATGCTTTTGTTATTTTTTGAAATCTTGCAAGATAACACACTTCTTCTATGAGATACATATCTTGATTATTCTTTCTATCAATTTAATTTCATTAATCATAGAGCAAGTTGCAAGATACAAATCCAATTTCTAGTTATAATGATCTTTTGACCGAAATCAATGCATAGGATATTTTGATATGCCACCTACATTTTAAACCTAGGAATTAAATAAATGTATATACGAGAAATATAATTTAAGAGCTAAGAACTAAAAATATAAAAAAATAAATTACTTTAAAGTTAATTTAATAATTAATTGAATATTATGTTTATTATGCCTAAAAGTATCCAATGCAATATACCAATACTTCTAAGTTAATCCAATGCTAAAATCCTATTTAATATCCTTATTTATCCAAGCTTTGTTTTACTAGGAATTTTAATGAAAGATAATTCATGCTTGTTGGTACACAACATTTTAGCATCAATGTGATCTTGGTGGCTTAGGAAATTTTTAAAATAAAACATGGTTAATAATAATTGTTTTGTAAAACTTTGAATATCAAAAAGTTAAAAAAAATCAAATTCAAAATATTTTTGATCAAAGTGTATCATATATCGATTATCCAAAGTCGATAATTCATAGTGCTATGGAAGTGCAATTATCCATCATTATGCTCAAATATAAAGGAAATTGAATTTATTGTCATATTAGTATATGGAGGATAAGAGGAAGGGGGGTGGTTTTTCTTTGATGATTAAATAAGTCTACAAGGTAAAGAGGACCATTGCTATCTATTTATCATAAATTTTTATATCTAGACCAAAATTTACTTTATGATCTATGTAATTATTTAGACTAAGAATATTAAAGTCTTAATGACTCAATTTCAATAGACCTTTATCAATTTTAAGTAGGAAATCAAATAGATCTATGTTATGGATATAGTTGTGCTTATGAGTGAGCTATACAAGAAGACCTATATGTAAGGGAAGATATGATTGATGGTTATTAGGGAGGGGATAATGTGAATCTATATTATGAATTCTATTGTGATTGTAGGAGATAGGAGGATGGATACCTATTTGTAGGGTAAGAAGAGGATCAACAAACATGATAAAATAGGTTATGATTCTACCACATCCTAATCATCATTTAATAAAAGTATTACATAGTTCTCAATAGAAACTATTTTAGTTTTTTAAAATATAGGGGTACTTTTCAAACATTTCTTCCATTTTTTCTTGTTCACCTAAATATGTTTTTATTAAAAATTTTAAAAAATAAAAGCATTATATTTTAAATAAATTTTATATCCAATTAATTAAGATGAAAATATTGTTAAAAATTAGAAGAGGATTGAGTTCTTTCTAAATTTAACTAAAAAGGAAAAAAACAATTACATGAATATTAACTAAAATCGTAAGGTTTTGAGTTAGATTAAAAAAACTTTATAAGTTTCTCTTAAGAACCAATTTCAATTGGATTGCTATAAAATCATCATAAACCCTCAAGTACTAAGTTGGAATTATACAAATACTATAAATTATACCTAAAATTCAAAGAATTTTTCAATGGTTTGCATAACTATTCCAAAAACTTAAAAATATTGAAAGCTTACATTATTCCTATAAAGGGATTCTCTCCAACATCTCATGCTTCTTTATCCTATTATTCTCATTCTACATGTATTATCCTTGTTTAGATTTTCTTTTTAGCCACACTCTTCTTTCTTGATAGTTGTGTTGATCTTTATATGTGATACTTTGATTTATTTCTTATTCTAACCTATTTACTATCTATAAAATGAAAAATAAATAAATTGTTGAAGCTAGGATATGTAAATTCAAGGGGGCATGATGCCTTTCGCAAATTCAATATTTATGATGGTGCTACATAGAGGCATTATAACAACACAATTGCACCATCTTAACATTGCTAGAGCACTATAGTAGTTCTAATTTAGCATTAACAAGTAAAAATTTACTAAGTCATTTATTATGAGGGAATTTGTTAACTAAAGGGGGGGGGTTAAGCTTAGTTATCGATTCACAAAATAAAGAGGTGATAAACATGAGGAATTCATTTCATGATTTGATAAGTATTTGTAATTATCTTATTTGAAGTGGTTTATTTTAAATTACATGGATTTTTTATAGTAGGTTATTTTGTATTTAGTAGTTTGAATGGTTTGACTATATGGAAATAATACTTATGGTTTTGTTTTGTTAGACATGGAAAAGGTTACATTGGTGTTTGGTGAAGGGACAACCGTAATTATGTCAATATTTATCCTAATTAGAATTAATATAATAAGTCAAAGTTGACCAATATATTGTACAATATCACATTATATATAAATATATAATCAACATAGAACATTAAGGTTTAAGATCAATATAAACTTAATACTATGGAATTTTATTCAAGTAGCAAAGGTTTGATCCTTGGTCTTAGCCTCGTCCATGAAAATACTAGTATGGGATCTTTGCTATCTCCTTAATAATGAAAATTTCCTAAATAGACACATTAGACATATTTTTTAGGAGTGTTTTAGAGAATCCAAAGCTTAGGAAGTGTCACGTGGGTTCATTAATAGTATAGATAGCATCATGTTGATTGGAGATGTAGACTTGAGTCTAATGATCTAGTTCTAAGAATATTAAGATTTTTATTTTATTTTAATATTGATACTTCTTCTAGATATTTATAAGTTAGACATAGGATTTATTTATAGATATATTTATGTACTAATTAATATTTAATTTAATATTTTTAAAGTTATAATAGGATTAACTTACTTAATTTTTAATTAGCTCTAAATTTATAAGGATTTTCACACTTATATTCTTATTTTACATTTCATTAGTAAATATGTCAAGCTTCATATCCTATCAATCCCAACATCCATGATTTTATAAAGCTTTAGATTGATTATACTCTAGTATTATTAGCTAAACCATTGTTATAATGACTATAATATTTCCACATCAACTATCTTTATATTTGTTACCTCAGGCCCTGGGTTTAGATAATTGGCCCTTGAGCATTAAGGTTAGGGTTAATAATTGATTTTGTCTTTAAATAGGAATAGTTAGATGGTAGTTGGAATCATATTTCATATTTGAATCCTTATAGCATTTGCTACACATATGAGACTTTACCTCCTCAAGTGGATATAAGATTTTGCCCCTGTGGATGGGAAGGACCCATATTAGAGTTTCCAAAATTTGATGAAAAGGACCCATATGGATGGTTGTGTCAAGTAGAATGTATTTTAGTCTTCATAATATCCCATAGCATATATACCTCACAGTTGTATCAATGGGTCAAAAAAGTGCACCCCAATATTACTTGGGATGAACTTGAAAAACAACTACTCACTCAATTTGGTCCTAGTGAGTATGAAGATTTTATATGAACCTTTATGGAGAAAATCCTTGTGTCCCTCAAATATTGTCAAATCGCAAGACTTTATGAATCTAATCACCATTGCGAACTATGGTCAATCCACCTCTTTAACTTGGAAAAGAATTATCCTAAGACTCTTGATTGATCGAGTAGGGTAAGGAAACCCCAAAGAGAGATTATAATATGACTATTATGCTCATGCTTATCCAGATTAACAAATAAATATTAAATATTAAATATTTTGACCAAGATTCACAAAAACCTCTAATTATACCCTATCAATAGATTGGTGCCTTGTCCATTGGGTAATTGTAGCAAAGCTTTAAACATTTAATGAGAAATAAGAAAAGAGAAAGAAGTAACTAGGTCAATTATGTTCATTCAAATAATGTAACAAGCATAATTGAAATTCACCAATGAAAGAAAGTGTCATTCACACATTCAAATAATAAAATATGTAAATGTGCAACAACATACAATTGGACATCGAAATGCTCAAAGGAGGAAATCATATTTGTATTAATATTATAAAATATTTACAATTAGATTCTGGTAAAATATTCCAAATCTCATAAAACATATACAAAGATATTTCTTTGTTCAAATAATGTAATAAAGAATCTCAATTCTTCATTCTAAAAGTAGTAACAAAGAACCTACAAGCTCCCAATCTAGTCGTTGAAAATAATCTCAGCTAACTAGATACTTCTTTAGCAAGACCTGTACAATTATGGAGAAGAATAGGATATGGCTATGGGAAAAGATACATGGGGAAAATACAACTGACAAGGACAAGGACACTCAGCTATACCTTTGGCAAATTTTGGCTATGCAAAATTTGATCATTCATTAGTTGTTGTAGTTCCTATTTATAATTTGAATCTAACCCATTTTGTTGTAGCTACTCCATCTAATTCCTCCACTTGGTTGCATCTACATCGTTAATTATTTTATGGATGGAAACTAGTTTTAAGTTATCTTGAGTTGTTTGGATCTAATTCTAACATCTAGATACTTTGTGGTCCTTGAATCTCCTTGGTGGAATATAGTTGTTTTGAGTATGAGCCCTACACTTGGACTATTTTTAACCCATTACTTTATTTACTTGATGCTTTATCTTTTGTTGTGGAGGGTCCCATTTTGGTTGGCTTGATTAACATTTTCATTTTTTTTTCTATTTTTATTTTCTCTAGCTGACCTATCCCAATGATGACCACCATTTCATTCCACACTTCATCAAAAAAGAAGTTGCAAAATTAATTGTGTGCATTATATAGAATGATTTATTTTTTTATTTTTATGTTGAGTGATGATTTTCTCGAGCAAAGTTGATTAAGGACTTAGCCATTTCTATCAAATATTTGAGCTATTGAGCTAATTTTTGTTCATCATTTTCATTGCATTCATAATATTGTATTCTTTTGGCTATGAGATTATCAAAATTATCAGCTATTAAACATTCCTCAAGTGAAATTCCAACTTGTTTTCTTCTTGCATCTATTTTTGCTTCCCACATTTCCTTTTCTTAAATAAAGGATTCCAAGAAGGTCTTTTCATGAAGTTATAGGGCTACTTTGGTGAACTTCATACTCTAGTTATATGTGGAGCCATCCTTGATAGTCAATTTTGGAGTGTATTTGATCATACTACTCCTCACACTTCTAAAATATGTGTTTACTTGAGGCCACTCTAACATCTGCTTCTTTTAATAATTGTGTTATACCTTTAACTATATTAACAAGCTCAGTAAAATTATGAAGTACTCTGATTAATGTGTTCATTTTAGCCTTGAGTATGGAATATACCTTTTCCTTATACCCTTATGCAAATGTAACATTTTCAAAAAAATTAGTCTTCCCTATTGCTTGAGCAACTTGTAGCTCTTGGATTATGGATTATAGTGTTTTTGTTTGTATACGTAGATCTTGATTCTCATTCTACAAAATTTTATATTTCTTGCTCTTGAATTTGATGTCCTGATTGCATCATAGCCATTGGATCTCTTGTAACCTACTCCTAGGGTCCCCCTACCTCTTGGCTAATTTGGACTTCTTTTATATTTTTGGGTAAGGGGATGGATACAGTTGTAGTTGATGGTTATGAAGAATGAGCACTTGTCCCTTTAACTATATATTAAATATGATGAGGATATTTTCTTTAATCAATTTCTATTAGTTGTTGTTCATCTCTAGTGTCAAAATGAATCACCTCCCTTGCTCTTACTAGAGTAATAGTCTTTGGGCTCTCTAAGGAAGAAGTCACCTCCAATTTGGCCTCCTTATGCTTAGGATATTTGGAAGAGCTTGGAGATTTTACTTGATGGTATCTAAGAAAATTATCCAATCCTCCTACATTTTGGATCTTCTTCTTTGTGGAAGACGATAAATTTATCTTTTTACTATCAATTATCGTATCTATGGGTATCGATTTTAGTTTATACAAGGCCAATTATAATTGATTTTCACTTGGTACTTATCAAGAAGTCAAATATTCTTGTGTATCCTATTTACCCTATACTAGAAAAATTTCTTTGCCTTTGTAGACTTGGTTGAGAAACTTTAGGTCTGATTTCCAAGACTTGTTTAGCCATAACTTCTATTTGGGTTGGTTCCTAATCAATAAATTTTAAAATAAGATCTTCCAAATATTTAAGAGGTAATGTTGGAATAGTGGGAGATATTGCTTCTACTAAAGCCATCCTAAGCACTTCCAAATTATTTGTATAATGTGCAACCTATTCTATCTCAGTATTTGCTCTCCTATATTTTTGGTGGTTCTTCCATACATTTTCAAGAGATGTACATTTTCTTATAGCTTCTTGGAGTTCATATTCAAATTTTATGGGCTCTAAGAAGAGTGGGTGGGGGGGGACAAAAATCCTCACCCATAGTAATCAAAATTGAAGTGCGTTAATCGTTAATAAAAATTTCAAAAAGGATTTTTACTAATAAACCTAAACTATATGGGGTACAATTGGAAAAGAAATATAGATATTATGATAAAAACGACCAAACTAATGGATTAGACCCCAAAATTATGAACTAAAGAACTAACAAAAATTGAAATAACATGACCATGGATAATTCTAAAGCTAAAAATTAGAGGTATACCTTAAGTTGGAATTTTGAGGATCCAACACAATATCCAACTAGGAAAGCTAATAAAAATAATGTTTGAAGCAGTTGAGAACTCTAGAATATTTGGCTAACAAAAATGACATATAACATCCTACGTAATTACCTAAACCTAAAAAAAAAAAACACTAAAGAATAAGGGACACACAAACATACACACATACTTCTCTCTTTTTTTATTTTAAATTTTGTTAGGCCCTTGGTGCAAAATGATATATTTTCGAGTGTTGGCCATTGATAGGAATTTAAAATTCTCTACCATCCAAAGTCTACATTTTGTAAGTATGTTGAACAACATTCTAAAGAATTTGATATAGGCCAAGCCATTTGGACTTCAATTTCCATTTTTCACCATGTTTATCATTTTTGGGTCCTAGTGTAGCGCTATATCACCTTCCTAGAAAGGCTTACCCTTGGATTTATTATTGAAGACTTGTGTTGTCCTCTAAGCTTACTCAATGATTTTTAACAGTGCACTTCTTCTATCCTCCTGCAACTGTGCAATCTAATATAACCTTCTCTATAGGATATCTGGATTTTCATGATTTTGAAGTAGAGATAAAGAATGGACTCCTACCTAAGGAGGTAATAGAGAATTCTATCGATATACTAGCTCATAATGGGATCTTCATGTACTATTTTTAATATATATTCTATCAGCCAATAGAGAAAATTTGAGCTCACTATCCCATCTTCTTTTGTTTTTGCCTAATGCTCTTTTGATTCTGTTGATAAAATTATTATTTGAAGATTCTACTAGACCATTAACATGAGGATAATAATTAATAGAATGAGAAAGCTCTATACCATACTTAGTACAAAATCTAATTATCTCAAAAAAGTGAAATAGTTACCATTATCAGTGAATATATTTTTTGGGACCCCAAATTTGGTCAAGATATTTTCTTCCATAAATTTAATAACTACCTCTACGATTGATTTCTTGAGAGGTGTCACCTCTATCCATTTGGTAAAATAATTTATTGCAGTTATTATCCATCTATGACTCCTAGAATAATTTGGATTAATTTCACCAATAAAATCTATTCCCCACTTTGCAAAGGAAGCATCTACAACTACTAGCTTCAGATGCATTGCTAACAAGTTTTTATTCCTTACAAAAAATTGATAATTATGACAATTTCGAACAAATTGAAAGACGCATTAAATGGGGAAGGCCAATAGTAGCCAACCCTCATGATTTTGTTAGTTGTGGCTTTTGGTGCAAAGTGGCCTCCACAAAATTCAAAATGATATTCTTTTAACACTTGAGGAACCTTTTTTTCAAATAAATAGAATAACAATACACCATCTAGGTGTTTCCAATACAATTTGCCTTCCTGAACATAATATATTTGATCTAATTGTTTGATAGATCTCCTTTTATTTTGGGGCATGTTACTTGGGAATGATAAGTTTTGAAGATAGAACACAATATCATTATACCATTGACAATCATAATTATCAATAATTCTAACTTCATGTTGTTCATCTACTATGATAGTATTATTTATGACTTCCCTTGCCATATACTTGGCTAATCCCTATCCTTTGATAATTTAAACTGCTTTGAAATCTACATCATATTGTAACACCTTTATCATCCACCTTGTAAAACTCCCTAAAGGTTCAGATTATGTAAAAACATCTTCTTATTAGCAATGTAGGGAATATATGCTATTACCTTATTTGATCCAACGAGACTTTTAAAATGTTCTAATACCTTTAACAAAGCATAAATGTATTTTTTTATCATATAATGTTTTAATTGAGCACTTTTTAGTCCTACACTCATGAAGTCAATAGGTCTTTCATTTTTCTCTTCACCCTTCTAAGATAAGACTACAATAATCATATGCAATAAACAAATAAATGAATAATCTTCTAAGAAACAAAAATTGTTAATGTATCTTTTAAAACAATACAAAAAATAAACAAACTTGATGAAGAAATTCTAATACCTAAAAAAGGTTGGTATTTCCTTTAAAACAATGCAATGAACAAACAAACTTGATAAAGTAATGCTAACACATAAAGAGGAAAAACACTCAGGCTATTTGCAATGTTGATGGAACCAGACATTCTTTTTCATACCTCGTTAAAATGTGGGAAAAGTGAAAAAGTTATTTAGAAATCTCAATACCATGGAGTTCAATGTAGTGGAAATGTACTTGTCCTCCCTCAAGATTCTAGTACTCAATAATGTGTTTAATATATACTATTCAATCTTCAAAACTTTTCAAAGTTCGTTCAGGGGTCCATCTGAGTTGGATGCAAAGTTGGATGGTACATTCACTAAACAACACACAACACCACAAGCAAAAGACTTTAAGAACACTTGCTCTGCAACTATTATTATATTGATGAATATCTATGCTAAACAAAGTACACATCACATGTTTTCTTCGAAAAAGGAAATAATCATTTACAATCATTTTACGTTTTTAGCTTCTTTAGATCGGGGCTCGTTGTTTTTGACGAAACAATCGACCCCATCACGTATTTTCAAAAGAAATTAAAAAAAGGGTCATTGCAAACAAACGACCCCATCACATATTTTTCCAAAACAAAATCATTGTACGTTTTTAGCTGCTCTAGATCTGTCCTATTTTATTTTTATTGAGTAGAAAACATCTATAAATTGAGATTATCACCTTGTTTAATATGGTTTTTGTGGGATATTTTATTGGTTAGGGTTTTGAATTCTTTTTTAGGATATTCAGGTTCAAACTAAAGCAAGATATAATGTGTAAGAATAAGGACGATGTAATAAATAACCTTAACGAAGTAAATGAAGTAATTGTAATATAAAAATGAAATATTAAGGCTACTTGTAATGATAGTGCAAAGAGATACAACTTGGTAACCCCTTTCTATATTAGAGAAGAGGTAAACCTTTAAAATGTAGGTAAGGAGATTAGAGTACCTGTAAGAAGAGGAAGAGAAGCTTTTATGTTTGTATGTTTAAAAATATTTCACAAATTATTATTTATGAAAAGTTAATGATATAAAAGTTTGAAAATACAATAAGGACTGCTTTGCACCATCATTATTAAAATTTTGAAAATACTATAAGGACTGCTTTGCACCATCATTTCCCTGTGTCTGAAGGCCCAGACGGAATCTACAGATTTCTATTTATACTTTCACCACTTGTAAACAACACCATACTTGAAAAGGGTTTGGGAAGACAGTTGCCTTGAAAGTATTGATTAAGAAGATCTGTGCTGAGCGAGTGTGCCCATACAAGTACGGGCTGCCAAACTTGTTGCCGCCAACAGAAACCTAACAAGGGATTATGGTCTCCTGACGAGGACAGGAAATTAGTGGCTTATATTACAAAGCACGGGCCTCGATGTTGGAGCATGATGCCCAGCTTGGCAGGTATCTTCTCGTAATCTATATGTTATTGGATTTACGTTTCTAAATTTAAAGATCAGCGAGGTTCCACTCTATTCTATTCTATCTTCGTATCATAGCCAGATATTAGATCTCGTAGAAATCCTAAATTTACTTTTCTAAATTTAAAGATCAGCGACTCTATTCTATCCTTCGTATCATAGCCATATATTAGACCGGATAGAAATCCTAAATTCGAAGGTATAAGATTACGCATCATAATGATTCTACACATGTCCAAGTCAAAAGCTTTGGTTTTCATGAACTTTAACTTCTGAAATGCTTTGATCTGAAAGATGCATTGTATTTTGGTTTTCTTAATTACACATCTATTTACATTTAATGCTTTCTTGGAAGATGCATATTACTTTGAAATTAATGATTTTTTCTAGAAGACGGCAAGTTTTCGAATGTGTTTTTTCGGGGAAATAAATAAAATTTTGGGTTCTACTCTTTAGTGGTTAAGTTGGTTATTTAATTTGATGTTTTTTTTTTCAAAGGAAACACACGGGGAAATCCTTGTAAACCATGAAGCTTGTAACAGATAGGTTTTCCTATGGATGACCATACATATTATTTATGTGTCTTGGTTACTCAACTAACAATGGACCGCCTTTAAAATTTAAAATGGAGTTTATTTAGATAAGGATAGGTTAAATGATAGGAGTCGAGTGTTTGCTTGTTAACTGAGAGTCACGATCCTTGATTTTGTCTAACTCAATAGTTATAGCAAAAACACCCAATGGTTTTATTGATTCCCTTGTTTTAAAAAAAAAACAATGTTTAAGTACTTGTTTAAAAAGAAAATGTTTGAGTACCTATATAATATAGTTGTTTAAAAATAATTATTATTATATAATTGCATTAAAATGGTCAATATTATGAGTTCTGGGAGGTAAGTGGCAAGTCATCAAGTTTCCATTTAGGAGAGCCAAATTCAAATCTAGGTATAAGGGCTGAGGCTGAAATCCCTCGTAAAAATCCTTGTTTTACCATAATATTTTGATAATGGTTCAACAATTAGAACAAATAATTGGCATAACTGGTAAAAAATATGTTAAAAAAAGAACAACCCTTTAAAAAGCTTACTTTTTAATTTAAAAAAAAAATAACCCAAAATTGAGTTTAATATTTTGTTTCAAATTCAACCTTCAACAAATGTATATAAAAAATATTAGTAAAAAATTAAAAAAATGTTTCACATGGTAATAATACAAGTTATAATTAATCTAAATTAAAAACAAATATTTTATTGGATTGATCAGAAAAAACCATGTAATGGAAAGCTCTTTCTTCATTTTTCATATGACAACATATGCTATTCATTTTGATATATACTTGTGTGTGTATAACGTTCAGCTGTGCGACTGAATATCTAGTGCTTGTTTGTTGTGTCGTATTTATTCAGGTTTGCAGAGATGCGGGAAGAGTTGCAGACTGAGATGGCTCAACTACTTGAGACCCGGCCTCAAACGCGGTGCCTTCTCCCATATGGAAGAAAAGCTTATCATCCAAGCCCATACAATCCTGGGAAACAGGTAAAAATCTTTGAGAGCCATAACATCTTATTACAACTTAGTAAAATGTAGCGTAATTTAAATGTGTTCGGATTAAACAGATGGTCCATGATTGCGAAGCTGCTTCCGGGACGAACAGATAACGAGATTAAAAACTTTTGGAATTCGCGCATTAAGAAAAAGGGGATTAGTTTGGGAATTCTTTCAAGCTGTGACAGACCTGATGATTCCTTGCCCGCATGGCAGATCGATGAGAAAACTGCAACTTGTACGAAACAGATGTCCTCTGAGAATGAGTTTGTAAATATTAACAATTGCACAACTTTTCCAGGGGCTACTCGGGCTCTAGATGTAGAGGGCGTTGACGGAAGTTGGAGTAACAATCAATGTCTTTTTCTGGATTCCTATTATGAGATAGGAGCGGCACAGAAGTTACCGGAAAGAGACGAACCTTATAATTTCAATCCGTTACAACCATCATCAGATCCAGAATTTATCCCTCCTCCAAAGCCAGAGACGGAAGTTTTGTCTAGGCATGGCACAAATTTTCCAGTTGAAGGGTGTGAAAGGGGAGATATCAGTGAAATATTGACATGGCAAAATCTCCCTTTTGTGATGGAAGGAGAAATGAGTGCGAGTGCAGCACATATGGAGATGGACGAGATGGATGGCGTAGGATTTGACATTCCCATGATTTGGGACTACGAATCATCTTACGGCCAAGGCTTCGATAATGCCGTGAATGAACAATGGACAAAGATGATTTAACTCCCAAGGTACTGCGGTAAAGCATTTTCCTGCTGCACGACGCGATATAGCTGGCATGCTGTGCACCGTAATCATATAATTTAGATTTCCGCACTATTAAACCTAGTTTATATTAGGTTGGTATTTTTGTTGGTATTTTATTTATATATAGGGAATTTATATTTTTAGCATCTTACTCTATCAAAATGCTTATATTAGAAAAAAAATAAAATTGTTTTTAATATGATTTATTTTATATATTTTCTTTTTTAAGAATTATATATATATATATATATATATATATATATATAATTGGAAACCTTTTTTTTCTTACTAGAACATTAAGAACATGCACTATTCAGTGGAAAATTGTTTTTAATATAATTTATTTTATATATTATTTATTTTAAGTTTTTTTTTAATAAAAGTAATGCAATGCACAATAGATGGTATAATTGGGGACCTCATTTCTTGTGATTCCAATTTATTCACTATAATATTAAGAACATACACTATTTTATGTATTTTGAGTCAATCATACATTTAATTTTTTTAGCAATATGTTTTCTATGCAATTATATATATATATATATATATATATATATATATATATATATATATATATATATATATATATATAATTGGGGACCTCCTTTCTTGTGATTCCAATTTATTCATTGTGATATTAAGAACATACACTTGCATTTTGAGTCAATTATACATTTAATTTTTTTAGCAATATGTTTTCTATGCAATTATATATATATATATATATATATATATATATATATATATATATATATATATATGGGAGTTGTTACAACCACACTATTTTTAATAACTGTCAAGCATAGGATTCAAACCATAGGGGCTACTCTCATCAAACCTATTCCACCTATGATGCTACATGAGGGGACCTACTACCTTTGCAAATAGGATGCCCCAAATATTTGAACTTGGGTGTCTTCTTGTAAGTGCCTGGTCAGACAAGAAACTACCAATCCACTCAGCCCTCGTGTCCATTTTCAATGATAGTTACTTTATTTAAATAAGTATATGGTTTAATAAATGATGGATAGTATTTTTATATTATTATTTTTTATGCTTTATTTATGTTTTATGCTATATAATTTGAACAATATTTACAATTGGGGGTTTGGCTCTTCTTTAGGAGGTCCATGGTTCAAGCCGCATTGAACTATAAATTAATATAATAAAATAAAAATAATTTATTATTATTATTTTTTGAATTTAGCAAAAAAAATCCTATTGGGGCTGCCTTGGTCTGATAAACCTAGACCATGGGGTTTTACACCATCAAAATTACCCTAGAGTCGCGCCCGCACCAACATTATCAACTGGATTTTAGGTACCCAATGTGTGTTTGGTAGGGTGGAGATTCAAACTAGGGACCTCCCTTGGAGGATTGCCCTACTCTCTCCAATTCACCTACAGCACAGGGGTTATAAAGTTTTATTATTAAAAAATATTTTTGACTACATTTATATTTTAAAGTGTTGATTTATCATATTAATAATGGTTTTACAATAAAATGGTGTTTAGACATAATCATTAAACAAAGTTTATAATTTCTTTTAACATAGTTTTGAGATGTAAAGTAAAATAAGATAATAAAATTAGTAAAATAAAAATAAAATATTAATAATTATTATCTTTTAAAAAGATAATTCTAATAATAAAAATACATTTAGTTTAGAGATTTTGAATTATGTATGTTTGTAACATACAAAACCATAGGCTTATTTTCTTTATGTTTTTCTAACAATTACTATGTAATTTTCATACGATCACATAATGTCATGTTAATGGTGTAACATCAAAATTGTGTGTCAATATAACATCATAAAAAATATTTAAAGACGCCCATATAGCATTAATTGGAAGGAATGACATAACATAATATGCACCCTTAACATTACATAATAAAATATAAATAATTTAAAATGTTATTAAACTTATTGATTATATTAATTAATATTAATTCAAATTGATAACAATAAAAAACAATTAAAAATTTATTAAAATTATGGTAGATGTCAAATTTAATTAGAATTAAGAATTTTAATTAATTGATTATATATAGAAATGCTATATAGGTTATATGGAATTGAAATGGTCACATTCGTATTACATCATTGACCATATAGTGGTATTATAATAGTTTGGTAACTATGCATCGATCAATTGGCAAGTCTCCTCCATAAAGTTTGGTTGAGCTAATTTTATTTGATGATTGATTATTCTTTTTTTCTTGTTGTTGAAGTAATGTAAAGTACAATGGGTGGCACAACTAGGGCCTCTCGAAGGCATAACAATGGGAGGCCTCCCTCCTCATGATTCATACACAGGTCACCAAAATGAAATGCCAACAATATACCATTGGTGTGTCCATGCAGGGACATAATTGATTATTATATCTTATTATCAACAAGATTGGTCACATGTGTTGTAATGACTAATCAAGTTATTATCAATTCCATCATTATCTCCACCATTAATGTCACAATAATCATGGTCATTTCCATGATTACCATTACCATTACCACCTTGCTTATCTAATATAAGAACTATCACTATCTGTATCCTTGTACTTGCCCAACTTATCATCTCTTTATCCATCATAACCTTGGCCTTTCTCTTAATTATTCTCTTGAAAATCTTGTCACTCTTCTCACCCTTGTTATCTATCATTCAGAGCATATAGAGGGCTTGGGAGAAAATTCAGCCCTAGTTGTGTTGGCAAGGGGATGGATATCAGAAAGGTGCTTCTATTTGCACTTATAATGTTTGGTGGTCACCTTTTATTACTTTTCAAGGTTCCCCTCTTGCTTCCATGCAATGGATTCATGATCAACAGTTCTTCAGGAAAGGGATTTCAATAGTGCCAGGGATTGGATCCATGCGATGATTTCAAGAGATTGTTTGGTCTATAGCTAGATGATAAGAATACTTATGACACTATTTTGGATTGTATCCTTTTTTCTCTTTGGTCCATGATCTGTAGAAATTCTCAAAAGCCTTGGTGGTCTGATTGGGGATCATTTAATAAAACTTCGCTTCTTACTTACAAACCTAAGTTAGGGTATGTTTGGCTTACTCCCAATGTCCCTATAGTTCAAAGACTCAATGAGCAGTAGGATCTTCTTTCCACTCAGGCTCATTGGAGTCTAAGATTTAAAATGGTTTGGGCAGGATATATTGAACCCAAACATGATTTCTTTTCTTCGAGCTTATTATCCTATGGTCTTCCTCTTGGAAAAAGATTAAAATATCTTGGAATAGGGAATATTTCCTACCATTTTTTTGGTGCTCCAAAGTATCCCCTTCATATTTTTTGGTAGTGAAAGCACGAGATTCCGGGCAAAGGAAACACTAAGTGCGATTGCATTCAAAATCAAGTACGCTTAAGTCCTAGAAATGTAAATTGCATGAAATGGAAAAGAAACACATTGGAAGAGACACAATCAAATAGAGAAAACACAGCCCTCTTCATTCAAATATCCTTATCCTCGGTTACATTGACGTCTCCTCCCTTTTTGGGGGCTAGGAGCGCTAAATTTGAGTATTGTTACAATGAGTGTGAATTAGTCTTCCTCCTTCCGCGTGCCCACGATTGCAATGGGCGGGCCAAGATGATGCCGCCGCTGATGTCGATGAGTTCTTAACCTCCGTTGCTTCTCCTACGAACAAAGAAACAACCAAGATGTCAGTAGCATCTGCTGCAAATGAAAAGTGTTTGTTCTCTAAAACTAACGAAATATGCATGTAAACATTTGCCTGAAACAGTAATTACAGTGAGTCCAAATGGCTTCAAAACTTGACAGAAGATAAGAAAAGTTACCGAAAGGCCACTTGCCACTGAGACAGCTGGCCAATCTACCTTCAACTGGAATTCGTCCCTAGGCGGGACGAATTCTAGCGCAATTCGTCCCTGGGTGGGACGAATTCTTCGTGTTGAAGAAACCGACCTGCTCTTTGCTCCAATGTCGGATCCCGAGACCTGCAAAACGCCTACAAACAGGGGGGTTATGTAATTGGGGCCATTTTGGGATGACCCAGATGGTCGGATTCTCCCAATTTGGCCTCCACCCTCGGGAATTTGACCTCGACACCTGCAAGTCAGCGAAACAACAAAGCAACACAAAACATACTAGAATCTGACCAAAAGTTACAAAATTGCAGCTATGGGTTAATCAAACCTAATAACACAAAATGCAATCTGAAAAGTAATCTAAAATGCTCTAAAACTTAAAATAGGACTTGGGAGGTGCGGGGGTGCCCAAGTGGGCCTCCCACCGTTGGCACTTGATTTTGGAGCCAATCCACCGGGGATGGGCCCAAAACCTCTTAGGATTGGGGGGTCGGCGAATTGGTTGGTTCAGGTGTCCATGTGTTGGATTTGGGTCGGGTTCGAGCTTCCAAAGGCCACCCAACAACCTCCCTTGCAAAAGAGATTGGTGGATGTGGGAAGGTGAACCAAAAGGGATGCAAGTGGGTCTTCAACTCGGCAGCACTTCGTTGCTTGAAAACTCCTTCAACTTTGTCTATTTTGGGTGAGAAAAGTCCCACCTTTTATAGACCCATGGGGTCTCTTTTGGGAGGGAAGCACAAACGCCATGTGTTGGTCATAGGCACCATGTGGCGAGTCTTGTCTTCCCATGAGGGAGGGGAGTCCTCCATTGACTTGAGCTTTGATAAATGCCTTTTGTGACGGTCTTCTAACGGCCCCTCTGTCCACCTACACACGCGTGCAAGGCGGGAGTCATTAGCTGAGCGTTACGGGCTGCCACTTGGCACCATTTGTCTTTTTGCCCGTTAAGCTTAGAATTCGTCCCACCCGGGGACGGATTCGAAGTTCATCCTGGGGTGGGACGGATTCTATTTTGAATTCGTCCCCGGGTGAGACGAATACTTGGGCAAAGTGTCCAAGTGTGCCAAATTGCTTCTTGACCTTACAAAATTGCTATGAAAGTGGTTAAGACCATCTGTTTAACCTCCGAGGGCTGCCCCAGGGGCTGTGTTTGTCAAAGCGATCGGTGTTTGCGGTCACATAATCGGATTGGTGCTGTTTTGGTGTCTACGAGATGCCCCTTTTTGGGAAGCGCTACGGGTGACGCAGTGTTGAGCAAAAATAGATAACCAAAGCACTAATGATTAGGGTTTCTTGGTAACCTAACCAACTTTTGATGCCCCAAGTATGGAAAGGGCATGCATTCTTGAATCCTTGCTTCTGACGAGCTAAGGAATTTGATTTCAAGTATTAACCTGTTTTGGTGAGGTGTGACTTGAACTTAGACATTGATCAGTCATGAACAAGTGAAGGGCATTTTTATCCTCAGGGGGAACCTTGTGTTCATGATTCACGAAATGCCAAGTGTTTGATTGATTTGATTGTTGCTTGTTTATTGCCCCAAGCAGGAGCGTGATTGTCTTTGTCAATGATTCTTTGAATGCATGTCTTTTTCCTTAATTGGGTGTGTGATTGTTGGTTGGTGACTAAGTGTGACTACCCCCTCAAGCGACGAATCGATGAGGGAATGACCTTCGTGAGAGAAGCGACGAGTCGCTTGACCCAAGATGACTTGTGCAAGGTGTGCCTTTAGAGGGTTTACCGTTAAGCGTGTGCAATTTTTCCAACATTTGGACCTATTTTTGGTGGGTGTTAACCCTTTTGGTGATGCCGTAATGAGGTGAAATCATCGAAAATCTAACTTCCCGTGGAGCGGTCCGGCTATTGTAGCCTTCTTGGGGAAGTAGGAGAGCGATAATTTGAACCTCGACATCGATTTTCTTTGCCTAGAGGTTAAGTGCAAGAGCACTTATGTCTGGCAATGTTTTTTTGTATTTTTGTTGAATTTTGTACTGTTTTTGAGTGGGCTTTGACCCTTTTGGTGATGTCGTTTGGGGATGAAATTGTCTAAAATCCGTCTTCCCGTGGAGCGGTCCGGCTATGGTAGCCTTCTTAGGGAGTATGATAGTGACAATTTGTGACTCCAATGTCGATTTTGTATGCCCTTGTTGTCAGGTGCAGTAGCAATCTTGTCGGGCAATTTTATTGTCTGTTTTTAGTGCATTTTTAGTCATTTTTGTTGATTTTTTTTTGTGTTGGCCTGAATTCGTCCCTGGGTGGGACGAATTCCAGCTGGAGAATTCGTCCCTGGGTGGGACGAGCGCTCGTCCCAGTCAAGGATGAATTCCAATGCAAAAGGCCTATTTAATGGCCAAAACTTGATTTTGGGCTCATTTGTGTCATTTTTTTCTTGCGATTTTGGAGCTGCGGGAGGAGGAGGTAGTTGCGAAGCGAAGCGCTGCTGGATTCTCTCTGCCATCATGAGTGCACAAGCTGGTTCGAGCGGCGGAGCCGAGGCGAGACCTGTAAGTGACCCTAGAGTTTATTTTGCTTTAATTTAATGCATTGTTTTTGTGTTGACGCTTTTCAAAACTTTAAGATTTTTTTTGTGATGTTTTTGTTTAACGGTTAAGGTTAGAAACCCTAGAACTGAAAATTTGATTTGTTATATTTTTTTTTTTTTTTTTGCAGGTTGTTAGGAGCCGGTACCGTGTACCCGCTGCATTTACTGAGGCGCGGTTGGCATTGACCGATGATGACTGGGAATGGCTTGATGCCCTTGGGCTCAAGCAGGTGGCTCGGCTGGAGCTCGTGGTTTCGGATCGGGCCTATCTGACGGCCCCGATCAAGCTTTGGGATCCGCGGACCAATACTTTCCATCTCCCGACGGGAGATGACTGTGACGCTTGAGGACGTCTATCGGTTGCTTCGGATTCCGATAGATGGTCTGCCTATTAGGACATCTCCGTTTGATCAGCGGACTGCTATACTTACGAGATGTTTTGGGCATGGGGGGAGCTGGGTGTAGCAGACCCAGTGGAGACAGCCGAGGCGGATTGTCAGGCTGGCGGGATTTTGGTTAGTTGGTGGAAGGAGAGGGGGGTGTTAGGAGTGAGGCACGCATTCTTGATGGGCCTCATTTCTAACATTCTTCTCCCTGATTCGTCAGGCACGAGGTTCCCGTGGAACCTGTTGGATTTGGTGTGGCGGTTGGCAGAGTGCCCGATAGAGGCACCGTTGATTCTGAGATGGGGACAGACTTTGTTGGCACAGCTCTACGGGGAGCTGTATGGGGTCCGCTGTCGACAGCGGAAGGGTGTCAGTTGCAGTTTTTTGTTGCAGTGCTGGGGTTGGCAGCACATAGCTATTGAGAGGCCTACCGGGTTACCATGGATGACTCGGGCGGTGATGGAGGATGAGGAGATTGGTTATGCAGCTTTGTGGCGACGGTCTACGGAGCAGGGGCAAAGTCGGCGATGGGCGGGTGCCGTTGAGCACTACATTGATGCCTTTTCTCGGCTCACTCCAGGGGAGGTGTTTTGGCGTCCCTATCGGGACTGTCCAGCCTGGCCTGAGGCTGGAGAGTGGCTCCGACGGGTACGGAGGGAGCGATGGTTGACTAGGCGGCACGGGACGGAGCATGAGTTCTTTCCGTACCGCCGGGTTACACGACAGTTTGGGGTGCGCCAGGGGTTGCCTGGTGAGCCCGTAGGCTATCGACGTCGGGGAGATGAGAGGGATCTGGAGCCACCGGTCACCGTGCCATTGGGCGAGGAGTCGGATGCGGTGATTGAGGTCCCGGATGTGGATGACGTCGGTACTACCACTGAGTATGACTCGTGGTGGGTATTGCGGCGCTGGAGAGGAGAGGGGCCACCGGGAGGCGCGGAGGCGGCGGTGGAGGATGCTTGAGGCGGCGGGGGTGATTGGGGGGGCCGTTGGATGATGCAGACATGGTGGATGTGGGAGATGAGGATGTGGACTTGGGTGTTCCGGAAGCGGCGGACATGCGGGATGTGGAGGAGCGGTTGGAGCCCGAGCGAGGCTATTGTCCCCGCGAGTCCTATGCGTCCGAGCAGATACGAGAGGAGGTGGGGTCGAAGGTAGGCGATGTGGTTGCGCGACTTACGAGAACTACTGCGGATGCGGGATACGGAGAGGGATCTTCTACGGGCTCGGTTGGCAGAGCGGGATAGAGTTTTGGCGCAGCGCGATGATGCATTGTCTATCTATCATCGACGAGAGGCCGAGTGGTGTCTGTACCGGATAGACTTGGAGAGGGAGGTCATCCGCCTTGGCGGGCGGCTCCCTGAGCCTTCGATCAGTAGATCTTCTCGACGGACGAGGGATAGTTTGACTGAGCGATCGAGCATCATCTCGTCGCGGGCGGTTAGATGAGGGGGTGGTAGCAGGCATGATGCGGGGGCTAGCAGTAGCCGCCTGCGAGGTCCCGTAGGACCCACACCACGGGGGTAGTTCCCGTCGCACCGATCCCGCGTGATCATGGTGGTCGACGCCTTAGGTTGGGTTTTTGGATATGATTGCGGGGTCTGAGGACCGGTTTTGTAGCCTGCGGGCATCTTTTTGACGATATATATATATATATATACTACGGTTTTATTTTTGGTTTTGTACATGTGATGATGTGATTTTTTTTTGTTATGCATGTTTATTTATTTTGATGAATGCGAGATGTTATGATAAATGTATATGTTTTTGATGTCTATGTGATATGCGAGGTGAAATGGATGAATGACATTTGTGATGATTGCACTATGTAGTTGTTTAAGAAGCTCTTTATTTACATGGTTTTTTTTGTTTTTGTATTTTTCGATGGTATCATAAAGATGATAAGTAGCGCAGATGGTTTTGGGATGAATGTAAGATTTTCTGAGATTCAGTCGGTTTTAACTCACTATCCATGACTGTACTTTATCTTACAAGACTTTTGAACAAGGTATGAATCGGACCTATTTTTGACCGAGTTATTTAACATCCCTGTGTGTGCAATTGAGTTCATTTAGTGGTATTTGTTAGGATACCGCCAGTGCCAGATGGGCTTTCAACCGAACTGTCATCGAGGATCACCTAATTAGCTCCACGAATTCCTTTGTTGTATGTACTAAGATTAATCTACGGTGTAATCCAGGATGCCATAAGCTAGCTCATCCACATGCAAACATTGATCTGTACGCAAGTTAATGTGACAGATATATCGTCATGCGGGAGGTTTACTTCTGTTACCGATAGGCTATCAACCAAATTGGTACTGAAGCTTGCCTTATGACCTATAGAATGCTGAGAGTTCCAGGGATTCAAGGTCAACTCCCTTCTTTTCTTCAATTGTATTGGGATACTTGCTCATTGTAGTGATGAGATCACTGTTTATTTTGATTTGTTTTTCTTTCGAGCAAGGGATTGGGGATATGGAGTGACGAAAATCACTGTTGTTTGTGCCTTTTGATGTGTGCACTGTAGTTTGTCAAATTTGGAGTTTTGACATTTTGCAAATTTTTTGTGTTTTGCAACTGTTGAGAACTTTAGGGATTCTTAGGGAATTGGGTAGGGAGGATGCTTGTCCTTTTGCCAACTCTCAGCATTCTAGGGGTCATTCGCACAGGGGGATGAGCAAGATAACCGTTTCGCTTGTGGTGACCTAGATTATTTTGCAGGTTTCATCTTTCGTTCACACAATTTGGGAATTTTAGTGTTTTGATTTGTGTTGGGATGTTACGTAACAAGGTGTATTTCAAGTATGACTCTACCTTCGTAAAATCTGTTCGACTTGATACACTACATGGCTAAAGAGGAAAATGATGACTGAATCACTGAAACTCTTGGTACATTCCCAGACCATTGACTGTAGTGTGGTAAAAGTTATGCTTGGTGTTTTTGTTGTTTTTGTAACATGAGACAATGCGGAACAAGATGGACTATCAGAGCTATTGCAACCTATGGTGCCTTTGACCTATACGACTACAAATATGCAATGTATGGATGCAATGCTTAATGCGACTACATGTTTTTGTATTTTTGATGGATTGTTTTTGGTGAAGATGAAGATGAGGTGTGAGAAGAGATTTCGATTGATGAATTTGAGTATGCCTAGAAATGAGATGCAAATTTTGGTTGTTTTTGATGATTTTTGTTGTTTTATTTTTTGACCAAGAGATTGCGATAATCCTTGGAGCTTTTTGGGTTGACCAAGAGATTGCGATAATCCTTGGAGCTTTTGGGTGACCAAGAGATTGCGATAATCCTTGGAGCTTTTGGTTTGACCAAGAGATTGCGATAATCCTTGGAGCTTTTGGGATGACCAAGAGATTGCGATAATCCTTGGAGCTTTTTGGTTTGACCAAGAGATTGCGATAATCCTTGGAGCTTTTTGGTGTGACCAAGTGATTGCGATAATCCTTGGAGCTTTTTGGGGTGACCAAGTGATTGCGATAATCCTTGGAGCTTTTTGGATTTTTGACCAAGTGATTGCGATAATCCTTGGAGCTTTTTGGGTTGACCAAGTGATTGCGATAATCCTTGGAGCTTTTGGGGTGACCAAGGGATTGCGATAATCCTTGGAGCTTTTTGGGTTTGGATTATGGTTCTTCAGGGGATAGAGGTACCCCTGACTTGATGGTCTTTGCACTTCGGATCTGGCTCTAGAGGTATGGGCATGAATGGATCGGCCCTATGCACGGAGATGAGGACAGGGTCCGCCCGCGGCACTGATGTTGCTATGATGTCTCTTGGTGGAAGTTGCTCTTTGTGTGCCCAAAGTGGCGGATGTAATGCTTGGTCCCACTGTGGTGGGTTAACGTGCCACTCATGCCCTAGTATTATGTTTATCTGTTGACATGCTTCCTCAAATTTTATGGGATGTCGATGTTGTCGTATGTGATTGTTGTGGGCTATCTCTGTTTCATCCTCACCTTCGGACAATGTGTATAGCTTATCGGAATCTGGAGATTCTGAGACATGGAGGACTGCATCATCAGGTAGCCCTATGGTTAAAGGTTGATCCTCTTCGAAAGGAGCCTTATGTAAGTTGGGCCTTGGGAGCTCCAAAATCTTGGTCTCTACCGACTCTAAGTGCTCTAGAATTTTGCATGTATCGGGGCATTTGAGCCCCTCCTCTTTGGTTGGTTCTTGTTGAGGAACTTGGGGCTTATGGAGGGGTGGCCAGATGGCACCCCCCATGCCTTGGTGGGGCTTTTCATCTCGCTCTTCTTCTTGCTCTGATTCCTTAGAGGCTTCTTGATGAATTTCTAAGGGTGGCTCATAAACCTGAGTGGGTTCCTGAGGAAGGCACCCATCATTGGTTATAGGAGCGGTCTCCTGCTCATGTCTAGGAGGCGTCGGGGGTGGTGCTTCAGGAATCGGGGGAGTAGCCTCCCACTCCTGTCTAGGAGGTGTTGGGGGTAGCGTTTGATGGGGTCGCGATGACCTGTCTTGCCCCCATGGGTTGTGCCCCTCAAAATGTTTTGTCTTATGCGTGTGAGGGGTTGGAGTCTTCTCAGGTAGTTTATAGCGCAACTTATCTGCTTTACGCTGCATGTATAAGTCCTCTAACTCCTGACGACCTTGCTCTATGCGTAACTCATCCGCTTCACGTTGCATGCGCTCTCTATCCAAGCGGTGTCGATACTCTATCTCCTGATGACTTTGTTTAAGCTGCGTGATTCGAGCTTGGCGGGCGGCATGTCTGGCGACTATCGGGTCAATTTGGTCTACCCTATTTTTCTTAGGAGGTTCGAATGTTTCTCCTATGTGTTGGCCTCGATCTTGATGATCTAAAATTTCAATGGGTCGCTTCCCTCTGTCGATGTAGGCGGCATGTACTTGAGGCTTTTGTGGTCTTTCGCTTCGTCCGCACTGTTTGTTGTCCTCGAGGAATGCGATGATTTTCCTCGTACTCCCTTTCATGTTGGCTCTCCTGCATAGTGTGTTGGAACAACTCATCCTCCTGGCGCTGAAGGTGCTCTTTGTTAATATAGTACAGTTCCTCTAAATGTAGTCGCTCTAGTCGCTCTAGCTCAAGTTGTGTGAATTGCATTTGGCGTGCGACGTGCTTGACAGATTCTAAGATGGTTGGTCTTGTCGCCTCATGTCTAGAAGGCCTAGATGCCTCTCCTAGATATTTTTGATCGTAGTGATCCAAGATCTCTATAGGTGACCTCCCTTTGTTGGGGGTAGCGGCATTCCCTCGGGGCTTTGGCCTCAGTGAGTGGTCCTGATAGATAGCAGGTGCGGAGGCGTGTTGCTCCCGCGATGTGTATTGTTTTTGAGGAAGGTAAGGGTTTTCCTCATGCTCTCTTTCATAAGTGAGAAAGGGATGGATGGAGCTAGCTCGCCCTACCTGAAGTGCCTTGTGCTCTGGATTTGTCCTTGTAGTCCTGACAACTAGAGGGGGTGAAGGAAGGATAGTGTAATCAATTGGTTCCTCCCGTCGAACCCTATGTTGACCTAGCGCTTCATCGCGCAGTGACCGCTCATAGCGAGCATCTAAGGGATCTCTCCTATGACTGTACCCCTCATGGAAGGGTATGTGCTGAGTGCTTTGCTGAACAGGAGTGCCCTTAGAAGAGGTGCCCCTATAGTCCCTTTCCTTTAAGGTGTGGAGGGGACTGCCTTGTGTGTTAGGTCGCCAAGGTGGTATGACCAAATCCTTGGGATTGTAATGGAGATGACTTGTTCTTCCTTGGATATTCCCCATAGCATCCACCCGTGATTGGGCTTGGCTATGGGTGAGCACCATGACGATGTCTCTCTAAAAACCCTAAAAATTGAAATGAGTCAGATGGGGCCCAAAATCGGTGTGCGCATCCCTATTATAGTAGATAAGACAAAAATGAAGTTTCAAGTCCTAGATCTAAATACATTAGGAGATATTGACATCCGAACAGCTCAAAAAGTGCATAAAATTGCGTGCCCAATTTTAAAACCTAATTTCGGGGCACTAGATGATGGAATTTGGCCCCAAAAATAGACTTTTCTGGGCAAATAGAATTCTAAGGAATTATATTTGTTTAAAATTATCCCACCTAACTCCCTGTAAAATTTCAAGTCAATCGGAGCTACGGTTGAGAAGTTATGGCCCCGGCAAGAAAGCACGAGATTCGGGCAAAGGAAACACTAAGTGCGATTGCATTCAAAATCAAGTACGCTTAAGTCCTAGAAATGTAAATTGCATGAAATGGAAAAGAAACACATTGGAAGAGACACAATCAAATAGAGAAAACACAGCCCTTTCATTAATATCCCTTGATCTCTGTTACAATGACGTCTCCTCCCTTTTCAGGGGCTAGGAGCGCAAATAGAGTTTGATTACAATCACTGAATGATTCCTCTTTTCGCGTGCCCACGATTGCAATGGGCGGGCCAAGATGATTTCGTCGTTGATGTCGATGATTTCTTCACCTCTGCTGCTTCTCCTGTGAACAAAGAAACAACCAAGATGTCAGTAGCACCTACTGCAAATGAAAACCGTTTGCTCTCTAAAACTAACGAAATATGCATGTAAATATTTGCCTGAAACAGTAATTACAGTGAGTCCAAATGGCTTCAAAACTTGACAGAAGATAAAAAAAGTTACCAGAAGGCCACTGCCACTGAGACGGCTGGCCAATCTACCTTCAACTGGAATTTGTTCCTGGGCAGGACGAATTCTGACTGCAATTCGTCCCTAGGTGGGACGAATTCTTCTGTGTTGAAGAAACCGACCTGCTGCTGCTCCAATGTCAGATCCTGAGACCTAAAAAATGCCTACAAATAGGGGGGTTATGTAATTGGGGCCATTTTGGGATGACCCAGATGGTTGGATTATCCCAATTTGGCCTCCACCCTCGAGAATTTGACCTCGACACCTGCAATTCAGCAAAACGACAAAGCAACACAAAACATACTAAAATCTGACCAAAAGTTACAAAATTGCAGCTATGGATTAATCAAACCTAATAACACAAAATGCAATCTAAAAAATGATCTAAAATGCTCAAAAACTAAAAATAGGACTTGGGAGGTGCGGGGGTGCCCAAGTGGGCCTCCCACCGTTGGCACTTGATTTTGGAGCCAATCCACCAGGGATGGGCCCAAAACCTCTTAGGATTTGGGGGTCGGCGAATTGGTTGGTTCAGGTGTCCATGTGTTGGATTTGGATAAGGTTCGAGCTTCCAAAGGCCACCCAACAACCTCCCTTGCAAAAGAGATTGGTGGATGTGGGAAGGTGAACCAAAAGGGATGCAAGTGGGTCTTCAACTCGACAGCACTTCGTTGCTTGAAAACTCCTTCAACCTGTCTATCTTGGGTGAGAAAAGTCCCACCTTTTATAGACCCATGGGGTCTCTTTTGGGAGGGAATCACAAATGCCATGTGTTGGCCATAGGCGCCATGTGGCAGTCTTGTCTTCCCATGAGGGAGGGGAGTCCTCCATTGACTTGAGATTTGATAAATGCCTTTTGTGACAGTCTTCTAACGGCCCCTCTGTCCACCTACACACGTGTGCAAGGCATGAGTCCTTAACTGACTATTCTGGGCTGCCACTTGGCACCATTTGCCTTTTTGCCTGTTAAGCTTAGAGTTCGTCCCACCCAGGGACGGATTCAGAGTTCATCCTGGGGTGGGACGGATTCTATTTTGAATTCGTCCCCGGGTGAGACGAGTACTGGGCAAAGTGTCCAAGTGTGCCAAATTGCTTCTTGACCTTACAAAATTGCTATGAAAGTGGTTAAGACCACTGTTTAACCTCTGAGGGCTACCCTGGGGGCTGTGTTTGTCAAAGCGATCAGTGTTTGCAGTCACATAACTGGATTGGTGCTGTTTTGGTGTCTATAGGTAGTGCAAGAAAGCTCGAATGGCATGGGATTGACTTGAGTCCTTCTTTATTCCTCATATGGCTAGTTCATTCACTTGGCATCATGCTTTTCTTGGTGACCCACAAAAATTTTCCTTGCCCATGTTGGAAGTATGAAACATTATTCGCATCAGTTTGCTCTTTCATATTTGGAAAACTCGTAACATACTTCTCTTTTCTCAACAACAGAGTTCAAATGAATTTTCAAAAACTGATAAGTGCACGGTTTATTCTGATTTTTGGCTCTAGATTTTAGTTCAAGTGGAGAAATTTCATATAGATGTGGAGAATATTCACACTCTTATGCAGCACTAGGGTAATGCCCCATGTACATTCAGTCGAATACCTTCTACAGAGCCTTATTGATCTCATAAAGTTTCTCGATCATGATCTCATCGAAGACTTTCTTCTTGCTTGCAAAAATACATTGGTCTCAATCGTATCTTGTTCACCAACCCCAAGGCAACATTGGCAATAATACATCTCATCATGGCAGTGGCTAGGAGGTTTTCCAGGTGGAGCCAGACCTAGTTGTTGGTTAAGGAGATCTCATTCTCACGTGCCCAATCACTCTAGCTAATATGGTGGGCTGGGGTGTATCTGATGACATTGATGGCTCTGATACAGGTGATAATGTTTGCATGCTTGGGGAGGATGGGTGGTTCATTTCCATTCATTATAATATCATTTGGTAGCATATGGGGGTGAGGGACATTCACCTCGTGAGCATACCCCCCATGATTGACATGATTTAATGCATATTTTTTGGTGATGTGGTTGGTGATGGGTTTAACCTTGTTTTTGTTGTTTTGAGTAAACTCTTCCTAAATCAACCTGAGTTAGTGTGACCACCTATTGAGGTGTGCCTATCCATCCATTTTTTTTATTGTAAAGACTTGTATTTTTTAATTAATTAAAAGTTAGGACTTTATATTCAAAGGTAGAAATAAATTCCTTTATTTTATCAAATAAATCATTATCATTATCTTCATTATTTAAAATAAAGTTCTCTTCATAGACAATCCTAGCTCCAATTGCTTTCTCTAATCATAACAAATAAATTACATGTATTACATAAATAAAAGTTATAATTAATTATTACTATGTAACAATATGTAAGCTCAATTAATTCAATATTAAAAGATAAACCAAATGATAAGTTATATTTTATTTGGATAATATTTTAAAACCATTGTATCCAAGTTCTATAACCATAACTTTTTTCCATTGTGTGATCTTTTCACATAAATTATTCTCCATACAATAATAAAAGTATTATAATTTTAATGACATACATAAATTTTAATTATTATAACATGTATGATAGTAATTTTCCATGTAGGTCACTAATTTTCTAAGCAAGGTCAAGGTCAAAATATTTCATCTTTGTTTATAACTGAACACGGTCCATTGATTCTATTCCAATTGATGATGGATTATTCATCATTTTTGTTGAATAGTCAACCTTGGTCGTTGAGTTTTTAATGAGTTGTAAACATCAGCTTTTACGATCTGTAGATCTGATGTGACTTACACGAGCCATTGATTTCATGGAAACTTGGATGACCCTTAACATAAAGTAGACTTTTGATATTTGATAGATCTGACACATAGATTATGTAGGCCATTGGTTTCCCTAACAATATTGACAAATCCTGGCTTTTAAAAAATCTATCGATATTCCTAGATAATTCATCTATTTAGATGGATAAAGGTGAATCGTTGATCTCTGTTTAAGCTCTAACATTGATTATTATTAATAAATCCGTATTAAATATTGTTCATACTCTATCTTCAAATGTGTGTCATTGATTTTCTTAGTAATAAATGTGTTATATCTTTTTTCTTCAAAGGTATTTGACTTTTCTTTTCATAGGTAGATAGATTGATGGCCTAGATTCATTGGCTATGTTAGGGTGTATGCATACCACTTTTTTTTAACAACTAAGATTGATCAAGGAATGTTGAGATGATACAAACTACTGATATCAAATGGATTTGAGTGCTTGACTAGTCAAAAAGGAAGACTCCAACATCATCTACAATTTAAATTGTTTTTGGATAGTGGATTAATACATAATGTGGAAAGGAGGGAATATGCAAGACTTTTAATGGAAGTAGAGCAACATAGGAGGGGTTGATAGCCATAATGAAATGGAGGTTAAGATTTAATAGGGATCAAGGAATCAATATGGGCCATGGATTTTATGAGAATCTAGATGCCTTAAAAATAATATACCCTTTAACTTTTAGGTTGTAGTGAAATCAAACGTCAAGATCCCTTTATGTAGGGTGGATGAATGTGGATGGCAAATGCGATGGGTAAATGCAGGAGATTTATTAGGAAGAATTAAAATGTTAGTTTAGGATTTTATAAAGGTTATGGTGCATGAATTAAAAATAGGGGGATGGATTTATTTTACGTATGTGATGCCCTCAAACTAAAAACTTCAAAATGTGACTATTCATGGGGAAAATTTGGTCGACAGACTAAGGTTAAGACTTTTACATGGCATAATTAAAATTGAAGTGCTTAAATCATTAATGAAAATTTCAAAAGTGAAATTAACTAATAAAATTAAACTATATGGGGTACAATTGAAAAAGGAAAATGGGCATTATGATAAAACAGATCAAACAAATGGATTAGATCCCAATATTATGAACTAAAGAACTAACAAAAATTGAAATAACATGACCATGGATAATTTTGAAGCTAAAAATATACCTTAAGTCAGAGTTTTGAGGATCCAACACAATCTCCAACTAGGAAAAGTAACGAAAATGGCATTTGAAGCACTTGAGAACTCTATAATATTTAGCTAACCAAAATGATGTATAACATCCTATGTAATTGCCTAACCCTGAAAAAAAAAAAAAATACTGAAGAATAAGAGACACACAAACATACACACATAATTATCTTTTTTTCTTTTAATTTTTTTTAGGCCCTTGGTGCAAAATGATATATTTTCAGGTGTTGGCTATTGATAGGAATTGAAAATTCTTTACCATCCAAAGTCTGCAATTTGTAAGTATGTTGATTAACATTCTAAAGAATCTAATATAGGCTAAGCCATTTGGACTTCAATTTCCCTTTTTCACCATGTTTATCATTTTTGGGGTCCTAGTATAGCACTATATCACCTTCTTGGAAAGGCTTACCCTTGGATTTATTATTGAATACCTGTGTTGTCCTCTAAGTTTTCTCAATGATTTTTAACATTGCACTTCTTCTATCCTACAACTGTGTAATCTAATCTAACCTTCTCTATAGGATATCTAGATTTTCATGATTTTGAAGAAGTACAAATAAAGAATGAACACCTACCTAAGGAGGTAATAGAGCATTCTCTCCATATACTAGCTCATAAGGAGATCTCCATGTACTCTTTTTAATAGATATTCTATCAGCCAATAGAGCAAATTGGATTTCAGTATCCCATATTCTTCTTTTTTGTCTAATTCTATTTTGATTCCATTGATAAAATTCTTATTTGAATATTCTGCTAGATCATTACCTTGAAGATAATAATTAGTAGAATGATAAAGCTCTATACCATACTTAGTAAAAAATTCAATTATCTCAAAAGAAGTGAAATAGTTACCATTATAAGTGACTATATTTTTTGGGACCCCAAATTTGGTCAAGATATTTTTTCTAGAAATTTAATAACTACCTCTACGATTGATTTCTTGAGGGGTGTCACCTCTATCCATTTGGTAAAATAATTTTTTGCAGTTATTATCCATCTGTGACTCCTATAAGAAATTTGGATTAATTTCACCAATCAAATCTATTCCCCACTTTGCAAGGGAAGCATCTACAATTAAAAGGTTCAGACGCATTGCTAACAAGTTTTTCTTCCCTACAAAAATCTAATAATTATGACTATTTCTAACAAATTGATAGACATCTTTAAATAGGGAATGCGAATAGTAGTCAGCCTTCATGATTTTGTTAGTTTTGAATTTTGGTGCAAAGTGGTCTCCATGAAATTCAAAATGATATTCTTTCAACACTTGAGGAACCTTTTTTTCAAATAAATAGAATAACAATACACCATCTAGGTGTTTCCAATACAATTTGCCTTCCTGAAAATAATATCTTTGAGCTAATTCTTTGATAGATCTCTTTTTATTTTGGGGTATGTTACTTGGGAATGATAAATTTTGAATATAGAACACAATATCATTATACCATTGACAATTAGAATTATTAGCCATTCTAACTTCATGTTGTGCATCTACTATGATAGTATTATTTATGAATTTCCCTGCCATATACTTTGTTAATCCCTATCCTCTGATAATCTAAACTGCTTTGAAATCTACATCATACTGTAACAACTTTATCATCCACCTCGCAAAACTCCCTGAAGGTTCAAACTATGTAAAACATCTTTTATGACAATGTAGGAAATATAAGTTATTACCTTATTTAACCCAGGTATACTTTTAAAATGTTCTAATGCCCTTATTAAAGCATAAGCCTACTTTTCTATTATATAATATTTTAATTGAGCAACTTTTAATAGCTCTTTCATTTTTTTTTTTTTCTTCATCCTTCCAAGATAAAACTACAATAATCATATGCAATAAACAAATAAATGAGTAATCTTCTAGGAAGTAAAAATCGTCCGTGTACGTTTTAAAACAATGCAATAAACAAACAAACTTGTAAAAATCGTTCGTCTATGTTTTAAAACAATGCAATAAACAAACAAACTTGATTAAATAGTTCTAACACATAAAAAGGTTGGTATATCCTTTAAAGCAATGCAATAAACAAGACAAACTTGATAAAGTAATTCTAACACATAAAGAGGAAAAAACATTGAGGCTATTTCCAATGCTAATGAAACGAGACATTCTTTTTCATATTAAAGAAGAAAATAGCCTCGTTAAAATGTGGGAAAAAGTGAAAAGGTTATTTAGGAATGTCAATACCATGGAGTTCAATGTAGTGGAAATGTACTTGTCCTCCCTCAAGATTCTAGTACTCAATAATGTGTTTAATATATACTATTCAATCTTCAAAACTTTTCAAAGTTCGTTCAAGGTCCATTTGAGTTGGATGCAATGTTGGATGGTACGTGCACTAAACACCACACAACACCACGAGCAATAAGACTTTAAGAACACTTGCTTTGCAACTATTATTATATTGATAAAGATCTATGCTAAACAAAGTACACATCACATGTTTTCTTGGAAAACGAAAATAATCATTTACAATCATTTTACGTTTTTACCTTCTTTAGATCAGGGCTTGTTGTTTTTAACGAAACAATCGACCCCATCACGTATTTTCGAAAAAAAAAAAAAGTCATTGCAAACAAACGACCCCATCACATATTTTTCCAAACAAAATCATCGTTTTTAGGTGCTCTAGATCAGTTCCTATTTTATTTTTATTGAGTAGAAAACTTTGATTCATGTGAGTTTTGTAGTACATTTTAGTGGTTAGGGTTTTGAATTTTTTTAAGAGATTTAGGTTTAATCTAAGGTAGAGCATGATTTGTATGTGCGTATGAGTAAGCTTGTGTAAAAAAAAAAAATGACATGAGAATACCAAGAGTTATAATTCAATATTTTGTTTTGTGGCGTGGTTTATGTTAAAAAAAATGACACGAGAATACCAAGAGTTATAATTAAATATTTTGTTTCCTGGCGTGGTTTATGTTACTCACATTAATTTGAACTATTAAAGTGCATGTTTTTTTAAGAAGTAAGAATACGAGCGATGTAATAAACAACATTAATGAATTAATTGTGATACAAGGAAGAAACATTAAGGCTAAGAATACGAAGTAAGAGTTATAATTAAATATTTTGTTTTCTGGTGTGGTTTATGTTACTCACTTTAATTTGGACTATTAAAGTACATGATCTTCTAAGAAGTAAGAATAGTTCGTTTATGTAGAGGAGTTGGAGAGCAAGTGGGTAGTTAAAACTCTCCAGTTGAAATCGAGAGGTCCCAAGTTCAAATCTCTCCCCTCACATGCTGGGGATATGCTATGTACAAAGGGTTATCAATAAAAAAAAAGAAAAAAAAATTAAGTAAGAATACAAGCGATTTAATAAACAACCTTAATGAAGTAATTGTGATATAAGGATGAAACATTAAGGCTACTTGTAATGATAGTAATTGTGATATAAGGAAGAAACATTAAGGCTACTTGTAATGATAGCAACTTTCTATATTAGAAAAGAAGGTAACCCCTTTAAAATGTAGGTAAGGAGATTAGAGTCCCTATAAGGAGAGGAAGAGAAGCTTTGGGTTATAAAAAAAAAAAAAAAATAAGAATACGAGTGATGTAATAAACAACCTTAATGAAGTAATTGTGATATAAGGAAGAAACATCAAGGTTACTTGTAATGATAGTAATTGTGATATAAGGAAGAAAAATTAAGGTTACTTGTAATGATAGCAACTTTCTATATTAGAGAAGAAGGTAACCCCTTTAAAATGTAGGTAAGGAGATTAGAGTCCCTATATATGTATATATATATATATACATATCTTCACAATGTTTTAGCTATTCTTTAAAAAATTATTTCCTCATACCGTGTTGATTTATATTAACATATGCTTAATATTCTTAATATAATGGTTCAAAAGAATGATTAGAGTACACCATTTGTTTGTGTTAATGAAGAGGTATGAATTTTATTCCCATCATATTTACCCTTCACATTCTATGTACTTAATGGATTCTATGTACTTAATGGAATAGGTATAAATTTGATTCCCATCATATTTACCCTTCACATTATATGTACTTCATAGATAGTGAAGATTAGACTGATGTGATAATCTATGTGGCATAAACCCTTTTTCTATAAATATGCTAGAGAAGGCCAATTCCAAGAAGACAAGTGGATTTTTATTATTCATCATCAATCATAGTCATTCAATCATAGTCATACAAGTAGATAGGTGGATGCATAAATTTGATTCCCATAATATTTACCCTTCACATTCTATGTACTTCATGGATAGTGAAGACTACATAGATGTGATAATCTATGTGTCATAAACTTTTTTTCTATAAATATGCTAGAGAACGCCAATTCCAAGAAGACAAGTGGATTTTTATTATTCATCCTTAGTCATAGTCATAGAGGTAGGAAGGTGGATGCATAGTGGTAGAAACCCCTATCATTGCAATATAGGTGGTATTCTTTTGGTTGGTATAAACTTTTTGTTTTAAGCGAAAAACCCCTTGCGAGACCGCCTTGGTTTGAGAGACCACGGCCAGGGGGTTCTACACCGTCAAAGTCATCTGGGAGTTGCGTCCGACCTTGCCCGCACTAACATTATCAATTGGATTTTGGGTACCCAATTTAAATTTTTGGTAGGGTGGAGATTCGAACCTGGGACCTCCTTAGAAGGATTTCCCTATCCTCTCCAACTAACCTAAAACACCTGGATAGGTTGGTATAAAATTTTATAAGGTTTAAAGGAATTTATTTTCTTTCTCATATTATTGTTAATATTCCTAAACTTCTAGAGATCATAACATTTGCATACAAAAGTATTCTTAATATTTATTTTAGGTCATACGATTCTATCTCTTCACATTGATTACATCATTATTATATATAAAAATATTTGTACATTCCCTTAATTTTCATTATCCTTAAAAAATTATTGATTTTGACTTTAATTTCTTCCCTTATTTAATATTTTACCAAAAAAAAATGATATTCAAAATCTTAATATTTCCTTTAACTATTGCATAGATTAGATTAAGGGCTTCCACGTAGTTTAAAATAGAAATGATAGTGGACGATTATTATTGAGTAGGTTGTATTTTAAAAGTATTGGTTTATTATCTGGTCTTACTTGCAACAAGAGCCTATGTTTGTATTTGTTTTTTTTTTTTTTTACTTTTCAAGATTAGAAAATATTTGATCTAATATTATTTTTATTATAGTATGGTTGTCTTAAATCATATTGGAGTTTGTTTCATACACAAAAAATTTCATTTCATTTTTAATCATTTAACTTTAAAATCACTTACAATGTGTTTGGTTTCAATGTATTTTTGGCACTTAAATGAGTAGTGTGTTGCAAGTACATGAAATTTATGGTGTAATT
The DNA here is from genome assembly GCA_028583015.1 of Wollemia nobilis. Taxonomy (NCBI): domain Eukaryota; kingdom Viridiplantae; phylum Streptophyta; class Pinopsida; order Araucariales; family Araucariaceae; genus Wollemia; species Wollemia nobilis. The sequence goes on along the minus strand of JAQPPZ010001737.1, from coordinate 65,004 downwards.
TGTGTGTGACGCTCCCTCCCGTTGGATATGTGGATCTCCTTACAACATGTGCTTTTGGAGACGTTGGTATTAATTGTTGTACCTTTGCCCTCCCATTGGGTACGTGGTTCTCCTCAGGGTATGTGCCTTGTGGAGTCTTTGACATTTTTTTAAATTTTGAATCCTTGCCCTTGAAGCGACACGGTGGACGTGGGATTGTTCCCTTGGTGCTTCGGAGTAGAACTTCCTCGGTTCTCTCCAGCCCTTTTGTTCATTCCTCGTGTCTATTCTTGTCTCTTCGGTTGTTTCGTTGGTTCACTATTGGAGTGTTTGTGAACCCTCTTCTTCTTAATAGTGTAGACACCAAAACAGCACCAATCCGATTATGTGACTGCAAACACTAATCGCTTTGACAAACACAGCCCCCAGGGCAGCCCTCAGAGGTTAAACAGTGGTCTTAACCACTTTCATAGCAATTTTGTGAGGTCAAGGAGCAATTTGGCACACTTGGACACTTTGCCCGGTATTCGTCTCACCCGGGGACGAATTCAAAATAGAATCCGTCCCACCCCGGGACGAGTTCCGAATCCGTCCCTGGGTGGGACGAATTCTAAGCTTAACGGGCAAAAAGGCAAATGGTGCCAAGTGGCAGCCCGAACAGATCGGTTAAGGGCTCCTACCTTGCACGCATGTGTAAGTGGACGAGAGGGGCCGTTAGAGGAGTCGTTACAAGAAGCATTTATCAAAGTTCAAGTCAATGAAGGACTCCCCTCCCTCATGGGAAGACAAGAATGCCACATGGCGCCCATGGCCAACACTTGGCTTTTGTGCTTCCCTCCCAAAAGAGACCCCTTGGGTCTATAAAAGGTGGGACTTTTCTCACCCAAAATATACAGGTGGAAGAAGTGTTCAAGCAACGAAGTGCTTTGCCGAATCGAAGACTCACTTGCATCCCCCTTTGTTCACCTTCCTACATCCATCAATCTCTTTTGCAAGGGAGGTTGTTGGGTGGCCTTTGGAAGCTCGAACCTTACTCAAATCCGACGCATGGACATCTGAACCTACCAATTCGCCGACCCCCAATCCTAAAAGGTTTTGGGCCCATCCTTGGTGGATTGGCTCCAAAATCGAGGGCCAACGGTGGGAGGCCCACTTGGGCACCCCGCACCTCCAAGTTCTAATTTCAGTTTTTGAGCACTTTAGATTAATTTTTAGATTGCATTATGTGTTTACTAGGTCTGATTAGTCTATAATTGCAATTTTGTAGCTTTTGGTCAGAGTTTAGGGTGTTTTGTATTGCTTTATCGTTTCGCTAACTTGCAGGTGTCAAGGTCAAATTCCCGAGGGAGGAGGCCAAATTGGGAAAATCCGACCATCCGGGTCGTCCCAAAATGGCCCCAATTACCTAACCCCCTGTTTGCGGGAGTTTTGCGAGTCCCGGGATCCGACATTGGAGCAGCGACGGGTCGATTTCTCCTATTCGAAAGAATTCGTCCCACCCGGGGACGAATTACGGTCGAGATCGTCTGCCCGGGGACGAATTCCGGTTTAAGGTGAATTGGCCAGTGCCTCGGTGGCGGTGGCCTTACAGTGACTTTTCTTACCTTACGTCGGATTTTGAAGCAATTTGGATTCTTGTTTTCATGGTTTCGGGCAAATATTCGTATGCATATTTTGTTAGTTTTAGAGAGAGAATGCTTTTCATTTGCAGCGGGTGCTACTAACGTCTTGATCATTTCTTTGTTTGCGGGAGAAGCAGCGAGGCGAAGAACCCATCAACATCGGCGGCGGCATCATCTTAGCCCGCCCGGTGCAATCGTGGGCACGCGGAAGGAGGAACCATTCAACGATTGTAATCAAACCTTATTTGCGCTCCTAGCCCTTGAAAAGGGAGGAGGCATTATTGTAATGAGAGATCGAAAGAAATTAATGAAAGGGCTATTTTTCTTTATCTGATTGCGTCTCTTACAACATGTCTCTTTTCGTTTCATGTAATGTACATTCCTAGGACTTAGGCGTGCTTAACTTTGAATGCAATTGCACTTGGTGTTTCCTTTGACCGGAATCTCGTGCTTTCAGTGGCGATCACGGTGGGACTCTGTTCCCTGGTTTTTGAAATCACAGAAACTGATCAAATTTTTGTGTTTGTGCTTGACAGGTACATTTTTTTGTTGCGGATCGCTATTCGTCTCGACAGGGACGAATCCTTTTCTACAATTCGTCTGACCCTGAGACGAATTCAAATTCGTCTCTGGGTGGGACGAATTATGTTACGCAATTCGTCTCCCAGAGGGACGAATTCCTGTCTACGGATTTTCGGAGCAGAAATTCAGAGACAACAGGAGCAGGCGAGAGAAGAGGTAGGGATTTTCATGATCTCTGTTATATTTTTCTGTTTTTGTTTCTGTTTCGTTAATTGTTTTCATTTAATCTTGCATTGCATTAGGAAAAGTCATGTATGCTAGTTTCATTTTGTTGGATAAAACGAATCCCACACACATCACGAGACAACTTTAAACCAAGGAGCTGGTCGTAAGACCCCAACCCTTGATCAAGACCATTGGTGGATTTAATCACCACCTTGGCTTGATTTGCATCCATTTCCTGATTGTCAACTATTGTTAGGCGTAAATCCGATGAAGACGGACCGAGCGTAGGCTGGGGTGATTCCCATGCGCGCGAGGATAAGTTTTCTATGGTAGGTGCCATTAACGGGACAATCCCCCTTCCGTACCGCCTACGTACCACGTACCTTCTGCTCTCACGTACCTATAGTCTCCCTCTCGTAAGGGCGGGTATATAGAGAGGTTGGTATATCGGCTTGGCTGGTATATTGAAGGGGCGACCTTTTTGGAGTTATAAGAGCCTACATGATGCATTTAAACGTTCTACAAAACCTACAAAAACAAAACAAAACATCAAAATGCACTAAACCAGTCTAGGGCACACCAAGAATCCTTAAAAGAGATAATCACGGTTTTGTGAATGTGTGTGTTTAATTCTGTTTAGTGTAGACAAAAAAAAAATCATTAAAAACAAAGATAAAAAAATCTACGCATTTTGTCATTTTCTCCAAAAAGCTCCAAGGATTCCCGTAATCGCTTGGTCACTCCAAAATGCCCCAAAGGTGTCCATGAACCCTTTGGTCAACCCAAAATCACCCCAAATGTGCCCACAAGTGATGCAGGACCATCCAACAAAATATGGGAAATCTTACATTTTTCCCTAAATTTTAGTGCATCTTGCCGGGGCCATAACTTCTCAACCGTAGCTCCGATTGACTTGAAATTTTACAGGGAGTTAGGTGGGATAATTTTAAACAAATACAATTCCCTAGAATCCTATTTGCCCAGAAAAGTCAGTTTTCGGGGCCAAATTCCATCATCTAGTGCCCCGAAATTAGGTTTTAAAATTGGGCACGCAATTCTATGCACTTTTTGAGCTGTTCGGATGTCAATATCTCCTAATGTATTTAGATCTAGGACTTGAAACTTCATTTTTGTCTTATCTACTATAAGAGGGATGCGCACACCAATTTTGGGCCCCATCTGACTCATTTCAATTTTTAGGGCTTTTTAGAGAGACATCGTCATGGTGCTCACCCATAGCCAAGCCCAATCACGGGCGGATGCTATGGGGAATATCCAAGGAAGAACAAGTCATCTCCATTACAATCCCAAGGATTTGGTCATACCACCTTGGCGACCTAACACACAATGCAGGTCCCCTCCACACCTTAAAGGAAAGAGACTACGGGGACACCTCTTCGAGGAGCACTCCTGTTCAACATAGCACTCATCACACACCCTTCCATGAGGGGTACAGTCATAGGAGAGCTCCCTTAGATGATCGCTATGAGCGGTCACCGCGCGATGAAGCGCTAGGTCAACATAGGGTTCGACGGGAGGAACCACATCATTACACTACCCGTCCTTCACCCCCTCTAGTTGTCAGGACTACAAAGACAAATCCAGAGCACAAGGCTCCTCGGGCGGGGCGGGCCAACTCCACCCGTTCCTTTTTCATTTATGAAAGAGAGCACGAGGAAGACCTCTACCTTCCTCGAGAGCAATATACGGTGCGAGAGCAATATGCCTCCGCACTTGCTATCTATCAGGAACACTCACTGAGGCCAAAGCCTCGAGGGAATCTTGTTACCCCCAATAGAGGGAGGTCGCCTATAGAGATCTTGGATCACTACGACCGAGATAGATATCTAGAAGAGGCATCTAGGCCTTCTAGACATGAAGCAATGAGAGCTCCCTTAGATGCTCGCTATGAGCGGTCATCGCGCGATGAAGTGCTAAGTCAACATAGGGTTCGATGGGAGGAACCACATGATTACATTATCCCTCCTTCACCCCCTCTAGACTACAAAGACAAATCCAGAGCACAAGGCTCTTTGGGCGAGGGCGAGATAGCTCCGTCCATCCCTTTTTCACTTATGAAAGAGAGCACGAGGAAGACCTCTACCTTCCTCGAGAGCAATATACGTGCGAGAGCAATACGCCTTCGCACTGCTATCTATCGGGACCACTCATCGAGGCCAAAGCCCCGAGAGAATCTTGCTACCCCTAACGAGAGGGATGTGTCCTATAGAGATCTTGGATCACTACGACCGAGATTTTTATCTAAGAGAGGCGTCTAGGCCTTCTAGACATGAGGCGGTGGGACCAACTATCGTAGAATCTATCGAATATATCACACATCTCAAGCAACTCACGCAACTTGAGCTCGAACGACTACCGTTAGAGGAACCGTACCATATTAACGAAGAGCACCTTCAGGTGCCAGAAGGATGAGCTGTTCCAACACACTATGCAAGAGAAGACTCCAACCCCTCACATGCATAAGACAAAATATTTTGAGTGGCACAACCCATGGGGGGAAGATAGGTCATCGCGACCTCATCAAAAGCTACCCCCAACACCTCCTAGACAGGAGCGGGAAGCTACTCTCCCGATTCCTGAAGCACCACCCCCGACGCCTCCCTAGACATGAATGGGAGGCCGCTCCTATAACCAATGATGGGTGCCTTCCTCAGACATCCACCCAGGCTTATGAGCCACCCTTAGAAATTCATCAAGAAGCCTCTAAGGAATCAGAGCGCGAAGAAGAGCGGGATGAACTGCCCTACCAAGGCATGGGGGGTGCCATCTGGCCACCCCTCCATAAGCCCCAAGTTCCTCAACAAGAACCAACCAAAGAGGAGGAGTTCAAATCTCCCGATACATGCAAAGCACTAGAGCACTTAGAGTTGGTAGAGACCAAGATTTTGGAGCTCCCAAGGCCCAACTTACATGAGGCTCCTTTCGAAGAGGATCAACCTTTAACCATAGGGCTACCTGATGATGCAGTCCTCCATGTCTCAGAATCTCCAGATTCTGATGAGCTGTACTCACTAGTTGAAAGTGAAGATGAAACAGAGATAGCCCACAACAATCACATGCGACAACATCGACATCCCATAAAATTTGAAGAAGCATGTCAACGAGATAAACATAATACTAGGGCATGAGTGGCGTGTTAACCCACCGCGAGTGGGACCAAGCATTACATCCACAACTTTGGGCACACAAAGAGCAACTTCCACCAAGAGACATCATAGCAACATCAGTGCCGCGGGCGGACCCTATCCTCATCTCCGTGCATAGGGCCGATCCATTCATGCCCATACCTCTAGAGCCAGATCCGGAGTGCAAAGACCATCAAGCTAGGGGTACCTCTATCCCCTGAAGAACCATAATCCAAACCAAAAAGCTCCAAGGATTATCGCAATCTCTTGGTCACCCAAAAAGCTCCAAGGATTATCGCAATCTCTTGGTCACTCCAAAAAGCTCCAAGGATTATCGCAATCTCTTGGTCACCCAAAAAGCTCCAAGGATTATCGCAATCTCTTGGTCAACCAAAAAGCTCCAAGGATTATCGCAATCTCTTGGTCAACCTAAAAAGCTCCAAGGATTATCGCAATCTCTTGGTCACCCAAAAAGCTCCAAGGATTATCGCAATCTCTTGGTCACCCAAAAAGCTCCAAGGATTATCGCAATCTCTTGGTCAACCCAAAAAGCTCCAAGGATTATCGCAATCTCTTGGTCAACCAAAAAGCTCCAAGGATTATCGCAATCTCTTGGTCACCAAAAAGCTCCAAGGATTATCGCAATCTCTTGGTCACCAAAAAGCTCCAAGGATTATCGCAATCTCTTGGTCAACCCAAAAAGCTCCAAGGATTATCGCAATCTCTTGGTCAAACAAATCAAGAAATTCAACAAAAACAAAACAACAAAAATCATCAAAAACAACAAAGATTTGCATCTCAATTCTAGGCATACTCAAATTCATCAAAATCAACAAAAACACCATGCATAAATTTTACCACACTACAGTCAGTGGTCTGGGAATGTACTAAGAGTTTCGATGATTCAGTCATCATTTTCCTCTTTAGCCATGTAGTGTACCAAGTCGAACAGATTTTACAAAGGTAGAGTCATACTTGAAATACACCTTGTTACGTAACATCCCAACACAAATCAAAACACTAAAATTCCCAAAATTGTGTGAACGAAAGACGAAAACTGCAAAATAATCTAGGTCACCACAAGCGAAACGGTTATCTTGCTCATCCCACTGTGCGAATGACCCCTAGAATGCTGAGAGTTGGCAAAAGGACAAGCTTCCTCCCTACCCAATTCCCTAAGAATCCCTAAAGTTCTCAATAGTTGCAAAACACAAAAATTTGCAAAATGTCAAAACTCAAAAATTTGACAAACTATAGTGCACACATCAAAAGGCACAAACAACAGTGATTTTCATCACTCCATATCCCCAATCCCTTGCTCGAAAGAAAAACAAATCAAAATAAACAGTGATCTTATCACTACAAAAGAGCAAGTATCCCAATACAATTGAAAAAAAAAGAAGGGAGTTGACCTTGAATCCCTGGAACTCTCAGCATTCTGTAGGTCATAAGGCAAGCTTCAATACCAATTTGGTAACAGAAGTAAACCTCCCGCATGACGATATATCTGTCACATTAACTTGCGTACAGATCAATGTTTGCATGTGGATGAGCTAGCTTATGGCATCCTGGATTACAACGCAGATTAATCTTAGTACATACAACAAAGGAATTCGTGGAGCTAATTAGGTGATCCTCGGTACGGGTTCGGTTGAAAGCCCATTGGCACTGGCGGTATCCTAACAAATACCACTAAATGAACTCAATTGCACACACAGGGATGTGAAATAACTTGGTCAAAAACAAGTCCGATTCATACCTTGGTCAAAAGTCTTGTAAGATAAAGTACAGTCATGGCTAGTGAGCTAAAACCGTCTGAGTCTCAGAAAACCTTAGCTACATTTCTAAACCAACTGCGCTACTTTTCATCTTTGCAAATACCATCAAAAAATACAAAAATAGAAAAACCATGTATACATGTAGAGGCATACATCACAGCAATCACCTAAAAACAAAATAACAAAACTCTAAACAGTCTATGGTGCCATAGCCAAACATCACAAACCCCATTCATCCATTTCATATCTGCATATCACATATAAATCAAAACCATTTGCATTCATCATAGCATATGCATCCATCAAAATAAATCAACATGCATACATCCATATTCATCAACCATCATGCACAAGATCAAAGAAAATCAAAACAACAAAAAAAACAAATAAATGCAACAAAAAAACAAAAAGCAATAAACATTGCCAGACACAAGTGCTCTTGCACTTTACCTCTTGGCATAACAAAACTAATGTCGGGGTCTACAAATTGTTACTATCCTACTCCCTAAGAAGGCTACCATAGCCGGACCGCTCCACGGGAAGACGGATTTTGATAATTTAATCCCCAAATGATGTCACAAAAGGGAAAGAACAAAAACAACAAGAAAATCAAAACAACACAAAAAAAACAATAAACATTGCCAGACAAAAGTGCTCTTGCACTTAAACTCTTGGCATAGAAAAATTGATGTCGGGGTTTGAATTGTCACTATCCTACTCCCGAAGAAGGCTACCATAGCCGGACCGCTCCACGGGAGGACGGATTGCCGACAATTCAATCACCAAATGGTGTCACAAAAACAACAAAAATAGTACAAAATTCAACAAAAACACAACAAAAACATTGCCGGGCATAAGTGCTCTTGCACTTAACCTCTAGGCAAAGAAAATCGATGTCGAGGTCCAAATTATCGCTCTCCTAGTTCCCCAAGAAGGCTATCATAGCCGGACCGCTCCACGGGAAATAGGTTTTCGACGATTTCACCTCATTATGACATCACCAAAAGGGTTAACACCCACCAAAAATAGGTCCATATGTTGGAAAAATTGCACACGCTTAACGGTAAACCCTCTAAAGGCAACCTTGCACAAGTCATCTTGGGTCAAGCGACTCGTCGCTTCTCTCACGAAGGTCATTCCCTCATCGATTCGTCGCTTGAGGGGGTAGTCACACTTAGTCACCAACCAACAATCACACACCCAATTAAGGAAAACGACATGCATTCAAAGAATCATTGACAAAGACAATCACGCTCCTGCTTGGGGCGATAAACAAGCAACAATCAAATCAATCAAACACTTGGCATTTCGTGAATCATGAACACAAGGTTCCCCCCGAGGATAAAAACGCCCTTCACTTGTTCATGGTGATCAATGTCCAAGTTCAAGTCACACCTCACCAAAACAGGTTAATACTTGAAATCAAATTCCTTAGCTCGTCGGAAGCAAGGATTCAAGAATGCATGCCCTTTCCATACTTGGGGCATCAAAAGTTGGTTAGGTTACCAAGAAACCCTAATCATTAGTGCTTTGGTTATCTATTTTTGCTCAGCCTCTGCGTCACCCGTGGCGCATCCCAAAAAGGGGCATCTGTAGACACCAAAACAGCACCAATCCGATTATGTGATTGCAAACACCGATCGCTTTGACAAACACGGCCCCAAGGGCAGCCCTCAGAGGTTAAACAGTGATCTTAACCACTTTCATAGCAATTTTGTGAGGTCAAGGAGCAATTTGGCACACTTGGACACTTTGCCCGGTATTCGTCTCACCCGGGGACGAATTCAAAATAGAATCCGTCCCACCCCGGGACGAATTCTGAATCCGTCCCCGGGTGGGACGAATTCTAAGCTTAACGGGCAAAAAGGCAAATGGTGCCAAGTGGCAGCCCAAAACATTCAGTTAAGGGCTCCTACCTTGCACGCATGTGTAAGTGGAGAGAGGGGCCGTTAGAGGACTGTTACAAGAAGCATTTATCAAAGTTCAAGTCAATGAAGGACTCCCCTCCCTCATGGGAATACAAGGCCGCCACATGGCGCCCATGGCCAACACTTGGCTTTTGTGCTTCCCTCCCAAAAGAGACCCCTTGGGTCTATAAAAGGTGGGACTTTTCTCACCCAAAACATGCGAGGTGGAAGGAGTGTTCAAGCAACGAAGTCCTTGCCGAATCGAAGACTCACTTGCATCCCCCTTTGTTCACCTTCCTACATCCATCAATCTCTTTTGCAAGGGAGGTTGTTGGGTGGCCTTTGGAAGCTCGAACCTTACTCAAATCCGACGCATGGACATCTGAACCTACCAATTCGCCGACCCCCAATCCTAAAAGGTTTTGGGCCCATCCTTGGTGGATTGGCTCCAAAATCGAGGGCCAACGGTGGGAGGCCCACTTGGGCACCCCCGCACCCCTAAGTCCTAATTTCAGTTTTTGAGCACTTTAGATTAATTTTTAGATTGCATTACGTGTTTACTAGGTCCGATTAGTCTATAATTGCAATTTTGTAGCTTTTGGTCAGAGTTTAGGGTGTTTTGTATTGCTTTATCGTTTCGCTAACTTGCAGGTGTCAAGGTCAAATTCCCGAGGGAGGAGGCCAAATTGGGAAAATCCGACCATCTGGGTCGTCCCAAAATGGCCCCAATTACCTAACCCCCCTGTTTGCAGGGAGTTTTGCGAGGTCCCGGGATCCGACATTGGAGCGGCGACGGGTCGATTTCTCCTATTCGGAAGAATTCGTCCCACCCGGGGACGAATTACGGTCGAAGTCGTCACGCCCGGGGACGAATTCCGGTTTAAGGTGGATTGGCCAGTTGCCTCGGTGGCGATGGCCTTACGGTGACTGTTCTTACCTTCTGTTAGATTTTGAATCAATTTGGATTCACTTTTTTTAATGGTTTCAGGCAAATATTCGTATGCATATTTTGTTAGTTTTAGAGAGAGAATGCTTCTCATTTGCAGCAGGTGCTACTAACGTCTTGATCATTTCTTTGTTTGCGGGAGAAGCGACGGAGGCGAAGAACCCATCAACATCGGCGGCGGCATCATCTTAGCCCGCCCGGTGCAATCGTGGGCACGCGGAAGGAGGAACCATTCAGCGATTGTAATCAAACCTTATTTGCGCTCCTAGCCCCTGAAAAGGGAGGAGGCATTATTGTAACAGAGATCGAAAGAAATTAATGAAAGGGCTGTTTTTCTTTATCTGATTGCGTCTCTTACAACATGTCTCTTTTCCGTTTCATGTAATTTACATTTCTAGGACTTAGGCGTGCTTAACTTTGAATGCAATTGCACTTGGTGTTTCCTTTGACCGGAATCTCGTGCTTTCAAATAGTATAAAAAAAAAAAAAAAATCTATTACAAATTAAAATTTGCGCAAACACAAGGGTTTTAAAAATATATTTGTTTATATATAAGGTTTTAAAAATATATTTGTTTGTGTATAAGTTTGATGATTTTTTTAAGAATTTTTTTTTTTTTTTTTTAATCTTTATAATGATTGGTTTGTTAGGTAAAAATAAGTGATGAAACATAACTCTTGGAATAATTAAACCCGGACAGCTCACCGCAGCTCCGCTATACCAATCAAGGCCGAATTACTTGAGTGATGCATAATCTCTCCGTACCAAGGACTAAGGTAGCCCATACGATCCACGCGTAAGATGAAGACAAACCAGAGAATGAGTGTCTTAATCTGTTGTCGGGACTGCTTTGCACCTACTGGACGTACTGCGATGGAATCTACAGATTTCTAATTATTCTTTCACCACTTGTAAACAACACCATGAGCAATGAGACTTCAAAAGGGTTTGGCAAGTCAGATTTCTATTTATAGGATCTGTGCTGAGCGAGTGCGTCAGATACAAGTATGGGCTGCCAAATTTGTTGCCGCCAACAGAAACCTAAGAAGGGATTATGGTCTCCTGATGAGGACAGGAAATTAGTGGCTTATATCCCGATGTTGGAGCATGATGCCCAGCTTGGCAGGTATATTGGATTTACTTTTCTAAATTTAAAGATCAGCGAGGTTCCACTCTATTCTATCCTTCGTATCACAGCCAGATATTAGATCTCATAGAAATCCTAAATTCGAAGGTATAAGAATACGTCATTACGTAGAAGAATGCGCATCATAATGATCCTACACTATGCTTCGTATCATAGCCAGATATTAGATCTGATACAAATCCTAAATTCGAAGGTATAAGAATGCGTCATTACGTAGAAGAATACACATCATAATGATCCTACACACATGTCCAAGTCAAAAGCTTTGGGTTATATGAACTTATTTTTCACATTAAATTTATTTATGTGTTATGACTCAACTTTAAAAAATTAAAATAACAACACCATACTTGAAAAGGGTTTGGGAAGACAGTTGCCTTGAAAGTATTGATTAAGAAGAACTGTGCTCAGCGAGTGCGTGAGATACAAGTATGGGCTGCCAAACTTGTTGCCGCCAACAGAAACCTAACAAGGGATTATGGTCTCCTGACGAGGACAGGAAATTAGTGGCTTATATTACAAAGCACGGGCCTCGATGTTGGAGCATGATGCCCAGGTTGGCAGGTATCTTCTCGTAAACTAAATGTTATTGGATTTACGTTTCTAAATTTAAAGATCAGCGAGGTTCAACTCTATTCTATCCTTCGTATCATAGCCAGATATTAAATCTCATAGAAATCCTAAATTCGAAGGTATAAGAATACGCATCATAATGATTCTACACATGTCCGATTTTAAAATCTTTGGTTTCCATGAACTTTTAAACCTATGAACTTTTAACTTCTGAAATGCTTTGATCTGAAAGATGCTTTGTATTTTGGTTTTCTTAATTACACGTTTATTTACATTTAATGCTTTGTTGTGGAGGATGCATTTTACTTTGAAATTAATGGTTTTTTTTAGAAGATGGCACGTTTTCAAATGTGTGTTTTTGGAATTGGTAGTTGGCCAATTAAATAAAATTTTGGGTTCTACTCTTTAGTGGTTAAATTGATTATGTAATTTGATTTTGTTTTTCCTCTTTTCTATACCTGCAAAGAAACACACGCGGAAATCCTTGTAAACCATGAAGCTTGTAACAGATAGGTTTTCCTATGGATGACCATAAATATTATTTATCTGGTTACTCAACCAACAATTTTAAATTGGAACTAATAAAGATAGGTTGGATAGGTTAGATGATAGGAGTTGAATGTTTGTTGGTCAAAATTACGAGCCTTGGGAGGTAAGTCAGGTTTTCATTTAAGAGATCCAAATTCAAACCTAGGTATAAGGGGTTGAGCCTAAAACCCCTTGTAAAAATCCATGTTTTACACTAACATTTTGACAATGGAGCTTTGGTTCAACAGTTAAGACAAATAATTGACATAACTAACAAGAAGATGTTAAAAAGATAACAAACCTTTTAAAAACCTATTTTTTAATTAAAAAAAACCCAAAAATTGAATTTGATCCTACAACCAATCAGTATATTAAGTGCTCACATATTTACCAATCTTATCCATTTAAATTTGTTCAAATTCAACCCACAACAAATGTATATAAAAAATATTAATAAATAATTTTAAGATACAAAATATGTACTAAGGACTTCAAAATAAAGCTTGAACATCTATGTTTTTCATTTATATTTATTAATTTAATGAAATTTCAAAATTATAGCTTATATTATGTTGGCAATTTTGCACTTTGCCACATTGGAGATTTTGTTGGAACATTTTGATGTATTTTGATGCAATATGATGATACAATTTTGTCTGTCTATGGTGGCTTTTATTTCATCTATTCCTTGTTTATTTACATATTTGTATTGGTGTTATAAGTGTTTTTGTAGAATTTCATTCAGAATTTAAGTTTGCTTTGTTAAAAGGCATCTCTGAGCCTATGGAAATAAAAACAAACAATGAATGATTGGGAGGAGAATTTTAAGAAGTTTGTTATCTTGAATATGCCAATGCGTTCACCCCAGATAAGGTACGAACACCCCAATTGCCCTATTATCGGGTGAGCGAAACAACAAAAAATTCAAAACATTCAAGAGGAAGCAGGAAGAAGTTCAAAAAAATACATTTGCATTCATCCCAGTTGAGGGACGAATGGCTACAGGCGAACGTGATCCAACATCCGAATGCATTTGCGTTCGCTCGAATACAACGCGACATCGTCTTCGCCCCATTTGGAAGGAGGATGAGGCAAAATAAATTTTATAAAAAGGTGAACATAATATTGGGTGAAATGGATCACAGTCAAAGCTTTCGAGGGTGCCATATTTATACACATTAAATAATGGTGGAAATGAGTAACTCGAATCATGGATCCCGAGTGGAAAAGAAGTTGTGCAAGAGGAGCAGGAGAATTTTCATGATTTCCAAGGCATAAGGACGTTTCCAAAGCATTCAATGTTTTCCAAATTATCTGTGCATTGACGCCTGAGTTGTTCGTTTCTTGGGAATTATTCCTTGAAATATGGATCAATGTCTCTAAAGAAGGGATTTTCAATGATTATGAGGAGGAATTTTCTTATTTTTGTTTCTGATCCGAGATCATTTTGCTCTCTTGTGCATTAAATGAAATAGGCAAAAACCCTTATAAATACTAATGGAATTTCTATTTTAAAGGGAGGTTAAACACTTTGCGAGAATACTATCAAAATTCTCTGCATTAATACAAGGCATCAGGCTTTTGAATTTGCAAGTGATATTGTGTGTGATTTCCTTATGTACTCTACACTTCTATTTTACATTCATGTTTCTTGTTTGTTGTTAGATTTAAATTCAGCATTTGAATTTAAATATTGCTAGTGAGGGAGTGAATGTTGAAGTGTTATTTTGAAGGTTGTTACTGCAAGTTTATAAGTAAATTTTGCTACTTTTTCCTCTGTTAAATTCTATTTCATATTTTTATTATTTTCCTGCTGTTAGTCTACCCCGAATCCTGCACTTTGGCCTGTGGACACATTTCTCATTTCTTTCTGCATTTTTTTATTTCTTTCCTACATCCCTAGTCTTCTACCAATGTAGGATTTAGTTTGGGAACCAACCCTATCTGCATATTGGCACGGGGGACATTTATTTCCTCCAAACTTTCAATTTTGGTCATATTTAGGGTGCACACGTAGCGTTTGTTGATTAGGCATATATTTGACCAACATATTATTAACCAATATTTTAAATTATGTTAAATATTTTAAAGATATGTTTATGTTATGTATTTGATAGTTGGACTTGAATATTAAGCATGTAGCAACTTGTGGTAGGCACTAGCAATGGAAGAGGTATGAATTTGATTCCCATCATATTTACCCTTCACATTCTATGTACTTAATGGAAGAGGTATGAATTTGATTCCCATCATATTTACCCTTCACATTCTATATACTTCATTGATAGTGAATACTACACCGATGGGACAATTTATGTGACATATACCATTTTTCTATAAATATGCTAGAGAATACCAATCCCAAGAAGACAAGTGGATTTTTATTATTCATCATCAGTCATATTCATAGGGGTAGATAAGTGGATGCATAGTGGTAGAAATCCCTATCATTGCATTATAGGTGGTATTTTTTTTGGTTGGTATAAAATTTTATAAGTTTTAAAGGAATTTATTTTCGTGCTCATATTGTTGTTAATATTCCTAAACTTCTAGAGGTCATAACATTTGCATACAAAAGCATTCTAAATATTTATTTTAGGTCACAGGGTTCAATATCTTTACATTAATTACATAATTATTGTATATAAAAATATTTTTTCATTCCATTAATTTTCATTATCCTTAAAAAATTATTGATTTTGACTTTAATTTCTTCCCTTTAATATTTAAAAAAAATAAAAAATTCAATATCTTAATATTCACTTTAACTATTACATAGATTAGATTAAGGTCTTGGATCCACATAGTTTAAAATTGAAATGATAGTGGATGATCATTATTAAGTAGGATGTATTTCAAAAGTATTGGTTTATTATCTGGTCTTACTTGCAACAAGAGCTTACATTTGTATTTGTTTTTTTTTTGTTTTTTTTTTTAGGATTAGAAAATCTTTGATATTATCTTATTTCTATTATAATATGGTTGTCTTAATTCATATTGGAGTTTGTTTCATAAACAAAAGATTTCATTTCATTTTTAATCATTTAAATTTGAAATCACTTACAATGTGTTTGGTTTCAATGTATTTTTAGCACCTAAATGTGATACTTCTACATTAATAACATTTTATTAATTCATATTTTACTCTTAATATATTTTTAAATATTCATGACAACACATATTCATATATAAGTATCATTTTTTTACCCCTTAATAGCTAATCCCTTTTGTATTAATTTCTTTTGAGTGATATCAATGTTATTCAAAAAATCATTATTAATTAGTTTATAGAGTGATCCAAGAAGTTCAACCCCTAGTCAAAGTTTATGTAGAGTTTTTGTATTCGTAAAAAATCTCTGTGACCTTAAATATAAGTTTTTTATTCCTCCAATATATTTTTTGCATAGGGGTGTTGGTTACAACCACACTATTTTTTAGTAACTTTCAAGCTTAGGTTCAAACCATAGGTGCTGCTCCCCCCAAACATATTCCACCTAGTTTTTGTTGACCCAACATGAGGGGAACCATGTTATTCCTCCACAAGAAGAGACACTACCTTTTTCATCTTTGATTTTTGAACTAGAGAACATGAAGGAAAAGAAATCCTTGCAAAAATAAAGTCATCAAAAAATTTAACCAAATTTTTACTTTAATTTAATATGCTTTTGAATATCTAAGAACATATTAAACTTTCATATTAATCCTTTATTTTTTAAGAATTTTTATATCGTGTTGGATCATCTTATACTTAATAATCATAATTATAATTAAATAGATAAAAAATATCATAGATTCATTATTCTTTTTTTTTTTAATTTGGTTAGTGTGAAAACCCCTACGACCAACCAACGCATAGGGTTGGGCAGTCTCCTTCCAACCATGACCCCTCGTAAAGTTGAGAGCTATGCTTATCAATAGGAAATTTAACACATAGCCACCACACACCCATCCCCCACATAATTGGCCACGTCATGATTTGAACCTTGGACCACCCTAAGAAGAGCCAAGGCCCCGAACCGATGCGTTGTCCCCAAAATTTACTTTTCCCAAATATAACATTCTTACTTTCAATTATAAGTTATTTAAATGTTATTTATTTCTTCTCATCAAAATCCTTTATTTATTTATTTTGAAATTATTCAAAAATCTAAACATTAACTTAATTTATGTTTACATTCGCTCACTCTTAATTTATATTTTATTTCTTTTATGAATAATTTTTTTTAACTAAATAAAACAACTATATTCAAAAAATAAATTTTTCTTTCAAACCTTAATTAATATATAAATATATCAAAAATTAAATTCAAACAAACATAATGGTTTAAATATATATTTGTTTATGTATTAAGCTTGATGACTTCCTTGAGATTTTTTGTTTTGTTTTATTTTTTATTTTTTTAAGATTCCCGAGAATTTTTGTTTAAAAGGAAATTTATCACAAATTAAATTCAGACAAACATAGTGTTTTTTAAAATATATTTGTTTATGTATTAAGCTTATGACTTCCTTGAAATTTTTTTTGTTGTTACGTAGAAAATATTTATAATCTCTGAGTTGCTTTTCATTTATATTTATATTTATATATATTCATGTTTACATTCACTTTAAGTTTAAATTTTATTTGTTTCATAAATCAAAATTTTAATTAAATAAAATAATTATATTTTAAAAATTAAACGTTCTTAATGTAACCCTCTAGACTTTAATTAATATATAACAAAACTTGGTTTAAAATAAAATCTATTACAAATTAAAATTAGGAAAACATAGGGGTTTTATATATATATATATATATATATATATATATATATATATATATATTATTGAAATTAGAAAAGCATACAAGACCCAAGAATCATATTACAACAAAATTGTCTCATTCAAGCATATCATCTTTTGGCAAACTAGTAAGAGTTTGAGAGCACATTAAAGGAAACTGATACCACTCCCTAATATCCCAACCTTCTTGAAATTCAGAGATCCATTTAGCCAAACAATCAGCAATACCATTCCACTCCCTTGGAATATGAGTAAAAGCGATGAACTCCATATGATAACGAAATGGAGAATCTACTTAACCACCCCAACCAACCTCCAATTAACATTGGTAAGATTACAAGTATTCAACAAATTAATGAGAATTTGAGAATCCAATTTACAAATTATCCTACACCAACCCAAACCATATCCTTGTTCCAATGCATAAAGAATATTAAGGGCTTCCATATAATTATGGGTATGTCTTCCTTTAAAACATGATAAAAAGAAACATACTGCATTACTGCAATCACATCCCACTCCACCAATACCAGCATTTCCAGTATTACCTCTTGAAAACCCATCAGTATCAATCTTAAGAACCCCCTAGGAGGGGTGCCATCTACCCTCTCGCTGCACTCTATTATTGAATCTCATTATGCTAAAAGAAATAGTAACACGTGGACCAGACACCATCAAACCCAAACCATGAATAAGGAATACTAATCTGACATTTGGTAGACACATTTTCCTAAAGCATTCTCAAAATTCTCTGCCAGACTTGATAAACAGATACTTGTCTCCCTTGGAAAATTCTCATGATTCCTTTCAAGCCAAATTTATCAGAAGATGCACGAGGTACCAATATGCCAAGCAAAGAAGACCTTTAAAAATATATTTGTTTGTGTAATAATTTTGTTTTGTTTTATTGTTTAAAAAATCTTTTATAATGATTTGTTTTTTGTTTTTTTGATAAAAATAAAATAAGGAAACATAACCCTCCTAATAATTAAACTAAGACAATTCACCAACAAACATTAAACTATACTAAAGCCTAATTACTTGAGTGATGCATAATCACTCATCCCTCCGTACCAAGGACTAAGGTAGCCCGTGCGAACCACGCGTAAGATTACTTGAGTGATGAATAATCCCTCGTACCAAGGACTAAGGTAGCCCATACGAACCACGCGTAAGATGAAGGCAAACCAGCGAATGTAACAGATAGGTTTTCCTATGGATGACCATAAATATTATTTATGTGTTGGTTGCTCAACCAACAATTGGCTGCCTGAATAATAGGTTTAATATTTAAATCCGAGTGTATATAGAAAAGGATTGGTTAGATGATAAATGCCGATTGTTTGCTGATTAGTGTTTGCTGATTAGTTGAAAGTCAAGATCTTGTTGATTTTGTCTAACTCAATAATTATAGCAACAGTTTTAACTCAATAGTTATAGCAACAATATCCAATGGTTTTACTAATTCCTTTGTGTTTAAAAAAATAACAATGTTTAAGTACTTGTTTAAAAAGAAAATGTTTAAGTACCTATATAATATAGTTGTTTAAAAATAATAATTATTATATAATTGCATTGAAATTAGTCAATATTATGAGTCTTAGGAGGTAAGTGACAAGGCATCAGGTTTTCATTTAGGAGATCCAAATTCAAACCTGGGTAGAAGGGCTGAAGGTGAGACCCCTCATTAAAATCCATGTTTTACCCTAACATTTTGACAATGGTTCAACAGTTAGAACAAATAATTGACATAAGTGACAAAAAGATGTTAAAAAGAGAACAACTTAATTTAAAAAAAAAAAAACAAAAAATTGAGTTTAATATTTTTTGTTTGTTCAAATTCAACCTACAACAAATGTATATAAAACATATTGATAAAAAATTATAAAAAAAAAGTTTCACATGCTAATAATAAGTTAAAATTAAACTAAATTAAAAAAAAACTGTACGGAGTATATTTTATTGGATTGACCAGAAAATACCATGTAATGGAAAGCATGGAAAGCTCTTTCTTCATTTTTCATATGACAACATATGCTATTCATTTTGATATATACTTATGTGTGTATAACGTTCAGCTTTGCGACTGAATATCTAGTTTATAGAGTGATTCAAGAAACTCAACCCCTTGTCAAAGTTTTTGTATTCATAAAAAATATCTATGATTTTAAATATAAGTCTTTTTTTCTTTCAAGATATTTTTTTTTCATTGGGGTGTTAGTTACAATCACATTATCTTTTTTTTTTTTTTAGTAACTGTCAAGTGTAAGTCCAATTCACAGGGGCTGCTCCCACCAAACCTATTCCATCTCGTTGTTTCATTATTTTTTTAGTAACTGTCAAGTGTAAGTCCAAATCACAGGGGCTGCTCCCACCAAACCTATTCCATCTCGTTGTTTTTGACCCGGCATGAGGGGAACCATGTTATTCCTCCACAATATGAGACGCTACCTTTTTCATCTTTGATTTTTGAACTAGAAAAGAACATGAAAGAAAAAAATCTTTGCAAAAGGAAAGTCATCAAACAATTTAACCAAATTTTTACTTTAATTTAGCATGCTTTTGAATCTCTAAGAAACATTGATAGTACCTATTAAAATTTCGTATTAATCCTTTATTTTTAAGAATTGTTATACCATGTTTGATCATGTTATACTTAATAATCATAATAAATTAAATAAATAATATCATAAATTCATTATTATTTTTTATTTGGTTAGTGTGAGAAACCCTTACGACCAACCCACAGGAATGAGAAGACTATTTCCCAACCATGACCCCCTATAAATCCAAGAACTATGCATATAAATAGAGAATTTAACACACAGTCACCACACACCCATCCTCTCACACACTTGTCCATGACGTGGTTTGAACCTTGGACCTCAGGGATAAGAGCCAAAGCCCGCGTTGTCCCTCTTAAAAATCTATTACTTTTCCCAAATATAGCATTCTTACTTTCAATTAAAATTTATTTAAATGTTATTTATTTCTTCTCATCAAAATCCTTTATTTATTTTAAAATTCTTCAAAAATCTAAACATAAACTTAATTTATGTTGACATTCGCTCACTTTTAATTAATTTTATTTCTTTTATCAATATCTTTTTTAGTTAAATAAAACAACTGTATTCAATAAATAAAATGTTCTTAATGTAACCCTTTACACCTTAATTAATATATAAAACTTTATTTAAAAGAAAATTTATTACAAATTAAATTCAGACAAAGATAGTAGTTTTAAAATATATTTGTTTATGTAATGACTTCTTTGAGATATATATATATATATATTTTTAATTTTAGAGAATTTTTGTTTAAAAGAAAATTTATCGCAAATTAAATTCAAACAACATAGCTTTTTTTTTAAATATATTTGTTTATGTATTACGCTTGATGACTTCCTAAAAAAAAATTGTTGTTACGTAGAGAATCTTTAAAATATCTTGCTTGATATATATATATATGTATATATAATTCATGGCTTCATTCACTTTTTAGTTTAAATTTTATTTATTTCATCAATCAATTTTTTAATTAAATAAAACAACTAATTTTCAAAAATTAAATGTTTTTAATGCAACCTTTAGATTTTAATTAATATATAATCAAACTTGGTTTAAAAGAGAATTTATCACAGAAGAAGGGGCTAAGGCTCTGGGTCCGGAGCGATATTCTCTTTGAGTGAAAGTTTCCCTGTCTTTCTGGCTCGATCTGGTTGCTTCTCATGGTCTAAATGCTCTGTTGTGGCAGATGGTGGTGTTTGTTGCTAGATGGGGGGCCTCTCTAGTTTTTCCTATTTTTATTGGGTACTTTTTTAGCAATTGTTGATCTGGCTTTGGTCTATCTATTTGCTGGTCTAACCTGTGGGGGTGATTTGAAGCCTTTGTTTGTGCCCCAAAATGTTCTTGTTGATGTTATTTAGCTTGGGGACTATTTTTTGGGGTGGCAAGCATATGTTCCTCTTGGTTTAGCTTTCAGTTGAGGGCTTTGGTCAATCGGTTATTCATTTTTTCTGGTTTTGGTTTGCTTTTGAATATCTGGTCTAGGTCTTGGGGGGATAGGGCCAAATGTTGATCCAAACCTGCTAGGGTGATTATGGGTTGTTGTTGTTGTTGTAATAGTTGTTGGATGATTCCCTTGGCTGGCTCTGAGCTAGGTCTTCGGGTGCTTGGGTGGTTTGGTTGGGGTTTATGGTTGCAAAGTTACTTTCTCCAGATCTATCACTAGTGGAGTTGCGGGCTGGTGCGCTTGCAGGTTTGGCATTCAAGGTGGTTTTCGTTAGGGTTTTTGTGACCCACTGTGTTGTAAAGTGGTCTTTGATTATGGGTATTAGTCCCAATATTTTGTTAGGGGGTTTTTCCTCTCTGAGCAGGCGTTTTTATTTTGTAAATGTCTCATGTTTGTTCGTGTTTTGTGGTTGGGTGTTGCATGGTGCTGCAAAATTCAATTTTTTATTGTGTTTCTTAGTGGAGATCTCCATTTGCCTCCTCTAGGCTTAAATATTTTTGGAAGTTCCTTCTTCCTCATGTGCTTTGGGGGGTTTGGAAGGAACATAAAGCTTGAGTGTTCAAACACTTGAAGAATAATTTTGAGCATTTTAGTTTTAGAATTCTTTGGAAGGTTGTGGAGAATATTTCATCAGCGTTCAAAATTTGATCTCTCCTCAGGCTTACTACCCGAGCGAAACTGTGTTCAAGGAACGGTTAGGTTTCGTGTCGTTGGCTCGGCCTCCACCTGCTCCTAACCTATGAAGGCATGTTCGTTGGTCCCCACCGCCTACTCTCTGGTTTATATTAATATTTGATGGAGCTTCTAAAGGGAATCCCGACCTTGTTGGTGCAGGAGGAGTGATTCAGGACAATTATGGTGATATTATTTTGGAATTTGCGGACTATCTCGGTACTCAATATTCCATTTTTGCAGAAGCATGGGCTACCTTTGTTGGTGTGATGCATTTAAAAAATATTGGTATCCGTAATGCAATAATCGAAGGTGACTCTTTGTTAGTGATTAATATGCTTAAAGGGGTCTGTCAACCTGGTTGGAAGGTGTCTAATATTATTAATGAAATTATTTGGAACTTCCACTCCTTTGATAATGTGGCGTTTGAGCACGTGCTCAGAGAGCACAATGCAGTGGCCGATTTATTGGTGAATCTGGGTGTTTCGTCCCAAGGATTTTTTGTTTAACAAGAGGATTTCCCTATGGAGATCGTTAGTCGCGTAAGAGATGAAGTTCCTTAAAAGTTGTCAGAAGTTTATTCTTGGGCTACGTTTGTGATGGACCATTTGCTACCTCCGTAGATCTTTGGTAGTGTGCTACAGGTACATGGAATTTATGGTGTCATTTGTGTGTGACTGGCTCCACTCTTATTTGTTGTACCTTTGCCCTCCCATTGGGTATGTGGATCTCCTTACGGTATGTGCCTTTGGAGATGTTGGTAATAATTGTTGTACCTTCGCCCTCCCATTGGGTACGTGGTTCTCCTCACGACATGTGCCTTATGGAGTCATTAGCAATTTTTAAATTTTGAATCCTTGCCCTTGAAGCAACGCAGTGGATGTGGGATTGTTCCCTTGGTGCTTTGAAGTAGAACTTCCTCGGTTCTCTCTAGCCCTTTTGTTCATTCCTCTTATCTGCTCTTGTCTCTTCGGTTGTTTCGTTGGTTCACCATTGGGGTGTTTGTTTGTGTTCTTTGGTTGTGGCCCTTGGGGCTTATCTCTTGTAAAAGGTTGTGGGGTTCCTTTCAAAACCCTCTTCTTCTTAATAGTATCAAAAAAAAATCTATCACAAATTAAAATTTGTACAAACAAATAAATTTTAAAGATTTTAAAAATATATTTGCTTATGTATAAAATTTTAAAAATATATTTGCTTGTGTATAAATTTGATAATTTCTTTTTTTAAATATTTATAATGATTGATTTGTCCTGTAAAAATAAAGTAATGAAACATAACCCTTGCTTTATCTAAATAACACACAACACCACGAACACTTGCTTTGCAACTGTTATTATATTGATGAAGATCTATGCTAAACAAAGGACACATCACATGTTTTCTTGGAAAAATAAAGTAATCATTTACAATCGTTTTACCTTTTTAGCTGCTTTAGATCAGGGCAGGGCTTGCTGTTTTTGACGAAACAATCGACCACATCACGTATTTTTGAAAAGAAAAAAAACAAAAGAAAAAAAAGTCATTGGAAACAAACGACCCCATGACATATTTTTCCAAAACAAAATCATTGCACGTTTTTAGCTACTCTATATCAGGTTAAATTTTATTTCTATTTATAAATTTATTAAAAATATTGTCACTTTATATTAAATGGGTTATGTGGTTTTTGTAAGATATCTTAATGGTTAGAGTTTAAAGCTTTTTTTAGGAGATACAGGTCTAAACTACATGATGTGTATGTTTTTATGAGTGAGATTACCCAGAGTTATGATTCAATATTTTGTTTTTTTGGCATAGTTTATGTTATTCTAATTTGAACTATTAAAGTGCATGACCTTCTAAAAAGTAAGAATATAAGTGATGTAATAAACAACCTTAATGAAGTAATTGTGCTATAAGAAAGAAACATTAAGGCTACTCGTAATGATAGTGCAACTAGATACAAATTTCTATATTTGAGAAGAAGGTAACCTCTTTAAAATGTAGGTAAGGAGATTAGAGTCCCTGTAAGGAGAGGAAGAGAAGCCTTTACTTGGTTATCTTATGTTTGTATGTTTAAGGATACTTCACACATTATTATTTTTGAAAAGTTAATAATAATATGAAAGTTCGAAAATATAAAATTTATTATGTTAATTTTTATTGTTTATAAATATTAAAAAAAAATTGTGTAATAATAATATATAGTAATAATAATATATATATAGATATAAATAATGTTTTAGCTCTTCTTTTCTATTTATATAATAACTATGATATTCTTGATAAAAATTTATTTCCACTAACATGTGTTGATTTACATTAACATGTGCTTAATATTTTTAATAGAAATGTTCAAAAGCATGATTAGAGTACACCATTTGTTTGTGTCTTTAAAAATTTAACCTTTTTTCTCAATCTGAGCATAATATTCATTATAACAATATTATAAGTACTTTTGGTCTCTTAAAAATAAGTTTATGATACAAAATATGTATTAAGGACTTCAAAATAAAACTTTAACATCTATGTTTTTCAATTGCATTTATTAATTTCATGAACTTTAAAAATTGTAGCTTATATTATTAACCAATATTTTAAATTGTGTTGAATTTTATTTATTTTAAAGATATGTTTATGTAATGTATTTGATAGTTGGAATTGGATATTAACCATGTAACAACTTGTGGTAGGCACTAGCAATGGAAGAGGTATGAATTTTATTCCCATCATATTTACCTTTCACATTCTATGTACTTCATGGATGGTGAAGACTAGACTAATGTGACAATTTATGTGGCATAAACCCTTTTTCTATAAATATGCTACAGAATACCAATCCCAAGAATACAAGTAAACTTTTATAAATTTTCATTTGTCATAGTCATAGGGGTAGATAGATGGATGCATAGTGGTAGAAATCCCTATCATTGCATTATTATAGGTGGCATTTTTTTTTATTAGTATAAAATTTTATAAGGTTTAAAGGAATTTATTTTCTTGCTCATTTCATGTTAATATTCCTAAAATTTTAAAGGTCATAACATATTCAGACAAAAGTATTCTAAATCTTTATTTTAGGTCACAGGGTTCTATCTCTTCACATTGATTAATCCCTTAATAGCTAATTCCTTTTGGATGAATTCCTTTAGAGTGTTATCAATGTTATTTAAAAACTCATTATTAATTAGTTTATAGAGTGATCCAAGAAGTTCAATCCATAGTCAAAGTTTATGTAGAGTTTTTGTATTGATAAGAAATCTCTATGACCTTAAATATAAGTCTTATCTTCCTCCACAAATTTTTTTCCATAGGGATGTTGATTACAACCACACTATTTTTTAGTAGTTGTCACCAAACCTATTCCTCCTCATTGTTGTTGACCTAGAATGAGAGGAACCATGTTCTTCCTCCACGATAAGATACACTACCTTTTTCATCTTTGATTTTTGAAATAGAGAAAAACATGAAGGAGAAAAAATCCTTGGAAAAAGAAATTCATCAAACAATTTAACCAAATTTTAACTTTAATTTAATATACTTTTGAATCTCTAAGAAACCTTGCTTGTATCTATTAAACTTTCATATTAGTCCTTTATTTTTATGAATTGTTATATGATGTTTGATCATATTATATTTAATTATCACTGTTAATTAGATAAAGAATATCATAGAATCATTATTTTCTTTTTTCTTTTTTTATTGGAAATATATCACTTTATCCAAATATAGCATTCTTACTTTCAATTAATTTTTTTTTTAAATGTTATTTATTTCTTCTCATCAAAATCTTTTATTTTTTTATTTTGAAATTTTTTAAAAATCTAAACATAAATTTAATTTATGTTTACATTCGCTCACTCTTAATTTAAATTTTATTTGATATATTTTTAACTAAATAAAACTATTTATTCAAAAAAATAAAATGTTCTTAATATAATCCTTTAGACCTGATTTAAAAGAAATTTTATTACAAATAGAAGTTTTAAAAAAATATATTTGTTTATATATTAAGCTTGATAACTTCCTTTAAAAAAAATTGTTGTTAAACCAAAAAAAAAAAAAATCGTTATAATAGTTGACTTTCTTGTCATATATATATATAAACTAACTTAATTCATGGAACAACTCAAACTAAGGCAGAATTAGTTGAGTGATGTATAATCCCTCGGTACCAAGGACAAAGGTATTAGTTGAGTGATGTATAATCCCTCCGTACCAAGGACTAAGGCAGCCCATACGAACCACACGTAAGATTACTTGAGTGATGCATAATCCCTCCGTACCAACGACTAAGGTAGCCCATACGAACCACGCTTAAGATGCGTAAGATAAAGACAAACCAGCGAATGAATCTCGTAATCTGTTGTCGGGACTGCCTTGCACCATCATTTCCTTGTGTCTGAAGGCCCAGACGAAATCTACAGATTTCTATTTATACTTTCACCACTTGTAAACAACACCATACTTGAAAAGGGTTTGTCAAGTCAGTTGATTTGAAAGTAATGATTAAGATCTGTGCTCAGCGAGTGCGTGAGATACAAGTATGGGCTGCCAAACTTGTTGCCGCCAACAGAAACCTAACAAGGTATTAATCCTGACAAGGACAGAAAATTTGTGGCTTATATTACAAAGCACGGGCCTCGATGTTGGAGCATGATGCCCAGCTTGGCAGGTATCTTCTCGTAATCTAAATGTCATTGGATTTACGTTTCTAAATTTAAAGATCAACGAGGTTCCACTCTATTCTATCCTTCGTATCATAGCCAGATGTTAGATGTTAGATCTGATAGAATTCCTAAATTCGAAGGTATATGAAATGAAATGAAAGATTTTAATTACTTCCGCGAGATCCAAAAATGGTTTATGGGGATCCAAAAATGGTTTATGGGATTTCAAATATGGAAGTACAATTACTCAAATCATATCATATGATCTTTAATATCTTTGAGAAGGTTGTTCCTTCTTCTGCTGATTTGTGTTAGCAATTCCCCAATTTTTTTTTATTTTACTGTCTTAAAATAAATCTGCCATAAACTCGTTCCCAAGTAAAACTCAAGCATTTATAGATGAAGTGTTCCTCTGTCTCTACTACTCCTGTGCTGCATAGAGTACATATTCTTTCTCCCCATTGTTCTTTGGGCGTTGTCCATCTCCTTGTTTCACATCTAAGCCTATGAGAGCTAGTCCTTATTTGAGCAATGAGTATTTTTTCCTTCCACTTGATTTCGATGCCTATATACGCTTTTTCCTTGTGGTCATAGGTTGGGTTAAAATTTGCAATATAATATTGTCTTTTCCTGCTTGTATTTTTCCACATTCCACTTCTAAACTTTTCATTCACATAATTTTTTATGTCTTTGTTGACATTTGGGCATTCATTTATGTTGATTTCCCAACGTTTCATCTATTTATGATTTTGTTTCATCCATGTATTATTTCTTCTATGCAACTCTTCGTCTCTAGCTGCCCTAGGTCATCTATCATTTGTCATATTTTCTGTTTTTTTAAGTAACATAACAACTTGGTCATAGCAATTGCTTCTAAAGAGAACATTCCAATTTCAGCTAGAATAATTTCATAAGGGGTTGTGGCCTTAATTTTGAGAAAGTTTGTGATATTTTTGAATTCTTTCTATTTGCCTCCATTTTGCATTTGTTGTACCACTAGTAAGAATACATCATTACGTAGAAGAATACATTGATCATGTACAAGTCAAAAGTTTTGGTTTTCTCTCATTTTTATTTTTTAATAATACTTCTTATACATATTTATCATGGAAATTGAATCCGGGTCATATCATTGATAATACAAGTGATGATAATACAAGTGACTTATAAGTGACAGCCTTACGGATAGACCACACTCACAAAGATTACTTTTATATTTTGTAATTGCAGTTTTATTTCAAATTAAATTTTTTAGCTTTTCTAAACTGTTAAACTTATAATTTTTTGTTATATTTTATGATAAACATTTAGTTTCATATTAATACTTATTTATTATAACTTTAACTTCAAAAATACTTTGATTTAAAAAATGCATTATATTTTAGTTTTTTTAATTCCACATTTTTTCCCTCTTTTGAATTAGGCATGCTTTTCTATATCTGAAACGAAACGCACGCGGAAATCCTTGTAAACCATGAAGCTTGTAACAGATAGGTTTTCCTATGGATTACCACAAATATTATTTGAGTGTTTTGGTTATTTAATTAATAATTGATTGTTTTAATTATAGGTTTAAGATTTAGGATAGATTAGAGGATAAAAGTTGAGTTTTTGCTAGTTAGTTGAGAGTCACCATTAAGTTAATTTTGTCTAACTCAACAGTTATAACCAATGATTTTATTGACTCCCTTATATATTAAAAAAATGTTTGAATACCCATTTAACATAGTTGTTTAAAAAATAAATGTTTAGTACCTATTTAATATAGTTGTTTATAAAATAAATATTATTATATAATTGCATTACATTTTTTTAAAGTATGAGTCTCTGTAATTCATCCCGTTTTTATTTAAGAGATCCAAATTCAAACCTAGGTATAAGGGGTTAGGGTTGAGACCCTTCATAACAACCCATGTTTTACCCTAAAACTTTGACATTGAACCTTCTTTCAACAAGTAGGACAAATAATTAACATAACCTACAAGAAAATGTAAAAAAATAATGCAACCCTTTTAAAAACCTACTTTTTAATTTAAAAAAAAAAAAACCAAAAAATAATTTTTACCCTACCATCAAACCAGTATGTTAAGTGCTCAAGATTTATTTGTTAAAATTCAACCCACAAAAAAATATGTAAATATTATTTATGTGTCTTGGTTACTCAACTAACAATTGATTGCCTTTAATATTTAAACTGGAGTTTATTTAGATAAGAATAGGTTAGATGATAGGAGCTTTTTGTTTGTTGGTTAGCTGAGAGTCACGATCCCTTTGATTGTGTCTAACTCAATAGTTATAGCAACAACACCCAATGGTTTTATTGATTCCCTTGTGTTTTAAAAAAAAAACAATGTTTAAGTACTTCTTTAAAAAGAAAATGTTTGAGTACCTATATAATATTATATAATATAGTTGTTTAAAAATAATAATTATTATATAATTGCATTAAAATTGGTCAATATTATAAGTTCTAGGAGGTAAGTGGCAAGTCATTAAGGGCTGAGACTGAGATCCTTCATAAAAATCCATGTTTTACCCTAACATTTTGACAATAATTCAACAGCTGAAACAAATAATTGACATAACATGCAAACCCTTTTTAAAACCTAATTTTTAATTTAAAAACAATAACCCAAAAATTGAGTTTGACCCTATAATCAACCAGCAGATTTACCGATTTGTCCGTCTAAATTTGGTCAAATTCAATCTACAAATGTATATAAAAAATATTGATAAAAAATTAAAAAATTGTTTCACATGGTAATAATACAAGTTATAATTAAACTAAATTAAAAACAAACTAAACCATATTTCCTTGACGGAGTATATTTTATTGGATTGATCAGAAAATCATGTAATGGAAAGCTCTTTCTTCATTTTTCATATGACGACATATGCTATTCATTTTGATATATACTTGTGTGTATAACGTTCAGCTTTGCGACTGAATATCTAGTGCTTGTTTGTTGTGCCGGATGCGGGAAGAGTTGCAGACTGAGATGGCTCTACTACTTGAGACCCGGCCTGAAACGCGGTGCCTTCTCCCAGATGGAAGAAAAGCTTATCATCCAAGCCCGTACAACCCTTGGAAACAGGTACAAATCTTCGAGAACCATAACATCTTATTTCAGCTTAGTGAATTGTAGTGTAATTTAAATGTGTTCGGATTAAAGAGTTGGTCCATGATTGCGAAGCTTCTTCCGGGACGAACAGATAACGAGATTAAAAACTTTTGGAATTCGCGCATTAAGAAAAAGGGGATCGGAAACCGCTTGTTAAAGAACAATGGATGTTTGGAACGATGTGAAGTCAGGCCAGTTCTAGTGGTTCAACCAGACTTGGTGGCGGAAGATGTGGAGTATCTAACCAAACATGCCCTTATTGACAAATTTTTGGGCATCCAAATTTCTCTCCCCTTTATGGAGGCTTGGGTCAGGAAGAATTGGAATCCTGAAGGCAATGTGGAGGTGATGTTGAGTGCGAACAACTATTTTATAGTGGTTTTCTCTTGTATTGTAGATCGTAACAAAATTTTTTAAGGGGGTCCTTATTTCTATAACCAAGTGGGACTCTTTCTTAAACCCTGACATATAGGTTTCAACCCATCAGAGGAGCGGCCGTTGCGGGTTCCAGTATGGGTGCGGCTTCCATGGCTTCCGTTGGAATTCTGGAGAACTGATATCTTGCATAAGATTGAAAGCATGAGATTCCGGAAGGAAGAAATACTAAGATGCAATGAAAACAGAACCGGATTGATGCATGAAATGACACAGATATAATCAAATTAAAAAGCAGGAGCACAACCCTTTTTATTAATAAGATTCTGACTCGGTTACAATAAGTCTCCTCAGTGACATATTCTCGGTTACAGTTATGATTAATAATCTTCTTCTATCCGCATGCCCACATTCGAACTGGGCAAGCCAACGTGCTGTCGCCGCTTATTGCGGATGGATACTTGCTCTTTTCTGTTTATCCTGCGTTCAGAGAAACACAGAGGCGTTAGTAGCACCTGTGACGTATGATAAGCACATGATAGCAGAATAAAATAAAAAGCAGCGTATAATGCGACGTATGATAATCATTTAATAAAGTCGCAGATGTTATATTCAAACAATGATGAAATCTGAATGTGCTTTTATAAAAGTGGAGCAGAGGGCCACTGTCATTGAAATAATCGGTCAAACTACACTCGAATGTGACGCATCTACTTGCAGGTTAATGAGATACCGAAAAAGACCACGAGAGCATAATAATATCGATACGTATATTAAACACATAATGCAGAAAGAACCCTAATGCAGGATAAACAACGCGCAAGAACAGAATATATATATTAAAGCGAAACCAGCGAAAAGGTATGGGGTGCCCAAGCGGGCCGCCCCCGTTAGAACTTAATTATGGCGCCAATCCAATAAGGAAGGGCCCAGAATCTTTTATATTGAGTTGTCGTCGAATTAGTGGGATATAGTGATCCACTGTCGGGTATGAAGGTTCGGCTTCACCTTCTGGAAAGCCACCAATAACCTCCCTCGTGAAAGAGATTACAGGTGCAGAAGACTGAATCCGAAAGGAATATGATCGGGTCTCTGGATGAGCAGCACTTCGTTGCATTTTTAAAATGCTTCGTACCTCCTTTTTTTTTTTGCATTGAGCTAGTTTTTATAGAGGATTTCGCCTCTGAGATATTAACGTCAAAACCCTAAGTCCGCAGGAGCCGCTGAGATTTGACCATTGTCAGATGATTATGAGGCATGGCTCGCACTGAGATTATCGCTAGGAACTCACATCAATAGTTATGAGGCATGGCCTCGGACCGGATTTGTTGTTGAGACTGCTCGTCTCATTACTGCAGTTGGTGAAGTCCGTCATTTTTATAGACCCACGGGGTCTCTTCAAAGATGGTATGTAGTGACGCCATGTGGCGGCCATGTCCTCCCAGGAGGTAGGAAAGTCTTCCGCGACTTGGGCTGCCATCTGTCATTAAGTCATTTTTTTATGCCTCTGATTGGTTGACGCCTTTGATGCCGAAGTGTCGCGATATCGCGACACTTCGGCCAGGTCTTGGCTTTGGGGCCGAAGTGTCGCGATATCGCGACACTTTGGCCAGGTCTTGGCTTTGGGGGTCGAAGTGTCGCGATATCGCGACACTTCGGCCAGGTCTTGGCGTTTGGCCCAAAGTGTCGCGATATCACGACACTTCGGTCGGGTGTTGGCTTTTGGCCGAAAGTGTCGCGATATCGCGACACTTCGGCCGGGTGTTGGTTTTTGGCCGAAAGTGTCGCGATATCGCGACACTTCGACCGGGTGTTGGCTTTTGGCCGAAAGTGTCGCGATATCGCGACACTTCGATCGGGTGTTGGTTTTTTGCCAGAAGTGTCGAGATATTGTGACACTTCGGCCGGGTGTTGGTTTTTGGGGCCGAAGTGTCACGATATCGCGACACTTCGGTCGAGGCTTGTTTTTTTGATAAAGGCTTTGCTTTTGATGAAGGTTTGGCTTTGGATACCAGATTCCATATGATAAGTCAGGAGTAGGGTTCAACCACCCCCTGCCCTTAGACATCTTGGTCGAAAATATGCAAGGCCTAGAAATAGGCAACAAGGGGGGATTGGCACCGGATCTTTATGCCAACCCGAATATAGAATATACATTGGGAGATTACCTCCCATGGTCAACAAACACCCTTGGCAATAGTAGTAATCCCTCTCCTTTGCTAGAGAGAGGCGAGAGTTCGGAGATTAATCCTCAAAGAGAACATCAACGGCTTCCAGACATCTTTTTGAAGCTATTCCCCTTAGAGGTTCCAACTGAACCAACACAGTGTCAAGAGAATCAGATCCCTCCACCAAAAGTGGAACAACCGCAATGGGACCAAATTAACTTGCTGGAACAAGGAGAGCCCTCAACATCGCAAGTAACTATTGCTGAAGAGAATGAACATTTTTGGGTCTCCGAAAGTGATTCAGAAGATGAGACTGAGATGGACTATCTCAGACATGCACGACGGAATTACCGCCCTTTAACTCATGAAGATCTAATGGGACAGATGGGAATACTGCTAGGGCATGAATGGTGGGTAGACCCAGCAAGGTGGGACCAAGTGTTGGATCCATGGCTCCAAATTCAAGATGAGCACCATCCACCCCGATACCCTATCATGACAATAGTACCGAGGGAAGACCCTGTCCTCCTTTCAACACATAGGGCCGATCCGTTCATGCCCGTCCCTACAGAGCCAGATCCAGAGCGCAAAGACCATCAAGCTGGGGGTACCTCTATCCCTTGAAGAACCATAATCCAAACCAAAAAGCTCCAAGGATTATCGCAATCACTTGGTCACCCCAAAAAGCTCCAAGGATTATCGCAATCACTTGGTCACCCCAAAAAGCTCCAAGGATTATCGCAATCACTTGGTCACCCCAAAAGCTCCAAGGATTATCGCAATCACTTGGTCACCCCAAAAAGCTCCAAGGATTATCGCAATCACTTGGTCACCCCAAAAAGCTCCAAGGATTATCGCAATCACTTGGTCACCCCAAAAGCTCCAAGGATTATCGCAATCACTTGGTCACCCCAAAAAGCTCCAAGGATTATCGCAATCACTTGGTCACCCCAAAAGCTCCAAGGATTATCGCAATCACTTGGTCACCCCAAAAATCTCCAAGGATTATCGCAATCACTTGGTCACCCAAAAAGCTCCAAGGATTATCGCAATCACTTGGTCACCCCAAAAAGCTCCAAGGATTATCGCAATCACTTGGTCACCCCAAAAAGCTCCAAGGATTATCGCAATCACTTGGTCACCCCAAAAGCTCCAAGGATTATCGCAATCACTTGGTCACCCCAAAAAGCTCCAAGGATTATCGCAATCACTTGGTCACCCAAAAAGCTCCAAGGATTATCGCAATCACTTGGTCACCCAAAAAGCTCCAAGGATTATCGCAATCACTTGGTCACCCAAAAAGCTCCAAGGATTATCGCAATCACTTGGTCACCCAAAAAGCTCCAAGGATTATCGCAATCACTTGGTCACCCCAAAAGCTCCAAGGATTATCGCAATCACTTGGTCACCCCAAAATGCTCCAAGGATTATCGCAATCACTTGGTCACCCCAAAAGCTCCAAGGATTATCCCAATCACTTGGTCACCCCAAAAGCTCCAAGGATTATCACAATCACTTGGTCACCCCAAAAGCTCCAAGGATTATCACAATCACTTGGTCAACCCAAAAAGCTCCAAGGATTATCGCAATCACTTGGTCACCCCAAAAAGCTCCAAGGATTATCGCAATCGCTTGGTCACCCCAAAAATGCCCCAAAGGATTTCAACAATCCCTTGGTCAAAAATCAAGAAAATTCAAAAACAACAAAAATCATCAAAAACAACAAAAAATTTGCATCTCATTTCTAGGCATACTCAAATTCATCAATAGAGAGCTCTTCTCGCACCTCATCTTCATATTCACAAAAATCAATCCATCAAAAATACAAAAATATGTAGCTGCATCAAGCATTGCATCCATACATTGCATATTTGTGGTCGTACAGGTCAAAGGCACCATAGGCTATAATTGCTCTGCTAGTCCATCTTGTTCCACATTGTTCCATTTTACAAAAACAACAAAAACACCATGCATTGCTTTTACCACACTAGAGTCAGTGGTCTTTTAATGTATCAAGAGTTTTCGTGATTCAGTCATCATTTTGCTCTTTAGCCATGTAATGTATCAAGTCAGACAGATTTTACGAAGGTAGAGTTACACTTGAAATACACCTTGTTACGTAACATCCCAACACAAATTAAAACACATAAAACAATTCCTAAGTTGTGTGAACGAAAGATGAAACCTGCACAGTAATCCAGGTCACCAAAAGCGAAACGGTTATCTTGCTCATCCCCCTGTGCGAATGACCCCAAGAATGCTGAGAGTTGGCAAAAGGACAAGCATCCTCCCTACCCAATTCCCTAAGAATCCCTAGTTCTCAATAGTTGCAAAACATCAAAAATTTGCAAAACATCAAAAACTCAAATATTTGACATCCTACAGTGCACACATCAAACGGCACAAACGATAGTGATTTTCATCACTCCATATCCCCAATCCCTTGCTCAAAAGAAAAACAAATCAAAATAAACAGTGATCTTATCACTACAAACGAGCAAGTATCCCAATACAATTGAAGAAAAGAAGGGAGTTGAACTTGAATCCCTGGAACTCTCAGCATTCTAACAGGTCATGAGGCAAGCCTCAGTATCGGTTTGGTTGATAGCCTATCGGTAACTGGCGGTAAACTTCTCGCATGACGATATATCTGTCACATTAACTTGCGTACAGATCAATGTTTGCATGTGGATGAGCTAGCTTATGGCATCCTGGATAACACCGCAGATTAATCTAACTAAATACAACAAAGGAGTTAGTGGAGCTAATTAGGTGATCCTCGGTACAGGTTCGGTTGAAAGCCCATCTGGCACTGGCGGTATCCTGACAAATACCACATAAATGAACTCAATTGCACACACAGGGATGTGAAATAGCTTGGTCAAAAACAAGTCCGATTCATACCTTGTTCAAAAGTCTTGTAAGATAAAGTACGAGTCGTGGCTAGTGAGTTAAAACCGTCCGAGTCTCGGAAAACCTTAGCTACATTTCTAAACCAAGCTGCACTACTTTTCATCCTTACAATACCATCAAAAAATACAAAAAAAGAAAAACCACATGTATACATACAAAGTCATGCATCACAGAAATCGCCTAAAAACAAAATAACAGAGTTCTAAACAGTCTATGGTGCCATAGCCAAACATCACAAATCCCATTCATCCATTTCATCTCTGCATATCACATATAAATCAAAAACATTTGCATTCATCATAGCATATGCATCCATCAAAATAAATCAACATGCATACATCCATATTCATCAACCATCATGCATAAGATCAAAGAAAATCAAAACAACAAAACAACAAAAAAATGCAACACAAACAAAAAGCAATAAACATTGCCAGACACAAGTGCTCTTGCACTTAACCTCTTGGCATAGAAAAATTGATGTCGGGGTTTACATTGTCACTATCCTACTCTCTAAGAAGGCTACCATAGCCGGACCGCTCCACGGGAAGACGGATTGTCGACAATTTCACCCCCAAATGGCATCACAAATGGGTCAAAGCCCACTAAAAAAAAACAAAAAAATGCAACACAAAAAAAGCAATAAACATTGCCAGACACAAGTGCTCTTGCACTTAACCTCTTGGCATAGAAAATTGATGTCGGGGTTTACATTGTCACTATCCTACTCCCGAAGAAGGCTACCATAGCCGGACCGCTCCACGGGAAGACGGATTGTCGACAATTTCACCCCCAAATGGCATCACAAATGGGTCAAAGCCCACTAAAAAACCACAAATAAATGCAATAAACATTGCCGGACACAAGTGCTCTTGCACTTAACCTCTTGGCATAGAAAATTGATTTGTCGGGTTTACATTGTCACTATCCTACTCTCTAAGAAGGCTACCATAGCCGGATCGCTCCACGAGAAGACGGATTGTTGACAATTTCACCCCCAAATGGCATCACAAATGGGTCAAAGCCCACTAAAAAACAACAAGAAAATCAAAACAACAAAAAGCAATAAACATTGCCAGACACAAGTGCTCTTGCACTTAACCTCTTGGCATAGAAAAATTGATGTCGGGGTTTACATTGTCACTATCCTACTCCCTAAGAAGGCTACCATAGCCGGACCGCTCCACGGGAAGACGGATTTTCGACAATTTCACCCCCAAATGACGTCACAAATGGGTCAAAGCCCACTCAAAAACAATAAAAAAACAAAACAACCAAACATTCACCAAGTCTCTTCACTTAACCTCTTGCATGATGGGTTTACATTGTCACTATCCTACTCCCAAAGAAGGCTACCATAGCCGACCGCTCCAGGGAGGACGGATTTTCGACAATTTAATCCCCAAATGGTGTCACAAAAAAAAAAACAACAAAAAATGCAACACAAAAACAAAGCAATAAGCATTGCCGGACACAAGTGCTCTTGCACTTAACCTCTTGGCATAGAAAATCGATGTCGGGGTTCAAATTGTCACTCTCCTACTCCCCAAGAAGGCTACCATAGCCGGACCGCTCCACGGGAAGATGGGTTTTCGACAATTTCACCCCATTATGGCATCACCAAAAGGGTTAACACCCACCAAAAATAGGTCCAAATGTTGGAAAAATTGCACATGCTTAACGATAAACCATCTAAAGGCACCCTTGCACAAGTCATCTTGGGTCAAGCGACTCGTCGCTTTTCTCATGAAGGTCATTCCCTCATCGATTCGTCGCTTGAGGGGGTAGTCACACTTAGTCACCAATCAACAATCACACACCCAATTAAGGAAAATGACATGCATTCAAAGAATCATTGACAAAGACAATCACGCTCCTGCTTGGGGCGAGTAAACAAGCAACAATCAAATCAATCAAACACTTGGCATTTCGTGAATCATGAACACAAGGTTCCCCTGAGGATAAAAGGTTGCGCCCTTTGCCTAATCATGACTGATCAATGTCCAAGCTCAAGTCACACCTCACCAAAATAGGTTAACACTTGAAATCAAACTCCTTAGCTCGTCAGAAGCAAGGATTCAAGAATGCATGCCCTTTCCATGCTTGGGGCATCAAAAGTTGGTTAGGTTACCAAGAAACCCTAATCATTAGTGCTTTGGTTATCTATTTTTGCTCGACGCTGCGCCATGCACAGCGCATCCCAAAAAGGGGCATCTGTAGACACCAAAACAGCACCAATCCGATTATGTGACTGCAAACACTGATCGCTTTGACAAACACAGCCCCCAGGGCAGCCCTCAGAGGTCAAACAGTGGTCCTAACCACTTTCATAGCAATTTTGTAAGGTCAAGAGGCAATTTGGCACATTTAGACACTTTGCTCGATATTCGTCTCACCCAGGGACGAATTCAAAATGGAATCCGTCTCACCCAGGGACGAATTCTGAATTCGTCTCTGGTAGGGACGAATTCCAAGTTTAACGGGCAAAAAGAAGAATGGCGCCAAGTGGCAGCCCAGGACAGTCAGTTGATGACTCCTGCCTCGCACGCGTGTGTGGGTGGACAGATAGGCCGTTAGAGGACTGTCACAAGGGCAGTTATGAAAGCCCAAGTCATGGAGGACTCCCCTCCCTCATGGGAAGACATGACCGCCACATGGCACCTATGACCAACACATGGCGCTTATGCTTCCCTCTCAAAAGAGACCCCATGGGTCTATAAAAGGTGGGACTTTTCTCACCCAAAAGGATAGATTGGAGGCGATTTCAAGCAACGAAGTGCTGTCCGATTGAATACCCACTTGCATCCTTTTGATTCACCTTCTCACATCCACTAATCTCTTTTGCAAGGGAGGTTATTGGGTGGCTTTTGGAAGCGTGGATCCAACCCAAATCCAACATTTGACCACCTTACACCACCAATTTGCAGACATCCCAATCCTAAGAGGTTTTGGGCCCATCCCTAGTGGATTGGCGCCGAAGATCAAGTGCCAACGGTGGGAGGCCCACTTGGGCACCCCCGCACTTTCTAAGTTTTATTCTAAAGCATTCTAGATTATTGTTTCAGGTTGCATCTCATGTTATTCTATTTGGTTAACTCATAGCTTCAATTTCATAACATTTTGATCAGATTTTATCATGCCTTTTGTCGCTTTGTTGTCCTACTAACTTGCAGGTGGCGATATCGAATTCTCGAGGATAGAGGCCAAATTGGGAGAATCCGACCATCTGGGTCGTCCCAAAATGGCCCCAATTACATAACCCCTCTGTTTGCAGGTGTTTTGGAGGTCTCGGGAGTCGACATTGGAGCAGTATCACTTCGGCTTTTCCAACACAGTCGAATTCGTCCCACCCAGGGACGAATAGCAGTCGAATTCGTCCCACCCGGGGACGAATACCAGTTGAAGGCAGATTGGCCGACTGTCTCGATGGCAATGGCCTTCGGTGATGTCTTCTGTCCTCTGTCGGGTTTTCGGGTCATTTAGAGTCATTTTATCTATCGATTTGGCTAATCATTTACATGCATCTTTTGGCGATTTTAGAGAACAAACACTTCTTATTTGCAATAGGTGCTACTGACATCTTTGTTGTTTCTTTGTTCGCAGGAGGAGCAGCAGAGGTTAAGGACTCATCAACATCAGCGGCGGCATCATCTTGGCCCGCCCATTTCAAGTGTGGGCACGCGGAAAGAGGAACCTTAAGTCTCGATTGTAATCAAATTCTTTTAACGCTCCTAGCCCCTGAAAAGGGAGGAGGCATATTTGTAACAGAGATCAAGAGAGTTTAATGAAAGGGCTGTGTTTTCTCCATTTGCTTGTATCTCATTTCAATGCGTCTCTTTCATTTCATGCATTTTACATTTTTAGGACTTAAGCGTATTTGATTTTGAATGCATCGCAATTAGTGTTTCCTTCGCCCGGAATCTCGTGCTTTCAGTGGCGATCACGGTGGGACCCTGTTCCCTGGTTTTTAAGATCACAGAAACTGATTAAATTTTTGTGTTTTGTGCTTGACAGGTACATTTTTTGTTGCAGACTGCTATTCGTCTCTGACTGTGACGAATTCTTTACTACAATTCGTCTGACCCTGAGACGAATTCAAATTCGTCTCTGGCAGGGACGAATTCTGTTCTGAAATTCGTCTCACAGAGGGACGAATTCCTGCCTGTAGATTTTCAGAGCAGAAATTCAGAAGCAACCGGTCCAGGCAGAGAAGAGGTAGGGATTTTTATAATTTCTGTTAAATTTTTCTGTTTCTGTTTCTGTTCCTTTGATTGTTTTCATTTTATCCTGCATGCTTAGGGAAAGTCATTTATGCTTGTTTCATTTTCGCTAAATAAAATGAATCCCACACACTTCACGCAATAACTTTAAACCAAGGAGCTGGTCGTAAGACCCCAGCCCTTGAGCAAGACCAACGGTGGGTTCATCACCACCTTGGCTTAGCTTTGCATCCATTTCCCCGATTGTCACTGTTGTTAGGCGTAAATCCTGACGAAAGCTGACCGAGTGTCGCTGGGGTGATTCCCATGCGCGCGAGGATAAGTCTTCTATGGTAGGTGTCATTAACAGGACAATCCCCCTTCCGTACCGCCTACGTACCACGTACCTTCTGCTCTCACGTACCTATAGTCTCCCTCTCGTAAGGGCGGGTATATAGAGAGGTTGGTATATCGGCCTGGTTGGTATATTGAAGGGGCGACCATTTTGGGAGTTATATGAGCCTTCATTATGCATTTAAACGTTCTTCAAAAACATTCAAAA
The DNA here is from genome assembly GCA_028583015.1 of Wollemia nobilis. Classification (NCBI taxonomy): domain Eukaryota; kingdom Viridiplantae; phylum Streptophyta; class Pinopsida; order Araucariales; family Araucariaceae; genus Wollemia; species Wollemia nobilis. The sequence goes on along the minus strand of JAQPPZ010001737.1, from coordinate 25,178 downwards.
ACAAAACAAAACATCAAAATGCACTAAACCAGTTTAGGACACACCATTAATCCTTAAAAGAGATAATCACTGTTTGTGTATGTGTGTGTTCATTTCTGCTTAGTGTAAACAAAAAGAAAAATCATCATAAACAAAAGATAAAAATCTACGCATTTTGTCATTTTCTCCAAAAAGCTCCAAGGATTCCCGTAATCGCTTGGTCATCTCCAAAATGCCCCAAAGGTGTCCATGAACCCTTTGGTCAACCCAAAAGCACCCCAAATGTGCCCATAAGTGATGCGGGAGCATCCAACGAAATTTAGGAAATTTTACTTTTTTTCCTAAATTTTAGTGCATCTTGTCGGGGCCATAACTTCTCAACCGTAGCTCCGATTGACTTGAAATTTTACAGGGAGTTAGTTGGGATAATTTTAAACAAATATGATTCCCTAGAATCCTATTTGCCCAGAAAATTCAGTTTTCGGGGCCAAATTCCATCATCTAGTGCCCCGAAATTAGGTTCTAAAATTGCGTGCCCAATTTTTTACACTTTTTGAGCTGTTCGGATGTCAATATCTCCTAATGTATTTAGAGTTAGGACTTGAAACTTCATTTTTATCTTGTCTACTATAATAGGGATGCGCACACCAATTTTGGGCCCCATCTGACTCATTTCAATTTTTAGGGTTTTTAGAGAGACATCGTCATGGTGCTCACCCGTAGCCAAGCCCAATCACGGGCGGAGGCTATGGGGAATGTCCAAGGAGGCACGAGTCATCTCCGTTACAATCCCAAGGACTTGGTCATACCACCTTATCGGTCTGGCCTACAAAAGAATCCATGTCGAATCCTCGGTGGGGTATGCCCATTCAAAACAGCCCCTTTCGGGAAGACACTTTACATGTAGACCTTGATGTAAATAGAGAATCACCTTCTGAGGTTAGACATGAGTGGCCACAACGTGATGAAGTGCTAGAGAGGCACACTATCCATTTGGAGGGACAACGTGGATATGGCATCCCTTCTTTACCTCCCATCAGGACAGAAAGACAAAATCCAGAGCGCAGGGCTCCTTACACAGGGCGAGCTAACTCCGCCCGCCCCTTTCAAACCCATGAAAGGGAGTACGAGGAAGATCATCGCATTCCTCGAGGACAACAAACAGTGTGGGAACCTTGCGTTTCTGCACTTGCTAGGTATCATGATCATACATCGAGGCCAGAGCCTCGAGTAAATGTCGCCTACCTCGACAGAGGGAAGCGACCCATTGAAATTTTAGATCATCAAGATCGAGGCAAACACATAGGAGAAACATTCGAACCTCCTGAGAAAAATAGGGTAGACCAAATTGACCCGATAGTCGCCAGACATGCCACCCGTCAAGCCCAAATCACGCGGCTTAAACAAAGTCATCAGGAGATAGAGTATCGACACCGCTTGGATAGAGAGCGCATGCAACGCGAAGCGGATGAGTTACGCTATGAACTACCTGAGAGGGGGCCAACCCCTCGCACCCAAAGAGCCAAACAATATGAGAGGCATAATCCGTTGGTGCAGGACAGGTCTCCACGACCTCGTCAAGCTTTGCCTCCGAGACCTTATAGACCCGAGAGGGAGGCCACTCCCCGAAACAATGATGGGTACCTTCAGCAAGGACTCAATCAGGGTCATAGGTCTCGCCCAGAGACTCCTCAAGAATTTTATGAGGAGTATGAACCAGAAATAGAACATGCTGAAACTCCCCATCAAGGCAGGAGGGCTGCCATTCGGCCACCCCTCCATAGGCCTCCAGTCTTCCATAACTTACAACGGGAGCAAACAAGAGAGGAAGAAATAAAATCTTCCGATGCATACAAAGCGCTATTAGAGCGTTTAGAGTCTATGGAGACAAAAGCTTCTGGGCATCAAAAACCCACATTACGTCAACTCCGCAGTCATCCAGTGCATCCCTCGGTGCCCACACCTCTTTACCCCGAACATTTCAAGTTGCCTCAATTGGCAATCTTTAAAGGTGAAGAGGACGCACAAGAACATGTCACAAGATTTCTAAGTCAATGCTTCGGCATCCAAGATAATGACGCATTGTTGCTTAGGACATTCATAACCACATTCGCAGGCCCTGCCTCGGATTGGTTCACACAATTACCCAAACACAAGCATAAGCAACCTAGATCAATTAGTAGATGCGTTTCTTGAACGCTTTGCCTTCAACACAAGGAAGAAGGCATCACTGAGTGATCTGGCTAGCCTCAGGCAATTTGAGGAAGAAACAATGGCAGCATATGGGAATCGATGGAGAGCTTTGCTTTCTAAGTTACCTTACCGTCCCCCTATGTCTGATCTCACACAGATGTTCACAAAAAGTTGCTTGAAATCGATCTCTGGGCTATTGCAGCTACAGCAATACGCCAGCTTAGAAGAAGCTTTGGCGCAAGCCAGAGTTATAGAAGAGATCAAAATAGGCGAAGGCGCAATCGCCAAGCCTAAAAAGAAAGAGTGGAATAAAACCACTAAAACCGGGACAACGCAATCACAACATGCTGCGGTTAACCAAGTTGCGATAAATGTTCCCGCGCCTGTGCAAGAAATGCAGCCCCAAAAGGCTAATTACCAGGCAGTGCCTCCTGGTTATGAAAGAGATAATAGAAGATAGGAGCAGAATCAGCAGCGTCGCCCTAGGCGACAATTCACCCCTTACACGGAGTCCAGGGACTCCCTATTTGACCGCTTGTCAGCGGCAAATTTAGTCACTCTGCCAGAAATCCAAACTATAGACCCTAACGCTCCTAAGCCTAGGGGATACAGAGAGGAATTGTATTGTAGATTCCATAGGCGCAGAGGACACGACTTGAATGGATGCTGGAAATTCAAAGAATTAATCCAAGATTTGATCGACAATAGAACATTGGCCGTGGACAACCCCATAGCGCCAAATAATCAACAAATGGGGGTATTCAAGGACCCTTTGCCTGCCCACGAAGCACAGGCAAAACCTCTCCAGATTAACGAGGTGCGACAGAATCTTCCCATGCAAGGATTTGTGGGAATGATTAGTATAGTGACAAGGAACAAAAAGTACCCAGCAGTTGCCCCCGAGGTAGCTACGAGGGAAGTTCCGACAACATCGCAGCCTCAACAACGCCCAACGCAGTTGCCTCCGCCTAGACCCGAGGTCACGATACGGACCAAACTCACGCAGAGTTTGCGGACCACATCGGCTAGGCTGTCCATTTACGAGCTTATTCAACAGTCAACACCCCATAGGGAAGCTCTTATGGACATTTTAAAAGCCATCGAATTACAGCCTCACGAAGCAAATTCTTTCAACAACTTCGTGGGACATGTGAAACGATGTACGGAGCCGGTCATCACCTTCGGAGAAGATGAAGTCAAAACAATATCGAATGACATGGCAGATCCACCCCTGCACGTTATCGCGCGGGTCAACGGGATCCCGTACAAGAGAGTGTTGGTAGATACTGGCTCGTCCAGTAACATCATTACCACTGCAGCCTTAAAACATTTGAAGCTGCCAGCCTCTCACATCACAGCCTCCACGTACACACTGCGAGCTTTCAACGATGCAATATGCTCGACAGTCGGCACAGTTGTTCTGCCTGTCCAGGTAGGACAAAAGACAATACCTACATTGTGCCATGTGTTGGAAGGCGAGATGGCTTATAATATACTGCTAGGGCGGCCTTGGATCAGGGACATGAAGTGTGTCCCTTCGATCGCTCACCAGTGCTTAAAGTATGCTTTTGAAGGAGAAATACATGTAGTCCCAATGGACTTAGAGCCCTTCAAGTATTGCAATGCGGTACAATTCATGCCTCAATCGACCCTCCCTTCAACGCATTTGGATTTCCAGTTAAATCCATCTAAACAGGGTCCAATACCGCAGGCACCACTGGTGACCAAATCAACAAAATCCCAGCCAGGTGAGTCTTCATCATCTGCTCCTTCATTATCAATGCCACTTGCCATGGCCAAACAGAAGGACAAGGGAAAACAGATCATGGAAGAGGCTCAGCCCCTAGAAGAAGGGTTGCCCACAATTTCAACGGTATCAACAGAAGAAACACCTCACACAACAGAAGCGGAGACTCCTAAAATGCCGAACATGGAATGGACTCAGGAAGGACTCCCATTTCCTCCCACCCAATCATCAACAATCACTGTCGAAATGGCCAATACGGGCCTGGGGGAGTATTTAGTGCAAAATGTTGTGGCAACCCCCGCATTGGAGTCAGTACAAGACATGGGGAGACCTCGCCTTCCCATAGGGACAGTTGTTCCTCTAGGCTACCCACCAAACCAGACAAATTTTGTGTATGGGGGCCTTGATCATGGTCTTGAACCATGCAAACAAAAGGAAGCAGACGAAGAGCCTTTTGTTGAAAACATCAACTATCTGTCAAACCCGAACTTTGCCCTAAAATATCTCGACCAATGCAATTGGCATGGATACGGGCTAGGCAGATATGAGCAAGGGATGCGGGTCCTTTGCCAACCAAGATATCAGATGCCATATGATAAGTCAGGAGTAGGGTTCAACCACCCCCTACCCTTAGACATCTTGGTCAAAAATATGCAAGGCCTAGAAATAGGCAACAAGGGGGGATTGGCACCAGATCTTTATGCCAACCCGAATACAGAATATACATTGGGAGATTACCTCCCATGGTCAACAAACACCCTTGGCAACAGTAGTAATCCCTCTCCTTTGCTAGAGAGAGGCGAGAGTTCGGAGATTAATCCTCAAAGAGAACATCAACGGCTTCCAGACATCTTTTTGAAGCTATTCCCCTTAGAGGTTCCAGTTGAACCAACACAGTGTCAAGAGAATCAGGTCCCTCCACCAAGAGTGGAACAACCACAATGGGACCAGATTAACTTGCTGGAACAAGGAGAGCCCTCAACGTCGCAAGCAACAGTTGCTGAAGAGAATGAACATTTTTGGGTCTCCGAAAGTGATTCAGAAGATGAGACTGAGATGGACTATCTCAGACATGCGCGACGGCATCACCGCCCTTTAACTCATGAAGATCTAATGGGACAGATGGGCATACTACTAGGGCATGAATGGTGGGTAGACCCTGCAAGGTGGGACCAAGTATTGGATCCATGGCTCCAAATCCACGATGAGCACCGTCCACCCCGAGATCCCATCATGACATCAGTACCAAGGGAAGACCCCGTCTTCCTATCAACACATAGGGCCGATCCATTCATGCCCATACCTCTAGAGCCAGATCCGAAGTGCAAAGACCATCAAGCTGGGGGTACCTCTATCCCTTGAAGAGCCATAATCCAAACCAAAATGCTCCAAGGATTATCGCAATCACTTGGTCACCCCAAAAGCTCCAAGGATTATCGCAATCACTTGGTCACCCAAAAAGCTCCAAGGATTATCGCAATCACTTGGTCACCCAAAAAAGCTCCAAGGATTATCGCAATCACTTGGTCACCCCCAAAAGCTCCAAGGATTATCGCAATCACTTGGTCACCCAAAAAGCTCCAAGGATTATCGCAATCACTTGGTCACCCAAAAAGCTCCAAGGATTATCGCAATCACTTGGTCACCCCAAAAAAGCTCCAAGGATTATCGCAATCACTTGGTCACCCCAAAAGCTCCAAGGATTATCGCAATCACTTGGTCACCCAAAAAGCTCCAAGGATTATCGCAATCACTTGGTCACCCAAAAAGCTCCAAGGATTATCGCAATCACTTGGTCACCCAAAAAGCTCCAAGGATTATCGCAATCACTTGGTCACCCAAAAAAGCTCCAAGGATTATCGCAATCACTTGGTCACCCAAAAAGCTCCAAGGATTATCGCAATCACTTGGTCACCCAAAAAGCTCCAAGGATTATCGCAATCACTTGGTCACCCCAAAAGCTCCAAGGATTATCGCAATCACTTGGTCACCCAAAAGCTCCAAGGATTATCGCAATCACTTGGTCACCCAAAAGCTCCAAGGATTATCGATTTGGTCAAAAAGCTCCATGGATTATCAATCACTTGGTCACAAAAGCTCCAAGGATTATCGCAATCACTTGGTCACCCAAAAAAGTCTTCAAGGATTATCGCAATCACTTGGTCACCCCAAAAAGCTCCAAGGATTATCGCAATCACTTGGTCACCCAAAAGCTCCAAGGATTATCGCAATCACTTGGTCACCCAAAAGCTCCAAGGATTATCGCAATCACTTGGTCACCCCAAAAAGCTCCAAGGATTATCGAAATCACTTGGTCACCCCAAAAATGCTCCAAGGATTTCAAATCACTTGGTCAAAAGAAAATTCAAAAACAATAAAAATATCAAAAACAACAAAAATTTGCATCTCATTTCTAGGCATACTCAAATTCATCAATAGAGAGCTCTTCTCGCACCTCATCTTCATATTCACAAAAATCAATCCATCAAAAATACAAAAATATGTAGCTGCATTAAGCATTGCATCCATACATTGCATATTTGTGGTCGTATAGGTCAAAGGCACCATAGGCTGTAATTGCTCTGCTAGTCCATCTTGTTCCACACTGTTCCATTTTACAAAAACAACAAAAACACCATGCATTGCTTTTACCACACTAGAGTCAGTGGTCTTTTAATGTATCAAGAGTTTTCGTGATTCAGTCATCATTTTGCTCTTTAGCCATGTAATGTATCAAGTCAAACAGATTTTACGAAGGTAGAGTTACACTTGAAATACACCTTGTTACGTAACATCCCAACACAAATTAAAACACATAAAACAATTCCTAAGTTGTGTGAACGAAAGATGAAACCTGTAGGGTAATCCAAGTCACCATAAGCGAAACGGTTATCATGCTCATCCCCCTGTGCGAATGACCCCAAGAATGTTGAGAGTTGGCAAAAGGACAAGCATCCTCCCTACCCAATTCCCTAAGAATCCCTAGTTCTCAATAGTTGCAAAACATCAAAAATTTGCAAAATGTCAAAACTCAAATATTTGACATCCTACAGTGCACACATCAAACGGCACAAACGATAGTGATTTTCATCACTCCATATCCCCAATCCCTTGCTCAAAAGAAAAACAAATCAAAATAAACAGTGATCTTATCACTACAAACGAGCAAGTATCCCAATACAATTGAAGAAAAGAAGGGAGTTGAACTTGAATCCTTGGAACTCTCAGCATTCTAACAGGTCATGAGGCAAGCCTCAGTATCGGTTTGGTTGATAGCCTATCGGTAACTGGCGGTAAACTTCTCGCATGACGATATATCTGTCACATTAACTTGCGTACAGATCAATGTTTGCATGTGGATGAGCTAGCTTATGGCATCCTGGATAACACCGCAGATTAATCTAACTAAATACAACAAAGGAGTTAGTGGAGCTAATTAGGTGATCCTCAGTACAGGTTCGGTTGAAAGCCCATCTGCACTGGCGGTATCCTGACAAATACCACATAAATGAACTCAATTGCACACACAGGGATGTGAAATAGCTTGGTCAAAAACAAGTCCGATTCATACCTTGTTCAAAAGTCTTGTAAGATAAAGTACATTCGTGGCTAGTGAGTTAAAACCGTCGAGTCTCAGAAAACCTTAGCTACATTTCTAAACCAACTGCGCTACTTTTCATCCTTACAATACCATCAAAAAATACAAAAAAGAGAAAAACCACATGTATACATACAAAGTCATGCATCACAACAATCGCCTAAAAACAAAATAACAGAGTTCTAAACAGTCTATGGTGCCATAGCCAAACATCACAAATCTCATTCATCCATTTCATCTCTGCATATCACATATAAATCAAAAACATTTGTATTCATCATAGCATATGCATCCATCAAAATAAATCAACATGCATACATCCATATTCATCAACCATCATGCATAAGATCAAAGAAAATCAAAACAACAAAACAACAAAAAAATGCAACACAAACAAAAAGCAATAAACATTGCTAGACACAAGTGCTCTTGCACTTAACCTCTTGGCATAGAAAAATTGATGTCGGGGTTTACATTGTCACTATCCTACTCTCTAAGAAGGCTACCATAGCCGGACCGCTCCACGGGAAGATGGATTGTTGACAATTTCACCCCCTAAATGGTCATAAAAACAGGGTCAAAACCCCAAAAAAAAAAAAAAAAAAGGACACAAGTGCTCTTGCACTTAACCTCTTGGCATAGAAAAATTGATGTGGGTTTACATTGTCACTATCCTACTCTCTAAGAAGGCTACCATAGCGGACCGCTCCATGGGAAGACGGATTGTTGACAATTTCACCCCTAAATGGTGTCACAAATGGGTTAAAAAAAAAAAACAACAAAAACAATAAACATTGCCAGACACAAGTGCTCTTGCACTTAACCTCTTGGCATAGCAAAATTGATGTTGGGGTTTACATTGTCACTATCCTACTCCCTAAGAAGGCTACCATAGCCGGACCGCTCCACGGGAGGAGGATGTTATGAAATTTAATCCCAAAGCCCAAATGGTAAAAAAAAAAAAAACAAAAAAAATGCAACATAAAAACAAAGCAATAAGCATTGCCGGACACAAGTGCTCTTGCACTTAACCTCTTGGCATAGAAAATCGATGTCGGGGTTCAAATTGTCACTCTCCTACTTCCCTAAGAAGGCTACCTTAGCCGGACCGCTCCATGGGAAGATGGATTTTCGACACTTTCACCCCATTATGGCATCACCAAAAGGGTTAACACCCACCAAAAATAGGTCCAAATGTTGGAAAAATTGCACATGCTTAACCGATAAACCATCTAAAGGCACCCTTGCACAAGTCATCTTGGGTCAAGCGACTCGTCGCTTTTCTCATGAAGGTCATTCCCTCATCGATTCGTCGCTTGAGGGGGTAGTCACACTTAGTCACCAATCAACAATCACACACCCAATTAAGGAAAACGACATGCATTCAAAGAATCATTGACAAAGACAATTACGCTCCTGCTTGGGGCAGTAAACAAGCAACAATCAAATCAATCAAACACTTGGCATTTCGTGAATCATGAACACAAGGTTCCCCTGAGGATAAAAGGTTGCGCCCTTTGCCTAATCATGACTGATCAATGTCCAAGCTCAAGTCACACCTCACCAAAATAGGTTAACACTTGAAATCAAACTCCTTAGCTCGTCAGAAGCAAGGATTCAAGAATGCATGCCCTTTCCATGCTTGGGGCATCAAAAGTTGGTTAGGTTACCAAGAAACCCTAATCATTAGTGCTTTGGTTATCTATTTTTGCTCGACGCTGCGCCATGCACAACGCATCCCAAAAAGGGGCATCTGTAGACACCAAAACAACACCAATCCGATTATGTGACTGCAAACACTGATCGCTTTGACAAACACAGCCCCCAGGGCAGCCCTCAGAGGTCAAACAGTGGTCCTAACCACTTTCATAGCAATTTTGTAAGGTCAAGAGGCAATTTGGCACCTTCAGACACTTTGCTCAATATTCGTCCCACCCAGGGACGAATTCAAATTGGGATCCGTCTCACCCAGGGACGAATTCTGAATTCGTCTCCCGGTAGGGACGAATTCCAAGTTTAACGGGCAAAAAGAAGAATGGCGCCAAGTGGCAGCCAAGGACAGTCAGTTGATGACTCCTGCCTCGCACGCGTGTGTGGGTGGGCAAATAGGCCGTTAGAGGACTGTCACAAGGGCGATTATGAAAGCCCAAGTCATGGAGGACTCCCCTCCCTCATGGGAAGACATGACTCGCCACATGGCACCTATGACCAACACATGGCGCTTATGCTTCCCTCTCAAAAGAGACCCCATGGGTCTATAAAAGGTGGGACTTTTCTCACCCAAAAGGACAGATTGGAGGCGATTTCAAGCAACGAAGTGTTGTCCGATTGAATACCCACTTGCATCCTTTTGATTCACCTTCTCACATCCACTAATCTCTTTTGCAAGGGAGGTTATTGGGTGGCTTTTGGAAGCGTGGATCCAACCCAAATCCAACATTTGACCACCTTACACCACCAATTTGTGGACATCCCAATCCTAAGAGGTTTTGGGCCCATCCCTAGTGGATTGGCGCCAAGATCAAGTGCCAACGGTGGGAGGCCCACTTGGGCACCCCCGCACTTTCTAAGTTTTATTCCAAAAGCATTCTAGATTATTGTTTCAGGTTGCATCTCATGTTATTCTGTTTGGTTAACTCATAGCTTCAATTTCATAACATTTTGATCAGATTTTATCATGCCTTTTGTCGCTTTGTTGTCCTACTAACTTGCAGGTGGCGACATCGAATTCCCGAGGATAGAGGCCAAATTGGGAGAATCCGACCATCTGGGTCGTCCCAAAATGGCCCCAATTACATAACCCCTCTGTTTGCAGGTGTTTTGGAGGTCTCGGGATTCGACATTGGAGCAATGTCAGTTTGGCTTTTCCAACACAGTAGAATTCGTCTCACCCAGGGACGAATAGCAATCAAAATTCGTCCTGCCCAGGGACGAATTCCAATTGAAGGTAGATTGGCGAATTTTTTCAATGGCAATGGCCCTCTGGTGATGTCTTCTGTCCTCTGTCAGGTTTTCGGGTCATTTGGAGTCATTTTGTCTCATCGATTTGGCTAATTATTTACATGCATCTTTTGGCGATTTTAGAGAACAAACACTTCCTATTTGCAACAGGTGCTACTGACATCTTTGTTGTTTCTTTGTTCGCAGGAGGAGCAGCAGAGGTCAAGGACTCATCAACATCAGCGGCGGCATCATCTTGGCCCGCCCATTTCAAGTGTGGGCACGCGGAAAGAGGAACCTTAAGTCTCGATTGTAATCAAATTCTTTTAACGCTCCTAGCCCCCGAAAAGGGAGGAGGCGTATTTGTAAGAGAGATCAAGAGAGTTTAATGAAAGGGCTGTGTTTTCTCCATTTGCTTGTATCTCATTTCAATGCGTCTCTTTCATTTCATGCATTCTACATTTCTAGGACTTAAGCGTATTTGATTTTGAATGCATCGCAATTAGTGTTTCCTTCGCCCGAAATCTCGTGCTTTCAGTGATATGCAGAAACGAAATGGATAGATGGACTTTGTGGTGTTTGGATATGGCACCATAGACTGTTTGGAACTCTATTATTTTGTCTTTTAGGCGATTGTTGTGATGCATGACTTTGTATGTATACATGTGGATTTTCTTTTCTTTTGTATTTTCTGATGGTATTGTAAGGATGAAAATAGCGCAGTTGGTTTAGAAATGTAGCCAAGGTTTTTTGAGACTCAGACGGTTTTAACTTACTAGCCATGACTGTACTTTATCTTACAAGACTTTTGAACAAGGTATGAATCGTACTTGTTTTTGACCAAGTTATTTCACATCCCTGTGTGTGCAATTGAGTTCATTTATGTGGTATTTGTCAGGATACCGCCAGTGCCAGATGGGCTTTCAACCGAACCTATACTGAGGATCACCTAATTAGCTCCACTAACTCCTTTGTTGTATTTAGTTAGATTAGTCTGCAGTGTTATCCAAGATACCATAAGCTAGCTCATCCTTATGCAAACATTGGTCTATACACACGCAAAGCGAATGTGACAGACATATCGTCATGCGGGTAGGATACCACCATTGCCAGATAGGCTATCAACCAAACCTGTAATGAGGATCACCTAGATGGTTTTTCGAATGCTGAGAATTCCAGGGATTCAAGTTCAGGATGTTTGTGGGCTGAATGATTTAGAGATTTGCTCGTCTATATAGTGATGAAAATCACTGTGTATTTTTCTATTAATTCTTCTTGAGCAAGGATTTTGAATAGTGGTGATAACCACTGTTAGTTGATTTTGTGTTTTGAGTATTGTGAATTGGCTTTGATCCTCGTGGCCTTGGGGATGACTATCCATCCTGGTTAGGGGCGGGTAGTACGAATCCTTATGACGTTGAGGACCAAGGGGATGATGGAAATTATGGAGTAAGGGCATTGATCTGTTAGGCCTTGGGGATGACTACCCATCCTGGTTAGGGGCGGGTAGTACGAATCCTTACGACGTTGAGGACCAAGGGGATGATGGAAATTATGGAGTAAGGGCATTGATCTGTTAGGCCTTGGGGATGACTACCCATCCTGGTTAGGGGCGGATAGTACGAATCCTTACAACTTGGAGACCAAAGGTAAATGGAAAGTGTTGGGATGATGATTTGTTGGAATTTTGTTTGTGAATGGCGTTGATCCCTTTAGGTCTTGGGGATGACTACCCATCCTGGTTAGGGGCGGATAGTACAAATCCTTACAACTTTGGGAATCAACTATGATTGGGATTTGGAAGTGGTGAAAACCACTGTATATGGAGGTGAATGGATAGGAAAGAGCTCGTCCTTTTGTCAATTCTCAGCATTCTAGAACCATTCGCACGGGGGGATGAGCAAGATAACCGTTTCGCTTATGGTGACCTGGATGACTGTGCAGGTTTCATCTTTCGTTCACACAACTTAGGAATTGTTTTATGTGTTTTAATTTGTGTTGGGATGTTACGTAACAAGGTGTATTTCAAGTGTAACTCTACCTTCATAAAATCTATTTGACTTGATATATTACATGGCTAAAGAGCAAAATGATGACTGAATCACGAAAACTTTTGATACATTAAAAAACCACTGACTCTAGTATGGTACAAGCAATGCTTGGTGTTTTTGTTGTTTTTGTAAAATGGAACAGTGTGGAACAAGATGGACTAGTAAAACCATAACAGCCTATGGTGCCTTTGACCTGTACGACCACAAATATGCAATGTATGGATGCAATGCTTGATGTAGCTACATAGTTTTGATTTTTGATGGATTGATTTTGGTGAATATGAAGATGAAGTGCGAGAAGAACTCTCTATTGATGAATTTGAGGATGCCTAGAAATGAGATGCAAATTTTTGTTGTTTTTGATGATTTTTGTTGTTTTTGAATTTTCTTGTTTTTTGACCAAGCGATTGTGGAAATCCTTGGAGCATTTTGGGATTGACCAAGCGATTGCAAGAATCCTTGGAGCCTTTTGGGATTTGACCAAGTGATTTTGACAATCCTTGGAGCATTTTGGGATTTGACCAAGTGATTTTGAGAATCCTTGGAGCCTTTTGGGATTGACCAAGCGATTGCGAGAATCCTTGGAGCATTTTGGGATTGACCAAGCGATTGCAAGAATCCTTGGAGCATTTTGGGATTGACCAAGCGATTGCAAGAATCCTTGGAGCACTTTTGGGATTGACCAAGCGATTGCGAAAATCCTTGGAGCTTTAGGGGTGACCAAGCGATTGCGAGAATCCTTGGAGCTTTTTGGGTTTGGACTATGGCTCTTCAGGGGATAGAGGTACCCCCAGCTTGATGGTCTTTGTGCTTCGGATCTGGCTCTGGAGGGATTGGCACGAATGGATCGGCCCTATGCACGGATAGGAGGACAGGGTCTACCCTCGGCACTGATGTTGCTATGAGGTCTCTGGGTTGAAATTGATTTTTGTGTGCCCAAAGTGGCGGATGTAATGCTTGGTCCCACTGTGGTGGGTTAACGCGCCACTCATGCCCTAGTATTATGTTTATCTGCTGACATGCTTCATCGATATTTATAGGATGTCGATGTTGTCGCATGTGATTGTTGTGGGCTATCTCTGTTTTATCCTCACCTTCGACCAGTGAGTACAGCTCATCAAAATCTGGAGATTCTGAGACATGGAGGACTGTATCATCAGGTAGCCCTATGTTTAAAGTTTGATCCTCTTCGAAAGGAGCCTCATGTAAGTTGGGCCTTGGGAGCTCCAAAATCTTGGTCTCTACCGACTCTAAGTGCTCTAGCGCTTTGCATGTATCGGGAGACTTGAGCTCCTCCTCTTTGGTTGGTTCTTGTTGAGGAACTTGGGGCCTATGGAGGGGTGGCCAGATAGCACCCCCCATGCCTTGGTAGGGCTTTTCATCCCGCTCTTCTTTTCGCTCGATTCCTTAGAAGCTTCTTGATGAATTTCTAAGGGTGGCTCATAAACCTAGGTGGATGTCTGAGGAAGGCACCCGTCATTGGTTATAGGAGCGGCCTCCCGCTCATGTCAGCGGGTCTTCAGGAATCGGGAGGGTAGCCTCCCGCTCCCGTCTAGGAGGTGTTGGGGGTAGCGTTTGATGAGGTCGTGATGACCTGTCTCGCCCCCATGGGTTGTGCCCCTCAAAATGTTTTGTCTTATGTGTGTGAGGGGTTGGAGTCTTCTCCTGTATAGTGTGTTGGAACAACTCATCCTTCTGGTGTTGAAGGTGCTCTTTATTTAGAAGATACCATTGCTCTAACTGTTGTCGTTCTAGCTCAAGTTGCGTGAGTTGCATCCGGTGTGTGAAATGCTTGACAGATTCTAAGATAGTTGGTCTCCCCGCCTCATGTCTAGAAGGGTTAGATGCCTCTCCGAGATATCTATCTTGGTCATAGTGATCCAAGATATCTATAGGCAGCCTCCCTCTATTGGAGGTAGTAACATTTATCCGAGGCTCTGGCCTCAGTGTGTGACCATGGTATCTAGCGGGTGCGGAGGCGTATTGCTCCCGCGATGTATATTGTTTTTGAGGAAGGTAAGGGTTTTCCTCGTGCTCTCTTTCATAAGTGAAAAGGGGACGGGTGGAGTTGGCCCGCCCCGCCTGAGAAGCCTTGTGCTCTGGATTTGTCTTTGTAGTCCTGACAACTAGAGGGGGTGAAGGAGGGATAGCGTAATGATGTGGTTCCTCCCGTTGAACCCTATGTTGACCTAGCGCTTCATCACGCGGTGACCGCTCATAGCGAGCATCTAAGGGAGCTCTCCTATGACTATACCCCTCATGGAAGGGTGTGTGCTGAGTGCTATGCTGAACAGGAGTGCTCCTCAAAGAGGTGCCTCTATAGTCCCGTTCCGTCGGGGCACGAAGGGGACTGCCTTGTGGGTCAGGCCGCCAAGGTGGTATGACCAAATCCTTGGGGCTAAAGCGAAGGCGACCAACGCCCTCTCTTTGTGCACCTTCCGCAGCGTCCGCCTTTGATTGGGCTTGGCTACGGGTGTACACCATTGTGGTGCTTCTCTACTTAGCTAAGCAGATTTTTATCTCATTTATGATGATTTTTCTTTTTGTTTACACTAAGCAGAAATGAACACACACACAAAACCGTGATTATCTCTTTTAAGGATTAATAGTGTGTCCTAAACTGGTTTAGTGCATTTTGATGTTTTGTTTTGTTTTTGTAATTTTTGAAGAACGTTTAAATGCATAATGTTGGCTCATATGACTCCCATAAATGGTCGCCCCTTCAATATACCATTGTCGGACCGATATACCAACCTCTCTATATACCCGCCCTTATGAGAGGGAAACTATAGGTACGTGAGAGCAGATGGTACGTGGAACATAGGCGGTACGGAAGGGGGGATTGTCCCGTTAATGACACCTACCATAGAAGACTTATCCTCGCGTGCATGGGAATCACCCCAACAACACTCGGTCAGCTTTCATCAGGATTTACGCCTAACAACAGTGACAATCGAGGAAATGTATGCAAATCTAAGCCAAGGTGGTGATGAACCCACCGTTGGTCTTGCTCAAGGGCTGGGGTTTTACGACCAGCTCCTTGGTTCAAATTTACCACGTGAAGTGTGTGGAGTTCATTTTATTTTTAAAAATGAAACAAGCAGCAAAAAGAAACCTTTCCCTATGCCATACAAACACTACAAACCGGAAAACAGCAAGTAGAAATTTAATTTTTTTTTTTTTTTTTAAATAAAGCAAGAAAAATTTATGGAAAATTTCTCTACCTTTCTTTAATAATTAAAAAAAAAATGAACGTAAAAAATTTAAACAAATAAAATACACAGAAATATCACAACAGAAAATGACATGGACAGTTAGAAACCGTTACCTCTTTTCTGCCCGGACTTGCTGTTTCTGACCTTCGGCTTAAGAAAGGTACCTGTTAAGCACAAAAAATAGCAAATCTGATTAGTTTTTGTGATTTAAAAATCTGGGAACGGTCCCACCGTGATCGCCACTGAAAGCATGAGATTTCGGAAGGAAGAAATACTAAGATGCAATGAAAACAGAACCGGATTGATGCATGAAATGACACAGATATAATCAAATTAAAAAGCAGGAGCACAGCCCTTTTTATTAATAAGATTCTGACTCGGTTACAATAAGTCTCCTCAGTGACATATTCTCGGTTACAGTCATGATTAATAATCTTCTTCTATCCGCATGCCCACATTCGAACTGGGCGAGCCAACGTGTTGTCGTCGCTTATTGCGGATGGATACTTGCTCTTTTCTGTTTATCCTGCGTTCAGAGAAACACAGAGGCGTTAGTAGCACCTGTGACGTATGATAAGCACATGATAGCAGAATAAAATAAAAAGCAGCGTATAATGCGACGTATGATAATCATTTAATAAAGTCGTAGATCTTATATTCAAACAATGATGAAATCTGAATGTGCTTTTATAAAAGTGGAGCAGAGGGCCACTGTCATTGAAATAATCGGTCAAACTGCACTCGAATGTGACGCCTCTACCTGCAGGTTAATGAGATACCGAAAAAGACCACGAGAGCATAATAATATCGATATATATATTAAACACATAATGCAGAAAGAACCCTAATGCAGGATAAACAACGCGCAAGAACAGAATATATATATTAAAGCGAAACCAGCGAAAAGGTATGGGGTGCCCAAGCGGGCCGCCCTCGTTAGAACTTAATTATGGCACCAATCCAATAAGGAAGGGCCCATAATCTTTTATATTGAGTTGTCGTCGAATTAGTGGGATATAGTGATCCACTGTCGGGTATGAAGGTTCGGCTTCACCTTCTGGAAAGCCACCAATAACCTCCCTCGTGAAAGAGATTACAGGTGCAGAAGACTGAATCCGAAAGGAATATGATCGGGTCTCTGGATGAGCAGCACTTCGTTGCATTTTTAAAATGCTTCGTACCTCCTTTTTTTTTTTTGCATTGAGCTAGTTTTTATAGAGGATTTCACCTCTGAGATATTAACGTCAAAACCCTAAGTCCATAGGAGCCGCTGAGATTTGACCATTGTCAGATGATTATGAGGCATGGCTCGCACTGAGATTATCGCTAGGAACTCACATCAATAGTTATGAGGCATGGCCTCGGACCGGATTTGTTGTTGAGACTGCTCGTCTCATTACTGCAGTTGGTGAAGTCCACCATTTTTATAGACCCACGGGGTCTCTTCAAAGATGGTATGCAGTGACGCCACGTGGCGGCCATGTCCTCCCAGGAGGTAGGAAAGTCTTTCGCGACTTGGGCTGCCATCTGTCATTAAGTCATTTTTTAATGCCTCTGATTGGTTGACGCCTTTGACGTCGAAGTGTCGCGATATCGCGACACTTCGGCCAGGTCTTGGTTTTGGGGCCGAAGTGTCGCGATATCGCGACACTTCGGCCAGGTCTTGGCTTTGGGGGCCGAAGTGTCGCGATATCGCGACACTTCGGCCAGGTCTTGGCTTTTGGCCCGAAGTGTCGCGATATCGCGACACTTCGGCTGGGTCTTGGCTTTTGGTCGAAAGTGTCGCGATATCGCGACACTTCGGCCGAAAGTGTCGCGATATCGCGACACTTCGGCCGAAAGTGTCGCGATATCGCGACACTTCGGTCGGGAGTTGGTTTTTGGCCGGAAGTGTCGCGATATCGCGACACTTCGACCGGGTGTTGGCTTTTGGCCGGAAGTGTCACGATATCGCGACACTTCGGCCGGGTGTTGGCTTTTGGCCGGAAGTGTCGCGATATCGCGACACTTCGGCCGGGTGTTGGTTTTTGGCCGGAAGTGTCGCGATATCGTGACACTTCGGCCGGGTGTTGGTTTTTGGGGCCGAAGTGTCGCGATATCGTGACACTTCGATCGAGGCTTGTTTTTTTGATAAAGGCTTTGCTTTTGATGAAGGTTTGGCTTTGGATAAAGGCTTTGCTTTTGATGAAGGTTTGGCTTTGGATAAAGGCTTTGCTTTTGATGAAGGTTTGGTAAAACGACCAACTTTGCTCTGCTCACTTTTTGACCTTCTAAACTGCTGTGTGAGTGGCTAGGACCACTGTTTGACCTCTGAGGGCTACCTTGAAAGCTGTGTATGTTAATGCGATCAGTGTTTGTAGTCACTTAATCGGATTGGTGCTGTTTTGGTGTCTACAAAGATTGCCCTTCTACTTGGGAAGCCGGTTGGACCATCACAATAGACAATAGATATAAAGGTAATCTTTGATGCTCCTATTTGTGTTGAAATTGAATTAAATAACTATATTCCAGATTCTATTGAAATACAATTTGGATCAACTACATGGGTTCAAAAACTTGACTATGAAGCTCTTCCATTTCGTTGCTGAATTTGCCGTGAATATGGCCACCTACAAAGAAAATGCCCTAAGTTTGTCTCTCTTGTGGCTTCAAATCCTGGGCCCTCTCGGTATGGAAAAAGTTTGGATAAAGGAAAAACCCCGATAAAGGAAGGGGAACGGGATAAGGAAGGTTTTGTTATGATAAAAACCTAAAACAGAGGATGAAGGGCAAACAAAGACCTTAAGGATAGCCAGCCAGATGCTCTACTTAACCGTTTTGAAATATTAGATGATATTGATCAGTGCATAGAGATACCTGAAACATCACTACATGATGCAAATATAACAACGTCGAATTAGATGTCTCTTCTTGAGGGGGAACTTAAGGAATCAGATCTAGGGGATAAAGTTGAAATCTCCAGCTAAAATCCATGGGTATAGGGGAGCCAGACTTCTCACAAAGTCAATGTGCTCCCACAAATTAACTTTACCATTGTATAAATAGGAGCATATACATTTGTAAGTAGGATTGTTTCACTAGATTCATTATCATGCCCGATCATCGAAATAGACCATCTATTGGAAATCCAAGTAAGAGGAGAGATCTTAATCGGATCCCATAAAAAAACAATACCACTAGCATATCCACATGCACAAATACACTGGCATTGACCCCTTCTCCATAACTTAGGAGCAGTATTGAACATACTATTAGTAGCCAATTTAATCTCCTGAATAAACACCACATTCAGAGAATGAACACAAACCAAATCATAAACAACTTTTTATCTAGGGATGTTGTTCAACCCCCTTACATTCCATGAAAGGGTAATCATTTCTAGGGTTAGAAAAATGGGATTCCAATGTTCTCACCAAGCTTGAATCCACCAAAGTCTCCCCCATTAACTAATTTTGTCCTGGTATTTCTTTCGATCCACCTTCATATTCTTATCCGAAGCACCTTTTTTAATTTTTTTCTACTACAATCCCAACACCATAGTTTTATAATCCAAGTATGATTGCATCAGTATCTGAGTAGGAGAGGGGATAAGTAAATCTGTACCACTTTCTAAAATAGTTTCCCCTCTAGGGCTAGAGTCATCCATACCACCTTTACTCGAAACCAAAGCCTCTAATAACTATATTTCAAAAATTAAATGTTCTTAATGTAACCCTCTAGACTTTAGTTAATATATAACAAAACCTAGTTTAAAAGAAAAACTATCATGGAGGAGGGGGATCCTGCCACATCTCTACAAGTCCCTCCTGATCCATTGGCTACTAGTCTCTCAAATCTAGATGTAGACCTAGGAGTTCGTAGCCTCACAGATGGCTACCCTGACTCACTATATTGACTCTGATGAGATCATCCTACTGAAGAGCCCTCAGGTAGGCAATCGCCAAGTCCTCCAAATATTAGATATAGGCTCAATCTAATTGACATCAAGCCTGATAGTCACCCAACAATATTTGAAGTCTACCCACCTTAGCTTGTAGTCCTGTTACATCTCTTGTATCCTGTCCACCTATCCCTTCTTGCCCTTGAAACGTAGTCAAAGCCACCACCCGCATCCATAGAGCATCTCACTCTGACGTCACCCTACCAATATCCTCCTGATAACTCAGTAGTTGTGTAGTCAAAATGTCCTTCTCCTTAGAGAAGCCCCTCCCCCTCTATCTCTTACTAGTCAACATGCTCTATAGTACTGCAATCATTGTACCCCGCTATACCAACTATACCTATAGAGACTACACCTATCCTCTAAGTTGAGTATCATCATCATGGGGATCCTTATCATCCCTACCCTCATCTTATGGCTTCTTCATTCCATTTGAGGTCTGGCCCCACTTCCCTCTATTTGTTGATGCACTCGTCGCTTAGCCTAAGCCTCCATAGTATCCTCATCACTTATAGCTCTTGCCTATCCACACATAGGACCACCACCCTACCATAACCAAGTGATCCACCAAGTGTTGTAATCTACAATTATACTAGGGTCCTCCACATTTGGTCCTGCCACATGCAAATCTGCATCATCTCCCACTGACCCAATGCATGAACACTCTTGCTACAACTCATCTCCTTCATGATGGTAGATGATGGGCTCACCAAGGATATACTGATGAACCCTAAACTATCGAGTGACATGAGAGTACTGAAATTACTTTCACTTTGTGCCATGGCACCCAATCACACATCACCCATGTCTCATGTGCCTCAACTGGCTTGCTACCTTTGTCCATGATGGGAAATCCTTGTAATATTGCCATACCACCTATCCTTGTATTAGTCCCTTAAAGGACTCCATGTAGTGAGCAATCCTACTTGAATGGGGATGACTCCAATCCTTCTCCTACTATTGATCCTACTAAGTTGCATAATCGATCTCATGATATTCCATCTATGTCTATTATACCCACAAAATCCCCTCTAATATATCCACCTGGATGTGCTTCCACCCCCAAACCTAAAGTAGGAAGTTGTAGCCTAATTTGTGTCTGCCCCGATATCAGATATCATATATCTCATCATACAAATGATCCAATAAATTACTCCTCGAAGCCATAACCACCAACTCCTCAGTGGTGTAATCAACCAACTCCTAGACTAGCTTGAGAAGGTTCCATGGGAACCTCGCTCCTGAAGAATTTTACAGCAGTATGTTTGACATGAGTGACATCAGCACTACATGTCTCAGCACTACATGTGACCTCCTTAACGATCAAAATTTTGATCATTGCAATTCAAATGTGGCCATCCCACCTCAAGATGACCCCCAAGTCCATAAAATTGGGATCATACCCCCTCGAGATGGCCCCACAATTAGGGTACATACATGCCAAAAGCACAAGAAAAAAATAAGGAATCAAAGCACATCACTTAACAACCTACACTACATCATAGTCTAGGGTGTGATTTATTACCTTAAATTCTTAGGTGAGGTTCATTTTCCACATTAATTAGTGAGGTTCATTTTAAATTATGAAATAAAAAAGGATACAATAGGGTGTTTACCTTTCTCTCTCTTCCTCCTCTGCTCATCGAGGTCTCAGGTTAGTCCATGCTAGATATCGGTTGGAAATTCGACAATGCTATGCTTCAAAATTTGTCCTCCGACTCCCCACCTCTCATTTTCTCCAACTGCCAACTGTGTGAATGACATCAAAAATATGAAAATTTTTCTTTTACATTTTCAAAACTGTGCGACCATCTCAAGGTCAAATGGTCACATGTATTGTGACCGTCCTACCAAGGGACGACCCCAAAAATTACAAAAAGAAGCTCCAAATATACCCAAAATATTTTGCTCAAAATTCTCTCATGTGATCCTCGTATCCAGTGATTTACCCTACACACCCAGTGGTTGCAATGACTAATTATCAATTCAATTCGATCGAATGGGTAGATTACCATAAGGCCACTTGAACACAAAAAACAATTACCAATAATGGTCAAATCAATTCAAAAAGACCCCAAAGGCACCTAACACCTTTGGTCACATCAATTCAAAAGGTCCCAAAGGCACCTAACCCCTTTGGTCACATAAAATATAAAAATCTTGAGTGAATCTCGTATCTAGTAATTTTCTCTTTCAACCTAGCTATTGGTTGTCCATGCAATTCAGTAGGATTATTGAATTACCATAAGGCCACTCACCAAAAATAGTAATATAATGGTCAAAATCAAAGTTGTAACACGATCTTCTCCCCCTTCCACTTTCATAAAGATCCTACAATAATCAAAATAAGTCATCTTGGTCAAGTGACTCATCGTTTTCATCACTTTTAGTCTCCTCTATCAACTCATCGCTTGAGGGGGTAGTCATATAATTGCAAAGTTCATAATCAAAGTCAATAATCAAACACTCAATCAATGCAAATTGCATTCATTCAAGAAGCATTGTCAAAAACTATCTTATACTTTCCTATTTGTTGGGGCAAAAGTAAAAATTTTAACAAACAATTGATAAGCCTAAAACTCGGTCCATAGAAAACATCTACCCAAAATGTAAGAGTGCCAAGATAAGGTATACCCAAAGCCATCACGATGTATAGATTGGCTTCACAAACAAAGTTGCTCTACCCTTCGACCAAAAGGCTTACTAAAATCAAGTCCATCAAAGTGTTGTAAGCAATGACTCAAAAATGTATGCTCTTTCCATGATTGAGGCATCCAAAATTGGTCATATCAATGAACATCATCAACCCTCAATTTGACTACAGATCATCTTGCTGTAACTCATCGAATGCTTCTCAAAAACCTACACAAGAAGGAAACAATAGAACACCAACAATCCCAAATATGCAATTCACAACAACAAGCCTCGCAAGGGTTAATGGATAAAATAGTTTATATTTATTTGTTGGAATTGTAAAGTCTAGTTGAGACCTCTCCTTCCTCTCCTCGCCAACCAAATATTAAATAAAAACAAGCAATTTATAGTCGTAGTTGCACAAGAGGCAAAGGGTTGGCTTTTCAGCTCCATGACTGTTTATCTATCGAGTATTTTCAAAATGCTCCCCATCATGTCATCATATGAAAATTACATAGTAATTGTTAAAGAAACATCATTAAAGAAAAAATAACATAAGCCAATGGTTTTGGATGTTACACACATACATACTTCAAAACTTCTAAAATAAATGTATTTTTATTGTTAGAAGCTTAGTTATTAAGTTCGAGTTCGTACTCAAGTTATATACTTTTAAAGTTTGAAAGAAATTCGACATGTTTAAAAATTTGTAATAAAATTCAACATAAAATTCGATATATATAATAAATGTATATATATTTTCATATAATTTTATTTTTTATTTTTATATAAAATTTAAAAATCAAATATATCAAATTATAATATTTATTTTAAATAATATTTTAAACATTTAAAAATATATACTTTAAAATATATATATATATATTTTAAATATAATTTTATTTATAATTTTATGTAAATATAGTAATTTTTTAACACATAAGAGGATTCCTAAATATTAAATCAATAATTTTTTTGAAATATAGATTATAAGTTTTTTACAAATTATAATAAAAAACATAAAAAAATGTTCAATCATCGATAAATAAAAGCACTTCAAATATTTTAATTATTCAAGTTTAAAAATTAGAAAAGTTTAATGTTAGGTTTATTTTAGGGTGCAATGTTTTTTTTTTCTTTTTATTTTGAATAATTGGGAGAAATAAGGAGCATTTCAAATAGAAATAATAAAAACTTCGAATGGGAGATTTGTTTGTCAACTGCATCCCCATAAGATATCTCCAAAAAATTTCAAGCTTTCAAATTGCATGTTGCATTTGGAAATTTTAGGAAGATTTGTTCACAAGCAGTGTTTATTTCAAGCTCTTCCTCTTTATTTTTTTTAACACCTAAAAATTGATTTTAGGGTTTTTAATCCTTGTTTTTCATCTAATTTTTTAATTTAAGATTTGGTGGCTGAATTTATTGATAAGGTCTTAAATTTGACATTTCCAAATTTCATATAAAAATTAGATAAATTTGATAACTAAGGTTAAAAATATGCTTTTTAAAAGATAATAAGTATTAAGATTTTATTTTTATTCTACTAATTTTTATTATCTTATTTCATATAAATGTGCTGTACTTGCACTGATTTCTCCTTCCATCACGAAAGGGAGATTTTGCCATGTCAATATTTCGCTGATATCTCCTTTGTCACACCCTTCAACTGGAAAATTTGTGCCATGCCTAGACAAAACTTCCATTTCTGGCTTTGGAGGAGGGATAGATTCTAGATCTGATGATGATGGTTGTAACGGATTGAAATTATAAGGTTCGTCTCGTTCCAATGACTTCTGTGCCGCTGCTATCTCAAAATAGGCATCCAGAAAAAGACATTGAGTGTTACTCAAACTTCCGTCTGCGCCCTCTACATCGAGAGCCCGAGTAGCCCCTGGAAAAGTTTTGAAATTGTTAATATTTACAAATTCATTCTCAGATGACATCTGTTTCGTACAAGTTGCAGCTTTCTCATCGATCTGCCATGCGGACAAGGAATCATCAGGTCTGTCACAGCTTGAAAGAATTCCCAAACAAATCCCCTTTTTCTTAATGCGCGAATTCCAAAAGTTTTTAATCTCGTTATCTGTTTGTCCCGGAAGAAGCTTCGCAATCATGGACCATCTGTTTAATCCGAACACATTTAAATTACACTACAACTTACTAAGCTGAAATAAGATGTTATGGCTCTCGAAGATTTCTACCTGTTTCCAAGGATTGTACGGGCTTGGATGATAAGCTTTTCTTCCATCTGAGAGAAGGCACTGCGTTTCAGGCCGGGTCTCAAGTAGTTGAGCCATCTCAGTCTGCAACTCTTCCCGCATCTCTGAAAACCTGAATAAATACGGCACAACAAACAAGCACTAGATATTCAGTCGCACAGCTGAACGTTATACACACACAAGTATATATCAAAATGAATAGCATATGTCGTCACATGAAAAATGAAGAAAGAGTTTTCCATTACATGGTTTTCTGATCAATCCAATAAAATATACTCAGTACAGGTTGTTTTTAATTTAGTTTAATTATAACTTGTATTTCTTGCCGAATGGCATTTGGTGTAATGGTAGTTGTCTGGTTATTATCATCCATGTGGTTGTGAGGTCGATTCCTCCTGTGTTTGCTATAATCATTGGGTGTTGTTGCTATAACTATTGAGTTAGACAAAGTCAACGGACCGTGACTCTCAACTAACCAGCAAAAACTTAATTCCTATCATCTAACCTATTCTTATCTAAATAAGATCGGGTTTAAATCTTAAACCTATAATTAGACAATCAATTGTTGGTTGGTCATCCATAGGAAAACCTATCTGTTACAAGCTTCATGGTTTACAAGGATTTCCGCGTGTGTTTCCTTGCAGATAGGAAAAAAAAAA